>OX387242.1:178951621-180201621 GCA_947561735.1 Cenchrus americanus
TACTTGACGAAAAGAGCGAAAGACCCGAAGCCAGACCGTGCGAATGTACAAGATCCAATGGAGCCATCACACGGAGGAAGAAGCAACGTGGGAGACGGAGGACTATCTTAATACTAAGTATCCGGGCTTCCTACAATCTCGAAACCGTGAGTCCTTCTCCCCATCTCTTCGTTGTCAAATCGAATCTCGGGACGAGATTCCGTTTAAGGGGGGTAGGCTGTGACGCCCCAGGTTCTTAATTAACCTTAATAGCCGGTCAAATGGTCAACCGTGGTCAAACCTAGGTCAACCTGGGCCCTCACCTCGAAAAACTCACTAACCCACCCTAGTGACCCTAATTGAATAGTAAACACATTTGTGGGGTCAACCCATGGTCAACGGTTGGGTCAAACCCCTTGTCACTCTAGTGTCCACAGGTGTCTGCCGGAACTTTTGCCGCGTTCTCCAAAATTCACCTAAACACTTAAAATTCTACCTTTATGAAAGTTATAGATCTTGTGAGGGACACAACTTTCATGTAGATTGGCATTTCAAATTTTGAGGGGAAAAACTTGAAAATCCATTGCAAGCCAGGATTCACTGTTTGCCAAACCCTGCTGACATTCAAAGTTGGCATTCAAATATCTTTTGATCTAGGCAGAAAAACCCTATATAGCCTTTGTAGAAAAAGTTGTTGGTAGCTAGATCTACAACTTTGGTATTCATCACTTGGTCCAGTTTAATTCAATTTTTTGGAGAAAAACCGGTTGGAGCAGGGCACCAACAACACAATTGAGCCCAGAGCGCCACACGCACGACGTCGTGCGCGCCCGCGCGCCGTCGTCGCCGCCCGCCGCCCGGCCTTGCCCCCGGCGTCCACGCCCGCGCCGCCCGAGGCCACGCCGGCCGAGGGCACGCTCCATCCCGAGGTCCCGCGCCCCTAGCACACCCCCGTCCCGAGGCGCCCGGCGTCGGCGCCGCCGTACGTGTGCACGCGCGCGGACCGGCGGTCCGTCGGCGGTGCCGCCGCCGTACGCGCGAGCCCCGAGCCGTCGTAGCACGGCGGGTATCTTTCCCGTCACCACTACGTCACCCTGGTCACGCGGAGCAGCATATATGAGTCCTCCTGTTCCCCCTCCGCGCATCACCCGCCGCCATGGCCGCCGCCGCTCGGTGCTAGCTCCTCCCGCCCGTGCTCGTCACCGGCCAGCCACTCTAGTAGCTTCATTAGGTTCTGGTGAAGCTCCAAAGCCCGCTTGTTGCCCAGCACCGTGCCTCCTTGCCACTTTTCCCCGAGGCGCCGCGGTCACCGCCGCCGGCCGCCATCGATCCCCCTCGCCGGCAGCTTCTCCGCCCCAACCACGGCAGCCTACAGCTCCTAGGTGAGCATGTGGTCCCCCATGGCCGCTTGCCCGGCCGGGATCGCCGCCGGCTTGTCGGATATGGCCGGACCTGCGCCGCCCTCCTCGGCCAGGGACCCAATTGCTGCGATTTAAATCTTGTTAGGGGGTTTAGGGTAAAATTGCAGGGCTGGTTTGTGAAGAACCCTATCTAGCTTTTCTTACAGATTAGTCCAGGGCCTTGTAAAATGCCTAGAAATTCGTAGAAAAATCCCAAACCAATTTTGTAGGGTTCAGGATGATAAATCCCACTTCTTGTGTTATATACTCATGGCTAGATTCTAAATAGTTTTAGCATGAAAATGCAAATGTGTTAAGCCTAGATCTGCCATAACTTGAAATCCATAACTCCTCTGTAGCCCAATTTTGGATATGTTGTGTGTTAGGCCATGACTAGATGCTGTGCCAAGAATTGCACAAAGTTATGTAGTAGATCTTGCTAGATAAATTCTTTTCCATTCTTGCAGAAACTGCCAAAATGATTTTTCTTGTTAAATATAATTATGTTCTTGAGTTCAACTTGTGCACACTATCTTGTAATGCCAAAATACACATCTTGTGAATTAATCATGATTTTTGGATTAAAAGAAATAATTATTCTTGATTTATGCATGTTTTCCTTTGTAAATTAATAAACCAAGTTCAGTAGAGATTCCATGTGAACATGCTGGTTCTTTAGGCTTGTTTAGGACCAGAGGGCATACGTGAGAAAGTTTGGATCAATTTGATGCCTATTTATTTTTGTATGCATTTAATTTGAATCACTAGCTAGCCTTTGTTATTTTCATTAGCATGTAAATTCCTAGCATCCAAGCATCACATGTGGGTCCAATGGACCAGGGTAGGTGCTAGTAGGCTTAAGAAACACTTTTTAAATTTTTGGGAATTTAATTGTTTAATAAAAAGCTTAAAAGCCCTTTTAATAATAAAGGGGAGTTAAATAAAGAAAACCCCTAATTAATTCTTTTTCTTTTGAAAGTATTATTCAATTTCATTAGAAAGATAATTAATTATCATTGCTGATCAGAAAGTAATTCTTAAATAAAAATATGTTATTTATACCTTTGCTTGTGAAAAGAAAAAGAATTAAAGCCTTCACATGAAATGACAAGCTTAATAAAAACCTTTACTCAATGTTCAATAAAAGAGTAAACCATGTACACCCAATAACCTTCCTAAAAGAGAAACATTAGATGAATGCTTGTTAAGGTGAATATGACCAACCAAGAGTTGGATAAGACAACAAACTATCACATCACCTAAACTTGCATTGCATTCCGTGTAGATCTTCCGGACGGAGATTACTCCCTTGTCCCGGAAACCGAGGAAGGAGGAGCGGAAGCATCGCTGCAGTACGTGGAAGTACTCGACACCGAGGGTGCCCAAGCTAACCTAGCTGACGAAGGCAAGCTCCGGTGCATCTAACCTAGTTTTTCAAGTTCTCTATTCCATTATCTATGGATGATTGTGCATTTACGTTCAGGAGTTGAATGAAACCCTAGATGCATGATCCATAGGTACCTTTTGTCCTTACTAGTATGATAGGTCGATAGCTGCTAAGCTATAGGACCGTTACAAGTCGGGTGATGACCTCACTCGCGAGAATAGGTTCCTAGATAGGAATCACAATGTATCCTTAAATGGATTGCTCACGTGGTAAGAGCATGGGATCTGGGCTCCGGTCCAGTGGTTATGTGGGTTAAGTTTTTGAACGTATCAAACATTTGCCGGGAATGGGACCGGTAAGCCTAGTACCTTAATGTCACACCTGTTTTTCCAAAGAAAACCAAGTGCATAACTATATGCATGCCAGGATCAAGTTTCATGCATATAGTGACATATAAGTGAATACAGAAACAGTATCACGTATGAAAAAGGGAGATTATAAGAGTATTACGCTATATCCTGGAAACGGAGGCACCAAACTTCACAAGCAGTCGACTGGGGGTTGTGTACGCCTAGAACCAGCAACATCTTCACAAGACTTCAGAGTAGCTTCCTCCTTCTGAGCAACATTGTTTATAGCAAGGGTGAGCACTTGTCGTACTCAGCAAGTGTGGGGAAAGTATGAATGCAAAGGCTTTATAGTGGATTGGGCTATAAGCATTTAAGCAATTTTAGTTGGTCAAGTTTTATTAGCACTTGATTACTAATAATAGTATAAGTTTATACCAACCCTCAATTAAGCATAAAGATAAGAGATACACCATGAGCACATGGCAAGCATAACCATAACACATATCACAATTTAAGTCCATCTTCAAGTTCAGTTAATCATGTGAGGGTCCAGGCCGCTCTTGACCGTGAGCATGGCTAATCGATTAGTTTTACACTCTTTAGAGGTTGTACAATTTCACCACAAGCAGCGTAAAAGCTCCAAAGAACTTTGAACCCAACCATGCGATGCTGATCAGGCACCATACCACACTGCCGAGGTGTGGTTGCATAGGGACGCTACATGGCCTTTACAAAGGTTCTCCAACAAGTTGTGACCCACAAGGTCCGGATCAGTTAGCAAGGTATAAAGTCCCCTAGCAGGTCGATACCCCACCATAAAAAGAATAACTCACCCAACCCCCTGCTAGAGCGAGTCCATACCCCGCAGTACCGCCGATCCCTTGTCCTTATCAGGTAAGATCACCACAAGCTAAAGTTCCTAATTATTCAGCCAAGACCATTGCCCATTAGTTCTTGTGGTTGTACGGTTTTCCTGGGTGGTTCTCCATGTTCCGATTAATGCACAGTGATCTTGTATTAAAATTATCATAAAGGAACATAGAGCATAAATGATAACCATGTTGATATTACCAACCCAGTTGAGCACACTAAGCAATATCTACCATCAATGTTAATTAAGAACCAGGTTCAAGATAACAGTCAAATGAGGCTAGTCATCCTTAATAGGAACCCATCAAGGACACACTTGCCTTTAACCAAAGAGTAGTTGCTCAGAATACTTCATCTTCATACTCTTCCAAAGCTCTCGAACCACGTTCGTTCTACTCGCATCAATCATCAGGCACAAGCATGCAAAGCAAACACACGAGTACAACTAAGAACAATACACCAATCGAAAGAAAGCTTTAAAAGAGCGCACGAAAGAAACGACTCGATTAGATGGATCGCTAAAGAACACAAAGTGTGCTAGGAAGGGAAAGGCTTGGTTAACTTTGAGGAGATGGTCGCATAAGATTGAGCAAGTACCAGAAAAATCACACTAAGATAGAGCTCGATTCTATTGGTTACGCAAGCGCAAGAAATGCTAAAACAGAACTATGCTCGGATCTATCGTGAGATTATTATCAAACAACAAGAGACTACGCTTGGCATATTTTAATTAGGAAATCATGTGAAAGAATATTTCAGAAAAATACTCTATGTTACCCTTAAACAAGTTACATTTAATTAAAGAAATCACGATAAACCTAATCATATTTTATTTATAACATTCGAGTAGAAGTTATGTCAAATTAACAATTACTTTAGAAAGATAAAGCAAGTATAAGACATCTAGGCGGGTAACTTTATGTCACGTGTTCAACTAAACATATTTAATATTGAAAAGGCATTTATGATGTCATTAGGCATATTAACTTTATTATGAAAACCGATGTTTAACTCTAACATCTTTTATTGAGAAAAACTAGTTATGAATAGAGATTAACCAATTACACCATGATTAAAGAAAACCGGATTAGAACCTAATCACTTTTTATTTATAAAAGCATTGGAATAGGAATTAGTCATGATTAACATGCATCTTTAATGTTAAAACAAGTAACAGGTGATACACATGCTAACGTACAAGTTAAGGTGAAACGAACGAGAACGGTAGAAGCGAACTATAACACACACACAAACTTTAGGCTAGGGTTTAGGAGAACTAGTCTACAAAGAGAACTCGGATGACATACTAACCAAGGGTGATCTGGTCTGACAGGAGAAACAAATAACAGGGTAAACTCTAAGGAAAAGTATCTACGATAGGCTAGGTACAAGAACACAACTGATTCATAAAGAGACAACCCAACTGAGATAGGATTGGCATGAACTAGATATTGATGAACGAGATTCTAAGAGAAACATGAAATAATCATGGTAGGATTTCTTGATAAAGAAATGCAGAACAGAAACTCTAAGATATCCACTAGGATCACCAAAGCACACAAACCTTGATTAAAAGGTCTGATTAGATGCACATGATTTAGCTTGGGCTAACACTAGAGAGATTTAGAGCTTCTGATAAACTTGATCAAAAGGGATACTGAGGTAAAGAACGTCTAACGAATGATTTGCATAAATGAGAGAACAAGGTTATGAGCTAGATTTATTTTAATTAACGAAATTCATGTAAGGATATTTTATAAATAAAATACCCCATGTTGGAATTAAAGCAAATTAAACTTTATTTACAAAACCGGTGTAAAGAACTAGTCAAGTTTTATTAATAAAGATTCATATATTAATTAAATCGATTAAACATTTGATTTTAGAAAAACTATATGAATAATCTAAACGAAACTTTGTAATTCAAGTAGATCATATTATTATTAAAAACATTATGGTATTGGCATTAATCAAATTAATATTTATTATAAAAGCCGATGTAAAAGTCTAATCAAATTTTAATTAGAAAAGATTAATTAACTATTAAACAAATTAACATTTGGTTTACAAAAACCAAGGTAAAGATCTAATTCACTTTTATGTATAAAAACATGTGATAGGAACATTAATCAAATTAAATTTGCTTATGAAAAACGATGTATAGATCTATATAGCTTTTATTTATAAAAGGCATGCACAACTAGACATTAATCAAAATTAATATTAATTTTATTTTCAGAAAACAAAATATGGTGAAAACACTACGCTAACACGTGCTTTACATTATTATGAACCTGACGCAATTTTAACGGATGAAAACGGAGTTAAAACAAAGATTTTATGGAGGAAACAAGATTGCAGGGGCCTGAACGAGATTAACCGTAGACTTCAGGGGCTAGCTAGGAAGATATGCAAGACACACTGAATAGTGCTCGCAAAAAGGTTAAAGATCGGGGTTAGATTTGATAAAAGGCATGGGTTGGATCTGGGTGGAAGAATCTAATAGATCTAGGGGTTAAACTATGAAAAGCACAAGACACACAAACTAATCTAGGGATTACAGGGAACTGCAGGGGTTTTTTTACAAGAGACTTCATCTTCTTCCCCCCGATTCATGAACTGCACAGAGGCCATGGGAGCTCTGGCCGGCGGTGGGGTGGGGGTGCTGCGGTGGCTTGAGCCTCGGGTGGGGTGCGCAGGGGTCTGAGGAGACGATGGGGACCCCAGGGGCGCGCTTACCTAGGAGGGGAATTGACGACAAGCGGCCGGCGACGGCCAACCATGGCGGCCGGCTCGGTCTGCAAGGGGCGGCGGCGCTCCGGCGTTGAGGAGGTGATGGTGAGGGGCCGAGGAGATGCAGCGCAACGTCCTGGAGCTCCTGGTGGTGCTGGCTCGGGTCGAAGGTCGACGAAAGCCGCAAATCGCGGCGGCGGCGGCGGCGACACGGCGGCGGCGGCTCGGGCTACGGGCGCGGGCGGCTCGGCGCACGGGCGCAAGGCACACGGGCGGCTGCAGGAGCTCGGGAACACATTAAATAGCAGTGTGGACCCCCAAGGACTCTCGAGCACCCACGCCATGGGGGGGGGGGACGGCGGCGGTGGCGGCGTGTCCGCCATGGACACGCCGGCCGATGGGCTTGTGCGGGCCTTAGATGGGCCCCGCACGGGCCGACGGCTGGGCCGGTGCGAACCTGGGTCGGGCCTTCGGGCTCGGCCCAGTTAGATAGGGTTTGTTTTTTTTGCGAAATTATTTTTAATGCAAAAACAATTCCAGATAAACTCTAGAAATTGTTTAAAGGCACGAAAAATACTCCGAAAATCTCAAAAATTCTAGGAAAATTCCCAGAGACACATTGGGACATGAACAATCCAAATAAAGTATTTGGAGCTCATGAAAAAGATTTTAGAGCCTTCTAATAAATAGAAATAGCTCAAGGAAAAATGAGAATAAATTCCAGAAAATTCTCGGGAGAGTCAGGACAACTCCTAAACGCATTTTCAAACTTTTTTGCACTCAAGAAGCTCCAAGATGCATCGGCATGAATGCAACACACATAACTTTTTATTTGATTCAGAAAAATCAAACAAAGGTTTTTCCTATACTATATTTCCTGTAAAGAAAATAAATGTTGGAAATTTTTTTAAAATTATGAGAAAATCGTTATTTAATTATTCTTTCTATTCACATCCTGAAATTGGAAATTTCAGGGTGTGACACTTAATGAGGCAGCAAGGGATCTTACTATTACTACTCTTGGGATTCGCTCTCACGGCTAGCTACCGGTGGTGTATGGTGACTCCGGGTATCTCGCGGGGTATGCCGGATAGCCTGCACCAAAGACTATAAGATTCGATCCCGACCCGGGGATTTTTGGGGACGGCCTGGGAAACTTGTCCTTGCGGGGGCAGCCTACCGTGTGTTTGGGTATACCTTGCAAGGTTTAAATCAATCGATTGTCGTCCTCTCACCGTTATACGAGACTACTTACTCCACTAGTCATGAGATCCCTAATGATGGAAGTTGATCAATATTATGCTTGATTAATTGTATTGTACAACTTTGTTTGTACTAGTTGGCTAATGTAGTAAAGATTAATCCTACTAAAACTTGTGCAAAAATCTTGAAAGTAAGGACCTACTCTTTGTTACTTTTTAGCAAAAGCAACCCAGTAGCCAAAAAGCCTTTCATGGTCTAGAATTGGTGAAGTAGTTATCACCGACGGGTAAGTCTTGCTGAGTATTAGTATACTCAGCCTTGCTATAATGTGTTGATCCAGGTAATGCCTTCAGTGATGTGTGGCTCGGAGAGATCCCGCCCGGCTGGGAGCTGGAGTGGGTGGAGGACGACTACTGAAAGCATCATGGATGGCCTCCCGTGGTGTCTTCGCTTCCGTTAGTTAATTTCCGCTGCTTTTCGAAAACTCTAAACTAGTTCATCATGGCAAAAACTATGGTTTGTAATAAATAAACCCCTCGGGTACGAATTTGGATTTTAATGTTGATGTATCTCTGGACTCGCTTTCGAGTGAGTTTTAATGGATATATTCGATCCTTGTGCTCTCCAAGTGATTTACCGGGCGTTAACCCGGCAACTAACGACAGGATGATACTTTGTTATTGCTTAATGACCAAAGTGGATCGATCTTAGGCGATAGTACGGTATTTTCCTGGGCGGGTTGTGACAGTGATGTGGCAAGTTAATCTATGATGGTCACCTTTCGTCATAGATTTTGGGCGTCGGGCTGGGTTCAATGGGCTTTACACCAATCTATGATGGCTTGAGAACGTCATGGATCACGCTAATCTATGACGAAAATCTTAGTTCGTCACAAGGCTTAACCTATGACGCTCAATACATGACGAAATGAAGTTTCGTAATAAAAGCCATTTTATGACGATTTTTCACTGATCCATGACAAAAAATCACCGTCATAGACCACCACATTTTTTGTAGTGGTTGTTTGCCCATTGGAGAGATCAAGAGCACCCCTACGCCGGCACCTTCAAGCTTGAGCGAGCCGTCGAAGTACATCACCCAATGCTCTGGTCGCTCGGTTGGAGTTGTCATCTCATTCTCCCGCCACTCTGCCATGACGTCGACTAGAGCCTGCGACTTGATGGCTGTACGTGGCTTGAAGTCGATGTTGAGGAAGCCGAGCTTGACTGCCCACTTAGAGATTCTTCCAGTAGCATCTTGGTTCCGCAGGATGTCGCCGAGCGGGTAGTCAGTGATGACGGAGACCGAGTACTCCTGGAAGTAGTGTCGTAACTTCCACGAGGTAATGAGCACTGCATACAGTATCTTTTGTACTGGTTGATAGCATGCTTTAGATTCCGATAGGATGTCGTTGACGAAGTAGACTGGTCGCTGGACTGGGTAGGCGTGGCCGTCTTCCTGCCGCTCGACAACGATGGCAGAGCTGACTACGTGAGTAGTCGTAGCGAGATAGAGCAGTAGCTGCTCCTTTTTGCAAGGAGCCATGAGGACTGGCGGCTTGGATATGAAATCCTTGAGCTGAGCAAGAGCTTTATCTACCTCTGTAGTCCACACGAACTTCTCTTGATGCTTGAGTAGTTTGAAGAAACGTAGCCCCTATTCTCCAAGCTTCGAGATAAATCTGTTCAAGGCCGCCATGCACCTGGTGAGCTTCTGGACATCCTTGATGCAGTTGGGGGCTCTCATGTTGGTGATGGCGGAGATCTTCTCGGGATTGGCTTCGATGCCGCTATGGCTGATGATGAAGCTGAGTAGTTTACCCGACAGTACGCCAAAGACGCACTTGTTCGAGTTGAGCTTCCAGCGGTACTCTCGCAGGGATGCGAAAGTCTCTTCAAGATCAGCGATGAGAGTTTCGGAATTTCTGGTCTTGAGGACCACATCATCCACGTAGGCTTCGACATTCTTGTTGAGTTGCCTATTGAAACAGGCCTGGATAGCTCGCTGGTAGGTGGAGCCAGTGTTCTTCAACCCGAACGACATTATCGTGTAGTAGTAGGCACCGAATGGGGTGATGAACGCGGTCTTCTCTTGGTCTTCTTCCTTGATAGCGATCTGGTGGTACTCGGAGTAGTAGTCAAGGAAGCAGAGCAGGTCGGAACCCGCCGTGGAGTCAATGACTTGATCTATCCGCGGCAACCCGAAGGGGTCCTTGGGGCAGCGCTTGTTGAGGTCGGTGTAGTCAACGCATATCCTCCACTCGTTAGAGTTCTTCTTGGGGACGAGGATGGGGTTGGTGAGCCACTCAGGATGGAAGACTTCTCTGATGAAGCCGGCCGTGAGTAGTTTGGCGAGTTCCTTCTTGATGGCATCCCGTCGGTCGTGGGCGAAACGGCGGAGGTGTTGTCGTTTCGGGGTAGCTTTAGGGTCGACGTTGATTGAGTGCTCGATCAGATTCCTGGGCACCCCTAGCATGTCTGCTGGTTTCCAAGAGAAGATGTCCCGGTTAGCCTGAAGGAAGCTAACGAGCGCATCTTCCTATTTCGAGTCGAGGCCCGCCCCGATCATAGTGGTCTTGCTGCTGTCGCCTGTCCCAAGGTTGATTGCTTTGACTTGCACTTCCTAAGATGGCTGAGGTTTGTTGCCCTTGTCCGACTTCACTGGGATGTCGAGCTCACCTGGGCCAAGCTTTTTTGACGCAGTGTAGATCTCCATCATGGCATTGGGTACTTGGTTGGTGGCTGCGAGTTCCACAACTTCGGTGTCGCAGTCGAAGGATATCTTCAAGTCCCCTTGTAGCGAGAGTACACCGCCTGGACTTGGCATCTTGAGTACCAAGTATGTGTAGTGAGGTACCGCCATGAACTTGGCAATAGCTGGTCTACCGAGGATGGCATGGTAGGAAGTCTCGAAGTCCGCGACATCGAACTTGATGTACTCGGTGCGGTAGTTTTCTCTGGTTTCCCCGAAGGTAACTAGCAGGACCACTGAACCCAGTGGAATAGCCGCGTTCCCGGGGACGATGCTGTAGAAGGGCGATGTGCTCTTGGTGAGCATGTGAGTGATGTCGAGCTTCATCTTTTTCAAGGTCTTGGTGAAAAGGACGTTGAGCCCGCTTCCACCATCGATGAGTGCCTTGTTGAGTCTGGAGCCCGTGACTACCGGCTTTAGGACGAGAGGAAAACACCCTGGTTCGGAGAAGCTTGTCCATTGATCCGCGTGGGAGAAGGAGATAGGTACCTCCGACGACCAGAGAGGGGTCGGAACCGATGGTTCAATGTTTAAGACTTCTCGTTGAGTGGGCTTCTGAGACCGTTTGGTGGGTAGTCCGCCAAATAGGACGTTCACCGTCTTGTCGGGTTCTTGGAAGTCGCCGTTGCTTTCGTCGGCTTTTTTCTTGCCTTTCTTGTCGTGAGGATGCCATGGTTCTGGAGTGTCCTTGAGTGTTCGCCAGAGTTGGTAGCACTGTTCGGTAGTGTGATTGTCCTCCAGGTGCCATAGGCACTTCTCTTTCAGCAAGTCTTTGAAGCCGCCGGAGGTCTTCTTCGAGTTGTCTTTCGCAGGGCACTGGATAGCCGCGACTGTGTTGTCTGGCTTGCTCTTGCAATTAGGACCCGAGTAGTTGTTGCTGCGACCGCCTTGATGCCGGTTGTTGTTATTGCTGCCGCCCACGTTTTGATTGCTCTTGCCATGAATGGCGTCATACTTGGCGTTCGCCTTGTCTTCTTCGTCAGCCCATGAAGTGATCATGTCTTTGAGCTTGGTAATGGAGCTCGGGCAGCGGCGACCGATGTCTTCAAAGGTGCGACGGTGGTAGAGACCGTCTTGGAAAAGGTCGATGACTTCCTTGTCGGTGACATCGACTACAGTGGCGTGCTTATCAAAAAAGCACCACATGTACTTGCGCAGAGTTTCGCCCTATTCCTGCTTCACCATGGCTAGGTCCATGCGAGTACCCGAGCGTCCCATGGCGCCCGCGAAGTTTCTGGTGAACTGCTCCTTGAGCTGGTCCCACTTGTCGATCGAGTACTTCTCGAGTGACTTGAGCCATGTAAGTGGAGCTTGGTCCAGGCAGAAGGGGAAGTAGAGACACTTCGTGTCGTTGTTTCCACCAGCGTTCTCGATGGAGAGGGCGTAGCACCTAAGCCACTGTATTGGGTCTTGTTTCGCATCGTACTTGGTGACCCCCAGAGGCTTGAATTTTTCTGAAAGCAGCAGATTGCGAAGTCGAGCAGAGAAGGCGGGGAAGCCGTCGTTCTCGCCTGCGGATTTTTTACGTCAAATTTCCTCGATTCTGCGACGGGCATCGTAGCCGTCGCATGAGCCACCGGTGACGTGGCTGTCCGCGTGACCCCGGCCTCCGCGATCGCCTCTGCCTCTGGCTCTCCTTCTAGCCCCTTGTGAGGAGCTCCTGCCGTCGCTGCCTCCACCGCCAGAGTCGCCACGAGCCACCACAACATGACTTCCGCCAGCGCGACCAGCACTGTGGCTGCCCTGAGAAGGTCCTCCAGCAGATGCCCTAGTGCGGTTGGGGTTCCGCGGTAGCTCTCCTCGAGTATGGTTACGCCCATTGTCGGCTGGGCTGCGGCTTGTGGCTTCATGATCGGCTTCGCGAGTTCGAAGGGGAGGCACTTAAGTGACTCTGTTGTCGACTCTCATGAAGTAGGCATCTTTCGCGAGTTTGGCGATGACTTCTCCCGCGCGCATTGCCTGAGCCTGACGTGCTATCGTGGTGATAGACATGAGGCACTATTAGGGGGTAGTGTGCACCCGGCTTTCAACTTGATTGAGCGCCTCTGTGAGGTTTCGGATGGGAAGGCTCTCACGGAGACGCTGAAGCCGTTCGTTGTGCCTCCTGTTACGCTCACGTCGGGCGTTCTTGTCGTCGTTGGTCTCGTCTGCGGGTGCGTTGGCAGACAACTCGTCTACTGAGATGTCTTCAATGAAACGATCGGGCTGTGTCCCTGAAGGCCCCGGCGTCATTGGTAGTCATGAAGACTTGACGATCAGGAGAGCCGAGACTGGAGTCGGTAGTCGCCACCTCTGTTGGAGTGTGCTCCTCTGTTGGAGCTAGTGGTGTTCCCTCCTGGAAGGGAAGCGAGTCGAGGTAAGCGACGCAGCGTGAGTTCCCGTCTGTCAGGTCTGCAGGCTTGCGGTCTGGCCAGTAGACGAATCTCCCGGCGGGTGTAGATGTTATAACCAGGCCAGTAGCTGGTCCTGACAGCGGTTGCTTGGTCGTGAAGGTTTCAGACTCGGGCCTGTCTGGGTATGATGCGAAGTCGAACTCGTAGGAGGAGTCCGAGTAGTAGCCGGAGATGGGGTTGGAGTCCGAAGTGTAGTCGGAGACGATCTCCTTGCCGGCCCAGCGAGCAGTGAGAACCTTCGCATGGACCTTGCTAGCGATGTAGAGGCCGTATGGGAAGTGCTCATGGAGTGGGGAGTCCACACACGATGGCTCGATAGCAGGCTCACATGCGATGGCCCACGGGGACGTCGAGTTCGAGTTGGAGTCGGATCCAAGCTCAAAGTCAGCGTGGTGGTTGTAGAGCGAAATTTCGCCGAATTTTCTGACGAGTTCGCCCGTGACTACTTCGGGAAGCGTCACGAGCCAGTGCTTGGGTTGGAAGTCATGGTGAGGTGGCATCGGAAGGATCCGGCGCCGTCAGCAGTGCACACCCAAGACCCGAAGACGAAGGTGTCGTCGTGGTTGAAAGCAGCGACTGGCTTGATGAGGACTGAAGTCGTCGAGTTTGCCATGAGATCTTTGGTGAGAGCCCCTACCTGGCGCACCAGCTGTCGGTGTTTTAGACCGGCAACCTACCAAGGGGAGTACCCGAGGTAGATGAATGTGGCCTCGCCAAGATTGGTAACTCGAAGGAAGAGACACGTGGCACACAATTTAGACAGGTTCGGGCCGCAAGGTATGAAATACCCTACGTCCCGTATGCTGCGTAGCTCTGGATTGATTGGATGATTTTACAAGATGATGCGTATGAGAGAGAAGGGTCCCTGCCTCGCCTTATATAGCCCGGGAGGCAAGGTTACAAGTCGGTTTGAGGAGAGAGTACTAGTCGGGTACGGTTAGGAGTTCTCTACATAGTAGAGGACATGCATAGTTTCTTATCCGCGTACTTCTCCATTGTAGTCCTTGCGCCCCACGCCATCAGGTGCCATGTGGAACAGGCCGAGTAGACCCAGGGGCCCACCGAGTAGTCGGTCCTGGTACCCACGTAGGCAGTGGGCCCAGGGAGGTTCATACGACAACACCGGCCATCAAGAGATAGATCTCAGCTCTTCTTACTAGTTAGTGTTGGGACTACTTTCTGCACCAACAGTTGGCGCGCCAGGTAGGGGGTTCGCGCGCTGAAGATCAGCTCACACCAGCCATCTCGATGGTGATCCGCATCGAGTACAGGGGCCAGAGATACTCCATGGGCAGCTCGGAACCCCTCCCAGCCGGGTTCGAAATCCGGTTCGGGAGACTGAACTTTCAGGCCACGGGGAACGACTACCTCTTGTGCATCACCAATCGCGACGAGCTTCACCCGTGGCGGTCGACTGGGCTAGGACCAGTCCCCGTCACACCCGCTGCTGACACCCCGGCGCCCGCCCAAGCGGACACTGCGGGCCCCTCAATGCCAGGACGCCGACGACGCTCCGGCCAGCGGTCTCGACAGGCGCGGATGGAACAACGTCGGGCCACGCGTGTCGCCTCACAATGCGACGCAACCACTAGTGAGATGGTGACCACTCTCGTGGGGGAGCGTGTGGTTCCCGAACCGCAGTTCCCCCACAGCATGAGCAACGCTGCGATGGCATACGCTTCGTTCGCCAGCCCTGATGTGCCGGAGCGTGAGGGTCATTCCGGCCGCCACCTCCTGGCGGCTAGGAACCTCACCGCCAGCACCGATGACGAGTCCTACCACGGTACCACCAGCGAGCTGCCACCCGCCACTTCACACGGGTACGCGGAGTGGGACTTCTCCGGTGTACCGGACTCGATGATGTTCCAGCGGTTCCTTGACGCCGCAGACTACTGGTTCGGCTACTCCGACGACTCCAGCGCCGGGAGCTACGACCACGCGCGGGAGTGCTTCGTCGTGGTCAATGACCAGGCGAATGGTGCGAATGCGGCAGGAGCTGGCGACGGGGAGGACCCCCTCAACCCGGGAACTAGACCACTCCAGGGCTCGGGGACAAGCGCGCCGCCACCTCACCACCGAGGGGTGCCAACATCAATGCTCAGCTAGCACAAGCGCGTGAGCTCGAGGCCAAACTCGCGGAGGAGTACCGCGTAGTGCGACTACTTCGTGAAGGACCGATAAGGCGACCAGAGAGGGGGGGAGTGAATGGGAGCCGATAAAAATTCTTCTCGAGGGAGATTGAAACTCCGACAAGACGAACTAGCTCGGTCGGACCCCCGAAATCACACGCTCCGCACTTCTACCTCCCGTTTGCCAAAACCACGTAGCCACTGGAGTGCTACTGGCCCTAGGAACAAACTCTACCGACAACCGCAACACACACGCAGCACCGAGCGGCGGAAACAACTCGAAAGCCGGCTAACCGAGGGGGCGGTTAGACCGGGTATAGGGGGCGGTTAGACCGCCTCCACCCGGCAACCAAGAAATCCTCCGAAACGCCTCTTCCGAGCACTAAAACACACCACGGTTTCACCAACGAGAGATCTCTGGTCAAGGCCATGCTAGCTACCGAGAAAATCTTGGCGAAAACCAAAACTTCACCCAAGGGCCTAGGGGCGGTTAGACCGGCTACCGGGGCGGTCTAACCTCCCGTACCCAAGAACGAACTCCAACCAAGAACACCTAGCAAACTGCGCGAGAACGGCTCCAAATTTCACCCGGACACTCCTCGATCAAGGCGAACGAACTCACGGAGGAGAATCCGGCGAAACAAAACTTTGACCCGGAAGCACCCGGGCGGTTAGACCGCCCCCTGCAGGCGGTTAGACCGCCCCTTCCGAAACGAGGAACCCGCGGGTCAAACCTCAACTTCCTTGCGCTCAATCTCCCGAATCACTCCACGGATTGCAGCCAAACTTCGGGGATAGCTGGGTTACCTCCTGGGCAACCTCTACCTCAAAGGAATCGACCCGAAACCCTCACAATCAAGAGGAATCGAAGAAATCGCTTCTCTAGGTCAAGAACTCGCCCAACTCGAAAAACCACCAAATCGAGTCCGATTCAAAGGGGATTTGGGGGCAAAGTCACCGGCCAAAGAGGCACAAGAACCTCATACGTGACACCCACCAAAAACCCCAAGAAATCGTTCTCAAAACACCGCTAAAAAGAGCTCCGAAAATCAACATCAAAGAGACGGGAAAACCACCATCAAGAACCACGCCGAACCTTCTATACATGCCATGAATGGTTCGTACAAGGTCTAGTTTGCCACCCAAACATCCATCCCTCTCTCTAGATCTCACATGAAGCTCTCAAACTAGCCTTCTAAAAAACCTAGGAAAAATAGAGAACGAAAATGGAAAAACGAAATGAGCTAGGGTTCCAAGAGTTGGCTGCCAACCTCTCACCTCTTGGGTTATATAGGCGGCAACCGAATGTCTAAAATGCCCCTCTCTAATAACTAGGGATACATGCCCCTCAAGGGCGGATTTGGAATTCTTGATATCTTCACCATCGGACGGATGCCCGGCGACCGCACCCCTCGCGTAGCCTCGACGCACGCCTTGCGATCCCGACGCGTGTCCTCCGCTTCGAAGCTTCTCGGCGCCGGCGGCCAGGGCGGTCAGACCGCCCCCCCACGGGCGGTTAGACCGGCCCGGTGAATCCGACCGGCCCCGGGCGGTCCGACCGCCCCTCTCCGGGCGGTTGAACCGGCCCGGGTGGCCGCACCTCCTCGTCGAGTCTTCGGCCTCGGTTTTGTGGCTCAACCGAGTAACCCGGTGGTTTTCCGGTCAACCACCGCAAACCCCGCGAACTCGGTGTAGCCTCCGCCAATCTCCACTCATGACTCGGCTCCCACGTAGTCCCGGCTCGACCTTGGTTTTGAGGCTCTACCAAGAAACCGTCCACGACTTCATCTTGCTGTTCATGCCACCATGCGGCCCGCACTTGACCCCGCTGGCCACCGGTCCCTCGAACAAAGCCTACTTGTCTTCTCCACACCCGGAGGCCTCACCGGCAACGACCTTTCGCGCTTGTTCTTCACCTCGCACCAAGACGAGTCAAGCCGCAACCTACACCTGCAATACTTAGCCAAGAATCAGTCCACACAACGTTGTCAATCACTCATCACACAAGGAAGCGACCATCCACCGGTCCTCGAACCACACATGGTCCTCAATCTCCCCCTTGATGAGTGTATTGACAACACACTCACATGAAGTATCATAAGAGAAAAGGAAAAGAAAAGAAACAAAATAAAGAAACCCCAACAAGCGATCGAAAGCCAAAGAAAGGCAAAGAGCAAGATCACTTGAAGAAGACAAGTCTCGGACCCCTTAGGCAAGGGCAACGGCTCGACACATCCGAGACAAAACGCAGCTCAAGCAAAGAGCGCAAACCACCAAAGCAAAATTCGAACACCACAACGAGCTCCTCAAGCACAAATGCAAGCTCCCCCTGAGCCACAGCACACTCCCCCTGAACACATGCAGCAATGCAACTCGGGAATGCAACAAAAAGCAAAAACCTGCTCAAACTGCCCAGGGCGGTTAGACCGCCTGCCCAGGGCGGTTAGACCGCCTGTGCCTGAACTGACCGCCAGGGGGGCGGTTAGACCGCCCAAAGAAACCGCCCCGCACCAAACTGCTCAAAAATTGCCCGAAACAATTGGAACACCTTCCAAACACTCCCGTGTGCCCAAAACATGCACAAACTTCTCCCCCTTGTTGACAATGCATGAATCAAGGCAAAATGCGAAAACTTGCAACATATAGCTTCTCGAATATACAAAATTCAACACAAGGAGCTACACAAGTCTAAATGAGCAAGTTAGATACTCGACAGATTCGTAATGACGTTAACTACGTGATCACCAAGTTTCACAACCATTGGACAATGCTAAAAAGGATTTGTGTAATTTTGCGAAAAGATACTCTCTCACAAGCAAATACCTAAACATGAGCAAAACATATCAAAATGGCAAAGCCACTCAAACTTCATGCTAGGACAGCCATTCTAACCACAAGACCATCATAAACACCCAAAAGCACCTCATGTCATGTCAAAGCCACCGAGCCATGTGCCTACTTCTATGTATGAGACTTCTCATTGGTAGGCATCATGCAACGGTTTAGCACCCAAAGCAAATTAATTTCAGCACATATGACATGGGAACATATTGTCCAAGCATTTTTCATTTCATTTTCAGATTTGTAAATGGTACATGAAATGTCTTTGCGACAAAAAGGAACTTATGCCCCTCCACAAGATTAAGCAAGAGGGCTAAACATTCATGATGGCAAGCGAGCCTTTGGCTCC
Organism: Cenchrus americanus; assembly: GCA_947561735.1. NCBI lineage: Eukaryota > Viridiplantae > Streptophyta > Magnoliopsida > Poales > Poaceae > Cenchrus > Cenchrus americanus. The sequence continues at coordinate 178,970,007 of OX387242.1, forward strand.
ATATGATCAATAAACTAGCTATCCAACCATAAAGTAAACATAGCAAAGCCACTAAAACATGTCAAGATCATATATAGGCATTTACGCATGAGAGAGCATGTATGTGACATTTTTCAAAAATTAGCCATCAACCATGGATCATTCATCAAGATCATCAAGAGCTAAGCCAAACTAACCGTACCATATCAAACAAGCTCACAAGAACATATATAGCAACCCATGGTAAACATTGTATATAGGAGAAGCTTTCCCTAAAAAAGCATATGATACAAAATGCATGCAATCTAAGATACAAGGATGCCTATACATCATGTTACATATGCCATGCCAAATGCAAGAAATGCACAAAGGAAAGCTATACATATGCTACAAACCGGCTCCTCGAGGGGAGGCAAAACGGGCTCGACACCACCGGCAAAGGAAAGCCCCCACACACCCAACTCAAGAAATCAAACACACACCAAGTTCCCCCCGCAAACGAGTGAAAGTTGCTTGATCTAGGGGTTTGGTGAAAATATCGGCTAGTTGGTCATGTGTGGGTACATGGATCAAAGCTATCTTCCCTTTCTCTACGTTGTCTCTCAGGAAATGATACCTCACTTCTATGTGTTTGGTTTTGGAATGAAGCAATGGGTTCTTAGCAACGCTTATGGCACTGGTGCTATCACATTGAAGTGGGACCCGGGTATACTCCTCACCAAAGTCACTCATGGTGTAGGTGATCCAAAGGAGCCGAGAGCAACAACTAGCGACGGCAACATACTCGGCTTCGGTCGTGGATTGAGCAACACTCGACCGCTTACGAGAAGACCAAGACACCAACGAAGAACCCAAAAACCGGCAAGTCCCGAAGTGGACTTCCTATCCAACCGACACCCGGCAAAATCCGCGTCGAAAAGCCATGAAGCGCCAAAGAAGAGGACGCGGAGTACCAAAGGCCGAAGTCGGGAGTGTGACGCAAGTACCCGAAAATTCGCTTCACCGCTTGCCGATGCGAAGTCCTCGGAGACGCTTGAAAGCGAGCGCACAGACACACCGAGAACTGTATGTCCGGCCTCGTCGCCGTCAAGTAGAGGAGTGACCCGATCATGCTCCGGTACTCCTTCCGGTCCACGTGTTCACCTTCCTCATCCGCATCAAGAGCCGTAGTCGTACTCATCGGCGTCGTCATAGCCTTGGAGTCCTCCATCTTGAACTTCCTCACAATGTCCTTGGTGTACTTAGCCCGGTGCACAAATGTTCCTTCCTTTGATTGCTTGATTTGTAGCCCGAGGAAGAACCGCAACTCACCCATCATGCTCATCTCAAACTCCCCGCTCATATCATCCGCAAACCTCGCAACAAGAGAGTTAGACGAGCCACCAAAGACAATATCATCCACGTACACCCGCACAATCGGGATATCTCCGCCCCGCCTCCGCAAAAACAAGGTCCGATCGACCTTCCCCATCTCAAAACCTCTCTCAAAAAAGAACCCCCTCAACCTCGCCATACCAAGCTCTAGGCGCCCGCTTCAACCCATACGGCGCCTTCCTCAACTTGTACACCGGTGGGGGTACTTCTCACTCTCAAACCCCGGAGGTCGTCTCACATACACTTCTTCCTCCAACACTCCATTCGGAAAAGCACTCTTCACATCCATTTGGTGCAACTTGAACCCTTTAGCCACGAAAAGGCTAGAAGGATCCTAATCGCCTCCAAACGGGCTACGGGAGCAAAGGTCTCCTCGTAGTCGATCCCCTCCTTCCGACCGAACCCCCGAGCAACAAGTCTCGACTTGTTCCTCACAACCTCACCCTTCTCTCCCTCTTTGTTTTTCCACACCCACTTTGTACCAATCGGCTTACACCCCGGGGGAGGGTCAACCAACTCCCACACCCGATTCCTCTCAAAGTTCTCCAACTCCTCATGCATCGAGTTAACCCAATTGTGATCGGATAGTGCGTGTCCAATGTCTTTGGGCTCGAAAGAAGCAACAAATGCAGCATGAGCAAAATGGGAATTGTTTCGAACCCTCGACCGTGTAGTGCGTTCATTCATGTCGCCGATGATCCTCGAAGCCGGGTGATCCACTTGAACTCGCCGGGGAGGTTCTCGCCTCGAAGCTACCTCCCCCTCAACATCGGCTTCTCCTCGTTCTTGATTTGTCGTCGTAGGTGTAGCAGAGGGTCCATCCATCATCGTAGTCGAAGTAGTGGGTACATGTCCACCGTGGGGGCACCGCACCGCCATCCTCATCATCACCATGTTCATGCTCCTCCTCCCGAAAGATCTCCTCGCCAAACTCATCATCACCCGCACACTCAAAGACAAGCCGACTACGTGGCTCGTCTCGTCGAAGGTTACCTCGCAAGTCTCCACGATTTGGTTAGTTTCAAGATTGAGCACACGATATGCTCTAGAATGAGATGCATAACCAAAGAAAATGCCATCGACGAGACCTAGCCTCAAACTTATCCAACTTCCTCGCCTTTCTTCGAATAAAACACTTGCAACCAAAGACATGGAAGTGACTCACTTTGGGTGTGCGACCATGCATCAACTCATAGCATGTCTTTTTCTTGTGCACTCGAGGTATATTCCCGTTCGAAACATAGCACGCGGTATTCACCGCCTCGGCCCAATACCTCCTCGGAGTCCTATGCTCATCAAGCATCGTCCGAGCCATCTCGCACAAGGTCCCGTTCTTCCTTTCCACAACACCATTCGGGGAGGCGTGTACGGACTCGAAAACCGGTGCTCAAGACCCAAGTCATGACAAAAGGTTTCAAAACGAGAGTTCCCGAATTCCGAGCCATTATCACCGGCGGATAGCTCGTATGGCATCTCCGTGCCTCTCGTTCCTCAACCTCAAGACTAGATCTCGAACAAAACCAAACGTCTCCCCCTTCTCCTCAAGAAAGAACACCCACGCATACCGAGAAAAGTCGTCCACCACAACAAGGACATACCACTTCCCACCCGCCGATCGCACACGAGCCGGGCCAACAAGGTCCATATGGAGCAGCCTCGCATGGACGCTCAGTCATCACATCGGTGAGAGGCGGGTGAGAAGAAGCCACCATCTTAGCATGCCTACAAGGAGCACAAACCAACTCTTTCTCAAGCCTCAAACGTGGCAATCCTCGGACCAAATTGAGTTTACTCAAGCGAGACAGAAGGTCAAAGCTCAAGTGACCCAACTTCCTATGCCACCTCCACAACTCACTCGAAGAACCGACCAAGAAACAACGCTCAACACCCGAAGACCGAGAAAAATCAGCACGAAACACCCGACCCTCGGGAACGACCATACAAACAAGGTCCCCTCGAGAGTCCACAATCCGAGAACCACCAGCCGAAACAACACCTCAAAACCCTCATCCAACAACCGAGACACGAAAGCAAATTGTACCCCGGCGATTGAACAAGAGCAACACGCCTCGCAGTGATCTTGTCACTCACTTTTATCTCACCTTCCGAAAGCACACGCCCACGCCCATTGTCCCCAAAGGTGATGTACCTCTTCGTCACCACCGGACGAGACTTGAGAACCACCCCCTGTCTCCGGTCATATGCCTCGAACAACCGGAGTCAATCAACCAAATGTTCTTCAAGTCTCCCACCTGAAATTCAAAAACAAGCACGTGAGCGAACAAACGACTCGAGACCGGGGTTAGTACCAAAGGAGGAAAACCGAAGGCCGAGCCATTTGCTCGAAAGTGGGGTTAGCACCAACCAAAGCATCTCTCCTACCAAAACTACCCCCACGAACACCACCTCGGTAACCACTCCGAGGAAACCACCCCTCACTGCCTGGAGGAGGACCAAAACCACGAAAGACAACCCGTGGAGCGTCCCTCCTCTCCTTCTCAAAGCTACGACTCCTCCCATCCCCGTAGTGACCTCGAGGGGGAGAATGCCTAGCAAACTGACCACCTGCTGTCTTTCCAGACCAACCTCCAGCAACTCCACCTCCGGACACCGAAACCTCTCGACTCACCACCTCGAAAACCACTCCGCCCGGAGTGCGGGGGGCGGTTAAAACCGCCTAGCCGGCCGGTCTAACCGCCCCCCTCTCGGGCCGGGCCGGTCCGACCGCCTAGCCGGGCCGGTCCCGACCGCCCCCTCCGGAACGGCTCCTCGGGCGCGGGAACTTGCGTCTCCCCATGCCGAACACTTCTCACCACGGCCTTACCCCCGGCGGTGGCATACGAGGCTTAGGTACACCATGGGAGGGGTTGTACCTATCCTTGTTCGCCCACTCCTTTGCCATCCTCTCTTCCCGCTTCCTCTTGAAGCAAAACTCATCCTTGTGACCCTCTTTCCCACAATGGCCACAACGGAACCTCACAAGCTTAGGTTTTGGCTTGGATTGGGGCGCTCGCTAGGTTTCTCTCCACTCAACTCCTCCACCGATTTCTCCTCACTTGCCTTCTCTTTCACTTTCCCAAAGAACACTTTCCCCGAAGTGCTCACAAACTTGATGGGCTTTTGGAGATCATTTGTGGGTGTAGGAAATATAGGTGGAGGCGGGGTTGTGTCTAGTCGGTTCCTAAGATGGTTGGGTTTTGGAGGGAAATCATTTTTGTGGTGGGTTTTTGGTGGCTCCGGATGTTCTCTCCACTTCCTTCACCAACCTTGTTTGCCCCAAGCCCCTCACCATCTTGCCTCTTAAAGGCCTCGATCATCATCCTCAACCGAGGCTCATGACCGGACAACCAACCCATCAACTTCCTCAAGTCATCATTCTCATCCCGCAAGCGATCAACATAATGTGCAAGCTCCAAATTTTTCAATGCATGCATTTCACAAGTAGAGCGGGGATGTAGGCATGGGTTCCTTCAATTTAGCCTCGAGCGAACTAGTATAAGCATGCAACTCATCAATCTTAGCATGCAAAACAGGGCAAGAAGTGCAAGCACCTAGCAAAGCGGTCTAGATTTAAGCTCGGCCACTTCAACCCTAAGCACATCTAGTTCCTCACACTTGGAGGCATGCTTCTCCTTAAACAAAGCAAGATCAGCAAGGAATATGGAGCAATCAAGACAATCATTTTCATCGGCAACAACGGGGCTAGCCTTAAGCGAATCAATCTCAAGCTTGCTATCAAGCACCTCGTGTCTCTAGCTCGGCCACTCTAGTCCTAGCATCCTCGAGTGAAGCCCTAAGCTCTTTCCTCATTTTCTTGGCCTCTCTAAGCATGTCATCACGGTTATCAAGCAAAGAGCCAAGCCTCTCATTCTCCCGGCGCAAGAGGGGAAGTTCATCACGCACCTCGTCGTCGGACTCGCAGTCCGAGTCGCTCCGTGTACTCTTCTTCTGCCCCACGGAGCTCGGCGCCATGGTACGAAGTCGTCTCTCGCGAAGCAGCTCAGCCCGCTCAGGTTCTTGGACGACCTCTTGTTCTTGCGGCGATCTCCCTCGTCGTCGGCCGCCGCTCGAGCTCGAGGTGGAGTACGCGGAACTGGAGTCGACGTCGCTCGCTCCAACCATCGCTCGGGCCTTGCCTCGGCCCTCCTTCTTCCTCGATCGTCGCTCGTCCTTGTACTTGTTCTTGTGCTTGCTCTTGTGATCGCGCCTCGAACGGTACTTGTCGTCGTTCTTCCTCGGCTTGTGCTTGTAGCTGTCCTTGCTCTCGGTCTTCTCCGGGCAGTCGGCGACGAAGTGTCCCGGCTTGCCGCATTGGAAGCAGGTCCTCGTGTTCCTCCTCATGTTCACGCGGTTCTCGTGCAGCTTCTCGAACCGCCTCGTCAACAGCGCCAGCTCGTCCTCTCCAAGGTCATCAAACTCCTCATCTGGCATAGACATCAGAGAGGAAAACGAGAACATCCTGGTGGATGGGTTAGAGTTAATCTTTCCTTTGGAACCACCAACGAGGGCAAGACTATGGGAAACAGTCGGTCCCTCGAGCTTGGCAGTCATGCCCCTATCCACCTCAGCCGACTTGAGCTTCGAGAACAGCTCGTTCACCGTCAGAGTATCATATCGCTCCGACTCGACTATGGCCTCGAACTTTCCGCCCCATATCGTACGATCCAAAGAGTGTAAGAGCTTGACCGCTCTATCATGATCATCGTACGGGAGCACGTCCACATTGGCCCTCATGTTGTTCACCACCACCGTGAACCTGCCGGAACAAGGCATCGATGGACTCACCGGGGAGATGAGTGAAATTCTCGTACTCTCTCCGTAGGTCGCATACAACCGTGCCCGAACCCGGGCGTTCCCAACATGAGCCTCCTTCAACACCGCCCAAATCCTACAAGCCAAGTGCTCGGTGTGCACCCGATCGAACTCGGTCGACACAAAGCACGAAACAAGTAGTCGACCGCCTTATTGTTGGCGTCGAATCCGTCCCTCGTCCCCGGAGCAAGGAAATCCATCGACCGGGACATATCCCGTGTCCACCGTGACATCCCACGAGTCGACCCTTTCCGCGGAGGAACGCACCCATCCGCTTGCTCCACATCCGGTAGTTCTTTCCATCGAAGTGTGGAGGACCCGAACCCCGTTCTCGGTACGCCATCCTTGGATCTTAGACGGTTAGAGTCAACAAAGACCCGAACCGGCTCTGATACCACTTGAAGGACCGATAAGGCGACCAGAGAGGGGGGGAGTGAATGGGAGCCGATAAAAATTCTTCTCGAGGGAGATTGAAACTCCGACAAGACGAACTAGCTCGGTCGGACCCCCGAAATCACACGCTCCGCACTTCTACCTCCCGTTTGCCAAAACCACGTAGCCACTGGAGTGCTACTGGTCCTAGGAACAAACTCTACCAGCAACCGCAACACACACGCAGCACCGACAGCGGAAACAACTCGAAAGCCGGCTAACCACAGGGGGCGGTTAGACCGGGTATAGGGGGCGGTTAGACCGCCTCCACCTGGCAACCAAGAAATCCTCCGAAACGCCTCTTCCGAGCACTAAAACACACCACGGTTTCACCAACGAGAGATCTCCGGTCAAGGCCATGCTAGCTACCGGAAAATCTTGGCGAAAACCAAAACTTCACCCAAGGGCCTAGGGGCGGTTAGACCGGCTACCCGGGGCGGTCTAACCTCCCGTACCCAAAGCAACGAACTCCAACCAAGAACACCTAGCAAGCCGCGCGAGAACGGCTCCAAATTTCACCCGGACACTCCTCCGATCAAGGCGAACGAACTCATAGAGGAGAATCCGGCGAAACAAAACTTTGACCGGAAGCACCCGGGCGGTTAGACCGCCCCCTGCGCAGCGGTTAGACCGCCCCTTCCGGAACGAGAACCCGCGGGTCAAACCTCAACTTCCTTGCGCTCAATCTCCCGAATCACTCCACGGATTGCAGCCAAACTTCGGGGATAGTCGGGTTACCTCCCGGGCAACCTCTACCTCAAAGGAATCGACCCGAAACGCTCACAATCAAGAGGAATCGAAGAAATCGCTTCTCTAGGTCAAGAACTCGCCCAACTCGAAAAACCACCAAATCGAGTCCGATTCAAAGGGGATTTGGGGGCAAAGTCACCGGCCAAAGAGGCACAAGAACCTCATACGTGACACCCACCAAAAACCCCAAGAAATCGTTCTCAAAACACCGCCAAAAAGAGCTCCGAAAATCAACATCAAAGAGACGGGAAAACCACCATCAAGAACCACGCCGAACCTTCTATACATGCCATGAATGGTTCGTACAAGGTCTAGTTTGCCACCCAAACATCCATCCCTCTCTCTAGATCTCACATGAAGCTCTCAAACTAGCCTTCTAAAAAACCTAGGAAAAATAGAGAACGAAAATGGAAAAACGAAATGAGCTAGGGTTCCAAGAGTTGGCCGCCAACCTCTCACCTCTTGGGTTATATAGGCGGCAACCGAATGTCTAAAATGCCCCTCTCTAATAACTAGGGATACATGCCCCTCAAGGGCGGATTTGGAATTCTTGATATCTTCACCATCGGACGGATGCCCGGCGACCGCACCTCGCGTAGCCTCGACGCACGCCTTGCGATCCCGACGCGTGTCCTCCGCTTCGAAGCTTCTCGGCGCCGGCGGCCAGGGCGGTCGACCGCCCCCCCCGGGCGGTTAGGACCGGCCCGGTGAATTCGACCGGCCCCCGGGCGGTCCGACCGCCCCTCCCGGGCGGTTGAACCGGCCCGGGTGGCCGCACCTCCTCGTCGAGTCTTCGGCCTCGGTTTTGTGGCTCAACCGAGTAACCCGGTGGTTTTCCGGTGAACCACCGCAAACCCCGCGAACTCGGTGTAGCCTCCGCCAATCTCCACTCATGACTCGGCTCCCACGTAGTCCCGGCTCGACCTTGGTTTTGAGGCTCTACCAAGAAACCGTCCACGACTTCATCTTGCTTGTTCATGCCACCATGCGGCCCGCACTTGACCCCCGCCGGCCACCGGGTCCCTCGAACAAAGCCTACTTGTCTTCTCCACACCTGGAGGCCTCACCGGCAACGACCTTTCGCGCTTGTTCTTCACCTGCACCAGCACGAGTCAAGCCGCAACCTACACCTGCAATACTTAGCCAAGAATCAGTCCACACAACGTTGTCAATCACTCATCACACAAGGAAGCGACCATCCACCGGTCCTCGAACCACACATGGTCCTCACTTCGCGCCTCCATCGCCAGAGAAGCCTCTACGCGCGGCGAACACGTGCGTGAGCTGGGCAAGCAAACCCACGAGCGCATCAACACCGACTTCGACATCGACAACCTGAGTATGCCCCCACGAGCAAGCCAAAAGCTCATCGCCACCGCGACACTGCTGCGAGCCATGCCCGCCCCCTCGACACCCGAGGCGCGGAACCTGCACCGCAAGGCGTAAGCGCTCATCAAGCAAGCGCAACAGGCTGAGAGCTCGGCATCCCGCATCCGCCAGCAGGGGAGCGCGCAGGATGATGGAGGCGCGCAAGGCCCTGAGGTGTCAGTTCACGTGGGCGGCACGACGGGGCAGCCCGCCAACCAAGGCCGGACACCGGTCAAGGAGCGGATCCTTGACACGCGCGGGCAGGCCCAGGACGGCGACCCTCGCAGCGTCATCAACGCCCGGTGGATGGGCAACGCAGAGGCACGGGCGGCGGCGAGAAACCACCCACGGCGGGGTGGGTGTTGGGGGATACCCGAAAAATTCGGATAACTACCCTAACACGAGTGTGAGTTCTCAACACGTTCAAGTACAAAGTTAAGGCACAAAGATACTGTGATTCTCTCCGCAAGTAGCACAAGTTCCAAAAAAGTCTGAATCCGTTTACATGTGCCCTCGCGCCCCCTTTTATAGGGAGACGAAGGGACTTTTACATGCCGATAACACCCTCGGGCTCAGGGAATATTCCTGGTGTGAACATACACAAGAATGTCTTTTTCCACCTAACATATTTACAAATCTGCCACTAGTTCACACTCTAAACCCAGACTTTTTGGGACGACAACTTTGACTTTGCTTCTCCCCTGGTTCGTGAATGCTTTCTCATCAAACTCCCAAACTAGATCTTCAGCAGATTCCCGAATTGGTCCTTACTCCCCCGCGGGTTCATGGATGTCCACGCGCCTGATCCCCGAACAGGGTCTTCATCAGATTCCCGAATCGGCAGTTCTCCGAAGTTCAGGCTATCGTCAGTTGAGATTCCGGGCTTCCGCACGCTTGTTACTCCACCTCTTTGCCGAATCAAGATTCCCGAACTCAGCGCATTCGCGAATTTGAGACTTCATAGGTTCCACGCTTCCGAGATTCGCGAATTCCCTGCTCCTGAAAAACATACTTCGAGAACTTTGTTAAGCTTAACGTTTCGAGGGTGACGGGTTTTCCTGAATTCCCCAACACTAGCCCCTTGGGGAAGCGGGTTGACTCCGACGATCCGATTCCACGAACCTTTCGGAAATTTAGTAAAAACGTCACCCTCGGAACGTCGGAGGGGACACGCGTCGCCCGGGGAGCCAAAGGCGGTTAAATCGAGGCGCACTTCGCGAAACTACCCCTCCCCGGCCCTATAAATAGCGGGCTGGCGCTGTTAAAAATCTTTTTACTGCTTTCGAGCCTTTCACGATTCTCACATCTTTCTTCCTTCGCGGAATCTGGTTTTTCTGCTAGAAAGCTTGCGAACTCCAGGCCTTGTTCGCGCTCCTCTAAGGTATTGCTTTATCTTTGCTTTGTTGTTTCGTTAGTTCGTTAAACTTTGGTGTAGAAATGTCACGATTTTTCGAGTTTTATTCTCGAACATTACTCTTAACTGTCTGAATGTTCGTGTTTGTTAGGTGGCTCGCGTTAAAAGTACAACTAGGCCCATGACTACTGAAGAGATGATCGCTGCCGGTCTCCCACTTGACCCAGCTGCCGAAAGCGCAAATCGTGATGCACCGGCCGAAGATGTTGGTTCACCCAGCGGTTTCCGAAGTCGCGAAGACGGAGAGGTTGGGTCTGACAGCGGCGAAGACGTCGGGGATGTGGACGCCGGTGTCGACGATCTCATCATGCTGAGGACTTCTGGCCCACTGCCGCCTTCGCTCGCCTTTGGAGAGTCGAAGGTCACAAGCAACATTATTCGCGAGTACGAGAAGGCCGGATTCTTCTCTCCTGGCGCTGGGCGTGCCCTGCTTGATGAACTGATTCCTACTCCCAAGGCCGGAGAAATTGTGGTTTTTCGGGACTTCTTCATCTGTGGGCTACGGTTCCCTTGTGACCCAATCCTGCCAGCAATTCTCGGTGCATTTTCGGTGAAGATCCACCAGCTTACCCTGACGTCCTTCCTCGAAGTATCGAAGTTTATCTGGATTTTGAAGACCTTCGGCTGTAGTCCTACCATCGACGCCTTCACCAGATTTTACGAACTGGTGATTACTCCCGAAGTTGTGAAAGGTGTAGACGAGCAGTTCTACCACAGCCAGCACGCATGTTGTACCTTCAATACACGACGCCAGAACACCCGACAAGGGATTACCCGAATCCAGATTTCTCCTTGCTGCAAGTCCAACCTTTCCGACGATTGGAAGTCTTACTGGTTTGACTTGAAAGTCAATGTGCCGAAGCTGTCATGCCCAATCGCGCCTCTCACCGCGGTGAACGTGGGGAAATACAATCAGCGGGCCCTGGGAATCAGAAGCTGCGAGAGCGCATTTCACCTGGCCAGCACAATACTTGGTGGCCGCGACATCATCGAAGAATTCATTGCTGCCCGGGTCTGGCCTATCTCGAACGGTTGGTCCCCTACTGAGCTCGTGTATTATAATGTCAACTAAGCCGACCAGAAGGTGCCTTTTCCGAAGTTCGGGATTAAGCTTCGCGAAGGCCAGAGCGCCAAGGACTTCATGGATGAAGTGGAAAAAAAGGTGAATGTTATGGTGGGCGAATACACGATGAACGAGTACAAGGCATACAAAGCTCTGGTGAAACATAGGAAGAAAATCAACCGCGTCTTTTCGGAAATCTGCGGTGATAAATTTTTCAGCTCTCGAGGCCCTGGTCCCAAGTTGAAACTTCCCGCCGTCGCCGTGGCCAGCTGCTCAGCCGCCCCCATCAACGCTCCCCGAACCAGGTCATCGAAGCGAAGCTCGTCCTCTGCCACCGAGGGAACCTCTTCAGGAGTGAAGCCTTCAAAGACCAGATCGCTTGAATCGTCGAAGCGGAAGCGAAAAACCTCCGAACCTCAGATTTCGGAAGCTGAACTCCAGGCTGCTTCGGGGCTTGCCCAGATGAGCCGCAAGAAATTGAAGAAAGCTGCGAAGAAGGTTCTTTCCTCCGGAGTTCGGCGGGTTCCGTCCGCCTTCAACGACGACACCCTCACAGAGACAGATAGCTTCAAAGGTGTTTTCTTCTGGCCAGTACCTAATTTTCGAGACAGTTGTCCCGTTGCTTCCGAAAATGAATTCGTGGATATTGATTCCTTTTCAGATGCTGCCCCCGAAGTCCGAAAGGAGACATCTCCTGCTGTTGCTGAGAAGTCTTTTGTTGCTGTTGAAGCTGCTGTTCGCACTGAGGCCCCTGCTGCTGCCGAAAGCCCTGCTGCTGATGTCCGTGCCGCTGACCAGGCCTCCTCCAAATTCGCCCAGGTTCTTGAGCGCACTATTCAAAGGGGGGGCCATCCTGCCGAAAATATTCCTTTGGTCGAAGTTTGGGAGGTCGTCCCCGAAGACCAGGCGCCCTCACCCTCCTTAGCTGCTTTTAACAAAAGCTTTGGTACGTCTCACCGCGGCAAGCTATTGCGTGTTGGTTTCGAGACAAGTGGCGTCGGGGGCAAGACTTCCAAGTTTTTAACTTTGTGGAAATCGTCCGCCATTGTTGATGAAACAGGAGAGGAGGCGCCCGAACGACCCGAAGAGGCCGCTCAAGGCTCCGAGAGAAGGCCCCTCTCTGTCTCCGAAACCACTCTTCGCCTCGAGGGAAGACTTCTTCAGGCTCGAGCAAACAAGTTACCATGCAGCGGTTTTCTAAAGAAGGTTCGTCCTTCCTTACTATCTTTTCATACGTTTCCTAGTTAATGAAGCTTAGTCTGAGACTTTCTCTTGATCTTCGCAGAATTCAAGAATCTGTTGCACTCGTATTCTCCTTCAAAGCTTGCACGCTTTCACGAAGACTATGCCCTCAAGTACTCGATGCTTGGGAAGGTTGCCGTAGACCGGCTTTCTGAACAGGAGAAGATTAATGAAGAGCTTTCTCAGAAGTCGAAAGAACTAGAGCGCAACTTCACCCTCGTGCAATCCACGAATCTGGAACTCGAGAGGAAGGTGGCTGAGCTGGCAGAGGCTGCGCTCGAGGAATCGAAGAAGGATCTTGAGAAAGTTCGGAAATCTCATGAGGATGATCTGAGCGTGATTGAAAAACTTCGGCAAAAGCAAGAGCGGGCTGCGAAAATCGCTGAAGATCTTCGCATCAACAATGCCAGCCTCGCCAAGTCACTAAGCTCAAAGGATCGGAAGATCGTGGATCTTGAGAAGGCGCTGGTAGAACAAGGTGAAGCTTCGAAGAAAAACACTTCGGAAATTCTGGGAAAGCTGAAATTGCTTTATGCTGAGTACCAGAAGTCCCTGAATGAGTACGGTGTTCGTCCAGCCCCTCTCCCGGATGACATTAATATTCCCGATTTCATGGATTGGCTGGAGGATGAATTCAAGGCTCTTCCCGAAGTGATCTCTGGTGCCAGCGACTTCGCCGTTGCTTTTTCTGTGGAGAGTATCCTGAAGATCCTTCACGATTACGACTGTGTGGACTTGGCGAAGTTTCGCGCGAACCTTTCTCAATTCCCAAGCGTTACCAGCGACGCGATACTTCGAGCAAACCCTGACATTGTGGCTATCAAGGTGAAATTCGCGAAGGAGTTTTGGATGGTTGGCGGGGCGGATATTGTTAAGACTATTACGCAGGCAAAGCTTGCCGAGGTAGTTTCTTTTGCTCGATTTCGTGACTTATGTTCGTCGCAGGTGTTCCAGTTTCTTAAGCTTTCCTCACTCTTTTCTTCCTTTCCCAGCTGAGAGAAAAGGAGAACCAAGAAGGTGCTGCCGCGTCTCCCGAAGGATCGACTTCCGGCGAGAGTTCGAGTGGGTCCGGCGAAGACGGCTCAGGCGGCAGCAGCAGTAGCAGCAGCAGCAGCGATGGTGGCAACGATGGTGAACAAGTCCCCGAACGAGAAGAGGATTCGCCGAAGGTGGATATTACGAACTGAGCGACATGTCTAGACTTTCTTGGGTGAATTCGAGACTGGCTGTAGATTCATCAAACTTTTTTGAACAGATGTTTTGTAAATTTTAACATGCGCAGGTCCTGCAAGCTGGGCCTGCGCAGGACGTGCTACCACTTCGGATTCGTCGAGATGATATGTTCGTTAGTGGTGAAGCGTGGCGCCTGTTCAAGCGAGCGCATCCTGAACAAGATTTTTCCGATTTTTGGCTTGAGGCTTCGCTTAAGTTTTCTATAGGTTGTTTTGACCTCTCCTCGTTTTTCTTACTTCGTAAGAAGGTTCGTTCCGTGTCGCCTACTCCGCCGTCCACGAAGGTTCCCAAGACGGAGCCCCTTAGCCCCTTAGCCGATGCATCTGACTTCGCCTACGCTAGCGATAAGGCTGAAGACAATGTTTGTAAACCGGGACATGTTGTTGAGCTTTCGTTTTGAGTTTTACGCCAAGTGTTGTAATTACCAAAGAACTGTTCGGAAGTTTTTATGCGAATAAGGCAATGAATTTGTTTTTTCTTTGAAAAAACGTCACCCTCCCCCACCTTGCCGTTTCGCATGAAAACTAGATTGCAGATTCACGAATCTTACTATTCACGAACTTCTTTAGCGCATCTTTAGGAGAAGTCTTCGTCAATTTTTGAAAATTTCGACTGTCGTTGTGCAAGTCGACAAAATTTGTTTTTCGAATTTTGTGGACTTGGCCCGACCGGCAGACTTGTCTCGGTTGAAATTGCAACCCTCAGTTGCTTCAACCAAGATTTTTCTGTGAACATCCGATGGAGCCCCTTGTCCTTTTCTTATAATGATGATACCTGAAAAATTTGCAACAATCTGAACTGAGTGAGAATACATAGGCGAACCCTTAGACATTCGTTTTCTCGGAATTATCATGCGAACTTTCTGGTGGGAATCCCTTCGTGGATGGGATTTTTCTAGGCCACAACTTGTTGTTGTCTCGGGCCTTTTTCGGTGGTAATCCCTCGATGGATGGGATTTTTCTAGGCCACAACTTGTTGTTGTCTCGGGCCTCTTCTGGTGGGAATCCCTTGATGGATGGGATTTTTGGCTATCAGGAAGCCCTTTTCACGAACTTTTTCTTTTTTCGCGATGGAATTTTGGCTATCACGGAGCCTTTCTCACGAACTTTTTCTTTTTTCACGATGGAATTTCGGCTATCACGGAGCCTTTCTCACGAACTTTTTCTTTTTTCACGATGGAATTTCGGCTATCAGGAAGCCCTTTCTCACGAACTTTTTCTTTTTTCACGATGGAATTTCGGCTATCAGGAAGCCCTTTCTCATGAACTTTTTCTTTTTTCACGATGGAATTTCGGCTATCAGGAAGCCCTTTCTCACGAACTTTTTCTTTTTCACGATGGAATTTCGAGACACAAAATACGAAACATGCAATTTGGGGGAAGACTCTTTTCATATATATATATCGGAAAGAGTATTTACATGGGATCCGCCTCGTTAAAAACCTTGCCTCTTGATTTAGATCCCCCTTTGCAAGGAAAAGAGTACGGTCCTTCTTATTCTAGCACGACGATTAAGAAATAAAACTAATTTTTCCTCCGAAGTCACTTATAGACACGTGATTCGGGCTTTTATCTTCCTAGAATGTAAACTTACGAAGATTGAAAAAGTGCTACCCACTACGTCTATCTACAACTAGGGTTTTCATGGATAATACCTCTTTAGGCTATCGGCATTCCACGAATACGGCAACTCTTCGCCAGTCTGCTCTATCAGGCGAAAAGCACCTGGCATATCTGTTTCCCTGGCTATGTAAGGCCCTTCCCATGACTCATGAAGTTTTCCTGGGTTCTCCCAATTTTCTTTCTTTTCAAGACAAGATCACCAGTTTTGATGTCCTTTCGAACCACCTTTTTGTCTCTCCATGCCCTTGTCTCTCTCTGATACTTCTCAATGTTTTGTGCCGCTTCAAGGATTGTCAGCTCTATCATGTCTTTCTCCACCTTCTTATCAATTTCCTCTATCTCCTTTCCTTTCAAGACTCTCATGCTTTCATTCTTGATCTCCTCTGGCGTCATAGCCTCAGTCCCGAAGAGTAGGCGAAAGGGCGTGAAACCTGTTGCCCTTGAAACCGTGGTGTTATGAGACCAGATCACCTTCGGAAGTTCATCCACCCACTTTCCCTTTTTCTGATCAAATAAACATTTCTTGATTCCCGAAAAAATCAAACCATTGGCTCTTTCGACTGCACCATTGGACTGTGGATGATATACTGATGAAAATTTCGCTTGTGTGCCCAGGGTTCTGCAGTATTCTTTGAAGGTGTAGCAGTCAAACTGTTTGCCATTGTCAACCGTCAGCTCTCTAGGAACTCCGAACCTGCAGACTATGTTCTGCCAAAAGAATTTCTGAACTGTTGCCGCTGTGATATTCGCGAGTGGTTTTGCCTCTACCCACTTCGTGAAATAGTCGACTGCTACAGCCGCAAATCGGCAATTACCCTGAGCTGCTGGCAACGGGCCTACTAGATCCATTCCCCATCTTTGCAAAGGCCAGGTTGGAGGAATTAAGTGAACTGGCATTGAAGGCAGATTCTGCTGATTTCCCATCTTCTGGCATGCTTCACACTGCCGAACTAACATCTTGGCATCGATGTTTATGGTGGGCCAATAGAATCCCTGCTTTATCACCTTACCAGCCAAAGCCCTGGTGCCTATGTGTGCCCCACAAAATCCGCTGTGAATTTCTTTCAGAAGTTCGCGACCTTTTTCGGAGGTGATGCAACGCAGCCAAGGCTCAGTGACTCTCGACTTGTATAATTCTCCATTTACTACCGTATAGCCCCGAGCCCTTTGCTTCAATCTTTTTTCCTCCAATTCATCTTGTGGTTCGTAATGTCCCCTCGGATAGGCCATTATTTCTGCTCTCCAGTCTGGAATTTCCACCATATTCACGATTTGAGTTCTTGAATCTTTGATGGAGGGTTCTCTGATGATTTCAAAGAACACGTCCGGTGGTAGCTCCTGCTTTCTGGCTGCTGCCTTCGCCAGTTTATCCGCCTCATTGTTATCATCCCTTGGGATATGCTGGACTGAATACCCTTTGAAATGTCTTTCCATTTCTCTGACTTTTTCAAGATATTTCATAAGAACTGGATTCCTGGCCTCGCTTTCCTTCTCGATATGTTCCTGGATCACTTTCGAATCCGCTCTGATTATGAAGGTCTGCTGGCCCAAGGCTTTCATTTTTCTCAATGCCAGCAGTAGAGCTTCGTACTCCGTTGTGTTGTTCGTGGAGTGTTCATTGTTCGCGAATACGAGCCTCGCTGCATATCTGATGACCACGCCCGTCGGGGACGTTACAACAGCCGAAATTCCGACCCCCTTGTAACACCATGCTCCATCACACTGCACTACCCAAGGTTCGGGCATATTTTCCTCAAGATTCTGAGTAGGTGAGGTCCAGTCCACGACAAAGTCTGCCAGAACTTGCGACTTTATTGCACTTCTCTCGAAATCCACCACATACTCAGAGAGTTCAGCACCCCACTTGATGATTCGGGTGGATGCCTCCCTGTTTGCGAACAAGTCACTTAATGGTTGGTTGGTGATAACTCTTATTCTGTGGCCTTCGAAGTAATGTCTTAGTTTTCTTGCTGCCATGATGACCGCATACGCGATCTTCTCCAGTTCGGAATAGAAAACCTTGGAACCGTACAATGCTTCGGAGGCGAAGTATACAGAATTTGCCCGAGCTTTCCTTCTTCTTCTCGTTTCTCGTACCAAAGACCGCACTTACCGCCGAATTTGATGCGGACACGTACGGCGAAGCGGCGATTTTGGCTCGGGCGGACGAGCTTGGTCATGTTGGACGGGTAGTCCTTCGGTTCGCGAAAGGACCGCTTCGCAGGTTCGGACCACCGGAATTTCTTGGCACTTCGAGAACTTGGAAGAATGGCAAACTTCTTTCTGCGGCTCTGGGGATGAATCTGTTGAGGGCAGCCACTCTCCCTGTCAACTTCTGAACATCTTTTACTGATATTGGCTCCTGCATTTCCATCAGAGCCTTTATCTTGTCAGGGTTCGCTTCAATGCCTTTCGTTGAGACTAGGCATCCAAGAACTTTCCCCTTGTGAATGCCGAACACACATTTTTCTGGATTTAGCTTCAAGTTTGCTGCCCTCATGTTTGCGAATGTTTCTGCCAAATCACTGATATGGTCCCTTCTCTGGACACTTTTGACAACTATGTCATCCACATATGCCGAATGTTTCTCCGAATCTGCCGGTGCGGTACTATTGCTATCATTCTCGAAAACGTGCATCCCGCATTCTTCGACCCCTCTCGGCATTCTTACGAAACAAAATGTTCCGAAAGGAGTGATGAAACTTGTCTTCTCTTCGTCCTCTTTGCGAACTCGATCCGATGATACCCGCGAGAACATGTCCAGGAGCGAAAGCATCTCACCGTTGGTCGCATCATCCACGATTTTGTCTACCCTTTCCAAGGGAAAATCGTCCTTCTTGCACGCCTTGTTCGGATCCGTGAAATCCACACACATTCTCCATTTGCCATTTTTCTTCTTAACCGGCACGGTGTTGGCTAACCGGTGACCGGGTACTTGACCTCTCCGATTACCCGGGCATCCTGCAACCTCTGAACTTCTGCTTCTACTGCTTTGACTTTTTCGTCAGACATTTTCCGAAGTTTTTGCTTCTTGGGTGGTATCTTGTCATCCGTTTCGAGGGCATGTTCAATTATGTCTCTGTCAACACCTTGCAAGTCCTTAGCTGACCATGCGAAAACATCCTTGTTTCTGTTCAGGAATCATATAAGTTCACCGTCCTCTTCGGCGCTGAGGTTCGCCCCTATTATGACTGCTCTGTCGGGCATGTCATCCAAATACACTTTCTTTGTTTCTTATTCTGCGGCTATCTCATTTTTCTCTTTGTCCCTCTTAGGCTCTTCGTAGGTTTCCTTCCTCTCATCAGCTGCTTTCAGCTGGTACACATTTGTTTGGCCGGGCGTGTGGCCCTTTTCTATGTTCCCCGGCCTCCCCCATTGCCGAATACCGTGATAACCCCTTTGGGCGCGGGCATCTTCATGCATAGGAACCGTTGCCTTATGACAAAGATCAAACTTGTTCATGAAACCTCTGCCGAAGATCGCAAGGTACGGGTGATATATGTCAACTACATCAAAGGTGAGGTTCTCCGTTCTGGCATTCTCAAGATCTCCGAAAGAAACTGGGAGTGATATTTTTCCCACCGGCTTGATGGGTTTTCCTCCGAACCCCTGCAATGGGTACGCTGGTGGGTCCAACTTGTGCTGGCTCAGATTCATTTTCTCGAATGTTTTCAGGAACAGGATGTCCGCCGAACTCCCGTTGTCCACCAAGATTTTTCCTATGACCCACCCAGCAATATTGACTTCGATCACCATGGCGTCATTGTGGATCACGGATTTCAACCTGAAATCTTCTTCTGTAAAGGTAATTGGCACCTTCGCCCATTCCGGGCGGGCAGCTGGGCCATCGTTGATGATGGTATTCTCAGATCTGAAGTAATTGTTTCGCTGCTTCTTTGTTTCGAATTCCATAGCGGATCCGCCCGTGATTGGCATGATAGTCCCGAACGACGGCAATGCTTTGGAGTTCTGAGGTCCCGAACTTGACTGAGGCCTTGATGAGCTTTCTGGAGGTGGTGGCAAGATTTCCCGAATGGGCTGTGGCTGCTGGATCGACTGTATCGCTTGCGACTGAGGGAAGAAATGCTGTGATGGCTGCCATGCTGATTGCGATTGTGGAAATTGCTGAACTGGTACAAAGCTTGACTGCGGACTCGCGAACTGCGGTTGCCAGAAGTTCGGCCGAAACTGGGTTGGCATCGAGGATGCAATGCTCATCAGTGCTTTCTCTTGTTGGATTCGTGCCATGTTCTTTTTTGTCTCCGGGCACCCTTCGGTGTTGTGGCCTCTTCCATGATGCGGCGGTAGAAGTGGGGATCTCTTGGGTTGTGGTTCGGGAGGCTTGGGGTTCCTCTTCCTCTCCCCCTTCCTCTGGGACTGAATCCTCCCCTGGCACTTGGCCTGCTGTCCTGCTGCAGCTGGGAATTTCCTACACTGTTTACGTTTCGTGGATGCTGGGGTGGTGCCCGCTAGGTCATATCTCTGCCGCCCTGTCTTGCCTCGTTTCGTTCGGCTACTCTCTTGCGGTGGTCATCATCAGACAGAATGTAATCCTCCAATTCCCGAAATAGTTCTTCAACTGTCTCAGGCTTCTTTCTTGTGAGGTGGGAAGCCGTTGGCCCTGGGGTGAGACCTTTGATCAGTGCCTTGATCGTTGTCTTGTCATCAGCGTCGGGGATCTGAGACCTCTGTTGCATGAACCTTCTCACGAAGTTCCACAGTGGTTCCCTATCCTTCTGCTTGCAGTTGTACAGATCTGAGGCTTCGGCTGTGGTGTCATGGAACATCTGAAACGCTTGCATGAACTTTGTCTTGAGATCTACCCAGCTGTAGATCGAGTGTGGAGGCAGCAATGAGTACCAATTCAGTACTGGTCCTTCACAAGCTATGATGAAGGATTTGGCGAGTGCAACATCATCTCCTCCTGCCGAATTCACAGCTGACTCGTATCTCATGAGAAACTGCCTGGAGTTTCCGAAGCCGTTGTACTTGGGAAGAGAGACAGGCTTGAACTTCGGTGGCCAAGGTGCTATTTGCAGCCCTATTGACAGCGGCGATTCAGAATCCACGAAGTGTGAGACTCCGTTTCCCGCGAAAAAGTTTTTTTTTGGGGATTCTCTTGCAGGTGCAGGGTTTTGGCGTGGTGACTCCTGCCACAAGGAACTGTTCTCTTGTTCTTTCATCTCATCGATTTCTTTTTGTATCGCTTCTATCTGCGCTTTTGCTTTGTTCAGTTGTTCTAGCATTTCGGAGATTTTTCTCTTTGCTTGTAACTGGGCTGCGAACTTTTGATTATCTTTCTGCAGCTGCTGTATCTTTTGGTGAACCATGGCTAGCTGTCTGTCTATGGCATCATCATCATCATCAACATTCTCGAACTCTTGCTGTTCAGCAGGTTGTTCTTGGATGTGAGCTGTCTTTTCTGCTCTTGCCTTCATGAGGGCCTCGAGCTTTTCTCTTCGTTCTTGGTCTGTTATGTTCGAGGATTCAGGAATGAACGAGGTTTCATTTCCTTGGGTGGGAAGGCGATCATCCTGGTTTGCCTGTACTGGAGCATTCTTCTTGGATTTCTTTTGAGGTGGCATCGTGAGTTTCTTTTTCGGCTGAGACACGGTGGGCGCCAATATTGGGGGATACCCGAAAAATTCGGATAACTACCCTAACACGAGTGTGAGTTCTCAGCACGTTCAAGTACAAAGTTAAGGCACAAAGATACTGTGATTCTCTCCGCAAGTAGCACAAGTTCCAAAAAAGTCTGAATCCGTTTACACGTGCCCTCGCACCCCCTTTTATAGGGAGACGAAGGGACTTTTACATGCCGATAACACCCTCGGGCTCAGGGAATATTCCTGGTGTGAACATACACAAGAATGTCTTTTTCCACCTAACATATTTACAAATCTGCCACTAGTTCACACTCTAAACCCGCACTTTTTGGGACGACAACTTTGACTTTGCTTCTCCCCTGGTTCGTGAATGCTTTCTCATCAAACTCCCAAACTAGATCTTCAGCAGATTCCCGAATTGGTCCTTACTCCCCCACGGGTTCATGGATGTCCACGCGCCTGATCCCCGAACAGGGTCTTCATCAGATTCCCGAATCGGCAGTTCTCCGAAGTTCGGGCCATCGTCAGTTGAGATTCCGGGCTTCCGCACGCTTGTTACTCCACCTCTTTGCCGAATCAAGATTCCCGAACTCAGCACATTCGCGAATTCGAGACTTCGTAGGTTCCACGCTTCCGAGATTCGCGAATTCCCTGCTCCTGAAAAACATACTTCGAGAACTTTGTTAAGCTTAACGTTTCGAGGGTGACGGGTTTTCCTGAATTCCCCAACAGTGGGTGCTATGATAACCGCGAGGACCCCTCGTCGACGCTGGAGCCCCCGGATACCCGCGTGTTCCGCCGGGAGATCCGCACGGCGAGCTTCCCTCAACGCTTCCGCCAGCCCACGTCGATTAACAAGTACACAGGGGAGACGGACCCCCGTGTATGGCTCAACGACTACCGCCTGGCATGTTAGCTGGGCGGAGCCGCCACCGACGAGGTCATCATCCGCAACCTGCCGCTACACCTCGCCGACTCGGCGCAGACATGGCTCGAGAACCTGACGCCAAGTCAGATCCACAACTGGGACGACCTGGTCCGCACCTTCGTGGGGAACTTCCAGGGCACGTACGTGTGCCTTGGGAACTCCTGGGATCTGCGCGCATGCACCCAGAAGCACAGCGAGTCACTCCGGAACTTCATACGACGTTTCTCCAAGCGCTGTACGGAGCTCCCAAGCGTCGCCTAGTCAGAGATCGTGCACGCCTTCCTCGAGGGTACGACCTACCGGGACCTTGTGCGTGACCTCGAGCGCAGCTCGCCGGTTGACTTTAATGAGCTGTTCGACATCGCCACCAGCTCTGCCTCCGGCGAGGAGGTGGTGGGGGCCATCTTCGATGGGAAGAAGGGCAAGCGCATGGACGACACGCCCGCGGAGGGCAGCAAGTCCAAGGAGCCCCAGCAGAAGCACAAGCGGAGCAAAAGAGGCAGGAAGCCGCGCCATGAGGCCCTCGCTGTTGACCCAGCACGAAGGGGTCCTCGAGCGGTCCCTCGAGGCCCCGGCGTATTCGACGACATGTTGAAGAAGCCCTGCCCGAAGGGGAACAACGACGACGGGAACGAGGCCCTCGCTGTTGACCCAGCTCGAAGAGGTCCTCGAGCGGTCCCTCGAGGCCCCGGCGTATTCGACGACATGTTGAAGAAGCCCTGTCCATACCACAAGACGTCTGTCA
Source organism: Cenchrus americanus (assembly GCA_947561735.1). Taxonomy (NCBI): domain Eukaryota; kingdom Viridiplantae; phylum Streptophyta; class Magnoliopsida; order Poales; family Poaceae; genus Cenchrus; species Cenchrus americanus. The sequence goes on from OX387242.1 coordinate 178,992,575, forward strand.
ACCACACCCTCGAGCAGTGCGACATGCTCAATAAATACTACAGCCGCACCGCCGCGAAGGATGGCGGGGCCAAGAAGAATGGGTGTGACGGCGACGCCGGCGGCTTCCCCGCGGTGGAGAACGTGTTCCTCATCTTCAGGGGACCGACCGTGGCCATGTCCAACAGCCAGCGCAAGCGGGAGTGGCACGAAGTCCTCGCCTCAGAAAAGGCTCCTCCCTCCTTCCTCGACTGGTCGGAAGACGCCATCACCTTCAGCCACGAGGATCACCCGAACCGCATCCCTAACCCGGGCCAGTACCCGCTAGTTGTCGGCCAGGTCATCAGCAATGCACACTTCTCCAAGGTGATGATGAATGGGGGCAGCAGCCTCAACACTTCTATGCGCACACTCTACGCCTGCTGGGGATCGGGTTGGACCAGATGCGTCCCAGCACGACGCCGTTCCATGGCGTCACGCCGAGCAAGCGCGTCCAGCTCCTCGGGAAGATCGACCTGCCTGTCTGGTTTAGCACGCCAGACAACTTTCACAAGGAGACGCTCACCTTCGAGGTGGTGGGGTTCAGGGGTGCGTACCACGCCATTTTTGGGCGGCCGTGCTACGCCATGTTCATGGCAGTCCCGAACTAAACCTACCTCAAGATGAAGATGTCGGGGCCCAAGGGCGTCATCACCGTGGGCTCATCAACCGAGCACACGTTCGACTGCGATGTCGAGTGCGTGGAGCACACTGAGGCGCTAGCGCTGGATGAAGGGCTCGTAGCGAACTTGGAGAAGCTAGTCAATGAAGACCTCAACTCCACCGCCAAGCACGCCGACAGCTTCAAGGCTGCTGAGCAAACCAAGGAGGTGCCCCTCGACCTTGCTGCCTCCGAGGGCAAGGCGTTGAGGGTCAGTTCTACCCTCGACCCGAAATAGGAAGTGGTGCTCGTCAACTTTCTCTGCGCCGACGCCGACATCTTCGAGTGGATCCCCTCGGATATGCTAGGCATCCCGAGGGAGGTCGCCGAGCACTCCCTTGACATCCTACCTCACTCCCGCGCCGTGCAGCAACGGCTGCGCCGCTTTGACGAAGAGCGGCGTCGGGCAATCGGAGTGGAGCTGTGGAAGCTCCTCGAGCTGGGGTTCATCAAGGAAGTGTTCCACCCTACGTGGCTAGCTAATCCTGTACTAGTTAAGAAAAAGAATGGAAAGTGGCGGATGTTTGTAGATTACACTAGTTTGAATAAAGCATGTCCTAAAGTTCCTTTTCCTTTGCCACGAATCGATCAAATCGTTGACTCGACGGTGGGGTGTGAGCTTTTATGCTTCATTGATGCCTATTCCGGGTACCACCAAATAAAAATGAAGGAGTCCGACCAGCTCGCGACTTCATTCATCACGCCATTCGGGATGTACTGCTACGTAACGATGTCGTTTGGTCTCCGAAATGCTGGCGCTACATACTAGCGATGTATGCAGCACGTTTTCGGAGATCACATCGGGCGAACCGTTGAGGCTTACGTAGATGATATAGTTGTAAAAACTAGGAAGGCAGACAACCTGGTTAACGACCTGCGTGTAGCATTCGATTGCCTGTGAGCCAACAGGGTGAAGTTGAACCCCGAGAAGTGCGTCTTCGGAGTGCCACTAGGCATGCTGCTGGGGTACATCGTCTCCCAGCGGGGCATCGAGCCCAACCCCGAGAAGGTCACAGTCCTCGAGCGGATGGGACCGATTCGAGACCTTAAGGGGGTCCAGAAGGTGCTGGGGTGCCTCGTCGCCTTGAGCCGCTTCATCTTGCAGATTGGCGAATAGGGGTTGCCCCTCTATCGACTCTTGAAGAAGCACGAGCACTGGTCCTAGACTGTCAAGGCCCAGGAGGTGCTTGACAAGCTCAAGGTGACGCTCGCCCACGCACCGATCTTGACGTCGCCCCAGGACGGTGAACCTCTGTACCTCTACGTCGCCGCAACCACTCAGGTGGTCAGCGCCGTCATCGTGGTAGAGCGTACAGAGGAAGGCCACGCCGTGCCAGTCCAGCGGCCCGTTTACTACATCAGCGAGGTGCTGTCCGAGACCAAGGCACGGTACCCGCAGATCCAGAAGCTGCTCTATGCGGTGGTGCTCACGTGGCGCAAGCTTTGCCACTACTTCGAGGCCCACCCGGTTACGATAGTCTTCTCCTTTCCGTTGGGGGAGATTGTCCGAAACCCGGACGCGGCAGGCGGGATCGCCAAGTGGTCGGTGGAGTTGATGGGCGAAACGCTAGCCTATGCGCTGTGCAAGGCAATTAAATCCCAAATCCTGGCGGATTTCGTCGCTGAGTGGACGGACACACAGCTGCCGCCACCGCAAATCCAGGCTGAGTGCTGGAGCCTCTACTTCGACGGGTCGGTGATGAAAACGGGGGCAGGCGCGGGCCTGCTCTTCATCTCACCCCTCGGGGAGCACTTGAGGTACGCGGTGCGCCTACATTTCCCCGCGTCAAACAACATGGCGCAGTACGAGGCCCTTCTCCGCGGCCTTAGAATCGCCATCGAGACGGGCATCAAGCGCCTCGACGTTAGGGGAGACTCGCAGCTCATGATCGACCAGGTCATGAAGAACGCGAGCTGTCACGACGACAACATGGAGGCATACTTCAATGTCGTACGGTGCCTCGAAGACATGTTCTACGACATAGAGCTTAATCACGTGCCCCGCCAGTACAACGAGAAGGTGGATGAGCTCGCCAAAATTGCGTCGGGACGAATCATCGTTCCCCCGAACGCGGGATGTCGCCAGACCATCTGTCAACCTCGAGCCGACACCCTCGAATCAGGAGGAACCCTTGGGGGCTCCCTCGGATCCAACAGGCGCGGATCCTATGGACAAGGACCCCTCAAACGAGGCGTTCGTACTCTCCCTGTTCGATGTGTACGACGCGGATGAGGCCGAGGCCATGGACACAGAGTCGGTCCCTCGCGCGGAGGACTGGCGATACAAATACCTTGCCTGGATAGACTGGGGGGAGCTTCCCCCGGACCAATCCGAGGCCAGACGCATCGCTAGGATGGCCAAGTCATTCACCCTCGTCGATGGTGAGCTGTACAAGCACTCAGCGTCAGGCGTCTTGCAGCGATGTGTGCCCATCCCTCAGGGGCACGAGCTCCTTCGGGACATTCACGCGGGCGTATACGGCCACCACGCGGTGCCAGACACCCTCGTGGGCAACGCATTCCGACAGGGCTTCTATTGGCCCACTGCGGTTATTGATGCCAGCAAGATCATGCGCACCTGCGAGGGGTGCCAGTTTTACGCCCGCAAGACAAACCTCCCTGTGCATGCCTTCCAGACAATACCCGTCACATGGCCCTTCGCCGTGTGGGGGCTGGACATTGTTGGGCCCTTGCAGAAAGCGCCCGGGGGCTACACCCACCTGCTAGTTGCCATCGACAAATTCTCCAAGTGGGTCGAGGTGCGCCCGATCATGAATCTCAGGGCAGAGCAGGCCGTGACGTTCTTCACCGACATCATCTACCGGTTCGGGGTACCTAACTCCATCATCACCGACAACGGGTCCCAATTCACCGGCAGGAAGTTCCTGGAGTTCTGCGACAAGTTCCACATCCGCATGGATTGGGCGGCCATGGCACATCCACAGACTAATGGTCAAGTGGAGCGCGCCAACGACATGATCTACCAAGGCATCAATCCCAGGATTTTCGACAGACTGAACATGTCCGGCCGAAAATGGCTCTAGGAGCTACCAGCGGTCATATGGAGCCTCAGGACCACCCTGAGCAGGGCCACGAGATTCACCCCATTCTTCCTAGTCTATGGCAAGGAGGCTATCCTCCCCATGGTCTTGGAATACGGGTCGCCCAGAGTTCAGAGCTACGACGAGGGCACCAACCAGAGAGCCCGCGAGGACTCGCTGGACCAACTGGACGAGGCCCGCACCGTGGCCCTATGCATTCAGCAAGGTACCAACAGGCTCTGAGGCATCTGTTAACACCAAAATTTGGTACAGGAGGGAGTCTGATTTGTGGGCCCAACTTGATAAAAGATCCCGTTCAGAGAAGGGAGGTTTCTTCAACAGGATTCGGCAGAGGAACTTGCGGTCGGCAGTTTGCTTCCGTTCGGTAAAGGGACTATTTGCGCCGATTTCGTGGAATTGCATGGTGACGTGGCCCGAGCGGAAGGGACGAGTTGTTGGATAAGCATTCGCACTTGGGCGATAAATTAGGTATCAAATATTGTGCTTGTAGTCGACGAGGAGTCATGCCGTGACAGGGTATAAATATGAACCCTGGATGTATGTAATTGTAATCAAAACATTCTCATAACAAACCGGCTTTACGCCAAACTCTCGAGTCCTTTAGTCGTGTCGTCGATTTCTTCGAGAGGGTTCATCGATACGTCGACCTCCGTAAGTACCGGCAACCTTGTATCATGTCTAGTATCATGCAGTGGATTTAGATCGTGATGCAAGTAGTCTTGTTACCATGCTTAGTATCATGCGGTAGATTTAAGCTTGGTTCAAGAAGGTTTCTTGTTAGGTCATGAGCCATGCGGTGGCCTAAGATCTAGCTTGGAGCTAGTTATCGGTTCTATTAGATTTTGGCAAGATCTAATAGATTCATTAAGTTACCCTGTGTTGCTTTGAGTTTTACTTTATGTTTAAATTCATGTAACACTCTTTTACCCAATTTAGATTGATTTGGATCGACTTTATCTCGTTTAATGATCTTTACATCGCACGTTCACATCTTGCTTCAAAAGGCACGTGGATCACGTGTTTTCCAAATAGCCGAAACCGAACCAATCTAGGTTGTTACATGTTGCAGGTTCAAGCTTGTTAATTTTGTGTAAATCTTGACAGAATCGGGTATCATGCGGTAGATGCCGGTTTTTGGGTTGTCTTAAAGCTAATCATCCGGTGGATTAGATTTTTAATTCAATCTGATAGGTTTGTTATCTTTGGCAATGTTTGTTCCTTCTCCATGGACCCCGATTCGGCTGTTTAGCCGTATTCGGTTATGCTCTTAAGAGTAAAACGTGTTTATGAGTTATGTTTTAAATAACGTGTGCTTTTAGCTTTCCATATTTAGATTGTATCATGCGGTTGATAGATCTTTTTGTGGTTAGTGGTATGATTTCAAACAAGTTGTATCATGCGGTGGATTAACTTATTTGAATTCATGCTTGACGGGTTTTAAAGTACCTAGACATGCGGTAGACTAGTGCTTTGGGCCTATGCATGCTTTTTTATTACATGTTTGTAATCATGCTTTGCTTCATTTTTTGTTTATTGTTACTTATTCACGAGGATTGGTCATGATTTTGTGCATGTGCAATTTTGTCCAAATAAAGGCCGATGTATCGTCATGCTTGCGTCATCCGTTCGGCTATGTTCTATTTTGCGCTTTAAAGCTCCCGAATGGTTTCTAATTTGCTGGCAGATAGCTTCTCATAGCTATATGTCATCTTACATGGCTTTCTAGCCATAAATATGGAACTGTCTGGTACCACCCGGCAAGTTCCAAGCTTTGGTATTTAACTACTTTGTCTTTTTTTTAATTTTCAGGGAAAATTGACTGGCACGCTTTGGAATCTGCTCGTGTGGGAAGCTAGCTTGTTCGGCTTGCTGTGTGCTTGACGCAGGGTGCGGATTTTGCGTCAACACACTTTTTGGCACGCCCGGTGGGACATCTATAGCTGAAATCAAGATGCCTGAGATTAGTGACGTTATGGACGTCACCGTTGATGACCTTACTCCAGAGCAACTACAACAGCTGAAAGACGCTACAGATCAATTCCAGTTGAAGTGCTTGATGTCATTCAAGAAGAACAGGAGTGGCGTTCCATATCTAAAAATGAAATGCCTAGGGTTCTGCTGTCAGGAGAGACTGACGTCACGACTCTTCAAGAGAAGGAAGAGGCTCTACAGGCGTTTCGGGATTCTGCGGAAGCTGTGCTAGGTAGGCATCATAAGGCTTTCCTGAGCATGTTCAAGCAACTGATGGTGGGTGTGTTTGGCCCAGGCATGGAACAGGTTTTTAGTCGAGTATCCCCTCATGCGTATTCTGCAGAAGTCGGGGAAACCAGTTCCGCTCAACCAACAGGAGCTCAACCACCATTGCAGAGCCAGCCGATCCAGCCGCCTCCACAAAGCATTGGGAGCCAGCCAATTCAGCCTCCTCCACAAAGCGCTGGAAGTCAGCCAATGCAACCTCCTCTACGAGTGGCAGGGGGACAACCAGTCTAGCCACCTCTGCAAGGCAATGCAGGTCAACCAGTTCAACAGCCAAACCCATATCAGCCTACATACGGGGAAATGGCTTTCGACTCATCTGGAGTACCGCCCAATTCCACTTACAATATAGCTCCAGCTAGTAACAGGTTGCAGAGAAACATGTACGGTGGGGGTTACCACGAAGTCATGGATTATGGCGCCATTGACGCTCTCCCGAATCCTGGGTACGGCACAGCTGCAGGAGTGCAGGAAGATGACATTTTGGTTCAGAAGATGGCTGATCTGATGCGAAATCAGTTCGGCCTTAAGACTAAAATGCAAGGGCCAGCTTATACGCCTCCCTTCCCGGAATGGTACTACAGAGTGATCCTGCCGCCAAGGGTGAAGCCTCCCACGGAGTTTACAAAGTTCTCTGGGCAGGACGATACAAGCACGGTGGAACACATTGCTCGTTATTTGATGCAGCTTGGAGAGGCCTCAACTAATGAGGTGTTCAGGGTTAGATATTTCCCTCTGTCATTGACGGGCCCGGCATTCCAGTGGTTTACTTCTTTGCCTCCCCAGTCAGTCGGCACATGGAGGGAGCTAGAACAAAAGTTCCACGCCCATTACTTCAGTGGTAGCACAGAGAAGAAGTTGATCGACCTGACCACCTTAAAACAGAGGCACAATGAGACTCCCCTGGATTTCCTAAGGAGATTCAGGGAAGTCAAGGGCATGTGTTTCTATTTGACTCTACCGGAAGATCAGCTGGCTGATATGGCCGTTGCGGGAATGTTGCCGGCTGTGCGAGAGAAGTTGTTTGGCATGGAATTTGACAATCTAGGTCAACTGTCTCAGAAACTGTCATTGATGAGCAACTAGGCCTATGGGTTCAAGAAGGACACCAGATTTTCCAAGCACAACGACATAGCTGACATCTACAATTAGTTCCTTGAGAGGGCCGACCAGATGGGAGATTCTGATGATGATGAGGAAGTGGCCGCCGCTGAGATCATGTGGGGCAAGGAACCTTTGACTATGAACCAGCGGTGGATCAAACAAACCAAGGGCACATATGACTTCAATGTCACCAAAGTTGACAAACTTTTTGAGTTCTTGGTAAAGGAAGGACGAATCAAGTTGCCTGAAGGGCATTCTATGCTTCGGCCCGATGGGGTTAAAGAGAAACGTTACCGTGGCTTCCATGATAGAAATTCTCACTCCATCAATGACTGCAGGGTCTTTAGGATGAGGATCTAAAAGGCTATCCAGGAGGGGCACCTGAAATTTGACAATAAGATGAAACTGGATGGCCATCCTTTCCCTCAAAATATGATTGGCTTTTCTGTAAACATGGTGACTGCTGAGCAGAAGGGGAAGGTCAAGGTCCTGACGTCAGCTAGAGAAAAACAAGGTGGAGCAGTGGATCCAGCACAGCAAGTGACGTTGGAACAGGTCCACGGAGAAGCCTCTCGTGTCCTCAAAAGACATGTTGAAGTTGGGGAATCATCCAGGACCAAGCCCAGAGTCACCGCGCGCATCCTCCTCAACAAATGGCAGCGTCAGCAGGAGAAAGAGCGCTACCAAAGGCAAAGACACAAAGAGGAGAGGCGCAGGTTTGAGGAAGAGGCGCGCAGGAAAGAACTAGAGCAGTACACGCGGGAACAAGAGCGTGCACATTGGGGGTGCGCATTCTTCAGACACTGTTGGAATGAGGGTTTGAAACTCCCCACATTGAGGAACTGCCCTGAGTGTAGTGACAAGTACTTTGAATATAGGCAGGAGACTGTCAATCACCGATCCGTCCAAGAGAGAATTGGAAGGATGCATCCTAATGACGATCGGCATCAAAAGATAATTGAGGTCATTGATCACCCCAGGAAAAGGCAAGCTGACCAGAGATGGGCTGATCAAGAAGAAGAAGAACACGAGTACATCTGGCAGGAAGGACAGTGGTGCCCGCCTGGCTTGAGGAAAAGCCAAAAGAGAAGGGTTCAGCGCTTGAGGAACCGGGAGTTGAAGCAGGCGGGGATCTAGAGAAAACAAGTGTGGCGCCCAAAAGACAAGCCTGAAGGATCGGGTCGTTCGGCTCCAGCGTGCATGGTATACTTTTTGCTGAATGAATTCATGGCTCCCGCTAACCAAGTTGTGTAGGAGGAAATGTCCCTAGATATCAATGATGATGAACAGCTTGGGGGATTGATGGTGCAACTGGTATTGGCCAAGCAGGCCACCTTCCACAAACCGGCCAAGAATCGACACATGAGGCCGTTATACTTGAAGGGATACGTCAATGGCAAGCCATTGACCAAGTTGTTTGTTGGTGGCGGGGCTGCGGTCAACGTGATGCCATACACTACCTTCAGGAAGCTTGGCATGGGCCCCAAGGATTTGACGCCAACAAGCATAATTCTGAACGATTTTGCTGGAAATCCTTCAGATACCAAGGGCTGCATGCACGTGGATTTGATGATTGGGTCCAAGACATTGCTCACGACCTTCTTTGTCATCGAAGGCAAAGGAGCCTATAGCTTGCTGCTTGGCGAGACTGGATCCATGCCAACTGCTGCATCCCATCTACCATGCATCAACAGCTCGTTCAATGGGTAGATGACGATATTGAAGTGGTCCAAGTAGATGATTCAGTGAGCGTTGCAAACGTTGAACCAGCTTTCTGGGAATATCAAGGCATTGATTGTTTCTCAGGAAAAGACTGGGGTGAAGGTCCTGTTGAACTCCGTCGGCGGTGATCAACGGTCGATTCAAGCGGTCGGCTCGTATAGTAATTCTTAATGGACAATCCTGTTGATGGAACCGATGGAAAGTTGGGGCGAGGATTCATGTCGGCTGACAAATTGGAGGAGGTTGATATTGGAAACGGTGACAAGCCAAGGCCGACATTTATCAGTGCTAACTTGGAGTCGGGTTTCAGAGAAGAGTTCATTAAGCTGTTAAAAGATTATAAAGATTGCTTCGCTTGGGATTATTCGGAGATGCCTGGTTTGGATCGATCCATTGTTGAGCATCGGTTGCCAATCAAGCCTGGTTTTAGACCTTATAAGCAACCTCCCCGGAAAATCTACAAGGACGAAGTATTGGCCGATGTGAAGAAGGAAGTTGAGAGATTACTTGATGCGAACTTCATTCGGCCATGCAGGTATGTGAAGTGGATCTCTAACATCGTCCCTGTCTACATGAAAAATAGGAAGATGAGAGTTTGTATAGATTTCAGAGATTTAAATAGAGCTACTCCTATGGATGGATACCCAATGCCTGTTGCTGATTTATTGGTTGATGCTGCTGCTGGACATAAAGTTATCAGCTTCATGGATGGTAATGCAGGATACAACCAAATTTTCATGGCAATAGAGGATATATCGAAGACAGCCTTCAGATGTCCTGGTCACATAGGCCTGTTCGACTAGATAGTCATGACATTTTGGTTGAAAAATGCCGGCGCAACTTATCAATGAGCCATGAATTATATCTTTCATGAGTTGATCGGCAAAATTTTGGAAATTTACATTGATGATGTCGTGATCAAATCTTTGAATCATGACTCACACTTGGGGGATGTAAAGAGAACCCTGGAATGCACCCGAAAGCATGGGTTGAAGATGAATCCAAACAAGTGTGCTTTTGGAGAATCAGCTGGAGAATTCTTGGGGTTTCTGGTACACGAAGGGGGGATTGAGGTTGGCAAGAAAAGCATGAAATCTATCGATGAAGTTGTCCCTCCAACCAATCTCAAGGAATTGCAATCGCTGCTTGGCAAGATCAATTTTGTGAGAAGGTTCATTTCAAATCTGTCGCAAAAGGTTTTGCCCTTTTCTCCGTTGTTGAAGCTCAAGAAGGATCAGAAGTTCATATGGGGTGACGAACAACAAAAGGCTTTTGATGAAATCAAGCAATATATGAAGGAACCACCAGTGCTGGTCCCTCCGCAATTGAACAAGCCTTTCAAGTTGTACGTGGCGGCCGATACCCAAACCATTGGATCGGCCCTTATACAAGAGTTTGAAGGAAAGGAGCGGGTAGTAGCGTACCTTAGCCGAAAATTACTTGATCCTGAGACTAGGTATTCGGCTGCAGAGAAGCTGTTCTTATGTGTGTACTACTCGTGTACAAAGTTTCGGCACTACTTGTTGAGTGCCGAATGCATTGTATACTCCAAGTTTGATGTAATAAAACATATGTTATCTATGCCAATTTTGAATGGCAGGATTGGCAAGTGGATCTTAGCTTTATCTGAGTTTGAGTTGAAGTTCGAATCGGCAAAAGCTATAAAAGGTCAGATCATTGCCGATTTTATAACTGAGCATCGTGATCCATCGATTGATTTGCTTGAAATTACTCCTTGGGGCCTGTTCTTTGATGGATCATCGTGTGGTAAAGGTGGGGGAGTAGGGATCTTATTAATTTCTCCCAGGGGCGAGATGTTTGAGTTCGCTATCCCTATTCAGCCTACTGTCACAAACAATCAAGCTGAGTACGAGGCACTACTTAGGGGGCTTCAATATTTAAAGGAAACCGGGGCTGTTTCAGTTGAGGTTTATGGAGATTCAGAGCTGGTTGTAAAGCAATTGAACAGCCAATATTAATGTAAAAGTGGCACCTTGAGGAATTACTACGAGTAATGCAGGGAAATTTTGAAGAGTTTTCAGCTAGTAATTCTACAGCATATTCCTAGAGAACACAATGAAGAGGCAAACAGGTTAGCTCAAAGTGCTTCAGGTTATAGAGAAAATTAAGAAGTGTTTGTCATGGAGGTATGTGCTTTCGGGAGTGATCTTGCAGAAGATGACTAGAGGAAAGAAATTATTGACTACCTGGAAGATCCATCCCGAAAGTTTTCTAGGAAGCTTAGGTGTAAAGCCATAAAATTCGTTCTTCTGGATGGAAGTCTATTTTACAAATCATTGGATGGAGTGTTGCTGCAATGCTTGGGTCCAGAAGAAGCAAGGAAGATGATGAGTGAGGTGCATGATGGGATATGTGGAGCACATCAATCGGCCTATCGTATGAAATGGGTTATTAGACAAGCTGGATGCTTTTGGCCGACGATGTTGGAGGTTTTCTTTGAATATTACAAGGGATGTCAAGATCGTCAGAGGTTTGGAAATATTCAAAGGGTTCCAGCGTCAGTACTGAATCCCATTATCAAGCCATCCCCTTGCTAATGGTCAGGCAGAGGCTTCTAACAAGATCATGATTAAACTTATACAAAAGAAGATCGACCAGAAGCCAAAGAGGTGGCATTCGGTACTCAGTGAAGCCTTATGGGCTTACCGAATGGCTCGTCATGGGGCTACAAAGACTTCTCCTTGTGAATTGGTTTATGGGCACCATGCTGTTTTGCCTTGGGAAATGCAATCAGATTCTAGGAGAGTGGTTTCACAAAAGGACATAAGCTCCAAAGATTATAGTGGCTTAATGATGGATGAATTAGAAGACTTGCATATGATCCGTCCTAGAGCCTTAGAAAACATCGAAAAGAACAAGCTGTGAGTTGCTAAATATTACAACAAGAAAGTAAAGGTCAGGCAATTTGCAAAAGGGGATTTGGTTTGGAAAGCGTTGCTGCCGATTGGAACCAAATACAGTGCATTCGGCAAATGGTCCCCAAACTGGGAAGGACCTTTTCGGGTGGTCAGATTCGTGCCTGGTAATGCTTACATGTTGAAAACTTTACTAGGATAAGAATTTTCTGCTGCAATAAATGGAAGATATTTGAAGATATATTATCCTAGTGTTGAAATTGATCGTTGATCACAAGCACCGGGATTACAGGCATTTGACACAGAAATAGCCGGCGTTCAAGGAAGAAGCCGCCTTTAGAGCAAAAATCCTAAACAGGGGAATGGCCAATACTCAGATGTATTGCCCTTAGCACAAAACTACATTACAGAAGCTTCTTGTAGGTTTTTATCTAACAACCCAGTTTCTCAGGATTACAAGGGGGTGGGAAGCAGAAGGCCTGACGTAAGAAGACAAAGTATGCTTCAATCCTTTTTTCTTTGCTTCTTCAACTCCTCCCTCTTCAATTGTTCCAGGACCACCGTGACGGCAACTTGGAAGCTTTGGGGATGACCATGGCTTGCAGCCTCCATCAAGCTGTCCCAAGCAGCTTTCAGGTTACTGTACCTGTCAGAAACATCTGAGACAGAAGAACAATTGTTAGAGACAGAGATCTGAGCGGAAGCATGGAGTCAAAGTAAGGATGGAAATTTTTACCTCCTACCAACGCCTCCAAGGCCATGCGACGTTCGCGTTCGGCCTGGCAGCGAGCGGTGATGTCTCGAAGATCATGCTCCAGATGCCGAACGCGGCGCCGCAACTGGTGGTTGATCCTCTGTTTTGGCGTGCCGTCCTCTGTTTCGAGGGAAGAGCCAGAGGAGATGTACTCAGGCGTTTCTTCGGTCCCAAAGATTTCTTCAAGAAGCAGATCAAGGCTGGAGAAAACAAAGAGGGGGTAAAATGCGAGATCACACACGAAAGCAAGAAGCAGGTTAAAAAAAATTCACTCTCGAATGGTGCGCTTCCTTGGGGTGCTGTCCTCTCTGATGGGTTGCTTGCCTTTTTCCATGGCCTTGGGGTTTTCTCTTCTGGAGCAGGGGAGAAGATGTGAAGTGATGGATGAGTGTGCGAGTGGATTTGCAGGACAATCCAGGGGGCTATTTTATTGACTGAGAGAACGCATTGGGAGTGATGACTGGTTGGCGTGCGTTATTGGAATACCAAGCGGCAGGGTTTTTCTCCCGAATGCGAAGGGTTTTCATTGAACAGTGCTTATGTATTCCCGAATTGAGGATTTTCTGCGGGTTTTGTACCAAGGGGCATTTATTTTCGCGTGTTCGGCTCAAGCAAAGTTCCCGAATGCGTTTAAGAAGAATAAGGCTCGCAGTTGCAAACACGAAGGAATCATCACAATACAAGTATGGAAATTGAAATTCTTTATTTATTGCCGAAGATCAAACATCCCTAGTACAATATAATCGAAAAGCCTATTTAGCACAGACTGGGGATGAGTGAGTTCGGCAATGGCGTCGTTGTGGCCATCGAGGTGCTCCAGGATGACCTCGATATCGTCGATGTCTTCTAGTGCGCCGCCCTGGAAGCCGCGCGGTTGGATGGAGTAGTCGACGTCGGTATGCGTTGCCATGGCAGCCAAGCCCAAAGTGGTGCCCAGGCGGATGCCGTGAGTAGCCACCTCGTCCACGCGGTTTTCCACCGCGGCAAGGCGCTCCGCCGGCGTGTCTCCACGGGCGTTCACCTTTTCAGCCAATTGCTCCACCAGCATTTTCAGCTGGTTAAGCTCGGTGTCAAGGGCTGCAAAGTTGCAAAAATAATGGCGGTTAGTATCAAAAAGAGAATTAGATTTGAAGATTGATCTAAGGGATATACCGTTGATTGTTGCCAGCAACTGTTTGCGCTGGTCCTCCCACTCGATTTCGGCGATGCAGGCCTTCTTGGAGACTTCTTCCAGCTCACGCCGAGACTCGTCGCGCTCCGCCTTGAAGCGAAGAGCGTCTTCTTCCCTGTAGGGCACCGGGGAGTAGCTGTTCGACTCCGAGGAGTCGCCCGGCAGGGCCGGGTTCATGGCCGACGCAGGGGAAGGGTTCCATTGAATGAGCCTAAAACAAAGAGGATCGTCAGAAACAGAGGAAAATCTAAGACAAATCATGGAGAAAGTTGGCGATCATTGCCTCCGACGCGTGCCGGCGCGGCTCCCTTCCGCCTCGTTGGCGGCGCAGCGCCTGTTGTTGCTACTTGCCATGGTCCTTGGGGCTGCGCTGGTGATTGGAAAAGAAAGCTGGAGGTTGGCAAAGGTTCTGAAGGCTAAAGGCTTGGTAAAGAGCTAGGGGCACCTACGGTTTTATTTATAGGACTGGTGAAAAGGATCGTGGCCTTAGATCGTGGTGCATATCCCGAGGAACTTGGAAGGTGGAGAGGTTTCCTTAACCGATTCGCCGTCGGGTCGTTTGGAATTCAAAGCTGAGTCATATTCGGTTAACTGGCTCGGCTGAGTTGCGGTCGGAGTGTTGTTCGGGTGTAGTACTGTTTGACCGCTAGTTGCCGAATGGATCATTCAGAGTTGCAGTCGAGATCATGCAGGCAGAAGGAAAACAAGATTTATAGAAGGCAAATATTACAAGGACGATTAATTTGGTTACACATTGCTCAGTACAACTAAATGTTCAAGTACTTTGCAATTACATTAGAGGCATTTGATATTGTCTGATTAATGTTCTTCATCCGTTCCTGATAATCTTTCTGAGTGTTGGACAGGACGTTGAGCTCTGCCTCGCACTGATTTACTTCAGTTATGGCCGATGATGCTTCCTCTTGGGTTTTCTCTATCAGTCCAGGAAGCTCGACTATTTTCTTGTCGTCAGCTTCTATTTCAGCAGACAAATTCTTCAGCTCTGTCTCCAGTGTAGTCTTTCTGGCAATTTTCAATTCGCGAGCAGATTGCAGATTGGTCAACATTTCCTTGTGGCTCTCGGTTTGGGTTTGTGCTCCCTTCGCAGCTTGTTCAGCTTTGGCTTCCTTTTGCTCAACGGCTGGTTGGGTGGATTGACTCTTCAAGGCTCGCCTTATTGCCACATAATGGATATCCAGACCTGAGATGGGCTCCAAGGAAGATTTGATGTCTTCGGGAAGCTTTTGACTGATGGCCTCGAGCATTTCCTTGAAATGGTCAACATCTCTAATTTGATCTCGAGCATCCTTTTGCAGCCAGGCAAAGATTTATTTGAGCCTTTCCTGAATTTCTTCTGGTAAGGCCTGATTTTGAGTCCCTCCATCTCCTGTTTCGGCAGCTGGATCATTCATCACTAATGAGCTCGATGATGATGGAGTCTGATCCTGGAAAAGAAATATTGCCAGGTTGGGAATGGTTGGTTAAAAGAAGGTAACAGAGTTGGGTGCATACGCTTGCCTCATGCCTGATTCCCTGAACTGGGGGAAGAACTTGTTCAGGTTGAGGGGGAGTTTCTTGGGCCACTGGTGGAAGAGGAGTCTGAAGAGCTCTCGGTAAAGCTGAAGCCTCCATTTGAGGGGAGGCTGGTGCAGTCTCTGGAAAATTTGAGGCTTCTAGCTGACATGAAGGTGGATTTACCTCTGTTAAGACTGGGATTTCTGCCTGACCAAGAGGAGATTGAACCCTTGAAGGGCTTGAAGCTTCTAGTTGAATTAATGGGTTCATCTTTGGTGAAGCTGGCACTTCTATCTGAGAAGGGGGTGACTGGGTCCCTGATGAAGATAAAATCTCCACTTGAGCAAAAGATGGTTCGACCCTTGGTGAACTTGCATGCTGAAGAGGAGAGGTTTCCACAGGGTGATTCACTAATATTTCTTCTACAAATGCCAGATTAAGGGTAAATGCCAGTGTGGATAGTGATCTTTGGAGAAAAAGGAAAGCAATAAAAGTCATACCCACTGGATGAAGCATTGGCAGGTTCTGGAGTTGATGGCTGCTGGGTTCTAGTCTGAAATTGCACAAGATGAAATTTGTCAGAATAAGAGTAATCATGTGTTCAAGAAAGGGGAAATCTTACCTCAACAGGGATCTTTTTGGTGGTTCTTTTCCTCTTGGCAGCTGGAGGTGCAATCTGGGATAGGCCTTTTCTCTTGTCAGCAGTGGAGCTGAAGAGAATTGGGTCCATTGTAGCATACTTGGCCATCAGCTGAGCCAGAGTTGGGAATTTAAATCCCAGAGCTGAAACTGGATATACCACATTATAAGCAATTGTCCTGGCTCGAGGGGCAGGCACTGTATTCTACGGGGAATGATCGAGATCATGGTTAGTAGTGAAAGGTATGTCTGATCAAAGGGAAAAAAACAAGTGTGTTACCTCTGAGGTTGGCTGGAAATCAGGCATCAACTCCAAGCAGAATGAGTGCACTGGCTCACTGAAGATATGGTCATGAAATTCTTGCCACCAGGAGATGAAGGTGGGATGAGCTATTGTTATGGGTGTGAAAGGCCAGGTGTAAAGAGTTGGGCTGCATTCATACTCAAAAACCCTTCTGGCTTGTATGCTGTCCTTGATTTCCTCTCTAGGTTTGAGAAATTCATGAAGGAATAATCTTGGGGGCATTTGGCCACATCCAAGCTGTCGGGCCATCATATTTGGCTGATAATATTCATAAGTGTTGTGATTTAATCTCCCTCTACAAAATTCAGCTGGCAAAGGACATGGATGGATGAAGATATTAAAGATTTCTACAGACCTTGCATCACGACATCCAGTTTCAAAGGAGAATTCATAGGGGGAAGTTAAATTGTCATTGTTCAGGTTAGGGAGCCAAAGAGGATCAGGGAAGCCTCTGAAGAAGAGCTCGAAAAGCTGACTGACATTCTGATCAATGGAAATAGTTGAAGCAGCTTCCCCATGAGTTTGGCATCCTCTGGTGATTTGAGCTTCCCCTTCTTTGTAGTTGGATGAAGGGAAAAGCCGGTCGTTGAGGTCAATGTTGACAATCTGGTGCATGTACAGTTGCAGCCACATCTGCACAAACCACCAAGGGCCGTTGACACAGTATCTTCTGGCCAGTGTGCATTTGAGAGATAGTCTGATGGAGCATATGATATACACTCCCCATGAGGTATTTTCCAAGAGGAACACGATTACCAGCAGCCAAACGTGTAGCCATTGCAATATGATTCAAAGTTGGCTCATTGGCTTTACCACAGAAAATGAACTTGCACAACCACATGTTCAGGAACGCCCTGTGTTGACGATTCAAAACCGTGCTCAAGTTCACCGCAAGCCTACGGGTGACTTGGTGCCTTTTTCACCAAGGAGGGTTCTCCCTAGATTTGTCAATCCAAGGATCGGAAGCAAACCACCAAGGTTCTCTATCTAACCTACCGGTCTAACCCTATGTTAAGCATTGATTGCATAAAGGTAACATACAAACACGAAGGGATGTATGGATCACATCCACCTAGCCATAAAGGTAAGCAAACCAAAGGTAAACCTAGCCTATCGTCTTGTTGTTTCCGTTCCGGCCAAGGTGATAAACCAATCTAAACCTATACTATGATAAGGATTACACTCTATATGGAGTAACCCGATATGGAGTGGTCCGATGCACGTTCACTCGCCGCTTTCTCCCCTCTCGTACTGTCACTACGCGAGGATAATCATCACTGAGCAACAACCTCGGTCCGTGCACTACTACGGTGTGTCCGCAAGACAAGACTAATCACCATGATTCGATCTAGTCCTACTAAAGGCATATGGTAGCTACACATATGAATAAGTATAACTCGTAGTACATCAAAGTATAATAAGATATAGTTACATCACCGAATGTTGAAGGTACAAATGACTTGACGAATTCAAGTCGCGGCTTCGGAACTCCACCATGGCTTCACCACGCTGGGCCAACCATGGCGGCTAGGGCATGGCCTAAGCCATCTCCTAGGCAACTCGAGGACTCGCGGCGGCCGTCGGCTTCCTCCGGGTGCTTCTCCTTCATCTCGGCAGCTCTCTGATGAATGGATGGATGTGGCGGCCGGCAGAGGCAGAGGCAATAAATAGACAAGCACCTAGGGCAAAAGGGGGACGCGAACCGGGCCCGGAGTGGGCTAGGCCGGTCGGCCTAAGCTGGCCGGCCTAGGCCCAATTCGGCCCGATTCGGCCCCGGTTTCCTCCCCGGTTGCTTCTCACGTGATCCCTTATTTGTGTGCACTTGCATGTGGGCCTTTGACGTCGTTTCCTTCACGGTTAAGGCTTGAATCCTTGCTATGCAAGCTTCACTGTTTTCTGGTTGAGTCCCTGAAGACTTGCATGTTGACGCTTCGATCCTCGGGTCATTTGGAGTCATGTTTATCACATGTCTTGACTCTTGTCGGGCTTCATGATCTTCTTCCAAAGTGCTTGGTGAACTTATCCCGAAAGTCTCCTTTTTAGCATAGATTTCCTGCGTAAACAATGAACTCCAAAATCGCCATGCGAGAGTGAACTTGATACCTCCGGGGGGTTAGTACCATTGGTTAGAATATCAAATACATGCAAATGTTGACGGTAAACTTATAGCTAGGTGTACCAAAATCGACCGTCAACATACCCCCATGCTTAAACCTTGCTCGTCCTTGAGTAAGTCCAAGATCTTTGCTTAATTTGGAAATCAGCGTTGCCCTTCAATGTCTTCCCTGCACTAAGTTATACACAACAAGACATATTGCTCTCTCAAGTATTTAGCATTTAAGGTTCAAGTTTTGACCGGCTACTTCATTATGGAAGATAGACTATCATTAAAGAACATGCCACAATAAAATAAAACAAGTGCTCTCGAATTTAAGCAAACTTCAAACCTTTACCTTGTTGCATCGTGAAGAGTTTTCAAAAAGTTGCACATCTAACATAAGTGAGGTCTCTTGCAAAAGCTCAAGGAAACAGTCATCTCCTCAAGTCACTCAAGCCTACAATAGATTATTCTCAACCTATTCTACTCATATATGGAAGTGGAAAGCTTATGTGGAGCTTGGAAGGTAAAAACAATACTAGCAAAACATTATACTTGAAATATTGTCAAACTAAGAGAGAGATCTATTGGAATTACCGAGACTAGTCAAAAAGGCCATGGAAAATAAATGTTGGAAAGGGAGAGAGATGGAACACACACATTTAGAAAGGTGGACATGTGCAAGTGGCAAATGGGTGATCCCGAGACACGGATGTAGTTCTCGTTATCGGATTGCACATGGTTGGAAAAGTTTGAGTATGGACTTGTCTTCGAAGCTCTCTAAGATTTAAATGAAGCTAAAAAGAACCGAGGAGCATCTTTATTTTTCTCTTTTTTTGGTTTTTTTCTTTTCTTATTTTTTTCTTTCTTGTTCATTTATTTCTTCTTTCTTTCCTTCATTGTTTTCTTCTTCTTCTTTTTTATTTTTTATTCATCATTTTTTATGCTCCTCTGAACTTTTAAGCAACATAGTACTTGCTATAGCAGTCCTCCCCCATGCTTAAATGATTGCTCGTCCTCGAGCATAGAAGTGAGGGGGTCTATGGCTGCTAAAGAAGTACAAAATCCTTGTATTCCTTTATAAATCTTTCGAAATCTTCAAGGGCATCCTCCACGTCGAAACTCGCATAATCACTGATGAGTCCCTCCATATGTTATATGTCTTGAAATCTTGCCAGAAAATCTTCAGAAAATTCGTTGAAAGATCATCCATACTCAATTTGGGTTGTGGTCAAGGAGGTAATCACAAAAAGATGTTTTGGGTTTAGGGTGGATGCCCAGCGAAGTTTGTGAAATTTCCAATGTAGAAACTCACAATGCATGGACAAGAATGGCTAGAATGAAAAAGATACGCAAAGGAATGACTAGCTTCTTAGTCTCGTACCATAGAAATCAATCCTAATCCAACTCATCAAGATATAAGTTTGCAAACTAAAGGTTATATCATTAAAGTACATGTATGTGTATAGGCTTTGGTAGGTAGAGCCTTGCAAGAGATTCACAAATGTAGATAGCATAATAATTTTAAATAAAACAAGTACAAGGCATAGGTCATCGATAAACTTAAATCAAAGAGCAACATAAACAGGTACAAGGCATAGGTCATCGATATGTGGGTCTAAAGATTAATCATTTAACCTCCACAAATGAAAGAGCCGGTAATTAATCAATTTAAGTTCTATTTAATAGAGAGCAAGTAGTCATGTTATATAAAACATCATGCATGTAAAACAAGGCGGCAACTTTCATCATTTTTCCATAATCAAGACATACAAATGATATCATCGTGGTAAGCTCAAAAGAGATGGTGATTCATTTATTGAAAAGCAAAAACTAACTGACCTAGGTTGTCCTCCTAGTAGCCATGTTATTGATAGAGAGATAAATACAAAGGTTGTCTATGGTTGAAAGCATATATGTGCAAGCATTTAAAAGGTGATGAACAAAGATAAAGTTAAGGGCGAGTTACCGTCCTTTTTGATGCTCGTAATGAAGTGTCGTGATGCCTCCCCCATGCTTAAGCATTGTGCTTAGCATGGAATAAGAATGATGAACATCTAGTGGTGAAGGTGATCCTTGTACTCCACGTGGCCTTTTCCTTTCATCCTTCAAATCCCCCCCCCATGCTTAGCGTGTTGCTAAGTGTGGAAGAAATTGAATTGCTTGTAATTCGCCATGTGTTTGAGAATTGTCTTCACTTCCTTGCCTTTGTTGCTCATTTTTCCCTCAACTTTTTCTTATCATCATCAAGCCATGGTTCCAATCCTTCATCATATCGTCATCACTGACTTCAATGTCGTCCTTTGTCGCTTCCTCATCTTCCACAGTTTTTATTTTTCCTCCAGAACAGAAAATGTACTGAAACACCCCTCCATGTTGAATTTTATGAAATTATCTTTCCAACGAGCCATCATATGCATGAAACGGGTTCCGAACAAGAGAGTTGTGCCAATTTTACTCCGGCGATGCAATCTGTCCAGGGCTGATTTCAGACTGCGCAGCGCTCAATGGTTTTGCCATATCTCATTGTACGGGTCTTTAAAATTAATGATTCTTGATGCGTTGGAAACAAGTTTTGAAGGATCTTCTGAAAATTAAATTTTCTTCCATTGTACATCTCTGAACATGTGCTCAAATCTTGATGGAAACAGCAACTTCCCTCTCAAGCCTTGTAGATGACTAACGATCTTGATTGCAATTGGTCAAGAACTCATGGGAACACTTCTCCATGCCTACAAAACAAATCTAATCCACATTCTACCCCCGGGGTGATGGTCGGGAGTAGAAACAATTGCCAACAAACCAAATGCATCTCTAAGACCTTAACTTGTGGCAAAACTTACCTAGCAAGAAGAAAAGAAAAATCTAATAGGTGTACGTGTGTGTGGGTGAAAATGCAAATGAAAGGAAGGGATATAAACAATTACAATGTTTGCACCAAGTTCTAAACACCATGTTTACAACTAGATTGCTTTATTTCTATATAACCATAAAGATTTAACCAAGGTCAAAACACCATGTTTATTTCAAGGTTAATAACTCTTTATGCCGCAAGAAAGTTAAAGCCCATTGTAAAGCTTATAAACCAACCTATGCAATATAAATTAACAAGGCTTTAAAAACTCAAATGATGATTGTACGCAATCAAGTCTAAACACCACGTTTACACAAGATTGCAAAAGAAAATGCCTCGCGCGAGAAGCACCATTATGGAAATAAAGCATTCATCAAAAAGTTTCGCGAAGAAGCCAAGCTAATCTATGCATAATAGAACATAGGGGTTGATGCAAAATGCAAATGCAAAAAGGGGTTAGTAAAAAAGGGCTAGCAATGCTTGAAACGGCTTTCGATGTTGTTCCTCAATGATGACATGAGAGGTAGAGTCTTGTCAACAAAACATTTTATCAAAAGACCTTAAAACATGCTAACAAGGTTTTAAGGTAAGACTTATCGGTATCCTATATTTTTGGCTTAAGACAAGAATTTTGAAAAGATAAGTCGGGTGAAGAAATTCTATCTAAGGTGGTTTTGAAAAAAAAGAAAAGCAAGGGTTAGATTTTTGGATGAAAAACAAACCTATGGTTTTAGGATTACTAAAGGTATGAGGGGCTTTCCCTAAGGGTTTAGGAAGAGGCTAGTCAAAATTTTAATTAGAAAGGGATAGAGATAGACTTGGTCGTCCCTCTCTTTGTTGGCCTAGGTTCTAGGTGTGGTTTGATAGGAAGCTTTAGGTAAAGATGAGATTTTTTTGAAGGGTTATAAAAGATGAGATACAACATGCAACATAATGCAAAGGCGGAGAACAAAGTGGAATGAAGTAAAACTTGATTATAAATGAACAAAATGATATGACATGATATGGTGGTGATCTAAACCAAAAGCAAAAGTTAGCCTAAGTTAACTAGCCACAAGTTCAGAATCAAAAGGGGTCATGCTTCATATTTCTCTCTAAAGACACAAATTAAAAGACTCTAAACACTAATAAGCACACAAAAAAGGGTCTACAAGTTTCCCAAAATTCAAGTAGCAAAGTACTCACTCAATGTGTGTATATATATATACATACATATATATATCTATATATCTATATATATTAGTATATATGTATATATATATATATATATATTAAAGCATATAACATGTGGTTGTGACATTTATTAGAGCAATGGTACGATGTTATTTGAAGTTTTCAAATAAAGAACACAATGTAGACTTGTCATAGTTTATATAGATATATAAAAAGATCGGGTTGCCTCCCGCAAAGCGCTTCATTTAAAGTCATAGAGCTCGACTTTCTCACTTACCTTTTTATTGTCGTGAAGCCATGGTTACTTGTGTGAGAATCCAAAGTAGCCATGCAGCTTGATGTTGCCTTTAGGAAATCCGTCGTGGTTCGCTTCCAACATCATCATGTGTTGAGTGGTGCCTCATGTGTCTTCATTCATCCCTGCTCTGGAGAGTTTGTTTTAGTCCTTAGCTTCTGAATTTCATCATGTACGTGTTGTGGAACCGTTGCCCCATCTTCTATTTATTATCATTGTGTCCATCTCCTCTATCTTGTCGTCATCACCTTGTTGCTGCCTCTTTTTCGTGGATTTACCCCTGCATCCAGAACAGAACATATACCAAAATATAGTTCTATTGAAAAATTTATAAAATTACCTTTCCAACGGGTACTCATTCGCCTTAATCGGAGTCCGAATGAGGGAGCTATGGCTGTTTAACTTCAGCACTGCTTGCTGTCCAGAATTTCAGCATGTGCAACCATCGGTGATTCGGCCATATCCGCTTGTAGGAACTTGCCGCTTGATTCGTTGGAGCGTAGACTTCATGCAGCTTCTGAAAATCCAAATATATCTAATTGTTTTCTGCTGAGGCTCATGCAAACATCGTGATGACATCATTATCCTTTCGTCGATCGATCCGGAGATGTACGTGTGGTCTTCATCTTGAAGTCTTTTAGGGCACCATGTCATGCATCCTTTGGCTTCAAAAATCATAACCATCACTGCATGAGCATGATGGTAATGGAATCCTTCTCCATCGTGCTTGACATGGTTGTTTCCGAAACCTATAGCTTGGACAAACAATCCTCCAAAAGACATTAGTCTAAAAACTTAATTGACACATGTAGGTGAAGGACCGATACGGCGAACCAGAGAGGGGGGAGTGAATGGTAGCCGATAAAAATTCTTCTCGAAGGAGATGGAAACTCCTACAAGATGAACACGGCTTCCAACACACGTCTCCGACTCACTACCCAAGTTGGCCAAGCCCACGTAGCCACTGGAGTGCCACTGGACCTAGGAACCAACACACACAGCCTTCCGACCCGAGAACGCAGCGGAACACCAAACCTCGAGTCTTCAGACCCACACCGGTCAGACCGGTGAGCACCGCCGGTCAGACCGGTCCCTACTGGTGAAACTAAGCAACTTTCTCTAAGTGGTTCTACACCGGTCAGACCGGTGAGACACACCGGTCAGACCGATCGCAGCCTGAAAGCCCCCAAGGCACCAAACAGGCCAACCGACCACCAAACTGACCCAAACTCGAAATAGCAGCAACACAGGAAAACAGCGAACACACCAAGACGTTCACCCGAGCAAAATTCCACCGAGGGTTGCACCGGTCAGACCGGTGTAGCCTGGGTAGCTCGGGATGAACAGCACCCGCGGGTCAACTCCCCCAAATCCAAACCTCGATCTCCCGAATCGCTCCACGGACTTGAACAAGACTTTGGGGATATTAGGAACACCTCATGAGGAGTCCATAGCCAAGTTTAATCCCACCAAAACTCGTCCAAAAAGGAGGAATCAAGGAAATCCCGCCAAGAACACTTCCAACCCAAGAACTCAAGAAACCCACAAATCGAGCACCTTTACTCACGGATTTGGGAGGGGAATCACAACCCAAAGAACCACGAAGGGTTCCCACAAATTTCCCCCATCAAATCCCCAAGAGAAAGGTCCCGAAAACAACCTAAAGAAATCACCAAGAGAGGGTCCGAAAATCACCACCAAGAACAACCGGGGAAAATACATCCAAACCTTGAGGAACCACGCCGAATCATCTATACACGAAACAAAGGTTCATACAAGGTCTAGCAAGCCGCCCGATCATCCATCCCTCTTAACAAGATCTCTCCATGAAGCTCTCTTGCTAGTCCTATGGAAAACCTAAGGAAAATAGGAAGGAAAATGGGAAAACGAATGAGCTAGGGTTCCAAGAGTTGGCTGCCATCCTCTCACCTCTTGGGCTATATGGAGGCAACCGAAAGTCTAAAATACCCTTCTCTAACAACTACGGATACAAGCCCCTCAAGGGCGGTTTTGGAAGACTTGAAGCTCTCTCCATCGGACGGATGCCCGGCGACCGCAACCTGCTTAGCCTCGACGCAAGCCTTGCGATCCCTACGCGTGTCCTCCGCTTCGAAGATTCCGGACTGCGTCGTCGCACACCGGTCAGACCGGTACCCACCTGTCAGACCGGTCAGAACCACCAGTCAGACCGGTGTGGCACTGCTGCAGCACCGTCTTCGGTTCTCCGGTCTTGGCTTTGTGGATCAACCAAGGAACCCAGTGGTTTTTTGGTGAACCACCGGAAACCCCGCAAACTCGGTGTAGCCTCCGCCAATCTCCACTCATGACTCGGCTCCCACGTAGTCTCGGCTCGACCTTGGTTTTGAGGCTCAACCAAGAAACCGTCCATGACTTCATCTTGCTGTTCATGCCACCATGCGGCCCGCACTTGACCCCGCTGGCCACCGGGTCCCTCGAACGAAGCCTACTTGTCTTTTCCACACCTGGAGGCCTCACCGGAAACGACCTTTCGCGCTTGTTCTTCACCTGCACCAGCACCAGTCAAGCCGCAACTTGCACCTGCAGTACTTAGCCAAGAATCAGTCCACACAACGTTGTCAATCACTCATCACACAAGGAAGCGACCATCCACCGGTCCTCGAACCACACATGGTCCTCAATCTCCCCCTTGATGAGTGCATTGACAACACCCATACAAAAGTAACAAGAGAGAAAAGAAAAAAAAGAAACGAACCAAAAGAAACTCCAACAAGCGATCGAAAGCCAAACAAAGGCAAAGAGCAAGATCACTTGAAGAAGACAAGTCTCGGACCCCTTAGGCAAGGGCAACGGCTCGACACATCCGAGACAAAGCAAAGCTCAAGCAAAGAGCGCAAACCACCGAAACAAAGCTCGAACAACCACAAAGAGCTCCCCCTGCACACATGCAAGCTCCCCCCTGAACTAATGCACCTCCCCTGGACAAATGCATGCAAACCAGCTGAAAACAGGGCAACTGCGACAACTTCAGCTCACACCGGTAAGACCGGTTATCACCACCGGTTAGACTGGTGCCTAAGATGTGCACAGGACCAGCACTCACACCGGTCAGACCGGTGCACAACAGAGCCCAGAAATGGCTCGAAACCACCTGAAAACCTTCTAAAAGCGTCCAGCAAGCCATTTCAAGCTCAAACTTCTCCCCCTTGTTGGCAATGCATGAATCAAGCCAAAAATGCAAAACTTTCAACCTAGAGCTTCTCAAATAGACAGAATTCAACAAAGAATGCTACACATGTACAAATGAGCAAGTTAGATACTTTACGGCTTCGTATCGATCTCAACTACATGATCACCAAGTTTCACAACCATTGGACGAAGCTAAGGTGGATTTTGGCAATTTTGCGAAAAACTTGCCTGTCATGAGCAAAGTCCTAAACATGATCAAAGCATATCCAAATGGCAAAGCTAGACAAACTTCATGCTAGGACAGCCATTCTAACCATAAGACCATCACAAACACCCACAATCACCTCATGTCATGTCAAAGCCACCGAGCCATGTGCCTACTTCTATGTATGAGACTTCTCATTGGTAGGCATCATGCAACGGTTTAGCACCCAAAGCAAATTAAATTCAGCACATATGACATGGGAGCACATTTCCAAGCATTTTTCATTTCATTTTCAGATTTGTAAATGGTACATGAAATGTCTTTGCGACAAAAAGGAACTTATGCCCCTCCACAAGATAAAACAAGAGGGCTAAACATTCATGATGGCAACTGAGCCTTTGGCCCCATATGATCAATAAGCTAGCTATCCAACCACAAATTAAGCATAGCAAAGCCACAAAAACATGTCAAGATCATATAAAGGCATTTACACATGAGAGAGAGCATACATGTGACATTTTTGAAAAGCATAGCCATCAACCATGGATTATTCATCAAGATCATCAAGAGCTAAGCCAAACTAACCATAGCATACCAAACAAGCTCACAAAGACATATTTCATTCCATGGTGAACAATGTATATGAGAGAAGCTTTTCCTAACCAATGCATATGATACAAAATGCATGCAATCTAAAATACAAGGATGCCTATACATCATGTTACATATGCCATGCCAAATGCAAGAAATGCACAAAGGAAACTATACATATGCTACAAAGGAGCTCCCACACACCCAACTCAAGAAATCAAACACACACCAAGTTCCCCCCGCAACCGAGTGAAAGTTGCTTGATCTAGGGGTTTGGTGAAAATATCAGCTAGTTGGTCATGTGTGGGTACATGGATTAAAGCTATCTCTCCTTTCTCTACGTTGTCTCTCAGAAAATGATACCTCACTTCTATGTGCTTGGTTTTGGAATGGAGCACTGGGTTCTTTGCAATGCTTAGGGCACTGGTGCTATCACATTGAAGTGGGACATGGGTATACTCCTCACCAAAGTCACTCATGGTGTATGAAATCCAAAGGAGCTGAGAGCAAAAACTAGCAGCGGCAACATACTGGGCCTCGGTAGTGGATTGAGTAACACTCGATTGTTTGCGGGAAGACCAAGACACCAAAGAGGAACCCAAAAACTGGCAAGTCCCAGAAGTGGACTTCCTATCCAACCGACACCCGGCAAAATCCGCGTCTGAAAAACCATGAAGCACCAAAGAAGAGGACGCGGAGTACCAAAGGCCGAAGTCGGGAGTGTGACGCAAGTACCTGAAAATTCTGTTCACCGCTTGCCGATGCGAAGTCCTCGAAGACGCTTGAAAACGAGCACACAGACACACCAAGAACTGTATGTCCGGCCTCGTCGCCGTCAAGTAGAGGAGTGACCCGATCATGCTCCGGTACTCCTTCTGATCCACGTGTTCACCTTCCTCGTCCGCATCAAGAGCTGTAGTCGTACTCATCGGCGTCGTCGTAGCCTTGGAGTCCTCCATCTTGAACTTCCGCACAATGTCCTTGGTGTACTTAGCCTGGTGCACAAATGTTCCTTCCTTTGATTGTTTGGTTTGTAGCCCGAGGAAGAACTGCAACTCGCCCATCATGCTCATCTCAAATTCCCTGCTCATATCATCTGCAAACCTTGCAACAAGAGAGTTAGACGAGCCACGTACACCTGCACAATCAGGATATCTCTGCCCTGCCTCAGCAAAAACAAGGTCTGATCGACCTTCCCCATCTCAAAACCTCTCTCAAACAAGAACCCCCTCAACCTGCCATACCAAGCTCTAGGCGCCTGCTTCAACCCATACAGCGCCTTCCTCAACTTGTACACCCGGTGGGGGTACTTCTCGCTCTCAAACCCCGGAGGTCGCCTCACATACACTTCTTCCTCAAACACACCGATCGAAAAGCACTCTTCACATCCATTTGGTGCAACTTGAACCCTTTAGCCACGAAAAAGGCTAGAAGGATCCTAATCGCCTCCAAACGGGCTACGGGAGCAAAGGTCTCCTCGTAGTCGATCCCCTCCTTCGGCGAACCCTTGAGCAACAAGTCTCGACTTGTTCCTCACAACCTCACCCTTCTCTCCCTCTGTGTTCTTCCACACCCACTTTGTACCAATCGGCTTACACCCTGGGGGAGGGTCAACCAACTCCCACACCTGTTCCTCTCAAAGTTCTCCAACTCCTCATGCATCGAATTAACCCAATTGTGATCAGATAGTGCGTGTCCAATGTCTTTGGGCTCAAAAGTAGCAACAAATGCAGCATGAGCGAAATGAGAGTTGTTCCGAACCCTCGACCGTGTAGTGGGTTCATTCATGTCGCCGTTGATCCTCGAAGCTGGGTGATCCACTTGTACTCGCCGGGGAGGTTCTCACCTCGATGCTACCTCCCCCTCGACATCAGCTTCTCCTCGTTCTTGATTTGTCGTCGTAGGTGTAGTAGAGGGTCCATCCATCATCGTAGTCGAAGTAGTGGGTACTTGTTCAGCCGGGGGCACCGCACCGCCATCTTCATCGTCTCCATGTTCATGCTCCTCCTCCTGAAAGATCTCCTCGCCAAGCTCATCATCACTGCACACTCAAAGACAAGGCGACTACGTGGCTCTATCTCGTCGAAGGTTACCTCGCAAGTCTCCACGATTTGGTTAGTTTCAAGATTGAGCACACGATATGCTCTAGAATGAGATGCATAACCAAAGAAAATGCCATCGACGGACCTAGCCTCAAACTTATCCAACTTCCCCGCCTTTCTTCGGAATGAAACACTTGCAACCAAAGACATGGAAGTGACTCACCTTGGGTGTGCGACCATGCATCAACTCATAGCATGTCTTCTTCTTGTGCACTCTGAGGTATATCTTGTTCGACACATAGCACACGGTATTCACCGCCTCATCCCAATACCTCCTCGGAGTCCTATGCTCATCAAGCATCGTCCGAGCCATCTCACACAAGGTCCTATTCTTCCTTTCCACAACACCATTCTGGGGAGGCGTATACGGACTCGAAAACTGGTGCTCAAGACCCAAGTCATGGCAAAAGGTTTCAAAACAAGAGTTTCTGAATTCCGAGCCATTATCACTGCGGATAGCTCGTATGGCATCTCCGCGCCTCTCGTTCCTCAACCTCAAGACTATATCCCGAACAAAACCAAACATCTCCCCCTTATCCTCAAGAAAGAACACCCACGCATACAAAGAATAGTCGTCCACCACAACAAGGACATACCACTTCCCACCCGCAGATCGCACACGAGCTGGGCCAACAAGGTCCATATGGAGCAGCTCGCATGGACGCTCAGTCATCACATCAGTGAGAGGCGGGTGAGAAGAGGCTACCATCTTGGCATGCCTATACGGATCACAAACCAACTCTTTCTCAAGCCTCAACCGTGGCAATCCTCGGACCAAATTGAGTTTACTTAAGCGAGACAAAAGGTCAAAGCTCAAGTGACCCAACTTCCTATGCCATCTCCACAACTCACTCGAAGAACCAGCCAAGAAACAACGGTCCACACCCGAAGACTGAGAAAAATCAGCACGAAACACCTGACCCTCGGGAACGACCATACAGACAAGGTCCCCTCGAGAGTCCAAAATCCGAGAACCACCTGGCCGAAACAACACCTCAAAGCCCTCATCCAACAAGCCGGGACACGGAAAGCAAATTGTACCCCAGCGATTGAACAAGAGCAACACGCCTCAGAGTGATCTTGTCACTCACTTTGATCTCACCTTCTGAAAGCACACGCCCACGCCCATTGTCCCCAAAAGTGATGTACCTCCTTGTCACCACTAGGACGAGACTTGAGAACCACCCCTGTCTCCGGTCGTATGCCTCGAGCAACCGGAGTCAATCAACCAAATGTTCTTCAAGTCTCCCACCTGAAATTCAAAAATGAGCACGTGAGCGAACAAACAACTCAGCACTGGGGTTAGTACCAAAAGAGTAAAACCAGTGCCGAGCCATTTGCTCGAAAGTGGGGTTAGCACCAACCAAAGCATCTCTCCTACCAACGCTACCTCCACGAACACCACCACGGTAACCACCCTGAGGGAACCACCCCTCTCTGCCTGGAGGAGGACCAAAACCATGAAAAAGAACCCGTGGACCGTCCCTCCTCTCCTTCTCAAAGCTACGACTTCTCTGCCTGGAGGAGGACCAAAACCATGAAAAAGAAGGGGGAGAACGCCTAGGAACCTGACCACCTGCAAACTCTCCAGCCCAACCACCAGAACCACGACCTCCAGAAACAACCCTCGCACCTGTATGAGCACGAAACCCAAAACGTTGCCTGTCCAGGCCTGCACCGGTCTGACCGGTGCCCCACACCGGTCTGACCGGTGTGACCTGGGTAGCAGCACCTCCAACAGCCTTCCGCTCTCCCCAAGCCTGAACTGTTCTCACATTCGCCTTGGCCTTGAGCATCTGCACACGAGGCTCAAGTACACCATCGGAAGGGTGGTACTTGTACTTGTTAGCCCACTCCTTTGCCATCCTCTCCTCTCGCTTCCTCTTGAAGCAAAACTCATCCTTATGGCCATCTCTCCCACAATAGCCACAGTGGAACCTCACAAGCTTAGGCTTAGGCTTGGGATGTGGCTGCTCACTTGGTTTCTCTCCACTCAAATCCTCCACCGGTTTCCCCTCACTAGCCTTCTCACCTTCTTTCCCAAAGAACACTTTCCCCGAAGTGCTCACAAACTTGATAGGCTTTTGTAGATCATTTGTGGGTGTAGGAAACACGGGTGGAGCTGGGGTTGTGTCTAGTCGGTTTCTAAGATGGTTAGGTTTTGGAGGAAAATCATTTTTGTGGTGGGTTTTTGGTGGCTCTGGGATATTCTCTCCACTTCCCTCACCAACCTTGTTTGCCCCAAGTCCCTCACCATCCTGCCTCTTAAACGCCTCGATCATCATCCTCAACTGAGGCTCATGACCAGACAACCAACCCATCAACTTCCTTAAGTCATCATTCTCATCCTGCAAACGATCAACATAATGTGCAAGTTCCAAATTTTTCAAAGCATGCATTTCACAGGTAGAGCATGATGTAGGCATGGGTTCCTTCAATTTAGCCTCAAGAGAACTAGTGTATGCATGCATCTCATCAATCTTAGCATGCAAAACAGGGCAAGAAGTGCAAGCACCCAGCAAAGCGAGTCTAGACTTAAGCTCGCCCACTTCAACCCTAAGCACATCTAGTTCCTCACACTTGGAGGCATGCTTCTCCTTAAACAAAGCAAGATCAGCAAGAAATATGGAGCAATCAGCACAATCATTCTCATCCAAAACAACAGGGCTAGCCTTAAGGGAATCAATGTCAAGCTTGCTATCAAGCACCTGTGTCTCTAGCTCAGCCACTCTAGTCCTAGCATCCTCGAGTGAAGCCCTAAGCTCTTTTCTCATTTTCTTGGCCTCTCTAAGCATGTCATCATGGTTATCAAGCAAAGTCCCAAGCCTCTCATTCTCCTGGCGCAAGAAGGGAAGTTCATCACGCACCTCGTCGTCGGACTCAGAGTCCGAGTCGCTCTGTGTGCTCTTCTTGCTGCCGGAGCTCAGCGCCATGGTGCAGAAGCCGTCTCTCGCGAAGCAGCTCAGCCCGCTCAGGTTCTTGGACGAGTTCTTGTTCTTGCGACGATCACCTTCGTCTTCACTGCTGCTCGAGCTCGAGGTGGAATACGCGGAACTGGAGTCGACGTCCTCGTTCCCACCATCGCTCGGGCCTTGCCTCGGCTCTCCTTCTTCCTCGATCGTCGCTCGTCCTTGTACTTGTTCTTGTGCTTGCTCTTGTGGTCGCGCCTCGACCGGTACTTGCCATCTGTCCTCGACTTGTGCTTGTAGCTGTCCTTGTTCTCGACCTTCTCCGGGCAGTCGGCGACGAAGTGTCCTGGCTTGCCGCACTGGAAGCATGTTCTCGTGTTCCTCCTCATGTTCACGTGGTTCTCGTGCAGCCTCTCGAACCGCCTCGTCAGGAGCGCCAGCTCGTCCTCTCCAAGCTCTTCGAACTCCTCATCTGGCATAGACATCAAAGAGGAGAAAGAGAACATCCTGGTGGATGGGATAGAGTTAGCCTTTCCTTTGAAACCACCAACGAGAGCAAGACTATGGGAATCAGTCAGACCCTCGAGCTTGGCAGTCATGCCCCTATCCACCTCAGCTGACTTGAGCTCCGAGAACAGCTCGTTCACCGTCAGAGTGTCATACTTCTCCGACTCCACAATGGCCTCGAACTTTCCGCCCCAAATCGTACGATCCAAAGAGTGTAAGAGGTTGACCGCTCTATCATGATCATCATACGGGAGCACGTCCACATTGGCCCTCATGTTGTTCACAACCACCGTTGTCACACCCGATTTTCCGTAGAAAACCGAATGCATCTCATATGTGTGCCAGGATCACAATTTCACACATATGATAGACTCATGAGTGTAATATCACAAGACATTGCTCAAAACGTACAGAAAAGATTTATTAACTTTTATTACACTCACGATAGTAGACACAAAGGTCTTTACACGAACAACGATAACTATGAAGACGCGACTCCATCTTCATCTTCCACAGGCATCTGACTAGTTGATCGCATCCTCAGAACTCCTCGTAGTCGGTGAAGTACTCCACTCCGGGGTTCTTCTCTGAACAGCGTAAGCAAGGATGAGTACACTTATGGTTGGTACTCAGCAAGGCCACAGGAATAATCGGGAAGCAATATTAATCCATCTTTAAGTTCAATTAATCATGTGAGGGTCCAGGCCGCTCTTGACCGTGAGCACGGGCCGATCGATCGCTTTACACTCGCAGAGGTTGCACACTTTTCCCACGGTTGCGTAAAAGTCCCGAAGAACTTTGAACCCAACCACGCATGTGCCGATCGGGCACAATACCACACTTCGAGGTGTGATTGCATAGGGACGCTACGAAGCCTTTACAAAGATATGCAAAAGCATCAACAACCCACGACGATTCTGACTCGGGGCGGACCATAACCCTCCCTAGTGGTCGGCACCTTAGCAAAGGCTGCTACCCCAAAAGAACCGGGCTATACCCCTGCAACCCGGAGCCCCCTGTGTTCCTTTCGGATAAGGTCGTCAATACAATCACACACCTAATTAATTGGCTAAGCCAGAGCCATATGGACTGTGGTTGCACTGTTTTCCTGGGTGGTTCTCCATGTTTCGATTAATTTATAGTGTTCTTGATTAAAGCATAGGTAGAAGGATGGTTAGGGTCACTTGCCTTTCTCCAACGATAAGCTACTCTCCTTATCTGCAAAGCTCTGCACTTGAACTTCCTCGAACGGTGCGTTGGCTACGATCATGCAAGAAAACATACAATAAATAAAACAATACATCAAACATTATCAATAGACTAAAACAAGCTTTTAGAAATGACGGGCTCGGAGAGACGATCGCGTGGACACCAAGAACGCGTAAAACGGAGCTAGGATGGAAAAGATATGGCTGAAACAAGGTTCAGGGGCTAAATTGTGAATATCTGAAAGTTTATGGAGTTTTCTGCAAGATTTCAGGGACCTAAACATAATTATGTGTGAAACTAGGAGGTCTAATATGTAAAAGATCAAAGGGTAGGCTTTTAAACAGAAAACCTAAGAGTTCAGGGGCCTAGACATAAAAGAAAGGACCTAGTTGAAAGGCTTTTATATAGGTGGAAGGGTATATTTGTAAATTCTGGAATCTCGGGGTCCTTTTTGGAAAACTGCCAAGGCAGCCGGCGGAGTGACTGGGGAGTGCCACGTGGCGGGTCGCTATTGGCTGGCTGACGCAAGCGGTGACGTAAGCATGACGTGGCTGCTGACGCAAGCGTGTGGACCGGCGCCAGTGGACCCAGTCCACCGGTTCACCATGGACCGCCCAAAGGGTGCGCGGTCCCTTTTAATCTGGGCCGCATATCTTCCATCGGACGGCCGCGGCGGCATGCAGGCGACGGGCGGCGGCGGGCGGACCGGCGCGCGGCGGCAGCGGGCGGCGGCTCGCCGGAATGTTCACCGGCGACGGCCAAACAGGCCTCCCGTGCACCAATCGCGGCGGGGAAAACACCAGAACGAAGAGGAGGGCGCTGCAAACTCACCAAGGGGCTTGAAGAGGTGGGAGCGGCGCCGGAGGAGTAGATCGGGCGGCGCGGTGGAGCTCCGGCGGTGAGCTCCGGCGGCGGCGCTGTAGAGAAGTGGAGGAGAGGAAAGGAGGGGTGCGGGGTGGAGAGAGGGCCTTGGTGCACCCTTTATAGGTGTAAGCGGGGAGGGGGAAGGCCGGGAAGGCGGTGGGAGTGGGAGCTCGCCGGCCGGCCATTAATGGCGGCGGCGGGCGGCTCGGTGCGGCCGTTACAGGGAGAGGAAGGGGCGGGGACGGCGGTGGGTGAGTGCGGCGGCTCCATTATGGCGCAGTGGAGTAGGCGGACGGGCGCGGGGCGGCCGGGAACGGCGGCGGCGCGGGGGCGGCGCGCGGCCGCGCGGGGAAGAAGAGGGGGGGGGGGGGGGCGGCCGAAGAAGAGGACGACCCCGACGGGTGGGCCCCACCCGTCGGTGGGCGCGTGAGAGAGAGAGGGAGGGGAGGCGGGCGGAGCGGGCCGCGTGGGCCGAAAGCGGAGCTGGGCCGCGGGGATTAAGAATGGGAGGGGGTGGGCCGCGGGGTTTGTTTGTTTTTGTTTTTTTTCTTTTTTTTCTTCCTTTTCTTTTCAAATCCTTTTCAAACCAATTTCAAACCTTTTTTAATTCAAACTTTTACACCAATCTCACAATTATTTTTAAGGACTTTTAAAATCACACCACAACCAAAACTCATGCATTTCAATATGATGCACAAACACTTGGGTGATTCTAATTATTAATTGTTGTTTAATTTAATTAAAGGCAAATTTATTTATTCAAATTTATTAAATCCTTAGAAAATAAAACTAAACCATGTTGCTAACAATATTTTATTGTGATGGAATTTTCGGGTGTTACAAATCCTACCCCCTTAAAAAGAATCTCGTCCCGAGATTCGGAGGATCGGGAAACAAGAGGAGGGGAATACAATACGATCTTGAAAGATGATGGTTTACTACCACAGAGCTTATTCACTTCTACTTCTTCTTCGAGCTTGTAGCTGCAAACTCAATCCTATCTCCTTGCGGGGTAGTTAAGAGCACCGACTTCTTGGCACACAAAATGATTCCATCATACTTGCTTAACCAATCCATACCAAGGATCACATCTATTCCACTGGATGTTAGAATCACTAAGTCTGCTTCAAAATCTATCTCTCCGATCTTAAGATTGACCTGTGGGCATACATAGGTGGATTTCATTTCACCGTTTGGAGAACTGATTAGCAAATGTGTCTTCATGGAACTCTTGGGTACATCATGCTTTGTCACGAATCGTTCGAGTAATAAATGAATGTGATGCCCCGTAATCAAATAAAGCGTGGTACAGAGTTGATAAGAAACATACCAAGCACAACATCTTTGTCTCCTTGAGCTTCTTCACCGTCACATGGTTCACCCTACCATGCATATTGTTCTCGTTGACCTCTCGTTATCTCTCCGAGGTGTCCGCATATTACGCCGAGGGCAAATACGGCATAGTGTCCCAATTCTCCGCAGTTGAAGCATCCACTGGGGTGAACTGGAGTAGTGTTCCTTACTGGTGCACCTGAGCGATTCTGATGAGGATTTGGAGCCTGTGGTGTCATTGGGTTGGATTCTTCGGGTTCATCAAACGAACGATACTGTTGACTCTGTCCATGGCCTCTGCCTGGTGTGCTAGAACGAAACTGAGAGTCTTGCGATGAGTTGTAACGAGGGCGGGTGTTACTGCTGGATTGACCTTGAGGTTGAAACTTGCGCTTCTGTTCACGGAGTTCCTTGCGTTTATTCTCCAAGCCTATAGCCTTATTGAGTAACATCTGAAAGTTAAGAAATCTGTGGCTCTGCAACTGATAGTTAAGTGGCCCTATCAATCCATCGAGAAAGCGTTCTTGTCTCTTGGCATCCGTGTTGACTTCATCTGGTGCATAGCGGGACAGATGAGTAAACTGATCCAGATACTCACTAACTGTCATGTTGCCTTGCTTTAGAGCGAGAAATTCCTTCTTCTTCAGCTTCTTCACACCAGCTGGGATGTGATGTGTACGAAAACTTTCCCCGGAACTCCCGCCAAGTAATGGTGTCGGCGGCGGCATGCGCGACGGTGTAAGCATCCCACCAATCGGACGCGACCTTCCCGGACGTCCCGAGGCATACAAAACCTTCTCACGATCATTACATTGGGTGATATTCGCATCTTGTTGATGGTCTTGAGCCAATCATCGGCATCGAGGGGATCCACTGAATGAGAGTAAGTGGGCGGGTTGTGGCTCATGAATTCTCTATGTTTGTTCACTGGTGGTGGAGGTGGTGGGGGTCCTTGTGGTGGTGGCTGGTTCTGCTGTGCTTGTAGATTCTAGACAGTGGCGGTGAGGTTCTGAATTAATTGCATCTGTTCCGTAAAGAACTGCTGCATCCCGGGATCCATCGCTAATTCTTGTGGTGGAGGAGGGAACTTGATTCAACTGATTGACGATGTGAGCACGAACGGAATATCCTGTCCAGCTCCTGACCTAATGTTTACCATTTTATTGTTAGGGAAAAGGTACTTCTGATAAGATTTTGAATTGATAAGGATGAAGAGAAAGGGGTTAAGATTCAAATTTCAACTTTAATTATTTTATTGATGTATTTGTGGCCATCACTCCACAAAACATTTCAATCATGTCAAAGATCCAAATCATGCATGTTTACAATCAACAAGCATTAACATCGCACGTCCTCACAAGAACGGCTCTATCGAAACGAAACTGGTAGAAGGGGTAGGCAACTTATGAAACTATCCTATAAAACACGTGTGGTAGTTCAAGGTGGAAGAATAAGAATCAGATTCAGTGTAGAAGAAAACAAAAGATTTGATTTTGATAAAGAATAAAGAATAAAATATTTTTTTATGCGTAAATAAGATATTTTGAATGCTGGAAAGGTTTTCTAGATAAAGAGTCCTTAATATCGACCATTTCTATCCGAGGTCGCGTCCTACGATCGCAATGC
Organism: Cenchrus americanus; assembly: GCA_947561735.1. Classification (NCBI taxonomy): domain Eukaryota; kingdom Viridiplantae; phylum Streptophyta; class Magnoliopsida; order Poales; family Poaceae; genus Cenchrus; species Cenchrus americanus. The sequence goes on from OX387242.1 coordinate 179,029,589, forward strand.
TCGATACCACTCTGTCACACCCGATTTTCCGTAGAAAACCGAATGCATCTCATATGTGTGCCGGGATCACAATTTCACACATATGATAGACTCATGAGTGTAATATCACAAGACATTGCTCAAAACGTACAGAAAAGATTTATTAACTTTTATTACACTCACGATAGTAGACACAAAGGTCTTTACACGAACAACGATAACTATGAAGACGCGACTCCATCTTCATCTTCCACAGGCATCTGACTGGTTGATCACATCCTCAAAACTCCTCGTAGTCGGTGAAGTACTCCACTCCGGGGTTCTTCTCTGAACAGCGTAAGCAAGGATGAGTACACTTATGGTTGGTACTCAGCAAGGCCACAGGAATAACCGGAAAGCAATTTTAATCCATCTTTAAGTTCAATTAATCATGTGAGGGTCCAGGCCGCTCTTGACCGTGAGCACGGCTGATCGATCAGTTTTACACTCTGCAGAGGTTGCACACTTTTCCCACAGTTTGCGTAAAAGTCCCGAAGAACTTTGAACCCAACCACGCATGTGCTGATCAGGCACAATACCACACTTCCGAGGTGTGATTGCATAGGGACGCTACGAAGCCTTTACAAAGATATGCAAAAGCATCAACAACCCACGACGATTCTGACTCGGGGCGGACCATAACTCTCCCTAGTGGTCAGCACCTTAGCAAAGGCTGCTACCCCAAAAGAACCGGGCTATACCCCTGCAACCCGGAGCCCCCTGTGTTCCTTTCGGATAAGGTCGTCAATACAATCACACACCTAATTAATTGGACTGTGGTTGCAATGTTTTCCTGGGTGGTTCTCCATGTTCCGATTAATTTATAGTGTTCTTGATTAAAGCATAGGTAGAAGGATGGTTAGGGTCACTTGCCTTTCTCCAATGATAAGCTACTCTCCTTATCTGCAAAGCTCTGCACTTGAACTTCCTCGAACGGTGCGTTGGCTACGATCATGCAAGAAAACATACAATAAATAAAACAATACATCAAACATTATCAATAGACTAAAACAAGCTTTTAGAAATGACGGGCTCGGAAAGACGATCGCGTGGACACCAAGAACGTGTAAAACAGAGCTAGGATGGAAAAGATATGGCTGAAACAAGGTTCAGGGGCTAAATTGTGAATATCTGAAAGTTTATGGAGTTTTCTGCAAGATTTCAGGGACCTAAACATAATTATGTGTGAAACTAGGAGGTCTAATATGTAAAAGATTAAAGGGTAGTCTTTTAAACAGAAAACCTAAGAGTTCAGGGGCCTAGACATAAAAGAAAGGACCTAGTTGAAAGGCTTTTATATAGGTGGAAGGGTATATTTGTAAATTCTGGAATCTCGGGGTCCTTTTTGCAAAACTTCCAAGGCAGCCGGCGGAGTGACTGGGGAGTGCCACGTGGCGGGTCGCTATTGGCTGGCTGACGCAAGCGGTGACGTAAGCATGACGTGGCTGCTGACGCAAGCGTGTGGACCGGCGCCCGTGGACCCAGTCCACCGGTCCACCGTGGACCGCCCAAAGGGTACGCGGTCCCTTTTAACCTGGGCCGCATATCTTCCATCGGACGGCCGCGGCGGCATGCAGGCGACGGGCGGAGGCGGGCAGACGGCGCGCGGCGGCGGCGGGCGGCGGCGGGCGGACGCGCGCGCGGCGGCCGGGCGGCGGCTCGCCGAATGTTCACGGCCGACGGCCAAAGAGGCCTCCCGTGCACCAATCGCGGCGGGGAAAACACCAGAACGAAGAGGAGGGCGCTGCAAACTCACCAAGGGGCTTGAAGAGGTGGGAGCGGCGCCAGAGGAGTAGATCGGGCGGCGCGGTGGAGCTCCGGCGGTGAGCTCCGGCGGCGGCGCTGTAGAGAAGTGGAGGAGAGGAAGGGAGGGGCGCGGGGTGGAGAGAGGGCCTTGGGGCACCCTTTATAGGTGTAAGCGGGGAGGGGGAAGGCCGGGAAGGTGGTGGGAGTGGGAGCTCGCCGGCCGGCCATTAATGGCGGCGGCGGGCGGCTCGGTCGCCGTTACGGGGAGAGGAAGGGGCGGGGACGGCGGTGGGTGAGTGCGGCGGCTCCATTATGGCGCGGTGGAGTAGGCGGACGGGCGCGGGGCGGTCGGGAACGGCGGGCGGCGCGGGGAGGCGGCGCGGCCGCGCGGGGAAGAAGAGGGGGGGGCGGCGGCCGAGAGGAAGAGGACGGCCCCGACAGGGTGGGCCCCACCTGTCGGTGGGTCGCGTGAGAGAGAGAGGGAGGGGAGGCGGGCGGAGCGGGCCGCGTGGGCCGAAAGCGGAGGTGGGCCGCGGGGATTAAGAATGGGAGGGGGTGGGCCGCGGGGTTTGTTTGTTTTTGTTTTTTTTTGTTTTTTTTCTTCCTTTTCTTTTCAAATCCTTTTCAAACCAATTTCAAACCTTTTTTAATTCAAACTTTTACACCAATCTCACAATTATTTTTAAGGACTTTTAGAATCACACCACAACCAAAACTCATGCATTTCAATATGATGCACAAACACTTGGGTGATTCTAATTATTAATTGTTGTTTAATTTAATTAAAGGCAAATTTATTTATTCAAATTTATTAAATCCTTAGAAAATAAAACTAAACCATGTTGCTAACAATATTTTATTGTGATGGAATTTTCGGGTGTTACAACCGTGAACCTCTGAAACAAGGCAGCGATGGACTCACTGGGGAAATGAGTGAAGTTCTCGTACTCTCTCCGGTAGGTCGCATACATCCGTGCCTGAACCTGGGCATTCCCAACATGAGCCTCCTTCAACACCACCCAAATACTACAAGCCAAGTGCTCGGTGTGCACCCGATCGAACTCAGGCTGACACAAAGCACGAAACAAGTAGTTGACCACCTTATTGTTGGCGTCGAATCTGTCTCTCGATCCTGGAGCGAGGAAGTCCATCGGCTGGACATAGCCTGTGTCCACCGTGACATCCCAAAAGATCTGACCCTTTCCGCGGAGGAACGCACCTGTCCGCTTACTCCACATCTAGTAGTTCTTGCCATCGAAGTGTGGAGGACCCGAACCCCGTTCCTGGTACGCCATCCTTGGATCTTAGACTAATTAAAGTCAACAAAGACCCGAACCGGCTCTCATACCACTTGAAGGACCGATACGGCGAACCAGAGAGGGGGGAGTGAATGGGAGCCGATAAAAATTCTTCTCGAAGGAGATGGAAACTCCTACAAGATGAACACGGCTTGCAACACACGTCTCCGACTCACTACCCAAGTTGGCCAAGCCCACGTAGCCACTGGAGTGCCACTGGACCTAGGACCAACACACACACCCTTCCGACCCGAGAACGCAGCGGAACACCAAACCTCGAGTCTTCAGACCCACACCGGTTAGACCGGTGAGCACCACCGGTCAGACCGGTCCCTGCTGGTGAAACTGAGCAACTTTCACTAAGTGGCTCTACACCGGTCAGACCGGTGAGACACACCGGTCAGACCGATCGCAGCCTGAAAGCCCCAAAGGCACCAAACAGGCCAACCGACCACCAAACTGACCCAAACTCGAAACAGCAGCAACACAGGAAAACAACGAACACACCAAGACGTTCACCCAAGAAAAATCCCACCGAGGGTTGCACCGGTTAGACCGGTCAAGAGCACCGATCAGACCGGTGTAGCCTGGGCAGCTCGGGATGAACAACACCCGCGGGTCAACTCCCCCAAATCCAAACCTCGATCTCCTGAATCACTCCACAGACTTGAACAAGACTTTGGGGATATTAGGAACACCTCATGAGGAGTCCATAGCCAAGTTTAATCCCACCAAAACTCGTCCAAAAAGGAGGAATCAAGGAAATCCCGCCAAGAACACTTCCAACCCAAGAACTCAAGAAACCCCAAAATCGAGCACCTTTACTCACGGATTTGGGAGGGGAATCACAACCCAAAGAACCACGAAGGGTTCCCACAAATTTCCCCCATCAAATCCCCAAGAGAAAGGTCCCGAAAACAACCTAAAGAAATCACCAAGAGAGGGCTCCGAAAATCACCACCAAGAACAACCGGGGAAAACACATCCAAATCTTGAGGAACCACGCCGAATCATCTATACACGAAACAAAGGTTCATACAAGGTCTAGCAAGCCGCCCGATCATCCATCCCTCTCAACAAGATCTGTCCGTGAATCTCTCTTGCTAGTCCTATGGAAAACCTAAGGAAAATAGGAAGGAAAATAGGAAAACAAATGAGCTAGGGTTCCAAGAGTTGGCTGCCATCCTCTCACCTCTTGGGTTATAAGGAGGCAACCGAAAGTCTAGAATACCCTTCTCTAACAACTACGGATACAAGCCCCTCAAGGGCGGTTTTGGAAGACTTGAAGCTTTCTCCATCGGACGGATGCCCGGCGACCGCAACCTGCTTAGCCTCGACGCAAGCCTTGCGATCCCTACGCGTGTCGTCCGCTTCGAAGATTTCGGACTGCGTCATCGCACACCGGTCAGACCGGTGCTCCTCACCGGTCAGACCGGTCAGACCCACCGGTCAGACTGGTCAGACCCACCGGTCAGACTGGTCTGGCACTGCTGCAGCACCATCTTCGGTTCTCCAGTCTTGGCTTTGTGGATCAACCAAGGAACCCAGTGGTTTTCTGGTGCACCACCGGAAACCCCGCGAACTCGGTGTAGCCTCCGCCAATCTCCACTCATGACTCGGCTCCCACGTAGTCCCGGCTCGACCTTGGTTTTGAGGCTCAACCAAGAAACCGTCCATGACTTCATCTTGCTATTCATGCCACCATGCGGCCCGCACTTGACCCCGCTGGCCACCAGGTCCCTCGAACGAAGCCTACTTGTCTTCTCCACACCTGGAGGCCTCACCGACAACAACCTTTCACGCTTGTTCTTCACCTGCACCAGCACCAGTCAAGCCGCAACCTGCACCTGCAGTACTTAGCAAAGAATCGGTCCAGACAACGTTGTCAATCACTCATCACACAAGGAAGCAACCATCCACCGGTCCTCGAACCACACATGGTCCTCAGTAGGCATACCTTGTTCATCTTTGTTTGCTCTGGGTGGGGGCTCAATAGCGGATGTTGGTCCGCTAACCAAGGTTAGCACCTACCACTAAAGAGCAAAACATGTGTAGCCATAAACTTGGTTAAGCAAGGTTGGACTTGTTGAAGTCCGATGTCGAGAACTTTTCTCGATCGCTTTGTGTCTAGTTTTCCACCTACTTTCAAGGACACAAACAAGAAAGCAAGCACATATGTAATGATAAAAATTAGGGTTAGTTAAAAGAAAGATAGATCACCCTAGGGTTCGAGTTGCCGATCCCCGGCAACAGCGCCAGAAAAAGGGGCTTGTTGACGGTTCAAAACCGTGCTCAAGTTCACGGCAAGCCTACAAGTGACTTGGTGCCTTTTTCACCAAGGAGGGTTCTCCCTAGATTTGTCAATCCAAGGATCGGAAGCAAACCACCAAGGTTCTCAATCTAACCTACCACTCTAACCCTATGTTAAGCATTGATTGCATAAAGTTAACATACAAACACGAAGGGATGTATGGATCACATCCACCTAGCCATAAAGGTAAGCAAACCAAAGGTAAACCTAGCCTATCGTCTTCTTGTTGCCGTTCTGGCCAAGGTGATAAACCAATCTAAACCTATACTATGATAAGGATTACACTCGATATGGAGTAACCCGATATGGAGTGGTCCGATGCACGTTCACTCGCCACTTTCTCCCCTCTCTTACTGTCACTACGCGAGGATAATCATCACCGAGCAACAACCTCGGTCCGTGCACTACTACAGTGTGTCCGCAAGACAAGACTAATCACCATGATTCGATCTAGTCCTACTAAAGGCATATGGTAGCTACACATATGAATAAGTATAACTCGTAGTATATCAAAGTATAATAAGATATAGTTACATCACCGAATGTTGAAGGTACAAACGACTTGACAAATTCAAGTTGCGGCTCCGGAACTCCACCATGGCTTCACCACGCAAGGCCAACCATGGCGGCTAGGGCATGGCCTAAGCCATCTCCTAGGCAACTCGAGGACTCGCGGCGGCCGTCGGCTTCCTCCCGGTGCTTCTCCTTCGTCTCGGCAGCTCTCTGATGAATGGATGGATGTGGCAGCCGGTGGAGGCAGAGGCAATAAATAGACAAGCACCTAGGGCAAAAGGGGACGCGAACCGGGCCTGGAGTGGGCTGGGCCGGTCGGCCTATGCCAGCCGGCCCAGGCCCCATTCGGCCCGGTTCGGCCCCGGTTTCCTCCCCGGTTGCTTCTCACGTGATCCCTTATTTGTGTGCACTTGCATGTGGGCCTTTGACGTCGTTTCCTTCACGGTTAAGGCTTGAATCCTTGCTATGCAAGCTTCGCTATTTGTTGGTTGAGTCCCTGAAGACTTGCATGTTGACGCTTCGGTCCTCGGGTCATTTGGAGTCATGTTTATCACGTGTCTTAACTCTTGTCGGGCTTCATGATCTTCTTCCAAAGTGCTAGGTGAACTTATCCCGAAAGTCTCCTTTTTAGCATAGATTTCCTGTGTAAACAATGAACTCCAAAATCGCCATGCGAGAGTGAACTTGATACCTCCGGGGGGTTAGTACCATTGGTTAGAATATCAAATACGTGCAAATGTTGACGGTAAACTTATAGCTAGGTGTACCAAAATTGACCGTCAACACCCTGTATTCTACTTCACTCAGAGGGCCATCTTTCATGTGATTCTGGATATATGATTTGTATCCACTTCCTGACTTCACTCCTGTCTGCCTTGTCGAGCCTTTGAATTCCCAGGGGTACACGGATCCTGAATTGTCAAGGCTGGTGATCATGTACACATCGGCCAGAGTTGGGGACATTGGGCCATGACCAAAGAGGAAAGCGTTGACGTCGTTTGACCAAAAATGGCAAGCCGCTATCAAAAGATTTTCATTCTTTGGGGTCTCGGCCAAGGATAACTCCACGCATTGAGCGATGCGGAGGTCGTCCCGATTCTTTCGGTCTTGGCGCCGTTATCCGCAAGTATCCTTTTATACCAATTTCTCCAGCCGGCAATTGGGGGCAAAGGCCAGTTCTTGAAAGCATCTTGCCATAGGGGAGGTCCTGATAAAGCCGCCTTGAAGGGGATTCTTTGGGATTCGGCTGCAATGAACTCGGGGGGATCGGAAGTTCCCACAGGTCCGAGAAAATAAGATGTCGAATTGGTCTCAATACAAATCAGAAGCTCGGTGGAAAGCTCCTAACAAGGGAAGACGGAAGGAGAAATCTAAGGTAAAAATCGAAAAGGGTAATGTCGAATAAAGCTTACGGGATGAAATTTACCTGGGCAACTTGATTTTGATCCACCATTGAAGATTCGAGCTTTGGGGAAGGATGACCTAGGGTTTGGATCTGGATGAAGGCTCCGATGGATTTCGAGGAGAGAGAATAGGTGTTGAACAGATTTAACTTGAAGACGTTGGCAATTGGAGTCAATTTCGGAATAAAATCACTTTTATCCTGTAATTGAAGGGGCATATGTTAACACCAAAATTTGGTACAGGAGGGAGTCTGATTTGTGGGCCCAGCTTGATAAAAGATCCCGTTCAGAGAAGGAAGGTTTCTTCAAAAGGATTCGGCAGAGAAACTTGAGGTCGGCAGTTTGCTTCCGTTCGGCAAAGGGACTGTTTGCGCTGATTTCGCGGGATTGCGTGGTGACGTGGCCCGACCGGAAGGGACGAGTTGTTGGATAAGCATTCGCACTTGGGCGATAAATTAGGTATCAAATATTGTGCTCGTAGTCCACCAGGAGTCATGCCGCGACAGGGTATATATATGAACTCTGGATGTATGTAATTGTAATCGAAACATTCTCATAACAAACCGGATTTACGCCAAACTCTCGAGTCTTTAGTCGTGTCGTCGAGTTCTTCGAGAGGGTTCATCGATTTGTCGACCTCCGTAAGTACCGGCAACCTTGTATCATGTCTAGTATCATGCGGTGGATTTAGATCGTGATGCAAGTAGTCTTGTTACCATGCATAGTATCATGCGGTGGATTTAAGCTTGGTTCAAGAAGGTTTCTTGTTAGGTCATGAGCCATGCGGTGGGCTAAGATCTAGCTTGGAGCTAGTTATCGGCTCTATTAGATTTTGGCAAGATCTAATAGATTCATTAAGTTACCCTGTGTTGCTTTGAGTTTTACTTTATGTTTAAATTCATGTAACACTCTTTTGACTAATTTAGAATGATTTGGATCGGCTTTATCTCGTTCAGTGATGTTTACATCGCACGTTCAAATCTTGCTTCAAAAGGCACGTGGATCACGTGTTTTCCAAATAGCCGAAACCGAACCAATCTAGGTTGTTACATGTTGCGGGTTCAAGCTTGTTAATTTTGTGTAAATCTTGACAGAATCAGGTATCATGCGGTAGATGCAGGTTTTTGGGTTGTCTTAAAGCTATTCATCCGGTGGATTAGATTTTTAATTCAATCTGATAGGTTTGCTATCTTTGGCAATGTTTGTTCCTTCTCCATGGACCCCGATTCGGCTGTTTAGCCGTATTCGGTTATGCTCTTAAGAGTAAAACGTGTTTATGAGTTATGTTTTAAATAACGTGTGCTTTTAGCTTTCCATATTTAGAATGTATCATGCGGTGGATAGATCTTTTTGTGGTTAGTGGTATGATTTCAAACAAGTTGTATCATGCGATGGATTAACTTATTTGAATTCATGCTTGACGGGTTTTAAAGTACCTAGACATGCGGTAGACTAGTGCTTTGGGCCTATGCATGCTTGTTTATTACATGTTTGTAATCATGCTTTGCTTCATTTATTGTTTATTATTACTTATTCTCGAGGATTGGTCATGGTTTTGTGCATGTGCAATTTTGTCCAAATAAAGGCCGATCTATCGTCATGCTTGTGTCATCTGTTCGTCTATGTTCTATTTTGTGCTTTAAAGCTCCCGAATGGTTTCTAATTTGCTGGCAGATAGCTTCTCATAGCTATATGTCATCTTACATGGCTTTCTAGCCATAAATATGGAACTGTCTGGTACCACCCGGCAAGTTCCAAGCATTGGTATTTAACTACTTTGTCTTTTGTTAATTTTCAGGGAAAATTGACTGGCACGCTTTGGAATCTGCTCGTGTGTGAAGCTAGCTTGTTCGGCTTGCTGTGTGCTTGACGCAGGGTGCGGATTTTGCGTCAACAGCGTCACCAAGCTCAGAAGATACGACACTGAGACTTCAACGAAGGGGACCTAGTTCTAAGGCTGCGCCAAGACAATTGAGGCCACCACAAACTATCACCCCCGTGGGAAGGACCCTACGTCGTGGTCAAGGTGCTCAAGCCCGGCACCTACAAGCTGGCCAACGAGGATGGTGAAGAACTCACCAACGCTTGGAACATCTGATAGCTACATCGCTTCTACCCTTAGGAAGGATTTCCATGTTCTCTTTGTTATTTACACACCCAACACCCTAGTTGGCCGTATGAATGTAAACTTTCACCAAGATGAATAAAGTCAAAGGGCGACTTGGCTTTCCCAGAAAATCAAGCCACCCTTGGGGGCTACTGCGGGAGGTATCCCCCCCCCCCCAAAAAATGGTCCCATTTTTTTGCAAAAACCCGTCGCAAATGTACCAAGTACGCCTCAACCCAAGTTCTGGGTGAACTTACGCGGGATGCGAGCGACTAAAGGGTGAAGAAGCGCGAGTCGGGGATAGTCTACGCCTCCGGCAGGATACTGCCCTTCCCCCTCGCCGCTTCGCCTGGAAGCTACTCATGCGAACGAACCTTTCCCAGCCGGGGTTCACCTAAGAAAATTGGGAGGCAGAACAATACAGTTGCCAGAGTAAAAAACATTGCTTCAATTTACAAACATACAAATGTTTCAAAAAAGTAATCATTTATTACATAGCCACATGGCTCGAATGCAAATACTTAAAACAACAAGGGCACGAACGCCTAGTGATCCTCAGGCTTGAGGGTCGCCTGCCACAGGAGCATCTGAGAACAGGAAGTCTGTGAAGTCCTCGGCGAGGATGTCAGTAGTAGGAGCGGTGAGCGCGTCCGCACGGTTCATCGCCACCTCGTCATCAACGCCGACAGGGACAACATAGCCCGTAGAGACGGCTTCGAGGTCGACCTGATAGTGGGAGGCCACCACACCAAGCGCCTTTTGGACACCCAGGTGAAGGGCGCGACATATGCACCGGGTGACGTGCTCGCCAAGGGCGCGGAGGCGGCTCGCCATCAAGCTCCTGGCCTGCGCCTCGCCTTCCTCGACTTCCTGGCAGGCCTCGAGGGCGGCCCGCAGCTCCTCGAACTCTTGTTGCGAGGAGTTGTAGGCCGTATGCACAACCTGAGCTTGGGTCGTCGAGTTCCCCAGGGCGGTCTGCAAGCCTGAAAATCATAAACGAAAAACAAAAGTTGGGAGCGGATCCCAAACAAGTCGAACAGACAAGCGGAGGTAGGCGAAAGCCAACTCACATTTGACCTGCTTCTTCTCCACCTCGAGGGCCTCGTGCGCGTCCTCAGCCGCCAGCCGCGGGCCGAGAAGTGTGGCCTCTTGCTCCTCGAGGGACTGGCACAGGTCCTCGTGCGAGACGCTGAGTTGGGTCAGCTCCTCGTTGAGCCGTGAGACTTCTTCGTCCCGCTGCTTGAGGGTCACCTGCGCCCCCTCGAGTGCGGCGCGCTCTTGCTGGAGTCGGCCTCGGGCCTCTTCCCGCGCCAGGCGCTCACGCTCGAGGGCGGCCCGAGCCTCAGAGAGGGCTGAGGACCATGTGTGGTTCGAGGACCGGTGGATGGTCGCTCCCTTGTGTGATGAGTGATTGACAACGTTGTGTGGACTGATCCTTGGCTAAGTATTGCAGGTGCAGGTTGCGGCTTGACTCGTGTTGGTGCAGGTGAAGAACAAGCGCGAAAGGTCGTCGCCGGTGAGGCCTCCAGGTGTGGAGAAGACAAGTAGGCTTCGTTCGAGGGACCCGGTGGCCGCCGGGGTCAAGTGCGGGCCGCATGGTGGCATGAACAAGAAGATGAAGTCGTGGACGGTTTCTTGGTAGAGCCTCAAAACCAAGGTCGAGCCGGGACTACGTGGGAGCCGAGTCATGAGTGGAGATTGGCGGAGGCTACACCGAGTTCGCGGGGTTTGCGGTGGTTCACCGTAAAACCACCGGGTTACTCGGTTGAGCCACAAAACCGAGGCCGAAGACTCGACGAGGAGGTGCGGCCACCCGGCCGGTTCAACCGCCCGGAGGGGGCGGCCGACCGCCCGGGGCCGGCCGCATCCACCGGGCCGGCCTAACCGCCCGTGGGGGGCGGTCTGACCGCCCTGGCCGCCGGCGCCGAGAAGCTTCGAAGCGGAGGACACGCGTCGGGATCGCAAGGCTTGCGTCGAGGCTACGCAGGGTGCGGTCGCCGGGTATCCGTCCGATGGTGAAGACATCAAAAATTCCAAATCCGCCCTTGAGGGGCATGTATCCCTAGTTATTAGTGAAGGGCGTTTTAGTCTCTTGGGTGCCTCCATATATACTCATTAGAGGGGTGGATGGCAGCCAACTCTTGGAACCCTAGCTCATTTGGTTTTTCCATTTTGGTTCTCCATTTTCCCTAGGTTTTTAGAAGGCTAGTTTGAGAGCTTCATGTGAGATCTAGAGAGAGGGATGGATGTTTGGGTGGCAAACTAGACCTTGTACGAACCATTCATGGCATGTATAGAAGGTTCGGCGTGGTTCTTCATGGTGGTTTTCCCGTCTCTTTGGTGTTGATTTTCGGAGCTCTTTTTGGCGGTGTTTTGAGAACGATTTCTTGGGGTTTTTGGTGGGTGTCACGTATGAGGTTCTTGTGCCTCTTTGGCTGGTGACTTTGCCCTCAAATCCCTTTTGAATCGGACTCGATTTGGTGGTTTTTCGAGTTGGGCGAGTTCTTGACCTAGAGAAGCGACTTCTTCGATTCCTCTTGATTGTGAGCGTTTTGGGTCGATTCCTTTGAGGTAGAGGTTGCCCAGGAGGTAACCCAGCTATCCCCGAAGTTTGGCTGCAATCCGTGGAGTGATTCGGGAGATTGGGCGCGAGGAAGTTGAGGTTTGACCCGCGGGTTCGTGTTCTGGAAGGGGCGGTCTAACCGCCTACAGGGGGCGGTCTAACCGCCCGGGTGTTTCCGGGTCAAAGTTTTGTTTCGCCGCATTTTCCTCTCGTGAGTTTGTTCGCCTTGATCGCAGGAGTGTCTCGGGTGAAATTTGGAGCCATTCTCGCGCGGTTGCTAGGTGTTCTTGGTTGGAGTTCATTGCTTGGGTACGGAGGTTAGACCGCTCCGGGTAGCCGGTCTAACCGCCCCTAGGCCCTTGGGTGAAGTTTTGGTTTTCGCCAAGATTTTCTGGTAGCTAGCATGGCCTTGACCGAGAGATCTTTGTTGGTGAAACCGTGGTGTGTTTTGGTGCTCGGAAGAGGCGTTTCGGAGGATTTCTTGGTTGCCGAGTGTGGAGGCGGTCTAACCGCCCCTATACCCGGTCTAACCGCCCCTCTCGGTTAGCCGGCTTTCGAGTTGTTTCCGCTGTCGTCGGTGCTGCGTGTGTGTTGTGGTTGCTGGTAGAGTTTGTTCCTAGGACCAGTAGCACTCCAGTGGCTACGTGGTTTTGGCAAACGGGAGGTAGAAGTGCGGAGCGTGTGATTTCGGGGGTTCGACCGAGCTAGTTCGTCTTGTCGGAGTTTTAATCTCCCTCGAGAAGAATTTTTATCGGCTCCCATTCACTCCCCCCCTCTCTGGTCGCCTTATCGGTCCTTCAAGGGCGACTCGCTCCTACTGAAGCTGAGCGCCCGCCTGTTGGCGTGCATCTTGCTCCCGCTGGAGCCGCTCCTCCGTCGAGGCGAGGGACGCGGCCTTGTCCGCCAGGCTGGTCCTCAACAGCTCGGCCTCCTTAGCCTTCTCCTCAGCCTCGCTCTGCCAGGACCGCACCCTCTGGAGGGTGGCGCGGTCTTGCTGGAGCGGAGCTCGGGCGGAAGCCAATCCCTCTCGAATTTCGCCGCTGCAACCTGCACCACGGCCGCATCCTCACGCGCCTTCCGCAGCGCCTTGTCCCGCTCTAGGAGCGCTGCCCGCACCTTCGAGACTGCAGAAACACCTTCCGTAGCCTGGGTGTCCTCCTCCAGGAGCTCATCCCGCACAACGCGCAGCCAGTACTCCAACCACCCCCTATCGGTTCGCAGGGCTTCGACGAGGGCGTCTAGAGCGTCATACTAGTCCCGATACCAGTCGCGCTCCAAGCTCAGCTGATCGAGGCGGTTGTACCTCTCTCGAGCACGGCCCTCAAGCTCCTGTCAGCGATGAACAAGACGCGGGAGAAGGTAGGATCAGAGAACGCACGGGCGCGAAAGCGGCAAGGGAAAATCTCGAATTCGACTACGAGAGCACGTTCCTTGAAGATCTGCCACGTAGGGCCAGCATGGATCTGTAGGGCCTCGTTCAACGCGCTATTGAGCAAGGCCCCATGGTGTCGAAACTCCTACCACAGGGCCTGCTCGGCCCGGGCCTCGTTGAAACAGGCTAGCGGCGCAACAGCGGATTCCCGCTCCTGATCCAGGCCCACCACGCCGGAATTTGGGGCGGGGAGACCGGCGTGTGACGACGAAGCCTCGACGCCGTGCGCGGCCACCGCAGCACCACGCAGCTATCTTCCCGCAGCACCAGTACCCCCATCACGGGTTCGGGGGCTGGCGCGGGCCAGTTCTCCCACTGACCCCATCCGGGCGGCGGGGCGTCGTCGTCAGGGATCTCCACCACAGCCGCCTGGTCGACCACAGTGGGGATGGGCTCCGGAGGAACCGCCGGCGTGGCGGTCGCCGCCACCGTGGCCTCCACCACACCGACACCTCCCGCCGCGACCTCGTGGCCCCCGACCGAACCGCGCGGTGGCTCACTCGCTGCCACCGCGCTCTCCGCTGCCCTCGACGCCCCCGACGAGCGCCACCTCGTGGGCACGGACGTGACTGACCTTAGCACCTTGGCAGGCGCGAGGTCGGGGACGATCCGCGCTGCCCTGTCAACACGGAGACAAGAGTTTGACCTCCAACCCTTCGAAACCCGAGCGTCTGGAGAAGCGACTACTTACCTCAAGGTGGAGAAGCCGCGCTTCCTCTTCCTCGTGGGCTCGACAGGCGCTGTGGTGGCGGCCGGCGTCGCCACTGCCGCGCTCCCAGACACCTCCGCGACGCACGCCGCCCCTTCTATAGACTGCCCGGTGGTGGGCGCTTGCTCCTCTGCCGCCTCCGCGGCTCTTGGTGAGGGGTGCGCAGGCTCCCACCTCTCAGAGGCGACCTGCCCCCCGTCACTTTCTTCCTGCTCTCCCTCTCCCGATGGTGAGTATTCTGAGGTCGCCAGAGGGGAGAGTCCCTGCTGCTCGCAGAGTCAGTATTCTTCGTCCCTCCGTTCCCGGTGCTCCCGCTGCCGGATCCTTCACTCCTTCTTGCGCGCCGCTCGTTCCTGCTCCCGCCACTGCGCCGCACATGCGCACGGTCGGGCTCGGGGCATGGGCGGGTCAGACTGCACGGCGTTCACGACCACCCTCTGCTGGGAGGAGTGAAATGTCAGAGCTACGGCGGCGCATCGCGGAGGAATAAAGGAAAAGGGGGGAGCTTACTCACCGGCGGGGCGTCGGGGAGCATAACGAACAACCAGAGGTCGTCGTCGCTATGCCTGACGGCCTTGAGGCTGATGGCGCGCCTCGCCCTCGTGGCCGCATACTCCCAAGTGAAGCGGTCGTGTACCAACCGCGAGCGTGCCAGCAACACGGGGTTGGCCGTCTCGCCCATCTCGTAGATACGGAGCTCCCTCTCCATGAGGGGGATGATCCGCCGGTGGTGGAGGTTCGCGAGTACCGAAGCCGCGCCCCTCCTAGCGTCCACCAGGCCCTTCAACGCGAGCAGGGCTGACTCCAGCTGATCCTAGCGCGAAGAGGGGGACAGGTCGTGCCACCAAGAGTCGGCCTTCTCCTTCAGCACCTTGCCGGTGTAGGGGGCGACCGGGCTCATCGTTGCGGAGGTAGAACCACCCCCGCTCCCACTCCGTATTATTGGAGGTCATCGTGCAGGGAATGTAAAACTCCCTGCGCCACTCCCGCAGCGAGATCGATAGGCCGCCAGCACGCACCGCGCGGCGTACCCGCGGCTCATGTGTGGTAAGCGTGTGCAGCTCCGCGCGAAAGAGGTGGACCCAAAGATCCCAGTTCACTGGGATCCCCAGGACCCCTCGCAGACGCCAACAAAGGTAGCCGCCTATGAAATCGCGTTGGGGGCGAAGTTGTGCAACTCCACCCCGTAGTGGTGGCATAGTCTGTGCATGAAGCGGCTCGCCAGCGTGGTGAAGCCGCGTTCATGATGCTGGACGAAGCTAAACACGTAGCCAAACAGTGGGTGGGGCTCCCGATCCGCCGCAGGCGGAACGATCCACGCCGGAGGTTGCCCGTCCACATTTGGCGCCCGCTGCCCGCCGTTCACGAGCTCATTCAACGAGAATTCCATCACCGTCAAGCGGTGCCACGTCAGCGGCTCCAGCACCTGGATTGGCTAGGTGGGTGCCATTGCAGTTGGCGGTGAAGGACCGATACGGCGAACCAGAGAGGGGGGGAGTGAATGGGAGCCGATAAAAATTCTTCTCGAAGGAGATAGAAACTCCAACAAGATGAACAAGTCTTCCAACACACGTCTCCGACTCACTACCCGAGTTGGCCAAGCCCACGTAGCCACTGGAGTGCCACTGGACCTAGGAACCAACACACAACCTTCTGACTCGAGAACGCAGCGGAACACCAAACCTCGAGTCTACAGACCCACACCAGTCAGACTGGTGAGCACCACTGGTCAGACCGGTCCCTGCTGGTGAAACTGAGCAACTTTCACTAAGTGGCTCTACACCGATCAGACCGGTGAGACACACCGGTCAGACCGATCACAACCTGAAAGCCCCCAAGGCACCAAACAGGCCAACCGACCACCAAACTTACCCAAACTCGAAACAGCAGCACCACAGGACAACAGCGAACACACAAAGACGTTCACCCAAGCAAAATCCCACTGAGGGTTGCACCGGTCAGACCAGTTAGGAGCACCGGTCAGACCGGTGTAGCCTGGGCAGCTCGGGATGAACAGCACCCGCGAGTCAACTTCCCCAAATCCAAACCTCGATCTCCCGAATCGCTCCACGGACTTGAACAAGACTTTGGGGATATTAGGAGCACCTCATGAGGAGTCCATAGCCAAGTTTAATCCCACCAAAACTCGTCCAAAAAGGAGGAATCAAGGAAATCCCGCCAAGAGCACTTCCAACCCAAGAACTCAAGAAACCCCAAAATCGAGCACCTTTACTCACGGATTTGGGAGGGGAATCACAGCCCAAAGAACCACGAAGGGTTCCCACAAATTTCCCCCATCAAATCCCCAAGAGAAAGGTCCCGAAAACAACCCAAAGAAATCACCAAGAGAGGGCTCCGAAAATCACCACCAAGAACAACCGGGGAAAACACATCCAAACCTTGAGGAACCACGCCGAATCATCTATACATGAAACAAAGGTTCATACAAGGTCTAGCAAGCCGCCCGATCATCCATCCCTCTCAACAAGATCTCTCCATGAAGCTCTCTTGCTAGTCCTATAGAAAACCTAAGGAAAATATGAAGGAAAATAGGAAAACAAATGAGCTAGGGTTCCAAGAGTTGGCTGCCACCCTCTCACCTCTTGGGTTATATGGAGGCAACCGAAAGTCTAAAATACCCTTCTCTAACAACTAGGGATACAAGCCCCTCAAGGGCGGATTTGGAAGTCTTGATGTCTTCACCATCGGACGGATGCCCGACGACCGCACCCTGCATAGCCTTGACGCAAGCCATGCGATCCCGACGTGTGTCCTCCGCTTCGGAGTCTCCGGACTGCGTCATTTTACACCGGTCAGACCGGTGCTCCTCACCGGTCAGACCGGTCCCCACCGATCAGACCGGTCAGACCGGTCTGGCGCTGCTGCAGCTCCGTCTTCGGTTCTTCGGTCTTGGCTTTGTGGATCAACCAAGGAACCCAGTGGTTTTCTGATCAACCACTGGAAACCCCGCGAACTCGGTGTAGCCTATGCCAATCTCCACTGATGACTTGGCTCCCACGTAGTCTCGGCTCGACCTTGGTTTTGAGGCTCAACCAAGAAACCGTCCATGACTTCATCTTGCTGTTCATGCCACCATGCGGCCCGCATTTTACCCCGCTAGCCACCGGGTCCCTCGAACAAAGCCTACTTGTCTTCTCCACACCTGGAGGCCTCACCGACGACGACCTTTCGCGCTTGTTCTTCACCTGCATCAACACCAGTCAAGCCGCAACATGCACCTACAATACTTAGCCAAGAATCAGTCCACACAACGTTGTCAATCACTCATCACACAAGGAAGCGACCATCCACCGGTCCTCGAACCACACATGGTCCTAAGGCGGTGGTGAGCGAAGGCGAGGCGGGCGGCGAACGAAAACGAAGGGGCACGCCACGCTCTAGAGCAAAATCAAAGAGCAAGGGGCGACGGGCGCTAAGTGTTGAGGTAAGGGACTCTTCCCCTTGGATTTATAGATCTAAGGGAGCCACGCTCCCCGAACCGCGCGCGCCGCGCCTATTAACTATAGATGCCAGCACCCGTCACCGACGAGTGGGCCCCACCACGACCAAAACGGCCGGGCGCACGCGCGCACGCGATCATTACGGCGTGGCAACCGAAGATCCGCGACGGGCCGTCTCGTCCGCCTGCCCACGTCGCCCACTACGTGCACGGCTACGTCGCCTGAAAAGGCGCGCCTGCAGAACGCGACCACGGCCATGACTGTGGGCATTAAAACGGCCTGGCTCCTTACCGTGTACGCGAAGCCCTCGAACGGCCCGAGCCCAGGGCTCTAAAATTCAGACCCTCGAAGGGTGCGATTACCGACCAGTGGTCTCAAGACCTGCTCAACGAAAGCGGGCGCCGCAGGTGCCCTCGACTCTAGAGGATTACTGATCAGCAACTCGGGGGCTTGTTCGACCGCAAGCCCACGAGTCCTGCAGATGTAAAAAAGACGGGGGCACACAGCTGCCACCCTGCAGCGGCCCTACTGATCAGGGGTTTGAGCCTGACCCTCGAAGGGTTCGAACAGGCGCCCAGATCAACAGAGTCAGGGACGACGAGGGCGCATGCATCTGAGTGTATACTCGAGCTCACCATCTCGAGGGTGCCCCACAAGTCGTGTTCAAGAGCCAGCGAGGGCAGCTAGTCGAGAGATCCCATCGAGGGAGAGCTTCCGCGCCCTCGGTCCCCAGCGAACGGGGTCGAGCCCTGCCTAGCAAACCCACGCAAGCACTGTCATGGTCGAGTCTCCGGATCAGGAGCCTATCCTTATCGAATGGGGCATGGGCGTCCACTTGAACCGTCCGATAACAGCTCAACGAGGAATCCGCAATTCGCGACCCGCTCGATAGGGGTTGCGGAAACCTCACCCTACGTCCCGCGGAGGGACGGCGAGGGAACGTACAAACTAGTCAGAGAGCCTGCCCCGATCGCCTCGAATGGGCCTAGGCTCGGGGGCTCGATGCACGACTACACCTCCTGGGGTGCACCGAACACAGACAATGCCAAATACGCGCTCGTGGCACCGTCGAGGCCGGCTGAAATATCGCCGATGCCGGCTGAAACTAAAACCCCGCACACCGGCAGATCCTGTGAAAAAACCTTGCAGGAGCACCACGCTCCTGCAAGGCTTCGGGGGCTAGACCGGCGGGTCCGCTAGCGCGGCCCCACGGAATAGCACCAGCAACCCGGGGGAAGAACGTCCCATCAGCAAGCGTCAGCATCTGCGGGATCCTAACGGATACACCCACAGATGCTTAGGGGCTATTGTCGGGGAAAGCCACGAGGGGTCCCCATAACAACCAGGGAAAACCCGCTTACTTTCGTAAAAACAAATGCAAATGAACCTAAAAATATGCGTAAAATAAACCCACGAGCCCACGGCCCACCAAACAGTCGGCGTAGCCACCCTCGGCCGGATCCCCGCTTCGCTCGAGGGGGGTGGTGCCACACTAGTAAAACTCCACCTCACTCGAGGTCCGGTAGCCCCCTCGGGTGAGGTTCCGCCTCGCTCGGGGTCGGTCGCCCCCTCGGGTGAGGTTCCGCCTCCCTCGGGGGCCGGGCACCCCCTCAAGCGAGGTCCCATCTCGATTGAGAGATGAACGCCCCCTCGAGCGAGTTTCCGTCTCGCTCGAGAACATCACGGGCCCGTCGCCTCCCTACCTGCTCCCCTGACAGGGGGATTTAATGCACTGACATTCGCAAGCGCCCGGGTCAAAGACGACTCCACGCCACGACGCGCCTGGGAATCACGCCCCGAAACTGCTCCGCCAACTCCCCCGGTGTGGCCATCCCCGCCACTGTGCGATGTTGTGCGGCATGGCCAGCAACAACCTCAGGACCGTATATGGTTCGAGGACCGGTGGATGGTCGCTCCCTTGTGTGATGAGTGATTGACAACGTTGTGTGGACTGATTCTTAGCTAAGTATTGCAGGTGCAGGTTGCGGCTTGACTCGTGTTGGTGCAGGTGAAGAACAAGCGCGAAAGGTCGTTGCCGGTGAGGCCTCCAGGTGTGGAGAAGACAAGTAGGCTTCGTTCGAGGGACCCGGTGGCCGGTGGGGTCAAGTGCGGGCCGCATGGTGGCATGAACGAGAAGATGAAGTCGTGGACGGTTTCTTGGTAGAGCCTCAAAACCAAGGTCGAGCCGGGACTACGTGGGAGCCGAGTCATGAGTGGAGATTGGCGGAGGCTACACCGAGTTCGCGGGGGTTTGCGGTGGTTCACCGTAAAACCACCGGGTTACTCGGTTGAGCCACAAACCGAGGCCGAAGACTTGACGAGGGGGTGCGGCCACCCAGGCCGGTTCAACCACCCAGGAGGGGCGGTCGGACCGCCCGGGGCCGGTCGGATCTCCCCGGCCGGTCTAACCGCCCAGGGGGGCGGTCTGACCGCCCTGGCCGCCGGCGCTGAGAAGCTTCGAAGCGGAGGACACGCGTCGGGATCGCAAGGCTTGCGTCGAGGCTAAGCAGGTTGCGGTCGTCGGGCATCCGTCCGATGGTGAAGACATGAAGACTTCCAAATCTGCCCATGAGGGGCATATATCCCTAGTTATTAGTGAAGGGTAGTTTAGTCTTTTGGGTGCCTCCATATATACTCATTGGATGGGTGGATGGCAGCCAACTCTTGGAACCCTAGCTCATTTATTTTTCCATTTTCGTTCTCTATTTTCCTTAGGTTTTAGAGGACTAGCTTGAGAGCTTCATGTGAGATCTAGAGAGAGGGATGGATGTTTGGGTGGCAAGCTTGACCTTGTATGAACCTTTCATGGCATGTATAGAAGGTTTGGCGTTGTTCATCATGGTGGTTTGCCCGTCTCTTTTGTGTTGATTTTCGCAGCTCTTTGTTGGCGGTGTTTTGAGGACGATTTCTTGGGGTTTTTGGTGGGTGTCACGTATGAGGTCCTTGTGCCTCTTTGGCTGGTGACTTTGCCCCCAAATCTCCTTTGAATCGGACTCCATTTGGTGGTTTCTCGAGTTGGGTGAGTTCTTGACCTAGAGAAGCGATTTCTTCGGTTCCTCTTGATTGCGAGTGTTTCGGGACGATTCCCTTGAGGTAGAGGTTGCCCAGGAGGTAACCCAGCTATTCCCGAAGTTCTGCTGCAATCCGTGGAGTGATTCGGGAGATCGGACGCGAGGAAGTTGAGGTTTGACCCGCGGGTTCGTTTTCTGGAAGGGGCGGTCTAACCGCCTGCAGGGGGCGGTCTAACCGCCCTGGGTGTTTCCAGGTCGAAGTTTTGTTTCACCGGATTTTACTCTGTGAGTTTGTTCGCCTTGATCAGAGGAGCGTCCGGGTGAAATTTGGGGTCGTTCTCGTGCGGTTGCTAGGTGTTCTTGGTTGGAGTTCGTTCGTCGGGTACAAGAGGTTAGACCGCCCCTGGTAGCCGGTCTAACCGCCCCTAGGCCCCTGGGTGAAGTTTTGGTTTTCGCCAAGATTTTCTGGTAGCTAGCATGGCCTTGACCAGAGATCTTTGTTGGTGAAACCGGGGTGAGTTTTGGTGCTTGGAAGAGGTGTTTCGGAGGATTTCTTGGTTACCAGGTGGAGGCGGTCTAACCGCCTCCTATACCCGGTCTAACCGCCCCCCTCTGGTTAGCCGGCTTTCGAGTTGTTTCCGCTTTCGTTGCTGCGTGTGTGTTGTGGTTGCTGGTAGAGTTTGTTCCTAGGACCAGTAGCACTCCAGTGGCTACGTGGTTTTGGCAAACGGAAGGTAGAAGTGCGGAGCGTGTGATTTAGGGGGTTCGACCGAGCTAGTTCGTCTTGTCGGAGTTTCAATCTCCCTCGAGAAGAATTTTTATCGGCTCCCATTCACTCCCCCCCCTCTCTGGTCGCCTAATCGGTCCTTCAAGTGGTATCAGAGCGGATTCGGGTCTTTGTTGACTCTAACCAGTCTAAGAACCAAGGATGGCGTATCAGGAACGGGGTTTGGGTCCTCCACACTTCGATGGCAAGAACTACCAGATGTGGAGCAAGCGGATGGGTGCGTTCCTCCGCGGAAAGGGACAGATCCTTTGGGATGTCACGGTGGACACAGGCTATGTGCAGCCGATGGACTTCCTCGCTCCAGGATCGAGGGACAGATTCGACGCCAACAATAAGGCGGTCGACTACTTGTTTCGTGCTTTGTGTCAGCCTAAGTTCAATCAGGTGCACATCGAGCACTTGGCTTGTAGGATTTGGGCGGTGCTGAAGGAGGCTCATGTTGGGAACGCCCAGGTTCAGGCACGGATGTATGCGACCTACCGGAGAGAGTACGAGAACTTCACTCATCTCCGCGGTGAGTCCATCGATGCCTTGTTTCAGAGGTTCACGGTGGTTGTGAACAACATGAGGGCCAATGTGGACGTGCTCCCGTACGATGATCATGATATAGCGGTCAAGCTCTTACACTCTTTGGATCGTACGATTTGGGGCGGAAAGTTCGAGGCCATTGTGGAGTCGGAAAAGTATGACACTCTGACCGTGAACGAGCTGTTCTCAAAGCTCAAGTCGGCTGAGGTGGATAGGGGCATGACTGCCAAGCTTGAGGGTCCGACTGACTCTCATAGTCTTGCCCTCATTGGTGGTTCCAAAGGAAAGGCTAACTCTAACCCATCCACCAGGATGTTCTCTTTCTCCTCTTTGATGTCTATGCCAGATGATGAGTTCGACGAGCTTGGAGAGGACGAGCTGGCGCTCCTGACGAGGCGGTTCGAGAGGCTGCACGAGAACCGCGTGAACATGAGGAGGAACACGAGAACATGCTTCCAGTGGGGCAAGCCAGGATACTTCGTCGCCGACTGCCCGGAGAAGTCCGAGAACAAGGACAGCTACAAGCACAAGCTGAAGATGGACGACAAGTACCGTTCGAGGCGCGACCACAAGAGCAAGCACAAGAACAAGTACAAGGACGAGCGACGATCGAGGAAGAAGAGCCGAGGCAAGGCCCGAGCGATGCTTGGAGCGAGCGACGTCGACTCCAGTTCCGCGTACTCCGGCTCGAGCTCGAGCAGCAGTGAAGACGAAGGTGATCGTCGCAAGAACAAGAAGTCGTCCAAGAACCTGAGCGGGCTGAGCTGCCTCGCGAGAGATGGCTTCTGCACCATGGCGCTGAGCTCCGGCAGCAAGAAGAGCACACAGAGCGACTCAGACTCTGAGTCCGACGACGAGGTGCGTGATGAACTTTCCTTCTTGCGCTAGGAGAATGAGAGGCTTGGCTCTTTGCTTGATAACCGTGATGACATGCTTAGAGAGGCCAAGGAAATGAGAAAAGAGCTTAGGGCATCACTCGAGGATGCTAGGACTAGAGTGGCTGAGCTAGAGACACAGGTGCTTGATAGAAAGCTTGAGATTGATTCCCTTAAGGCTGGCCCTGTTGTTTCGGATGAGAATGATTATGCTGATTGCTCCATATTCCTTGCTGATCTTGCTTTGTTTAAGGAGAAGCATGCCTCCAAGTGTGAGGAACTAGATGTGCTTAGGGTTGAAGTGGCTGAGCTTATGTCTAGACCTGCCTTGCTAGGTGCTTGCACTTCTTGCCCTGTTTTGCATGCTAAGATTGATGAGATGCATGCATACTCTAGTTCTCTTGAGGCCAAATTGAAGGAACCCATGCCTACATCATGTTCTACCTGTGAAATGCATGCTTTGAAAAATTTGGAACTTGCACATTATGTTGATCGTTTGCATGATGAGAATGATGATTCGAGGAAGTTGATGGGTTGGTTGTCTGGCCATGAGCCTCAGTTGAGGATGATGATAGAGGCGTTTAAGAGGCAAGATGGTGAGGGACTTGGGGCAAACAAGGTTGGTGAGGGAAGTGGAGAGAATATCCCGGAGCCACCAAAAACCCACCACAAAAATGATTTCCCTCCAAAACCCAACCATCTTAGGAACCGACTAGACACAACCCCAGCTCCACCTATATTTCCTACACCCACAAATGATCTCCGAAGGCCTATCAAGTTTGTGAGCACTTCCGGGAAAGTCTTCTTTGGGAAAGTGAGTGAGAAGGCAAGTGAGGAGAAATCGGTGGAGGAGTTGAGTGGAGAGAAACCAAGCGAGCAGCTCCAATCCAAGCCTAAACCTAAGCTTGTAAGGTTTCGTTGTGCCCATTGTGGGAAAGAGGGTCACAAGGATGAGTTTTGCTTCAAGAGGAAGCGGGAAGAGAGGATGGCAAAGGAGTGGGCGAACAAGGATAGGTACAACCCTTCCCATGGTGTACCTAAGCCTCGTATGCCATTGCCCAGGGGTAAGGCTGTGGTGAGAAGTGTTCCGCCATGGGGAGATGCGAGTTCCCGCAGCTGAGGAGCAGTTCTGGAGGGGGCGGTCAGACCGGCCTGGCTAGGCGGTCAGACCGGCCCAGCCCAAAGGGGGCGGTTAGACCGGCCTGGCTAGGCGGTTTAACCGCCCCCCCCCAGAATTCTGGGCGGAGTGGTTTTCGAGGTGGTGAGTCAAGAGGTTTCAGGTCTGGAGGTGGAGTTGCTGGTGGTTGGTCTGGAGAGACAAGCGGGTGGTCGGTTGCTAGGCATTCTCCCCCTCGAGTTCACTACGGGGATGGGAGGAATCGTAGCTTTGAGAAGGAGAGGCGGGACGGTCCACGGGTTGTCTTCCGTGGTTTTGGTCCTCCTCCAGGCTGTGAAGGGTGGTTTCCTCGGAGTGGTTACCGAGGTGGTGTTCGTGGTGGTAGTTATGGTAGGAAAGATGGCTTGATGTGTGCTAACCCCACTTTCGAGCAAATGGCTCGGCACTGGTTTTCCTCTTTTGGTACTAACCCCAGTGCTGAGTCGTTTGTTTGCTCACATGCTCATTTTTTAATTTCAGGTGGGAGACTTGAAGAACATTTGGTTGATTGACTCCGGTTGCTCGAGGCATATGACCGGAGACAGGGGTGGTTCTCAAGTCTCGTCCCGGTGGTGACAAAGAGGTACATCACTTTTGGGGACAATGGGCGTGGGCGTGTGCTTTCAGAAAGTGAGATCAAAGTGAGTGACAAGATCACTCTGAGGCGTGTTGCTCTTGTTCAATCGCTGGGGTACAATTTGCTTTCTGTGTCCCAGTTGTTGGATGAGGGTTTTGAGGTGTTGTTTCGGCCAGGTGGTTCTCGGATTGTGGACTCTCGAGGGGACCTTGTTTGTATGGTCGTTCCCGAGGGTCAGATGTTTCGTGCTGATTTTTCTCAGTCTTCGGGTGTGGAGTGTTGTTTCTTGGCTGGTTCTTCGAGTGAGTTGTGGAAGTGGCATAGGAAGTTGGGTCACTTGAGCTTTGACCTTTTGTCACGCTTGAGTAAACTCAATTTGGTCCGAGGATTTCCACGGTTGAGGCTTGAGAAAGAGTTGGTTTGTGCTCCGTGTAGGCATGCCAAGATGGTGGCCTCTTCTCACCCGCCTCTCACCGATGTGATGACTGAGCGTCCATGCGAGCTGCTCCATATGGACCTTGTTGGCCCAGCTCGTGTGCGATCTGCGGGTGGGAAGTGGTATGTCCTTGTTGTGGTGGACGACTATTTTCGGTATGCGTGGGTGTTCTTTCTTGAGGATAAGGGGGAGACGTTTGGTTTTGTTCGAGATCTAGTCTTGAGGTTGAGGAACGAGAGGCACGGAGATGCCATACAAGCTATCCGCAGTGTTAATGGCTCGGAATTCAGGAACTCTCGTTTTGAAACCTTTTGCCACGACTTGGGTCTTGAGCACCAGTTTTCGAGTCCGTATACGCCTCCCCAGAATGGTGTTGTGGAAAGGAAGAACAGGACCTTGTGCGAGATGGCTCGGACGATGCTTGATGAGCATAGGACTCCGTGGAGGTATTGGGCTGAGGCGGTGAATACCACGTGCTATGTGTCGAACAGGATATACCTCAGAGTGCACAAGAAGAAGACATGCTATGAGTTGATGCATGGTCGCACACCCAAGGTGAGTCACTTCCATGTCTTTGGTTGCAAGTGTTTCATTCGAAGAAAGGCGAGGAAGTTGGATAAGTTTGAGGCTAGGTCTGTCGATGGCATTTTCTTTGGTTATGCATCTCATTCTAGAGCATATCGTGTGCTCAATCTTGAAACTAACCAAATCGTGGAGACTTGCGAGGTAACCTTCGACGAAACAGAGCCACGTAGTCAGCTTGTCTTTGAGTGTGCAGGTGATGATGAGCTTGGCGAGGAGATCTTTGAGGGGGAGGTAGCATCGAGGCGAGAACCTCCCCGGCGAGTACAAGTGGATCACCCAGCTTCGAGGATCATCGGCGATATGAATGAACGCACTACACCGTCGAGGGTTCGAAACAACTCCCATTTCGCTCATGCTGCATTTGTCGCTACTTTTGAGCCCAAAGACATTGGACACGCAATATCTGATCACAATTGGGTTAATTCGATGCATGAGGAGTTGGAGAACTTTGAGAGGAATCAGGTGTGGGAGTTGGTTGACCCTCCCCCAGGGTGTAAGCCGATTGGTACAAAGTGGGTGTGGAAAAACAAAGAGGGAGAGAAAAGAGAAGTTGTGAGGAACAAGTCGAGGCTTGTTGCTCAGGGGTTCA
Organism: Cenchrus americanus; assembly: GCA_947561735.1. Lineage (NCBI taxonomy): Eukaryota > Viridiplantae > Streptophyta > Magnoliopsida > Poales > Poaceae > Cenchrus > Cenchrus americanus. Next base: position 179,055,694 of record OX387242.1, read on the forward strand.
GTCAGAAGGAGGGGATCGACTACGAGGAGACCTTTTCTCCCGTAGCCCGTTTGGAGGCGATTAGGATCCTTCTAGCCTTTTCCATGGCTAAAGGGTTCAAGTTGCACCAAATGGATGTGAAAAGTGCTTTCCTGAATGGTGTGCTGGAGGAAGAGGAGTATGTGAGGCAGCCTACGGGGTTTGAGAGTGAGAAGTACCGCCACCGGGTGTACAAGTTGAGGAAGGCACTGTATGGGTTGAAGCAGGCGCCTAGAGCTTGGTATGGCAGGTTGAGGGGGTTCTTGTTTGAGAGAGGTTTTGAGATGGGGAAGGTCGATCAGACCTTGTTTTTGCTTGTGGCGGGCGAGAGATATCCCGATTGTGCGGGTGTACGTGGATGATATTGTCTTTGGTGGCTCGTCTAACTCTCTTGTTGCAAGGTTTGCGGATGATATGAGCGGGGAGTTTGAGATGAGCATGATGGGCGAGTTGCGGTTCTTCCTCGGGCTACAAATCAAGCAATCAAAGGAAGGAACTTTTGTGCACCAGGCTAAGTACACCAAGGACATTGTGCGGAAGTTCAAGATGGAGGACTCCAAGGCTATGACGACGCCGATGAGTACAACTACGGCTCTTGATGCGGATGAGGAAGGTGAACACGTGGACCAGAAGGAGTACCGGAGCATGATCGGGTCACTCCTCTACTTGACGGCGACGAGGCCGGACATACAATTCTCGGTGTGTCTGTGCGCTCGTTTTCAAGCGTCTCCGAGGACTTCGCATCGGCAAGCGGTGAAGCGAATTTTCAGGTACTTGTGTCACACTCCCGACTTCGGCCTTTGGTACTCCGCGTTCTCTTCTTTGGCGCTTCATGGTTTTTCAGACGCGGATTTTGCCGGGTGTCGGTTGGATAGGAAGTCCACTTCTGGGACTTGCCAGTTTTGGGTTCCTCTTTGGTGTCTTGGTCTTCCCGCAAGCAGTCGAGTGTTGCTCAATCCACGACCGAAGCCGAGTATGTTGCCGCTGCTAGTTGTTGCTCTCAGCTCCTTTGGATCACCTACACCATGAGTGACTTTGGTGAGGAGTATACCCATGTCCCACTTCAATGTGATAGCACCAGTGCCATAAGCGTTGCAAAGAACCCAGTGCTCCATTCCAAAACCAAGCACATAGAAGTGAGGTACCACTTTCTGAGAGACAACATAGAGAAAGGAAAGATAGCTTTGATCCATGTACCCACACATGACCAACTAGCCGATATTTTCACCAAACCCCTAGATCAAGCAACTTTCACTCGTTTGCGGGGGGAACTTGGTGTGTGTTTGATTTCTTGAGTTGGGTGTGTGGGAGCTCCTTTGTAGCATATGTATAGCTTTCTTTTGTGCATTTCTTGCATTTGGCATTGCATATGTAACATGATGTATAGGCATCCTTGTATCTTAGATTGCATGAATTTTGTATCATATGCATTGGATAGGAAAAGCTTCTCCTATATACATTGTTCACCATGGGTTGCTATATGTGTTCTTGTGAGCTTGTTTGGTATGCTATGGTTAGTTTGGCTTAGCTCTTGATGATCTTGATGAATGATCCATGGTTGATGGCTAATTTTTTGAAAAATGTCACATATGTGCTCTCTCATGTGTAAATGCCTTTATATGATCTTGACATGTTTTAGTGGCTTTGCTATGCTTAATTTGTGGTTGGATAGCTAGTTTATTGATCATATGGGGCGAAAGGCTCATTTGCCATCATGAATGTTTAGCCCTCTTGCTTCATCTTGTGGAGGGGTATAAGTTCCTTTTTGTCGCAAAGACATTTCATGTACCATTTATCAATCTGAAAATGAAATGAAAAGTGCTTGAAAAATGCTGAAATTAATTTGCTTTGGGTGCTAAACCGTTGCATGATGCCTACCAATGAGAAGTCTCATACATAGAAGTAGGCACATGGCTCGGTGGCTTTGACATGACATGAGGTGCTTTTGGGTGTTTATGATGGTCTTATGATTAGAATGGCTGTCCTAGCATGAAGTTTGAGTGGCTTTGCCATTTTGATATGTTTTGCTCATGTTTAGGTATTTGCTTATGAGAGAGTAACTTTTCGCAAAATTACTCAAATCCTTTTTAGCCTTGTCCAATGGTTGTGAAACTTGGTGGTCACGTAGTTAAGGTCATTACGAACCTGTCGAGTATCTAACTTGCTCATTTGGACTTGTGTAGCTCCTTGTGATGAATTTTGTATATTCGAGAAGCTATATGTTGTAAAGTTTCGCATTTTGCCTTGATTCATGCATTGTCAACAAGGGGGAGAAGTTTGTGGAAGCTTTGGGCACCTGGGAGTGTTTGGAAGGTGTTCCAATTGGTTCGGGCAAATTTTGAGCAGTTTGGTGCAGGGCCGGTCTCTTGGGGCGGTCTAATCGCCCCCCAGGCGGTCAGATGAGGCACAGGCGGTCTAACCGCCCTGTACAGGCGGTCTAACCGCCCTGGGCAGTGTGAGCAGGTTTTTGCTCTTTGTTGCATTCCCGCGTTGCATTGTTGCATTTGTTGAGGGGGAGTGTGCTTTGGCTTAGGGGGAGCTTGCATATGTGCAGGGGGGCTCTTTGTGGTGTCCGAGCTCTGTTTCGGTGGTTTGCGCCCTTTGCTTGAGCTGTGATTTGTCTCGGATGTGTCGAGCCGTTGCCCTTGGCTAAGGGGTTCGAGACTTGTCTTCTTCAAGTGATCTTGCTCTTTGCCTTTGTTTGGCTTTCGATCGCTTGTTTGAGTTTCTTTTTATTTGTTTCTTTCCTTTTTCCTTTCTCTCTTGTTACTTTCGTGTGGGTGTTGTCAATGCACTCATCAAGGGGGAGATCGAGGACCGTGTGTGGTTCGAGGACCGGTGGATGGTCGCTCCCTTGTGTGATGAGTGATTGACAACGTTGTGTGGACTGATTCTTGGCTAAGTATTGCAGGTGCAGGTTGCGGCTTGACTCGTGTTGGTGCAGGTGAAGAACAAGCGCGAAAGGTCGTTGCCGGTGAGGCCTCTAGGTGTCGAGAAGACAAGTAGGCTTCGTTCGAGGGACCCGGTGGCCAGTGGGGTCAAGTGCGGGCCGCATGGTGGCATGAACAGCAAGATGAAGTCGTGGACGGTTTCTTGGTAGAGCCTCAAAACCAAGGTCGAGCCGGGACTACGTGGGAGCCGAGTCATGAGTGGAGATTGGCGGAGGCTACACCGAGTTCGCGGGGTTTGCAGTGGTTCACCAGAAAACCACTAGGTTACTCGGTTGAGCCACAAAACCGAGGCCGAAGACTCGACGAGGGGGTGCGGCCACCCAGGCCGGTTCAACCGCCCAGGAGGGGCGGTCAGACCGCCTGGGGCCGGTCAGATCTTCCTGGCCGGTCTAACCACCCAGGGGGGCGGTCTGACCGCCCTGGCCGCCGGCGCCGAGAAGCTTCGAAGCGGAGGACACGCGTGGGGATCACAAGGCTTGCGTCGAGGCTAAGCAGGTTGCGGTCGCCGGGCATCCGTCCGATGGTGAAGACACGAAGGGTAGTTTAGTCTTTTGGGTGCCTCCATATATACTCATTGGATGGGTGGATGGCAGCCAACTCTTGGAACCCTAGCTCATTTGTTTTTCCATTTTCGTTCTCTATTTTCCTTAGGTTTTGGAGGACTAGCTTGAGAGCTTCATGTGAGATCTAGAGAGAGCGATGGATGTTTGGGTGGCAAGCTAGACCTTGTATGAACCTTTCATGGCATGTATAGAAGGTTTGGCGTTGTTCATCATGGTGGTTTTCCCGTCTCTTTTGTGTTGATTTTCGGAGCTCTTTGTTGGCGGTGTTTTGAGGACGATTTCTTGGGGTTTTTGGTGGGTGTCACGTATGAGGTCCTTGTGCCTCTTTGGTTGGTGACTTTGCCCCCAAATCTCCTTTGAATCGGACTCGATTTGGTGGTTTCTCGAGTTGGGCGAGTTCTTAACCTAGAGAAGCGATTTCTTCGATTCCTCTTGATTGTGAGCGTTTCGGGTCGATTCCCTTGAGGTAGAGGTTGCCCAGGAGGTAACCCAGCTATTCCCGAAGTTCTGCTGCAATCCGTGGAGTGATTCGGGAGATCGGGCGCGAGGAGGTTGAGGTTTGACCCGCGGGTTCGTTTTCTGGAAGGGGCGGTCTAACCGCCTGGGGGGCGGTCTAACCGCCCGGGTGTTTCCGGGTCGAAGTTTTGTTTCGCCGGATTTTCCTCTCGTGAGTTTGTTCGCCTTGATCGAGAGGAGCGTCCGGGTGAAATTTGGGGTCGTTCTCGTGCGGTTTGCTAGGTGTTCTTTGTTGGAGTTCGTTCTTTGGGTACGGGAGGTTAGACCGCCCCCGGTAGCCGGTCTAACCGCCCCTAGGCCCCCGGGTGAAGTTTTGGTTTTCGCCAAGATTTTCTCGGTAGCTAGCATGGCCTTGACCATAGATCTTTGTTGGTGAAACCGGGGTGAGTTTTGGTGCTCGGAAGAGGCGTTTCGGAGGATTTCTTGGTTACCGGGTGGAGGCGGTCTAACCGCCCCCTATACCCGGTCTAACCGCCCCCCTCTGGTTAGCCGGCTTTCGAGTTGTTTCCGCTGTCGTTGCTGCGTGTGTGTTGTGGTTGCTTGTAGAGTTTGTTCCTAGGACCAGTAGCACTCCAGTGGCTACGTGGTTTTGGCAAACGGAAGGTAGAAGTGCGGAGCGTGTGATTTCGGGGGTTCGACCGAGCTAGTTCGTCTTGTCGGAGTTTCAATCTCCCTCGAGAAGAATTTTTATCGGCTCCCATTCACTCTCCCCCTCTCTGGTCTCCTAATCAGTCCTTCACAACCCCATGGCATTGTGCCACCCGCTCCCATACGGCTGACGCGTCGCACCATCGAAAGAGGACGGCGGAGCCCTCGAAGGGGAGACGGACAACTATGCCGCACCCGCGCATGGACAACGCCGTGACGTCGGGCCAGCGGGACCGGTCACTTCCGTCGCCATCGGCCCTGTGCGGCCATCCCTGCCGTCCCCATCACCATCTCCTGCACTGTGGGGGGGGGGGGGGCGGGGCGACAAGACGCCGCCACGCCGGCTGTTGTGCGCCCTGCGGCCTCCCATCAGCCGCACCCTCGAGCCAACGTACTGACGATGACCAAACGGGCGACCCCTACGCCGCCACCCTCGAAGCCGCTCCTGGACGGATACAGGGCACGCCATGACGCTCCGCCAGATGCAAGATTCGCCAGGACGGCCGTCTACTTCGTGGAACTGTACGCCATTCCTTCACACGTAGATGAATATAACGCGGCCCACTTGTAAACTACCGCCTCCTTGGCCTATCAAAGGAGGGGTAGTCCCCCAGCCGTAGGGGGACCGGGCGACGGACAACGATCACTTGCACGCTTTCCGCCTTCGCCACGATATTGGCACTTGCCTCAATCACTACCTCTAGGACCTAGAGGATCAGCCTCCTCTCCCGCCTCACTTGTAGCCCCCCTCTACGAGCACCATGGTGCGACGCAATATAGTGCCTCGAGCACACACCTGTTGGACGTACGGCCCCCGGCCGGAACCAGGATAAAATCCAGTGTCACTAGTTGCTTAGCACCGGCCATCGAGAGATAGATCTCAGTGCTTCTTACTAGTTAGTGTCGGGACTACTTTTCGCACCGACAAGTCGGTCAATTGGATGGTTGTCATATTGATGTTTTCCTTGTGGATTAACCACCTCGTCCATGAGGAATCCCACGAGAGCTTCTTAAATTGCCAATAGATGATCCTTCTCAATGAGTGCGCCCCTTTTTATAATCCTCTGTAATTTGCAAATAGGTTGACATAATACCGCAAGCGATTAAATATACAAAAAAGGATAAAAATGATGTATTATTAATAGGTTTATTTTACTTAGACTATCATCATCCGCGTTGCCACTGTGATGGTGTATGTACTCACAAACGTAGTACTCACATAAATTATTTCCATGCTCTTGTCTCAAACACTAAATTGGAGAGGAGAACAGAATATGAAATTATAGTGTTATACATTTTAAATATTCCCAATCTGAAGTTGTTATTTGTATACATACCATAAAATCATACACCCATCTAATTTGGCTTGAAATGCTCCTTGGTGCTTTTGCAATGAACATGGTCCAAGCTCTGAGGCAAAATAATAAAAGATAAAATATGTTAGTATAAAAACAAAATATATATATTGCATTAAAGAAAATGTCATAGATGGAATTATTACTCGTGGAATACATCTTCAAGGTCTTTGTATTCTGAGCGATCTTTTCTCAATGAATCACACACATTGATGTTGCTATTGTCGATACTGGTTATGAGTAGAACCTAGTGGAATCTGTATGCATTCTCATGGAGATTAGAATTGACTAAATAAAATTAGCAATGATAATTGGATGACAATCGTACTTACTAGAAGTTGTAAGGCAGTAGTATAAGTTTCTTGTAATGAAACTCATCTAAGTGCCTAAAAATGCTCTCGATTGTTGGTTTTCGTTGGTACTTAATCTCATCCGCGTTAACTTTTGATAGGTCCATGAAAGCAATTCTTGAATAACCCTTCCTTCCCATCTCAATAAGTTGTAGGCTACACAAGAAGAAAGTCAAATGTTAATTAGTAGATCGACAAATGTAATAAAGCTATTTATAAACATATGAAAATATGTCACCTGCAGAAACTAGGCCATCATAAGATCGGTATTCACGACGTCCAGATGGTAAATTTCATAGATATCACTGAATTGGAGCCAGATGTAGCGATCTAGGCCCTTTCGCACCTTTGGTAAGGGTGTGTTTCGGTGATAAATGACAACCATACGCTTGTGACTAACCTTTGTTTTGAAGCGGATTTCTATTTGGGTTATTGTCACGAGATTGAATGGAATGAGACCCCTCAATTTGATTTATGGGCTCAATTTGGTCGAAGACTGCAAGGCTAAGGACTTTTTTAGTTTCAACTGTCGCAAAGGAGATGAAGGACACTTGGATTACTAGTTTGTAGTTTCGACCGTACTATAAAGAGGGGTTCGCACACTAGTAGCTAGTAGCTTGACCATGCACTCGAAAGCCATAATTTATGCACACTCATGTTCCTTGGATCCTATCTAGCTCAGAGAGTTCATGGAAGCAAGGTTGAAGCAAAAGAATTGACGGAAAACTCAAAGGCGCTGAATTGGATGAGTTGAAATCAACTTCATAGCGTCGGATGCTCCGACGCCCAACATTTAACACGCGTCGGATGAGTTCTGCAGCCAACTGGTTCAAAACGGACCGTCGCATGAACCGACGGTACAGGCATCGGTTCATTAGACGCCTTAGGGTTTGGCTACAGTTCTAGTAAAGGGTCTGGGCTCAAGCATCGGACGATCCGACGCCTTGATCATCGGTTCATCCGACGGTTTCATTTAAATTCAACAGAGACGCGCCAAGACTTCTGCTTCAGCACCGGATGATCTGACGCTTGGATGGTGTTCACAGCGGTTCATCCGACGGTTTGTTTCAAATCATACAGTACCGCCCCAAGTGGGGTGCCTTCAGCACCGGATGATCCGACGGTGCATCGGTGTATAGCGTCGGTGTATTGTCTGGGTTTCAAGGTTCAACGGCTATATTAGGCGCTGTGAGTAACCGGATGATCCGACGCTTAGCAGGGGGCACCATCGGTTCATCCGACGGTACAACTTTTTCAGGGGACTTTTCCAACGGCTAGCCACCTTTGCTAGGCCTATATATAAGCCCCCTGCCTCTCTAGAGCTACCTTTGCCACTCTGAAGATCTACTGCAGCCTAGGAAAGAAGGAGAGTGTGTTCTTGCTTATTGGGATTTCTCTTCCTCTTCATTGTGTTGTTTTTTCTTAGTGAGCAAGAGTTTCAAGGTGCATCCATGGCTTAGCTGAGTGCTCAGGTCAAGTGAAGGTTTGCGGGCTTGTTACTCTTGGAGTTTGACGGCTCCTAGACGGTCTAGGTGACTTGGGGGTTCTTGGTGAGCTCTTGGAGATTGTGGGAGCCTCAAGACAAGCTTGGTGTACACGGTTCGAGACCCACCATTCCGGAGATGGAGAACGGGTACTCTTAGTGAGCACTTGTGTCTTAGTGACTCAAGGGGGCGCGATACTCTAAGTGAGTGCTCCAACGTGGACTAGGGGGAAGCGTCAACTTCTCGATACCACGGGAAAAAAATCTGATCGCCTCTTGTCCATCTTATTTACTTCTAGAACTTACTTTCAACATTTCAATTCCGCTCTCAAGTTTCTTTGTCTTTGTTCTAGCTTGTTTCTCTTGTGTGCTTCATATCTTGCCTAGGTTGTCATATTGCCTCCTAGTGTGTTATTTTCTAAGGAAACTTGTTTTAGTGTGCTCTAGAAGTAGAGAAGAACCTTTTTAGTATGGGCAACACTAGTTGATTGGTTAAGGTTTTCGTTTTTCCTTTAGAGCTGGAAAACAAGTCCCATATTCAACCCCCCTTCTATGTGACTAGATCCTACAAGTGGTATCAGAGCCAGGCTCCCTTTTGCTTGGCTTAACCGCCTAGGGAGATGGGGAAGGGAAGCGGCGATGGCCCCCCAAGGTTGGCGGGGAAGCGCTTCACCTTTTGGGCGCATAGAATGGCTAGCTATCTTCAAGCTCAACATCATGATGCGTGGCGCACTACCTTGTATCCGTTGCCTTCGGTTCCCACCGAGGGTGAGGCTAAGTGGAATGCACGTGCTAGGAATCACATCTTTGAGGCGCTAGATGATGAGTTGTTTGATCGGGTCTTTGCTAAGCCCACCGCCCATGAGGTGTGGATGGAACTCAAAGAAATTCATGTGGGTAACAAAAAGATCCGTGAGGAAAAATATGAGTTGCTCAAGGTGGAACTCAATGAGTTCAAAATGAAAGATGCTGAGGGGGTAGAGCAAATTTACTCTAGGATGGGGGTTCTTATTCAAAGTATCAATGCTCTTGATGTTGCTAACCTTTCCGAGCAGGAAATCATCCGGACAATCCTTCAAACGCTTCCCAAGCCAAAATACAACATCGTCAAGGCACTTCTCTTTGAGAAGGACTTCACCACCCTCACCATCACCGAGGTTGTGAGCAATATTCGCTCCCACAAGATGTTCATGATGGAAGACATGGAATCATCTACCTCACACTCAAGCGCCAAGAAAGATCTTGCACTCAAGGCTAGTGAAAAGGGGAAGTCCAAGAAGACCAAGGAAAAAGCTCCTTCTTCCTCAAGTGAAAGTGATGATCCAAGTGACTCAAGTGAAGCGGAGAGCGATGATGCTAAGCTTGCTCTTCTCATGAGAAAAACCACAAGAATGCTCTCCAAGATTGGCAAAAGGGCTACAACTGTGATCCTAAGAAGCAAAAGTTCCGGTCATCAAGAAGAAATGGTGAGGGAAGCAATCGGAAGTGCTACAATTGTGGTAGCTATGATCATCTCTCATATGATTGCCCCAAGCCCGACAAGAGAGTGTCAAACTCAAGCAAGAAGAATGATTAAGATGACAAGGATGCCAAGTACTACAAGAAGAACTCATCCAAGAAAAAGTCATCAACCAAGCCCTACCACAAGAAGAAGGGTGAACATCGTTCTCTCTTGGTCAATGAATGGGTGACCGGGGGTGAGACTTCAAGTGAGTCAAGTGAAAGTGAAGAGAACAAGAACAAGAAGATCGCCGACATTGCTATCATGGATGATGAGCCTTCACTTCCACCTCCACCTATGTGCTTCATGGCAAATCACTCCAAGGTGAGCGATAGTGATAGTAGTGGATCTTCTAGTGATGATGATCTTCTTGATGAATACACCTCCATGATAAAGAAACAAAAGAGTAAGCTCAAAGCTCTTGATGAGACTCATGAGAACCTTAAGCTTTCATATGATGAGTTACTTGTAAAGCACGATGACCTTAGCAAAGAGCACGACGCTTTGGTAGTGTCTAACAAGTCACTTAGAGATGACCACAACAAGTTACTTGATAAGCACAATGAGCTAATCGTCAAGCATGACGACATAACCGTGCTTAACAAGTCTCTTGAGTCAAGTCATATGAAGCTCAAGAAAGAACATGTGCTCTTAGAGATGAAATATCAAAAGCTTGAGCTTGCTAGTGAGGACATTGATTCTAGTGGGCATGCAAATGCTAGAGAAGCCACTAAAGTCAATGCCTCCACCTCATGTGATGATCTAATTGAAAAACCTAAGGTCTTGCTTAATGTTTAAAATATTGCATCTTCCTCCAAGACTAACCAAGATAGGGTGAAAGCTCTTGAAGAGGAAGTGAGAAGCTTAAGGTCTTGTGTAAAGACTTTGGCCAAGGGTGAGGAGTTGCACAAGGAGATCCTCTACTACAATGCAAGAGATTATGGGACAAAGGGGCTTGGTGCTTTCCCTAATCCCATCAAGGAAACTCCTAAATCCAAGGAGCTATATGGGTGTTTCATCAATGAAGTTGGATCTTATTGTCAACATTTCAAGGTCACTGGTCATCACACAAGGGAGTGCCCAACACCTACTCGCCCCTTGCCCACCTTGCCTAGCAACTACAAGTCCATGTACAATGACAACCACTTCTTGTTGATGAAGAAGAACAATGGCAAAGTGGCAATCAAGTTCATTGGGGCCAAACCAAAAGTCAAGCCACCTATAAGCTTATCGATTCCTAAAGCTCTTGTCACTCACATCAAAGGGCCCAAACTAGCTTGGGTTCCTAAATCTCAATGCTAATTTCTTGTGTGTAGGTGAACTACAAGGCCGGAGGGAGTCATTGGATACTTGATAGTGGTTGCACTCAACACATGACTGGCCAAGTAAAAATGTTCACCTCACTAGTGGATGATGCGGGAGATCATGAACAAGTTTCATTTGGTGATAACTCTAAAGGAAGGATCTCCGGATTGGGTGAAATCTCTCTAACTAATGACTTATCCCTTTCCAATGTTCTCTTTGTGGATTCTTGTAGTTATAACTTGCTTTCCATTGCACAATTTTGTGACCTCGGTCTTTCTTGCACATTTGATGATGAAGGGGTCACAATTACTAACAAGAAAACTAATGAAGTTGTTTTCAAGGGATTCCGCTAGGGCAATCTTTATCTTGTAGATTTTACATCCCGTAAAGCAAACTTGACTACGTGCCTCGTCTCCACTACATCCAAGGGTTGTCTATGGCATCGTCGCATTGCACACATAAGCATGAGCCAACTCAAGAAAGCTTTCAAGAAAGGCATGGTCCTTGGTGTGAAAGATGTTACATTCGAGAGGGACAAGCTATCAACACGGCATGTCACGCTTCAAATAGAGTGTATCTCCACCGACTCATGATGAAGACACCATATGAGCTACTCATTGGGAGAAAGCCCAACATCTCTTACTTCCGGGTGTTTGGTTGTAAGTGTTTCATTTCCAAGAAGAAGAAGCATCTAGGGAAGTTTGAGAGTAGAGTAGATGAGGGCATATTTGTTGGTTATGCATCTAACTCCAAAGCATATAGAGTATTCAATAACTCTACACGAGTAATTGAAGAAACATGTGATGTGGAGTTTGATGAATCTAATGGCTCCCAAGGAGATGGTTTTTGTTGTGATGATGTAGGAAAAGAACCTCTTCGAGAAGCAACGAAGAAGATGGCCATTGGTGACATCAAGCCAAGGGAGGATGATAACCCTCACTCCATTCTTGAAGACTCATCCTCCGATGAAGATGATAATGATAGTCCACCAAGGCATCCACCTACATCACCTACAAGACAAGATAGTCCATCTTCCTCACAAGAACCACCTCCTATCTCACAAGACACTCAAGATCAAGTAGAGGACACGAGCGAAGTTCAATCTCAAGATGATCCCACCTCTACAATATTTGGAAGACGCACAAGAACTTCAACAAATCATCCAATTGATCTTGTGTTGGGTGATCCTCAAGGGGGTACAAGGACTCGCCACAAGCAATATGCCTCATTTTGCAAACATCTTACTTTTGTCTCTTTTGTAGAACCCACAACTATATATGAAGCTCTTGGGGATTCGGATTGGATCTTGGCTATGCAAGACGAGCTCAACAACTTCACAAGAAATCAAGTGTGGGAGTTGGTCGAGCGCCCCAAGAACAAGAATGTGATTGGCACCGAGTGGGTCTACCGAAACAAGCAAGATGAACATGGCATTGTGGTGAAGAACAAGGCAAGACTTGTGGCCAAAGGGTACTCTCAAGTAGAAGGCTTGGACTATGGAGAGACCTTCACTCCGGTGGCACGCCTTGAAGCTATTCGTATCCTCCTTGCATATGCATCTGGTCATAAAATGAAATTATTTCAAATGGATGTAAAGAGTGCTTTCTTGAATGGCTTCATCAATGAAGAAGTCTATGTGGAGCAACCTCCCGGTTTTGAAGATATTACATATCCTAACCATGTCAATAGGTTGCACAAGGCGTTGTATGGACTCAAGCAAGCTCATAGGGCATGGTATGAGAGGCTCTGTGATTTTCTAATTGAAGCGGGATTCAAGATTGGTAGAGTGGACAACACTCTTCACAAAGATAATCAACAAAGAACTCTTCATTTGTCAAATTTATGTTCATGATATCATCTTTGGCTCTACTAATCTCAAAGTGTGCAAGAATTTCAGTGAACTCATGACTAGGGAATTCGAGATGTCAATGATCGGAGAGCTCAACTTCTTCCTTGGGTTTCAAATCAAGCAATTGAAGGAAGGGACTTTCATCCATCAAGAGAAGTACACCAATGATATTCTCAAGAAGTTCAAGATGGATGATTTTAAGCCGATCAAGACTCCAATGCCTACTAATGGACATCTCGACCTAGATGAGGGAGGTAAATCGGTTGATCAAAAGCTTTACCGTTCCATGATCGGTTCTCTTCTTTACCTTACCGCATCTAGGCCCGATATCATGTTTAGTGTTTGTATGTGTGCTCGGTTTCAAGCCAACCCTAAAGAATCTCACCTAAGTGCTTTAAAAAGGATCCTTAGATATTTAAAATACACACCTAGCATTGTCTTGTGGTACCCCCATGGTGCTTGTTTTGAGCTCTTGGGTTATTCGGATTCGGACTTTGCCGGATGTCGAGTAGACCGTAAGAGTACTTCGGGTGGGTGCCATTTGCTAGGTCGCTCTTTAGTTGCTTGGTCCTCTAAGAAGCAAAACTCCGTGGCCTTATCCACCGCGGAGGCGGAATACGTTTCCGCGGGGGCTTGTTGTGCTCAAATCCTCTATATGAAGCAAAACCTCTTGGATTATGGTGTGGTTCTAGATAGGGTTCCCCTCCTTTGTGACAATGAGAGTGCCGTAAAAATTGCTAACAACCCGGTTCAAAACTCTCGCACCAAGCACATTGATATCCGTCATCAGTTCTTGCGCGACCACGTTGCTAAAGGGGACATTGTCCTTTGTGGTGTTCGCTCCAAGGAGCAATTGGCGGATATATTCACCAAGCCTCTTGATGAAAACACCTTTTGTAGGCTTCGGAGTGAATTAAATGTGCTTGATGCGTCCAACATCATGTAATGCTTGTCATATAGTTTGCATTTACATATGTACATGATTAGGGGCTTGTCTAACCTTGATGAGATAGTGATGAGTATGGGTTTTGCTTGAGCCGGTGGTTCTCTTGTTTCGCTCAAGGCATGAAGAATGGCTCATCATGAACAAGCTCATCAACGGTTCAAACTTGGCAAGATAGCTTACCTTCTCACTTTGCATGTCATGTAGATGCACTCATATTTATTTTCATGCATTTGTTCTTGCATAGCATTGCGTGAGAGAAGTCACAAAGGAAACTCACACAATGAGAAAGTTGCTTAGCGCTCAATGCAAATCAACAACTCTTAAGGTGTGATGAGACAAATGATTGTGCTTAATGCCTATTGAGTTAAGTCCTAGCGAGCATATGGTGTCAATCTCTAAGTTCAAAGGCAATTAACTCATACATTCCCTTTTTGGAGCTCCCTCCCTCCTTTGGTTCTTATTTTGCCTATTTTTATCTATGGTTTATCCCTTTTTAGGGAGTTAATTGTGTATTATAAGTATTTTACAAAGGAGTGCTTGAGGGGCGAGGTTGTCACTCAGGATTGATCCAAAGATGTGCTTGTGTTGGCTTGTGTGTGAAATTAGACGGATCAAAAATGAGAAATAGTTCAACAAAATCGAATTGTCATTGTCAGATGAACCGACGCCCTGTAGGTTCTGGCGTCGGAACATCCGGTGATGGGGTCTGGGCGCTCAGTTGCTTACTGTTAGCAAATTTCGCATCGTCGGATGAACCGACGCCTCGCGTCTTTTGACCATCGGTTCATTCGGTGCTGAAGATTTCTGCCCTTCTTCCCAGACCTGCACACAACTGCTCCGACGCGTTGTATTTTTAGGCCGTCGGACCATCCGATGGTTGCTTTCACCCAGGAGCATAAGTGCACCAACGGTTCGACCGACACTCGTATTTTTGCACCGTCGGTTCATCCGACGCTACACTGACGCATTGGTCCCACCCGTCATAACGGTTCGGTGCGATTCTTCTCAACCAAACCCTAACTCGCCGTAGCCGCTGTCCCGCGCCCGACGCCGCCGCGTTCGTGCCCACCTCCGGCGAAACCGCGCGCGCCCGTGCTTCCTCCGCGGACCTCCGTGCCCGCCGTCGGCTACCCGCGCTCGCCGCCGGCCGCCGCGCCGCTCCACCCCTCTCGCGGCCAATCCCGCGCACGCAGGACGCCGCCCACCTAGGGTTTCGCTGCCGCCGCCTATTCCGGCCGTTCGCCACCACCTCTGCTCGCCGTCGGCCGTCTAGGGGTGCGCAAGAGGTGTTTCTTCATCCGCAGCTGCTCGTCTCCATCCAATCTCGCTGTGGTGAGGACTTCTCTGTTTTCCCCCCTCCACAGCACTGATCTAGGTCTCCAATGCAATCTCTAGGACTCGTTTGTACTGTTCAATGCAATAGAGGTTGAATTGGTGCTATTTCATGCTCTAGATTAAAATTGTGGTCATGAGTATTCATTGAAATAACTTTTTGTGCCCACAATTCATGCAATTCTTCCATATCCTTCATTATCTAGAGCATCTAGGGCTTAATCTCTTTCAATTATCCACACAATTGCACATCTTTTGCACCTAAGGACCAACCTAGTATCTCTTTTAATCCTGTGGTCACATTCACCTATATATCCTTGATTAGGCTCATATCGCTCTTATGCTGTGCTTAAGGACCCTTACCTCTAGTTACGTATCATGTCCATTCTCGTCACTAGCCATTCTATAATCATCTACCATTTTCTCTCACTGATGGCAGGCGATAAGCGGAAGGGTAAGGCAGTTGCTGAGCAGAAGAAGAAGAAGAGCAAGCAGCAGAAGGAGTGAAGCGTGTGCTAGCAGTGCCTGACACTCAAGGACAGCCTCAGAGGGGCATTCGTATTTCAGAGGGCACACGAAGTCAGGGGGAGCAGCCCCAGGATGAGCAGCAGCAGGCAGAGCAGCAGACTCAGCAGCAGCAGCAGCCTTGTCGGTCAGGCAGAGGGCACCAGACCACAGAGCAGTCAGAGACACCACCCTCACTGGCCAGGTCCGGACCTCGGACACGCGATGATCACACACAGCCACAGCCGACACCGCGATAGAGGAGAGCTGCCGCAGAGGAGCTCACAGAGAGAGAGCAGCAGGCTCTAGACCCCCAGCTCCCCAGAGGTCCACGAGTAGAGGCTTTCGGAGTTTATCTCCGTGACCTCCGTCACTTACCGGGGCCGAAGATCCGGCGGTTGAGGAGCGTGCCAGAGGACCAGTGGTTCCCCAGGGCCAGAGAGGAGTGTGACCCCCCAGTTCTGAACGATTCTCCAGGAGAGCTTCTACGCCTCCTACATTCACAGAGGGTCTCAGCTCAGCTAGCACCGTATGCTACAGTTCACAGCTTTGAGGGCAGCTGCAGCTGGAGAGGCGATACTCCCCTTCTTCGACTACCAGCGGGGACTAGTGGACTTAGTGACTCGGAGGTCATGTTACGTCCCCGACTGGGTGAGAGTTTTCTACGCCACTGTCTATGTTGACGCTGACCGGGTCGCCATCAGGTTTATGTTCATGGGTCAGCAGCAGCGGCTTACTCGCGAGGGGATAGCAGAGCTACTTCAGCTGGATCTCCACGACGACTCTATCCACTACCTGGCGTACCCCGACGTCGAGCCTCCTCGTCGTGCACACTCACCAGTTCTACCCTCCGACGAGGAGATCAGCTTTCTGTTCCAGCCACCGTTCCTCCCCGGTACACCCAGGACACCTGACCGTCTGATCCGTGAGGCGTACGTCGTTCACTACGCTCTCAGGAGGTCTGTGCTATATAGGATGGGGAACGCAGAGTCTTTGACGGGGGTGCAGCAGTGGCTCCTGATGTACGTGATGGCGAAGCGCCCCTTTGACCTCATCGATATCATGCTAGCTGAGATCGAGGATGCTATTATGGATGGCATGGGGATGACACGACAGCAGCCCTTCGCTCATTGGATCAGTTGGCTGCTGTCCCGGCTCGAGGCTCAGAGGTACGTTGGGATGCTTGAGGTGTAACATCCTTAGAATTGATGTGAATTCAAAATGTGAAATTCAAAAACTTGAATTGTAATTGAGTGATCAGGAAACAATTAAGAGTGTCTTCCTGTTTCTTTCCCCGATTCCTAGATTTAATTTTGGCACCAACAATAATTTTAGGACTTATAATATGCTAATGTGAGAAGTTGGATCTTCCTTTGAACTTTATTTGGGTTTTATTTGAGTGGAATCAGATTTGAATTTGAATTCAAATTTGAATCAAGTAAATAGCCTAAAAGAAAAAGGAAAGCACCACTATGCTTAGCAGGCCGCCAACCACCCATTCCACCCGGCGCCACATTGTGCCCAACCGCGGCCCAGCTACTAACCCCGCAGCCTCCACCTACCGCGCGCGGCCGCTATGTCGATGACAAGCGGGCCCCGCACCACGTCACCCCGGGGCCACGCTGACGCAACCGCGTCATCCCCTACCTCGCCGCTTTGGCTGACGCCCAAAGCAAAAGCAGCGCACCATCCACGGGCCTCGCCGTCGCGGCGTGCCACGCGCCCCCCCCCCCCCCCGGCGCATCCCGGCCGTCCGCGTGTCCCGTGCCGCGCCGCCCTATTTAAAGCCACCGCCGAGCCCCCGGGGGAGCTCCCAACCCTAGCCGCCCCAGGGGAGTTGCCCTTGACCGCCCACACCGTTCCGCCGGAGGAGAAGGGGGTGAAGGAGGGAAGGAGGGAAGGAGGAGAAGGGGAGCCGCCCGCGGGAGAGCTATCCGCCGCGAAGACCGGAGCCGCCCGTGGAAGGAGCCAGACCCGCCGTGAACGCCTACTTCCCCTACTTCCTCTTCTTCCCGACGACGTGCCGCCGCCTGCTTCCTCTTCCTCCTCGCCGGCAAGCCGCACCGCCTCACTTCACCGACGCGCTTCACTTCGGCCAGTGGCCACAGAGGTGAGGACGCCCGTTTTTCCCCTCCTGTGGACGCCACGACCATCAAGCCGAGGGAGAACGCGTCGTTGCTCCACGCCGCCGCGCCGCCGCTGGTGATGCCGGCCTTCGTGCCAGGCTGGGATGTAGTTTCTTGCAGGTGCCGCTGGTGTAGTCCTCTTGGTCGCCGTAGTGTACCGCCCCCTACCGACGAAAACGTGCCGCCGCGCTGTGATCTTGTTCGCGTTTGCAATCACGTTCACGTTTGCGTGCGAGGACGCGCAGGTCCAAATCCCCTTGCGCTAGTGTGCACCCCGCGCACGCGCATGCTAGACTGGGGACAAGGCCGGGCCTTTGGTCCTTTTTGCGCTTGCGCCGTTTCACACCGCCGCGTCTAGGATGGCTGCGCTGCCATGGCCTCGCCGTGGCCATGTAGGTCACGCGCGCGGTCGCCAAGAAAAGGGGATGCCACGTCCTTGGTCACCCTGAGCACACCGCCGTAACCCCCGTCGCGTTTGCGCCAGCCGACAACGGGCGCCGTGCTCGCTGCCGCCCATGGCGACGAGCCGGGCTCCGCCGTAAACCCCGCTGCGTGTCCCGTCTCGGCCAACCCCTACACCTTCTGGTGCTTACCTTGCGAGCGCGCTACCTCGTGCACGCCGCGGCACACCCGACCGCTGCGGGATGGGGCGCCCACACCACGCCCGCGCCGTCGTCGCCACGCCCGCGCCGGCGCCGACCACGTCGCGACTGCCGTCGCCCTTGGTGTGTGACCCTTCGAGCCAGCAACCCTAGGGGAGCCCGTGAGACTATCGTGTGGAGACCAGATGGCGCAGTGGGACCTCGCCGCCGGCAAGGTTGTGACCCGCCGCCGTCACCCTTAGGAGCATTCCGTCGAACACCTTGGGCTGCCTTCGAAGCAGCAGGGGCCGCTCTGTACACGGGAGACCACACGCGGGAGTGACGTCAGCCGATCCGCTCGGATCCGGTGCGGCCCTCCACTCTTCTCCCAGGCCACACACCGGCCCACTCAGGACACAGCCGCACCGCCCATCGCGGGATCGCATGCGGGGGGCCAATGGCCGCCCGGCCGCACGCGAGCCGCAAGGTGCAGGGCCGCAACCAATCCGGAACCGGAGGATCCGGTGTGGCCAGGGGATTTTGAGGGGAAAATGTATTTTATTTCCAAAAAATCATTTCTCTCTTTGAAAAACCCTAGTAAATCCATTTTAACTCCAAAAATTTTGAAATCATTTCCACAAAGTTTCTAAAATCCTAAACTCCGGGTTGGGATGGTGTTTGCTCTCTTTTGGCTCTTGAATGCTCTTCTTTGGATTTAATTGCAATAGGACCGCTATTTATTTTTCCTTTCGCGCTATTAGGAGCAGCTGGAGCCGGGGAGCTGATCCCGGAGTACGACTACGCCGACGACTTCACCGCGGAGGACTACCCGACCCCAGGTTCACGCCCGACTGGTTCTGAAATACCTATTAGGCATTGCTAAGTAGTATTGCTAGTGCTTTACTTTATGAATGCATGATGATGAACCTTGCACTGCCTTTTGTTTACCCTGTCCTTGATTGCCCTACTACTACTGTATATATATGTTTATGTGAGCGTGTATATACGCCGAGCTTCGCGATGCATGTGTTGGGATGGGAATAGTAGTTCTTGGCGTGTGTGGGGTAAAAACCGGCAGGACAAAGCGTTTTGGGTACTTTGGCGGGGGTGAGCTCGAGACAACCGATCTGGGATCGGGGACAGGGGTGCACTCCTAAGTGTACCCCTACTATTACGGTTTTCGAAGCCTAGGTGTTGGGGTTTTACTTGTGCTTGGAGGATATGAGCTCGCCCCGGTCTGAAACCGAGTGGGTCAACTTGTCTATAGGACATCGGACACACCACCCCGCTGAGAGTGGGGATAGGGCCGTGTTGAGCTCGGCAAGTGCGGAACCATACCTGCCTAGGAAGGTTAGAGGGTATCTGTGGGGGAGCGGTGGAGGTGAGACCACCCTCTCAGAGCGCCTCCCGTGTAGCCACACGGGAGTATTTCATAGTTCCGGTGCTGTTCTCGTTGCGGGGGGGGGGACCGCTTTGAGGGCCGGATGCAGGGTGGGACCGTAACTACCGAGAGTTCGCCGGTAGGATGGGCTCGGTCGGCCGTACACCGGTCGGGTACCATTCCGAGATGGGTACAGGTGTACACACTCTGCAGAGTTGTTTAATCGATAGCTATAGCCGCGTCCTCGGTCATGGACACTGCCTAGACGACATGTTAGTTCCTCATGTTTTGGGATTTGTACCTTCCCCCTATAGGAGAGTGTGTAGTGAGCCGTGGATGCAGCCAGCTAGAGGAGAGAGAGGCTCCATCTACCTCATCGATCCGGTTGTAATCATTGAGGTGCGAGGAGAGGAAGTTCTCGCATCAACCCTAGACAGGAGTAGGTGGTGGAGACAGGTCTCCTGGGTGACCAGGTGATTCCGAGCTGTGTTGAGAGACTTAGGATTTGGGTATATTGATAGAGATACCTTGTTTATGCTCTGCTGCTGCTGCTCAGGAAACCAAAGCCGCTTTCTTTTCTACTTTTCTTTCCCTTTAGATGTTAGGCCACTTAAAGCTGCATACAGTTGGTGACGTGGACCTATCCCACTCCTTGGGATAGACTTTGGGTGTGTAGGGTACGAGTCCGAGTTCGACTGCAACGCCGACGGATGGTACGACTGAGGGATACGTCGCTTCGCTCAAGATTGCCTGTGGCGGGAAGAATAAAGATGGAGACCCTTCTGAGAAGATAGCTACCGTTGCGTAGAATTTTCGCTCTGATTCAGCCAAGAGGCTTGTAATGATGTACTCCATAATGGACTTGTAATAAAACTTGTGTACTATTATCTTTATGTGATGCGATGTATTACTTTGTGTATTAATCTGTGAGACGTTCTGTACGCGATAGCCACTGATCCAGGGACTATCGTGATGGTACAGGGATTCGGATTTTCTGTGAAAATCCGGGGTTTTACATGAGGCATCGAAGTTCGTGTTCCTGACCTACCGGCCTCCGATGCCAGGTGACAAGAGGAGAGGCCCGAGAGGCATGAGGAGAGCGGAGGAGACACTTCAGGCTCGGGCTGCAGCAGAGGCAGCTATGGACGAGGCAGCACGACAGGATGCCACCCTTGCTGCAGCCGAGGCACCTCTCCCGCAGTACTTCGCCACTGACGACGAGTCCTCCAGTGACGACGAGGACTTCGCACCTGCTCCAGAGACAGAGCCAGTTTTCAGAGTCCGTCGGTCCCACGACGACGAGGCAGGAGGCTCCACCTTGCCAGGCCAGTGAGTGGCTGAGTCACCGGTTCCCACGATCACAACCGCTCAGGTGACTCAGCCAGACCAGATCACTTCACTGCTCACGGCTACGGCTGCTCAGACTCAGGCGACCATCCAGGTACAGCAGCAGATGCAGGCTCAGTTCCAGCAGTACCAGGAGTCGCAGCAGGTGATCCTCGAGGGGATCCGACAGCAGCAGGAGGCTTAGAGGCAGCAGATGCTCCAGCACCAGATGTTGACTTCGCAGATGTTCACCTTCATGTCTGGTTGCCTTGGTCAGCTCTTCCAGTAGTCAAGTCTTCATCCACCTCAGCCACCTAACACTTCCGAGCTTCAGGCTGACCCGACAGCTCCTCTTCCTCCAGCAGGCGGGTTCGTGAACGTTTCCCTGGCGACTTTCCCACAGTCACCACTACTTCAGACAGGGGCGTTTGCGGTACCTCAGACGACGACACCACAGGCTGCGGTCACCTCCTCCTTCCTGGCTCAGCTACAGATGACCCCGCCTACGACGTCACAGCTGGTGTCTCCGCTTACCACAGGAGCACTCGTCTTCGAGACACCAGCTCGCACCACTCTGCCTAGCCCACCGGCATCTACACCACTTCCGACGTTCACTACACCGAGGACAGAGGGTTTGGGACCGGAGGACCACTACCTTTGAGCGATCACAGAGCAGATCTCAGCAGCACTTGCCTCCGACACCGTTCCTCCTGCTCCCGAGGCTACTATAGCTCCCGCGTCCACTCCGACTCCGACTTCAGGCGCCGGGAGGACTATAGTTCCTCCAGCACGACCTCCTCCGGCTCTGGGCTCTACCTCTCCGGCGTGGTCTCTTCTCAGCGAGGAGGACGACGACGACGACGCTTCCGGCTTCTCTTTGCGACCTTCACGAGTCATCTCCACTTCGCCACCGGATCCTTCCTCTCTGCCTCAGGCTTAGTCTCCTTTTTGGTGCTTGTTGCCAAAGGGGGAGATAGATAGGGGGAGTAAAGATAGGGGGAGTTAGGGGAGAGTGCAGGTTTTGGAGTTTTTTAGCCTCTCTCTCGCTTTTGTGGTTTTTCATGATGAGACATGTATTTGGATCTTGTGTATGTCGATGGCTTACATGTCTTCTCATGCTTGTGTGTTTACTTAATGCATGTGTGTTTACCGCTTATTCTATTTCATGCATTAGACGTAGAGTTTATATGTTTTTAATTCAAATTTTCATATATCTCTACTCGTGTTGTCATCTATCACCAAAAAGGGGGAGATTGTAGCGATCTAGGCCCTTTCGCGCCTTTGGTAAGGGTGTGTTCCGGTGATAAATGACAACCACACGCTTGTGACTAACCTTTGTTTTGAAGCAGATTTCTATTTGGGTTATTGTCACGAGATTGAATGGAATGAGACCCCTCAATTTGATTTATGGGCTCAATTTGGTCGAAGACTGCAAGGCTAAGGACTTTGTTAGTTTCAAGTGTCGCAAAGGAGATGAAGGACACTTGGATTACTAGTTTGTAGTTTCGACCGTACTATTAAGAGGGGTTCGCACACTAGTAGCTTGACCATGCACTCGAAAGCCATAATTTATGCACACTCATGTTCCTTGGATCCTATCTAGCTCAGAGAGTTCATGGAAGCAAGGTTGAAGCAAAAGAATCGACGGAAAACTCAAAGGCGCTGAATTGGATGAGTTGAAATCAAATTCATAGCGTCGGATGATCCGACGCCCAACATTTAACACGCGTCGGATGAGTTCTGCAGCCAACTGGTTCAAAACGAACCGTGGGATGAACCGACGGTATTGGCATCGGTTCATCCGACGCCTTAGGATTTGGCTACAGTTCTGGTCAAGGGTCTGGGCTCAAGCATCGGACGATCCGACGCCTTGATCATCGGTTCATCTGACGGTTGCATTTAAATTCAACAGAGACGCGCCAAGACTTCTGCTTCAGCACCGGATGATCCGACGCTTGGATGGTGTTCACAGCGGTTCATCCGACGGTTTGTTTCAAATCATAAAGTACCGCCCCTAGTGGGGTGCCTTCAGCACCGGATGATCCGACGCTGCGTTGGTGTATAGCGTCGGTGTGTTTTCTGGGTTTCAAGGTTCAACGTCTATATTGGGTGCTGTGAGTGACCGGATGATCCGACGCTTAGCAGGGGGCACCATCGGTTCATCTGACGGTACAACTTTTTCAGGGGACATTTCCAACGGCTAGCCACCTTTGCTAGGCCTATATATAAGCCCCCTGCCTCTCTAGAGCTGCCTTTGCCACTTTGAAGATCTACTGCAGCCTAGGAGAGAATGAGAGTGTGTTCTTGCTTATTGGGATTTCTCTTCCTCTTCATTAAGGTGTTCTTTCTTAGTGAGCAAGAGTTTCAAGGTGCATCCATGGCTTAGCTGAGTGCTCAGGTCAAGTGAAGGTTTGCGGGCTTGTTACTCTTGGAGTTTGACGGCTCCTAGACGGTCTAGGTGACTTGGGGGTTCTTGGTGAGCTCTTGGAGATTGTGGGAGCCTCAAGACAAGCTTGGTGTACACGGTTCGAGACCCACCGTTCCGGAGATGGAGAACGGGTACTCTTAGTGAGCACTTGTGTCTTAGTGACTCAAGGGGGAGCGATACTCTAAGTGAGTGCTCCAACGTGGACTAGGGGAAAGCGTCAACTTCTCGATACCACGGGAAAAAAATCCGATCGCCTCTTGTCCATCTTATTTAGTTCTAGAACTTACTTTCAGCATTTCAATTCCTCTCTCAAGTTTCTTTGTCTTTGTTCTAGCTTGTTTCTCTTGTGTGCTTCATATCTTGCCTAGGTTGTCATATTGCCTCCTAGTGTGTTATTTGCTATGGAAACTTGTGTTAGTGTGCTCTAGAAGTAGAGAAGAACCTTTTTAGTATGGGCAACACTAGTTGATTGGTTAAGGTTTTCGTTTTTCCTTTAGAGCTTGAAAACAAGTCCCATATTCAACCCCCCTTCTATGTGACTAGATCCTACACCAGACCACCTTCTCGTTTTGAAGACCAAAATCTCCAGGTCTCATGAGCATACCAAACATCTCCAGGCCCTTAGCTGACTCATTCAAGTACCAGTCAGGAAATCTACGCATCTTAGTTGGGAGCTTGATGACTAATTCTGGCTTTACTAGAGGTTGTCCTAGCTCAAAACACCATCTAAATTCTTGATTTTTATCCGCTGGTAGGTCTTCAAGGCCGATAATACCACCAACAGGCATCTTTGTTTGTTCATAAAAGGTAATGAGCTGAGCCAGATCGTCTTCAGACATGATGTCAATTGCTTTTTGCACTTGTGGACTGATTCTCACAAACAAGTTAGTTTGATGGGTCGTGGATGCAGGTATTTGCTCGATGTTTCTGGCGATCCCCAACGTCGACGCAGGAATCTCCTTGTTCTTGCCTAGGGTGGCGGTCCCCGACGTCGATGAAGGAATCTCCTTGTTCTTGTCTGGGGTTGCGGTCCCGGACGTCGACAATGAAATCTCCTTGTTCTTGTCTGTGGTGGCGGTCCCCGACGTCGATGCAGGTATTTTCTTGATGTAACTATTCGGCAACCCTCGTTGTCTCTTTCTAGTATAAGACTTGTCCACCGAACGCTCATAGTCCATTTTCAATGGCGGTTTCCTTCTCCTTTTTGTTTCCTTCTCGTCTAAGAAACCCTTGAGTCTCTCCTTATGACCTTCATTTTTGTTGGCCTCTAGCTCTTTCTGTTTTCTTCTTTCTTTAGCTTTTTCAAAGAAGTCCTTGACTTATTTCCGTACAGTCCCTTCTGTTTCTTCATCTGTCTTTGCCTCAGGCTTTTTCTTTGCTGGTTGTTTTTGTTTTTTCTTTGGTGATTGCACCGACCTGAAAGATTGCGCTCGAGAGCTTGTGGCGAATGGTTGCTGAGGTGAATTGGGAGGGATGTCATCATCGTGATCGCTGGAGCTATGTTCACTCGAATTGTCGTATGGTTGTTGCAGAGAAGGTGAGCGAGCAGGTAGTGATGATGACGGCCCCAGAGACGATTGTAAAGGCTCGCGAGCAGGTACTGACGATGGCTGCCCTGGCTACAGGTGGTCTCTCAGAGATCCACCATTCTCAGGGTTTATGACGATGTAACGTTTTGGCCACAATATGATACCGTGTAGCGCGTCCTTAAGTGTCTTTTCCCCGTCACCTCCTAGGATATCTAGCTCTAGCTCCTCAAAATCAGGTTGACATATCTTCTCTACACTAACTCAGGCGGAGCCAGGTGGAATCAGCATGTCGTGGCTCGTCTGTCGAGGAAATTGTGCAAAAGCACTTCCATCCGCCACCTGAGAAAAAATAATTAATTAGTTATTATTACCATTGTGAATGTCTGTCTACAAAAATCAAAGTAATAAAAGCATGACTTATACATACCTTCATGTTGATCTTGCCGAATGGCTTGTGAAGCTCACATCTGGTGCGCCGACAGATGTCATCCACAGGGTACCGTTGGCTATCCACTTGAACTCCTTCTATTGCCCTTTGCACTTCGGGAACCGCCGCGAAAGCACAACTGCTTTTGTGAGCAGAAGGAACTTGTACTAAAGGCAGTCCTTGTGCTGGGGCGATCTCATTTACAGCGGCGACCACTCGCCGTTCAATATCTGTCGTCATCTTTTCTTTAAGTCTTTTTTCTAACTCTTGCCGTCGTTCCTCCTCTTCGCGCTTTCTTCTTCTTCAGCGGCTTCCATAGGTGGCAATGTCTCCCCTGAAGGCAAATTTCCATGGTACCACCCCGAAGCCCTGCAACGTCCTGGGTGTTCAGGATTCTTGAGAGCCATAGTATGAGCTCATTGATGTCTCTGTCAAGCTTCACTCTGCCCGCTCTAACATCTTCAATTTTTTTCAATATTTCAAGTGCAGTCTCTCGTAACAAGGGTGGGTAATCAAGGGTACCATCTTCGGAGTTAATTGTGCCTCCAGGAGCATAATACCAATTCTGCACTCGCTCGGGCCAATCAACGACCGCGAGTATGGTACCTTGTGCGAGAAGGTCTTCTTCCATCTTCCGCCACTTGGGAATCACAAATACATAACCACCTTGACCAAGATGATGGCCGTGCTCCTTCTTACCACGACTTTGCTTCACTCGTGCACTCGCCTTGGCGAAATCTTCACTTTTCTTGTATTCCACAAAGGACGTCTAGTGTTCTTTTAACTTGGGATATTCAACCCAATTTGGAGTTCGATTCTTCTTGATATAATCTTTATCGAGTTGCTGTTTGAACTTCTGAAATTGTGTTGCCATCCTCGTGAGAGTCCAACGCTCCACATTGTCTGGTTCAACACCTTCAGGAAGTGTGAAGTGTTTTAGGATTTCATCCCACAAAAAATTTTTTGCTGAGTCTGGAACCACGTGTGGATTATCTGCTTTTCCCTTCCATTCTTTGTAGTTGATGGGCACGTTGTCCCTTACAATGGCCCCACACTGTGACACATACTTGTCCTTGATTTTTTTAAAGCACATGGTTGGCCATCATCTGATACTTCTGTGATCTGATACATGACATGGCCGGTGACTACGTGTGTACGCCCTCTCTTTGTCTTTTTTGATGTGGAGGCTAAAGCCTGCATGTTGCCATGTTGCAGATTCGTTATTTAATTAATTAGTACCTACGAATTGAGGTTAGACAAATAAGAACTATGAAGTTAATGCATGAAATACTTTCATTCACAAGACTTTCATCATTGTTTCTAGAATTGTCCTCAATATTAGCTGTTGTGTCCATGATAGGGGCAGCAGCGTCCTCATTCGGAGGTATGTTCAAGTACATGTCCGCCTAACTGCACTCCTCGTCGGTGAAGGTTGCAACTGTATTTGTACCACTAGCTATAATGTCGGCCATAAAGTTGTCATGGTTGTCATCCATCTTGAATAAACAAGAATTTTCTATGAATTTCCAGAATAAGCAACAAGTTTTTCTATGAATTTCAAGAATAAATAAGTATTTACTATGAATTTTCTTGAATAAACAAAGTCAAAATATTTCTATTAACTTGTGGACGGACGATGCTTGTTGATGGCGGTGCCGTGTGGGAGAATGACAAAGGTGACGCGAAGTCACTTGTTCGAGACGACGCGGTAGTCGTTGACTTCAGATGTATCAAACTAATGAAATTGTATATTAGAAAACATTTAAGAACTTAAATACACAATTAAGGACTCAAAATTACATATATATTAGAAAACAATTAAGAACTCAAATACACAATTAAGAACTCAAAATTATAGATATATTAGAAAACAGTTAAGAACTCAAATACTCAAAACTATAAAATTGTATATTACAAAACAATTAGATTTTGGTACACAAATATACACACAAAAATATATAAAGCATTACTATTTAATTAAACTAAAAAACACAATTAGATTTTGGTACACAAATATACACAAAAAATATACAAGTTTCTAATTAATTTTTTTTCTATTCCTTTAAAATTTCATATTGAAAATTTACACACAATTATAATTTCTAATTAATATCAATACATAAACTAAATCAAATAAATTTAATTAAAAATGCTTGCTGATGCCAGCATTTCACGGGCTGACGTTAGCAAGGCAAAACCCCGCGCGGCCTGGCCGACCATCGGGCACACACACGCCGGCCGGCTGCCGCAAAGGGGAGCCGGCAAGCGGAGGCAGGCGGCGGCGATGCGGCATACCGGGCCGTAGGATGCCGCCGCCGAGGAGGAAGGCCGAGGGGCGCCACCGAGGAGGGATCGGGGCCGGGGGGGGCGGCAAGTCGGGGAGGGGCGTCGCGTCGGGGAGGGCCGCCGCATAGGGGAGATGCGCCGCGTCGGGGACGGAGATGCGCGTAGGTGAGGGCGGACGTCGGCGCGGCCGAGCTCGCCGGCGGCGAGAGACGACGCCGCGGGCGTGTCGGGGAGGAGCGGCACGACGCGTCGGAGAGGAGCGGTGCGGCTACTCGGAGAAGAGGGGCGCGTCGGGGACGGGTGCGGTGAGGAGAGGCGGCGGCTACGACGACAGAGGAAGAGAGGCGATTTGGGGGAAAACGATTAAGTGCCGATCTGTAAGGCGACGAGGCTTATATAGAGGGCGTATTACCAACCGTGACAAAAGGCCTTTTAGTCTCGGGTCGTAATACGAACCGAGACTAAAGGCTTTCTTTTGTCACGGGTGGCCTCACGACCCGTGACAAAAGGGGCATTCCACGTGGGATGAATTGAAGGCTAATTTTTGCCCTTTAGTCCCGGGTGGTGTTACCACCCGTGACTAAAGGTAAAGGGGGGCTTTTTGTCACGGGTGGTAACACCACCCGGGACTAAAGGGCAATTTTGCACGGGAAATTAATATTTCTCTTTTGCTTGCTCATTTATCTCATTTTTTTTTGCTTTCAACATTGAAAAAATTCATTACTTAAAATATTTGTGCCATGCAAAATTATATTATGTTAAAAAAGGAATGAGATAAATGAGCAAGGAAAAGAGAGAAAACCCCGTGAATGAGATGAATGAGATAAATGAGCAAGGAAATGAGCATGTTGATCATTCGAAGACAATACGCGAATTCATAAATTTGTTTAAACTAGAGATTTTTCTGACTAGATTTACTAATATTTTCAATTTAATTTATTTCCCCCTTCAAATTGTGAACAAAAAATATTATTAATTGTTTCAACTCTTGAAATAATATGTGCATAGAAAAGTAGGTATTTCTTGTGGCTTTCAACATTTAAAATAAATCATTAGTTAAAATATTTGTGTCATGCAAAATTATATTATGTTAACACAAAAAATACCTACTTTTCTATTCACATATTATTTGAAGAGTTGAAACAATTATTGCTATTTTTTATTTACAATTTGAAGGGGAAATAAATTAAATTGAAAATATTAGTAAACATACTTAGAAAAATATTTGTTTCAAACAAATTTATGAATTCGCGTATTGTCTTTTTGATATAATGATCCGTATAACTACAATGGATTACGCATACGTACAGAGGTCACCTGATGGTTATTACAAGGTACGGCATTAATTAATACCAATGACTACAAGTCCCAAGCTGAAGCTGGTCAGCTTCTTGCTTTTGATCCTCTGGTTCAAACACATTTACAAATTCGCGTATGAATTCTAGTATATATATGCTTAATAAACATACTTACTAAACATGTTGAAGAAAACACATGAATTCATAATAATAATTGATAATAAGTTCATAAAGGTCACATATCTAGCTAATAATTAATACAAGTTCACATAATATGGTATGGTAGAAAGCCTGATCCATGCTTGCATAATATTACTAGGCAACACGCGCTTGCAGATATGAAACATGGTTAATGTCTGCAATTCTCCAGCCTAGAACACCCTCAAAATAAGCTAGAGCGCGTACTAGGGCACTCTCCTCCGCTTGCGGAGGAGTGTCACAAACACCACTGCAGACATCAAACAATGGAGCCTCGGGTTCTGCTGGCTTGTAGAAAGTTAGAATTGCTTGACTCTTCCAATTGTTGGTGAAAACGGCTCCCCACCATAGTAATCCACCCAACTCTTTCCACAACTTGATTCAGATTCGCACGGAAGCTAATTGAAGCATAGGTAGAACTAGAGTGATCCTGCACACAATCAGATGATGATGAGATATAATAACCTTATGTACCAAAAACAAATTAATTAATAATGAATATAAATTCTTTTATATATAAATGTATATTACCACATCTTGATGAGCCCTGCAAAGCCTCTCTGTAGTCTCAATCACATTTCCTTCACCCGTCTAGAGTTGCTTTAATTTAAAATAGGAAAGGTCCGGCACGAAGCACCCAACATTATTCTGGAGCTGTTGTAGACAATTCTCCACGACAGTCCTCTCTTGGGTTAACCGAATAGGTGATGTTTTGCCAACTGTTGCAATGGCAACCATCGGGTGAGGTGCACCTACTGGCAACTGGCCGTAGTCTACATAACGAGCAGGTACGGTGAAAGAGATATACACTCTTGCCATGTGCTTATCAACGTGCTCAATTTGCACCATAGGAGGCGCGCGCGGGACGTAGCCGGCACGCGCGAGCGGGCGCGCATGGAGGAGCAGCGGTGGCGGCGACAGACTTGAGGTGGGAGAGGAGTGGATGATGGTGGGCTTGGGTTGCTGTTGCTGGGCTGTTGTTGGGCTTCTAGTGGGTTATAGATGGTTAAGAATAAGTCTTCCGGAAGGTATATAGGATTTCTGACCCTGTATCGCCAATCCTATATATCTTCCGAAAGATATTGTGCTTGTAGTCCAATGATAGAATGGTCCAGTGGAACGCTACCTACCAGGGTTCAAATCCTGGTGCTTGCACCTTTTTCTGGATTTTCCAGGATTTACTAGCGTTATGCGTTATGTGGTAAGCGACGTTCCCGTCGACAACGAGGCGCCATTGGTGGCTTCGGGAATCTCTAGATTTGCCGGTGCTCAGTCCTTCGGAGGTGCTCGTAGGGGTAGGGTTTGCGTACATGTATTTATAGGGGTGAGTGTGCGTGCGTGTTGTGAGCGTCCGTGTTGTACTGTGTAATTCTCGAAGAAAACTATATATCTTCTAGAAGATTTTTCCAACTGACCTTCTGTAACATCCTTAGAATTGATGTGAATTCAAAACGTGGAATTTCAAAAACTTGAATTGTAATTGAGTGCTCTTGAAACAATTAAGAGAGTGTCTTCCTGTTTCTTTCCCCAATTCCTAGATTTAATTTTGGCACCAACACTAATTTTAGGACTTATAATATGCTAGTGTGAGAATTTGGATCTTCCTTTGGATTTTATTTGGGTTTTATTTGAGTGGATTCAAGTTTAAATTTGAATTCAAATTTGAATCAAATATATATCCTAAAAGAAAAGGAAAAGCACCCTATGTTTAGCAGGCCGCCAACCACCCTTTCCACCCAGCGCCACTTCGAGCCCAACCGCGGCCCAGCTAACAACCCCGCGACCTCCACCTACCGCGCGCGGCCGCTCTGTCGATGACAAGCGGGCCCCGCACCACGTCACCCCGGGGCCACACTGACGCCACCACGTCATCCCCTACCTCGCCGCTTTGGCTGACGCCCAAAGCAAAAGCGGCGTACGGCCGCGGGCCTCGCCGTCGCGGCGTGCCCCGCGCCCCGGCACATCCTGGCCGTCCGCGTGTCCCGTGCCGCGCCGCCCTATTTAAAGCCGCCGCTGAGCCCCTGGGGGAGCTCCCAACCCTAGCCGCCCCAGGGTAGTCGCCCCTGACCGCCCACACCGTTCCGCTGGAGGAGAAGGGGGTGAAGGAGGGAAGGAGGAGGAGAGGAGCCGCCCGCGGGAGAGCTGTCTGCCGCGAAGACCAGAGCCGCCCGTGGGAGGAGCCGGACCCGCCGTGAACGCCTAGTTCCCCTTCTTCCTCTTCTTCCCCGACGACGCATCGCCGCCTGCTTCCACTTCCTCCTCGCCGGCAAGCCGCACCGCCTCACTTCACCGGCGCGCTTCACTTCGGCCAGTGGCCACAAAGGTGAGGACGCCTGTTTCTCCCCTCTTGTGGACGCCACAACCATCGAGCCGAGGCAGAACGTCCGTTGCTCCGCGCCGCCGCGCCGCCGCTGGTTATGCCGGCCATCGAGCCAGGCTGGGACGCGTTTTCTTGCAGGTGCCGCCGCCTTCACCAACGCGCGCGCGCCGTTTGCTTAGCCTAGCCCCTCTAGCCGTAGGGAGCCACCCCGTCTTGGTCACCACCACGCCGTTGCCGGCGCGTTCGCGTCGCGTTCGCATTCGCGCGCGCGTCCGTGCGAGCCACGACGCCCTCGCGCGGCGTGCAATCCAACACGCGCGCGCGCGTAGCCCCGGAGGCGAGGCTAGGCCTTTGGCCCCTTCTCTTGCGCCGGACCTCCGCTTCGCACTCCCCCCGTCGCCCGCGCCGCCATGGCCTCGCCGTGGCGGGTTGCCTCACGCACGCGGACGCGAGAGGGAGGAAGCGCCGCCCTCTTGACCGGCGAGTGCGCGCTTCGCCACCGACCGCCGTTTCCACGCGCGTTTGAGCCCAGCTGCGGCCGTCGTGTCCGCCGCCACCGATGGCGCCGGTCTAGCGCCGCCGCGCCGTCCGTGTCCACTCCGTGCCGGGCCAAGCCCGTGTCGATCACCCCTCCGCGCACGCGCACCCCCGCGCTCGCCTTCGCGCGCACGTCGCGTGCCCCCGACCGACCGAAAGGGGTACCCGTGCCAACACCACCGCCGCGCCGTCGTCGCCGCACCCACGCTGGCGCCGACCACGCCGCGACTGCCGTCGCCCCTTTGGTGCATGACCCTTTGAGCCAGCAACCCTAGGAGAGCCCGTGGGGCTACCGTGAGGAGACCAGACGCCAGGCGCAGTGGGATCTCGCCGCCGGCAAGGTCGTGACCCGCCGCCGTCACCCTTAGGAGCATTCCATCGAACACCTTGGGCTCTCCTCGAAGCAGCAGGGGACCCCTCTGTACACGGGGGACCGCACGCGGGAGCGGCCACAGCCGATCCGCCCGGATCCGGTGCGGCCCGCCACTCTCCTCCCAGGCCACACGCCTGCCCACTCTGGACCAAGCCGCACCAACCGCCTTAGGATCCCATGCGGCTGGCCAGTAGCGGGCCAGCCACACCCGCGATCCGGGGATCCCGTGCGGCTTGAACTGAATAGGGGTGGGTTTTGATTTATTTTAATTCCAGAAAATGTATCTTTCCTTTGAAAAATCCTAGAAAATCAATTTTAACTCCAAAAATTGTAAAACCTTTTCCAAAAAAT
Organism: Cenchrus americanus; assembly: GCA_947561735.1. Lineage (NCBI taxonomy): Eukaryota > Viridiplantae > Streptophyta > Magnoliopsida > Poales > Poaceae > Cenchrus > Cenchrus americanus. Next base: position 179,088,176 of record OX387242.1, read on the forward strand.
TTATAAAATCTTAAACTCCAGGTTGGGATGGTGTTTGCTCTCTTTTGGCTCTTAATTGCTCTTCTTTGGATTTAAATTGCAATAGGACCGCTAATCCTTTCGCGCTATTAGGAGCAGCTGGAGCCGGGGAGCTGATCCCGGAGTACGACTACGCTGACGACTTCACCGCGGAGGACTACCCGACCCCAGGTTCACGCCCGACTGATTCTGACATACCTATTAGGCATTGCTAAGTAGAATTGCTAGGGCTCTACTTTATATATGCATGTTGATGAACCTTGCACTACCTCTTTGTTTACCCAATCCTTGATTGCCCTACTACTACTGTATATATATGTTTATGTGAGTGTGTATATACGCCGAGCTTCGCGATGCATGTGTTGGGATGGGAATAGTGGTTCTTGGCGTGTGTGGGGTAAAAACCGATAGGAGAAGGCGTTTTGGGTACTTTGGCGAGGGTGAGCTCGAAACAACCGATCTGGGATCGGGGATAGGGGTGCACTCCTCAGTGTTCCCCTCCTGTTACGGTTTTCGAATCCTAGGTGTTGGAGTTTTATTTGCGCTTGGAGGATATGAGCTCGCCCCGGTCTGAAACCGAGTGGATCAACTTGTCTATAGGACATCGTACAGGGGATAGGGCCGTGTTGAGCTCGGCAAGTGCAGAACCATACCTGCCTAGGAAGGATAGAGGGTATCTGTGGGGGAGCGGTGGAGGTGAGACCACCCTCTCAGAGCGTCTCCCGTGTGGTCACACGGGAGCATTTCACAGTTTCGGTGCTGTTCTCGCTGCGGGGGATCGCTTTGAGGGCCGGATGCAGGGTGGGACCGTAACTACCGAGAGTTCGCGGTAGGATGGGCTCGGCCGGCCGTACACCGGCCGGATTCCATTACGGGATGGGTACAGGTGTACATACTCTGCAGAGTTGTTCGATCTATAGCTATAGCCGCGTCCTCGGTCATGGACACTGCCTAGACGACATGTTAGTTCCTCATGTTTTGGGATTTCTACCTTCCCCCTATAGGAGAGTGTGTGGTGAGCTGTGGTTGCAGACGGCTAGAGGAGAGAGGCTCCATCTACCTCGTCGATCCGGTTGTAACCATTGAGCTGCGAGGAGAGGAAGTTCTCGCATCGACCCTAGACAGGAGTAGGAGGTGGAGACGGGTCTCCTGGGTGACCAGGTGATTCCGAGCTGTGTTGAGAGACTTGGGATTTGGGGATATTGATGGAGATACCTTGTTTATACTCTGCTGCTGCTGCTGCTCAGGAAACCAAAGCCGCTTCCTTATCTACTTTGTTTTCCCTTTAGATGTTAGGCCACTTAAAGCTGCATACAGTTGGTGAAGTGGACCTATCCCACTCCTTGGGGATAGACTTTGGGTGTGCAGGGTACGAGTCTGAGTTCGACTGCAACGCCGACGGATGGTACGACTGAGGGATACGTCGCTTCGCTCAAGTTTGCCTGTGGCGGGAAGAATAAAGGATGGAGACCCTTCTGAGAAGATAGCTACCGTTGCGTAGAATTTTCACTCTGATTCAGCCAAGAGGCTTGTAATGATGTACACCATAATGGACTTGTAATAAATTCGTGTACTATTATCTTTATGTGATGCGATGTATGACTTTGTCTATTTATCTGTGAGACGTTCTGTACGCGATAGCCACTGATCCAGGGACTATCGCGATGGTACAGGGATTCGGATTTTCTATGAAAATCCGGGGTTTTACACCTTCCAATGTTTGAGATTCGTGCGACCATTTATATCCGTTGATCTATGCGTCCAAACCCTAGCCACGAGCTTCTCTCCCCCTGAGACCCGCGCCACCCACCCACCGCCGCCGCCGCTACGGCCGGCCCCGGCAGTGTAACAACCCGGATTTTCGGTGAGAAAAACTCGACTCCCTGTATCCTTGTGATAGTCCCTGGATCGGTAGCTATCACGTACAGAACTCATTACAGAATAATATCATTTCCATACAACGAAATCATAGCACAAAACATAATATTTACATCTGAAACAACTCAGTATACGAATTTAGTACAAGCCCATTGGGCTAAGCGACAAGTACAAATCCTGCGTAGCGGAAGCTACGGCTTCAAGTCTTCATCTTCAATCTTCACCACATGCATCCTTGAGCGAAGCAACACAACCCATCCTTCATGGATTCTTCAAACTCGGACTCTCACTCCAAGTCCAATCCTGCACACTCACAAAACTATCCCCAAGTAATGGGATAGGTTCACGTCACCGACTGTATGCAGCTTTAAGTGGTCTAACTCTAAAGGGTAAGAAAAGTGGCAAGGTAAAAGCTCAGGTTTCCTATGCAGCAGCTGCAAAGCATAAAAGGAAATCATCTCCATATAGCTCCCAATCCATACTCTCATCACTACTCGGGAACACCTGGTATCGCAGGGACCCATCTCCACAACCTATCTCCATCTAGGGTCGATGCGAGAACTTCCTCTCCTCGCACCTCAATGATTGCAATCGGATCGACGAGGTAGAGGGAGCCACTCTCCTCTAACCGACTGCAACCACAGCTCACCACACGGGAGTCGCTTTGAGAGGGTGGTCTCACTCCCACCTCTCCCCCACTGATACCCCGCTATCCTACTGACTGGTATGGTACCACACTTGCTGAGCTCAGCACGGCCCTAACCCCACGCTCGGCGGGGTGGTGTGTACAAAAAGGTCCAGTGAAAAGGTCTGTCCACTCAGTTTTAGACTGGGGCGAGCTCATATCCTCCAAGCACAAGTAAAACCCCAACACCTAGGCTCCGAAAACCATCACAGTAGGGATACACTGAGGAGTGCATCCAAATCCCCGATCCCAGATTTGTGGTTTCGACCTCACCCCCGCCAATGTACCCAAAACGCCTTCTCCTGTCGGTTTTACCCCACGCACGCCAAGAACAACTATTCCCAACCCAACACATGCATCACGAAGCTCAACGTATATACAAACTTATATAAACCTATATAGTAGTAGGACAATCAAGGACAGGATAATTAAAGAAGGTAGTGCAAGGTTCATCATCATCGTGCATTTAAAGTAAAGCGCTAGCATTCTACATAGCAATGCCTAATAGGTATTTCAGAATCACTCGGGCGTGAACACCTGTATGCGAGTAATCGTCGAAGTTTCCGCAGTTGTTCTTGATCTTCTGACTTGACTCCTCGGCTTCGAGAATCCTAGATTCGCAAATATAAATAAACACGGTGTCTAGATACAAATAACTCCAAAGAGAAGCAATAAAGAACCAAATAACTCCAAAATCTAGTCTAGCGGGTGCTTCATGATTTTAGAAGAATAAAGAAATTGATTGTTTTATTTTTCTCAAGCTCGAATCAATTTATTATTGATTTTCAAATAAAGAAATATTTTATGAATTTAATTATTTGCGATAAAGCACATGTAACACAAGTTAGCAAGTTAAAGAACCATAAGCTAGGTTTCAGGATGGTTTGCACGGTAAGTTGACTAGTCAACGACCAGTGTTGACCGGGTCAAAAAGGGAGGTCTTAGGTCATCCGAACCCCACAAGTCACCTTGTGGGTCCCGTAGGTAAGATTAGAGAGATTAAGCAGGATTACATTTGCTAGAAACGATGTGGTGATTGAGAAGCTTGGCTGAAGCTGATACATGACAAAGGTATGGCGAGGATGGATTTATCCAGGATATGGCTGATGGGTTTAGATAGCGCATTAGATAGTGCACGCGTCGTGCACGACAAAGGCGTGTCACGACTATCGTGATAGGTATGGACGGGACTTGAAAGATTGAGAAAAGACATCTAATTCACGGATTAAAATTTGGTGGGAAAGGGCAAAGGTTGTTGCTAGCAAGCAACCTATGAGATGGATTAGCAGTGCATATACTTGCTTGATTTTGAACTCCTCTACATGCTTGCATGTTAGAAAGCAACATGATTGGTTCCTGGCTGGTCCACCTATGGATGTTGATGTTAGCTAACTGGTTGCTCACTTCAGTGAATTAAGCCGCACTAGACTGAAGGACGGTTACAGGTCACAAATAAGGTGGTGACTAGGTAGCTTGAGCATCTGAGCAGGTGGCCAAAAACACATGGTAACACGCATGAGCAAAAAGGGATTACGACCCATGTTTAGTTAGCATGTACATGGTTTAGGAGCAGCAACTAAATAAACATGGATGTGGCTGGAAGCAACACATGACATGGCAGCTTGCTAGCTTTTGTGCATTGGCCGCAGCTTCACTGTTTGAGATAGAAAAATCACAAGCCAAGCATGGCTGGAAACAAGGTTGCTGCACAGATATGGAAACTAAAGGAAAAAGGGTTGGGCTGATGGTTAGAGTAAAACTAGGACTATAGGCTGCAGAAGATCAGAGAAGAGAGATCAAGGACATTGCTTTTTCTGATGCGCGAGATGCACACAGAAGAACAGAGGGGCCTGCTGCTACTGTTTGACTAGCTGATCAAGGAAGAGGAGAAGACAGTTGCAGTGGGGACTCGATGTATGAAGAGAGGTGCTACTGGTTCGATGGAGTAGAAAAAGGAAGGGGTGGAAGCTCAGGCTTGTGTTCTAGGGACTCGGGTTGCTTCTGTTGGAAGAAAGAAAGAGATAGGAGAAGGGAATGGCTGTTGTTTTGCTTCTTGCGTGATTCACCAAGAGACGGGAAAGCCGTAACTTGTATTTGGTGGATGGAAGATTTGAGGTATGGTCGGCTACAGTTGTGTGCTCGATTGGGAAAAAGAAATCAAGACTTCTGCTTGGTGATCGTCACGGTGTGGAGATGGAAAAGAGCAAGAATGCGATGGATTGGAGAGATGAAAGTGGCACGAGATGCGGCTCTGCCTGCTAGCTTCCATGCGTGAACTGCACGAGGGGGGAAAGAGTCCTGCTGCTGGCTTCCTGTTGATTGGATTGGTGGCGATAGGAATTTGAAGGGCGCAGGTACTCTTGGCTGTTCCGGCCTGCTGTTGGCACTACGTGAAAATCTCAAATAGGTCACACAGCATTTGTAACGGGCCCTTAACGCCCGTTACACCCACCCACATCTGTAGCGGTTGTTGTTTGGCGCCCGTTACCTATAAGCGCGCCAGGACGACCCCGGGGTTGGCCTCCACAACGCCTGTTACCAATGTGGACCTCTGGTAACGGGCTTCTTAAACGCCCGCTACATAAATTCTTTGTAACGGATGTTAAAAGAGTCCGTTACAAATGTTAAACCTATCAGTAACGGGCTTGTAAAGTCCGTTACCGATCAATGCCCTATCGGTAATGGGCTGCTTAAGTCCGTTACTAATCACTCAGTATTGGTAACAGGCTATAAAGTCCGTTACCGATAAGTTCGCACTGGAGACGCATGCTTGTAGGATGCGCCTCCTTTGATTGGCACCCAGGGTCGCCTTTTTTCTCACATCAGAGACACATTTTGTTATCTCGTCTGTGTGTCTGTGTCTTATCCCTTCGACACCACTCGCTCTCTCTCCGCAAAAGCTAGGCCACTCCTATTCCGACAACAACACTCGCTCTCTCTCCTTAGAAGGTCACTCGCTCGACCTGTGTGCTCAGATGTCCCCGCCGGCCTATCCCATTCACCGCCGCCAGCTGCGCGCGCTCTGAGGATTGCGCGACGGCGAAAGGGGCTAGAGCGGACGTCGACCGCGGCGTCCTCCGCGCCTCCAATCCTCCTCCTCGACCGTGCTCAGCTCGTAGAAAGTCCTCGTCAAGGTGCAAATTAATTGGCCCATTTTATTGAAAGTCTTCAGCTGTCTTTTTGTGTGATGAATTATGCTCATTTGGTGTATGGAATGCAGATGGCGTCTGCTGCTCGGGCTTGGATGTACAGACAACCCCAAGAAGATTGGGAGAATTTCTTAAGCGGGGTCAATGGTTTTCTAAATCAAGCACAGGCGGATATGAGAAACTGTGGTGTTCAGGCAATGCTTTGCCCCTGTATTGATTGTCTCAACCAAAAGAAATTTGCACAACGGGAAATCATTTTTCATCATTTGGTCACACGTGGTTTCACAAAACATTACACGTGTTGGAATAAACATGGTGAGGAAGGCCTTAATGAACTCGTAGCAGGCTGCCTAAATGAAGGTGAAGTGTGACACCATGCAAACCATGATGAAGACCTTGATGACAGTGCAATTTTTGAGGGAAATGAACCATTATTCCCACCAAATGTGTTGAGGCCTGAGGATATCACTGATCAACAAGTTAGGGGCTTCGATGATGGTGAGGTGTTGCAACGTGTGCACAATGTTGATCAAATGTTGTGGGATATTGAGTTTCAACGAGTGTACACACCTTCTGAATTAGCAAGGCTGAAGCAGTTCATTGAAGATTCAAAGAAACCCGTCTATCCTAATTGCCAGAAGTACTCTCGCCTTTCCGATGATCTAAAACTTCTGCAGCTTAAGGCAGATCATGGTTGGAGCAACAAAAGTTTCAAACATCTATTGGATGTGCTTAGAGACATGCTACCTGAAGGAAACCAAATAGCAGAGTCTATATATGAGGCGAAGAAGATAATCTGTCCTCTGGGAATAGAGGTTGAAAAAATCCATGCATGCAAGATCAGTTGTGTATTGTTCTGTGGAGATTATGCAGACCATGACAAGTGCCCCAAGTGTGGCTATGATTGGTACAAGAGGAAAAAGGATGGTGGAGATGATAATAATGCTGATGACGAGAATGAGCCCGGCGAGATTAGAGGCAAGAAGAAGAAGGCTAACAGAGGGGCTCCTGTGAGGGTGCCATGGTATTTGTTGGATCATTCCTCACCTGAGAAGATGGTTCGCAACACGAAAGGAGGCCAAACTCTTGCATTGGCATGACGAAGGCCGAAAGGAGCTTAATTATAAGAAAGATGGCAAGTTTAGGCACCACGCAGATGCAATGCAATGGGGTAACATTAATACCCACTTCCCATGGTTGACGACACAAGGAGCATATGGTCTGCTATGAGCACAGATGGCGTGAACCCATTCGGTAACCAGAGCTCAACACATAGCACCTGGCCTATCGTGCTGTCATTGTACAACCTTACACCCTGGCTATGCAAGAAACAAAAATATATGATACTGACAATATTGGTCTCCGGGCCAAAGCAACCTGGCGACCGTATTGATGTCTACTGAAGGCCACTAGTTGATGACTTGAAGATATTGTGGAAGCCTGGTGTGCCGGAGGTTTGGGATGAGTACAAGTGTGAGGAGTTCACAATGCATGGCATGTTGTTTACCACCATCAACGACAACCCGGCTCAGCGCAACCTCTCTAGCCAGAGTAAAAGGAAAGGTGCAGCTTGCCCACACTGCTTGGAAGATACTTGCACAATATGGCTAAGACATTCAAAGAAATACGTATTTATGGGGCACCGTCGTTTCCTCAGCAAGAAACATCCACACCGGGCCATGGATTGTCAGTTTAATGGGGAAAAGGAGAATCGAGAGGCGACGTTGCATGTGACTGGAGATATGGTCCACTTGAAAGTCAAGGACATCAAAACTATAGAGGAGTTACCCAAACTGACTGAAAAACCCTTGGCAAAAGAAAGAAACGAGATGGTGAAGAAGAAGAAGGAATGTGGAACAAGAAATCAATTCTATGGGAGCTAGAGTATTGGACGATGTTGGATGTGCGTCATTCGATTGACAACATGCATATCAAGAAGAGTGTGTGTGAAGCTACATGTGGAACATTGCTACAACCGAAGTCCAAAGGAAAAGATCATAAAAATGCAAGGGAGGATCTTAACGAGCTGGGCATTAGGCTGGAGCTCTATGTAGAGGAAACAGAGACGGGGACGAACCTTCCCATTTCTGCAACCACCTTGTCAAAGGCAGAGAGCAAAGAATTCTGTCAAATTTTGCATGATTTGAAAGTACCTTCAGGCTACTCATCAAACTTCAAGAGGCTAGTGTCAGTGAAGGACATGAAAATGGATTTCAACTTGATGAAATCTCATGATTGCCATGCGTTGATGACATCTCTTCTTCCTGTTGCACTTAGAGGTATCAAGACAAAACTGGTTCGTGACACGGTCACGAGCTTGTGTTTATTCTTCAATGCAATAGAACAGAAGGTTATTGATGAGGAAAAACTATTGGACTTGGAGAGGAAGCATTTCGAGACCCTATGCCTACTTGAAGCTACCTTCCCACCGTCATTCTTTGATCTCATGCTGCATCTAACAGCACACCTCGCAAGGAAAATATGGTTCCTTGGCCCATCTTACCTTCATCAGATGTTTCCATATGAGAGGTTCTATGGATTCCTGAAATCATTGGTACATAACTGGTTATTTCCGGAGGGAGCCATTGTTCGTGGCTACGAGACCATCGAAGTAGTGGAGTGGGCCATGGGTTATATGGAACCACAAAACCCCATTGGTGTGCTTTTGTTATGGGCAAGAAGATATGCAAAATCACAAATAGATTACATCAAAAGAGACATGTATTAGAGCATCTCCAAGAGTTTGCCAAATTTTACTTGGCAAATCTTGTGCTTTGCCAACTTCTAAAAAGATATGCCATGTAAAAAAAGAGTTCATCCCAACAATCTGGCATAATTTCACTTGCCAAATCTCGATCAGGAATCCTAAGAGAAACAAGTTGATTTGCCAAACTGTTGAGATAACCACAAGCTTTGCAAGTGAGTAGGTAAATTATATAAAAAATTGTACTGAATAGAGATAATCACAAAAGCAAGTCTCTTGAGATGCAAAATCACACACACAGAGATTACAATCATCATTGATACATCAGAACAAGGTTACAATGCAGCCATATCTTCATTACGAGATATGCAAAAGAGTTAAATACACCAGGGGTCCATGAACTTGCAACGCTGTGTCAAATAGGTCCATAAACTTGAAAACCAGACATCTAGCCCCTCGAACTTGCAAACCCGTTCACCTCAGGTCCAAACCGGTTTTGTACAGTGGTTTTGCATGGGTACTGCAGCATTGCTGATGTCAGCGGTGACATCAGGACTCCTATTTAATTTGTGAAATTGGTATTTTTTATTCAGAGCTCTAAATATAGCAAATAATATATCAATTTCGATCATCTCAATGAGTTCTTTGCAACGGTGTACTTAATTTTTTTATTTGAGATAATTTTATTTCGTGTAAAATTAAATATTTTTATAAAACGAGTGATATTTTATTCTCACTTCCAACCAGATATATATGTGGTCACGATTAAGTCCTGGACTGAAATTGATTAGGATTTATGATCTGGATGTGCCCATTTTTATTGTCATGATTCGGAAATAAAAAAAAGAAAGGTGTAACCAAGATTGATTAAGATTTAAGACCTGGATGCACGCAAAGCTAGATGTTTATACCAACCAACCCGACCGTGCTATCATCCCATGCCACCATCATGGGAATAAAGAAACGTTGCAAAACAGAAATAGCTTGCTGCATCAGTTCTATTCTTGGTGATCGACATGTGGTGTGTCGTCACCCGAACCTCCATGAGGACCGGAGGACATATACTTTTGCACATGTGCAATGCAGTAGAGAGACGTACGCTGAATTGACCAATCCCTTCCTCTTCGGAGATGTTGGCCAAGAAATTGGTGAGGGGTTGGTTGGTAAAACCCTAGCTTTACACGCGTCCAGGTCTTAAATCTTAATCAATTTGAGTTGTACCTTTCTTTTTTCTGAATCATGACAATAAACCGGTAATATATATCCAGAACTTAATCATGACCACATATATAATTGATTGCAAGTGAGAATAAAATATCACTCATTTTATAAAAATATTAAATTTTGCAGGAAATAAAATTATCTCAAATAACAAAACAGCTTACACCATTGCAAATAGCTCGTCGAGACGATCGAAGTTGATATATTATTTGCTATATTTGGAGCTCTGAATAAAAAGATATTAATTTCACAAATTAAGTAGGAGTGCTGACGCTACAGTGCCCATTCAAAACCGCCATGCAAACCATGCAAAACCGGGTTGGACCTGGGGTGAACAGGTTTGCAAGTTCGAGGGGTTGTATGTCTAGTTTTCAAGTTCATGGACCTATTTGACACAGCGCTGCAAGTTCATGTACCCACGGTGTATTTAATTCTATGCAAAATCACACACACACATCGGTCTTGCTCGCAGGTTGTCGATCTTGCTGCACATGGTCATCGAACAAGCTCCACTTCTGCTGACGGATTAGAGACTTGATTCCTTGCATGACTAATTAAAGAAAGCTTTTGTCTAGCAACCCTAATTTTGGTTTGCAAGACAAAAGCTGTCCTTAATTATGCTCATCTTACCAGGAAAAATAATGAGATATGCTCCATCCAGATTCTGGCTGCTTCCTCATCTTCCAAGTGAACACAAGAGAAAGATACAAAGAGGGTGGAAACATATCCCTTAAAAAATCCCCCCTATTGGAGGAGAAGGGGAAAGCAAAAGGAAGCCCAAGTGTGACAGAGAAGTTGCAGCAAGCTTTCCGTCGGCTTGTACATCCTGATGCCAGGAGGTTCTGGGCTACCTTCCCCGGACATGGCTATGTGGAAGGGGTACGTCACAAGGATTCTTCTGGCAGCCGTGTTCGAGGGATGAGCAACCCAATCACCCCCTATCACAAGAATTCTTTTAGCAACTGAGAGATCGAGGAGGACGAAGAAGAGAGAAAAGCAAAAGCTTGCGCCCTACAAGATCTATTCTTTGCGCCATAGCTAGATCTAGATCTATAGAAGAAGGAAGCAAGTGACTCGCTTTATTGTATCTGAAGAAGGAACCATATAGCTAGATCTAGATCTAGAGAAGAAGGAAGCAACTTGAATTGAGGAGGACCGATAGGAGTCAGTGTCGTTTTATAGAAAAAACAAGGAAGGGATAAGATCAAGAGCACAGGAACGGTCGGGAAGGTTCCCAAGACGGTCAAGACGGCCGGGAAACTGTTGCTAGTCAATGGCTGAGAGTAGAGCTGCAGAGGTAGTGATTCCAATGTAGAATTAAATTATACACGGAGTAAGCAAACATCATCTCCAATGACCGTGTTTGGATGGTAGATGTTAGTGTTACTGTTAGTGGTAGTTTGTAACACCTCCAAATTAACACAAGTGCTTGGCTCCAAAGTGTTAGTTTTGGTGTTAGTTTGCTACAAATTAACACTAACACCTACATCCAAACATCCAATGTAGTAATCATCTCCAAAAAAATAGAGGAAGGGATAAGATAAAGAGCACAAGAAACGGGAAGAGATTCCCAAGACGGTCATTAGCGAAACTGTTGCTAGTCAATGGCTGAGAGCAGAGCTGCAGAGGTAGTGATTCCAATGGAGAATTAAATGATACGCGGGGTAACGAAACATCGTATCTACGCGGATTAGCCAAACGTCGTTTCTAATTGAGAATTAAATGATAACACAGATTAGCCAAACGTCATCTCCATTGCATACTTAAACCGTGTTTGGAAACAAATCTCCTGTATCTTCTCCTTCCAAAACAATTAGATCCCCTGCCCCTTCATCTCTACCCGCGAAAAACAGCAACTGCCTACTCCTCATCATCACCATTCTCAGTCGGAGATGGATAGCATGCGGGAAGAAGCACGCGGCACCAGCCATCATCGCTGTTGCTGGGCCTCCCTCAAGACCTTCGCATTGAGATTGCGGCGTGTGTCGGTGCGACCTCGGAGCGGCCCTTGGCTAACCTCCACAGCCCACGCGGTACTTTCTCGACCATGCGCCGCGTGTGCGGCCACGGCGATGTCGGCCGGCGTTTGTCGATAGAGGGGATACGAGATGAGATTTCTTGGGTGTGGAACCCCACCGCTTACAAAGTATTCCTTGCTATGCTGAGCGGTCTTGGGAATCCGGAGGCTTGTTTCCTCTCCAGAATTAAAGCCTTCTTCATCGAACATAGGGGATACAATGATCTTCGGCGCGCCGCCGAGGGTGGGCACGATGTGGCGGCCTATCTATACGCCATCTTGCTCTACAAAGACAATGGTGGTGCCGCCGCCGACAACACCGCAAAGGGGTACATGAGGCGGGTCGTGGGCGGCGGCAGCACGACGTCGTCGAGATGGATGAGCAACAGGGGTGTCTGCCTTTGCGCGAGAAGGCCGCGCGTGCGCTCCACTACTCGACTTGGCGCATTTGGGGTGAACCGCTGCTGCCGCCGGCACAGGTGCGCGGTGATCAGTGCGCAGGCACCGGCGGCCGCTGCGGCGTAGAAAAAGGATGGCTTCGAATTTTTCTGTTTTGCAGTGAAGACTGTTGACTGCGCTGCGAAATGGTGAAGTTCGCATAGAGAATAGGAAATCAGTAGTAGTAGATTAGCTTTTGTATATGATGCTCGAATTATCTGTGTAAAATTTTGGGAGAGGAGCAAATCGGACGCGGGTTATCAGCCCCGCGTCGCTAATGACTATGGGGCCCAGTTCTATTCAAATGAAGAACAGTTCCCATTTCTCCTTTTAATCTGCAATCAAATGTTGTAACAAGTGTTTCTTCGTCGTTATTAGTCCAAATTTGATACTTTTTTTCCTAATTTTTTCTAAATCACCATGTATTCATTAATTTCATTGTTTAGTGTACATTCCGTTTGTTGAGTGATGTTTATATGCCTTATTTTGTTCTTTGTAAGTACAACATACAAATAATATTTGTTTTACACAACCATTAGTGATGGAACTTCACATTTCGTAAGCTTAAGGTGAACACAAGGTTTTGTTAAGTTTTCAAATGCATATGAGTTGGAACATGTTGCAAAGTGTGGAAAACTTCAATGTTCAAGCAAACATTCTTGGAAACTATGTGAGAGATGAAGACAAGTATATTATTCCTTCATCTAAACCACTTGAAATTTCAAAGGCAAGTTTAGGTACCCAAATTATGTTGCCAAGTCAATTTGTAGATTTTTTAGAACAAATTTGATGTTATTAGAATTATTATATAATTACCATGGGGTGTAAAAACGAAATATATGAATTTTGGGCACACAAGTTTGACTGTTGATATTTTATTCAAATACTGAATGTCCAAATACGAATTGTTCGTATTTTTATGATTTTTTAGGTGCTGTTTTATGGGCTCTAATAATTCAGGGAAGCAAGTTTCATTCCATAAAAAAGTGTGACAGGCCCACGCGTCAGCGTCAGCAGCCAATATAAAAAAGATAACCGTTGCCTGCCCGCCCGGACCCAACTGCCAACAAATGCGATCCGAATTCACTAACCATCGTCGCCAATGACATTGGCCTACGCGTCAGCGTCAGCAGATCTAATTCATCACAACAGATCTTCAGTTAATCTCGCGTATATTAGATCGAGTTCATGACATACAAAATCTAACAACCAAGCTAGTTAACTAAGAAGTTCATGATCGACAGACAAACTAAGTAGTTCATGTCCAAGAACCGGACAAAGACACAAAAGCACACAGACATTATTGTTACTAATTGGTAGAGGAGTCTATCAATTAGTCGGAATCCCGCCGTCGGCGCCTTGGCTGCCTTCGTCGCCGCCGTGGCTGCCTGAAGGACCGATACGGCAAACCAAAGAGGGGGGGAGTGAATGGGAGCCGATAAAAATTCTTCTCGAAGGAGATGGAAACTCCTACAAGATGAACACGGCTTCCAACACACGTCTCCGACTCACTACCCAAGTTGGCCAAGCCCACGTAGCCACTAGAGTGCCACTGGACCTAGGAACCAACACACACACCCTTCCGACCCGAGAACGCAGCGGAACACCAAATCTCGAGTCTTCAGACCCACACCGGTCAGACCGGTGAGCACCACCGGTCAGACCAGTCCCTGCTGGTGAAACTGAGCAACTTTCACTAAGTGGCTCGACACCGGTCAGACAGGTGGGACACACCGGTCAGACCGATCGCTGCCTGAAAGCCCTCAAGGCACCAAACAGGCCAAATGACCACAAAACTGACCCAAACTCGAAGCAGCAGCAACACAAGACAACTGTGAACACACCCAGACGTTCACCCGAGCAAAAACCCACCGAGGGGTGCACCGGTCAGACCGGTCAAGAGCACCGGTCAGACCGGTGTAGCCTGGGCAGTTCGGGATGAACAGCACCCGCGGGTCAACTCCCCCAAATCCAAATCTCGATCTCCCGAATCGCTCCACGGACTTGAACAAGACTTTGGGGATATTAGGAACACCTCATGAGGAGTCCATAGCCAAGTTTAATCCCACCAAAACTCTTCTAAAAAGGAGGAATCAAGGAAATCCCGCCAAGAGCACTTCCAACCCAAGAACTCAAGAAACCCCAAAATCGAGCACCTTTACTCACGGATTTGGGAGGGGAATCATAGCCCAAAGAACCACGAAGGGTTCCCACAAATTTCCCCATCAAATCCCCAAGAGAAAGGTCCCGAAAACAACCCAAAGAAATCACCAAGAGAGGGCTCCGAAAATCACCACCAAGAACAACCGGGGAAAACACATCCAAACCATGAGTAACCACGCCGGATCATCTATACATGAAACAAAGGTTCATACAAGGTCTAGCAAGCCGCCCGATCATCCATCCTCTCAACAAGATCTCTCCATGAAGCTCTCTTGCTAGTCCTATGGAAAACCCAAGGAAAATAGGAAGGAAAAAAGGAAAACAAATGAGCTAGGGTTCCAAAGAGTTGTCTGCCATCCTCTCACCTCTTGGGTTATATGGAGGCAACCGAATGTCTAAAATGCCCTCTCCTAATAACTAGGGATACAAGCCCCTCAAGGGTGGATTTGGAAGTCTTCATGTCTTTTCCATCGGACGGATGCCCGGCGACCGCACCCTGCGTAGCCTCGACGCAAGCCATGCAATCCCGACGTGTGTCCTCCGCTTCGAAGTCTCCGGACTGCGTCGTCGCACAGCGGTCAGACCGGTGCTCCTCACCAGTCAGACCGGTACCCACCGGTCAGACCGGTCTGGCGCTGCTGCAGCTCCGTCTTCGGTTCTTCGGTCTTGGTTTTGTGGATCAACCAAGGAACCCAGTGGTTTTCTGGTGAACCACCGGAAACCCCGCGAACTCGGTGTAGCCTCCGGCAATCTCCACTCATGACTCGGCTCCCACGTAGTCCCAGCTCGACCTTGGTTTTGAGGCTCTACCAAGAAACCGTCCACAACTTCATCTTGCTGTTCATGTCACCATGCGGCCCGCACTTGACCCCGCTGGCCACCGGGTCCCTCGAACGAAGCCTACTTGTCTTCTCCACACCTGGAGGCCTCACCGGTGACGACCTTTCACGCTTGATCTTCACATGCACCAACACCAGTCAAGCCGCAACCTACACTTGCAATACTTAGCCAAGAATCAGTCCACACAACGTTGTCAATCACTCATCACACAAGGAAGCGACCATCCACCGGTCCTCGAACCACACATGGTCCTCACTGCCGTCGTCGCCGTCGGAGCCACCGTCGTCGAAGAAGTGGTGGCGGGCAGCCCGCTTAACCACGGGGAGGTTCTCGAGCTTCTCAGTCAACCCGTGGATCCTGAAGGCGAGACCCTTCAAGGTCAAGTCCTTGTACGCATCATGATGCGCCTTGTTTTCGAAGGCCTCACCAACACCTTGAAGCTTTCTGAAGGCGCTCCTGAGCAGCTCGGCGGCGAACTTATTGTCGTCGAAGAGTGGTTCCTCGTTGGCGTCCTTGGCCACCGGCTCCTTCCCCTTCTCCAACTTCTTCCGACGGAGGCTTTCGTCATCGTCGTCCTCCCTTCGTCCCCGCTTCGACGGTGGTGGGCTCCTCGATGCCATCTCCTCCTTCTCTCGGTGCCCAAAGATTTGTAGTGGTGAATCGCGAGGAGAAAGAAGAAGTGAAGAAAAAGATGATAAGCTTATGGAAGAAGCAGGGGAGAAAGTAGGGGAGGGCGACTGGGTGAGGGAGTTATATTGACATGACGCGGAACCGTCAGGCGCCTCTGCCCCCACCCACTACTCCATTACTGCCAGTACGTGCCACTCGATTGCGCATTGGGCTCCATCTCGGGCACGAAGCCACGAGTCGCCTTTCACTTAGGTGGGAAGGAGAAGGGGCGGGGCAATGATGTCGGGCCCACTTGTCAATGGCAGTAGCCAAACTGCGGGCCTTTTCAATTTCCATTTATTGTTTTATTACGACATGGCCGAGGCGCCATCTTCAACCTTCAACCCTCGAGCTCGTCGCCTCCTTCAACTTCAATCCTAGTCGCCAACTTCATCCCTCATCAACTTCAATCCTCCTTGCCAACTTCATCCCTCGTCGCCGCCAAATTCATTGTTTAGTGTACATTCCGTTTGTTGAGTGATGTTTATATGCCTTATTTTGTTCTTTGTAAGGACAACATACAAATAATATTTATTTTACACAACCATTAGTGATGGAACTTTACATTTCATAAGCTTAAGGTGAACACAAGGTTTTGTTACGTTTTCAAATGCATATGAGTTCGAACATGTTGCAAAGTGTGGAAAACTTCAATGTTCAAGCAAACATTCTAGGAAACTATGTGGGAGATGTAGACATTTGTACACAAGTATATAATTCCTTCATCTAAACCATTTGAAATTTTGAAGACAAGTCTAGGTACCCAAATTATGTTGTGATGTCAATTTGTAGATTTTTTAGAACACACTAGATGTTAGTAGAATTATTACATCATTAACATGGGATGTAAAAACGGATTCTAAGAATCTTGGGCACACAAGTGTGACTGTTGATATTTTATTCAAATACTAAATGTCCAAATACAAATTGTTCGTATTTTTATGATTTTTAGGTGCTATTTTATGGGCTCTAATAAATCAGGGAAGCAAGTTTCATTCCAAAAAAATTGTGACAGGCCCACGCGTCAGCGGCAGCAGCCAATATAAAAAAGATAACCGTTGACCCAACTCCCAACAAAGGTGATCCGAGTTCACTAACCATCATCGCCCATGACACTAGCCCACTCGTCAGTGTTAGCAGGCGAACCGTGCGCGGGCTGCTCAAAATTTCCCACCTATATTTACTATAGTGCCCATGAAATTCCAATTGCTGCACAGAGCCGTCAAGGGCACGCCAGTAGTTTCATTAAACACAGTTACGCGTGCCGTTCATATTCGGCTCCTCGCTAAACTGATCCACAACGCCCGCATTCTCCCCACCGTCACCGCCAGTCACCCCGCTCGCCTTCGCTCCTCTCTCCCCGCCGCAGCCTTGCTCTTCTCCAGGCCCACCGCTCCCTGCGTGACGACTGTGAAAAGGATGCGGTTACTGGTGTGCGGACGTACGTCCGGCCAACCTAAAGACGGTTGACGCGGATCTGTCGACGTCGTCCCTGGCCACGACGACGAGCCGGTCGGCCGCCTCAGGCCACGAGCCACCATGGATCCGGCCCCTCCGACCATCACGAGAACAACTACTTCATTCGCGACAGAGGTTTGTCCTGCTTGAATCCCCAACACCCTCTCTCTCATCGGCCACTAAAATCAATCTGCTATATATTCATGTCAATGTGGATTAATTAGGGAGACTTGCCTAGATAGTTCGTCTTTAATTGATTGACTGTGGTTTTGATTGATGGATTTTGTTCCCCCAAATCTGTGTGAATAAATTGTTACTAACAGATGTAATTATATGAACTGTTGAAATTCATTTTCATGTTCCTGGTGCTACAGTTTTTGCACTATAAATTCATGAAAAGCATCAAGGATGTTAGCATACTTTAATTCTGCTATGCTCTGAATGTACCAGATCGACAGTTATGCTTTGGACCTGTTAGCATACTTTAATTCTGATGGCCACAAAATGTCATTGGGAATTGCATCGCAGTAGTTTATAATGTAGTCCACCCAACCTGCTATATTCATGTCAAGGTGGATTGGGGAGACATGCCTTAATAGTTCATCTTCAATTGATTAACTGTGGACTTGATGGATGGATTTTGTTGCTCCAAGTCTGTTTTGAATAAATTGTTGCTAACAGATGAAGTTATATGAAATGTTGAAATTCATTTTTATGTTCCTGCTGCTATAATTTTTGCACTGTAAATTCATGAAAAGCATAAAGGATGTTAGCATACTTTAATTCTGCTATGCTTTGAATGTAGTGATAACTAGACTGTCTTATGCTTTGTTGTGAGTGTTAATTGTTTCACTACTGTCATATATATTGTTATTGTTGGTGCCATGATGTGTTGTGAGTGTTGTTTCACTACTATCATATATAATGGCATGACCATTGCTTTATCCTCCTGTTGCATGTACATATGGAACACACAATCCAACGCTGCTCAAGTTGGACAAGGAACCAGTTGAAGGAATTTATTCTCTACTTTGATATATAAGCATATTGTTGTGTCCCTGTCAAAATGGTTAGCACCTATCCCTATATGCTAATTAAGTAAAATATGAACTGTGTATGTCTGTATGAAGTTCACAGAGGTTTGGTATCTAGATTCTGCTAAACAACATCCCCCGCTAAAGTTCCCAGACCTCCAAAATGTTTTGAACTGGTCAGTTTCTTGTAGGTTTTGTTCACAAAAATTCAATCTCTTAGTGTTTCTAATTGGTATTGCTGGACTTTGGTACAGTATTTTTTGTTCACAAAAAATCAATCTCTTAGTGTTTCTAATTGGTATTGCTAATCATGCAGGGCCTTTGGTGATGCACAGTACAGAGTGACGAAAGGAAAGAAAAAAAGCCAAAAGCCACACTCAAGCACAAAACAAATCTCGTTGTAAGACCGAGGTTTTTTATGCCCCCTTCTTATCTATTTGGTACTGCATTAACTTGTCATTTTAGTACCTTGATGCAGTGTGCTCAGCAGCCACGGGGGTCCTCTTTGTGTGGATTCCATGTCGCATTCCATATGTTAAGACTACTCGATGCTGTAAGTATATAACACTGCTCAACCTTGTCTCTGCTCATATTATCCATCTGATGTTAGAAAATGATTTCTACTTGTATTCTCACAAATGATTGTTTTTTGCAGGATTTCAAACCTCCTGTAGATGTTTCCATAGAAGATGTAAAGCGTCCGGGAGATGCTGTGTGAGTACATTCCTAAGGAGGCCATTGACCGAAAGGGCAACTTGTACATTGGTGCACCGTGAGTTTATTATGACCAGAAACTTGAAACTCATCCAGTCTTCTTTAGTCAGGTGTTGTTGCCTGAGAAACCTGCTTGGCTTGCTTGGTTGGGGTCAGATACTTCCTGGTTCAATCTGTTTTCTCATGACTCCATCCAAACAAGCCCTGATGAGAGTAACTTGAAACTTGATGTGATCCTAGCTAGCTTGTCTATAAATGTGATCTTGCTTTGCCAATATCTGTGATGTCTCCTTGCTGTGGTGGCTTCCATATCTCGGGCCGGTTCCGGGATGCGGCCCACGGTGGTCGCCAAATCTCGGGCCGGTTCCGGATGCCGCCGGCAACCAGGCAAGTCGGCGTTAATTAAAGCTCGTTACAAACACTAATCAGTAAGTAACGGGCTTCATTTGGAAAGCCCGTTACAAAATGCCCACAATGCAACGGGCAGTGTAAAAGCCCATTACCAGTCCTGACCGTTGGGCCCCAGGACCTGGCCGTTCATCGAGATATAGGAGACGTAGGTTGAAAACAAGCATCTCCTTTAATAGAGAGAAAGCAGACGCGCGTAGAAATAGATGCTTCTCATTTCGTCGAGATAGTGGAGACGCCGGTTCACAGAATGTGTCTCTGATGTTAATTTAACAGTAACGGGCTCTGTTCATTTCCATTACCAAAGTTCCATGTGGGCCCAGAGAAACAGCCATTTCACATGACCGGTGACTAGTTGTGGTAACGGTCGTTGTTTGATGCCCATTACGAATACTAGTTGTGCTGAGACGCACGTGAAATAGATGCGTCTCATTTCGTCAAGATAGTGGAGACGCAGGTGCACATCAGGCGTCTCTGATATTGAACTTCTGTAACGGGCTTTGCTTTGGTGCCTGTTACGAAAGTTCCATATGGGCCTAGAAAAACAGCCATTTCATGTGACCGATGGCTAGTTTTGGTAACGGTTGTTGTTTAATGGCCGTTACGAATATGTCTTATCAGTAACGGGCATCTGCCCGTTACCTTTCTTGACTTATTTGTAACACTTGATCGGTAACGAGCGCATTGCCCGTTACCAAAGCCAGTTTTTCATGTAGTGTGGGATTTGGGGAAAAGAGGACAATGGCTGCCACTTAGTATCTTGCAATAGTAATAAACAGAGGGATGCAGCTTCGGTGAGGTGGAGAGAAGGGAAAAGAGATGGTGCTTGCGTGAGGAAGATGGATTCCCAACCATCAGGTGGGCTCGCCATGGGAGATGAGAGAATCAGTTGCTGGTTTGCTTGGGGGGCGAACAGAGAAAGAGAGGAATGGCGGGGGTTGGTGGTGCCTACTAGCTGATTGCTTTCGTTGGAGAAAAACAAAGAAAGGTGCTCTGCTTGCTTGTTGCCTTGGAGAGGGGTGAAGGAAAGGGGCTGCTGGCCGATTGACTTGTTTGGGAAAAACGAAAAGAAATTACTGCAGCTTGCTTATTGCTGCTCGATGGGAGAAAAGAGGAGGCCCCAAAATTATGTGGGTGGCTTGCTCGTGCAGATCATGGTCGGGAAAAGGCTGCTGGTTGTGGAAGAGGAGTAGAAGAAGAAAATAGCTGGCTGCTGCAGCTTGCTTTATGGGAGAGAGAAGCACTGGTGGGATCTTGTGATTCGAAAAAAATGCAAGGAAGGAGCTGTGGATTGGATTTGGAGCCCTCGCTTGCTAGCAGGGAGCAGCAAAGGTATGAGCTCCCGCTTGGTGGCTGCGGTGCAGCCGTGCAGGCAAGAGGAAAAATGGGACGCCAACTTGATTTGGTAGGGGAGCAACAGTAAAATCCTAGGATTTTTGCCCTAGGTGTGAGCAGCAGGGGCGGGGACTGATCTGGGGCTCTCTAGAGCTAGGAATCAAAGGGCACAGTTTGGATTGGCAGGTTGATGCTCATGGCTTGAGCTCCTACTACTCGTTCTTGCAAGAATTGCAAGAGATGAAGGACTGCAGCTTGAAATTGTTCGGTGGAAAAGAAGAGAAAGGAGGAAAGGATCTCTAGTTGCTTTTAGTGGAGGAAGTGTTAACACCAAAAATTGGTACAGGAGAGAGTCTGATTTGTGGGTCTAACTTGGTCAAATCCCGTTCAGCGGGGGGAAGATTTCTTCAGAAGATTCGGCAGAGATGCTTGCGGTCGGCAGTTTTACTTCCGTTCGGCAAAGGGACTGTTTGCGCTGATTTCGCGGGATCGCATGGTGACGTGGCCCGAGCGGAAGGGACGAATGGATGGATAAGCATTCGCAATTGGGCGTTAAATTAGGTATCAAATATTGTGCTCATAGTGCACCAGGAGTCGTGCTAGGACAGGGTATAAATATGAACCCTGGATGTATGTAATGGTAATCGAACATTCTCATAACAAACCGGCTTTACGCCAAACCTTAGAGTCCTTCAGTCGTGTCGTCGAGTTCTTCGAGAGGGTTCATGGAGCTTAGTATCATGTGGTGGATTTAAGCTTGGTTCAAGAGCATTTCTTGCAGATGTTTCTTGCAGGTTTTTACTTGACAATCCAGCTGCTCAAAATTACAAGGGGTTGGGAAACAGAAGGCCTGGCGAAAGAAGCGAAAGTATGCTTCGTTTATTTTTTCTTTCTTTGCTTCTTCAGCTCCTCCCTCTTCAGCTATTCCAGGACCACAGTGACGGCAACTTGGAAGCTTTGGGGATGACCGTGGCTTGCAGCCTCCATCAGGCTGTCCCAGGCAGCTTTCAGGTTACTGTACCTGTCAGAGACATCTAAGGTAGAAGATTAGTTGTTAGAAACAGAGATCTGAGCTTAAGCATGGAGTCAAATAAAGATGGAAGTTTTACCCCCTACTAACGCCTCCAAGGTCATGCGGTGTTCGCGTTCGGCATGGCAGCGGGCGGTGATGTCTCGCAGATCGTGCTCTAGATGCCGAACACGGCGGCGCAACTAGTGATTGACCCTCTGTTCTGGCGTGGCGTCCTCTTCTTCAAGGGAGGAGTCAGAGGAGATGTACTCGGGTGTTTCTTCAGTCCCAAGGATCTCTTCAGGAAGCAGGTCAAGGCTGGAGAAAACGAGGAGGGTTAAACATAAGATTGTAAATGAGAGCAAGAAACAGATCAGAAGAAAACTCACTCTTGAATGGTGTGCTTCTTTGGTGGAGTGATGTCCTCCTTGATGGGTTGCTTGCCTTTGTCCGCCATTGCTTTGGGGTTTTCTCTTCTGGAGAGGGGAAGAAGATGTGAAGTGATGGAGGAGTGTGTGAGTGGATTTGCAAGGCATCCTAGAGGGCTATTTTATTGACTGAGCGAGCGCATTGGGAGTGACAACTGGTTGGCATACGTTATTGGAATACCAAGCGACAGGGTTTTTTCCCAAATGCGAAGGGTTTTCATTGAACAGTGTTTATGGTTCCCGAACTGAGGATTTTCTATGGATTTTGCGCCAAGGGACACTTGTTTTCGCGTATTCAGCTCAAGTAAAGTTCCCGAATGCGTTTGAGAAAAGTAAGGTTCGCAGTTGCAAACAGGAGGGAATCATCACAATGCAAGCATGGAAATTAAAATTCTTTATTTATTGCCGAAGATCAAACATCCCTAGTACAATATAATCAAAGAGCCTGTTCAGCACAGACTGGGGATGAGTGAGTTCGGCAATGGCATCGCCATGGCCATCGAGGCGCTCCAGGATGACTTCGATCTCGTCGATGTCTTCTGGTGCGCCGCCTCGGAAGCCGCGCGGCTGGATGGAGTAGTCGACGCCGGTATGCGTCGCCATGGCGGCCAAGCCCAGGGTGGTGCCGAGGCGGATGCCGTGGACGGCCACCTCGTCAACGCGGTCTTCCACCGTGGCGAGGCGCTCCGCCGGCATGTCGCCGGGAGCGTTCACCTTGTCAGCCAACTGCTTAACCAGCATTTTTCAGCTGGTCAAGTTCGGCGTCGCGTGCTGCAAACTACAAGGCGGTGATGATTAGTATCAAAAGCCGAATTGGATTGGGGGGTAATCTAAGGGATGTACCATCGATGGTTGACAGCAACTGTTTGCGCTGGTCCTCCCACTCGAGTTCGGCGATGCCAGCCTTCTTGGAGACATCTTCCACCTCGCGCTGGGCCACCTCGAGCTCCGCCTTGAAGCGGAGGGCATCGAGCTCCCCGTAGGGCACGGGGGAGTAGTTGTTCGACTCCGAGGAGTCGTCCGGCAGAGGCTGATTCATGGCCGTCTCGGGGGGCGGGTTCTAGTGGATGAGCCTGAAACAGAGAAGATTGTCAGGAATAGAGGAAAATCTAGAAAGAATCATAAGAGAAGATGACGATCACTGCCTCCGACGCGCGCCGGCGCGGCTTCCTTTCGCCTCGTCGGCAGCGCGGCGCCTGTTGCTACCCGCCATTGGTTCTTGGAGCCGTACTGGTGATGGCAAAAGCAAGCTTGAGTTGGCAAAGATTTGAAGGCTAAAGGCTTGGTGAAAGGTTGGGGGCACCTACGGTTTTATTTATAGGACTGGTGAAAAGATCGTGGCCTTGGATCGTGGTGCATATCCCGAGAAACTTGGAAAGTGGAGAGGTTTCCTTAACTGATTCGCCGTCGGGTCGTTTGGAATTCAAGCTGAGTCATATTCGGTTGACTGGCTTGGCTGAGTTGCGGTCGGAGTGCTGTTCGGGTATAGCACTGTTTGACCATAGTTGCTGAATAAATCGTCCAGAGCTGCAAACGAAGTCATGCAGGGAAAAGGAAAAATGAAGTTTATAAAAGGCAAGGTTACAACGACGATTGATTCGTTTACACACTGTTCAGTACAATCAAATGTTCAAGTACTTCGCAACGACGCTAGAGGCATTTGATATTATCTGATTGATATTCTCCATCCATTCCTGATAATCTCTCTGAGTATTGGATAGAGCGGAGAGTTGTGCCTCGAGCTGGTTTGCTTCGGTCATGGCCGCTGATGTTTCCTCTTGAGCTTTCTCTATCAATCCAGGGAGCTCGGCTATCTTCTTCGCATCAACTTCAATTTCAGCTGAGAGATTCCTCAACTCAGTTTCTAGTGCAGTCTTTCTGGCAATTTTCAACTCGAGAGCGGACTGCAGATTGGTCAACATTTCCTTGTGGCTCTCGGTTTGGGCTTGTGATCCTTTCACAGCTTGCTCAGCTCTAGCTTTCTTTTGCTCAACGGCTGGTCGGGAGGATTGGCTCTTCAAGGCTCGCCTTATTGCCACATATGGATATTCAGACCTGAGATAGGCTCCAAGGAAGCTTTGATGTCTTCAGGGAGCTTTTGACTGATGGGTTCAAGCATTTCTTCGAAGTGATCAACATCTCTGATTTGATCTCGAGCAACTTTTTGCAGCCAGGAAAAGATTTCTTTGAGCCTTGCCTGAGTTTCCTCTGATAAAACCTGACTTGAGGGTTCCTCATCCCCTGTTCGGCAGTTGGATCATTCACCATAAATGAAGAGCTTTGTGGTGATGAAGATTGATCCTGAGAGGGATTGCCGAATTAGCAGTGGTTTATTAAAAGAGGATAACAGAGTTGGATGCTTGCACTTACCTCGTGCCTGATTCCTTAAATTGGGACAGAGGCCTGTCCAGGTTCAGGGGAAATCTCTTGGGTGACCAGTGGAAGAGGAGTTTGAGGAGTTCTTGGCAAAGCTGAGGTTTCTACTTGAGGGGAAGCAGGTGCAGTCCCTGGTAAATTTGAGGCTTCTGGCTGAAGTGAAGGTAGATTTATCTCTGTTGAGACTGGGATTTCTGCTTGGCCAAGGGGAGATTGAACCCTTAGGGAGCTTGAAGCTTCTGGTAGAACTGATGAGTTCATTTCTGGTGAAGCTGGCACTTCTGCTGGAGGAGAGGGGAATTGGGTGCCTGGTAAAGTTAAGGTCTCTACTTGAGCAGAAGATGGTTCAGCCCTTGGTGAACTTGTATGTTGAGGAGAGGAGGTTTCCACAGGAAGGTCTACCAATATTTCTTCTGCAAATGTCAGATGAATAGTGAATGCCAGTGTAAATAATGATCTTTGAAGAAAAAAGAAGTAATAAAGGTCATACCAATAGATGAAGCATTGGCAGGTTCCGAAGCTGATGGTTGTTGGGTTCTAGTCTGAAATTGCACAAGATGAAATTTATCAGAATAAGAGTGGTCTTGTGTTCAAGAAAGAAAAGATGTTACCTCAATGAGGACCTTTTTAGTGGTTCTTTTCTTCTTGGCAGCTGGAGGTACAACCAAGGGTAGAGCTTTTCTCTTGTCAGAAGTTGAGCTGGTGAGAGTAGGGTCCATTGTGGCATATCTGGCCATCAGGTGAGCCAGAGTTGTGGACTTGAATCCCAAGGCAGAGATTGGGCCTACCACATTATAAGCAAGTGCCCTGGCTCGACGAGCAGGTACAGTATTCTGCAAAGGATGGCCAAAATCATGATTAGTAGTGAAAAGTATGCCTGGTCAAGGAAAAGATAAGTGTGTTACCTCTGAAATTGGTTGAAAAAAAATCAGGCATCAGCTCAAGACAGAATGAGTGCACTGGCTCATTGAAGATGTGGTCATAGAACTCTTGCCACCAGGAGATAAAGAGAGGGTGAGCTATTGTTGTTGGTGTGAAAAGCCAGGCATAAAGAGTTGGGCTGCAGTTATATTCAAAGACCCTTCTGGCCTGAATGTTCTCTGTGATTTCCTCTCTGGGTTTGAGGAACTCATGAAGAAATGGCCTTGGGGGCATTTGGCCACATCCTAGCTGTCGGGCCATCATATTTGGCTGGTAATACTCATAGGTGCTGTGATTTAACCTTCCCCCACAAAATTCTGCTGGCAAGGCACATGGATGGATGAAGATATTGAAGATTTCTATAGATCTTGCATCATGGCATCCAGTTTCAAAGGAGAATTCAAAGGGGAGGGTTAAATTGTCATTGTTCAGATAAGGGAGCCAAAGGGGATCAGGGAAACCTATGAAGAAGAGCTCAAAAAGCTGACTGACATTCTGGTCGATAGATATGGTTGAAGCAGCTTCTCCATGGGTTTGGCATCCTCTGGTAATCTGGGCTTCTCCTTCCTTGTGACTGGATGAAGGGAAAAGCCGATTGTTGAGATTGATATCGATAATCCGGTGCATGTACAGTTGCAGCCACATTTGCACAAACCACCAAGGGCCGTTGACACATGATATCTTCTGGCCGGTGTGCATTTGGGAAATGGTCTGATGGAGCATGTGAAGGATCGGATGGCGACTATAGAGGGGGGGGAGTGAATAGGAGCCAGATAAAAATTCTTCTCAAAGAACCAGGCCTATACCCTAGTCAAAACCCGGTCACACACAAGCGTTGGAATGAATCACACACCAATCGCCAAAACAACGAGTCCTTGAAACACACGCGGAAGCACGAAAGAAGGAGGGAGGAATCGAACCAAAGAGCAAAGCAGCCAGGCTCTGGCGGACCGTCCGGCTGGGCAGGGCGGACTGTCCGCGATGGCCGCGCGGACCGTCCGGCGAGAGAACCGCGGACCGTCCGCACCCTTGCCGCGGACCGTCCGGCCTGAGCCACGGACCGTCCGTTAAAGCGAACAGAACCACTAGAACCGACCCGAGAAACGGACCGTCCGCGAAGACCGGGCGGACCGTCCACGCGGGCCACGGACCGTCCGCTACTGAAGCTCGGACCGTCCGCAAACCGGCTGCAACGAAAAACCAAAACCAAATCGGATCGAAAGCAAAGCCGAGCAAGAACACGAAGAACACGCGAAGAACACTATACACGATGATCGTCCGCCTGGCCCTCGCGGACCGTCCGCCAAGCACGAACAGAACTGAAAACTGCTCGACCCCGAAAGTCAACACTCCCAATCCATCACCGGATCTCCCTAACGATAGTAGCTGTTAAGACAAGAGTTTGGGGACATGTAAAGCGTCAACCAAGGATGCTATACCCCAAAAATTTCGTCTCCTAACTCCCTAAATCATCGGGAATCACGGATCCTTTAAACACCACCAAAAGCTAGAGCACCGAACGAAAATCCTTGAATCGAAGTGGTTTCCCGGCGTTTGAGGGCACAAGATCAATCACAAAGATGCACTACACATCCATCCATGTTTCCCTCAAAGAAATCCGGGGAGAAACCCACTCAAATCCGCGGAATCACACCAAGAACAAAGGCACCAAAAACAAGCACGAAAATAGCACAAAAAGAGCTCCGGAAAAGCAATAAAAGAAATTCAGGAATAGAAAGATTGGCACAAGATTTAGAGGATGAAATCACTATGAATATCTTGTCCAATCGATTACAAGCCACTCCTAGAAACCAAATCTAAGATGGCAAAAAGCTCCAATCAAAGAGCCACTCTCCCCTCTCTCCCTCTCTCCCAAAGCACTCCAAAATGAAAGAGTACAACAGCCTCTAGCCCAAGAGTTGGCTGAAAATTCAGCCGCCTCCTCCTATATATAGGCCCTCCGGAAAAGACCGAAGTGCCCCTAGACTAGGAGTACAACACAAGCCCTCACAGGGGCATTTTGGTCAACACATGAAGTTCACCATCGGACGGCCGCGCATCCATCAGGCCTTCACGTCCTCCCGACGCAAGCACCTCGATCATGCCGCGTGTCACCCGCCTCGAAGCTTCCCGACGCACCCGCATACCGTCTCCGTCACGTCAGGCCCTCGGGCTCGGTTTTGAGGCCCAAACCGAGAAACCCTCCTCCGATGGTTTTGTGGCCAAACCACCAAACCCCGCGTACATGGCCCGGCCTCACCATGCCAAGTGTCGAGCCCGCCAAGCCTTTCACCTCCGGCGCTCGGACGGTCTACTCAGTCTTGCCTCGTTCCTTGACTTGGCCACCACCGATGCACCGGCTCCATGTCCACGACTTCGTCTTGCTCTTCTTGCACCATGCGGCTCGCACTTGATCCCGTCGGCCACCGGGTCCCTCGAACCAAGCCTACTTGTCTCTCCACTCCTCGGAGGCCCCGCAAGGCTAAGACCTTTCGCGCCTGTTCTTCACCTGCACCAACGCAAACCAAGCCGCAACCAACACCTGCAATACTAGTCCAAGAGTCAGTCCACACAACGTTGTCAACCACTCCTCACGAGTGCATTGACAACACACCACACAAGCAATAAGGTAAATACACAAAATAAAACACACAACACAACTCAACACTACACACACAAAGCTTCGAACCATCCGGTCAATCACTCATCACACACGGACCAAGGTACTTCTCAACTTGGTTCCTCAATCTCCCCCTTGATGAGTGCATTGACAAAAGAAGGTCAAAAAGCAAATAAGAACTCATTCAAGCGCCACAAAGCCAATAAAAAGCAAACAAAAGGCCACTTGAAGTGAGAAGGGATAAAAGCATGCTCCGACAAAATCCTCTCGAAACCAAAGCAAGCACAAGAGCTAAGCGCAAACGAAGAGACACACTACCAACATGCAATCCCTAAAAGCCATCAAACCAAAATGCTCAACCCAAAGTGCCATAAAACTTTTACCAGAACACTTGTCAACCGCTCATCACCATCAAATCAAGGTTCATATCAACTTGATTTTCAAAATTTCTCCCCCTTGAGGAGCGGATTGACAACATGTGAGCACAAAGAAATGGTTTGAGAGGGCAAAGACCGAACACCTCATCCAAGTGAAAGGAAACCACACAAGAGCAAAGAACATGGTCACTTGGCATGAGAGAAACCACAAAGGCCAACTCAATGTCTCGGTCCCCAAAGACATGGGCAACGGCTCGACACGACCGAGACAAGAATGCATGATCCCTCAAGAAGAGGCACAAAGGGCTCAACACCGATCATGGACAAGCGAAATCACACGATCCCTCAAGAAGAGGCACAAAGGACTCAACACCAATCATGTGATAATCAAAAACATAAGTCAACCGCCGGCTCCTCAAGAAGAGGCAAAGGGGCTCAACACCACCGGCACAAAGAGCACAAAAATCACAAGCTCCCCCCTAAACACATGAACTAGGACCAAAGAGCATACAAAGCTCACCCTAAACTCATGAGATAGAGAAAAGAGCACACCAAGCTCACAGGCTCCCCCTAAACACATGCACTAGGGACAAAGAGCATACAAAGCTCACCCTAAACACACGTGATAGAGCAAAAAGCAACCACCAAAGCACAAGTCAGGAAAACAAAGGAGACTCACCAAAGCTCCCCCTACACAAATGCAAGCTCCCCCTGAACATGTGGAGAAAACTCCCAAATTTTAAATGCAGTTTTCTGAATTTTTCATTAAGCTCACCTCTTCTCCCCCTTGTTGACAAAGTATGAATCAAGGTGAAAATGCAGAAATGCAAAACAAAGCATATAAACATCTACATGAGCTTCTCAAATAGGCCAAATTTAGTGACAAAGGCTAGAAATGAGACAAAGAGCACATATATGGACCATAACATAGCCAAAGCATTGCCACAAGTAATATATGGAAATATAGGCATGTGACAAAGCAAATTTTCAGATTTGAATAATTATATCAAAAGATGGCTCACTTCAAATGTAAAAGCCTATCCATGTCATATTCTAGCCAAAAACATGCATATCATCCACAGATCATACAAGGATATCCAATTCTCAACAAAAGATCATTGCAAACACCCATAAAGCAAAGCATGTCATGTTAAAGCTCATGAGCCATGTGTCCACTTCGGGGAGACTTCTCCACCGGTGAACATCATGCAACATGTTTTGCACCCATGTGTGAAAGATAAGACATTTTAAGCATAAACATGATGGAGGGAGCATTTTTCAAGCATACACACTTCTTTTCAAGATTAATTCATTTCATGGTACATGAAGTGCCTTTGCGGCAAAAAGAAGCTTATGCTCCTCCATGAATGCAACATAGGCTAAACATTCACAATGATATCGGCCTTTGGCCCAAATGCAAGAAAGAGACATCCAAGCACAATCTAAGCATGAAAGGAACATTTAGACCAAACAGTGACATGGATATACTACTACACATGAGTGGAGCACATTTCATCAAATTTAGTCAAGATTAGCATTTGATTCAAAAAGGCTATCTCACAACACATATATCTCAAATATTCCAAGAGCATAGCCTCACATAGCCATTTCTCCACACACATGACCAATATCTCACAAGTAGCCAAAGAAACTCAAATGAGGCATATGGAAGAAGCTCATCATCCTAAAATGCAATATGATACAAATGCAACATAGGTAGATATGTACATCAAAAGGAACATGATATATGATAGAATGCGAGACACAAATGTCAAACCTACCAAAGTCTATACATCATGATATATGATACAAATGCAATGCAGAATGCATAGGGAGACAAGGAACTTGACTTAACACCAATAAAGCTCACGAGGGAACACACCAACCAAGAATCGCTCCAAGCGAGAGAAGAGCCACCAAAGGTCCCAATTGAGTACCATAGAAAAAGTACCAATTGCAAAACCACAAAGATCCCAATTGAATACCATAGAAGGAATATCAATTCAAGGATCACAAAGACTACCCAGAAAGCCACAACCCTTCTTGGAATCAAATTCCCTATCAAAAGAAGCCAAGCTCCCCCTCAACCAGGGGCAACTAACAAAGCAAAAGCTAGGAAAAGGAAGAGCAAGGAAAAAAACTCTAAAACCAACCGAAAAGAGGAACAACAACACAACTCGAAGACAAGACAAGCCCAAAACTCCAAGGAAAGCTCACAACATGCTACACAATGCATTGATAATATCAATTAACATAAATAGAGCATTGTAACATGATTCCACAAATATGAATAAGCATGGGCAAGCAAGTATGTCAACAAGGTACAACACTAAACCAACATGATACCAAAGAACAACATGCCAAACAATATACAAGAACTAAACAAAAGCATGATACAAGATCACATTGATCACGCACCAACATATATTACAAAGCTAGCATGACAAGAGATACATGGGGGACAAACATGCTAACAAGAAAGGTACCATCGAGCTAGACAAATATGATATGAATGAACAACATGACATATCCGAGCAATCAACAATAAAGCATGACATGATGTTCATAAATAACATCCACCATAAAATCATATTAAGATAGCAAGATAGATATTCAAGATCACAAAGCTATCATGAACAAGATGGCTAGCCTACCATGGTTTTCACACCAGCAAGACACAAGTATATACAAGAGAGGACAAGGGGAAAAGAAAACTCACTATACATGTGTACAAAGGCTTTCAAGAGCCATCCAAAACGGTGTGGAGAACCATCATGTCTCCATTGAGCTCATGTTCTCCAACCGCGTCTCCATACCTACACACAAGGAGACGAGAAAGACCGAGCCTTGGATCCCAAAGGGTTAGCAAGCACGTACTTGGGAATCCAAGATTTGGTCACACGGGTAAGTGGTGCACACAACCTATCATGTGGGTTAGCATGATGCAAATGCCGGTTGGAATGAAAAGTCTTTTGAACACCCTTGGAACCATGCCTCAAAGAAGTCACTCGCGAAGAAAGTCGAGTGCTACCACAAGCAAAAAGGCAAAGATCCTTCGGGGTCGTAGGAGAAGAACCAACACAAGCACCACAGGAAGCATGTCGCGGACCAACACAAGAAACACTAGAAGCATGTCCACGAGCATGGCCTAACTCACTAGAAAGACTGTCATAAAACCCGTCCACAGATCGCGCCTTCTTAGGCTCACAAGTGTTCATGCCATGAGAAGGGCTATGAACAACCAAAGGCCTAGAGGCACCTCCTCGCCGTATTCTCCTTGCCCGCGGTAGCAAAAACTCTCTTGATGCCCATCCTTCCCACAGTGAGAGCAATGGTACAAAGGCCTATCGAGAGGCACGGTCTGAGTGGATGAATCACCATTCTCTTGTAAGTGGGAAGTCCCTTGGGACTTAGAGCATGAAGCATCAACCCCAACATCCAACTTGGTGCCCACATTAGAATCACACGTGCCATGAGAAAGGCTACATGGCTTCTTAAAAACTTTAGCACGCACACGTCGCTCGTGCTTGACACGGCGAAAGAAAAACTCAACGGTATGCCCATCCTTCTTGCAAAAAGGTGCATTGGAACCTCGGCTTGGGAATATGAGTTCCAAATATGTGGGAGGCACCCTTTCCATTCAAATCACCTTGGGCAACACCGGAAGAAGCAACAAGCTTAGGAGTAGCTATGAGAGAGCTATCTAAAGCACTAGCACACTTACCACCATCCAAAGACTCACACTCAAGAGAAGAAGTCGACTCCGGTTTAGAAGAAGCAAATTTAGAAGCATCAACATCGGAGTGACAAGAGAAGCAAGAATCCAAACCCTTGGCACAAAGACTCTTGCACCTTGTGCGCAAAACCTCATTTTGAGACTTGAGGTGCTCACAAGTACCACATGTCATGTTTTTCAAATTATTGATTTCTTCTTCAATGCATTTAGCATATGTGGTACGCAAGAGTTCATTTTCTTTCTCAAGGTTGGCATTCATCTCATCATGCTCAACCAACTTGGCGCTCATATCATCGCGCATTTTCTTTAAAGCCAAAACTTCACTTTCCAAATCAATGCATGAAGTGCAAATGAGACCACATGAACAAGTATCATCATTTACACCCATCAAAGCATCATCATCATCATTATCACAAGAAGTATGGCAAGCATCCTCTACAAGAAACAAAGAGCACTTGCTACAAGGCATGGATTTTATATCACAAATTTCAGCCCTAGCATGCTCAAGATCATCTACACATGTGGTGTGAGTCAATTTTAATTCATTGATTTCAGCATGCAAAGACTCACAAGAAACACATGGTAAAGAAGCACTTGTCTCTAACAAAGCAATTTTACTCCTAGCCATATCAAGCTCATCATTCAAAACAACACAAGAGTTGCAAGGCATAGAAGCATTGGATTTCAACAAGTCAATTTCAGATTGCAAGTTAGCAAGAGATGATCTCAATTCATCATTCTCAAAATCAAGATTGTCGCATGCTCTTCTAAAAGCTTCAACATGCATTTTGCGCCAATTAACTTCATCTTTTAATTTCTCATTTTCAGCACACAAGGCATCGCAAGATTTGCAAGGCAAAGAAGCTTTGAAATTTAACACCTTAATTTCAGATTTCAAGCATGCAATGGAAGCAATCAAAGCATCATTTTTAGCATGCCTGGTGTTACAAGAAGTGCAAGAATTCAAAGCACGAGACCTCCAATGAGCCATACCACATTTCAACCTAGTAAGAGAGCATTTCATCTTCTCATTCTTCCTACGCAAGGCATCACACAAATCTATGTTTCTCCTATGCAAGTCTCCACAATAACGCTCACAATCATCCAACCTATTGCATAGGATCAAGATAACTTTGGCAAGTGTACCTTGGTTCATGACTCCTAGCTTGTGGTAGAGCTCACCTTTCTTGATGTCACCATCTCGATAGTCCTCGATGAGAGATATCATCTCCTCCATTCCGGCTTCCGCCTCAACCTCCATACTCCTCCTGCTCAAAGAACCACAAGGAGAAGAACTTGGTGACATAATAAAAGTACCGGTTAGGATTAGCCGAAAGCAAACTCGAGGAACAAGCAACGATGCAAAGAAAGCACTCAAAATGCCTCAATTCTCTAACAACTACTGACGAGTTCAATAGCAAAGGATCTTGTCTTTTTCCCAAAATTTTACCACTGAACAAGGAGCACCAAAGATAGAGGCACAAAAAATTTCAGCTCAAAATAAGGTGAAATGAAGTCTAGAGAAAATCCAGAAGAAACAAGACAAAGCAGCAAGAGACTTAAATGAGGATTTTTCAATTATCTTGTTGATTTTTTCTGAATTTTTGAAGACCCCAAAATGATCTTTAGATGACTTTGGATCACCTACAAATGGAGTCACGAAACCGCTGTAAACATTTGAGCCAAAACGGAGCACCGAGCGAAAATTTATGCCCGTTTTACTGAAGGTATCTCAAGTTATGGTTTTCCAAGGGCACAACTCCAAATCGTCGGACTCAAAACGTCCAAACCAAGGTCGCAAGCAAAAGCACCTCTTTCCTCTAGTCACCCTATGGATTCAAGACTTGTTAGAGCCAAAAGAATCCACAACCGGCTCTGATACCAAGTGAAGGATCGGATGGCGACTAGAGAGGGGGTGGAGTGAATAGGAGCTGGATAAAAATTCTTCTCAAAGAACCCGGCCTATACCCTAGTCAAAACCCGGTCACACACAAGCGTTGGAATGAATCACACACCAATCGCCAAAACAACGAGTCCTTGAAACACATGCGGAAGCACGAAAGAAGGAGGGAGGAATCGAACCAAAGAGCAAAGCGACCAAAGCTCGCGGACCGTCCGGGCCCAGGCGGGGCGGATCGTCCGCGATGGCCGCGCGGACCGTCCGGCAGGGGAACCGCAGATCCGTCCGCACCCTTGCCGCGGACCGTCCGCCCGAGCCGCGGACCGTCCGTTAAAGCGAAACAGAACCACTAGAACCGACCCGAGAAAAACGGACTGTCCGCGAAGACCGGGCGGACCGTCCGCGCGGGCCACGGACCGTCCGCTACTGAAGCTCGGACCGTCCGCAAACCGGCTGCAACGAAAAACTAAAACCAAATCGGATTGAAAGCAAAGCCGAGCAAGAACACGAAGAACACGTGAAGAACACTGTACACGCGGACCGTCCGCCTGGCCCTCGCGGACCGTCCGCCAAGCACGAACAAAACTGAAAACTGCTCGACCCCGAAAGTCAACACTCCCAATCCATCACCGGATCTCCCTAACGATAGTAGCTGTTGAGACAAGAGTTTGGGGACATGTAATGCGTCAACCAAGGATGCTATACCCCAAAAATTTCGTCTTCTAACTCCCTAAATCATCGGGAATCGCGGATCCTTTGAACACCACCATAAGCTAGAGCACCGAACGAAAATCCTTGAATCGAAGTGGTTTCCCGGCGTTTGAGGGCACAAGATCAATCACAAAGATGCACTAGACATCCATTCATGTTTCCCTCAAAGAAATCCGGGGAGAAACCCACTCAAATCCGCGGAATCACACCAAGAACAAAGGCACCAAAAACAAGCACGAAAATAGCACAAAAAGAGCTCCGAAAAAGCAATAAAAGAAATTCGGGAATAGAAAGATTGGCACAAGATTTAGAGGATGAAATCACTATGAATATCTTGTCCAATCGATTACAAGCCACTCCTAGAAACCAAATCTAAGATGGCAAAAAGCTCCAATCAAAGAGCCACTCTCCCCTCTCTCCCTCTCTCCCAAAGCACTCCAAAATGAAAGAGTACAACAGCCTCTAGCCCAAGAGTTGGGTGAAAATTCAGCCCCCTCCTCCTATATATAGGCCCTCCGGAAAAGACCGAAGTGCCCCTACACTAGGAGTACAACACAAGCCCTCACAGGGGCATTTTGGTCAACACATGAAGTTCACCATCGGACGGCCGCGCATCCATCAGGCCTTCATGTCCTCCCGACGCAAGCACCTCGATCATGCCGCGTGTCGCCCGCCTCGAAGCTTCCCGACGCACCCGGATACCGTCTCCGTCACGTCAGGCCCTCGGGCTCGGTTTTGAGGCTCAAACCGAGAAACCCTCCTCCGATGGTTTTGTGGCCAAACCACGAAACCCCGCGTACACGGCCCGACCTCACCACGCCAAGTGTCGAGCCCGCCAAGCCTTTCACCTCCCGGCGCCGGACGGTCTACTCGCTCTTGCCTCGTTCCTTGACTTGGCCACCACCGATGCACCGGCTCCATGTCCACGACTTCGTCTTGCTCTTCTTGCACCATGCGGCTCGCACTTGATCCTCGTCGGCCACCGGTCCCTCGAACCAAGCCTACTTGTCTCTCCACTCCTCGGAGGCCCCGTAAGGCTAAGACCTTTCGCGCCTGTTCTTCACCTGCACCAACGCAAACCAAGCCGCAACCAACACCTGCAATACTAGGCCAAGAGTCAGTCCACACAACGTTGTCAACCACTCCTCACGAGTGCATTGACAACACACCACACAAGCAATAAGGTAAATACACAAAATAAAACACACAACACAACTCAACACTACACACACAAAGCTTCAAACCATCCGGTCAATCACTCATCACACACGGACCAAGGTACTTCTCAACTTGGTTCCTCAGCATGTGATACACACTCCCTAGGAGATATTTTCCAAGAGGGATGTGACGACTAGCAGCCAAATCTGTAGCCATGGCAATGTGATTCAAAGTTGGCTCATTGGCTTTACCACAAAAAATGAATATGCACAGCCACATGTTCAGGAACGCCCTGTATTCAACTTCACCT
The DNA here is from genome assembly GCA_947561735.1 of Cenchrus americanus. NCBI lineage: Eukaryota > Viridiplantae > Streptophyta > Magnoliopsida > Poales > Poaceae > Cenchrus > Cenchrus americanus. The sequence goes on from OX387242.1 coordinate 179,124,453, forward strand.
AGAGGGTCGTCTTTCATGCGATTTTGGATATAGGACTTGTATCCACTTCCTGTCTTCACTCCTTTCTGCCTTGTGGAGCCTCTGTATTGGAAAGGATACATGGATCCTGAAATGTCGAGGTCGGTGATCATGTATACATCGGCCAAAGTAGGAGACATTGGGCCGTGACCAAAGAGGAAAGCATTGACACCATTTGACCAAAAGTGGCAGGCTGCTATCCAAAGATTTTCATTCTTTGGGGTTTCGACCAAAGATAACTCCAAGCATTGGGCGATGCGGAGGCAGTCCCAATTGCTGGTATTGGCGCTATTATCTGCAAGTATCCTCTTATACCAATTTCTCCAACTTGCAATTGGGGGCAAAGGCCAGTTCTTGAAAGCATCTCGCCACAGAGGAGGCCCTGATAAAGCCGCTTTGAAGGGGATTCTTTTGGATTCGCCTTCAATGAACTCACGGGGATCAGAAGTTCCCACAGGTCCATGGAAATATGATGTTGAGTTGGCCTCGGTGTGAATGAAAAGCTCGGTGGAAAGTTCCTATCAAGAGAAGACGGAGGGAGAAGTAAAAATCAAAAAGGATAATGCCGAATGGTCTTAAGGGGATGAAGTTTACCTGAGCAGCTTGATTTTGACCCGCCATTGAAGATTTGAGCTTGGGGAAAAGATGACCTAGGGTTTGGATCTGGACGGAGACCTCGGTGGATTGTAAGGAGGAAGAATAGGTGTTGAACAGATTTGACTTGAAGACGTTGGCGTTTGCAGTCAATTTCGGAATAAAATCACTTTTATCCCGTAATTGAAGGGGCATATGTTAACACCAAAAATTGGTACAGGAGAGAGTCTGATTTGTGGGCCAAACTTGGTAACAAATCCCGTTCAGCGGGGGGGAGATTTCTTCAGAAGATTCGGCAGAGATGCTTGCGGTCAGCAGTTTTGCTTCCGTTTGGCAAAGAGACTGTTTGCGCTGATTTTGCGGGATCGCATGGTAACATGGCCCGAGCGGAAGGGACGAATGGATGGATAAGCATTCGCACTTGGGCGTTAAATTAGGTATCAAATATTGTGCTCGTAGTGCACCAATAGTCATGCTAGGACAGGGTATAAATATGAACCCTGGATGTATGTAATGGTAATCGAACATTCTCATAACAAACCGGCTTTACGCCAAACCTTAGAGTCCTTTAGTCGTGTCGTCGAGTTCTTCGAGAGGGTTCATCGATCGGTCGACCTCCGTAAGTACCGACAACCTTGTATCATATCTAGTATCATGCGGTGGATTTAGATCGTGATGCAAGTAGTCTTGTTACCATGCTTAGTATCATGCGGTGGATTTAAGCTTGGTTCAAGAGGGTTTCTTCTTAGATCATGAGCCATGCGGTGGGCTAAGATCTAGCTTGGAGCTAGTTATCAGCTCTATTAGATTTGGCAAGATCTAATAGATTCATTAAGTTACCCCGTGTTGCTTTGAGTTTTTACTTTATGTTTAAATTCACGTAACACTCTTTTGCCCAATTTAGATTGATTTGAATCGGCTTTATCTTGTTTGGTGATCCTTACATTGCACGCTCGTATCTTTGCCTCAATAAGGCGCGTGGATCACGTGTTCTCCAATAGCCGAAACCGATTCAATGTTGTCATGTGTTGCGGGTTCAAGCTTGTTGATTTTGCGTAAACCTTGACAGAACCGGGTATCATGCGGTAGATGCAGGTTTTTGGGTTGTTTTAGAGCTAATCATCCGGTGGATTAAATTTCGATTCAATCTGATAGGTTTATCATCTTTGGCAATGTTTGTTTCTTCTCCACGGATCCCGATTCGTCTGTACAACCACATTTGGTTATGCTTCCATGAGTAAAACGTGCTTATAAGTTATGTTTTAAATAGTGTATGCTTTTAGCTTTCCATATTTAGATTGTATCATGCGGTGGATAGATCTATTTGTGGTTGGTGGTGTGATTTTAAACAAATTGTATCATGTGGTGGATTAGTTTGTTTAAATTCATGCTTGACGGGTTTGAAAGTACCTAGACATGCGGCAGACTAGTGGTTTGGGCCTATGCATGCTTATTCATTACATATTTGTAATCATGCTTTACTTCATTTATTTTTACCGTTATTTATCCTCGAAGATCGGCCATGATTTTGTGTACGGAAAACGTTATTTAGACAAAGATCAATTTGTCGTCATGCTAACGTAATCTATTCGGCTATTTCCTATTTTATGCTTTAAAGCTCCCGAATGGTTTTCAATCCGTTGACAGATAGCTTTTCATAGCTATATGTCATCTTACATGGCTTTCTAGACGCAAATATGGAACTGTCTGGTACCACCCGGCAAGTTCCAAGCTTTGGCATCTAACTACGTTACCCTTTGTTAATTTCAGGGAAATTGACTGGCACGCTTTGAAATCTGCTCGTGTGTTAAGCTAGCTTGTTCGGCTTGTTGTGTGCTTGGCGCGGGGTGCGGATTTTGTGTCAACAGGAAGAACAGGGCGTGTGCGTGTAAGCCGGCTACACAACCACTGCAGTTCGGTGAAACCAAGCAGGGCGCATGGATGGCGGCTTGATCAAACACAAGACAAGGTTCAGGTTTCTGGGTTTAGGATCAACACCACAAAGGTAAAGCTCTGACCTCCCAGATGGGGGTGTGCACAGGCCAAAGAGGAACCCTCCACGGCAAGATGGTCGAAAGGGAGGATCAATACAAGTCAGTGGCGCCGACCTAGGCGCTATCACCGGCGTGCTCGCTTTAATGCGCTAGGCTCGCACACTGGTGTGGCCAAGAGCCCATAAAGGCGGCACCTTGCCTCCAAGCGTGTGCGCGTGTGCAAGCCAACGGCTTGACCTCAGCGGCGAGCTGGGCGACGGTGCGTGTACCAAGAACACGACGACATCTCAACCCGGCGAACGCACGACAACAAGACATGTAAGGAACATTGGTTCGGCTGGGTACGACGAGGTAAAGGCAAAACCTTCTGCCTCCCCACGCGTGCGTGCACGCGTCTGCAAGCCGGCAGTTTGACCGCGACGGTGACACAAGCAGGGTGACGCACTCAGCGATGATAAGGACATAAAGATCAAGCGGGGCGCGTGCGGATCGTCGACAGCGGCACGTTCAGGCGTAAGGCTCGACTCGATGGTCGGCACACAAGCGTCGGCGGTCGCGCGGGGGCAGCGGCGTGGTTCAACCAAAATTAAGCACAACACCATGGGCAAGGCCCGAGTTTTCCCCTCGGTTCGAAGGCGGGGTTCCACATCAGTGAGGGGGCGACTGTGCTCACGTTGAGGCTCTAGTTGCGGTGGAGGGCGGCGGTGAAGAAGCGGAGCAAAGACCGTGGTGCTGGTAGCAGACCGTTGACAACTAATGGTTCGGGCATACTATCGAGCACCTATGTGCGTGCTCTTGGTCAAAAGTATGAGGTCACAGCTTGGCGACAGCCAAGCCACTGGCTCGAATCCTACAGGTATCGAACTCGGCACGAAGGCCGGTTTCAGAGACAGGAGCAAGGTTGTGGCTTGGTCCACCATTTCATCGCACAAGATAGGAGGGACTAAGGAGGGCAGTTTTCACCATGGCGAGCATGAAGGCATGGTCGATGGGTCCGAAGGCCGGTGCTCCAGGTCCGTGGCATCGGCATGGAGGTCCCGAGCGGCGAGGACATGATGACGACGGTGTTACCCCCACTGGTGCGGCACGGTACAGCGGCTCCAAGGCGGCGAGGACCTCCTGGGCGCAGCACGACATAGCGTTGGGGTACGGAGCAGGGGATGTAGGGGCGATGGCGCCTCCGGCTCGGTGACGTAGACGTGGAGCCCGGCTGCAGCTCCTGCGCGGCGACGCGAGACTCGTAGGCGGCGGCGTCGTGGGCGCACCTCCTGCCCCCTTTGGCTTGCGGCACAGCAAGAAGAAAACCCCAAGGGGGCACATGGACAGGGGTGCGACGACGAATGCCCTGAGGTGCTCGGCTTCCCTTCGACCTCCTCCTATCCTCCTCTTCCCTCCTTCCCATCCCTTCTTGCGGTGAGCAGGAAGAAATTCCCCACGGGCGGGGGCGCAAGGAAGGGGGGGTATCTGCAGATGGATTTATAGGCGGCGGAGCTCTAGGGTTTGGGCGCCGGCGGGTGGTGGAGATGCGACATGGGAGGACGTAGCGGCCATCCACGCGCTCCAGGACGGAAGAAGGCGGCGGCCATGGGGCCTCGGCGCTGTGCAGTGCCCGTCCCCATCGGGTGACGCCACGCATAGGAAAAAGGAAAAGAACAGGGGCTTAGGTGCTGACGAGCGGGGCCCACATGTAAGCAGTTGTGGCGGTTTTGTAGGTGGGAGCTGGGCTGCGGGTTAAGGTGGGACGAAGGTTGGGCAAGCCGGCTGCTTTAGGGTGTCCAACGGACTTTAGCAGCCGCGGTTAAGGCCCAACAAGGGTAGAGGTTCTTCCTATTTTTCTATTTTTCCTTTTACCTTATACATACAATTCAAATTTGAATTTAGGATTCAAATTTGAATCACACTCAAGTAAAATCCAAATAAATTCCATTAAACTCCAGAGCTCTCACACTAGCATTTTATAAATCCTAAATTTTATTATTTTGCTCAAAATAAATCTAGGAATTTTAGGGAAGGATCAAATAAGACATTCTTATAAATTAAATGAGCACTTAAATTCAAACAAAAATTTTGAAATTCACATTTTCGCAAAATTAACATTCTGGGAAATTCGGGATGTTACAGGCGGACCCCCCCCCCCCCCGCGCGCGCCACGGCTGGCCTCCCCGTGTGCCACAACCACCTCTGCCCTCCCCTGCGCCGCTAACGCCATGGCCAACCCGCCCCTGCGCCGCATACTCTATGGCCAACCATCCACACGCGCGGCTGCTGTGGACCCTTGACCTCCGGCGACGTGAGCCGCGACGGCTAGAGACTGACCTCCATCACTTCCGCGGTTGGCCCTATGCGCGCTGACAGTGGGTGCGCCACTGGCCGCCGGCCTCTGGAGGTAGAAAATGTAGGCAACACTCCTAAAAATATTGGCAACGCTTCTGAAAAATGTTGACGAAAAAATATTGATGAGAAAAAATATTGGCAAACTTCCAAAAAATGTTGAGAAACAATGTTGGCAACACTTCCAAAATGTTGACGAAGATTGTGGACAACACCTAAACATGTTGACGAAAAAATGTCGGCAACACTTCCAAAAAATGTTGACGAAAAAATATTCGCACATTTCCAAAAAATGTTGATTGAGAAGAGTTCAAAAAATAAAAAAGTCAAAGCGCGTGAATATTGGGGGACTTAAATCAGTTAAGTGGGCTGTTTTGGACCTTCATGGGCTTTATAGTTCACACGCTTACCTACCTTTCAGAAGGGAGATAGGATTGCCCGGGGCAGCTGGGCTTAAGATGGGCCATTAAGGCGGCCCATTTACTTAGTGTGCACCGACGAAAAAATGTCGGCAACACTTCCAAAAAATGTTGACGAAAAAATATTCGCAAATTTCCGAAAAATGTTGATTGGGAACAGTTCAAAAAATAAAAAAGTCAAAGCGCGTGAGTATTGGGGGACTTAAATCAGTTAATTGGGTTGTTTTGGACCTTCATGGGCTTTATAGTTCACATGCTTACCTACCTTCCGGAAGGGAGATAGGATTGCCCGGGGCAGCTGGGCTTAAGATGGGCCATTAAGGCAGCCCATTTTCTTAGTGTGCACCTATATAGCTAGCTTTCCAGAAGATGGATAAACCTACGAACTTCCAACCCACCAAAACCCATATAAGTACCAAAGCCTATCTAAGTGATGTTTTTATTTATCCACGAGGCCACCTCATGACTATTTAATTAAAAATATTTCAACATTTTTCAAAAATGTTACAACAATTTTTCTTCAACATTTATAGTAAATTTTCGTCAACATTTTACAAAATGCTCCAACGTTTTTTAGAACAACATTTTTGAACTCAACATTCTTTTTTTCTCCCAACATTTTTAAAAAATGTTCAAACATTTTTTCTGAACATTTCTATTAATTTTTCGTCAACATTTTACAAAATGTTGCAACACTTTTTGCCAACTTTTTTGTAATCAACATTTTTTACTTCTTTCCAACATTTTTCAGAAATGTTCCAACATTTTTCAGAAATATTGGTTTCGTCAACTATTTTTTGTAAACATTTTGCAAAATGTTGAACCACTTTTCAAAAATGTTGGATTTTTTGGGTAGGGGAGGCCGGCCGCCCGCCATGGCCGGCCGCCCGCCATGGCCGGCCGCGGTGGAGCTCGACGCGCGTGGCTAGGGCTAGTGCGGCGGAACTTAGCGGCGCGGCCATGGTCGGCGGCACGAGGAGTTCGCCCGACCCCGGGCGGCGGCACGCGGGGCTTCAACCGCGGCCACCGGCGGTGCAAGGGGGCTCCGCCCCAACTCCGGTGGCGCGCGCGGGACGTAGCCAGCGCGCGTGAGCGGGGGCGCATGGAGGAGCAGCGGAGGCGGCGGCGGACTAGAGATGGGAGAGGAGTGGATGATGGTGGGCTTGGGTTGTTGTTGCTGGGCTATTGTTGGGCTTCTAGTGGGTTATAGATGGTTAAGAATAAGTCTTCCAGAAGGTATATAGGATTTCCGACACTGTATCATCAATCCTATATATCTTCCAAAGGAGATTGTGCTTATAGTCCAATGGTAGAACAGTCCAGTGGAACGCTACCTATCAGGGTTCAAATCCTGGTGCTTGCACCTTTTTATGGATTTTCCAGGATTTACCGGCGTTATGCGTTAAGTGGTAAGCGATGTTCCTGTCGACAACGAGGCGCCATTGGTGGCTTCGGGAATCTCTAGATCTGCCGGTGCTCAGTCCTTCGGAGGTGCTCATAGGGGTGAGTGTGCGTGCGTGTTGTGAGCGTCCGCGTTGTACTGTGTAATTCTCGAAGAAAAATATATATCTTCTAGAAGATTTTTCCAACTGACCTTCCAATGTTTGAGATTCGTGCGACCATTTATATCCGTTGATCTATGCGTCCAAACCCTAGCGACGAGCTTCTCTCCCCTTGAGACCCGCGCCGCCCACCCGCCGCCGCTGCAGCTACGGCCGGCCCTAGCAGTGTAACAACCCGGATTTTCGGTGAGGAAACCCGACTCCTTGTACCCTTGTGATAGTCCCTGGATCGGTATCTATCACGTACAGAACTCATTACAGAATAATATCATTTCCATACAACGAAATCAGACTACAAACATAATATTCACATCCGAAACAACTCAGTATACGAATTTAGTACAAGCCCCTTGGGCTAAGCGACAAGTAGAAATCCTGCGTAGAGGTAGCTAGGGCTTCAAGTCTTCATCTTCAGTCTTCACCACAGGCATCCTTGAGCGAAGCAACGCAACCCATCCTTCATGGATTCCTCAAACTCGGACTCTCACTCCAAGTCCAATCCTGTACACTCACAAAACTATCCCCAACGAATGGGATAGGTTCACGTCACTGACTGTATGCAGCTTTAAGTGGCCTAACTCTAAAGGGTAAGAAAAGTGGCAAGGTAAAATCGCAGGTTTCCTATGCAGCAGCAACAAAGCATAAAAGGAAATCATCTCCATATAGGTCCCAATCCATACTCGCATCACAACTCGGGAACACCTGGTACCGCAGGGACCCGTCTCCACAACCTATCTCCATCTAGGGTCGATGCGAGAACTTCCTCTCCTTGCACCTCAGTGATTGCAATCAGATCGACGAGGTAGAGGGAGCCACTCTCCTCTAACTGACTGCAACCACATCTCACCACACTCTCAACTACAGGGGGAGGTAGAAATCCCAAAACATGAGGACAAAGCTATCAAACGACATGTCCATGACCGAGGACGCGGCTATACGTATAGATCGAACAACTCTACAGAGTGTGTACAGCTGTACCCAACCCGGAATGGAACCTGGCCAGTGGCCGACCGACCGAGCCCATCCTACCGTGCGATCTCTCAGTAGTTACGGTCCCATCCTGCATCCGTCTCTAAAAACAACTCGCCCCTCAGAAGGAATCGCACCGGAACAATGAAATGCCCCTGTGTGGCCACACGGGAGTCGCTCTGAGAGGGTGGTCTCACTCCCACCTCTCCCCCACTGATACACTGCTATCCTGCTAGCAGGTATGGTACCGCACTTGCCGAGCTTAGCTCGGCCCTAACCCCACACTCGGCAGGGTGGTGTGTACGAAAAGGTCTAGTGAAAAGGACTGCCCACTCGGTTTTAGACAGGGGCGAGCTCATATCCTCCAAGCACAAGTAAAACCCCAACACCTAGGCTCCGAAAACCATCATAGTAGGGATACACTAAGGACTGCATCCCTATCCCCGATCCCAGATCGGTTGTTTCGAGCTCACCCCCGCCAAAGTACCCAAAACGCCTTCTCCTACCGATTTTACCCCACTCACGCCAATAACCACTATTCCCAACCCAACACATGCATCGCGAATCTCAACGTATATACACTCTTATATAAACCTATATAGTAGTAGGACAATCAAGGATAGGGTAATTAAAGAAGGCAGTGCAAGGTTCATCATCATCATGCATTTAAAATAAAGCGCTAGCATTCTACATAGCAATACCTAATAGGTATTTCAGAATCAGTCGGGTGTGAACACCTGTGTGCGAGTAGTCGTCGAAGTTTCCGCAGTTGTTCTCAATCTTCTGACTTGACTCCTCGGCTTCGAGAATCCTATATTCGCAAATACAAATAAACACGGTGTCTAGATACAAATAACTCCAAAGAGAAGCAATAAAGAACCAAATAACTCTAAAAGCTAGTCTAGCGGGTGCTTCATGATTTTAGAAGAATAAAGAAAGTGATTGTTTTATTTTTCCTAAGCTTGAATCAATTTATTATTGATTTTCAAATAAAGAAAGATTTTATGAATTTAATTATTTGTGATAAAGCACATGTAACACAAGTTAGCAAGTTAGAGAACCATAAGCTAGGTTTCAGGATGGTTTGCACGGTAAGTTGACTAGTCAACGATCAGTGTTGACCGGGTCAAAAAGGGAGGTCTTAGGTCATCCGAACCCCACAAGTCACCTTGTGGGTCCCGTAGGTAAGATTAGAGAGATTAAGCAGGATTAGATTAGCTAGAAACGATGTGGTGATTGAGAAGCTTGGCTGAAGCTGATACATGACAAATGTATGGTGAGGATGGATTTATCCAGGATATGGCTGATGGGTTTAGATAGCGCATTAGATAGTGCACGCGTCGTGCACGACGAAGGTGTGTCACAGCTGCCGTGATAGGTATGGACGGGACTTGAAAGATTGAGAAAAGACATCTAGTTCACGGATTAAAGTTTGGTGGGAAAGGGCAAAAGTTGTTGCTAGCAAGCAACCTATGAGATGGATTAGCAGTGCATATACTTGCTTGATTTTGAACTCCTCTACATGCCTGCATGTTAGAAAGCAACATGATTGGTTCCTGGCTGGTCCACCTATGGATGTTGATGTTAGCTAACTGGTTGCTCACTTCGGTGAATTAAGCCGCACTAGACTGAAGGATGGTTACAGGTCACAAACAAGGTGGTGACTAGGTAATCGGCGTATGAAGAAATGTTTGTTGGGGCTATCCTTTTCAAATCCTAGGAGAGGATCTGGAAAAGCTGGGCGCCTGGCAAGTGCAAATTTTTCATGTGGCTAGTTGCGCACAACAAATGCTGGACGGCGGATCGTCTTGCAAAAAGAGGTCTGCAACATCCGGAGTCCTGTCCCTTATGTGATCAGGAGGGTGAAACTATAAATCATCTCTTGGTTGCCTACATCTTCTCGCGCCAAGTTTGGTTCCTGGTTCTGCAACAGTTTGGCCTACAGGCTTTAACTCCGCAACCGCAAATGGGTGATCACTCCTTTGAGGATTGGTGGGAACATATCAGCACCAGGGTGCCTGATCATCAAAAGAAGGGGCTGAATTCTATGGTAATCTTAGTTGCTTGGGCCATTTGGAACCATAGAAACCGTTGTGTTTTTGATGGGGTTCAACCCAGCCTGGACATGCTCCTTCCCTGTATTAGAGATGGTCTGCATGTATGGAGTCTCGCAGGGGCTCGAGGTATTGCACAACTCCTCGCCCCTGTCCCCCAGATCGCGTGTTAGGCATGATATGTTGCTGTTCATGGGTGGCTTTTTAGTTTGTTAGGTGAGCTAGTGGGTGTGTTGGGGAGTTTTTTTCTGGGTTTTTCCTCCCTGTCAAACAGGTAAAACCTGGTGTACCGGGGGCCTTGCCCCTCCTTTTTTCTTCTTAATATAATGATACACAGCTCTCCTGCGTGTTCAAGAAAAAAAAGGTGGTGACTAGGTAGCTTGAGCATCTGAGCAGGTGGCCAAAAACACATGCTAACACGCATGGGCAAAAAGGGATTACGGCCCATGTTTAGTTAGCATGTACATGGTTTAGGAGCAGCAACTAAAAGAAACATGGATGTGGCTGGAAGCAACACATGACATGGCAGCTTGCTAGCTTTTGTGCACTGGCCGCAGCTTCACTGTTTGAGAAAGAAAGATCACAAGCCAAGCATGGCTGGAAACAAGGTTGCTGGACAGATATGGAAACTAAAGGAAAAAGGGCTCGGCTGATGGTTAGAGTAAAACTAGCACTATAGGCTGCAGGAGATCAGAGAAGAGAGATCAAGGCCCTTGCTTTTTCTGATGCGCGAGATGCACACGCAGAGGAACAGAGGGGCCTGCTGCTACTGCTTGACTAGCTGATCAAGGAAGAGGAGAAGACAGTTGCAGTGGGGACTCCATGGATGAAGAGAGGTGCTACTGGTTCGATGGAGTAGAAAAAGGAAGGGGTGCAAGCTCAGGCTTGCGTTCTAGGGACTCGGGTTGCTTCTGTTGGAAGAAAGAGATAGGAGAGGGGGATGGCTGTTGTTTTGCTTCTTGCGTGATTCACCAAGAGACGTGAAAGCCGTAACTTGTATTTGGTGGATGGAAGATTGGAGGGATTTGGGGCCTGCTGCTGGGATTTGGGGAAAAGAGGAGAATGGCTGCCGCTTAGCATCTTGCGATAGGAATAAACAGAGGGATGCAGCTTCGGTGAGGTGGAGAGAAGGGAAAAGAGATGGTGCTTGCGTGAGGAAGATGGACGCCCAACCATCAGTTGGGCTCGCCATGGGAGATGAGAGAATCCGTTGCTGGTTTGCTTCGGGGGGGGGGGGGGGGGGGGAGGAATAGAGAAAGAGAGGATTGGCGGCGGCACGGTTGGCGGTGCCTGCTAGCTGATTGCTTTCGTTGGAGAAAAACAGAGAAAGGTGCTCTGCTTGAGAGGGATGAAGGAAAGGGGCTGCTGGCCGATTGACTTGTTTCGGAAAAACGAAAAGAAATTACTGCAGCTTGCTTATTGCTGCTCGATGGGAGAAAAGAGGAGGCCCCAAAATTATGTGGGTGGCTTGCTCGTGCAGATCATGGCCGGAAAAGGCTGCTGGTTGTGGAAGAGGAGCAGAAGAAGAAAATAGCTGGCTGCTGCAGCTTGCTTGATTGGAGAGAGAAGCACTAGTGGGATCTTGTGATTCGGAAAAAAATGCAAGGAAGGAGCTGCGGATTGGATTTGAAGCCCTCGCTTGCTAGCAGGGAGCAGCAAAGGTACGAGCTCCTGCTTGGTGGCTGCGGTGCAGCCGTGCAGGCAAGAGGAAAAATGGGACGGCAACTTGATTTGGTGGGGGAGCAACAGTAAAAACCTGGGAGCTTTGCCCTAGGTGTGAGCAGCAGGGGGGACATGATTTGGGGCTCTCTAGAGCTAGGAATCAAAGGGCACAGTTTGGATTGGCAGTTTGGATTGGCAGGTTGATGCTCATGGCTTGAGCTCCTACTGCTCGTTCTTGCAAGAATTGCAAGAGATAAAGGACTGCAGCTTGGAATTGTTCGGTGGAAAAGAAGAGAAAGGAGGAAAGGATCTCTAGTTGCTTTCAGTGGAGGAAGAACAGGGCATGTGCGTGTAAGCCGGCGACACAGCCACTGCAGTTCGGTGAAACCGAGCTGGGCGCATGGACGGCGGCTTGATCAAACACAAGACGAGGTTCAGGTTTCTGGGTTCAGGATCAACACCCCAAAGGTAAAGCTTTGACCTCCCAAGGTGGGGGTGTGCGCAGGCCAAAGAGGATCCCTCCACGGCAAGATGGTCGAAAGGGCGGATCAAGACAAGTCGGTGGCACCGGCCTAGGCGCTATCACCAGCGTGCTCGCTTGAGTGCGCTAGGCTCGCACACTAGTGTGGCCAAGAGACCCTAAAGGCGATGCCTTGCGTCCAAGCGTGTGCGCGTGTGCAAGCCAACGGATTGACCTCGGCGGCGAGCTGGGCGACGGCGCGTGTACCAAGAAAACAATGACATCTCAACCCAGCGAGCGCACAACAGCAAGACACGGAAGGAACGTCGATTTGACTGGGTATGACGAGCTAAAGGCAAAACCTTTTGCCTCCCTACGCGTGCGTGCACGCGTGTGCAGGCCGGCAGTTTGACCGCGACGGTGACACAAGCAGGGCGGCGCAATTGACGACGATAAGGACATAAAGGTCAAGCGGGGCGCGTGCGGATCATCGGCAGCGGCACCTGTAGGCGTAAGGCTCGACTTGATGGTCGGCACACAAGCATCGGCAGTGGCGCGGTGCAGTTCAACCAGATTAAAGCACAACACCATGGGCAAGGCCCAAGTTTTCCCCTCGGCTCGAAGGCTGGGTTCCACAACAGTGAGGGAGGGAACGATGACGCTCACCTTGAGGCTCGGGTTGCGGTGGTGGACGGCGGTGAAGAAGCGGAGCAGAGACGGTGGTGCTGTAGCAGATCGGTGACAGCTACTGGTTCGGGCATACTATCGAGCACTTGTGCGCGTGCTTTTGGTTCCGAGTAGGAGGTCGTAGCTTGGCGGTGGCGTCGTGGGCGCACCTCCTGCCTCAAGGGGGCACTTGGACAGGGGTGCGACGGCGAATGCCCCGAGGTGCTCGGCTTCCCTTCGACCTCCTCCTTTCCTCCTCTTCCCTCCTTCTCCTCCCTTCTTGCGGTGAGCAGGGAGGAATTCCCCACGGGCGCGGGTGCAAGGAAGGGGGGCGCCTACAGATGTATTTATAGGCGGCGACGCTCTAGGGTTTGGGCGCCGGCAGATGGTGGAGATGCGACGTGGGAGGACGTGGCAGCCATCCACGCGTGCCAGGATGGAAGAAGGCGGCGACCATGGGGCCTCGACGCTGCGCAATGCCCATCCCCATCGGGTGACGCTCGCACGGGAAAAAGGAGAAGAAGAACAGGGGCTGAGGTGCTGACGAGCGGGGCCCAAATGTAAGCGGCTGTGGCGGTTTGGTAGGTGGGAGCTGGGCTGCGGGTTAAGGTGGGCTGAAGGTTGGGCACGCCGGCTGCTTTAGGGTGTCCAACGGACTTTAGCAGCCGTGGTTAAGGCCCAGCAGGGGTAGAGGTTCTTCCTATTTTCTATTTTTCCTTTTACCTTATACACACAATTCAAATTTGAATTTAGGATTCAAATTTGAATCACACTAGAGTAAAATCTAAATAAATTCCATTAAACTCCAGAGCTCTCACACTAGCATTTTATAAATCCTAAATTTTATTATTTTGCTCAAAATAAATCTAGGAATTTTAGGGAAGGATCAAAGAAGACATCCTTATAAATTAAATGAGCACTTGAATTCAAACAAAAATTTTGAAATTCACATTTTCGCAAAAATTAACATTCCGGGAAATCCGGGATGTTACAGGCAGACCTCCCCACGCGCCACGGTTGACCCCACCGCCCCGGCTTGCCTCCCCGCGTGCCACGACCGCCTCTGCCCTCCCCTGCGCCGCGTACGCCATGGCCGACCCTCCCCTGCGCCGCATACGCTATGGCCAACCATCCACACGCGCGGCTGTCGTGAACCCTTGACCTCCGACGACGTGAGCCGCGGCGGCTAGGGCCTGACCTCCATGACTTCCGCGGTTGGCCCTCTACGCGTGACCGCGCCCACTGCCAGCCGGAGCAAGCTCGGCGCCCCCCACGCGCGAGCTCACCGGCGCGCGCCGACGGTGGGTGTGCCGCTGGCTGCCGGCCTCTGGAGGTAGAAAATGTAAAAAAATCCAACATTTTTGAAATGTTGACAGAACCAACATTTCTCAAAAATATTGTAACATTTGTAAAAAATGTTGGAAGAAGCCTAAAAAAGAGAAAATGTTGTCCAACATTTCTAAAAAATGATGTAACACTTTACAAAATGTTGACAAAAAATAGTTGATGAAACTAGCATTTCTTAAAAATGTTGGAACATTTCTGAAAATTGTTGGAAGAAGCCTCCAGAAAAATGTTGGTCCAAAAAATGTTGGAACATTTTTGTAAAATGTTGACCAAAAATTACTATAATTGTTGAAGAAAAAAATGTTGTAACATTTTTGAAGAATGTTGGGACATTTTTAATTTTATAGTCATGGAGTGGGCTGGTGGGAAAATAAAAAATATCATTTAGATGCGCTTTGGTGGGCTTATCCATCTTCTGGAAGCCATATAGGAGCCCCCCCCCCCCCTTAATGCTGAACTAAGGAGTGTGTTGAAAATGTTTACTTTTCTTTTACTAGCAGCTAGTATGCTGGTGCTTGACAGTTGACACGAGGAATTTAACCTTGAAGATCTCATATGCTTATTAGCAAGCAAGCAATCACCGAAGATGCTGCAACACATATTGGGTATGAAGGAAGATGCTCAGCTGAAGGCGATCAACCTATTTTGGCAATGGTTAGTTTGAAAGAAATCGAGTTTGGAAGGGGGAAAGGTAAATAACGCCGTCAGACTTTGCGGCTGTAATAGCCAAGCTTTCTGTCGAATTTCCGACAATAGAGTGGGAGGAGCAGAACCTGGCACTAAGGCAGAAGAAGGGATGGGGCAGGCCGACTAGTGCAGTTTCCAAAATCAATACGGATGGATCCTTTTCACCCAATCTAAAGGCCGAGTAATTAGAGCATGTGCTGGTCGGTGTGCTCACCTGCTAGACGCTTTCCATTCAGAAGTGATGGATTGCAAGGCTCAATGCTACTGAAGCTCGTCCTGGAATTAAACACGTTTGCACTTGAACCAAAAAGAGGCATCATTCACGAGATCGAAAGCATGCTGAGTGATTCGTTCTTTTCTTGCAGTTCCAGCTATTGTCCTAGAGAACGAATCATCATATCATCATCATCATACAAAACTATATAGAAGCACCCCACTTAGGATTTCTCTCAACTCTCAGCGTGCCACGTCACCATCCATTATGTCTTTTCCTAACATGCAAGCTGTCCATGTCACCATCCATTAAAATAATCAATTTATTTCTTCTACCGATTTTCTATGCCTAATAGCATCCATGTATCATAAGCACTTGAAGAAACTTATTTCCTTGTAACTTTTTTGCTATCTCTAGATATAATAATCCACATTGGTGTAACGAAAACACAAGTTCCTCAACAATGACAGAATGCCCCGAGCTATATACCATCCTTGTGTCGCAACCAAAGTCTCGCAAAATCTCCCCGGATTGAAAGACATGTATGAAGATTATCAATGCTCTACGACACACTTGAAATTCTATTCAAACCCATGTTGGGTTAGATTCTTCATCCCAGCCAAATTTGTGAATATGGTACTATTCAATTGAGCTACGTAAGGGTTAGGGCTACCTCTAGAATGTCACTCAAGGAGTCGACACCTGTTGTGGTGAAGCTGCTTGTGCGTGGACAATGTGATGCTGGTGGTGGCCTCCCATGACTGAGGGATTACAAATGGTGCTACCACCCATGGTGAGAGAAAGGCCATGGCTTCTGGAGGAGGTGAAGGGAGACCTGTTTATATATAATAATGCTCTAGGAACTATACTTCTAGGCCATACTAGAGACTTGGAATAATGAAACAATCACTCCCAACAATTAGTACATAAAACAAACTGGGAGAGGAAATATAGTAGCACTAGAATCTATATTGAAATTTAGTCATTCATGATAATCTATTCTGAAAAATCCGTTCGTGAAATGTAGATATGCAATGCACAGAGATGTACCACTGCTTGTGGTTCTACGGGAGAGTTATCTATAATAGAACGCATGCGTGCTTCTTCTATATCCATGGCAATCCGCTCATGCATGCTTCACTTTTAATAACAGGTCTCATTGGTACATATCATAGTCTCTTTCTCATTATTATTGGCAGTGTTTGCATTTTGTTTGTTTTTCTCTTCGTCAGACAAAACCGCGGGCACATTCGTTAGTAGCCTGCATATACCTTCTTCTTCTGGATTTATCAAATGAATCATTGAAGGGATTAGCACAGAATATTAATACTTATGAGAGCTCTGATGTGAACCACAAAATATGGGACAGATATATAAAATAATACCGACCTCTGTTAGACCACATTCTAGATTTACTCCTCTAGACCCTCATCACTCCTCTTTTTTTCTTACCAAATCTGCAGTGTTATGATACAATTCAGCCAGGAGTATGCACCCATCACAACTGGTTCGTGGAATCAGCTTTATTGTGCCGGTTGTGAAGACCATTATTTTAGTAGAGGTAATTAAACTTCTGGCATGTGATAATTCGAGTATACATTTCCATCCTCGTCTTGCAAAGTGCAAGAGAGGGGTATATTTTGCGTTAGTTTGTGATTAGTTTCAACTGCATGTTTGATTTCTTAATGAATTTAAATGTAACATACAAGTGGACATTAAAAATAGTATGACATCAACAAGTAAGCTGTGGATGCACATACAAAGCAGGGCCATGGTTATGCATTGCACATGTCTAGGATCTTACAAGATGCATGGTTACTATAATGTAGATCACCACAGAGGGAGACAATAATACAAGGATGTGATTTTGACAATGATTTTGCATTGGAGGTCGAGATGAGAAGTACCATACTAGACGGAGACTTGTATCCAATTTTGATTACGTACTCCACCACTACATGGAAACACATATTGTTATACCTGGATGAAACTGAGGCACATCTGACTTCTCTTCCATTAAGATTCCTACATTATGGGTTTGATGAATTTGTGCTCCTTTTTTGTTCTTGAAGTTACATCTGCTAATGACGAGTGTTCCTAATGCTTTTTTTACAAACGTTTCTGATGTTTTACCTATCCTTCCAGACCTTGGTTATGGTCATAGATACCATTGAGTATCACCTTTGTGAATTCAGGCATTAACAATGTGTGAATTTGTGCTTGTTTGTGTCCCCTATTTTTTATTGTTGTTTACCAAAATTTGTTGTTGTTGTTGTTGTTGTTGTTTTCCAATGAAAAATTATTAGTATAAGTAAATGTCCTTATGCATAATGATAATGTAAAGTGCATCTCTTATCTGTTCATTATTATTGGATAAGCAGAAGATACACATATATATGTAAGTTTGGACTACTCTATCCTCTACTGTAATAGTACAAAAAATTGGATGGTTTCCCATTGTGGAAAAGGATATAGTGCAAATAGAATGATGATCGATTGCGATAATGAAGATGCTTCAATTCTACCAATGGGATGAAGATTTTGCTGATCACCCTCCCTTTAATTTGTTCAAGAATCCTTGTTTGCTCTGAAATGGTGTGTGTGTGTGTGTGTGTGTGTGTGTGTGTGTGTGTGTGTGTGTGTGTGTGTGTGTGTGTGTGTGTGTGTGTGTGTGTGTTGCTCCTCATTCCTAATAAGTCCAAGGAAAGGCTGAAAACTTTGTCACACTTTATATTGGCAAATGATAGTATACAAGGTGTCTAGCTATTAAGGTATTATAGTACTGTATATGGAACCAAATTTCAATGCTGTTAATAAAACAAACATTAACAAAAATATCTAGCATTAGGGTAAAGTACATTATTGTTGTCTAATAGGTGACCTCAAGCATTAACACGTAATCATGTGAAATTTTAAAAAACAATATGTACAATGGAATGTCATTTATAAGTTGTCTTATAGTAATTGTTTCCTTAATTTGTGCATAGAAAAATGAAATATATAATGAGTTACATGCAACTACAATTCACAATAGTGAAAAGTCAGTATCATAGTCCTAAAATCTATTTTATGAGGTGATTGTTTCACAAAATAACTACCTCTATCTCTTTCTCCACATCGGCAAAAATCCTACCACTACGCCCGTTATTGATCAAGTGTTACAAATGAGCGAAGAAAGGTAATTACTGATAACACGTATTCGTAACGGGCATCAAACAATGACTGTTACCACAACTAGTCACTGGTCATGTGAAATGACTATTTCTATAGGCCCACATGGGACTTTAGTAAAAGCATCAAAGCAGAGCCCGTTACATGAGCTCAACATTGGAGATGCGTGTTGTGAACCTGCGTCTCCTCTGTCTCAATGAAATGAGAAGCGTCTATTTCACGCACATCTCCTACCTCTCGACTAAAGGAGAAGCGTGCTGTGTACGCGTGTCTCCTCTATCGCAACTAAAGGAGACACTTGTTGTGAACCTGCGTCTCCTCTATCTCGACGAAAGGGCTAATTTCTAGGGCCCACCGGTTAGTATTGGTAATGGGCTTGTATACTTCCTGTTACATTAGTGAAATGTTTGTAATGGGCGTTCTAAATAAAGCCCGTTACCCACTGATCAGTTTTTGTAACGAGCTTTACAGATACATAAGCCACCCTTACAGTAACCTGCCTGCTTGCTGGCTACATCCTGGAACCAGCCAGGATTTGGCAGCCATTAGGGGTTGCATCCTGGAACTAGCCAAGGTATGACAAAATTCGCAGAAATTAGATCTAGCATCCAAATTCACAGGAATCCACGTAATTCACATGCATCATATGACCAAAATCAGCATCATCTTCTCACAAGTAAAGAAGCATCTCTGGCTTGACAAGAATATCACAACCATAGTTAACTAGCTTGACAGCAATATCACATAGGACCATATATGATATTAGCCCACACAGTGTCATCAATATGAAATTTTCCTTCGACTGCGATCACCTGTTCCATGATGAATGCGGTAATTCTATCACGAACATAGACCAGTGTGGTTTCATGGAGACCATGCTCCGGTTGCTCAAATTTCTTGATATAACAATGTCACAAGTCAGCACATATATATATATATCTGGTTACCAAACATGTGCACTGCTAATAAGCAAGAATTGTGCCAGTTGCAAGTGTTACAAATGCATAACCCAAGAAAGTACATATTCCCTCCATCTATCTTTTACTTTAAGCATGTGATAGGCACAATAGAAGCCACAGAGTCTGGAATGAGAAGGTTGTTGACACTGCAATAAATGTACAAAGAAAAATAGTGGTGATCGAGAAGAAATAAACTCAGACTATAGTACTAGCTTCCAGAGGAAGGAAATAAGTGGTATGTATATTAACATCTTTGACATGTTCCAAGGTGTTGCGGGGCAACTTCTTATCGACACAGTAACGGTCCCAACCCCTACAACGAAACATGCAATAATGGTTAGGGCACTATTAATATACTCTGCAGAGTTTGTTGAGGAACATCCGCAGATTAAGAAAGAAAGAACTTACTCATTAATGATTAGTGCCAAAAGGGAACTATCAGTCTTAAGGCTCTTCAATGAATCAAGATACAAGGCCCTCTTCTGCTTCAGAAGGATCATCACTGCAATCCAGTGGTTGTCATTGAGATAAGCGGAAAGGATGAGTTTCTTTCTAGCATATAGTTGGAAGGCACGCTTCATATAGGACACAGCGAAATGAACAGAGTGAGCCTTCCTGGTCAACATTGTCAAGTTAAAGCATTCAAGACCAAAGAAGCCAACTATAGTGCCCGTCTACCGAACTTCTACAACCATATTCCTATTAGTAAGAAAAAAACAAAGTGTAAGGAGGAAAAATACATGATAAATATGATGTGAGGCAAAAAAGCACATTTCGATAGAGAATGATTAGTGAGAAGCAGATTAAATTTTCAATCAACTTACAGGATGAAGAAGTGGATAAGTGTCAGTCCAAAGCATCCAACTTGAAGAGATCATACAAATCACTGAGTTGCACAAGTATCTGCTCGAGTTTGTTTGACGATTCTTCTCTCTTATGCTACCAGCTGGTCCTTGGCCGAAGTGCGACCATAATCGGAGAGTTATCTTCTACCTTACAACGTTGTATGAAGAACGTGTGGACATCTCTGGTACAAGGAGCAGCCACATTGAGTACATCATCACTGAGAATGCTACCTTCAACTTTGTAATTTAGGTTGGTCATAGTCCAAGGATTCTTCTTGGTGTTTCTCTCAGATCGCTTTCTAGTAGGCATCTTAGAGGTTTTATTTTCAGCAATTTTCTTTTCTTGCTGTTTTGTGATGCCCGAAGAAGGTTTCTTAATGGCTTTCATGCCTACTTTAGGTGGTGTAGAGCTTTTATTTTCGACAAATTTCTTTTCTTGCTACTTTGAAATGGCTGAAGGTTTCTCAAGGGCTTTCTTGCCTGCTGTAGGTGGTGCAGAGCTTTTATTTTTGGCAAGTTTCTTTTGTTGTTGCTTTGAAATGGATGAAGGTTTCTCAAGGGCTTTCTTGCTTGGTAACGGTGGTGACTCACCATGAGCTATTACAAAGGTATTGGGCCCAGATGCACCTGCAGCTTTCTTCGAAATGTCGTCGACAGATTTATCAGCACCAGCCAACACGTCACTCTGGTTGCACGGTGGTTTTTCACCAGGAGCTATTACAGAGGTATTAGGCCCAGATGTACCTGCGGCTTTCTTCGAAATGTCGTCGACAGATTTATCACCATTAGCCAACATATCGATTTGGGCTCCTACTTTGGCATGATTGTTTTGAGCAGTTTCGTTTGGGGTGTAGGTTTTGTTGTTTCATGAGGAGAAGAAGGAGGAGGAGGAGGTGGTGGAGATGAAATATTTGGTGTATCTTGAGGATTTGGAGATGCAAATTTTTCTTTTTTAGGACGAGTAGTAGAAGGTGGGGATAGAATATTTAGTGTATCTTGCGGATGTGGGGATGCATTTTTTTTATTTTTTCAGGATGACGAGGAGGAGATGGAGGTGGGGATGGAATAATCTTTGGTGAATCTTATGGGTGTGAGGATGCAAGTTTTTCAAGACGAGGAGGAGGTGGGAATGGAAGATCTTGCGGATGTGGGGATTGAGGAGGAGGAGGTAGGGAATCATGTGAGGAAGGAACCTGTCCTATAATCTGTGAACTACAAGAAATTTGTACCATAGCATGTGAACAAGATTTATATGTTGGTGCTCCATTGACGTGAATGCGACACCTTCTCCACTGTAACCTCTGTCCTACAAATTGTCCGAGTGTTGTCACCTCATCATTAGGAGGGTATCCCAGTGGTTCATCCACAAAGACAGTACATACATGCAACACATCGACCAAAACACAGTCTTCATGAATCAAGACTGTTTGTAGTGTAGTTTGCTCTGGATGAACCACACCAATTGCAGCCTCACATTCAACACCCCTCCTCATGATACATAGGCCATAGTGTGCAGGTTAAGTCAACATGCCTATAGGGTCTTCCTGTGTACGATCGTCATAGTGCACCTCCGTCAACTCTGTAGTGCCATTGATCAAACCTATATTATATGCGGATGCACAACTTCTCTTCAGTGCGGTAGGTGAAGGGCTTGCGCTATTGGACACTGGTGACAACACCACCTGGTACCCCTCTCCTAGCATGGCAAGCAAATCGTTTTGCATCCCAGCCTAGAGTTCTTACTTGATTTCTTCCTTTATCTCTTTTCCTTATCAAATGATGCATTAGTCCTTGTCCTCTTCCTCTTCATGTACATGAAAGCATGCTGAGGCCATGCATACTTCCAGCCCTAGTAGCTGGAGACACCACACACGCGACCTGGTTGTTCGGGGCGGCCCAAGCACTGACTTAGCACATCATAGTCCCTTTGTGCTTCCATTCCTGAAGATTCTGCACATGCATTCTTCTCCTTGATGTCTGCAGCCAATTTTTCAATTGCTTTGTTGTTGAACACTATCACAGCAACACGGTCTTTGATCACTAGCTTACTCCATACCTTGGCTACTGTCTTCTAGAAAAGCTCGAATGCATGCGGTTTCACACCTTCTTGGAACTTCAAGTGTTTATGCACATGCTTATCAAACAAGTCCCACTTTTCATCATTACTTAGTTCTTTGATTCCTGGCAAATGCAAAGGTTCTTTTGTCGAGCAATGAGCCCTGCAAGCGCCCTGAACCTATGCTTTTGTGTCAATGGTACTGGCATCCCACCTATGTCGATCTCAGTGACTATCATTGTGTCACTTGGCCACATTGTGGATGTCCTTGGCGCTCTGCCTCCACGCGGAGCCCCACCCACCTGGTCTTGTTCTTCACTAGTAGTGCCGTAACCCTCTTCTCCGTCTTGTGGGCTAGGTCTATAGCGCTTGTAAGATTTATCCTATGAATTGATAGTCAAGGGAGTTTGAGAAATGTCAGCTCAGTGTCCAAGAATAGCATAAAAAGCAGACCATACTACTAGCTCTCCCAGGAGACATGCTAGACAAGTAGAGCACATTTCTAGTTAACCATGCTTAGTAGCTAAGCATGAGAAAACACATAAGAAAACAATTACAATAACTACTTTATCCCACTATAATATCATTGGTTCTATGGTAACCAATTAACATAAATGCAAAATTTAGTAACAAAAAAATTAGTTTAGGCAATGCGACCTTACCATTTTAAAGAGGAAGATGTTGGCTGCCTCTACTGTTGATGGGGTACTTATTCAACTTGAAGAGCATGTGCACATGTACATAGGGAACAAGAGCAAAACCAAATATAAGAGTCCATCTAAAGGGAAATGCTAAGTATGTATACCATCAACAGCTAAGTATGTCCACGTGTACTTATACAAAGGAGCCATAGGGTATGCTGGTTATGCAGCGTCATACCTTTCAATTCCGACAAGTACAAGTATATTTATATGGATTTATATAAAAAAGCATACGCACACATATGTTGTATACTTTATTATCTGAACGCAGGTGTACTTCATACGCTCGCTTGGCCTAATTACATAAACTCGAGCATTTATACCAAATTATGTTGTTAATTTTACTGTTATCACTGAATTGTTGTTAATTTTACAATTAGTATTGAATTGGTAGAATGGATTTACGGAATTGTATAAGACATTTTTAGAGAAGCATACCCTAAGCTAAGATCCTAGATTCGCCACTGTCCTTGTCACTATTGGAGTGGAGGGATCTTACTCCTCGTCGTTGCCTGCTCATTGCCATGTCCTCATCGTCGCGTCAACCTTGTGGCTGGATCCCTCCTCCTCCTAGTCATCGTCATCGTCGTCGTTGGGTCCCTCCTCCAGATCTCGCGGTCAGAGGTCTGGGGCGCATCTCATAAAGGATTGTAGTGTGCGTCGCGGCGTGTGGGGAGGTGAGGGGGACAAAGGTGAGGGGGAGGAAGCGGCAGTGGCGGCGCGAGGGGAGAGTGGGAGGAGACTGCGTGAGGGAGGCATCTTTCCCTACTAACCTAGCGCGAGTGGGCTTCTGTGGGCCTTAAAACGAGTAATGTAGTCAAGTACTCTGCACTCCCTCCATTCATTTATCCAAGGCCTATTTTTACTAGACTCATAGATCAAGGAAAAGAAATTAAGCCCCTCCTGTCATTAATCTCCCAAAAAATCATATGCGTTTATTAAAAGTTTTCGGAGGCACAAATGATATCCGGATTAACAACCACGCAGCCCCAATGAAGGGGCGGTGCCAGATCTATTCAAATGAAGAACAATTTGCTTTTCCCCTTTTAATCTGCAATCAAATTTTGCATCACGTATTTCTCTGTCATCCGTAATCCAAATTTTATGATATTTGTTTCTGATTTTTTCTGATATCAACATCTATTAATTTATGGATGTTGTTTATACACATTGTTCTTTATAAGTACAACACAAAAAATAATATTTTTTTACACAACCATTACTAAAGAAACTTTGCATTTCCTAATCTTATGGTGAACACAAGGTTATGTTAAAATTTCAAAAGCATATGAGTTCGAACATGTTGTTAAGTGTGGAAAACTACAATATTGAAGTAACATGCTATAAAACTATGTGAGAGATGTAGACATTTGTACACAAGTATAACATTCGTTTATCGAAACCATGAATTTTTTTACAAGTTTAGGGACCAAAAATATGTTGCCAAGTCAATTTGTATAATTTTGAGAACACACTAAGACACTATTGTAATTATTATATCATAAACATGAGATAAAAAATCTAATTTCAAGAAATTTGGTTAAATAAGTGTGGCTGTTGATATTTTATTCATATACTAATTTACCAACTATGAATTGTTCGTATTTTTACAAATTTTTAGGTGTTGTTTATGGTCTCTAATATTTGAGGGAAGCAACTTTCAATTCAAAAAAAATAGTGTCGGGCCCACGTGTCAGGGTTACAAGACGAAAAAGGCGACGCGGTTACACTAACCCATGTCACCAACAAATGCTCCATTGTCCGAAATTAGTGTAAGGAATGCTATGATGTTTTTATAAAACAAATGGAAAAAATTCTAGACAAACGCATATAGTCAAAGGATCATAGTCTACATAATTTAAGATATATGCATATATAGCATCACATGTTCACATATGACATGCATAACAAGTTCACATCACCAAGCAAACTAACTCATAACAAACATACTCACATCTGACATGCATCAACATGACACATCACCAAAATAAAACTGCATCAGCTAGGCACATCACCAAACTAGATTGTAGCTCCAAGGGAACTAGTTAGTTAGATGGCTTCTTTTGTGCTACTGCCTCAAGTTCAGCTATCCTTGTCTCTTGTTTTGCAACTCTTTCTGCCAGCTCAGCATTCTTCTTTAGAAGTTCAATCTCCTACCTCTTTTGTGCGGCTTTAAGATGCTCATCCTGCTTGTCGATTCCTTTCCAGATGTAGTCAATGTCAAAACGAGTAACAACACGTTCCTAAAACAAAGACAAATTATACTGATGTAAATTTCATAATAGTTGTAACTTCTTATTAGAAAGTTGTTTAGCTCTAACTGGTTTCAGAACTTGCCTGCTTCTCTTTAGCTGATTCGTTGAGCTTGTTGATTTCAGTCCAAATCCTATCAATGTCATGTGTAGCAACTTCCTACAACAAATGGAAATTGAGGCTTAGAACAATTGATTAGTGAAGGTGTGAAGGCACAAGGACAAATCGTGCGTGATGGTTTTAGAACTTGCCTCATGGCCTTTAGAATCATCACCGGAGTTGTTGCCGGAGTCGTCGCCGGAGGAGATAAGGTCTACCACCACTCTTCTGCCCGATTCATCGCCGGAGGAGTCTGCGCTCACCTCAATGCGCGTGGATCGCTTGTTCCTTCACGTCGAGGAAAAAACCTGCCTCTCCATGGTGGGCGTCACTGGAGTCCGCCAACTTGGCCCTTGCGCGCATGTACGGCTTCCTCCCCCGGGTCGACGAAGAACCGACCTCTTCCATGGAGTGCCGAGGAAGACGCATGGGGGGCGGCACGCGGGGATAGCTCATCTTCGTTGCCACGGAACCTCACTCTCTTGGCGGGGGCAGCGGACAACACTGAGGACGACGGACGGGGACGTGCTTGTGGGACATTCTTTTTGCAGAACCTCCCCCTAGAGTCACGAGCCATCCTGCGACGGAGACGAGGAAGGCGGAAGCCGGAAAAGGGGATAGAAGGCAGAAGGCAGGGCGGATCGTTTATCAGAAGGGTTCGGGGACGCAAATGATACGTGGATTAACAACCACACGTCGCCAATGAAGGGGCGGGGCAAGATCTATTCGAATGAAGAACAATTTATTTCCCCCTTTTAATCTGCAATCAAATTTGAATCATGTATTTTTCCGTCACCCGTAAACTATATTTGGTGATATTTGTTTCTGAATTTTCTAAAATCAATATCTATTCATTTATGAAATTTTTTCGTATGTAATTCCATTTCTAGGATATTGTTTATATGCCTTATTTTGTTCCTTATAAGTACAACATAGAAATAATATTTTTTACACAACCATCACTAATGAAACTTTGTATTTCATAATCTTATGGTGAACACAAATTTATGTTAAAATTTCAAATGCATATGAGTTCGAACATGTTGTTAAGTGTGGAAAACTTCAATGTTGAAGTAACATTCTAAGAAACTATGTGAGAGATGTAGACATTTGTACACAAGTATAATATTCCTTTTTCGAAAGCATTTGAATTTTTGTGGACAAGTTTAGGCACCCAAATTATGTTGCCAAGTCATTTTGTAGAATTTTTAGAACACACTAAGATGTTATTATAATTATTATATCATAAACAAGAGATAAAAAATCTAATTTTAAGATATTTGGTTAAACAAGTGTCGCTATTGATATTTTATCCAAATACTAAATTACCTACTATGAACTGTTTGTATTTTTTATTAACTTGGAGGTGCTGTTTATGGGCTCTAATATTTGAGGGAAGAAAGTTTCAATTCAGAAAAAAATAGTGTCAGGCACACACGTCAGCGTCAGAAGCCTATAAAAAAAGATAATTGTTGCCTGATCGACCGACAAAGGCAATGCAAGTACACTAACCTGTGTCGCCAACAAGTGCCCCATTGTTCGAAATGCCCCTGGCCAAATGAATATGCATCCACCCCGGCGACGCTAGTACACTAACCTGCATTGCCAACATGTGCTCCATTGTCCGAAATGCCCCTGGCCGAATGAATATCCATCCGCCCTGACCCTGACCCCCTTCTTCTTCCCCGATCTAAGCTCCATCGTCACCGCCCACCAGTCCTTCCCCGTAGTCATGCACATGTTGCACTACGCCGATTCGTTTGGAAGGGTTTAAGGTATTCGGAGCAGCCGCATTCACTCCGTCAGCTTGGATCCAGTTGGTGAGCTAAGAGGCTTTCCACTAGTCCCTAGCCCGGACTGTGGTATGGCTTGGGTGTTTGAGGGGCAGATGTAGAAGGAAGGTGAAAAACAAAGTCATCTTTATTTCAAGTGTGCGAGGAACTCGGTGAGTAGTCTGTGTTGTGTTTCCCAAATCTGAGTTTGGGTTCTTATGTGATTTTGATTTGCAGTACACCAAGAATTGTGGATATTATCGTTTCCACAAGGGGTATCTCCAGATGCTCAAGGATGCTGGCGTCATTGTTTATCGACCGTCGAACTAGGCAGACACGGTCGATGAAGTAGTTGATTTAGTGAATTGTCAAATTGGGAGTGGCGAGTAGAGGCGAGCACCGGAAGACAAGCAGATGGACAATGTGATCTTGAAGATGAACTTGATCATTGTGGTTGTTGTTTGTGTAGTATTTGGATGTTTACTCGAGATGTATACTGCAAAGAAGTAATTCTGTTGTTAAAAGTGGTGCTTTTGCTTCATATGTGTGAATGAAGAATGGATGGAATGACAATTGGGTCACATATCTTAATGTGTCACCAATCACAAAAATCATCAATTCATCTGTGCTGACATTTCATTGTAGCACAAGACAAAGGAGACGCAGATTAACACAAACAGAGTAACAAACTTCTGGCATAACTCTGGTATACACATTGTAGTTCATTGTAAACTAATGCCATAGACATTGTAATGCGTTATAAGAGACACGGATTGATCTACCCACATCTATTAGATCTACAAATTCATCACAAGTTCCACAAACACACAGGAGGAACACATTAACAGAGGAACATGTTTAAACAAGCAGAGAACAACAAATAGAGGATGAACAAATTAATTAAGCATAGGTAGTCACCGCTGGAGGAGCCCCACTGTCGGAGTCGGAGCCGTCAAGGCTGCCATCATCACCGCCATCGAAGCCGCCATCGTCACTGTCGTCATCGTCACCATCGGGGCCGACCACGACTCTCTCAAGGCCCCTAGCCAAGACATGGATCTTGAAGGCAAAATCCTTCACGGTCCTCAGTAGTAGATCATTGGGTGGTGGGAGGCCGAGATGAACGTCCACACCGAGATGAACAACCACCCGTCGAAGCCTCCTGAAAGCTTCAAGGAACATGTTCACTAACTACATGGTGTCTACAACATTTAGTAGATGAGGAGGGGCAACCTCGATGGGCGGCGGCGCCGGCGCATCTTCGGGCTCCTTAGACACCGGCGTTGTCCCCTCCTTGATGAGCTAACAATGGCAACTTTTGTCGTCATCATCCTCCTCCCTCCCCCACTTCCTAGATGACTCGCTTGGCGATACCCTGCGTGCTCTTGAGGAAGAAGAAGCTCTTGTATTCACTTCTTGGTGACTGGAGATAGTGGTGCTGGGGTTTTCTTGGTGGCGCGCTTGATGAAGTTCTTGGCCGGTCGGGCTTTTATAGTGCGAAGACTGGGAACGGCTAGGCGGCTGGTCACTCACCTCAGAACCCGTGTACGCTCAGAAGACTCTTGGCCACAAAATAGATATGTGGTCACATGGAGATGTGTGACTATCCCTATTTTATTCAAATACCAAATGCCTAACTATGAATTGTTCATTTTTTATTAATTTTTTAGGTGCTGTTTTATGGGCCCTAATTTTTGAGGGAAGCAAGTGTCATTTCAAAAAAATAGTGTTGGGCCCACGCGTCTGTGTTAGCAGCCTAGCATAAAGATGGTAACCTTTGCCCGCTCGCACACCAGCCAACAAAGGCAACGCAGGTTTGCTTACCCGCATCGGTGGTGACTCTCCATTTTGCAAAATGAATATTCATCCACCACGGCCCCATTCCATCTCCCACTCTTCTTTTCGAATGGATAAGCACACCACTTTCCTTCAAAAAAAGCGCATCACACGACGCTTTCCTCATTTCTCACTAGGGTGAGCGGAGGTGTAGAGATGACGATGAGTGTTGGTGAGCGGCCAAGTAGCGGAGGACTCTACACACCCTGGATCGAAGAGGAGAACTGGAACGCAAAGTGGTGCTGCAACTGGATCCTCACTCATGCCAATGAGATGGAGGCGAAGAGGGAGACGACGATGAGCGCCAGAGAGGGGCCAAGCAGCGATTGAGCGAACCTAATGCCAGAGACGAGGGTCCTTGACTAGATCCTCTCGGGTTCTGACGAGGGGCCAAATAGCGGCAAGGAGGAGCGAGGTGGTGAGGGGGCAGCAAAGTGGGCGAGGCACCTGCCTCATGTCCGCGAGCACAAGTGTGTGGCAACGAAAAAGAGGGGTTGAGGGATTGGCGAAGGTGTAGAGGACCTCATCTATGACTCTAGCAACGACCACGATGATGGCGAGGCAAGTTTCTTTGAATCTCACTGCCTTTTACTTGTTCTATAGATGGAGCTTGAGCTTAAGATTGATAACGTTAGTGCCTATGATGACGTCTTCCATGCTTGTCATGATCTTATACTAAATTCTGAGCAAAATCAGTTCTGAACTAAGTTCTGCTTTTACTTGTCACCCTGCTATGAAGCCTAGGATAATTTTCAAGTTCTTATGTAATTTTCCTATGATGATTACTGTGCCTATACTGCTCCAAGTTCTAAGGCAAATTAGTTCTGAATTAACTATGCTATTCTTATACCATGTTTAACCCTGTTTTAGGCAAAACTCTATGAGTCATGAGCAGAGCTTGAGTTACTTCTAATCCTTATTGTCTAGGATTATATGAAACCTAAGTGTGAAAAAGTCACGAAAGAAGTGAACATCCTCATCAAAAAGGCTAAGCACATAAGGAGGTTCAAGTATACGACTGAACAAAATTTCAAGCCCATTGAAGATGCGCTCGAAGGGCTTCAAGAATCCTTGGTTGCTTACGATGAGGCTAGAAAAAGAGCCAATCTTGATGGGATAGGAGGAAGTTCAAGCTTGTTGACGTGCCGGGTCAGATAGCCATACTTTTGCAGATGTTCAAGGGGCATGCTTTTGTTGATGTGTATGGTCAGATAGCACGACCATAGTAAAAAATGGATGGACAAGTTAAGTCCTACCCAGATGGACAATTGAACTGTTTGTAATAATTATCTTTATCCCTGTGGACAAGTTACCTTTATCTATGTGGACAAGTTATCTCTCTATGATGTCTATTTTGTCTCTAAAGATATATGTGTTGATTGCGCCTGTATGTCGAAATGGAAGCAATGAGAGATCGAGCTGACATGTTAATGAAGACAAACACAAAGGAGACGGAGATTCACGAACCCCGGAGACAAAATTTGTAGTAGCACAGATTTTATTTATGCAGGATCACCACCCCCCGTGCATTGGAGACCCCTGTTTGGCTAATAATCCCTGCCGCCGCGCTCCCACTTTACGGCAGTCTAGTAACAGATGTCAAATGGTCATCGGTAATGGACAATAAAGCCGGTTACCTATACACTAGCTATCAGTAACGTACTTAAAAGAACCTGTTACCAAGAGGGCATTGATCAGTAATGGATTTTACAAGCCCATTACCGATAGGTTTAGCTTTTGTAACGCACCCGCTTTAACGTTTGTTACAAAGAATTATTGTAACAGGTGTTTAAGAAGCTCGTTACCTGAAGTCCTCATTGGTAACGATCGTTGTGGTGTCGAACCCCGGGATCGGCCTTCCACGCTTATGGGTAACAGGCGCCAAACGACAATCGTTACAGATGTCGATGCATCTAACGGGTGTCAAGGGCCCATTACAAATGATGCGTGACCTATTTGAGGTTTTCACGTAGTGTACATGACATTGCATGAGACGACTTATTAGACTGCTGAGGTGTAGTAATGTACTTGCCCTTAGAAGAAATGTCTGCCATTGCAGATTCATTCTAGCGATCACAAACAACAATTTTTTGGTAGGTGTTCACTACTACAAAAAACATTTGTAAGAGCAAGTTGTGGATAAGGCGTTTTGGACCTCATTTAGCTCAAACTTTGCGTCATGTTGTGCTATTTAGGTCGGAGAACAAGATTATCTAGTCAATTGAGTTCAACATTTTTTTAGCGTAATTCATGAAGGGTGAATTTCCTAGGTCCATACGGAAGAGAGAGAAGACTATTTTTTTATATAATGCCACGAGAATGATATGTTTCATGAATTTGCAAAAATCTATACTTCGTTAATTCTTATTAAATACAGCGAGTGTAATTACATAATTACTCATTGTTAAATTTTTTGACTTAGATATTTAGGTACAAAAATAAGATTATCTGGTGAACTTTTGTGGTTTTTGACATCTAGATATGACTTTCTCATGTTCCCTGAATCTTTCTAGAGAGATGTTAGATAGAAATGGATGTACAAAGGCAGAAGAACGAGCCAACATTTCCGTGAAGAACTTAACAAATTTATTAAGGCTATGGAGATTAATTCTACAGTTGAGAAGAAAAAGGTGGTGGTTTGTCCATGAAAAAAATTGCAAAAACATAAGGGTATTCAGTATCATTGAAACAATTTCAATAAGATCGCATATGTTGATGAATGGTTTCGTTGAAGACTATATGATATGCACATCTCATGGTGAGCCAATGTTGCCGTAAACGGTCGTGTAGGCCGTTTACACGGCATTTAAATGCTACTCAACGGTGAACTGTGTAGGTCATTTAGGCCGTTTAATCCGTTTAATCCCGTGTAATCCTTTTTTGTTCGTTTACTCAACCGTATAGTCCGACTATTCACTAAACGAAGGGTGACCGACCGTGTACCGTGTAGCGTGTAGGGAAACATTGATGAAGAAAGAAATAATAATGCACACCCTCCTCTGAATTCGACTGACAAAATAATGCATATATAACAGTGACTTTGGGGCCATGTTTGATGATGCTAATTATTCTAGTGAGGGTAGCAGCGATGACGATGATGTTGGTCAAGCCTCCGATGGTGTTAATGATATTGGTGTCGATGATGGTGGCGATTGTGATGACAATTATGATAGTAGCCAGGATGATGAATTGGATGACAGTGACTACCTAACCTAGTTGTTGTGTAACAGCAATGAAGAAATATTGGTTGGCAGTGCAAAGGGGTTAGAAAAGTTCGAGATAGTGAAGAAAGCAGCAAAGGAAAATGTGTACCAGCAGAAGAGAAATAGAGATAAGCTGCCCATTGATGGTGTGTCATTCAAGAAGATGTCGATCTTCTACAAGTACTTGCCGCACTGGCAAGACCTCGAGGTTCGTCATGCCATTGATGGTATGCACCTAAAGAAGAATGTGTTTAGTAACACCATTGGTCTCCTCCTCGAAACATTAGCTAAGATAAAGGATACATTAAAGTCACAACAAAATTTCGTAGCCATGGATATCAGTGAAGACCATCGCCCTATTGATAAGGGGAATGGAAAATACCAACTACCAGCAGCGAGCTCCAATTTGACAGTAGTTGAGAAGAAGGCAGTTTGTGAATCATTACGAGGGATTAAGGTACCAAGTCGATTGTCATCGAACATTAGGAAACTAGTCTCAATGAAAGATCTCTCGCTATGAGTATCATGATGCTCATGTGATGCTTACAATCTTCTTGGCAATTGCAATTACACTACAAGAAACTATTTAATCTGTGACGCATTCTCCGTGATGTTTTTAGAAAACATCATGAATGAGCATTGCAGCCTAGAACACTGTGACGATTTGTTAAATTTGTTGCGATTCTATGATGTATTCCTGTTTTTTCGTCACAGATGTGCATTGAAGCCCAAAACACTGCGACGATTTGTTTAATTTGTCGTGATTCTACGACGTATTCCTATTTTTCGTCACAAACACTGCGACGACTTGTTTAATTTGTCGTGATTCTACGACGTATTTCTATTTTTCGTCATGCAGGGCATCGATGGATATTGAAGCCCAAACCATCATGACGATTTGTTAAATTCGTCGCAATACGGCCCACAACACAGCGACGTTTGAGCAGATTCGTCGCGATCCGTAAAAAAACAACCCCCTCACCAGCACCTAGGACCCACCACACTGCCACACAGGCGCCACCTCACCCAGGCGCCACGTCACCACCACGTGAGCGCCCAGGGCCCGCAGACTCAAACCCCAGACCTCACGCTTCAACCCAAGCACTTCTACCACTGGGCTACCACTGTGTTTGTGACTATGTCTAACATTTAAATGCTTTTAAACTATCTACCCAAAAAAGTAAAAGGACTGAAGTTCCACATCCATCCAAACCGAGACTTCCCTGTTTGTCGCCGCTGCCTACCACCAGCAGCGCCGCCCCGCACCACCGCTGAGATTCCCTGTCCGCGCCGCCGCTGCCTACCAGAACCGACGCCCCGCACCATCCCGCTGCTTTCTGTTGTCCGTGCCGCCGCCACCATCCGCATCTCGCCGCTGCCCATGCCAACGCCATCCATGACGCCACCACCCACCACGCCATCCCACAACGCCGTCGTCGCCTTTCCTCCCGCTGACACTTATGCCTGAACTCCCGTCGCTACCACAAGCTTCCCATGAGCTTCCGCCTGAACAAGGGGTGGCTACCACCGCATCCCCTCCATCCTCCCGACCGTCACCACCATGCGCGTGCTTGTTCTAGTGGTGGTGCCCATGTCCGTGGTGGTGGATGGTGAGACAATGTGTGCAACATTGCTAGTCCATTGACGCGTCCAAGGTGCCCAATGTCATTGCAGCTGAAGCAAGGTACATTTGTTTCTTTACTTTGTTGGATTTATAGATTTGAATTGGTGAAGAGGTGTTGATTTGTGTGTTTTGTGTAATGCTTGATTAGATGGATAGAAGATGGGTTCATGGAAGGTTGTTTTCCTCTGAACACATTGATGGAGTCACACAATTTATGAGCTTCGTTGCAAAGAAATTCAGTGACAATGTTGAGATTTTGTTCCCATGTTCAAGATGCCTGAATCACAAGTATCACTGTCATCCTGTTGTGAAGAAGCACATTTTGATGAATGGTATGGATAGTAGTTATACTCGTTGGTTTCATCATGGAGAGGATGTCAATGTAGATGAGCACCCTATTGATGTGCATGACAGTGGTGATGGGGGAAATGTGGGAGAGGATTACGGTGTTGGTTGTGGGGAAAATGTGGGAGAAGATGGCAGTGGTGATCGTTTGGGGAATCTTATAGGAGACCTACATGTTGCAGTAGTAGAAGGTAGAAAGGATTGAGAAAATGAGGATGCTGCTATAGACCCTCATGACTCAGAGTCATTTTTCAAAATAGTCATGAGAGAGGCAAAGCGTCAGCTTTATCATGGTTGTAGCAAGTTTTCAAGGTTCTCTCATTTGTAGTTAACCTTCTTCATATGAAGTCTTTGTACAGGATAAGCAATTCTGCATTTTCTGCAATATTGAAGTTGTTGGCTGAAGCATTCCCAGAGGGCAATGCACTGGTCAGACCGGTCCCTACTGGTGAAACTGAGCAACTTTCACTAAGTGGCTCTACACCGGTCAGACCGGTGAGACACACCGGTCAGACCGATCGCAGCCTGAAAGCCCCCAAGGCACCAAACAGGCCAACCAACCACCAAACTGACCCAAACTCGAAACAACAGCAACACGGGACAACAACGAACACACCAAGACGTTCACCCGAGCAAGAACCCACCAGGGCTCGCACCGGTCAGACCGGTCAAGAGCACCGGTCAGACCGGTGTAGCCTGGGTAGCTCGGGATGAACAGCACCCACGGGTCAACTCCCACAAATCCAAAACTCAATCTCCCGAATCGCTCCACAGACTTGAACAAGACTTTGGGGATATTAGGAACACCTCATGAGGAGTCCATAGCCAAGTTTAATCCCACCAAAACTCG
This sequence comes from Cenchrus americanus, assembly GCA_947561735.1. NCBI lineage: Eukaryota > Viridiplantae > Streptophyta > Magnoliopsida > Poales > Poaceae > Cenchrus > Cenchrus americanus. The sequence goes on from OX387242.1 coordinate 179,159,144, forward strand.
TCCAAAAAGGAGGAATCGAAGAAATCCCGCCAAGAGCACTTCCAACCCAAGAACACATGAAACCCCAAAATCGAGCACCTTTACTCACGGATTTGGGAAGGGAATCACAGTCCAAAGAACCACGAAGGGTTCCCACAAATTTCCCCCATCAAATCCCCAAGAGAAAGGTCCCGAAAACAACCCAAAGAAATCACCGAGAAAGAGCTTCGAAAATCACCACCAAGAACAACCGGGGAAAACACATCCAAACCTTGAGGAACCACGCCGAATCATCTATACATGAAACAAAGGTTCATACAAGGTCTAGCAAGCTGCCCGATCATCCATCCCTCTCAACAAGATCTCTCCGTGAAGCTCTCTTGCTAGTCCTAAAGAAAACCTAAGAAAAATAGGTGGAAAATAGGAAAACTAATGAGCTAGGGTTCCAAGAGTTGGCTGCCATCCTCTCACCTCTTGGGTTATGTGGAGGCAACCGAATGTCTAAAATGCCCTCTTGTAATAACAAGGGATACAAGCCCCTCAAGGGCGGATTTGGAATTCTTCATGTCTTCACCATCGGACGGATGCCCGGCGACCGCACCCTGCGTAGCCTCGACGCAAGCCATGCGATCCCGACGCGTGTCCTCCACTTCGAAGTCTCCGGACTGCGTCGTCGCACACCGGTCAGACCGGTGCTCCTCACCGGTCAGACCGGTCCCCACCGGTCAGACCGGTCAGACCCACCGGTCGGACCGGTCTGGCGCTGCTGCAACTCCGTCTTCGGTTCTTCGGTCTTGGCTTTGTGAATCAACCAAGGAACCCAGTGGTTTTCTGGTGAACCACCGGAAACCCCGCGAACTCGGTGGAGCCTCCGCCAATCCACTCATGACTCGGCTCCCACGTAGTCCTGGCTTGACCTTGGTTTTGAGGCTCAACCAAGAAACCGTCCACGACTTCATCTTGCTGTTCATGCCACCATGCGGCCCGCACTTGATCCCGCTGGCCACCGGGTCCCTCGAACGAAGCCTACTTGTCTTCTCCACACCTGGAGGCCTCACCGGCGATGACCTTTCGCGCTTGCTCTTCACCTGCACCAACACCAGTCAAGCCGCAACCTGCACCTGCAATACTTAGCCAAGAATCAGTCCACACAACGTTGTCAATCACTCATCACACAAGGAAGCGACCATCCACCGGTCCTCGAACCACACATGGTCCTCAATCTCCCCCTTGATGAGTGCATTGACAACACCCACACGAAAGTAACAAGAGAGAAAAGAAAAAGAAAAGAAACGAACAAAAAGAAACTCCAACAAGCGATCGAAAGCCAAACAAAGGCAAAGAGCAAGATCACTTGAAGAAGACAAGTCTCGGACCCCTTAGGCAAGGGAAACGGCTCGACACATCCAAGACAAAGCAAAGCTCAAGCAAAGAGCGCAAACCACCAAAACAAAGCTCGAACAACCACAAAGAGCTCCCCCTGCACACATGCAAGCTCCCCCCCGAACCAATGCACCTCCCCCCCAGACGAATGCATGCAAGACACCACTTGAAACAGGGCAGCTGCAACAACTCAGCCCTGACCGGTCAGACCGGTCAACACCACCGGTCAGACCGATGTGCAACATGTGAACAGAACCAGCACTCACACCGGTCAGACCGGTGACCTCGACCGGTCAGACCGGTGCACAACAGAGCCCAGAATTGGCTCGAAACCACCTGAAAACCTTCTAAATGCGCCCAGCAAGCCATTTCAAGCTCAAACTTCTCCCCCTTGTTGGCAATGCATGAATCAAGCCAAAAATGCAAAACTTTCAACCTAGAGCTTCTCAAATAGACAAAATTCAACAAAGAATGCTACACATGTCCAAATGAGCAAGTTAGATACTCTACGGCTTCGTATCGATCTCAACTACATGATTACCAAGTTTCACAACCATTGGACGAAGCTAAGATGGATTTTGGCAATTTTGCGAAAAACTTGCCTCTCATGAGCAAAGTCCTAAACATGATCAAGCATATCAAAATGGTAAAGCCACACAAACTTCATGCTAGGACAGCCATTCTAATCATAAGACCATCACAAACACCCACAAGCACCTCATGTCATGTCAAAGCCACCGAGCCATGTGCCTACTTCTATGTATGAGACTTCTCATTGGTAGACATCATGCAACGGTTTAGCACCCAAAGCAAATTAAATTCAGCACATATGACATGGGAGCACATTTCCAAGCATTTTTCATTTCATTTTCAGATTTGTAAATGGTACATGAAATGTCTTTGCGACAAAAAGGAACTTATGCCCCTCCACAAGATAAAACAAGAGGGCTAAACATTCATGATGGCAAATGAGCCTTTGGCCCCATATGATCAATAAACTAGCTATCCAACCACAAATTAGGCATAACCAAGCCACTAAAACATGTCAAGATCATATAAAGGCATTTGCACACGAGAGAGCATACATGTGACATTTTCAAAAGACATAGCTATCAACCATGGATTATTCATCAAGATCATCAAGATCTAAGCCAAACTAACCATAGCATACCAAACAAGCTCACAAAGACATATATCTCATTCCATGGTGAACAATGTATATGAGAGAAGCTTTTCCTAACCAATGCATATGATACAAAATGCATGCAATCTAAGATACAAGGATGCCTATACATCATGTTACATATGCCATGCCAAATGCAATAAATGCACAAAGAAAAGCTATACATATGCTACAAAGAAGCTCTCACACAAAACTCACAAAACCACCGGCTCCTCGAGGGGAGGCAAAACGGGCTCGACACCACCGGCAAAAGAGAGCTCTCACACACCCAACTCAAGAGATCAATCACACACCAAGTTCCCCCCGCAAACGAGTGAAAGTTGCTTTATCTAGGGGTTTGGTGAAAATATCGGCTAGTTGGTCATGTGTGGGTACATGGATCAAAGCTATCTTCCCTTTCTCTACGTTGTCTCTCAGGAAATGATACCTCACTTCTATGTGTTTGGTTTTGGAATGGAGCACTGGGTTCTTTGCAACACTTATGGCACTGGTGCTATCACATTGAAGTGGGACATGGGTATACTCCTCACCAAAGTCACTCATGGTGTAGGTGATCCAAAGGAGCTGGGAGCAACAACTAGCAGCGGCAACATACTCGGCCTCGGTCGTGGATTGAGCAACACTCGACTGCTTGCGGGAAGACCAAGAGACCAAAGAGGAACCCAAAAACTGTCAAGTCCCAGAAGTGGACTTCCTATCCAACCGACACCCGGCAAAATCCGCATCTGAAAACCATGAAGCGCCAAAGAAGAGGACGCGGACTACCAAAGGCCGAAGTCGGGAGTGTGACGCAAGTACCTGAAAATTCGCTTCACCGCTTGCCGATGCGAAGTCCTCGGAGACGCTTGAAAACGAGCGCACAGACACACCGAGAACTGTATGTCCGGCCTCGTCGCCGTCAAGTAGAGGAGTGACCCGATCATGCTCCAGTACTCCTTCTGGTCCACGTGTTCACCTTCCTCGTGCGCATCAAGAGCTGTAGTCGTACTCATCGGCGTCGTCATGGCCTTGGAATCTTCCATCTTGAACTTCCGCACAATGTCCTTGGTGTACTTAGCCTGGTGCACAAATGTTCCTTCCTTTGATTGCTTGATTTGTAGCCCGAGGAAGAACTGCAACTCGCCCATCATGCTCATCTCGAATTCCCTGCTCATATCATCTGCAAACCTTGCAACAAGAGAGTTAGACGAGCCACCAAAGACAATATCATCCACGTACACCTGCACAATCAGGATATCTCCCCCCTCGCCTCGGCAAAAACAAGGTCCGATCGACCTTCCCCATCTCAAAACCTCTCTCAAACAAGAACCCCCTCAACTCTGTCATACCAAGCTCTAGGCGCCCGCTTCGACCCATACGGCGCCTTCCTCAACTTGTACACCCGGTGGGGGTACTTCTCGCTCTCAAACCCCGAGGTCGCCTCACATACACTTCTTCCTCCAACACACCATTCAGAAAAGCACTCTTCACATCCATTTGGTGCAACTTGAACCCTGTAGCCACGGAAAAGGCTAGAAGGATCCTAATCGCCTCCAAACGGGCTACGGGAGCAAAGGTCTCCTCGTAGTCGATCCCCTCCTTCTGACTGAACCCTTGAGCAACAAGTCTCGACTTGTTCCTCACAACCTCACCCTTCTCTCCCTCCTTATTTTTCCACACCCACTTTGTACCAATCGGCTTACACCCTAGGGGAGGGTCAACCAACTCCCACACCTGATTCCTCTCAAAATTCTCCAACTCCTCATGCATCGAATTAACCCAATTATGATCAGATAGTGCGTGTCCAATATCTTTGGGCTCAAAAGTAGCAACAAATGCAGCATGAGCGAAATGGGAATTGTTTCGAACCCTCGACCGTGTAGTGCGTTCATTCATGTCGCCGATGATCCTCGAAGCCGGATGATCCACTTGTACTCGCCGGGGAGGTTCTCGCCTCGATGCTACCTCCCACTCAACATCAGCTTCTCCTCGTTCTTGATTTGTCGTCGTAGGTGTAGTAGAGGGTCCGTCCATCACCGTAGTCGAAGTAGTGGGTACATGTTCAGTCGGGGGCACCACACCGCCATCATCATCATCACCATGTTCATGCTCCTCCTCCTGAAAGATCTCCTCGCCAAGCTCATCATCACCTGCACACTCAAAGACAAGCTGACTACGTGGCTCTGTCTCGTCGAAGGTTACCTCGCAAGTCTCCACGATTTGGTTAGTTTCAAGATTGAGCACTCGATATGCTCAAGAATGAGATGCATAACCAAAGAAAATGCCATCGACAGACCTTGCCTCAAACTTATCCAACTTCCTGCCTTTCTTCAGAATGAAACACTTGCAGCCAAAGACATCGAAGTGACTCACCTTAGGTGTGCGACCATGCATCAACTCATAGCATGTCTTCTTCTTGTGCACTCTGAGGTATATTCTGTTCGACACATAGCACGCGGTATTCACCGCCTCAGCCCAATACCTCCTTGGAGTCCTATGCTCATCAAGCATCGTCCGAGCCATCTCGCACAAGGTCCTATTCTTCCTTTCCACAACACCATTCTCGGGAGGCGTGTACGGACTCGAGAACTGGTGCTCAAGACCCAAGTCATGGCAAAAGGTTTCAAAACGAGAGTTCCTGAATTCCGAGCCATTATCACTGCGGATAGCTCGTATGGCATCTCTATGCCTCTCGTTCCTCAACCTCAAGACTAGATCTCGAACAAAACCAAACGTCTCCCCCTTATCCTCGAGAAAGAACACCCACGCATACCGAGAATAGTCGTCCACCACAACAAGGACATACCACTTCCCACCCGCGAGATCGCACACGAGCCGGGCCAACAAGGTCCATATGGAGCGACTCGCATGGACGCTCGGTCATCACATCGGTGAGAGGCGGGTGAGAAGAGGCTACCATCTTGGCATGCCTACACGGAGCACAAACCAACTCTTTCTCAAGCCTCAACCGTGGCAATCCTCGGACCAAATTGAGTTTACTCAAGCGTAACAAAAGGTCAAAGCTCAAGTGACCCAACTTCCTATGCCACTTCCGCAACTCACTCGAAGAATGTAACATCCCTGATGTTTAATTGTGCTAATGACATTAATTACATGAATTAATCGAGGTTAAATCACGTCTAAGCATGTTTGACATGATTGGGCACACTTTTGCACAAAAGACCTCGGTCAAAATCGCTAACCACGGTCAAACCCTAGATCTACTTTAAAGGCTGAAATGGTTTTCTTGCGCGTTCTCCAAATTTCACTATAGAAGTTCAAAATCGGCCAATACGAAAGTTGTTCGTTATTTCCGAGAACACATTTTTCTTAATTGGTGGACATTCCAATTTTGAGCGCAAATTGGCCAAAAATCGAGTTTATCGCGCCGTGAACAAGAACCGAGCCGTGGAAAATCTGCAACTTCGGTCGGCGTTCCTGGGCAAACCATTGATCAAAAACTAAGCCGCCCTTTGGGAAAGTTGTAGATCTATAGCTCCTCTACAACTTTGCTTTTGGGAGATTTTCCACTTAGTTGACGATTTTTGGAGTTTCGCAATTTCGAAAACAGGTAAGTGAAATAGAGAAGCCGCAGACCGACATCGCCTCGCGCTCCAGAGCGCCGCGTGCGTTCCAGCTGCGTCGGCCACGTGGCGGGGTCGCGTTGCTCTGGCGTACGGACCCATGGGAGACTCCACTGTGGACCTGCGCGTGCCTTGACCGCTCCGCGTCTCCCTCCGCGCCATACACCGCGCCCAGGGAGAAAGGCCGGCAGGCCGTTGCCATGCGGAGCGACACGCGCCGCGCCCATCGTCGACATCCGCCCTCCCCCCTGCAGGCACCTCTACAACTGGCCTCGGAGGCGACGTATTACTCCCACGCGCCCTCCTCACCTCTCTCCTCTGTCCCGTTCGCCAGCAGGTCGGGCCGGCGGTGCCGTCCACCGGCGTCGCGGCCGCCCGCAGGAGCCGGCGAGCTCACCCCGTCGCTAGTCCACCCGCTCCCCGCACCTCCCCCCCACGCGCCCGCGCGGTCCTCCTCCACTCGCCCGCGTGGCCCCCGGGGCTCCGGAGCACGCCGACGCCGAGCGGCGGCGGTACCGGCGGCCGGCCCGAGGGTGGCGCGCCGCCGACGCCCAAGGGACCCCATCTCGACTCGGGAAACCACTTCAAATCATCCTACCAAGGTTAGTAGAAGCCCAAGGAGTGGTTCTCCGGTCAAGTCTGGCCGTCCCCGGCCGCCAATTTCACCGCCGGCGCGAGCAGACCACCAGAGGACTACATTGCAAGAGAGAAGCTCTTTTCAGGGGGACTTGTGTAAAATTTCAGGGACCCGGTTGTAAAGGTTACTTTTAGGGTTACAGCAGTACCTTCGAAAAATCATTAAAAATCGTAGAAAAATCAGCAAAATGCAAAACCAATTTTGTTGGGTTCGTGGTGAAGAAATCTACCTTTTCTAGAAAACATGTATAGGGTTTTTCTGTACCGTTTTTGAACTAAAAATTCAAACTCAGTTTGGAGTGTTTTTGTTGTGATTTAAAATATACACATGTTATGAACATGAATTTTGGATATATTGCTCTTTATATCATGTCTATATCTGTGGCAAAAGTTTGCATGGTTTTGATGTATATATTTGCAGTTATGATTTATTTAAGCTTTATGCTAGAATAAGTTTGATGCTTTTTATAGCATCTTTAATGAACTTTTCTTTGAGCACAAGTGCACCCTAGGGCTTTGACTTGATGATTAGTACCCCTGGTGTGATGGATGTGAATTTAGGGAATTGTTTACTAGGTGTTTTAGATTTAATCTTGTGTAGGAGCTTAAATTCAAAATCTGAAAAATAAATTGAATTTGCAACCATGCCTTGGTCAGAAACTCATTTTTGGCATACTTAACCTGTAGGAGAAAGTTGAGATCAAAAAGTTTATTAAATCTTTTTCTATGAATTAATGTTGATTTACTAGGCTGAAATTTGTCTTTTTCGTATAAATTAATTTATAAATGATCTTAGGCCAAATTTTGGTGTGAGAGCTTAAACTAAGCATATGTTGCTGTGTGCAAAAGATTAGGTTCATTGGAAGTGTTTTTGATTTAATTTGGATTTATGGTAGCAAGACTTGTTGTAAATAAGTAAAAGAAATTGAAATCAAATGTGCTAAATTGTAAAATCATGTTTGTTTCTGTTTTTATTAAGATTAAACACACCCCTTGCTGTTTGGTGAAGTTAAGTAACTTAAATTGCTTATATGTACACAATCACCATTAAGTTTAACTTTAATTAATGCATATACATGTATACGTGTATATTTACCGGACGGTACGTACACACTCGCCCAGGAGGGAGACGGGACCGTTGATGGCGAGCTGAACCAGCTTGGTGTGCAGCAAGACCTGGACCAAAGTCCAGAAGAGCCAAAGGCTAGTTTAGGAACTGAGTCTGGGGAAGGCAAGCACCGGTTTCATCTAACCCATGTTTTTAAATTAAAATCATGTCCTTTACTTTTCAGCGCTTTATTGCTTTACTTGTGCATTTAAGTTTCAGGAGTTGTTTTGAAACCTAGTTGCATGATCCTTAGGACTCCTATGCTCTTTTACTAGTATGTTAGGAACGCTAGTGCCATGCTCCAGGATCACGGTAGAAGTCGAGTAATGACTCATTGCTCGCGAGATATAGGATGCTTATGCTGGAATCATAAGTTGGTTAAATTGACTCTCTCATGTGGTAAGAGCAATGGGTTCGGTCTCGACCGAGTAGCATGGTGCTGGTCCTAAGCTATTGAACGTACCAAGTACTTGCCGGGAATGGGACCGGTAAGCCTAGTACCTTCTGAACCGGGGCGGGATCTTTCTAGCTACCCGCTTGGGATGTGTCTCCGGGCTAGCTACCCGTGGTATAGTGTGTGAGTCCCGGATCGGTCGGGTTAGACCCTCCGGATAACCGTGTACCGAGTTTGTAGCGTCCGATCCCAAACTCGTGGGATGTTGGGAACCGTCTGGTCGGGGTAGACCCTGCATTTGCTTTTATTTGAATTCTTGGGGTCTACTTCCTCCGTGTATCTTGGGTTTACCTTGCAAGGATATAAATCGATCGATCGTCGGTCACTCGCCGTTATCTGAGTCGGCTTGACCACTGGCTACCCCATGTTTATTTATGGAACATTTTGGATTAATATTGTTACATGTTTAATATTGTTTGAACAACATGCTTGTGTAGTGCGGTGTGCTCACATAGAATGGTTAACATACTAGAACTTGAGCTAAAATCTGAAAATAAGGATCAATTCTTAGTCGCTTTTGGCAAAACAAACCCACAAGCCAAAAAGCCTTGCATGTCTAGTCTTACTTTATTTTTGTCGGGTAAGTCTTGCTGAGTCTTAGTACTCAGCCTTGCTTAATTTGTTGTTTTCAGGTAATCCCATCTGGCCTGGTTCTATCCCAGATGGTTGGGAGCTTGAATGGGAGAACGATGATGAGGAGTGATATGCATGGATGGCCTCCCGTGTGTATCATGCGATAGTTTTATTTCCGCTATTTTAAACTCTGAATAACTTTTACTTTTATGTACGAAAAACCTAGTTTGTAATAATGTTAAAACTTGAGGACTTTAATGTAATGTAATGTTGTACTCTGGTCCCGCCTTCGTGTGGGCCTAGCGCATATCAGCGATCCTGTTGTATGTGATTTACCGGGCTTTACCCGGCGGAAGCGATAGAATAGTTCTTTATTATTGCTTAATGGCCACGTGGACAGGCTTGGGCGATAATACGGAACTATTTTGGGTGGTTCTGTCACAGTTGGTACCAGAGCGATGATATGCACCAGAGTAATTAAAATACCTGAACAAACTTGTTTTTGGAATAAAATTTGCCAAGATTAATAATCTTGCTAAAAGAATAGGACGTTAAGGTTTAATCTAGTCCGAGAGGCCCTAGAGGGAATTTTCGGGTTCTTTCAGGTGTCTAATATATTATGGTGTATTTAGTCTGACTTCCAGCACATTTATTCCTATCAAAACTTACTTTCATGCACAATCATACTAGTTCATCACGTTTTGCCGTACGTGGTGGTACCAAAGGGAAGTCCTGTGAGGGACTAGTGGGACCTATTCCAATGGGTGCCACGTCGCGTCTGCGTCTCATCACATTTTGCCATACGTGGTGGTACCACAGGGAAGTCCTGTGAGGGACTAGTGAGACCTATTCCAATGGGTGTCACGTCGCGTCTGAGTCTCGTCACGTTTTGCCATACGTGATGGTACCACGGGAAAGTCCGTGAGGGATGAGTGAGACCTATTCCAATGGGCACTCACGTCGCGTCAGAGTCTTAAATAGGACGCTGTCCATGCAGCGACTTTACGCATGGATACCGTTTCTATAGTGAACGGTAATGAATGTGGACGCTTTTGTGAGTGCTGGCACAAAAGGTCTTGAATATCTGTGATTTTCTGCAGGTACACTAACCACGGTTGTTAGGCACGGTAATTAAGAAACGAATAGCTTCCGACTAGTTATTATAGGGAGAGACGTATATATATGCCCTGCCACCGGCACTAACTTCGTTTTTAAGCTTAAAAGCTTTGTGAGGAAGTTTAGGACGTTTTCTGCATCATGTAAAAGCTATTGAACCAAAAATGAACTTAAATCATGTGTCATTTGGTCTTTAATTAAATTGTGTTTCTTAAGGACCAATCATTCTAGTTTGATGCTTTGATGGGTGATTTAGCAAAATTTAACTAGCTGCTGTCCAAATTCTTCCTAATGATTATCTAGAAAATTTCTGGCTAGGTGTTCTTTAGGGAATTGTTCATCACCTAGTTAAGTTTGCTCCCTGATTTTCTCATGATTTTAGGAGGTTTAAAACTGAAGTTAGGATCAAAATGACTAGCCTAGGTCTTGCTGAAATGCTGTCAAATTCTGAGTTAGGCTGAAAACTCGAATCATTACTTATAGTTCCAAACAGAATTTGACCTGAGAATCTACAGCAAAAATGTTCATTATCTAGCATAGATCATGCTGTAAAAATTTCATGGTAATTGGGTACTCATGTATTGAGTTATGGTCTTTTTAGTGAAGCTCTGCCCTGCTGAATTTCTGGGCAACAGCACTCTGAAATTGGACCTTTTTCACCCTTTTCAATCCTGAATTAGTTCGACCTTTGAATACCAAAAATGTGAGTTATAACATGGTCGAGATGCTCACAAAAATTTGGAATTTTTGGGGTACTGCTTTTGCAGTTATGAATTTTTGTTCAGAACTGCCAGTTTTGCCATATTACATGTTAAACTCATATTTTTGGGTTCTAACATGTGTTTGTAATTATTTTACAGATGGCTGCCCCTGGGTTTGTTGCGGTGGGCGCTGATGGCACGTTTGCCACCACTGGCTTGCAGTGGGAGGGCTTCACGCGCATTGCGTGGAGAGCCTTGTGTGCTGTCGGCTACACCACCCCTCCCTTCTACGAGGGGGTGGAGTAAGAGGAGTGGGGCGTACCGAGCTGCAGAGTTCGAGTGACTGTGCTCCCCCACCCGGGCCACCCCGAGTGGGCAGACTTGAGCATGGAGCTCCTCTGCTTCCGCGCTGTCGAGGTAGTGGAGTCGGCAGCCCTGATGGTGCTCCACGCTCTCTCCACCCACAGACCGCAGGAGATGCTTCAGACACCGTTGGGGTTGGCTCTAGCTCTGGACCCCAACGATCCGTTGTGGCTAGCCAGGATGGCTAATATAGCCACACTTCTCGAGACTGTGCCACCCTACGACACAGTAGAGACTTTGGGCACGTGCTTGAGGGCATTGTACGCTCTACAGGACCTTCGTCAGGTTATCGCAGATGACTTGGCTAGTCGTCTCACTGGAGCTACTTGGTATATCTCCTGGGTTGTCGGCCTTTTCACCGAGCAGTATGTTAAGTACACTCAGGCTGTGCAGATTATTGCCGACCTTCAGGATCAGATACAGCAGCTCCAGGAGCAGGCACACCAGTTTCTGTTTGAGCGAGGTGACCACTTGCAGCAGATTCTGGACTTGCAGGCTGGGCAGCAGGCTCTGCAGGTTCAGCTGGTTGACAGGGATGTTGAGAGGCTTGTGCACCTTGAGCACATCCAGGATTTGCAGGAGCAGGTTGGGGACCTCGAGCTCGATGTACAGGCTTTGGAGGGTGTTGTGATTATGCTCCAGCAGGTGCACCACCCACCGACTATTGTTGATGATGAGCAGATGGAGATGCAGCTGGACCGAGAGGAGGTTCAGGACGTTCCCGGACTCGATTAGAGGAGCTTGGTGCTCTATTCTTACATGTCGCGGGGAAACTCTACATAGTTTGTACATAGGACCTAGATCCTAGTTGTTGTAGTAGGAAAACTTGGCATGTACTCTTGTTAGCCCTTTTGGTTGGATTTTGGTGCTAGTCTGACTTAAAGTATTCTTTTGTGTAGCTAGAAGCTACGTAGTGACCCCCCTATGTAATGGTGATCCACCAAATTTTGTAATCTGTAATTATGGTGGAAAACACTTTCCCGGCAGCAATCTGCCTAAGAAATGAAATGGAGAAAGTTATGGTCATTTCTGGATTTTGCAATGACTACCAAAGTTGTGTGAAATTTTATAATGGTCATGCTCACCAAAATTCAGCATTTTTGCATGTGTAGTTTAAGAAATATCGAATTTTTAGTAAGTTGCTGGCTGCTGTCCAAACTGCTAGACAGAACCTTGAAAACTGAATTTTTCGACCCCTTTAAAAGATGAATCGGATCTGGAGTTGAATACCAAAGTGGAAGCTTATAAAATTCTACACATGCTGACCAAATTTTATGAATTTTGGACTTCTGTACAGAGAGTTATGATTTATTTACCCAGAACTGTGATGCTGTCTGAATTCTGAAATTTCCTTTAAGTCTGAATTTTCGTATGCATATTCTTCTTGTATTCTTTTAAGCAAGCTTTGAATATGTATCTAATGAAAGTTCAACTTTTCAGATGTCTGATAACACACAGAATGACTCTCGGGGTGCGGGAGGCAGTGGGGATGCTCCTCTTCCCCCACCTGCACCCATGACACCCGCAGAAGCTTTCATCGCTGCGCAGACAGAATTATTGCGCCAAATTTTGCAGACTCAGCAGCAAATTGCACAAAGGTTGCAGCAGCCTGTGCACAATCAAGGCCATGTTCAGGAGGGGCCTAATGCAGTCATGTCCTATGAAAAATTCAGGGCAATTAGGCCACCCCTCTTCAACAAGGCAGAGGAGCCCCTAGAGGCTGATGCTTTTATCAGGGCCCTAGAGGCCATGTTTTCCATCTTCACACTACCTTGCTCAGAAGAACTTAAGGCAGGCTTCGCTGCTCAGCAACTGAGGGGTGAAGCTTTAATCTGGTGGGAGCATTTCAAGTCCATGCAGCCACAGGGTCACCAGATTACTTGGGCAGAATTCAAGAAAGCATTTAAAGAGCATCATATTCCCAAGGGTCTTGTTGATAGGAAGATGAGAGAGCTAATGAATCTCAAGCAAGGCTCTGACTCAGTCTATCAGTATGCTCAGAAGTTTAATAGTCTCTGTCAGTATGGGGACTATCATGTTGATACTGATAAGAAAAAGATGGAGCGCTTCCGTGAAGGGCTTGATGGAGAGCTCTATGAGAGGTTGAACTTAATCAAAACTGATAGCTATCCTGAGCTAGTGAATTTGGCCATCTCCCAGGAGGACGCCATGAAGAGGGCTCAACAGGATAGAAAGAGGAAGTCCAATCAAGCTTCAGGCAGTGGCCAAGGCAAGAAATTTAAATTTGTGAAGAAGAATGTGCAGGGTGCCCCCCAGCCATCTTCAGCTGGACGCTGGGTGATGAGGCAATCTCGCCTAAGCCGTCGGCGCCTTTGGCTATCGCAACACTCAGCAGACCGCTTCTAGGCCTAGTGCACCCCCACCTGCCCGCATCAATGATGATCGTTGTTGCTATAACTGAGGACAGTGGGGCACTATGCTAACAAGTGCACACGCCCTCGACAAGAACATCGGCAAAGTCAGGGGCAAGGCTCTAAGGCTGGAAATCAGGGAAAGAAACAAACTGTGCAAGTGAAGCAAGGCCGTTTAAACTTCACCACAGTGGTTGATCTACCAGAGGGAGCACCAGTCTTGACGGGTACATTTTCTATCCGTGGTCGTCCTATTATTATATTATTTGATTCTGGTGCTACTCATAGCTTTATTAATGTGAAAACCGTGAGAAATTTGGACTTGAAGTGGTGTCATACTAAGCAGGCCTATATGATTGCCACACCGGGTGGAAAGGTTGCTTCAAATCAAGTAGCCTTAAGCGTACCACTTGAGTTAGGCAAAGAAAACTTTTCTAGCTAATCCGGTCACTATGTACCTAGAAGGGGTAGATGTTATCTTAGGCATGAATTGGATGACTCAAGCACAAAGTTGTCCCGGATATTTCGAAAGAATGCTAGAAATCAACTCACCTTTGGTCGGGAATTCAATTCTTTACCTTCCCCCAACAGGCCATAAAGGATCATGTGTGTATGCAGCCATAACTACTCAACTTGAGGATATTCCAGTAGTATGTGAGTACATGGATGTCTTTCCTGATGAATTGCCTGGCTTGCCACCAGACAGAGATGTTGAGTTTCTCATTGAGCTACGGCACCGCACTCGCTCCTATTTCTAAGCGATCTTATAGAATGCCACCCAAAGAACTTGCCGAATTAAAGAAACAACTTCAAGAGTTGCTTGATAAGGGCTACATCCGCCCCGCCTCTTCTCCTTGGGGCCGTCCCGCCCTCTTTGTGAAAAAGAAAGATGGTAGCCCGAGGTTGTGTGTGGACTACCGACCTCTCAATGCGGTGACTATCAAAAACAAATATCCGTTGCCCCGCATTGACGTGCTATTTGACCAGTTGGCTGGAGCTAAGGTCTTCTCAAAGATCGATCTTCGGTCTGGTTATCATCAAATTATAATCCGGCCTAGTGATATTCCCAAGACAGCTTTCTCTACTTGCTATTGCCTATATGAATTCTTGGTTATGTCTTTCGGTCTTACAAATGCACCAGCCTACTTCATGTACCTTATGAATTCCGTGTTTATGACGGAGTTGGATAAATTCGTCGTGGTTTTCATTGACGACATCCTTATTTATTCCAAGAATGCGGAAGAACATGCGGAACATCTTCGCATTGTGCTACAACGCTTGCGAGAACATAAACTCTATGCTAAATCTCCAAGTGTGAGTTTTGGCTGGATAGTGTTAAATTTCTGGGGCACACTATTTCCAGCGAAGGCATATCTGTCGATCCAAGCAAAGTGCAAGAGGTTATGGATTGGCAACCTCCTAAATCAGCTCATCAAATCCGCAGCTTTCTAGGCTTGGCTGGTTATTATCGCCGTTTTATTCCGGATTTCTCTAGAACTGCTAAGCCTATGACTGAGTTGCTAAAGAAAGGAGTGAAATTTGTGTGGAGTGAGGCTTGTGATAAAGCTTTCCAAAAGTTAAGAGAACATTTAACTTCAGCCCCAGTGCTAGCGCAGCCAGACAATTCAAAGCCGTATGAAGTTTATTGTGATGCTTCAGGCACGGGTCATGGCTGTGTTCTTATGCAAGAAAATCGGGTTATTGCCTATGCCTCACGAGCGCTTCGCCCTCATGAAAAGAATTATCCCACACATGACTTAGAGCTAGCAGCGGTTGTTCATGCATTGAAAATATGGAGGCATTACCTTATGGGGACCCGCTGCAATATCTTTACTGACCACAAAAGCCTCAAATACATTTTCACTCAATCTGATTTAAATATGAGGAAAAGAAGATGGTTAGAGTTAATCAAAGATTATGATCTTGAGGTCCATTACCATCCTGGAAAGGCGAATATAGTTGCAGATGCTCTAAGCCGCAAGGCTCACTGCAATTGCCTATCAATGGAACCTTACAGTGACACTCTGTGTGAGGATTTGAGGAGGCTAAACTTGGAAATTGTTGAACAAGGAAGCCTAAATGCTCTTTCTGCAGTCTAACCTATTTGATAGAATTGTTAAGGCTCAACTTCAAGATGAGGGTATTCTCTTAATTAAACAAAAATTGCTAGAAAAGGATCCTAAACATAATTGCTTCCGGAAGGATGAGAAAGATATAATCTGGTTTGGGCAACGCCTTGTTGTCCCAGATAATTGGGAGTTGAAAAAGAAAATCTTTGATGAGGGTCATCTCTCTAAGTTCTCTATCCATCCGGGGAGTAGTAAAATGTATCAAGATTTAAAGGAAAATTTTTGGTGGTCCAATATGAAGGTGGACATTGCTAAATATGTGTCCGAATGCGATACTTGTCAAAGAGTTAAAGCAAGTCACTTGAAACCTTCCGGTACTCTTCAACCCCTACCCATACCTTCATGGAAGTGGGATGACATAAGTATGGACTTTGTGTCCGGATTGCCACTCACATTTAGGAAACATGATTCCATCGGGGTTATCGTTGACAGATTGACAAAAACAGCTCACTTTATTCCAGTCCGCACTACATATGATGCCAAAGATTATGCAAGTCTTTATACTGAGCACATGGTTCGCTTGCATGGTGTTCCTAAAACCATCATTTCCGATAGGGGATCTCTCTTTGTGGCACGTTTTTGGGAACAATTACATAAGTCACTTGGCACGAAAATCATACGCAGTTCAGCTTATCCTCCTCAGACTGATGGTCAAACTGAAAGGGTAAACCAGATTCTAGAAGACATGTTGCGAGCATGCGTGATTCATTTTGATAAGAGTTGGGACAAGTGTCTCGCCCTGGCTGAATTTCTTACAATAACAGTTATCAAGTCAGCTTGAAAATGGCACCTTTTGAGGCTCTTTATGGACGGAGATGTCGTACTCCCTTGAACTGGTCACAGACCGGGGAGAGGAAATTCTTTGGTCCAGCCTTAGTTGAGGATGCCGAAGAAAAAGTGAGGGTAATCAAGGAAAACTTGAGAATTGCGCAAGAAAGACAAAAGGGTCATTATGACAAGGGAAAGGCACCTAGAGAATATAAAGTTGGTGACTTTGTGTACTTAAAAGTTTTGCCAACCAAGGGTGTCCAAAGATTTAGTGTGAAAGGGAAGCTAGCTCCTCGCTACATTGGCCCTTATGAGATCATTCAAGTCTGTGGGCCAGTGGCATACCGTATTCGGCTACCCGAACGATTCTCTGCCGTGCACAATGTGTTTCATGTATAACAATTGAGGAAATGTGCACGTGAACCGGCTAGAGAAGTTATTGAAGAAGCTAATGCTTGGATTGAACCGGATCTCTCTGTTGTGGAACATCCTTTGAGAATTCTTGACGTAAAGGAAAGAAAAACTCGAAGGCAATCTGTAAAGATGTATAAAATCCAATGGAGTCATCATACCGTAGAAGAAGCTACATGGGAAACTGAACATTATCTCAATGAGAATTATCCGGGTTTTCTTGAATCAAGGCAAAGTAAGTTCTTTCCCCTACTTCCATCTTTTAAATCATAAATCTTGGGACGAGATTTCTTTTAAGGGGGGTAGGCTGTAACATCCCTGATGTTTAATTGTGCTAATGACATTAATTACATGAATTAATCGAGGTTAAATCACGTCTAAGCATGTTTGACATGATTGGGCACACTTTTGCACAAAAGACCTCGGTCAAAATCGCTAATCACGGTCAAACCCTAGATCTACTTTAAAGGCTGAAATGGTTTTCTTGCGCCTTCTCCAAATTTCACTATAGAAGTTCAAAATCGGCCAATACGAAAGTTGTTCGTTATTTCCGGGAACACATTTTTCGTAATTGGCGGACATTCCAATTTTGAGCGCAAATTGGCCAAAAATCGAGTTTATCGCGCCGTGAACAAGAACCGAGCCGTGGAAAATCCGCAACTTCGGTCGGCGTTCCTGGGCAAACCATTGATCAAAACATATGCCGCCCTTTGGGAAAGTTGTAGATCTATAGCTCCTCTACAACTTTGCTTTTGGGAGATTTTCCACTTAGTTGACGATTTTTGGAGTTTCGCAATTTCGAAAACAGGTAAGTGAAATAGAGAAGCCGCAGACCGACGTCGCCTCGCGCTCCAGAGCGCCGCGTCCGTTCCAGCTGCGTCGGCCACGTGGCGGGGTAGCGTTGCTCCGGCGTATGGACCCATGGGAGACTGCGCTGTGGACCTGCCCGTGCCTTGACCGCTCTGCGTCTCCCTCCGCGCCATACACCGCGCCCAGGGAGAAAGGCCGGCAGGCCATTGCCATGCGGAGCGACACGCGCCGCGCCCATCGTCGACATCCCCCCCCCGTGCAAGCGCCTCTACAACTGGCCTCGGAGGCGACGAATTACTCCCACGTGCCCTCCTCACCTCTCTCCTCTGTCCCGTTCGCCAGCAGGTCAGGCCGGCGGTGTCGTCCACCGGCGTTGCGGCCAGCCAGAGGAGGCGGCCGAGCTCACCCGGCCGCTAGTCCACCCGCTCCCCGCACCTCCCCCCACGCGGCCGCGGGTCCTCCCCTCCACGCGCCCGCGCGGCCCCCGAGGCTCCGCAGCATGCCGACGCCGAGAAGCGGTGGTACCGGCGGCCGGCCCAGGGGTGGCGCGCCGCCGACGCCCAAGTACCCCATCTCGACTCGGGAAACCACTTCAAATCATCCTACCAAGGTTAGTAGAAGCCCCAGGAGTGGTTCTCCGGCCAAGTCCGGCCGTCCCCGGCCGCCAATTTCACCGCCGGCGCGGGCAGACCACCAGAGGACTACATTGCAAGAGAGAAGCTCTTTTCAGGGGGACTTGTGTAAAATTTCAGGGACCCGGTTGTAAAGGTTACTTTTAGGGTTACAGCAGTACCTTCGAAAAATCATTAAAAATCGTAAAAAAATCAGAAAACTGCAAAACCAATTTTGTTGGGTTCGTGGTGAAGAAATCTACCTTTTCTAGAAAACATGTATAGGGTTTTTCTGTACCGTTTTTGAATTAAAAATTCAAACTCAGTTTGGAGTGTTTTTCGTGTGATTTAAAATATACACATGTTATGAATTTTAATTTTGGATATATTGCTCTTTACATCATGTCTAGATCTGTGGCAAAAGTTTGCATGGTTTTGATGTATATATTTGCAGTTATGATTTATTTAAGCTTTATGCTAGAATAAGTTTGATGCTTTTTATAGCACCTTTAATGAACTTTTCTTTGAGCACAAGTGCACCCTAGGGCTTTGACTTGATGATTAGTACCCCTGGTGTGATGGTTGTGAATTTAGGGAATTGTTTACTAGGTGTTTTAGATTTAATCTTGTGTAGGAGCTTAAATTCAAAATCTGAAAAATAAATTGAATTTGCAACCATGCCTTGGTCAGAAACTCATTTTTGGCATACTTAACCTGTAGGAGAAAGTTGAGATCAAAAAGTTTATTAAATCTTTTTCTATGAATTAATGTTGATTTACTAGGCTGAAATTTGTCTTTTTCGTATAAATTAATTTATAAATGATCTTAGGCCAAATTTTGGTGTGAGAGCTTAAACTAAGCATATGTTGCTGTGTGCAAAAGATTAGGTTCATTGGAAGTGTTTTTGATTTAATTTGGATTTATGGTAGAAAGGCTTGTTGTAAATAAGTAAAGAAAGAAATTGAAATTAAATGTGCTAAATTGTAAAATCATGTTTGTTTCTGTTTTTATTAAGATTAAACACACCCCTTGCTGTTTGGTGAAGTTAAGTAACTTAAATTGCTTATATGTACACAATCACCATCAAGTTTAACTTTAATTAATGCATATACATGTATACGTGTAGATTTACCGGACGGTACGTACACACTCGCCCAGGAGGGAGACGGGACCGTTGATGGCGAGCTGAACCAGCTTGGTGTGCAGCAAGACCTGGACCAAAGTCCAGAAGAGCCAAAGGCTTGTTTAGGAACTGAGTCTGAGGAAGACAAGCACCGGTTTCATCTAACCCATGTTTTTAAATTAAAATCATGTCCTTTACTTTTCAGCGCTTTATTGCTTTACTTGTGCATTTAAGTTTCAGGAGTTGTTTTGAAACCTAGTTGCATGATCCTTAGGACTCCTATGCTCTTTTACTAGTATGTTAGGAACGCTAGTGCCATGCTCTAGGATCACGGTAGAAGTCGAGTAATGACTCATTGCTCGCGAGATATAGGATGCTTATGTTGGAATCATAAGTTGGTTAAATTGACTCTCTCATGTGGTAAGAGCAATGGGTTCAGTCTCGACCGAGTAGCATGGTGCTGGTCCTAAGCTATTGAACGTACCAAGTACTTGCCGGGAATGGGACCGGTAAGCCTAGTACCTTCTGAACCGGGGCGGGATCTTTCTAGCTACCCGCTTGGGATGTGTCTCCGGGCTAGCTACCCGTGGTATAGTGTGTGAGTCCCGGACCGGTCGGGTTAGACCCTCCGGATAACCGTGTACCGCAGTTTGTAGCGTCGATCCCAAACCGTGGGATGTTGGGAACCGTCCGGTCGGGGTAGACCACCGCATTTGCTTTTATTTGAATTCTTGGGGTCTACTTCCTCCGTGTATCTTGGGTTTACCTTGCAAGGATATAAATCGATCGATCGTCGGTCACTCGCCGTTATCCGAGTCGGCTTGACCACCGGCTACCCCATGTTTATTTATGGAACATTTTGGATTAATATTGTTACATGTTTAATATTGTTTGAACAACATGCTTGTGTAGTGCGGTGCTCACATAGAATGGTTAACATACTAGAACTTGAGCTAAAATCTGAAAATAAGGATCAATTCTTAGTCGCTTTTGGCAAAACAAACCCACAAGCCAAAAAGCCTTGCATGTCTAGTCTTACTTTATTTTTGTCGGGTAAGTCTTGCTGAGTCTTAGTACTCAGCCTTGCTTAATTTGTTGTTTTCAGGTAATCCCATCTGGCCTGGTTCTATCCCAGATGGTTGGGAGCTTGAATGGGAAAACGATGATGAGGAGTGATATGCATGGATGGCCTCCCGTGTGTATCATGCGATAGTTTTATTTCCGCTGTTTTAAACTCTGAATAACTTTTACTTTTATGTACGAAAAACCTGGTTTGTAATAATGTTAAAACTTGAGTAGTTTAATGTAATGTAATGTTGTACTCTGGTCCCGCCTTCGTGTGGGCCTAGCGCATATCAGCGATCCTGTTGTATGTGATTTACCGGGCTTTACCCGGCGGAAGCGACAGAATAGTTCTTTATTATTGCTTAATGGCCACGTGGACAGGCTTAGGCGATAATACGGAACTATTTTGGGCGGTTGTCACAAAGAACCAGCCAAGAAACAACGCTCCACACCCGAAGACTGAGAAAAATCAGCACGAAACACCTGACCCTCGGGAACAACCATACAGACAAGGTCCCCTCGAGAGTCCACAATCCGAGAACCACCTGGCCGAAACAACACCTCAAAGCCCTCATCCAACAACTGGGACACAGAAAGCAAATTGTACCCCAGCGATTGAACAAGAGCCACACGCCTTAGAGTGATCTTGTCACTCACTTTTATCTCACCTTCTGAAAGCACACGCCCACGCCCATTGTCCCCAAAGGTGATGTACCTCTTCGTCACCACCGGGACGAGACTTGAGAACCACCCCCCCGTCTCTCCGGTCATATGCCTCGAACAACCGGAGTCAATCAACCAAATGTTCTTCAAGTCTCCCACCTGAAATCCAAAAACGAGCACGTGAGCGAACAAACGACTCAAGACCGGGGTTAGTACCAAAAGAGTAAAACCGGTCCGGAGCCATTTGCTCGAAAGTGGGGTTAGCACCAACCAAAGCATCTCTCCTACCAAAGCTACCTCCGCGAACACCACCACGGTAACCACCCTGAGGGAACCATCCCTCTCTGCCTGGAGGAGGACCAAATCCACGCAAGAAAGCCCGTGGAACGTCCTTCCTCTCCAACTCAAAGCTACGACTCCTCCGATCCCCGTATTGAGAACGAGGAGGAGAACGCCTAGCAAACTGACCACCTGCACCCTTTCCAGCCCAACCACCAGAACCACGACCACCAGAAACAACCCTCACACCTGTACGAGCTCGAAACCCAAACAGCTGTCTGACCTGGGCAGCAGCGCCTCCAACAGCCTTCCGCTCTCCCCAAGCCCGAACTGTCCTCACATTCGCCTTGGCCCTGGGCATCTGCACACGAGGCTCAAGTACACCATCGGAAGGGTGGTACTTGTCCTTGTTAGCCCACTCCTTTGCCATTCTCTCCTCACGCTTCCTCTTGAAGCAAAACTCCTCCTTATGGCCATCTCTCCCACAGTAGCCACAATGGAACCTCAGAAGCTTAGGCTTAGGCTTGGGATGTGGCTGCTCACTTGGTTTCTCTCCACTCAAATCCTCCACCGGTTTCTCACCACTAGCCTTCTCACTCTCCTTCCCAAAGAACACTTTCCCCGAAGTGCTCACAAACTTGATAGGCTTTCGGAGATCGTTTGTGGGTGTAGGAAACACGGGTGGAGCTGGGGTTGTGTCTAGTCGGTTCCTAAGATGGTTAGGTTTTGGGGGGAAATCATTTTTGTGGTGGGTTTTTGGTGGCTCCGGGATATTCTCTCCACTTCCCTCACCAACCTTGTTTGCCCCAAGTCCCTCACCATCTTGCCTCTTAAAGGCCTCGATCATCATCCTCAACTGAGGCTCATGACCGGACAACCAACCCATCAACTTCCTCAAGTTATCATTCTCATCCTGCAAACGATCAACATAATGTGCAAGTTCCAAATTTTTCAATGCATGCATTTCACAGGTAGAGCAAGATGTAGGCATGGGTTCCTTCAATTTAGCCTCAAGAGAACTAGTGTAAGCATGCATCTCATCAATCTTAGCATGCAAAACAGGGCAAGAAGTGCAAGCACCTAGCAAAGCGAGTCTAGACTTAAGCTCGGCCACTTCAACCCTAAGCACATCTAGTTCCTCACACTTGGAGGCATGCTTCTCCTTAAACAAAGCAAGATCGGCAAGGAATATGGAGCAATCAAAGCACAATCATTCTCATCCGAAACAACGGGGCTAGCCTTAAGGGAATCAATCTCAAGCTTGCTATCAAGCACCTGTGTCTCTAGCTCGGCCACTCTAGTCCTAGCATCCTCGAGTGAAGCCCTAAGCTCTTTCCTCATTTTCTTGGCCTCTCTAAGCATGTCATCACGGTTATCAAGCAAAGAGCCAAGCCTCTCATTCTCCTGGCGCAAGAAGGGAAGTTCATCACGCAGCTCGTCGTCGGACTCAGAGTCCGAGTCGCTCTGTGTGCTCTTCTTGCTGCCGGAGCTCAGCGCCATGGTGCAAAAGCCATCTCTCGCGAAGCAGCTCAGCCCGCTCAGGTTCTTGGACAACTTTTTGTTCTTGCGACGATTGCCTTTGTCTTCACTGCTGCTCGAGCTCGAGGTGGAGTACACGGAACTGGAGTTGACGTCACTCGCTCCAACCATCGCTCGGGCCTTGCCTCGGCCCTCCTTCCTCGATCGTCGCTCGTCCTTGTACTTGTTCTTGTGCTTGCTCTTGTGGTCGCGCCTCGAACGGTACTTGCCGTCCATCCTCGGCTTGTGCTTGTAGATGTCGTTGTTCTCGGCCTTCTCCGGGCAGTCGGCGACGAAGTGTCCCGGCTTGCCGCACTGGAAGCAAGTCCTTGTGTTCCTCCTCATGTTCACGCGGTTCTCGTGCAGCCTCTCGAACCGCCTCGTCAGGAGCGCCAGCTCATCCTCTCCAAGCTCGTCGAACTCTTCATCTGCCATAGACATCAAGGAGGAGAAAGAGAACATCCTGGTGGATGGGTTAGAGTTAGCCTTTCCTTTGGAACCACCAACGAGAGCAAGACTATGGGAATCAGTCAGTCCCTCGAGCTTGGCAGTCATGCCCTATCCACCTCAGCCGACTTGAGCTTCGAGAACAGCTCGTTCACCGTCAGAGTGTCATACTTCTCTGACTCCACAATGTCCTCGAACTTTCCGCCCCAAATCTTACGATCCAAAGAGTGTAAGAGCTTGACCGCTCTATCGTGATCATCGTACGGGAGCACGTCCACATTGGCCCTCATGTTGTTCACAACCACCGTGAACCTCTGAAACAAGGCATCGATGGACTCACCGGGGAGATGAGTGAAGTTCTCGTACTCTCTCCGGTAGGTCGCATACATCCGTGCCTGAACCTAGGCGTTCCCAACATGAGCCTCCTTCAACACCGACCAAATTCTACATGCCAAGTGCTTGATGTGCACCCGATCGAACTCAGGCTGACCCAAAGCACGAAACAAGTAGTCGACCGCCTTGTTGTTGGCGTCGAATCTGTCCCTCGATCCTAGAGCAAGGAAATCCATCGGCTGGACATAGCCTGTGTCCAACGTGACATCCCAAAGGATCTAAACCTTTCCGCGGAGAAACGCACCCATCCGCTTGCTCCACATTTGGTAGTTCTTGCCATCGAAGTGTGGAGGACCCGAACCCCGTTCCTGGTACGCCATCCTTGGATCTTAGACTGGTTACAGTCAACAAAGACCCGAACCGGCTCTGATACCACTTGAAGGACCGATACGTCGAACCAGAGAGGGGGGAGTGAATGGGAGCCGATAAAAATTCTTCTCGAAGGAGATGGAAACTCCTACAAGATGAATACGACTTCCAACACATGTCTCCGACTCACTACCCAAGTTGGCCAAGCCTACGTAGCCACTGGAGTGCCACTTGACCTAGGAACCAACACACACACCCTTCCGACCCGAGAACGCAGCGGAAAACCAAACCTCGAGTCTACAGACCCACACCGGTCAGACCGGTGAGCACCACCGGTCAGACCGGTCCCTGCTGGTGAAACTGAGCAACTTTCACTAAGTGTCTCTACACCAGTCAGACCGGTGAGACACACCAGTCAGACCGATCGCAGCCTGAAAGCCCCCAAGGCACCAAACAGGCCAACCGACCACAAAACTGACCCAAACTCGAAACAACAGCAACACGGGACAACAACGAACACACCAAGACGTTCACCCGAGCAAGAACCCACCAGGGCTCGCACCGGTCGGACCGATCAAGAGCACCGGTCAGACCGGTGTAGCCTGGGCAGCTCGGGATGAACAGCACCCGCGGGTCAACTCCCACAAATCCAAAACTCAATCTCCCGAATCGCTCCACGGACTTGAACAAGACTTTGGGGATATTAGGAACACCTCATGAGGAGTCCATAGCCAAGTTTAATCCCACCAAAACTCGTCCAAAAAGGAGGAATCGAAGAAATCCTGCCAAGAGCACTTCCAACCCAAGAACACAAGAAACCCCAAAATCGAGCACCTTTACTCACGGATTTGGGAGGGGAATCACAGTCCAAAGAACCACGAAGGGTTCCCACAAATTTCCCCCATCAAATCCCTAAGAGAATGGTCCCGAAAATAACCCAAAGAAATCACCGAGAAAGGGCTCCGAAAATCACCACCAAGAACAACCGGGGAAAACACATCCAAACCTTGAGGAACCACGCCGAATCATCTATACATGAAACAAAGGTTCATACAAGGTCTAGCAAGCCGCCCGATCATCCATCCCTCTCAACAAGATCTCTCCGTGAAGCTCTCTTGCTAGTCCTAAAGAAAACCTAAGGAAAATAGGTGGAAAATGGGAAAACTAATGAGCTAGGGTTCCAGGAGTTGGCTGCCATCCTCTCACCTCTTGGGTTATATGGAGGCAACCGAATGTCTAAAATGCCCTCTCGTAATAACAAGGGATACAAGCCCCTCAAGGGAGGATTTGGAAGTCTTCATGTCTTCACCATCAGACGGATGCCCGGCGACTGCACCCTGCGTAGCCTCGACGCAATCCATGCGATCCCGACGCGTGTCCTCCGCTTCAAAGTCTCCGGACTGCGTCGTCGCACACCGGTCAGACCGGTGCTCCTCACCGGTCAGACCGGTCCCCACCGATCAGTCCGGTCAGACCGGTCTGGCGCTGCTGCAGCTCCGTCTTCGGTTCTTCGGTCTTGGCTTTGTGGATCAACCAAGGAACCCAGTGGTTTTCTGGTGAACCACCGGAAACCCCGCGAACTCGGTGTAGCCTCCGCCAATCCACTCATGACTCGGCTCCCACGTAGTCCCGGCTCGACCTTGGTTTTGAGGCTCAGCCAAGAAACCGTCCACGACTTCATCTTGCTGTTCATGCCACTATGCGGCCCGCACTTGACCCCCGCCGGCCACCGGGTCCCTCGAACGAAGCCTACTTGTCTTCTCCACACACGGAGGCCTCACCGCGACGACCTTTCGCGCTTGCTCTTCACCTGCACCAACACCAGTCAAGCCGCAACCTGCACCTGCAATACTTAGCCAAGAATCAGTCCACACAACGTTGTCAATCACTCATCACACAAGGAAGCGACCATCCACCGGTCCTCGAACCACACATGGTCCTCATACATGCGTGCGGCAATAATTGTGCTTTGTTTAGAAAGAGATATGCCCACCTTGACAAGTGTCCGGTTTGTGGTCTTTCGAGATGGAAGGATGAAGAAAGAAAGACGATTCCATAGAAGGTGTTGAGGCATTTTCCACTAGCACCTAGGCTGAAGAGGCTCTTTGCAACAAAAGAAGCATCACCACTAGCACAATGGCACGACTGACAGCGACAGCCCAGTGAGAAGGAAATGAGTCACCCAGCTGATGGTGATGCATGGCAAGATTTCGACAAAGAATATCTGGAATTTGCTAGAGATGTAAGAAACATCAGGCTTGGCCTTGCTACTGACGGGTTCAACCCATTTTCAGAATAGAACACAAGATATAGCATGTGGCCTATGTTTGTGGTGCCATACAACCTTCCACCTTGGGCATGCATGGAGGAGTCCAACTTTATTATGGCTTTGATTATACCAGGTCCTAAATCCCCCGGGAAGGATTTTGATGTATGTTTGGAGCCTCTGGTGGAAGATTTGATTGAGCTTTGGAAAGGTGTGCGTGCTTATGATGCTAATACTCGCAAAATGTTCGACTTTCATGCTGCAGTTTTGTGGTGCATCCATGATTACCCTGCTTTGAGCACTCTTTCAGGTCGAACCACAAAAGGTTATTTTGCATGTACTCACTGTGACAAACACCCTCTTTCCTATGGCCTAAGGAGCAAAATTGATTATTTTGGACACTACCGTTTCCTTCACGAGGGACATCCATTGCGGAGAAACAATCTGTTTGTCGGCCTTCATGAAACCGATGATCCACCAGGTCAATTCACTATGGAAGAGCTATTAGCTGAATTGGAGAAAGCAATGAATCCGCAAGTATGTGGGAAAAGGAAACGTTCTAACTCTAAAGGTGCTCATGTGAAAATATGGAGCCGCATGATGTTTATGGAAGTTGCCATACTAGCATAAATTGAAGTTAAGGCACAATCTCGATGTCATGCACATCGAGAAAAATATATATGAGAGCCTGATTGCGACAATTCTCAATATACTTGGGAAGACAAAGGCCACAGTTATATCTAGGCTTGATTTGAAAGATCTGGGAATTAGAAAGGAGTTGCAATTTAAAGAGAATGGAGATTCATGTGAGATGCCAAATGCTCGATATACTTTGTCCAAAGAAAAGAAGAAGGCCTTTTGTGATTTTCTAAGAGAGGTAATGTTTCCAGATGGCTTTGCTTCCAATATCTCAAGATGTATAAATGCTGATGGAACTAAGGTACAAGGCCTCAAAATGCATGATTGTCATATATATGAAGCATTAGCCGAATTAGGGAAGTTTCTTAGGGAACTCTGCAGCAAAACCCTTAACAAGGATGTGTTGGCTGAAATGAAGAAAGAGATTCCTATAATTCTGGTGATACTTGAGAAAATATTCCCCCCGGCTTTGTTTGTTGTGATGATACACCTTGACGTACATTTACCTGATGAGGCTTTTCTCAGAGGCCCTGTGCAGTATGGGTGGATGTACCCAATTGAGAGGTGGTTTTATACTTTGAAGCGCTATGTGAGGAACAGGGCACGACCAGAAGGGTCTATAGCCGAGGCATATATTGCCAATGAAGATTTGACATTTTGCTCTAGATACTTGGATGGTGTTGAAACAAGATTTAATTGGGAACCAAGGGACATAGGTTTTTCTAATGAAGAGACCTATGGTGTTGACGTTTTTGGGCATGGAGTTCATTTTATGTCAGCGTCTGAGCTTGTATATGATGAAGATTGCTTTGATCAAATGGTGTGGTATGTGTTGAACAACTCTAGTCAAGCTGAAAAATATGTCACGTAAGTTCTAACCATTATACTTCTGTATGACAGCTTTGTGTCTTCTACGTATGTTTGGTTATATTTTTTATATATGCAGAATGTTCAAAGAAGAATTAGAGAGACAAGGGGTGGCTAACATTGAAAAAACATCCCGGCTAGGATTCCAGACTTGGTTTAGGAACCATGTCAGTTTACTCCCACAAAATTTTAGATAACCATATTTTGTAGTATAGATTTTGATGTGTTGCATGTTGCATGACAGATCATGAAGTTGAGGAATGATGGTCAAGAACAGATAGATGATGATCTATTTACATTGGCATATGGTTCTGATTTCAGAGTCAAGAAATACACCTCATGCATAGTGAATGGTGTCCGCTTCAATATTGTTGATCGAGACAGCAACAAGAAAACACAAAAAGTGGTGTAATGGCACAGGACTCACATAATAATGAGCTCATTCATTTCTTTGGAACCCTGAAAGAGATAGTGCAGTTAGAATATCCAGAGGATGATTGGTTAGTGGTGTTGTTTAAATGTGACTGGTATAATCTGGATGGGAAGAAAACTGAACTTCAATATGATGGTTTTTAAGGGCATCAATATTCAAAGTCTATGGTACAAGAATGATTGTTTCATTTTGGACACATAGGCTAGGAAAATCTTTTATTTACCAAACACCAAGTTGGGAAAAAATTGGCAAATTGTCCAAACATTTGACCATAGGCATCTTTTCAATGTGAGGGAAATTGAATCTGCACACTATAATGCTCCTGCATATCAAGAGGATGAGTGCTGTGAAGAGGATGGTACATGAGAACCAGTTTCAAGCACTACAACTGATAAGCCATTATATAGAGATGATGAACAAGGCCTTATGTTTGAAGCTGCTGATATTGCTTGGTTGATGAAAGATAGAGACGAAGAATCTCAAGTCAGTGGTGGTGAGGAAGAAGAAGATGACACACTTTTGGAGTACTGCAGCGATGAAGAAGATGACACACTTTTGGAGGTTGACAGTGAGGATGAATAAATGTAAGTCCCTCTTCTCTAGCATTTTGCTGTTATACTTCTGTCCATCATCTCTAGCAATTTTCTGTTAGGGAATGCTATTAATGTGGCAAATGTCCATCTTCTTATATTGGACTACTGGAGACATTTAATTTACTTGTTACCACTTTTGATGTGACTGAACCAATTTAGCTGAAAGTCTTTAGTCATGGCCATTTATTGTTGTATGTTTTATTTTCAGTGAGGAGCATCCGTGAAGTGAGGTGGATTAGTTGTTAGCATCCAGAGAGGAGCACCAGCTGTTGTTGGGCGTTCATGGCACATGTCCATGAGAGTTGTAACTTGTTTACCTAGTTAATAACCTGGGAGTTGTAATGCTTGGGTTGTACTGAGCTAAGACGGAGTTCTAAATTATTTATGTAAGACATGCAGTTCTAAATTATTTGAATGAGAAATTATGCAAGACATGTTGTTCTAATTTGATGTGCAACCAGCACATGCAATGGCTGTATGAAACCATTGCAATATCCAGGTTCATATCAGCTCTTTTTATTTCCTTATTGATGAAACAAGACATCAACTTGTCACAGCCGATTTCCGGAGGGAAACCAGATGTATCTCATATGTGTGCCAGGATCTAGTTCTACCCATACGATAGACAAAATGAGTGTAATATCATAGACAGTAAAAACGTAACAAGGGGTTTAACAACTTACTACACTCATTCAGAAGACACGAAGGTCTTTAGCATCGGAAAACGATAACTACACGACGAGTCTTCGTCATCCACTTCCACAGGCACTTGACTGGGGGAGACGCAAGCCTCAAAACTGCTCAAAGTCGCTGAAGTACTCTTGCCCAGTGTTCTCCTCTAAACAACAGATAAGCAAGGGTGAGCACCCTTATGGTTGGAGCTCAGCAAGTGGGGGAAGATGCAAGGCTATCAAGAATAGGCTAAGAGTTTTGCAGCGGTTAGCATTTTAATATTGCTCCAATTTTATTTGCAAGCACCTATTTACTAGATGTAAGTTTATACCAACCCACTTAAGCATTTAGGAAAACATCTCCTCTCAAAAACCCATAAGAAACCACGATTTAATTCCATCTTTATGTTTGATTATCATGTGAGGGTCCAGGCCGCTCTTGACCGTGAGCACGGCTGATCGATCAGTTTTACACTCTGCAGAGGTTGTACACTTTCACCACAGCTCGCGTAAAAGCTCTGAAGAACTTTGAACCCAACCACTCATGTGTTGATCATACATAATACCACACTTCCGAGGTGTGATTGCATAGGGACGCTACGAAGCCTTTACAAAGATATGCAAAAGACCAACAACCCACGACAGTTACAGCTCAGGGCGGACCATAACCCTCCCTAGTGGTCAGCACCTTAGCAAAGGCTGCTACCCCAAAAGAACTGGGCTATACCCCTGCAACCCCGAGCCCCCTGTGTTCCTTTCGGATAAGGTCACCAATACAATCACACAACTAATTAATTGGCTAAGCCAGAGCCATATGGACTGCGGTTGCACTATTTTCCTGGGTGGTTCTCCATGTTCCGATTAAACCATATGATCTTGTTATTAACCATAAGCACACACATATATATCACCAAAGTTATCTTGATCAACATTCATCATATTGCAAAAGATTCATTTAAACCATCCCAAAGTATAGCAACTAAGCATTTCTACCCAAAACATTTACTTAAAAAGGTTTGTCCAAGGTAATAGGGATAAAATTCTAGTCAAGTCCTTAAAAAGATAATTTCCCATCAAATTTATGCAATACAACATGTAAAAGTAAACTTAGTTATCATGCAAGTTGTGTGGGTCAAAATAGAATATGCAGGGGGAGAAGTCCACTTGCCTTCCTTGCTTAAACACTGGAGTTCTTCTTCTTCAAACACTTGCTCTTGATCCACTTCAACTGGCTGCTCACTTGAGACTGACACGATGTCTACGAGCACAAAAGAAAACATACAATAAACAAAACAATACACCAAGCATGAAAAGCTTAAGAAGACAAGGGTTGGCTCTAGGAACGCGAACACAAAAGGACTAGGAACTATCGGGAGCTTTGGATGATCACAAACAAGAGCTAGCTATGTGCTTGGTATATTTTAATTAAATAAAGTCATATGTATAGGTTCTTTCAAAGAAATACTCTATTTATAATTAAGCAAGTTATTTTATATTTAAGATACGATTGAAACATAGTCCAATTTTATTTATAAATATTCAAGTTTAACTTATGCAAATTGAACATTTAATATAAAAGAAGCATGTAAAAGCATCTAGGCGTTTATCTTTATATTCCGAGTTAAACTAATCATATTACAACTTAAAAACACATTTATATTCATATTATTCAAATTAACAATTTAATTAAGAAAACTCGGGATATAACCTATGTTTTTTTCTTTAGGAAGCAAATTGCATAAACATTAAGCAAATTAAGTTTGATTATGAAAACCAAGGTACACATCTAATTAACTTTTATTTTAAATAATTATTCAAATAGTATTAATCATATTAACTTTCTTATGAAAACACGTGTTGAACTCTATTTAGATTTTAATTAGAAAACCATGCATAATAGGATTTAATCACATTTCATATGTACATAAATTATAAAACATAGAACATGTTCAACATTGGTCCTAACACGTAGTTTGAGTTGATATGAACCCAACGCAACTTGAAACGGTGGAAACGAAGCTAAAACGCACAAGAAACGGCCAAAACAAAGTTCTAAAACTAATGGGCTTGAAAAGACGGTCGCGTGGACGCCAAGAACGCTTAAAACGGAGCTAAGACGAAAAAGATACGGCTCAAACAAGGTTCAGGGGCTTTTCTGTGAAGAAACATGACTTCCTGGGGTTTATCTGCAAGAAACCAGGGGCTAAAACATAATTACACGTATAAACCGAAGGTTTATAGTTTAAAAGATCAAGGATGGACCTCTGATGGGAAGAACTAAAAAGGAAAGGGGCTTAAACATTGAAAGCAGGACCTAACTTGAATGGATACTTAAAGGTGGAAGGGCATTTTTGTTATATTGGAAACTTCAGGGGCTTTTTCGCAAAACAGCCGGCGCACGCCTCCGTTGACCGGTATTCAATCGGTTTGACACAGGCGGGGCTGGATCCAGGCCGTCTGCGCCGGATCGGACGGCGCACGTGGCGTGCACGTGAGAGAGCGGCGGCGGCTCTGTTGACGAGTGGCTGGGAACGATCCAAGCCATCCATCATGGATCGGGCGGCTGGCGTGGCGCTGACACAGCCATGGACCGCACTGTGGACCTGGTCCACAGGTGCACGGTGCACCGATCACTTAAAGCGAAGGGGTAAGCGATCTTGTTCGTCGATCTTGGATCAGACGGTCCTGGTGGCTTGCAAGCGGACGTGCGGCGGTGGACGTCGGCGCCCGGTGTGACCTCGCCGGAAGATGGCCAGAGTTTCACTGGTGCACGCAAAAACGAGTTATAGGGCTCGGTTTCGAGCGCGGTTTCATCCTATGCGAAGCTGGGAACACAGCGAAGCCTACCAGGGACTCAAGAAGATGGTCCCGGCGGCCATGGCGGCACCTCGTCCGGTGAGGCGGACAGCGAACCACAGCATACAACGGCGACAGTGCTAGACACCGCGGAGCGCGAAAAAGGAAGAGAGGTTCCTTCCTCACCTCGTTGTTATACTTAGGGTGAATAGAACAGGGACGGTGAGGCAGTGATGGCGAAGATCGACGCCGGCGGGTGGCACTCTGGCGGCGGCGGTGCTCGAGCGGTTCGGTCCGGTAACGGGAGCAGATGCCCTGGTACAGAAGATGTTCGGGTGAGCGGTGAGCACGAAGAAGAAAGAAGGAAGAGCAGGGGCCACTTCACCGGCGATGAGGAACTTGCACGACCGACAATGGCCCAGCGACAAGGGACTTCAAGGCGGCGGCGCGTGTGCGAGGGAGGGAGATGCAGGGATGCGCAGGCGAGGGAAAGGGGCGCCCAAGGACTCGTGCTCGTGCTTTATAGGCCAAGAGAAGGGGAGAGGGGCGATAGCCAAGGCGGAGATTGCCAAAGATGGCCACGGCGGCAAGCCTTGGTGGCATTCACAGGGGAGGGTCTTGATGAAGGTAACTAAACGGGATTTGAAAGAGGGAGGAGTGGCGCTTGCTTAACTAAGCCTTGAATGCCAGATTGAAGGAGGGGGAGAAGGCGGAAAGGCTGGGGTAGCAATCGGCGGCGGCGCGCGGGATGCGGAGCAGGGGAGGAAAGAAGTGCTGGAGGAAGGGGAAAGGGTCTGCCAGGTGGGGCCGGGCTGGCGGTGAAAGAGAAAGAAAGGACGGGAAGGTGGGAAGCTGGGCCGCCGGGGGGGTGTTGGGCCGGATGAAGGGGTGGGCCGGTGGCGAAAAGCAGGCCAGCGGGCTAAAAGGGAGGAGGGAGAGGGAGTGAAGGGGTTTGGGGTTTGTTTTTTTCTTCTTTTTTTTCTTTTTTTTCAAACCTTTATCAAACCTTTTCAAACTTAAACATTTTTTAAAAAAATGCTTTTCAAAACTTTTCAAATCATTTTAAAACTTTTAAAACTCCACACAAACTCTCTTAAACACCATGCATCCAAAAGATGATGCACAAGCACTTATTGCCTCTAAAATTATTACAATGGTATTTAAATATTTTAGAGCCAAATTTATTTGATAATTTATTTAATCCTTAGAAAATAAAATCTAAACACCATGTTGCTTACATTATTTTAATGATGGAATTTTAGGGTGTTACAAATCTACCCCCATTTAAAAGAATCTCGTCCCGAGATTCAGAGAGATTGGAAAAAAACTAAGGGTACACTTCTATAAGCTCATCTTGCACATTGGGTTCTTCCGGCAGTCATAGCTTCTTCTCTTGCTTTCGTTCATCTTGATTCACTTCACCTTCCTCTTTGGATGGGACAGTAGTGACAACTTCAATCCTTTCTCCTTGCGGACTGGTTAAGAGCACTGACTTCTTGGCACACAGAATTATTCCATCACATTCGCATAACCAATCCATTTCAAGAATCACATCTATTCCACTCGATGTAAGAACTAATAGCTCAGCTTGAAAATCTATTCCCCTGATTTTAAGATTGACCCGTGGGCATACATAAGTGGATTTCATTTCACCATTTGGGGAACTAATCAGCAAATGTGTCTTCATAGAGCTCATAGGTATATCATGCTTTGACACGAATTGTTCAGTAATGAAAGAATGTGATGCTCCAGAATCAAATAAAACTTCTTTGAGTACGAGTTGACGGAGAACGTACCTAGCACAACACCTGGAGCGTCTTGAGCTTGTTCAGTCGTCACATGATTCACTCTTCCACGTGCATAGTTTTGTTGACTTCTGTTACCTCGATAAGTAGAATTCCCAATACGAGCTTGTGATAACGGTTGTCCAAATCTCTGACCATTATCTTTCTGAGGAGTCTGCATGTTGCGCTTTGGACAGATGTTGGCATAATGTCCCAATTCTCCACAATTGAAACAACCATTAGGACGAACCGAGGAGTTGCTTCTCACTGGTGCTTCTGAACGATCTTGATGATGACTTGGAGCATGTGGTGTCTACTGGCTAGAATGCTGAGGTTGTTGAGTTGAGTGTTGCAACTGTAAATTCTGAGTATAATTTCCACTTGATCCACCAGAGTAAAACTGAGAATTCTGAGATGAGTTGAAGCGAGGGCGTGTGTTGCTGGACTGTCCATGAGACTTGAACTTGCACTTCTGTTCACCGAGTTCCATTCGCTTATTCTCCAAACCTATAGCTTTATTCAACGACATCTGAAAGTTGAGAAACGTATGGCTCTGCAGTTGATAGTTGAGCGGTCCAATCAATCCATCCAAGAATCTTTCCTGTCTCTTGGGATCAGTGTTGACTTCATCAGGAGCATAACGGGACAAATGAGTGAACTTGTCGAGATACTCAGTAACAGACATGTTTCCTTGCTTCAGTGCAAGAAATTCCTTCTGCTTTCGCTTTATCACTCCTGAAGGAATGTGATATGTACGGAAGTTATCTCTGAATTCCTGCCAAGTAATATTGTTTCTATTAGGATGCGCAGTCGAATATGCATCCCAACAATCAGCAGCTTGCCCTGTCAATCTGCCTGCAGCATAAAGGACCATCTCTCGGTCGGTGCACTGAACAATCTCAAGTTTCTTGGTTACTGTCTTCAACCAGTCGTCGGCATCCAAAGGATCAGAGGCGTGGGAATAGGTAGGAGGGTGGTGACTCATAAACTCCTTATGCTTATCTCTCGGTTGTGACAGAGGTGGAGGAGGTGCTGGTTGGTTTTGTTGAGCTTGTAAGTTCTGGACGGTGGCAGTGAGGTTTTGCAACAACTGGGTTTGAGCGGCAAAGAACTGTTGCATTGTGGGATCCATTTGGTTTAGCGGTGGGGGTGGAGATGGTGGTGCTTGATTATGTCGATTGACAATATGAGCACAGATCACCAGCGGAATGTCTTGACCTTCTCCTGACCTGGTTTGTACCATCTAATTGTTAGAAAGCAAGTTATTTCTGACAAGAAGATTGAACTGATGCATGAGGATATAAACTCAAAAAGATCAAGCGGCATGAATTTCAAATCCAAGACAGATTCTGTCGATCTCAATGAATCAGTTGTAACTCTCTGTACCATTATCCAAAAATCATGAAATTTTACCACAATGTGATGTGCAAAATTATGAAACTAATCCAACTGGAATCACCTCAATCGGAGATCTACAACTCGAGATAAAATTCAAACAGTGCAGCTATGGCAGCAGAAATTACAGATTCTGATGTGCTCAATACATTGTGCATAACTCTCAGAATACATATTGTATGGTATTGAATTTTTGACAGAAAATCATCCTCAAAATTTGTGAACTAACCCAACTGGTTTTATATCAAACGGAGTTCTGTAGTTCGAGATATGATTAAAACATTACTGCTATGTCAAATAACTGCGAGAACAGATTTGCATCATTCCAAACTTGCATGAGAGATAAAATAGAAGACATCCAGATTTAGACCCCAAACTATCTTTATTAACCTAACAATTTATTTCTTGTTGCATTTGCGGCCATCACTCCACAATACAACTCACAGAAGCAAAGATCCAAATCAATCATGTGTTCAAACAACAAACATTAGCACAACGATCGTCCTCACAAAAACGTTTCTATCGAAGTTGATAAAAGGTAGGCAATCTAAGAACTTATATTAGATGATCACGGTGGTGAAGATTCAGCTGATAGCACAAGTACTGATCTTAGAATAGATCAAAACAAAACGATGTGCTTTAACAAGAAGACAGAGATTAAATTAGATTTTTATGTAAAATAAGTCAATTTATAAGGATGACAGGCTTTCTAGAACATGAATCCTTACTTTTCGACCATTTCTAACTTAAGGCTGCGTCCTACAGACATTACTGCTCTAATACCACTCTGTCACACCTGATTTCCGAAGGGAAACCAGATGTATCTCATATGTGTGCCAGGATCTAGTTCCCCACATATGATAGATGAAATGAGTGTAATATCATAGACGGTAAAAACGTAACAAGGGGTTTAACAACTTACTACACTCATTCAGAAGACACGAAGGTCTTTAGCATCGGAAAATGATAACTACACTGCGAGTCTTCATCTTCCGCTTCCACAGGCACTTGACTGGGGGAGACGCAAGCCTCTGAACTCCTCAAAGTCGCTGAAGTACTCTTCTCCAGTGTTCTCCTCTGAACAGCAGATAAGCAAGGGAGAGCACTCTTATGGTTGGAGCTCAGCAAGTGGGGGAAGATGCAAGGCTATCAAGAATAGGCTAAGAGTTTTGCAGCAGTTAGCATTTTAATATTGCTCAAATTTTATTTGCAAGCACCTATTTACTGGATGTAAGTTTGTACCAACCCACTTAAGAATTTAGGAAAACATCTACTCTCAAAAACCCATAAGAAACCACGATTTAATTCAATCTTTATGTTTGATTATCATGTGAGGGTCCAGGCCGCTCTTGACCGTGAGCACGGCTGATCGATCAGTTTTACACTCTGCAGAGGTTGGACACTTTCACCACAGCTCGCATAAAAGCTCTGAAGAACTTTGAACCCAACCACGCATGTTTTGATCAGACACAATACCACACTTCCGAGGTGTGATTGCATAGGGACGCTACGAAGCCTTTACAAAGATATACAAAAGACCAACAACCCACGATAGTTACAGCTTAGGGCGGACCATGACCCTCCCTAGTGGTCAGCACATTAGCAAAGGCTGCTACCCCAAAAGAACCGGGCTATACCCCTGCAAGCCCGAGCCCCTAGTGTTCCTTTCGGATAAGGTCACCAGTACAATCGCACAGCTTATTAATTGGCTAAGCCAGAGCCATATAGACTGTGGTTGCACTGTTTTCCTGGGTGGTTCTCCATATTCTGATTAAACCATATGATCTTGTTATTAACCATAAGCACACACATATATATCACCAAAGTTATCATGATCAACATTCATCATATTGCAAAAGATTCATTTAAACCATCCCAAGGTATAGCAACTAAGCATTTCTACCCAAAACATTTACTTAAAAAGGGTTGTCCAAGGTAATAAGGATAAAATTCTAGTCATGTCCTTAAAAAGATAATTTCACATCAAGTTTATGCAATACAACATTTAAAAGTAAACTTAGTTATCATGCAAGTTGTGTGGGACAAAATAGAATATGCAGGGGAGAAGACCACTTGCCTTCCTTCCTTAAACACTGGGGTTTTTCTTCTTCCAACACTTTCTCTTGATCCACTTCAACTGGCTGCTCACTTGAGACTGGCACGATGTCTACGAGCACAGAAGAAAACATACAATAAACAAAACAATACACCAAGCATGAAAAGCTTAAAGAAGACAAGGGTTGGATCTAGGAACGTGAACACAAAAGCACTAGGAACTATCAGGAGCTTTAGATGATCACAAACAAGAGCTACCTATGTGCTTGGTATATTTTAATAAATAAAGTCATGTGTATAGGTTATTTCAAAGAAATACCCTATTTATAATTAAGCAAGTTATTTTATAAATATTCAAGTTTAACTTATGCAAATTAAACATTTAATTTAAAAAGAAGCATGTAAAAGCATCTAGGCGTTTATCTTTACATTCCGAGTTAAACTAATCATATTACAACTTAAAAACACATTTATATTCATATTAATCAAATTAACAATTTAATTAAGAAAACTCGGGATATAACCTATATTGCTTTTATTTAGGAAGCAAATTGCATAAACATTAAGCAAACTAAGTTTGATTATGAAAACCAAGGTACACATCTAATTAACTTTTATTTGAAATAATTATTCAAATAGTATTAATCATATTAACTTTCTTATGAAAACACGTGTTGAACTCTATTTAGATTTTAATTACAAAAGTATGCATAATAGGATTTAATCATATTTAATGTGTAAATAAATTATAAAACATAGAACATGTTCAACATTGGTCCTAACACGTAGTTTGAGTTGATATGAACCCAACACAACTTGAAACGGTGGAAACGAAGCGAAAATGCATAAGAAACGGCCAAAACAAAGTTCTAAAACTAATGGGCTTGAAAAGACGGTCGTGTGGACGCCAAGAACGCTTAAAACGGAGCTAAGATGAAAAAGATATGGCTAAAACAAGGTTCAGGGGCTTTTCTGTGAAGAAACAGGACTTCCTGGGGTTTATCTGCAAGAAACCATGGGCTAAAACATAATTACACGTATAAACCGAAGGTTTATATTGTAAAAGATCAAGGATGGACCTCTGATGGGAAGAACTAAAAAGGACAGGGGCTTAAACATTGAAAGCATGACCTAACTTGAATGGATACTTAAAGGTGGAAGGGCATTTTTGTGATATTGGAAACTTCAGGGGCCTTTTCGCAAAACAGTCGGCGCACGCTTGGGTTGACCGGTATTCAATCAGTCTGACACAGGCGGGGCGGGATCCAGGCCGTCCGCGCCGGATCGGACGGCGGACGTGGCGTGCACGCGAGAGAGAGGCGGCAGCTCTTTTGACGAGGGGCTGGGGACGATCCAAGACGTCCATCATGGATCGGGTGGCTGGCGCGGCGCTGACGCAGCCATGGACCGCAGTATGGACCTGGTCCATGGGTGCACGGTGCACCGATCACTTAAAGCGAAGGGGTAAGCGATCTGGTTCGTCGATCTTGGATCACACGGTCCTGGTGGCTTGCAAGCGGACGTGCGGCTGTGGATGGCAGCGCCCGGTGTGACCTTGCCGGAAGATGGCCGGAGTTTCGCCAGCGCACGCAATAACAAGTTATAGGGCTCGGTTTGGAGCACGGTTTCGTCCTACACGAAGATGGGAACACTGCGAAGCCTACCAAGGACTCAAGAAGATGGTCCCAGCGGCCATGGCGGCACCTCGTCCGGTGAGGCGGACGGCGAACCACAGCATACAACGGCGACGGTGCTAGACACCACAGAGCGCGAAAAAGGAAGAGAGGTGGCTTCCACCTCGTTGTGATGCTTAGGGTGAATAGAACAGGGACGGTGAGGCAGTGATGGCGAAGATCGACGCCGGCGGGCGGCACTCTGGTGGCGGCGGTGCTCGAGCGGTTCGGTCCGGCGATGGGAGCAGATGCCCTGGTACAGAAGATATTCCAGTGAGCGGTGAGCACGAAGAAGAAAGAAGGAAGAGCAGGGGCCACTTCACCGGTGATGAGGAACTTGCACGGCCGATAATGGCCTAGTGGCAAGGGACTTCACGGTGGCGACGCGTGTGCGAGGGAGGGAGATGCAGGGATGCACAAGCTAGGGAAAGGGGCACGCAAGGACTCGTGCTCGTGCTTTATAGGCCAAGAGAAGGGGAGAGGGGCAATAGCCAAGGCGGAGATTGCCAAAGATGGCCACGGCGGTCAGCCTTGATGGCATTCACAAGGGAGGGTCTTGATGAAGGTAACTAAAGGGGATTTGAAGGAGGGAGGAGTGGTGCTGGCTTAACTGAGCCTTGAATGCCAAATTGAAGGAGGGGGGAGAAGGCGGAAATGCTGGGGTAGTAATCGGCGGTGGCACGCGGGATGCGGAGGAGGGGAGGAAAGAAGTGCTGGAGGAAGGGGAAAGGGTCTGCCAGGTGGGGCCGGGCTGGCGGTGAAAGAGAAAGAAACGAGGGGAAGGTGGGAAGCTGGGCCGCCGGGGGGGTGTTGGGCCGGATGAAGGGGTGGGCCGGTGGCGGAAAGCAGGCCAGCGGGCTGAAAGGGAGGGGGGAGAGGGAGTGAATGGGTTTGGGGTTTGTTTTTTTTCTTATTTTTTTTCATTTTTTAACCTTTATCAAACCTTTTCAAACTTAAACATTTTTTTAAAAAAATTCTTTTTAAATCATTTTAAAACTTTTAAAACTTCACACCAACACTCTTAAACACCATGCATCCAAAAGATGATGCACAAGCACTTATTGCCTCTAAAATTATTACAATGGTATTTAAATATTTTAGAGCCAAATTTATTTGATAATTTATTTAATCCTTAGAAAATAAAATCTAAACACCATGTTGCTTACATTATTTTAATGATGGAATTTTAGGGTGTTACACAACTCATAAATTATGGTCATTATGTAAGACTCCATGGCACATGTTCAGCTGTCCAGCAGCCATCACATAACAATCTGGGAATGGATAGCTTATATAAGGAATATATTACAGCCATCAACACATAGAAGGATAGATAATAGGACTAATTTTCATTAAGTTTACTACACTTAGCAGCAACATGTTTCCGATAGCATATATACATGACACATCACAGAACACAGATCCTTGGTTCTAATGCAGCACCCATGCTATTGGTCCTAAGAGGGTTGCCACCAAAAGCAAAAGAAGCTTCTCAATTCCCAGATTGCTTCAATTATGCCTTCTTCTCCACACCTGCATGACATATCATGACACATCACAGAACACTGATCCATGGTCCTAATGCGGCCCCCATGCTATTGGTCCTAAGAGGGTTGCCACCAAAAGCAAAACAAGAGTCATGTTGACGGTGTATTTTGGTACACCTAGCATGTTCATTACACTTCGGTTTGGATTTGATTATGGAACTAACCCGCCACTAGGCACACTAATCATATAACAAGTTCATCTTTGTGCATGCATTTGGAAGTGTTGTGTTTATGTAGGAAAACGTGGACATAAAGGACGGATTCGCAACAAGTTCAAAGGAGCATTTACGGAGTCTTGTTCGTGTTCATGAGCTTGATGAAATCACTTCCAATGGTGGTGAGGACCGAAGTGCTACGAGGAACACCCCCGGGGATTGAAGCGTAAAAGATCGAACTTCATGCGGAGAGAACCTCCATCTTGGACGCGAGGATAACATCATCAAAATCATGCAAGTGGAGGGGGCAAAGTACATAAGTGCATGAGGACCCACGGAGCAAAAGGGGCGACCGAACCGGGCCGAATCGGACCTGGGCCGGTCGCTGGCCCAGCCCACTCTGGTGGCCGGTTCGGTCCCGTTTTCCTTGCCCTCGAGGGATCTTCAACCCTAAAAGCCCCGAGGCGCCGCCAACACCGAGAGAGAGTCATTCGCACCAGAAGGCCATCCACAAGCTAGAGAGAGAGGAGGAGGATCTCCGGTGAGAGATCAACCACCTCGAAGGAAGCACCCTCTCGTGGAGAAAAAGGAAGCACCGACGGAGGGGAACCATGATCAACGGTGCCATGATCAGCACCTTGATGGGGTAATCTTGTCATTCGTCCATGGGTTGTAATCGATCTTGAGATGTAATCGCACTTTGTCGGATTATCTATCTATCATCTTATGTTGAATATACTTTAATGCTTAAGGTTAGCTACCATGCCGTAGAGGGAGTACGAGCTCCAATGCAACCTTGGATCCATTCAATACGCCGAGTCCATCAAAGGTCTTGTCATGAATACCTTCGCGTAGTGACAGTACAAGAGGAGGGAAAGGGCGAAACCGTGGTCACAACTCCGATAGATTAGATTGGTTTTCATGTCTTTAAGCAATTGCATGCTCTAGTATCGTAGACCCGTGGGCGAGTGTCTTTTATCTTGATATCTTAATCGTTCTCTCTAGTATAGTTTAGTTGTTTTCTAGTATAATATTAGTTAGGGTTTTAGTAGCTAAGTGTGTCATAGTAGATCAATCGCTTGTAATCCCCTTGCTCCGCGGATTGACAAGAACCTTGGGAATCCCGTGGTGAAAAAGGTGTGGGGTCCGTATGCTTGCGGATCGTAGAGGGATACGTCTTTTATCCGTCAACACTTCAACTCCCAGATTGCTTCAACTATGCCTTCTTGTCTAGATCTGCTAGTTGACCCTCAAGCCACTTATTCCTTGCACTACTAGAAAAGTGATCATTAGTGACGATCTACTCGTGACACTGCTTACTTTGGTCACAAAATGGTGTGTATTCCATGACGAAATGTCCATTTTCGTCATGAGTTGAGAGTGAAGAAGATTTGGGTTGAATTATTATGACGAAAATGAGAAAAACGTCACAGAATAGTAAAAGGAGATCGTCATGGATTAAATTTTTGTATGCAGTATGGTAATGACGAAACCTAATGGTCACAGATTAGATTTGGTATCATCATAATTTAAGTAGTATTGCTTGGCACAACTAATGATGAATCAAATTGGTCACAGATTAGGTTTTTGCACGTGACGGCGTGGCGGCGTGGTGTCCACAGCTGTTTCAGCCCACTCTCTGCACATGAGTATTTTTAATTGTAATTGGCAAAAAAGTGCTCACGTGGAGCTTCGAACAAGGGAATAGCCGGTTCAGAAGTAGGAACCATACCACTGCACTACATGTTGTTTCATGTTGTGAGTTTGCATTTAGTCTATTTGTAAGTCAATTATTGAATCTTGGGCCTGTCATGATATTGATCATAATGGGCCAACAATACATGTGACCTAAATATCTTTTTTCCGTCGTGAGCGCCGGC
The DNA here is from genome assembly GCA_947561735.1 of Cenchrus americanus. Lineage (NCBI taxonomy): Eukaryota > Viridiplantae > Streptophyta > Magnoliopsida > Poales > Poaceae > Cenchrus > Cenchrus americanus. The sequence continues at coordinate 179,201,855 of OX387242.1, forward strand.
ACGTGAAGTTCATCGTGACTCAGGGACGAGCGACGGCAGTTATCGCGGTCTAGGCGTCAGGCGTGTGAACGAGGTCCCTGGTACACCCATCGACGCGATGCCGGTGTAGTACAACAGCTCATGCTCGCGAGACGAGGACAGAGGAGGCGTCTGGCGCGATGAGAGGTGTTTCCATCGTGGTCAGAACGGCAGCGACGATTGCAAGGTTTGAGGATTTTTTTTATTTGAAATTTTTGTTAAATATGCATATGTGCTTGAAAGTTTAGGTTATATATACAACTACTAATTGAATTTTTTGATCCCAAAACTAAGACGCAAAGTTTTGTTTATCAAATAATTGTTTAAATTTGCACTTTTTTGTATCTATTCAATTTAATCTTTGTTTGGGTATTTTTAAATAATTTGTTGTTTTTGTCAAAACAGATGGATAGAAGCTGGATATTTGGGAAACAATTCACACCTACATATTTGAAAGGAGTTGAAGAGTTTATGGAATTTGTTAGAGCAAGATACGCACAAGACATCGAGATACGTTGTCCTTGCCGCAATTGTCTAAATCAAAGGGTGCGACCCCAACATGATGTTGAAACCACATACACATCTTTGGAATGTCAGCTACATATACCAGGTGGATTCATCATGGGGAGCCTGCACATAGTGCTGAAGTTCAGAATACAGAACACCAGGATGTGGAAGGTGATCATGACTATGGGATACATGTGGGTGTGGACAATGATGGTCATCTTGATGAGGATCTTGGAGTACCAGAGATTATTAGAGATCTGTATGCTCAAGCAGAGGCTGATGGAGAACAACCAAGGTTTGCAAGAGTGCTTGAGGATGCGAAGAAGGAACTTTGCCCGGGATCTAGGCATTCCAAATTCTTTTTTATGGTGACGATGTTGTATTCAAGTCTCATTATCGAATCAACAATGCAGGATTTTCAACGATGATGAACTTGATCTCATCAGGGTACCCTAAGAGTGAGATGCCAAATTCTTATGATGAGGCGAAGAAATACCTTCGAGAGTTGGGCCTTGGATACAACATACATGTGTGCATGAATAATTGTGTGTTATTTCGGGATTCAAAAACATCCAAGTATGCGAAGTTGAATGTGTGCCCAGTATGCAAGGAGTCTAGATGGAAAGATGAAACTGGGACCAAGCAGGTTCCACATAAGGTACTGAGGCATTTTCCACTGTTGCCAAGGTTGAAGAGAATATATGCTTCAAAGCGTACTTCTGAGGAAAGTCGATGGCACATGAAAGTAAGGACGCCAGTGGAGAATGTAATGAGCCATCCAGCTGATGGGGAAGCATGGAAGTACTTTGACAGTAAGGAAAATTCCTTTGCATCTGATCCAAGGAACTTGAGGCTTGCCTTAGCTACAAATGGGTTCAATCCATTTGGCAACATGAGTACCCAGTACAGTATGTGGCCAGTGCTTCTGACTCCACTGAATCTCCCACCCTGGGAATGTGTTAATCCTACAAATTGCTTTATGTCTTTACTCATCCCAGGGCCAAATCCTCCAGGAAAGGATTTTGATGTGTTCCTTGAGCCCTTAATTGAAGAACTGCTAGAGCTATGGAAGGGTGTAAGTACCTATGATGCATGTACTGGTAGGAAGTTTGACCTTCGTGCTGCTGTGCTATGGTGTATACATGATTACCCTGCGTTGAGCACGCTGTCTAGGCGAACAACAAAAGGGTATTATGCATGTATTTACTGCGACAAGGATCCTTTGTCTCGGGCAATAAGGAATAAGATATGTTACAATGGACATCGTCGATACCTTCCAAAGTCACATGCATGGCGGAGAAGCTTGGCTTTTGATGGTAAGCGTGAGAACCGAGATGCACCACAGAAGTTCACTTTGGGTGAGGTCCTAGATGAGCTAGATATGGTGAAAGATATCAGGCCAGGGAAGCCAGTGAATGAAACTCAAAACACTGGAAAAAAAGGAAGCGTGATGTGGGTCCAAAGATTTATAGCTGCAAATCTGTGTTGTGGAGGTTGCCTTATTGGATGCATTTGAAGCTTCCACATAATCTTGATGTCATGCACATAGAGAAAAACGTATGTGAAAACAGTCTATGCACATTACTCAATGTGCCTGGCAAGACCAAGGACACACATAATGCTTGGCTAGATTTGTATGATATGGGCATCAAACAGCATTTGCACTTACAGGAGAAAGGGAAAAACTCAGTCAGTGCTCCACCCGCTCCTTATGTGTTGGGGAAGCAGCAAAGGGTCGAGTTTTGCAAGTTTCTCAAAGGTATCAAGTTTCCTGATGGATATGCTGCTAACCTAGCAAGGTACATAAGTGAAGATGGTGCGAGGTGGTTGGAAAGCTCAATACACATTCTTGCCACATACTCCTTCAAAGAATCATTCCTGCTAGACTAAGAGGATTGGTGCGAAGGATGTGTATGAAGCAATAGCTGAGCTCGGGACCTTTTCTAGGGAGCTATGCAGTAGAAATATAAGGATTGATGTTGTCAAACGGCTGAAAGAACAGATTCCATTGATCTTATGCAAGCTTGAGAAAATCTTTCCCCCTGCCTTCTTTGATGTCATGGTTCACTTGTGTGTCCATCTACCTTACGAGGCACTGCTAAGAGGTCCTGTTCAATACGGCTGGATGTACCCAATAGAAAGACGGCTGGGCACTTTGAAAAATTTTATAAGGAACAGGGCCAAGCCAGAAGGATCAATTGCTGAGGCATATGTGGCAAGTGACACCATGACATTTTGTTCTGGGTACATGGAGGATATGGACACTAGATTCAGCTTGGAGGATGATAGTGGTGAAGAGGTACCATTGCCTGATGACATCTCTATTTTTCAGCATGGTGTTACTCTTGTTGGATGCAATAGGGTCCAGTACATTGAAGATGATCTAATGGATAAGTTAGTTTGGTATGTGCTAAATAATTGCGAAGAAGTTGATGAATATAAGGAGTAAGTATGATTTTTAAGACTTGCTGATTTGTTACTTAATTTTAAAAAATTAATTTAAATAAATTTGTCTTTGTAGGTTGTACAGAGACGAGCTGTTGCAGCAAGGTGCACAACAAAATAATGTAGATAAAATGGTTGAACAAGGATTTGCCAAGTGGTTCAGGCACCACGTTAGTAACTACACCTATTAAGATATTAAGTGAATATGTAATTTTGCTAATGATTATTTTGTTCCAATAGATTGAGAACCAACGCAAGGAGAATCCAGGGTTGGTTAGCGAAGGATTGTGGGCACTGTCTTGTGGACCATGTCTACGAGTTAAGTTTTCTGCAGCTTGCAAGATTAATGGTGTTTGGTATAGCACAGCGGATCGCGAAAAGTTCCTGTAGACACAAAATAGTGGTGTCATGACTCCAGGTGAACATAATAACAACATTATAGATTTTTATGGTGACCTTCAAGAGGTGATTGAGTTGTTGTATAACTCGAATCTTCAAGTTTGTCGAACTGTGGTTATATTTCGATGCAATAGGTACAACTAAGAAGGCAGGGGGAAAGGCCTTCAAGATGATGGACATTTCAAATCCATCAATGTGCAGTCATTATGGTACAAGACAGATCCTTTCATCCTATCTTCTCAAGTGAAAAAGATATTTTTACATTCAAGACACATCTTTAGGTAAACATTGGCGAGTTGTGCAGAAGTTTGAACATAGAAACATTTATGATGTGGCACAAAAAGATGAGGGAAGCCATGATGTGCATCAGGATGATTACCATTCTGATACTGAGCATGTGGTGCAAGAAGGTCGCGACGACGTGCCATTGCCAAATATTCAAGGTGGGGAAGCCACTATAATTGAAGACAATTTGCAAGAATTAATAAGAAACAAGAAGAAAGCTGCAATTATTGATGTCGATAGTGTCGGGGACAGCCATAAGGGTCCCCTAAATAACCAGGGGAACCCCGCTTAAAACCCGCAAAAAACGCAAAGCACGGACTAACCCATGAACCTAAAACACACACACGACACGATCACGACCCTGGCGCCCCCCGCAGCCCGCCAGGATGGCACGACGAATGCCCCCTCGGGCGGGGTTCGCCTCGCTCGAAGGTTACACGCTCCCACGAGCGGAGTTCGCCTCGTTAGAGGGCTCAACGCTCCCTCGGGCAAGGTCCGCCTCGCTCGAGGCCTCAACACCCCCTCAGTGAGGTCCGCCTCGCTCGAGGGTTCAACGCCCCCTCGGGCGAGGTCCGCCTCGCTCGAGGGCTCACGCCCCCTCGACAAGGACCGCCTTGCACGAGGGTACTTGCACACATGTGGTCCACGCTCCTGCCCCCGTACGGGCATTTAATGCTCTGAGACCGCAGGACACGCGCCACGGCCCTGACACGCCCGGGAATCGCGTCCCGGCACTGTTTCACCAACTCCCTGGGGAAGCCCATCCCCGCTACTGTGTAACGCTGTGCGATGAGGCCGGTGTCAGCCACGTGACACTGTGCTGCCTACCCCCGTACAGCTAACGCGTTGAGCCCTCGAAGGGGGGCCGGTAGCACCCTCGAATGGCTTTTCTGTGACTATACAGGGCCACGCCATGACGTCAGGCCGGCGGGAGCGGTCTTCCCCGTCGCTGTGAACCCTGTGCGGCCATCCCCGCCACTATTGCGCCACGCCAAACACTGTGACGACATCCCGATGCTGTTGGAGTGCACGGGGACAAGACGTCGCCACGACTGCCACTGTGCCACGTACGGGCCCACCGTTGACGACACCCTCGAATCAGCCCGCGATGGCGGCTGGACGACCAACCACTACGCCGCCACCCTCGAAGCCGCTCCTGTACGAGCACAGGACGCGCCACGACGCCTCGACCGGAGCAGGATTCGACAGGAAGGCCGTCAGCTCCATGGCACTGCTCGCCATGCTTCCACACGTAGGAAAATAGCGCGGCACACATGTAAACTGCTCCCTCCTTAGCCTATAAAATGGGCGGGGGGGGGGGGGGGGGGGGGGGGTAGTCCCCCGGCCGCGGGGGGATGGGACGATGGACAGCGATCACTCACATGCTCTCTGCCTTCTCCAAGATATTGGCACTCGCCTCAATCAATACCTCTAGGACTTGGAGGCTAGGCCTCCTCTCCCACCATGCTTGTAGCCCCCCTCTACGAGAACCACGGTGCGAAGCAATACAGTGCCCCGAGAACACCACTACTGGACGTACGGCCCCGGCCGGAACCAGGATAAATCAAGTGTCACTAGTTGCTAGCACCAGCCCATCGAGAGGCAGATCTCAGCGCTGATTACTAGTTAGTGTCGGGACTACATTCCGCTCCGACAGTTGGCACGCTAGGTAGGGGCCTCGCGCTGAAGATCGGCTCATCACCAGCCATCTCGATGGTGATTCGCACTGAGTACCGCGGCCAGAGGTATTCCATGGGTAGCTCGGATCCCCTCCAAACCGGGTTCGAAATCCGGTTCGAGAGCCTGAACTTTCAGGCCACGGGGAACGGCTACCTCATGCGCATCACCAACCTAGACGAACTCCATGCGCGGCGTCAGGCTGGGGCCGACCCGGCCTCCGTCGCGCCCGCCGCACGCACCCCGGCGACCGCTCGGGTGGACCGCTCGGGGAGCGGACGGAGTGCCGACACGCTACGCGTGTCGCCTCACAACGCGACGCGACCACCGGCGAGACGGCCGCCGCCCCAACGTGGGAGCGCTCGGTGTCGGGGCCACGCTTCCCCATCGGTCTGTGTGGCGCCACGACGGCGTACATCGCCTCTGCCAACACCGACCCGGCGACACGCAAGGTTCGCCCTGGCCGCCATGTTCTAGCCGTCGGGGATCCCATCGCTTCCGCCACCGACGAGTCGTCCCACGGCTCCGCTAGCGAGCTGCCACTCGCCACCTCGCACGTGTACGCAGAGTGGGACTTCTCCGGCATGCCTGACCCAGTGATGTTCCGGTGGTTCCTCGACGCCACGGACTACTGGTTTGGCTACTCTGACGACTCCAACACCGGAAGCTACGATCCCGCGCGGGAGTGCTTTGTCGTGCTCGCCAACGACCAAACAAATGCCGCGAACGCGGCAGAAGCTGGCGACAGAGAGGTTCCCCCCGGCCCGAGAACTGGACCGCACCAGGGTGTGGGGCCAAGCGCTCCCCCTCCTCACCGCTGAGGGGGGCCGACATCAATGTGCAACTGGCTCAAGCGCGCGAGCTTGAAGCCAAGCTCGCGGAGGAGTACTACGTAGTGCGGCTGCTTCGAGCCTCCATCGCCAGGGAAGCCACCTTGTGTGCCTAACGCGCGTGCGAGCTGGGCAAGCAAGCCAGCGAGCGCATCAACGCCGACTTCGACGTCGACAACCCGAACACGCCCCCGCGAGCGAGCTAGAAGCTAGTGGCCGCTGTGACACTACTGCGGGCCATGCCCGCCCCCTCGACGCCCGAGGAGCGGAACCTGCACCGCAAGGCGCTGGTGCTCATCGAGCAAGCGGCCGTTCAGCAGGCCGAAAGCTCAGCGTCCCGCATCCGTCAGCAGGGGAGCTTGCGGGACGACGGGGGCGCGCAAGGCCCCGAAGCGTCGGTACACGAGGGTGACGCGGCGGAACGCCCCGCCAACCCAGGGCGCACGCCGTTCAGGGAGCGGATCCTTGACACGCGCGGGCAGGCCCAACACGGCGATGCTCGCAGCGTCATGAATGCCCGGCGGACAGGCAACGCAGAGACGTGGGCGACGGCAGGCTACCACCCCCAGCGGGGTGGGCGCTATGACAACCGAGAGGACCACTCGCCGACGCCGGAGCCCCCGGGGACCCGTGTGTTCAGCCAGAAGATCCGCACAACGAGTTTCCCTCAGTGCTTCCGCCAGCCCATGTCGATCGATAAGTACAATGGGGAGACGTACCCCGCGTATTGCTCAACGACTACCGCCTGGCTTGCCAGTTGGGCGGAGCCACCACCGACGAAGTCATCATCCGCAACCTGCCGTTGCACCTCGCCGACTTGGCGCGGATGTGGCTTAACATCTACCCGCCAGCCAGATCCACAACTGGGATGATCTGGTTCGTACCTTCGTGGGGAACTTCAGGCACTTACATGCGCCCTCGAAACTCCTGGGACCTGCGCGCGTGCACCCAGAAGCCCGGCGAGTCGCTCCGGGACTTCATACATTGTTTCTCCAAGCGCTGCACGGAGCTCCTGAGCGTGGCTCAGTCTGAGATCGTGCACGCCTTCCTCGAGGGCACCACCTGCATGGACCTCGTGCACGAACTTGGACGTAGCCCACCTGTTGACTCGAACAAGCTGTTTGACATCGCCACCAGCTTCGCCTTTGGCGAGGAAGAGGTGGGGGCGATCTTCGACGGGAAGAAAGGCAAATGTGTGGACGACGCTCCCGCGGAATGTCACACCCGATTTTACAGGGAAAACCGAATGCATCTCATATGTGCGCCAGGATCATTTACACACACATGATAGACAAAACGAGAGTAATACCATTGCTGTAATAAAACGTACAAGAGTTTAAACCAGTATGATATCCATTATTACATCCATATGGGTGGACTCGAAGGTCCGAACAAGACGATAACTAAACGACGACGAGCAACTCCATCGCTGACATCCACAGGCATGATGACTGCGGGATCCGCACGCCTAGAACTCCTCGAAGTCACTCCAGTACTCGTCCTCGCCTCCGACGTTCTCCTCTGAACAGCGGTAAGCAAGGGTGAGCACACTTATGGTTGGAGCTCAGCAAGTGGGGGAAACAATGCAAGGCCATCAAGGATAGGCTATGGTTCACAGCGGTAAGCATTTTATAAGTTGGTCAAGTTTTATTAGCAAGCACCTAGTTACTAGAAGTAAGTGTATACCAACCCATTTAACCTTAAAAGAAACCTCAAACCAAACCTCCAACCCATGATTTACATTAATCTTCAAGTTTATTAATCATGTGAGGGTCCAAGCCGCTCGTGACCGTGAGCACGGGCCGATCGATCGCTTTTACACTCTGCGAGGTTGTACACTTTACCCACGGTTCGTGTTCCCCAACTTGCCGGGTTAGCTAGACCCTTAAACACTTCCAAGGTGAGTGGCTAGGGGTCCACTACGAAGCCTTTACAAAGGAAAGAAGAGAAACCAACGACCCCGCAACGATTACGACGGCGGAGCGGGCCATAACCCTCCCTAGTGGTCAACACCTTAGCCAAGGTCGCTACCCCAAAAGGACCGGCTATACCCCTTCAACTCCGGCCCCCTGTGCCCCTCTCGGAAAAGAGCTATCAGCTAACCCACTCTCCTAATTAATTGGCTAAGCCAGAGCCATGTGGACTGTGGTTGTACTGTTATCTTGGGTGGTTCTCCATGTTCCCATTATATCAAGTTATCTTGTTTAAAACACAAGCACATAATAAGCGAAACCGAGATGTATAACATAAACAAAGCATAACCATACTTATGTTGAGCAAACTAAGCATTTATCTACCTCAAACATTTGTTTAAACAGGGTTGATCAAGGTAAAGTGGTAAAGCATCTAGTCAAGTCCTTAGCTAGGTGTTTGCCCATCAGATTTATGCATATCAACAGGAATAGTAAATATTGTTTAGCATGCAGTGACATAGGTTCAAAAAGATTATGCAGAGGGGGAAAGCCACTTGCCTTCCTCTACAAGCTGGGTGAAATCCTCCTCGAAGACAGGTTCTTCCGGATCACTTCCGACAGGGAGCTCAGACGAAACAGGCACGATATCTACGAGTCACACATGGATAACAATCAATAAACAAAACAGTACACCAAACAGTAACAAAACTGGTAAATTTACTATTTAAAAGATTCTACCCGTCGAGACGATCATTTCGGTATATAGAACGCTAAAAACGGAGTTAAAATGAGAATGATATGATTAAAACAGTTTACAGGGGCCTATTTGCAAGAAAACTATGTTTACAGGGTTGTTTATAAATAAAATCAGGGGCTAAAACATTTTTATAAATTAAATCAGAGGGTCTAGGTGCAAAAAGGAGTGAAAAGGGCCTAAAACAAAATTATACAGGGTAGACAGGGGTTAGATTGCAAAAACCAGGACCTATCTGTGAATATTCTTAAAGGTGGAAGGACCGGCTTGCTAATATTTGAAAACCCAGGGGCTCTTAACCAAATCCGCCACTCAGCACCGTGGATCTTAGATCCAACGGCGGGCGGTACGCGCGCGCACCGTGGACCCGGCCGTGGGCGCAGCCCACAGGTCCACCGTGGACCACCCCTTTTATACGAAGGGGTATGCGATCCCGGCCGTCCGCGCGTGATCAGACGGCCCTGGACGCGTGCGTGCGGCGGGCGGCGGCGACGACACCGGAGGGCGGCGGCGCGAGGCGGGGCTCGCCGGCGTGAGCCCTCTACGGCGCTCCCCGGCCACTATTCTAACTACGGGTCGGCGCAAAATGATGTGGGGGAGCTTGCGCACATGCTCGTGGGATCTACGGGCGCGATTGGGCCTCCCCGCGGCCGCACCGTGAGGGGGCGGCGCGGCTGCTCCGGCGAGCCTCGCGGGGGAAGCCACCGAGTGCAAAAAGGAGGGACATTGGGCCGGGGATTCGCTACCACGCACGGGGGATGACGACGGGCCAACGGGTGGAGAGGAGGCGGCAACGGGGGAGGCTTGGCGACGGCGGCGGCTCGGGCGGCGCTCCGGCGGGGCGGGGACCCAAGCTCCGGGCGCGGCTCGTCTCCCCCGTGGCGCTTCCCCCGGTCAAAAAGCGTCACGTGAGGGCCAAAATCGTGCACGGGTAAGAAAAGAGCAGGGCGGCGATGCACTTCACCGACGGCGGCGCTTGCACGGCGGCGAGAAGGAGCAGAGGCGGCGCTTGTGAAATTGGTGCTTGGCGTGTGCGCGTGTGCGTTGCAGAGGCGAAAGGGGAGCATAGGGGTGTGTGCGTGAGCTAATATAGGGCCAGTGGAAGAGAGGCGACGGGTGGCAGAAGGATCCCGGGCGGCGGCGCCTGCCATTGATGGCCGCGGCCATCACGGCTCGGTGCAAGGAAAGGGGAAACGGCCTCAATTGATCGAGGGCGGTTACTTAACTTAATTGGCAAGCCTGGGGAAGAAAGAAAGGAAGGGGATGAGGCGGGGCGCGGCGGAATCCGCGGCTGCGGCAGCGGCCGGCGGGGCAGGGGAGAAGAAAGAAAGGAAAGGGGGGAGAGGGAGAGGCTGACGAGTGGGGCTCGGGGCCTCGCGGAGAGCAGGAAAAAGAAAAGGGAAGGGGGGAAGCGGTGGGCCGGCGTGGGAGTGAGCTGGGCCGCCTGGGCCGAAAGGGTGGCCGGGGCGCTTTTTGTTTTTTTTTCTTTTTCAAACTTCATTTTCAAATCCTTTTTCAACTCAAATTCAAATCAAACTTTTGCAAACTTTTCTCAAGAATTTTATAGACTTTTTAGAGACCACACAAGCAACCAAAAACCATGCAAGCCAAAAGATGATGCACATACACTTGTTGTCTCTAAGTTTATTAAATTGTCTTTAATATTTTTAGAGCTCAATTTAATTAGCAATTTAATCTCCTTAAATCCCTAAAACAAATTTAAGTTGCTAAGTAAATTTTAGTGATGGAATTTTAGGGTGTCACAAATCCTACCCCCTTAAAGAGAATCTCGTCCCGAGATTCAGAAGACTTAGAGAACAGCTGAGGAAAATCTTCCTTGAGTTCATCCTCTCTTTCCCAAGTTGCCTCTTCCTCGGTATGATGACTCCACTGCACTTTGCACATTCTGATGATCTTACTTCTGGTAACTCTTTCTGACACATCCAGGATCTTAACGGGGTATTCTTTGTATGTCGGGTCATTCTCCATTTGAATATCCTCTAACCGTATCGGTTCTATTCTAACCTCACTTGTGCATTTCTTTAGCCGTGATACATGAAACACGTCATGAACTCCCGACAACCGTGGCCGGCAACTCTAACTCGGTATGCTACTTCTCCTTTCCGTTCCAAAATCTTGAAAGGTCCGATAAATCGAGGTGATAACTTTCCCCTGACATTAAACCTTCGTAACCCCCGAATAGGTGACACTCTGAGGTATGCATAATCACCGACTTCCAAAATCACCTCTCTTCGCCTAGGATCAGCATAACTCTTCTGTCTTGACTGTGCTGCCTTAAGATTCTCCCTTATGATTTCAACATGCTTTTCTGCTTCTCGTATGCTGTCTGGTCCAAAGAATTGTCTTTCACCAGTCTGATTCCAAAACAACAGTGTTCTACACTTCCTTCCATAAAGAGCTTCAAAAGGTGTCATTTTGATGCTGGACTGATAGCTGTTGTTATAAGAAAACTCTGCATAAGGCAAACTCTTATCCCAACTGCCACTGTTCTTCAACGCACAAGCTCTCAACATATCCTCGAGTATCTGATTTGTTCTCTCTGTCTGCCCATCTGTATGAGGATGGTATGCTGAGCTAAAGTTTAACTTTGTATCCATCGACTCATGCAACTTCTGCCAAAACCGTGAAGTGAACTATGTGCCTCTATCTGACACTATCTTCTTCGGTACCCCATGCAAACACACTATCCTTGAATTATACAACTCAGCTAGCTTCACTCCTGTATAGGTCGTCTTCACTGGAATGAAGTGCGCTACCTTGGTTAGTCTATCCACAATAACCCAAATAGAATCATACCCGTCACGAGTACGAGGTAATCCTACTATGAAATCCATACCGATTTCCTCCCATTTCCACTCATGTACCTTCAGAGGCTGTAGCAATCCTGCTGGTCTTTGATACTCAGCCTTCACTCTTTGACACACATCACACAAAGCTACATGAGCTGCCACATCTTTCTTCATCCCATACCACCAATATCTCTGCTTCAAGTCCTGATACATCTTGGTACATCCAGGGTGTATAGAGTAAGCTGAATCATGTGCTTCCTTCAAGATAGCTTCTCTCAACTCCTTGATCTCAGGTACACAGATTCTGTTCTTAAACCACACTGTTCCTTGCTCATCTTCTCTGAATTCGGAACTTTGCCTAACTTAATCGACTTCCGTATTCGCAATCTTGGCATCGATCAACTATCCCTTTCTGATATCTTGCTCAAGTGTCGACTCAATCTCTAATGTTAAAGTCTCACTTGAAGCAACCATTCCCAAGTTAAGCTGTGCCATCTCCCAACATAACTCCTGAGGTAACAGGTGTCCTATCAGCATGCTAGTCTGTCCCTTCCGACTCAAAGCATCTGCCACAACATTCGCTTTTCCTGGATGGTACTGGATATCCAAATCATAATCTTTGATCAATTCTAACCATCTTCTTTGCCTCAAATTCAAATCCTTCTGAGTAAAGATATACTTCAGACTCTTATGATCAGTAAAGATCTTACACTTGTTCCCAATCATGTAATGTCTCCAGATCTTCAATGCGTGAACAACCGCAGCTAACTCTAGATCATGAGTAGAATAGTTCTGCTCATGTTTCCTCAACTATCTTGAAGCATAAGCTACTACCTTTACTTCTTGCATTAACACACATCCCAAACCTTGCCGAGAAGCATCACAGTATACATCGAACCCTTTGTGTATGTCTGGCATGATCAACACAAAAGCCGTGTGGTCGGCCTCTTCTTCAACTCCTCAAAACTAGCCTGACACTTCTCATCCCACTTGAACTCTCTTCGTTTCTCGAGCAGAGTGGTAAGTGGCTTCACTATCTTAGAAAATCCTTCAATGAACCTCCGATAGTACCCTGCAAGTCCAAGGAAACTTCTGATCTCTGGCACATTCTTAGGCGGACTCCAGTTCAATACATCCCATACCTTGCTTGGATCGACTGCTATGCCTCCATCTGTGATGATGTGTCCGAGAAAAGAGACCTCCTTCAACCAGAAAGCACACTTGCTGAACTTGGCATATAGCTGATGTTCTCGTAGCTTCTGTAACACAAGCCTCAGATGTTCTTCATGTTCTTCCTCACTCCGAGAGAATACCAGTATATCATCAATGAATACCACAACGAACTTATCTAGATACTCCATGAATACCTTGTTCATCAAATACATAAAGTATCTTTGGTGCATTGGTCAGGCCAAAGGACATCACAGTGAACTCATATAACCCGTATCTAGATGTGAATGCTGTCTTTGGTATATCCTCCACACGGATTTTTAACTGGTGATATCCTGATCTAAGATCTATCTTAGAGAAGGCCTTAGCCCCTCTCATCTGATCAAACAAATCCTCAATCCGAGGTAAAGGGTATTTATTCTTGATAGTAACCTCGTTAAGTGATCGATAGTCTATACACAACCTCCTAGATCCATCCTTCTTATCAACGAAGAGTGTGGGGGCTCCCCATGGTGATGAACTAGGACGGATAAACCCTTTACTAAGTAATTCTTCAATTTGTTTCTTTAATTCAGCTAGGTCTTTAACATCCATTCTATAGGGTCCTTTAGATATGGGAGCAGTACCAGGTATAAGTTCAATACTAAATTCAATGTCACGATCAGGTGGCATACCTGGCAAATCCTCTGGAAACACATCAGGGAATTCATTCACTACCCTTATATCCTCCAAGGCCTTGCCTTCAATAGAGTTCATAACTCCTTTGACAGATGAGGGTGCACTCCCATATTCTACTCTTTCCCCTTGAGGACCGGTTAACAGTACTGACCTCTTCCGACACTGAATAACTCCATCACAACTCCTTAACCAATCCATACCAAGAATGACATCTATTCCCCATGATTTTAGAACTACCGCATTAGCAAGAAAGTCTACCCCCATGATATTAATCTTTACTTGTGGGCATATATGACCATTTTCATTTCTCCCCCGGGAGTACTAACTATCGTGGGTTCTTCATTGTACTCATAGATAAGTTATATTTTGCCACAAATTGATCAGTTATGAATGAATGTGATGCTCCTGAATCAAATAATACGGTAGCAGGTACAGAGTTGACGAAAAACGTACCCAATACCACGCCGGCATCATTCTGAGCTTGCTCCACTGATACATGATTGACTCGGCCACGCACATGAATCTGCTGGCCTCTCTTGCTGGTTGTCTGTGGAGTACGAGCCTGCGAAGATGGCTGCCCAATCCTGTTTCCATTGTCTCTCTGCGGAGTCTGCATCACCCTCTTAGGACAATTGTTAGCATAATGCCCCAGCTCTCCACACTTGAAGCATCCACCAGGCTGAACAGGGTTGGTGTTTCTGACAGGTGCCCCAGAGTTGTTGCTAGGACGACTCAGCTAAGGGGTAGGAGCTCTAGGTGTCTGAGGATTGAAGCGTTGTGGCTGAAACGAGCGCTGCAGCTGCATGATCTGTGGGTACCTCCCAGCTTGTCCACCGGGACGATATGGAGTTAGGCTCTGCTGAGAACTGTAACGGGGACGGGTGTTACTGCTAGACTGCCCATGAGACTCAAACTTGCGTTTCTGCTCACCCATCTCCTTTCTCTTGCTTTCCAGCCCAATAGCTTTGTTCACCAGCGTCTGAAAGTCCGGGAAGATGTGACTCTGCAGTAGATAGTTCAGAGGACCAATCAAGCCATCTAGGAACCTTTCCTGCCTCTTTGGATCAGTGTTGACTTCATCAGGTGCATAGCGTGACAAGTGAGTGAACTTGTCCAAATACTCAGTCACTGACATATTGCCTTGCCTCAGCGACAAGAACTCCCTCTGCTTAAGCTTGAGAACCCCTGAAGGAATGTGATAAGTACGGAAGTTGTCACGAAACTCCTGCCAAGTGATGTTGTGCCTGTTGGGATGAGCTATTGAGTACGCATCCCACCAATCTGCGGCCTGCCCCACAAGTCTTCTAGCAAAGATACGGACCATCTCTCTATCGCGTACCGCACAATCTCCAACTTCTTGGTGATAGTTTTCAGCCGATCATCGCATCCAAAGTGGATCGGTCGAATGTGAAAATGTAGGGGGATGGTGGCTCATGAACTCCTTGTGCCTGTCCCTTGGTGGCGGGGGTGGTGGAGGGATCGGCTTGTGGTGGCTGGTTCTCATTGGGCTTGCATCTGCCGTACTGTGTTAGTAAGGTTTTGAATCAGTTGCATCTGCGCTGCCAGGAACTGCTGCATGTTTGGGTCCATTGCTTGGTTGATCGGTGTAGGTGGTGCTGGGTTTTGCTGATTTGCAATATGTGCCCGGATCACAGGTGGCACGTCTTGACCTCCTCCGGACCTGGTGTTTACCATCTGACCATTAGAAAAATCATATCTCAGATAATTATACTTGAATCATTGCATAAGAGAATAACTCAAAATAAAATGACAGCATGTACTTCAGTTAAGACAGATTCTGTTGACCTCAAAGAATTATGCATAACTTTCTGTGTAATTGTCCAATGACCACGAATTTTTACCAGATTATAGTGTATAAAATTATGGAACCATCCCAACTGGAATCACCTCATTTGGATATGTATAACTCGAGATATAATTCAAACAGTACAGCTATATCAGCAGAAATTTACAGATTCTGACTTGTTCATTTCTTCGTGCATAATTCCCAGAATATGTATTGTATACTATTGAATTTTTGACAGAAATTCATCCTCTAAATTTGTGAACTAACCCACCTGGTTTCATGTCATTTGGAGTTCTGTAGCTTGAGTTATAAGCAAAATATTACTGATATGTCATATGACTGCGAAAACAGATTTGATCCAATCACATTTGCATAAGAGATTAAGCAATGACAACCGATAGAACCCAAACCAAACTTTAATTAACTTAAAATTTCAGATTACATAGTGGCCATCACTCCACCATACAATTCACAATCAAATAAAGATCCAACTCAAGCATGTTTGCAAACAGCATTCATTATTACAAGCAAATACGTTCACGCAGGAACGGTCTATCGAAAAGGTAAATGATAAGGGCGAGCATCCTAGGATCCTAGCCAAGACGAGTGGTAGCTTCATCAGTGCCGTAACGAAGCCTCTTGCGCGGAGGGGAAGCCGTAGTCCGATATGGCATGACTTTCGAGGCGCCGCTCGGCCCGTCCACCGCCGTGCTTCCGGACGCGCTATCTTTGCCTCGAGCGACTCGTAGCTCTTCATGGTACTTGTTTATCTCCAAAGTTGCTCCCTCCGGATCTGCATTCGCAGCAGCAGCCACCCGTGCCAAGACATCAATGCGATCATTACCTCCCCGCCGGCACCACGGTCACTTCTGTGCCACTTGCACGTCGAGGCACATGGCGGTACTCCGATTGGAACAACTGCACCCTGTTAGCATGGCAGACCGACCAGAGCGCCCTCCTTGCTGCATCATTCACCGCAGCGTCATCCGTAGAAAACTGAGCTGTGCTATGGTGAGATGAGCGATACCTCCATCCTTCAGTATCATTCAGAGGCTTCCTGATGTAAACTCTACAAGTGTAGTAATCCCTCATTCCAGGCTCACTGAAATGCTTGGTCACATAGAGAGGCTTTATGGTATACCCCAGATATCTCAGAACATTCCACAGAAGAATGCAGAACTGTCCATTCTCAGCTTCAGTAGAGTGTTTGTGGTATTCAGCTCCATGGTAGCGGGGATCCTCATCTTCCTCTGGGTTACCAACAGCATTGTCACCATCATCCTCACCCACACTGTCATCATTGGAGTCTTCTGGGTCACCTTCTGGCACAGGATCAGCAGGTGCAGGGGGTGCTTCCTCATTGACTGCAGGCGCCGGTGGAATCACGATGTCACCATCTGCGTCTGCCTCTAGCACTGTGCCATCGTACAGCTGTGGCTGTTCTAATGGCTCTTCTGGCTCCTCCTCCTCCATCTCGACTTCTTTAGGATCCTCTTCTTCTTCTGGCTGGACCTCCTCTGGGTCTTCTTCCACCTCAACCTCTGGCTGGTACTCCTCCTGTTCCTCCTCAACATCTTCAAGACGATGGCGAGGGGCCAGCTGTCCAGAAGGGAAACGCCCACCAGTGCTCTTGCGAGGGGTCATGTAAGTCCTGGCCATCTGTCAAAGAAAAACTGATCTCAGAGTATAGAATTAATCAAAATGACAGTTTAAAATGATAAACAAAAATTTAATTAGATTTTTAATGCGTAAATAAGATGATTTGAAGCATGATAAGGCTTTCTAGAACATGAATCCTTAATTCTGTCCATTTCTAACTAAGGCTGCGACCTACAGTCATCACGGCTCTGGTACCACTTTGTCACACCCGATTTTACAGGGAAAACCGAATGCATCTCATATGTGCGCCAGGATCATTTACACACACATGATAGACAAAACGAGAGTAATACCATTGTTGTAATAAAACGTACAAGAGTTTAAACCAGTATGATATCCATTATTACATCCATATGGGTGGACTCGAAGGTCCGAACAAGACGATAACTAAACGACGACGAGCAACTCCATCGCTGACATCCACAGGCATGATGACTGCGGGATCCGCACACCTAGAACTCCTCGAAGTCACTCCAGTACTCGTCCTCGCCTCCGACGTTCTCCTCCGAACAGCGGTAAGCAAGGGTGAGCACACTTATGGTTGGAGCTCAGCAAGTGGGGGAAACAATGCAAGGCCATCAAGGATAGGCTATGGTTCACAGCGGTAAGCATTTTATAAGTTGGTCAAGTTTTATTAGCAAGCACCTAGTTACTAGATGTAAGTGTATACCAACCCATTTAACCTTAAAAGAAACCTCAAACCAAACCTCCAACCCATGATTTACATTAATCTTCAAGTTTATTAATCATGTGAGGGTCCAAGCCGCTCGTGACCGTGAGCACGGCTGATCGATCAGTTTTACACTCGCAGGTTGTACACTTTACCCACGAGTTCGTGTTCCCCAACTTGCCCGGTTAGCTAGACCCTTAAACACTTCCAAGGTGAGTGGCTAGGGGTCCACTACGAAGCCTTTACAAAGGAAAGAAGAGAAACCAACAGCCCGCAACGCATACGAAGGGGAGCGGGCCATAACCCTCCCTAGTGGTCAACACCTTAGCCAAGGTCGCTACCCCAAAAGGACCGGGCTATACCCCTTCAACTCCGGCCCCCCGTGCCCCTCTCGGAAAAGAGCTATCGGCTAACCCACTCTCCTAATTAATTGGCTAAGCCGAGCCATGTGGACCGTGGTTGTACTGTTATCTTGGGTGGTTCTCCATGTTCCGATTATATCAAGTTATCTTGTTTAAAACACAAGCACATAATAAGCGAAACCGAGATGTATAACATAAACAAAGCATAACCATACTTATGTTGAGCAAACTAAGCATTTATCTACCTCAAACTTTTGTTTAAACAGGGTTGATCAAGGTAAAGTGGTAAAGCATCTAGTCAAGTCCTTAGCTAGGTGTTTGCCCATCAGATTTATGCATATCAACAGGAATAGTAAATATTATTTAGCATGCAGTGACATAGGTTCAAAAAGATTATGCAGAGGGGGAAAGCCACTTGCCTTCCTCTACAAGCTGGGTGAAATCCTCCTCGAAGACAGGTTCTTCCGGATCACTTCCGACAGGGAGCTCAGACGAAACAGGCACGATATCTACGAGTCACACATGGATAACAATCAATAAACAAAACAGTACACCAAACAGTAACAAAACTGGTAAATTTACTGTTTAAAAGATTCTACCCGTCGAGACGATCATTTCGGTATATAGAACGCTAAAAACGGAGTTAAAATGAGAAAGATATGATTAAAACAGTTTACAGGGGCCTATTTGCAAGAAAACTATGTTTACAGGGTTGTTTATAAATAAAATCAGGGGCTAAAACATTTTTATAAATTAAATCAGAGGGTCTAGGTGCAAAAAGGAGTGAAAAGGGCCTAAAACAAAATTATACAGGGTAGACAGGGGTTAGATTGCAAAAACCAGGGACCTATCCGTGAATATTCTTAAAGGTGGAAGGACCGGCTTGCTAATATTTGAAAACCCGGGGGCTCTTAACCAAATCCGCCGCTCGGCACCGTGGATCTTAGATCCAACGGCGGGCGGTACGCGCGCGCACCGTGGACCCGGCCGTGGGCGCGGTCCACGTGTCCACCGTGGACCACCCCTTTTAAACGAAGGGGTATGCGATCCCGCCGTCCGCGCGTGATCGGGACGGCCCCGGACGCGTGCGTGCGGCGGGCGACGGCGACGACGCCGGAGGGCGGCGGCGCGCGCGGGGAGCTCGCCGGCGTGAGCCCTCTACGGCGCTCCTCGCCACTATTGTAACTACGGGTCGGCGCAAAATGATGCGGGGGAGCTTGCGCACATGCTCGTGGGATCTACGGGCGCGATTGGGCCTCACCGGCGGCCGGCACCGTGAGGGGGCGGCGCGGCTGCTCCGGCGAGCCCGCGGGGAAGCCACTGAGTGCAAAAAGAGGGAAATTGGGCTGGGGATTCTGCTTACCACGCACGGGGGATGACGACGGGCCAACGGGTGGAGAGGAGGTGGCAACTGGGAGGCTTGGCGACGGCGGCGGCTCGGGCGGCGCTCCGGCAGGCGGGGACCCAAGCTCAAGGCGCGGCTCGTCTCCTGTGGCAGCTTCCCCTGGTCAACAAGTGTCACGTGAGGGCCAAAATCGTGCACGGGTAAGAAAAGAGCAGGGCGGCTATGCACTTCACCGACGGCGGCGCTTGCACGGCGGCGGGAAGGAGCAGAGACGGCGCTTGTGAAATTGGTGCTTGGCGTGTGCGCGTGTGCGTTGCAGAGGCGAAAGGGGAGCACAGGGGTGCGTGCGCGAGCTAATATAGGGCCAGAGGAAGGGAGGCGACGGGTGGCAGAAGGATCCCGGGCGGCGGCGCCTGCCATTGATGGCCGCGGCCATCACGGCTCGGTGCAAGGAAAGGGGAAACGGCCCCAATTGATCGAGGGCGGTTACTTAACTTAATTGGCAAGCCTGGGGAGGAAAGAAAGGAAGGGGAAGAGGCGGGGCGCGGCGGAATCCGCGGGCGCGGCGGCGGCGGGCGGGGCGGGGGAGAAGAAAGAAAGGAAAGGGGGGAGAGGGAGAGGCTGACGAGTGGGGCTCGGCTGTCAGTGAGAGTAGGAAAAAGAAAAGGGAAGGGGGGAAGCGGTGGGCCGGCGCGGGAGTGAGCTGGGCCGCCTGGGCCGAAAGGGTGGCCGGGGTGCTTTTTGTTTTTTTTTCTTTTTCAAACTTCATTTTCAAATCCTTTTTCAACTCAAATTCAAATCAAACTTTTGCAAACTTTTCTCAAGAATTTTATAGACTTTTTAGAGACCACACAAGCAACCAAAAACCATGCAAGCCAAAAGATGATGCACATACACTTGTCGTCTCTAAGTTTATTAAATTGTCTTTAATATTTTTAGAGCTCAATTTAATTAGCAATTTAATCTCCTTAAATCCCTAAAACAAATTTAAGTTGCTAAATAAATTTTAGTGATGGAATTTTAGGGTGTCACACGGAGGAAAGCAAGTCCAAGGACCCCCAGCAGAAGCACAAGCGGGGCAAGAAAGGAAAGAAGCCGCGCCACGAGGCGTGCGAGCAGGGGCGCGACGACGACGGCGACGAAGCCCTTGCTGTTGACCCAACTCGACGGGGTCCTCGAGTGGCCCCTCGAGGCCTTGGGGTATTCGACGACATGCTGAAAAAGCCTTGTCCATACCACAAGACGCCGGTTAACCACACCCTCGAGCAGTGCGATATGCTCAAGAATTACTACAGCCGTGCCACCACGAAGGAGGGCGAGGCCAAGAAGGACGGGGGTGATGGCGATGCCGGTGGCTTCCCAGCGGTGGAGAACGTCTTCCTCATCTTTGGGGGACCGACTGTGGACATGTACAACAGCCAGTGCAAGCGGGAGCGGCACGAGGTCCTCGCCTTGGAGAAGGCGCCTCCCTCCTTCCTCGACTGGTCGGATGACGTCATCACCTTCAGCCGTGAGGATCACCCGAACCGCATCCCCAACCCGGGTCAGTACCCACTGATGGTCGACCCGGTGATCGGGAACGCGCGGTTCTCGAAGATGCTGATTCACAGAGGCAGCAGCCTCAACATCCTCTACGCGCACACTGCACCTGTTGGGGATCGGGTTAGACCAGCGCGGCCCAGCACGACGCCGTTTCATGGTGTCGCGCCGGGCAAGCGCGTCCAGACCTCTCGGGCAGATCGACCTGCCAGTCTCGTTCGGCACACCAGACAATTTCCGCAAGGAAACACTCACCTTCGAGGTGGTGGGGTTCAGGGGCACGTATCACACCATCCTTGGGCGGCCGTGCTAGGCCAAGTTCATGGCGGTCCCCAACTACACCTACCTCAAGATGAAGATGCCAGGGCCCAAGGGTGTCATCACCGTGGGCTCGTCAATCGAGCACGCATTCGACAGCGATGTCGAGTGCGTGGAGCACGCGGAGGCTCTAGCGCTAGACGAAGCGCTCGTGGCGAACTTGGAGAAGCTGGTAAATGAGGACCTCGACTCCACCGCTAAACACGCCGGCAGCTTCTAGGCTGCTAAGCAGACCAAAGAGGTGCCCCTCGACCCTGCTGCCCCCGAGGGCAAGGAGTTGATGATCAGTTCCACCCTCGACCCGAAATATGAAGTGGTGCTCGTCGACTTCCTCTGCGCCAACGCCGATATCTTTGCGTGGAGCCCCTCGGATATGCCAGGCATTCCGAGGGAGGTTGCCGAGCACTCCCTTGTCATCCTACCCCACTCCCACGCCGTGCAACAACGGCTGTGCCGCTTTGACGAAGAGCGGCGCCGGGCGATTGAAGTAGAGCTACGGAAGCTTCTCGAGGTTGGGTTCATCAAGGAAGTGTTCCACCCTACGTGGCTAGCTAACCCTGTATTAGTGAAGAAAAAGAATAGGAAGTGGAGGATGTGTGTAGACTATAACAGTTTAAATAAAGCATGTCCCAAAGTTCCTTTTCCTTTGCCACGGATCGATCAAATTGTTGACTCGACCGCCGGGTGTGAGCTTTTATGCTTCCTTGATGCCTATTTCGGGTGCCACCAAATAAAAATGAAGGAGTCCGACCAGCTCGCGACTTCGTTCATCACGCCGTTCGGGATGTATTGCTACGTGACAATGCCGTTCGGTCTCCGAAATGCGGGCGCTACATACCAGCGATGTATGCAGCACGTTTTCGGGGATCACATCGGGCAGACCGTTGAGGCGTACGTAGACGATATAGTCGTGAAAACCAGGAAGGCGGACGACCTTGTTGGCGACCTTCACATCGCGTTCGGCTGCCTACGGGCCAACAGGGTGAAGTTGAACCCCGAAAAATGTGTCTTCGGCGTGTCGCGAGGCATGTTGTTAGGATACATTGTCTCCCAGTGAGGCATCGAGGCCAACCCTAAAAAGGTTGCCGCCCTCAAGCGGATGGGTCCAATTCGTGACCCCAAGGGGGTCCAGAAAGTGTTGGGGTGCCTTGCCACCTTGAGCCGCTTCATTTCGAAGCTCGGCGAAAATTGCCTACCCCTCTACCGGCTCCTAAAGAAACACGAGCATTTCCCCTGGACCGTCGAGGCCCAGGAGGCGCTTGATAAGTTGAAGGCGACGCTCGCCCACGCCCCAATCCTTACGCCGCCCAAGACGACGAGCCTCTGTACCTCTACGTCACCGCGACCACTCAGGTGGTCAGCGCTATCATCGTAGTGGAGCGCACGGAGGAGGGGCACGCCCTGCCAGTCCAGCGGCCGGTATACTACATCAGTGAGGTTCTGTCCGAGACGAAGGCGTGTTATCCGCAGGTCCAAAAGCTACTCTACGCAGTGGTCCCCGCGCGGCGCAAGCTCTGTCACTACTTCGAGGCTGACCCGATCACGGTGGTCTCCTCCTTTCCGTTGGGAGAGATCAGCCGGAACCCGGATGCAGCAGGCAGGACTGCCAAGTGGTCAGTAGAGCTGATGGGCGAGACACTCTCTTACGCGCCATGCAAGGCAATCAAGTCCCAAATCTTGGCGGACTTTGTCGCCGAGAGGACGGACACACAATTGCAGCCGCCACAGATCCACGCCGAGTGCTGGACCCTCTACTTCGACGGGTCGGTAATGAAGACAGGAGCGGGCGCGGGCCTACTTTTCATCTCACCCCTCTGGGAGCACATGAGATACGCAGTGCGTCTGCACTTCCCTGTGTCAAACAATATGGCGGAGTACGAGGCCCTACTTTGCGGCCTCAAAATCTCCATTGAGACAGGCATCAAGCGCCTCGACGTAAGAGAAGACTCGCAGCTCGTGATCGATCAGGTCATGAAGAACGCGAGCTGTCACGACAACAAGATGGAGGCGTACTGCAAAGCCGTGTGGGCCCTCGAGGACAAGTTCTACGGCATAGAACTCAACCACGTGCCTTGCCGGCACAACGAGGAGGCGGACGAGCTCGCCAAAATCGCGTCAGGGCGAATCACTGTTCCCCCGAACGTTTTTGTGTGGGACGTCACCCAGCCGTCCGTCAACCTCGAGTCGTGCCCCTCGAGCCATGAAGAACCCTCGGGGGCTCCCTCGAGTCCAACAGGCGCAGAGCCTATGGATGAGGACCCCTCGAATGAGGCGTATGTACTCTTCCTGCTCGAAGGGTATGGCGCCGACGAGGCCGAGGCCATGGATATGGAGCCAGCCCCCAGTGAGGCGGACTGGCGCAACAATTACATCACCTGGATGAATCGAGGAGAGCTACCCTCGAACCGATCCGAGGCCAGACGCATCGCCAGAATGGCCAAGTCGTTCGCCCTCGTCGACGGCGAGCTGTACAAGCGCGCCGCATCAGGCGCCCTCCAGCGATGCGTCCCCATCCCTCATGAGGACCAGGAGCGTCTCGGTGGTCGACGGATGACCGCTCCTCAGTGATGAGTGATTGACAACGGGTGTTGGACTGACTCTTGGCTCAGTGCGCAGGTGTAGGTTGCGGCCTAGTTCGTGTTGTTGCAGGTGAAGAACGGGCGCGAAAGGTCTTTAGCCTTCAGGGGCCTCTGGGAGATGGAGAGACAAGTAGGCTCTGTTCGAGGGACTCAGTGGACGGCGGGACTAGGTGCGGGCCACATGGTGGCGAGACGAGCAAGACAAAGTCCTGGACGATCGAGCCGGTGCACGGTGGTGGTCGAGTCAAGGGGCTTGGCGGGAGGCCGGGCCGAGCACGCGGGGTTTGGTGGTTTGCCCACAAAACCATCGGAGGACGGTTTCTTGATTTGGGCCTCAAAACCAATTCCGAAGACCCAACACGACGAAGACGGGATCCGGGCGTGTCGAGAAGCTTCGAAGGGGAGGACACGCAGCGGGATCGCATGGCTTGCGTCGGGAGGACGCGGGGTGCGGCAAAGGCGTGGCTATCCGATGGCAAGACCCACAAACATTACATAAATGACCCTGCGTGGGTTGTATCACCAGTAGTTGAGTTAGGGGTAGTCGAGTCATTTCCCACACCGGCGGGACCCGATATATAAGCCATGAGTGTGTGTGGATGGCTCTCTCTCCGCGACTTAGGGTTTCATTTCTCCCTTCCCATTTCTCATTTTTGTAGATATTTTATTCTCCATTTTCCCTAGGCTAGCATGAGAGCTTCATGAGAGATTTGTTCAGAGGGATGGATGCTAGGGCGGCATGCTAGACCTTGTGAATCTTTCCTGGTTTGTATAGAAGATTCGGCGTTGTGTTTCTCGTGGTCTTTTTTGTGCTTGTTTTTGGTGCCTTTGTTCTCGGTGTGATTCCGCGGATTTGAGTGGGTTTCTCCCTGGATTTCTTTGAGGGAAACATGATGGATGTCTCATGCATCTTTGTGATTGATCTTGTGCCCTCAAACGCCGGGAAACCACTTCGATTCAAGGATTTTCGCTCAGTGCTCTAGCTTTTGGTGGTGCTCAAAGGATTCGCGATTCCCGGTGATTTAGGGAGTTAGGAGGCAAGATTTTTGGGCTATAGCATCCTTGAGTGACGCTTTTCAAGTCCCCAAACCCCTGTCTCCACAGCTTCTACCGTTTGGGAAATCCGATGATGATTTGGGGGAGTTGACCTTCGAGGTCGGGCTGTTTTCAGGTCTGTCCGTGAGGCACGGACAGTCTGTGAGGGACCGGCGGACGGTCCGCGAGGAGCGAGTTCTTCTCGTGTTCTTCATGTTCTTGCTCGGCTTCGCTTTCGATCCGTTTTGGTTTCGAGTTTTGGTTGGAAGTGGTTTCGGACAGTCCGCAGCAGCGGGCGGACGGTCCTCGGGTGCCTGGCGGACAGTCCGCGTGCTCCCCGCGGACGGTCCGTTATTCAGGGTCGTCTCTGGAGGTTCTGGTCGCTATTTCGGACGATCCGCGGCGCAGGGTTAGACAGTCCGTGGTGTGGGTGCGGACAGTCCGCGGCAGCAGGCCGGACGGTCCGCGTGGCTCGAGCGGACAGTCCGCCCCGCCTGGCCGGACAGTCCGCCCGAGGCTGACAGCTTGGTTCTTTGATTCGATTCCTTCCTCCTCCTTTCGTGCTTCTGCGTGTGCTTCAAGGAATCTTTCCTAAGACTTGGGGTTGATCCATAACCTTGTTGTCTTGGCGATTGGTGTGTGATTCGATCCATCGCTTGTGTGTGACCGTGATTTGTCTAGGGTATAGGCCGGGTTCTTTGAGAAGAATTTTTACCGGCTCCTATTCACTCCCCCCTCTCTAGTCGCCATCCGATCCTTCAATTGGTATCAGAGCTTGGTGCTGGATTCTTTGCGACTTTGATAAGTCTCGAATCCTAAGATGGCGTACGTTGAGTGGGGCGGTCCGCCACACTTCGATGGCAAGGGTTACCACAAGTGGGCGGCTCGTATGATGATCTTTCTTCGTGGCAAGTTGTTGGATTTCATTGTGCTTGACATGACCTATGCTATTCCTGTCAACATCCATACTCTTATGGTGACCGATGCCGGTGCTAAGGCCAAGTATGAGGCAAATGCAAAAGCCGTTGATCACTTGGTCCGGAGCTTGTGTGATCCTGAGTTTGAGCGTGTTCGCCATTTTAATCTTGCTTGGCAAATTTGGGAAAAGTTGTTGGTTGCTCACGGTGGTGATAACCATGTGAAGGCTCGCCTCTTTGTCTCTTACTGGATGCAATATGAGAACTTCACTCAACTTCCCGGTGAGGACATCGATGCGATGTTTCAGAGGTTCACCACCATCGTGAACAACATGAAGGCTAATGTTGAAAATTTTCCTTACACCGAGCATGATCAGGCTTTGAAGCTCTTGCATGTCTTGGATCCAAATGTTTGGGGTGCTAAGGTTGAGGCCATCAAGGAGTCTGGGCAGTATTTGACTATTGAGTTGGATGACCTCTTTTCTATGCTCAAGTCGGCTAAGGTTGACAGGAAGTTGTTCGAATTCTGATCGTGAGGTTGAAAAACGAGAGGCATGGGAATGCTATTCGAGCCATCCGCAGTGATAATGGCTCAGAGTTCAAGAACTCGTTTTGATGCCTTCTGTCGTTATCTAGGTCTTGAACATCAGTATTCGACCCCTTATGTGCCTCCTCAAAATGGAGTTGTGGAAAGGAAAAATCAGACTCTTTGTGAGATGGCTAGGACGATGCTCGTTGAGCACAGGACTCCTAGGAGGTTTTGGGCTGAGGCGGTCAATACGTCTTGTCATGTTTCCAACAGGATTTTATTGCGAGCTTTCAAGAAGAAGACCTGTTATGAGCTTATGCATGGTCGGGCACCCAAGGTGAGTCATTTCCGAGTCTTTGGCTGCAAGTGCTTTATTCTTAAGAAGGGAAAACTCGACAAGTTTGAGGCTAGGTCTAGTGATGGTATTTTCTTTGGATATGCTAACCATTCTAGAGCCTATAGGGTGCTTAACCTTGAGACTAACAAAATCATGGAGACTTGCGAGGTAACCTTCGACGAGACAATGCCATGTACCTCTCTTGGCTTTGAATGTGCAGGTGGAGAGGAGATGGCTGAGGACCTCTTTGAAGAGGAGAAGGATGAAGCTGGAAATGATGATGGGGAGAACCATGCGCCCGAAGCCGAGTGTGTACCCACTACTTCCCCCTACGACCACTACGGAGCGTGGACCGTCTACTTCATGGACAACGACGGTGCGACAAGAGGACCAGGCGAGAGAAGCTGAGGTTGAGGGGGAGGTAGTCTCGAGGCGTGAGGCTCCCCGGCGGTTTCAAGAAGTGCATCCCCTGTCGAAGATCATTGGGAACATCGACGAACGCACTACACGGTCAAGGTCTAGGAATTCCTCTCATTTCGCTCATGCTGCATTTGTTGCCACCTTTGAGCCCAAGGACATTGGACACGCTTTATCTGATGCAAATTGGGTCAATTCTATGCATGAGGAGTTGGAAAATTTTGAGAGGAACCAGGTGTGGGAGTTAGTTGAACCACATCCAAATTGCCATCCTATAGGAACCAAGTGGGTTTGGAAGAACAAAGAGGGTGAGAATGGGATGGTTGTGAGGAACAAGTCCAGACTTGTTGCTCAGGGGTTTAGTCAGAAGGAGGGGATCGACTATGAGGAGACCTTTGCTCCTATGGCCCGCCTTGAGGCAATTCGGATCCTTCTAGCCTTTGCCGTGGCTAAAGGGTTCAAGTCATTTCAGATGGATGTGAAGAGTGCCTTTCTGAATGGGGTCATAGAGGAGGAGGTGTATGTGAAGCAGCCACCTGGGTTTGAGAGTGAGTTGTACCCTCACAGGGTGTACAGGTTGAAAAGGGCTCTGTATGGGTTAAAACAGGCGCCCCGTGCTTGGTATGGAAGATTGAGAGGTTTTCTGTTGAGCAGAGCGTTTGTGATGGGTACCGTGGATAGGACTTTGTTTCTCCTCAAGCATGGAAATGACGTGTTGATTGTGCAGATATACGTGGATGATATTGTCTTTGGTGGCTCGTCACATAACCTTGTTGCCAAGTTAGTAGATGAGATGAGCAAGGAATTCGAGATGAGCATGATGGGCGAGTTGCAGTACTTTCTCGGGCTGCAAATCAAGCAAGTGAAGGATGGAACATTCGTGCACCAGACCAAGTACACGAAAGACATGCTGAGGAAGTTCCAGATGCAAGATGTGAAGCCGATGTCGACTCCCATGGGGAGTACGGCTACTTTGGATGCGGATGAGGACGGAGAACCGGTGGACCGGCGGGAGTACGGGAGCATGATCGGCTCCCTCCTCTACTTGACGGCGACGAGGCCGGACATACGGTTCGACGCATGTGTCCGTGCGCTCGTTTTCGAGCTTCGCCGAGGACATCACATCGACGGACCGTCAAGAGGATTTTCGGGTACCTACGATCCGCCCTCGGTCTTGGCCTTTGGTATTCTTCCTCCTCGACTCTTTCTCTTCATGGTTTTTCCGATGCGGATTTTGCTTGGTTGTCGAGTCGAGAGGAAGTCTACTTCGGTACTTGCCGGTTTCTTGGGTCTTCGTTGGTTTCATGGTCTTCCCGCAAGCGGTCTAGTGTAGCTCGGTCTACCACCGAGGCGAGTATGTTGCGGCCGCGAGTTGTTGTTCCCAGCTGTTGTGGATTTCATACACTTTGAGATACTTTGGTGAGGAGTGCACCCAGATCCCACTTCTTTGTGATAGCACCAGTGCCATAAGCGTAGCTAAAAACCCAGTGCTTCATTCCAGAACCAAACACATAGAAGTGAGGTACCATTTCTTGAGAGACAATGTGGAGAAAGGGACCATTGTGTTGAGCCATGTCCCTACCCAAGATCAGCTTGCAGACATTTTCACAAAGCCTCTCGACCAAGCTACATTTGTGCGCTTGCGGGGGGAACTTGGGGTTTGTTGCCCTTTCTAGTTGATTCTTGAGGGATTTCCTTTTTGTACCATATGTATCATACCATGTTTACTTTGATGTATATACATGCTTTGCTTGATGTATAAACCATGGTAGGATAGCCATCTTGTTATATATCATGTTGCATTTGTATCATATTGCATTTTAGGATGATGAGCTTCTTTTATATGCCTTATTTGAGTCTCTTTGGCTATTTGTGAGATATTGGTCATATGTGTGGAGAAATGGCTATGTGAGGCTATGCTCTTGGAATATTTGAGATATATATATTGTGAGATAGCCCTTTTTGAATCAAATGCTAATCTTGACTAAGTTTGATGAAATGTGCTCCACTCATGTGTAGTAGTGTATCCATGTCACGTTTTGGTCTAAATGTGCTTTCTATGCTTAGATTGTGCTTGGATGTCTTTTTCTTGCATTTGGGCCAAAGGCCGAATATCATTGTGAATGTTTAGCCTATGTTGCATTTATGGAGGAGCATAAGCTTCTTTTTGCCGCAAAGGCACTTCATGTACCTTGAAATGAATTAATCTTGAAAAGAAGTGTGTATGCTTGAACAATGCTCTACCCACCATGTTTATGCTTAAAATGTTTTATCTTTCACACATAGGTGCAAAACATGTTGCATGATGTTCACCAGTGGAGAAGTCTCCCCGAAGTGGACATATGGCTCATGAGCTTTAACATGACATGATTTGCTTTATGGGTGTTTGCAATGATCTTTTGTTAAGAATTGGATATCCTTGTATGATCTCTGGATGATATGCATGTTTTTGCCTCGAATATGACATGGATAGGCTTTTACATTTGAAGTGAGCCATCTTTTGATATAATTATTCAAATCTGAAAATTTGCTTTGTCACATGCCTATATTTCCATATATTACTTGTGGCAATGCTTTGACTATGTTATGATCCATATATGTGCTCTTTGTCTCATTTCTAGCCTTTGTCACCAAATTTGGCCTATTTGAGAAGCTCATGTAGATGTTTATATACTTTGTTTTGCATTTCTGCATTTTCACCTTGATTCATACATTGTCAACAAGGGGGAGAAGAGGTGAGCTTAATGATCAGAAGAGGGAGCTAAAATTTGTAAGTTTGCATCCACATGTTCAGGGGGAGCTTGCATTTGTTCAGGGGGAGCTTTCTTGCTGTTTTCAGTGTGGAGTTTGTGCTTTGCTTGGCTTGTGATCTTTCTTCGCCTTTCTTTGGTTTTGGTCATGAGTTGAGCTTCTTTGTTTTTCTTTTCTTCTTTCTTTCTTTCTTTATCTGAATTTCATTTCGCATTGTGTGTTGTCAATGCACTCATCAAGGGGGAGATTGAGGACCAGGAGCGTCCCGGTGGTCGATGGATGACCGCTCCTCAGTGATGAGTGATTGACAACGGGTGTTGGACTGACTCTTGGCTCAGTGCGCAGGTGTAGGCTACGGCCTAGTTCGTGTTGTTGCAGGTGAAGAACGGGCGCGAAAGGTCTTCAGCCTTGAGGGGCCTCCGGGAGATGGAGAGACAAGTAGGCTCGGTTCGAGGGACCCGGTGGACGGCGGGACTAGGTGCGGGCCACATGGTGGCGAGACGAGCAAGAAGAAGTCATGGACGATCGAGCCAGTGCACAGTGGCAGTCGAGTCAAGGGGCTTGGCAGGAGGCCGGGCCGAGCACGCGGGGTTTGGTGGTTTGCCCACAAAACCATCGGACGATGGTTTCTTGGTTTGGGCCTCAAAACCAAGTCCGAAGACCTAACACGACGGAGTCGGGATCCGGGCGTGTCGGGAAGCTTAGAAGCGGAGGACACGCGGTGGGATCGCATGGCTTGCGTCGGGAGGACGCGGGGTGCGGCAAAGGCGTGGCCGTCCGATGGCAAGACCCACAAACATTACATAAATGCCCATGCGTGGGTTGTATCACCAATAGTTGAGTTAGGGGTTGTCGAGTCATTTCCCACACCGGCGGGACCCGATATATAAGCCATGAGTGTGTGTGGATGGCTCTCTCTCTCCGCGACTTAGGGTTTCATTTCTCCCTTCCCATTTCTCATTTTTGTAGCTATTTTCTTCTCCATTTTCCCTAGGCTAGCATGAGAGCTTCATGAGAGATTTGTTGAGAGGGATGGATGCTAGGGCGGCATGCTAGACCTTGTAAATCTTCTGGTTTGTATAGAAGATTCGGCGTTGTGTTTCTCGTGGTCTTTTTCGTGCTTGTTTTTGGTGCCTTTGTTCTCGGTGTGATTCCGTGGATTTGAGTGGGTTTCTCCCCGGATTTCTTTGAGGGAAACATGGATGGATGTCTCATGCATCTTTGTGATTGATCTTGTGCCCTCAAACGCCGGGAAACCACTTCGATTCAAGGATTTTCGCTCGGTGCTCTAGCTTTTGGTGGTGCTCAAAGGATTCGCGATTCCCGGTGATTTAGGGAGTTAGGAGGCAAGATTTTTGGGCTATAGCATCCTTGAGTGACGCTTTTCAAGTCCCCAAACCCTTGTCTCCACAGCTTCTACCGTTTGGGAAATCCGATGATGATTTGGGGGAGTTGACCTTCGAGGTCGGGCTGTTTTCAGGTCTGTCCGTGAGGCGCGGACAGTCCGCGAGGGACCGGTGGACGGTTCGCGAGGAGCGAGTTCTTCCCATGTTCTTCGTGTTCTTGCTCGGCTTCGCTTTCGATCCGTTTTGGTTTCGAGTTTTGGTTGGAAGTGGTTTCGGACAGTCCGCAGAAGCGGGCGGACGGTCCGCGGGTGCCTGGCGGACAGTCCGCGTGCTCCCCGCGGACGGTCTGTTATTCAGGGTCGTCTCTGGAGGTTCTGGTCACTATTTCGGACGGTCCGCGGTGCAGGGCCGGACCGTCCGCGGTGTGGGTGCGGACGGTCCGCGGCCACGGCCGGACGGTCCGCGTGGCTCGAGCGGACGGTCCGCCCCGCTCGGCCGGACGGCTCCGCCCCGAGGCCGACGACTTGGTTCTTTGATTAGATTCATTCCTCCTTCTTTCGTGCTTCCGCGTGTGCTCCAAGGAATCGTTCCTAAGACTTGGGGTTGATCCATAACCTTGTTGTCTTGGCGATTGGTGTGTGATTTGATCCATCGCTTGTGTGTGACCGGGATTTGTCTAGGGTATAGTCCGGGTTCTTTGAGAAGAATTTTTACCGGCTCCTATTCACTCCCCCCCTCTCTAGTCGCCATCCGATCCTTCACCTCATCGCGAACTCCTCAGCGACATCCACGCGGGCGTATGCGGTCACCACGCGGCGCCACGCACCCTCGTGGGCAACGCGTTCCTCCAAGGCTTCTACTGGCCCACCGCGATCGCCGACGCCAGCGAGATCGTACGCACCTGTGAAGGGTGCCAATTCTACGCCCGCAAATCCAACCTACTTGCACACGTCCTGTAGACCATCCCCGTCACATGGCCCTTCGCTGTGTGGGGGCTAGACATCGTCGGGCCTTTGCGAAAAGCGCCCGGGGGCTTCACCCACCTACTTGTTGCCATCGACAAGTTCTCCAAATGGGTCGAGGTGCGCCCCATTACGAACCTCAGGGCGGAGCAGGCTGTAATGTTCTTCACCGACATCGTCTACCGCTTTGGAGTGCCCAACTCCATCATCACCAACAACAGGTCCCAATTCACGGGCAGAAAATTCATAGAGTTCTGCGACAAATTCCACATCCGCGTGGACTAGGTAGCCGTGGCACATCCACAGACCAACGGCCAAGTGGAGCGCGCCAACGACATGATCCTACAAGGCCTCAAGCCCAGGATTTTCGACCAACTGAACAAGTCCGGTCGAAAATGGCTCCGAGAGCTGCCAGCGGTTGTGTGGAGCCTCAGGACCACCCCAAGCAGGGCCACCGGATTCACCCTGTTCTTCCTTGTCTATGGCGCGGAGGCTATCCGCCACACTGACTTGGAATACGGGTCGCCCAGGGTGCGAGGCTACGACGAGGGCGCCAACCAGCGAGCCCGCGAGGACTCGCTGGACCAATTGGACGAGGCCCGCACCGTGTCCCTGATGCACTCCGCGAGATACCAGCAAGCCCTAAGGCGCTACCAAGCTCGAAAGGTATGGCGCCGAGACTTCAGCGAGGGGGACCTGGTCCTGAGGTTGCGCCAGGACAATCGAGGCTGCCACAAGCTTTCGCCCCCGTGGGAGGGACCCTACATCGTGGTGAAGGTGCTCAAGCCCGGCACATACAAGCTGGCCAACGAAGATGGAGAAGAACTCACCAATGCTTGGAACATCCAGCAGCTACGTCACTTCTACCCTTAGCGAAGATTTCCAAGTTATTTGTTGTAAATTACATGCCCAACACCCCAGTTGGTAGGTTAGATGTAAATATCAGCAAGTTATTAAAGTTAAAGGCAACTTGGCTCTCCCCAGAGAACCAAGTCAACCTCGGAGGTTACTTCGGGGGGCATCCCCCCCTGAAAAATGGTCCAATTTTTTCGCAAGTTCGCCAACTACGCCTCAACCTAAGCCTCGAGCAAACTCAGATAGAGCGTGGGCAGCCAAGCGGGAAAGACGCACGAGTCGGAGATAGCCTATGCCTCCAGCAGGATACGACCCTTCTCCCTCTCCTCTGGACTAGCGGACCACTCGTGAAATCGAAACTCTCTACCTCAGTTCTGCCTATGTCGAGGAAAGAGCAGCGGGACGACGTGACAAGCGAAATAAAAAGCTTTACTTATATTTACAGAAACGTCTCAAAGTAAATAATTGTACATTATGTTACATGGCCACGAGGCCCGAATGCTAACACTTAAACAAAAAGGGCTCGACGCCCGGTGGTCTTCAGGCTTGAGGGTCGTCGGCGCCGGGGGCATCCAGGAATAAGAAGTCCATCAAATCCTCAGCAAGCGCGTCAGTAGCAGGGGCGGCGAGCGCGTCTGCGTGGTTCATCGCCTCCTCATCCAAAACGCCGACTAGGACGACGTAGCCGGAGGACACAGCCTCGAAGTCCACCTGGTAGTGGGACCCCACCACGCCGAGGGCCTTCCTGGCGCCAAGATGGAGGGCACGACACATGCGCTGGGAGACATGCCCCCGAGGGCGCGCAGGTGGCTCGCCAGCGAGCTGACGGCCTGTGCCTCGCCCTCCTCCATCCCTTGGCAGGTCTTGAGGGCGGCGGCCCGCAACTCCCCCAACTCTTGTTGAGAGGAGTTGTAGGCCGTCTGCACGGCCTCAGCCTGGGTGGTCATGTTCCCCAGGGCGGTCCGCAGGCATGAAAGCCACGAACAAAGAAAAACAAAGTTGGGAGCGAATCCCCAAAGAACGAATCAACAAGCGAAAAAGCGGACGAAAGAAAACTCACCTTCAACCTGCTTCCTCTCCCCCTCGAGGGATTGGCGCGCCTCCTCGGCCTGGTGCTGTAGGTCAAGGACTATGGCCTCCTGCTCCTCGAGGGACTGGCGCAGATTTTCGTGCGAAATGCTGATCTGGACCAGTTCCCCGTTGAGCCTCGACACCTCGTCCTCCCGCTGCTTGAGGGCGGCCTGCTTGAGTTGACCCAGTGCCTCCTCCCGCGCCAAGTGCTCCCACTCGAGCGTGGTCCGCGCCTCGGCGAGAGCAGCCTGCCCTTGCTGGAGCTGGGTCTCCGCCTGCTGGCGCGCGGCCCCTTCTCGACGGAGCTGCTCCTCTACCGCTGCGAGCGCAGCGGCCTTGCTCGCTAGGGTCATCCTCAACCCTCCTCCTGGGCCTTCTCCTCGGCCTGGCTCTGCCAGGCCCGCGCCCCCTCGAGAGCCGCGTGGTCCTATTGGAGTTGGGCGCGAGCGGCTATGACCTCGGCCTCCCATGCCGCCGCGACGGAGCGCGCACCCGCCAGGTCCTCGCGAGCCCTGCGTAGTGCCTCATCACACTCTACCATTGCCGCCCTCACCCTCTCTACTATGGAGGCGCCTCCCGCGGCTTCGGCGTCTAGCTCCAGAGGCAAGTCCAGCAGGGCCTCAGCCCTGTACGCCAGCCACCGGTCTGGCGACCTTAGGGCCTCAACGAGGGCGTCGAGGGCATCGTACCGCCCCCGGTGCCAGTGGAGGTCGGCGTCGAGGCGGTCGAGGGCGTCGTATCTCTCCCGGGCCCGGTGCTCCAGATCTTGCCGCCAACAAGGCGAGAAGAGTAGGAGTCAGGAAAAGCGCGAATGCGAAAGAGAGCAGGAGGAGGAACTGCGAGACTTGATGAATTACAACTAACCTGGAAGACGCGCCACGCAGGACCGCTGTGGATCCGATGCGCCTCGTTCAGCGCCCGGTTGAGCGAAGCGACGTGATCACGGAGCTCCTGCCACAGCCCCTGCTCCGCCTGAGCCTCAACGAAGTGGGCCGGTGGCACGCTGGCACGCTCCTGCTCCTGCCCCGGACGTGCCGCGGGTCGGCGTGCGACGACGAGGCCCCAGCACCATCAGTTGGGCACCCCCGCGCCTCGCCGCCGTCGTCCCTCACCACAAGCACCCCCGTCGAGGCCTCGGGGGCTGATGCATGTAGGCTCGCCCATTGGTCCCGGCCGGATGGCGGGACATCGTCATCCGGGACCTCAACCACCGCCGCTCGAGGGCTACCAGCAGCGGCGAGCGCCGGCGGAGTCGACGGCGCGGTGACCGCCGTGGCGGTGGTTGCCACCGTGACCGTCGCCACCGCCGCGGCTCCGCGGCCGTCACCACCTGTTGTGTCTCCGCGGCCGTCATCGCTCACGGCGGCTCCGTAGCCGCCACCGCTCGCCGTGGCTCCGAGGCCGCGGCCGGGCCACATGATCCCTCGCTCGCCGCCGTCGCCGTGCTCCCGGCCGCCCGCGACGCCCTCGACGAGCGGCGCCTAGTAGGGACGGCCGCGTCCAACCTCAGCAGCTTAGCAGGTGCGAGGGGCACGGTGGGCGCCACCCTGCGAACGCGAAGACAAGAAAGTTAAGCTCTCACTGATCTAAAAGACGCAGCTATGGGGGAGCGGTCTCCTACCTCAGGGTGGAGAATCCCCGCTTCCTCTTCCTCGGGGGCTCGACGGATGTTGTGGCCGCCGCTGGCGTAGCCACCACCTCGCCCCCAGTCGTCCCGGCGGCGCGTGCCGACGCCTCCGCGGCACGCGTCGCCTCTCTCGTAGGCTGCCTGGCGGCGGGCGCTCTCGCGCCCGCCCCAGGCGCTGTCTCTTCTACCGCCTCCGTGGCTCTGGGCGAGGGGGCGAAGGCTCCCACCTCACGGGGGGAGCCCGTCCCCCATCGCTCTCCTCCTACTCCTCGTCTGATGAAGAGTACTCCGAAGTCCCCGTGGAGGAGAGTCCCAGCTGCTCGCTCAGCCGGATTTCCTCACTTCTCTGTTCCCGGCACTCCCGTCGCCACATCCTCTTCTCCTTCTTGCGTGCCACCCGCTCTTGCTCCCGCCGCTGAGCCGCTTGCGCGCGCGCTCAGGCTCGAGGCGTGGGAGGGTCGGACCGCGTAGCGCTCGCGGTCATGAACTGCAGAGGATAAACGAGAAGTCAAACTTCGCTGGCGCGTCACAAGAGAATGGCGAAAAAACATAAGCCCTACTCACCAGCGGGCCCACGGGGAGCATGGCAAACGATCAGAGGTCATCGTCGCTGTGCTTGACGCCTAGAGGTTGATGGCGTACCTCGCCCTCGTGGCCGCGTACTCCTGACGAAGGAGACCGGGCAGCAGTCGCGACTGTGCCAGCGCCACGGGATCGGTCGTCTCCTCCATCTCGAAGATGCGGAGCCGCCTCTCCATGAGAGGGACGATCCGCTGGTGGTGGAGGTTGGCAAGAACCGAGGCCGCGGTCAGCCCGGCGCCTGCAGAGCCTTCGGCGCCTTCAAGGCTGAGTCCAACCGATCTTGACGCAAGGAAGGCGACACGCCGTGCCACCAGGAATCAGCCTTCTCCCTCACGACCTTGCCGGTCCAGGGCGGCAGGCCGGGCTCGTCGTTGCGAAGGTAGAACCACCCCCTCTCCCACTCGGCGTTGTTGGAGGTCATCGTGCAAGGGATGTAGAACTCCCTGCGCGTCTCCCACACCGCGATCGTCACGCCGCCGGCGCGCACCGCACGGCGCGTCTTCGGCTCTGGCGTGGTGGCGGTGTGCAGTTCCGCGCAGAAAAGGTGGACCCAGTGATCCCAGTTCACTGGGATCCCGAGGAATCCCTCGCAGACGCCGACGAACGTGGCCGCTTGCGAGATGACGTTCGGCACGAAGTTGTGCAGCTCCACACCGTAGTGGAAGCACAACCCGCGCAAGAAGCGACTCGCCGGCGCCACGAAGCCGCGCTCATGGAAGAGGATGAAGCTGACGACGTACCCGAACGACGGGTTGGGCTCTCGGTCCCTCGCCGGCGGGTCAATACATGCCGGGAGCCGCCCGTCCTCGTTTGCCGCCAGCTGGCCGGCGGTCACCAGCTCGCTCAAAGCCATCCTCGTCGTCGTCGAACACAGCCACGGCAGCGGGTCGATAACGGTCATGGACTGCAGGGGAGCCATGCGGGTCAGCGAAAGAATGCGGGGAGACGAGGCGAGTGCTAGGCGAAGGCGAAGGAGTGAGCGCAGCTTTGGATCGGAAGCGGAAGGGACGAGGACGACAGGCGCTAAGTGTTATGCTAAAGATTCACCTCGCCCTCCCCTCGGATTTATAGATCCATGGAGCCACACTCCCCGAATCGTGCGCTCTGCGCGCATTAACTGCAGGTGAATGGCACCCGTCATTGGCTAGCTGGGCCCACCACGATCGAGTGGCTAGGCGCACGCACGCGTGCGATAAGTACAGCGCGGCAACCAAAGAGCCGCGGCGGGCCGTCAAGTCCGCCCGCCCACGTCGCCCACTACGCGTGCGGGCGCGGCGCCTGAAAAGGCGCGCCCGCAGTGCACGACTGTGGACGCGAATGCGGGCATTAAGTGGCATGGTCCCTTACCAAGTAAGGACGACCCTCGAGTGGCCCGAGCACAAGGCTCGAAAAAACCCGACCCTCGAAGGGTGCAATTACCGACCAGTGGTCTCGAAACCCGCTCAGCGTGAACGGGCGCCACAGGTGCCCTCGATCTACTAAAACTACTGATCAGCGGTTCGAGGGCTGGCCCGGCTACGAACCCTCGAAACCTGCAGATGCAAAAAGTCGGGGGCAACCGGCTGCCACCCCGCAACGGCCCTACTGATCAGGGGTTCGAAACCTGACCCTCAAAGGGTTCGAACAGGTGCCCTAGCTCGCCAGAGTTAGGGATGACGAGAGCGTGCGCATTCAAGCCTATCCTCGAGCTGCCAGCTCAAGGGCGCCCCACATGTCGTGCTCAAGAGCCAATGAGGGAAGCTAGTCGGGGGGATCCCATCAAGGGAGAGCTTCCGCGCCCACGGTCCCTAGTGAACGGGACCGAGCCCCACCTAGCAAACCCGCGCGAGAGCTTTCATGGGCGAGTCTCCAGACCATGACCCAACCCTTATGGAACAGGGCATGGGCATCCACTTGAACCACCAGATAGCAACTCGACGAGGAATCCGCAATCCGCTACCCGATCGATGGGGGTTGTGGAAACCTCACCCTCCGCCCCGCGAAGGGACGGCGAGGGCGCGTTTAAAACAAGACGGAGAGCTCACCCCAATCGCCTCGAACGGGCCCAGGCTCAGGGGCTCGACGCACAGCTACATCTCCTAGGGTGCACCGAACGCAAGAGATACCAGTCATGCGTGTGTGACCAAAGCCGGCTGGAACATCACCGATGCCAGTTGGAACAAATACCCCGCACACTGGTAAAGACTCGCGAAAAAACCCCTGCAGGAGCACTCACGCTCCTGCAGGGCTTCGGAGGCTAGACCCGTGGGTCCGCTGACGCGGCCCCACGGAATGACGTTAGCAGCCAGGAGGGAAGAATGTCCCATCAGCTAGCGTCAGCATCCGCGGGATCCTGACGGATGCACCCGCAGATGCTCGGAGGCTACTGTCGGGGACAGCCATAAGGGTCCCCTAAATAACCAGGGGAAACCCACTTAAAACCCGCAAAAAACGCAAAGCACGGACTAACCCACGAACCTAAAACACACACATGACACGATCACGACCCTGGCGGCCCCCGCAGCCCGCCAGGATGGCACGACGAATGCCCCCTCGGGCGGGGTTCGCCTCGCTCGAGGGTTACACGCTCCCACGAGCGGAGTCCGCCTCGTTAGAGGCCGCAACACTCCCTCGGGCGAGGTCCGCCTCGCTCGAGGCCTCAACACCCCCTCGGGCGAGGTCCGCCTCGCTCGAGGGTTCAACGCCCCCCTCGGGCGAGGTCCGCCTCGCTCGAGGGCTAAACGCCCCCTCGACAAGGACCGCCTCGCACGAGGGCATTTGACACACGTTGTCCACGCTCCTGCCCCCGTACGGGCATTTAATGCTCTGACACAGCAGGACGCGCGCCACGGCCCTGACACGCCCTGGAATCACGTCCCGGTGCTGTTTAACCAACTCCCTGGGGAAGGCCATCCCCGCTACTGTGTAGCACTGTGCGATGAGGCCGGTGTTAGCCACGTGACACTGTGCCGCCTACCCCCGTACGGCTAACGCGTCGAGCCCTCGAAGGGGGGCCGGTGGCACCCTCAAATGCCTTTTTCGTGACTATACAGGGCCACGCCGTGACGTCAGGCCGGAGGGAGCGGTCTTCCCCGTCGATGTCAACCCTGTGCGGCCATCCCCGCCACTGCCGCGCCACGCCTGACACTGTGACGACATCCCGATGCTGTTGGAGTGCACGGGGACAAGACGACGCCACGACTGCCACTATGCCGCGAACGGGCCCCCCATTGACGACACCCTCGAATCAGCCCGCGGCAGCGGCCGGACGACCAACCACTATGCCGCCACTCTCGAAGCCACTCCTGTACGAGCACAGGACGCGCCACGACACCTTGACCGGAGTAGGATTCGCCAGGACGGCCGTCAGCTCCATGGCACTGCTCGCCAAGCTTCCACACGTAGGAAAATAGCGCGGCACGCATGTAAACTGCTCCCTCCTTGGCCTATAAAAGGGGCGCAGTCCCCCAGCTGCGGGGGGACTGGACGACGGACGGTGATCA
The DNA here is from genome assembly GCA_947561735.1 of Cenchrus americanus. Lineage (NCBI taxonomy): Eukaryota > Viridiplantae > Streptophyta > Magnoliopsida > Poales > Poaceae > Cenchrus > Cenchrus americanus. Next base: position 179,241,531 of record OX387242.1, read on the forward strand.
CTCACACGCTCTCCGCCTACTCCACGATATTGGCACTCGCCTCAATCAATACCTCTGGGACTTGGAGGCCAGGCCTCCTCTTCCACCACGCTTATAGCCCCCCTCTACGAGCACCACGGTGCGAAGCAATACAGTGCCCCGAGCACACCACTGCTCGACGTACGGCCCCGGCCGGAACCAGAATAAATCAAGTGTCACTACTTGCTAGCACTGGCCCATCGAGAGGCAGATCTCAGCGCTCATTACTAGTTAGTGTCGGGACTACATTCCGCACCGACTGATAGAGAGGATGAGGAGGAGGATGAGACAGTGCTGCAGTACTGTAGTGACGATGCCAACGATAAAAACGATGACATGTCTCCAGATGACGAAGATGAAGATTTCTAGTTTGAATATATGTTTTTTTGAAGTATAAGTAGTTGAGGTCCTTTATACTATTTGTTGCGAGCAATACAGTTTCTTTGAGATACAAAAAATTTGTTACAAGTATATAGATTGCTCATCAGTTTAGAGATATCAAAACTTTGTTACAAGAATATAGATTGGTGATTTTAGTTATCTCAATTAAAAAACTTGAAATCTAAAAAAACAATACTAGATTGACTACCACAAATGATACTTTAACAAGCTAATATCATATTTATAGGGCATGTACATGCCAGCAGATGCAAGTTACTTGTCTTGTTGCCACATAAGGCACTACTAACTAGGCACATTGCATTGACCATATGTATTTACAAGCTAAAGCAAGCAAGGCACAAAATCTTCTTGCCTTCCAGCATGCTACGACACAACTAAGTTAATGTCTTCCATCACTCACAAAAGCAAAAGCAAGCAACCATATAGGTTCGTTCTTGACATGCATGCAGTTCTACTAGTTTCTTCACATGCCCATAGAGATTAGACAAACTTTCAAAAGATTAGAGTCAGCAGCAGCTTGGACATTTAACCATCACTCTTCTGGAATGCACTTCGTCTTCTTCTTTGCCTTGTTAGCAGCAGCTTTGAGAGCAGCCTCGAGTCTGGTGTACCTGTTCTCCTCCCTGTTGAGCTGAACTTCCAGCAGCATCACGTTCTCCTGTGAAATCCCCAGCTCCTTCTGTAACTCCCAGAAGTCCAGTTGTTATGAAAATGAGCACTAATAAGTCCTAAATGATCTCAAATCAGATTATCTCAAAACCGTCAACAGCAGTAAACTCACCTTCTTCTCCTTCCCTTTCGGTAGCCTTTGCCTTTGGGTTCACATAAGTTTCCCCGCTTGATTCTTCAGTTGTAGACTCAACAGTGCTAGCGCTACTAGAAGCGGTCACTAGGTACCGGGTTTTCATGCAGACCTTCTTCCTGCAGCGCTCGCTGACTCTCAGAGCGCGCTCTGCGGCCTTCGTGGAGAGCCCCCCTCGTGCGGTGGCCTGAAAATTAAGTGAATCACAATTCATTTGCACAAGTGCTGACAAATAAATGCCAAATGAGTTATGCCAGTTTTAGTGTGAAGATTAAACTACACATATATAGACAATGAGTACTCCAACTAAAAAAGATTTAAAGAATCCAGTCAAAATAAAAATATATGCCATATATAGTCACTAAGTAGTTCAACTAAAAAGATTTAAAGATATGCCATTTATAGTCACTGAGTAATTCAACTTAAGAAATTTAAAGATATGCCATATATAGTCAATGAGTACTTGTACTAAGTAAAAATGCCAGTTTCAACAGCACATATGCCAGTTTGAATTCATAAAAGCATAACAACAAAGTTCAGTTCTGTAAAATAGCATATATATGTCCATGAGCATATGGATATCTGAAAATAGCACAATTTCTGACCAAGAGCAATCAATTTCTTGTAAGGGCATGCATATATATATATATATATATATCTAGTGCATTGTAAACCATACTACATGACCATTATAAATCATAGTTTTCCAGCGGCACATAAGTTAGTACTACATTCAAGGAAATTAGGATTGGACTGAAAAACCCCCACAAGCTTAACTGAAAAACCCCCACAAGATGCTAAGGGCATGCATTTATCCATTGGCACATAGATTAGTACAACAATCAAGCAAATTAGGGAAATGCAAAATCAGTGAGTAATTGAACTTATAAACGATGAACATCTTCTGATTGAATTAAAAAACCCCCTCAACAGTGACAGGGCGAGACATTCAACCTTAGGTTTTGCAGATGGGAATGCTGATCCCCCGGCGCGATTGAGATTGGGAAGCCTGGTGGGACGTCAGGAACGACGGCCATGACACTGGCGGAGGCGGAGGAGGCTCGGCGCACCACCACACCCTGGGGAGCGCTGGTGAACCTCCCGGTCCTCGGGTCCCGCTTCTGGTTACTCGCATGCTCCGACTGCTCCTGGTTCTTCACCGCCTTCGTCATCTTCCAATCGCCGACGACTGCGGTGGTGCAAGAGGCAGAGGTGGTGGTGGCGCAAGGGGCAGAGATGGCGGTGGCGGAAGGGGAAGCGGAGAAGATGAGGAGGCGTGACGATTTGGCGGACGATTTGGGGGAAACCGTCATGGCGACTGCTATATAGATCTGCAGAGCAAGGCAACACTTTATGGTGTTAAATAAAATGGATCTTCACATCGAATGAATACACCTTCCTAGCCCACTGGCAACGCACTGAGAATGTTAGTCCACAGCTCTCGGGTTCGAACCCTGTGGGAGCTTTTTTTTACTTTTCATATTTACATTTTTTTACTTCTTTTCATATTAACATTTTATTTCATTTGTTTTCAACTTTTTAGTAGGTGACAATGGTAGTAATATAACTGTAATAATTTCCTGAACGTGTAACTAAAGATCCCACTCATTTAACTAAAGTCTCCCTTGCACACATTGAGTATATGTGAGGCATGCATACTATGACCAATGTGACTATGCAAGGGACGTCTCCACATGTGATATATGTGCATCACAAGTATCTCGAAATCATGTCAAACTTTCAGAGGGTGTTATTGGATGTAAACAAGGAGGTTTTGTGCAATTGTGCCATTTTCGGAGCATTTTTCCCTATTATCTTAATTTTTTGTTGATTTAATAAAGAATAAATGTGAAAATTACCAAACCTTGATAGAAAAATGTAAAAACTTGCAAGGAGATACCAATTTGGTGTGGAGTCATGCCAAAATAATATTCAATTCATTATAGCAAAGTGGCCGCGCACGGTCCAACAATGGAATACATGCCCCACTACGACCAATGTGACAATGCAAGGGACGTCTCCACATATGAGATATGTGCATCACAAGTATCTCGAAATCATGTGAAACTTTCAGAGGGTGTTATTGGATGTAAACAAGTAGGTTTTGTGCAATTGTGCAATTTTCGGAGCATTTTTCCCTATTATCTTCAATTTTTGTTGATTTAATAAAGAATAAATGTGAAAATTACCAAACCTTGATAGAAAAATGTAAAAACTTGCAAGGAGACACCAATTTGGTGTGGAGTCATGCCAAAATAATATTCAATTCATTATAACAAAGTGGCGGTGCACGGTCCTACAATGGAATATATGCCCCACTACGACCAATGTGACTATGAAAGGGACGTCTCCACATTTGAGATATGTTCCACATGTGAGATATGTGCATCACAAGTATCTCGAAATCATGTGAAACTTTCAGAGGGTGTTATTGAGAAATAGAAGCAACTAATGCTTAAAAATATAATAGAAACAATGTCAAAAAAATTTGAGCCCCATAGGAATCGAACCAACGACCCAAGGGTTCCAGTAAACGGGCCTTACCACTGCGCTACTCGAGGATGTTCGTTCAGTAATCGAAAGAGATTTATATGATTCGAGTAACTGACGCTCGGCGGCAACACGAGAGGAATTGCACCAAAACTTTTCGGCCGCATTCTTTCATGAAAAAAAGGCGCACATATTTACCTCCCTCCCCCACTACTCGTCAAACCTCCCCACTTCCTATTCCCATCTATTCGACAGCTCCCCTGGAACCACAGAAGCCGCCGCCACCACAGGACCCATCGCCGGCGACGAGGTGCTCCCTCACCCCGGGTTGGTAGTTTCCAGGCCGCGACGCCTCAACCTATCCCTCTCTCTCAATGCCCCACCTACCTAAATCTTCCCATCAACTACTCAGTCACATCAACGAAACCCTAACCACAGCCGACGACGACGAGTAGCTCCGTCAAGAACACGATTTGAATTCACGCCGCCCCCCTATCCCTCTCTCTCACATACATTTCTCTGCCCATCCACCTCCTTTTCTTCCCCGACCTAACCCAAAGCTCATCTGCAGGTTTCAATGGTGGCAACAAGGGGGCAAAAGAGGAACGCGCCTACAGGTCTGTCAAAAAATTCAACTATATTTCTGATAGTAGATCTACAATTTTGTCAAAGTACAACTACAATTTTCTTGATATTATTATGGAGTTGTCTGTGAAGTACTAGATTGTTGCAATTGCTTTTCTCACTACAGTCTAATTGTAGTACAGTTATGAACTATACGTGTGTATGCTTTTGATGCTTTCGTATATGTATGTCAATTTGAAATGTATTTTTTTGATTCATGAGACCATTATCATGTCACAGTTTGGTACTATAATATTGCCAAATTTTTTGTTGATAGGAAGATTGTAGTTCACTCCATTCTATATTCATAGTTACTCATGTAGTTATAAGAGTTTCTGATTCACGGTAATACCCTGGGGATTTCTGATCTAGGAGTCCACACATAGTTGCAGGTCTTATCTCATATCTTAGACCTCTTATCTATCTTTTAAGTAGTTTTTTTAACTCTATCCTATTAGTTCAAGCCTTTTAAAAATTCTAATACACCCAATTTCTTTTCCTTGAAAGAACCTATGATAACTGATTATGAGCGATGCCGAGATAGACGTGTGGCGGAAAATCAAAAGATGCTTGAAGAGCTCGGATTGAATACCTTAGCTTCTGAAATTATTACATCCTTGCCTCAACCTGCACAAAAGAAGGGGAAAAATCAGCAAACAAGAAAACTGATAACGAAGCTTGATCAAGGAGATAATACTGATGCTGATGACATTGAATCTAATGAGCAGCCACAACTTGAGGTGCTTCTTCTATCTTCACAGTAGTGAATGGGGCATACTTGGAACATACAACTTGTTTACTACATTGTATTCATTATTAATATATAATCTAGGATTAAATGTTTCTACTCTGAAGTATGCTTTAGGACTTAGATTGCATTGGAATTAAATGTTTACTATATGGTATTTATTATTAATATAGTTGATTGCAATTTACAGTTTCCGATCTGAATTTTGATCTCGGATTCATATGAAAATTCTTTCAAACTTAGATGATGCTGAATATATGGTTTTCCTTATTAATGCACATGACTTACATGAGCTTTTTTTCCCACAGCTTCTCCAACCGCGTAGTCGCAAAATCATCTCTCCAAAGATCAAGAAGTCTGTTGGCAGAATGGCGTCCAGCCTTCTGAATCTGAAACAAGAGCATCAAAAAGGCTTCTTGTACAAGATCCTACAGCCCCTTATGATGACAATCTAGCTGCAGAGGAATCCAATGGACCAACTGTTGATGAGAACACACCATCAGAGGAAGGCAGTGTATCAGCTGGTCATGACAACGCAGCTTTAGAGGCACACATTGGAGCTGCTAACGATGACAACACACTAGCTGAAGGCAAGCACATTTTTCATGCAGTTTTGACATCTATTTAGTTGATTTTGCAGCAATAAAATAATAAAACTGAATGTAAATTCTATGATGTAGGTCCTCAACAGTGAGCTCCTAGGAGGCCCAGACCACCTACTGTTGGAATGCAGCTTGATAGGATGACCAAAGCTATGGGAAGAAGATTGCCCATAGTTGTTCAGGAAGGAAAAAAAGACCTCGAGATCCTGTTCAAGCTGCAAAATTAGCTTCAGAGGCTGGTGTCATCATTCGGGAAAGTATTCCTGTCGTTCCACATTGGAAAGATTACAAGAAAGAAGACGTACACTACAAAGCCTTTGAGGGACAGCTAGCTGTAAGTGCATTACTGTAGCCATATGAAACTATTGTACATTAAGCTTATTTAACTAACTAAATATCCAACTATCATATGCCTAGGGTTGCTTGGCCATTAACACAAATCATGCCCCAACAAGGGAAGCTATGACTGATCTGATGTGTGTTGCGATAAAGAACCAACGCTATCGACTCAAGAACAGATACTTCAGTGGTGTTCCTGCAAATCAGATTAGTACAACTTCTCCAGTTCACTACATGACTGATGTCGAATGGAGGGCACTTGTTGCAAGGTGGTCAGATCCAAAGAACATAGTATGTGCATCAATTCATACATTCACTATCAGTTTCCAAAGTCCCTTATTTTAAACCTGTGATATCAACTAACATGTTCATCCTCTTGTAGCAAACATGTGAGAAGAACAAGGAAAACCACAGTAAAGTCAAGTATCATCAGGCTACGGGTTCTCCCTACTATATGGCACACTTACATGCATACGTAAGTAAAACATTACCTTGTTCACTTACCTACAAATTTGGACTCAACTAATTATTTCCCCTTTCATCTGTGCCTACTTTGCTGTGATTTTTCCATTACACAGAAACAAACAAGAATCCTTGATGAACCAAGCCTAGATCAGGCTGCAGAAGTAGATGCAGTGGAAGCCTTCCAGACGTGCCACACTAGCTCCAAACGTGGCCTATGTGACCCTGCAAGAGAGGCACTTGTAAGTGCACTGATTATATGCCTACTAGTTGCCATTTCACATAAATCATGTGTGGACTTTATGCATACATAGTAGTAGGGTTTCAATGATCTGGTTCTTTGGGCTTTGTGGAGAGGGTCCGATGTTTTAGTAGCTGCAAATTTTTGAACAAAGTAATAGCATGTATGTGGGACCTTACATTTAAATTAAATTGTTTAGTAACCTCCACATCTATACATTGATATAGTAATAACATGTTTGTGTTGTGGTACAAGTAGTAGATCAAGATTCATGGCAGTCCTCACACTTGTTGGTGAGCAGTTTAGACTTGTTCCAGAGATAACTTGTATGATTTTTCCTGGTTGATTTGTAGCTCAGATTGATGTGATTTTTTACCAATACCGTGTTGTCAGATCAGTTGCAATTAGATTCTCTCTCTATCATATTGTGAGAAATTATCTGTTAGCACGTATGAATAACAAATATCTTGTGACATATGTTTACCTCTACTTTATTGCATTTATTACCCATTGTCATGTTCCTCTTGGTCAAATTCTTGTAACTCTTTTACCTTGATGATATTTCAGTCCCAAATGGAAGCTTTAAGGACTGAACCTGCTCCTGAAGGTGAGATGCTAGCATCCAGTGTAGAAGTCGTGTCGAAGGTGCTCTCTCAGAACAGCTCCAACTTATTCCTGAAGAGTGTTGGCTTCCAAACACCGCCATCCTCCAAGTCAGGATCATCAAATGAAAGTGAGCTTCGGGAGCAACTTGCAGATGAAGCGACGACAGCTGTTCAAGGTGAACTGGATGACCTTAGGAAGAAAATTCAAGATGCAGAGGAAGACCGGGCAAGGACACGAAAGGAGCTGGAGGAGTACAAGAAGCTTACAGAGAAGAACATCAAGGAGATGGCGGAGACCAATTTGCTCCTCTAGAAGCTCTTCTCCCTCCAGGGAAATGCTTCGTCATTGACTTGAACATAGCTGCTGCTCTGCTTTCCTTTCAATTATTTGTCACTTTGCCTATCTAGTAACTTGGTCGTGTGTGCAACTTTTTATGGTACTTGGTACTGTTTAAACAACCTATTTACTGAATTTGCAATGTCTAGTGGTGTGCATCTGTTGTATATGCACACTTGAATACTCGATGCAAATCTTATGGAATTGTGTGCCCATTATAGTATCAATTGCAAATTCCTATTATATTATTATTTCCAAATCTGTGACCAAATGGATGGTGTATCTATGACTAAACTATTTTCAAATCTGTGACCAAGAGATGTTATATTTGTGACCAAAGTGATGGCAAATCAGTGATCATATTATATCAAACCGTGACAATGCCAAATACCATTCTGGGACGATTTAAACATGACTTCTATGACGATTCCAAGATGATGATCTCTGCAGCCACGTCATTGATGACGTCACCGCCTCGTCATCTGCCAGCGTGGCATACGGCAGGCTATGACCAACACAAGACTACATCTGTGATGAAACCGGATCGTCACACTACTGTAACGTTGCTGTCCGTTAGCCTGACGGACGGGAGATTATGACGAAAAAGGATCATCACAAAATCACTAACGGCGTTAACGGCGATGTCAATTAGCTAGGCGGACGTAAAATTATGATGAAAACAGGGTATAATCTATGACCAAAAACGTTCGTCATAGAATGAATTCAAATCCATGATGACACAAAATTCGTTATAGATTGGAGACACATCTATGACGAAAAAACCAATTTCGTCACCGATGAACAAATGTGACGCCACCATAGTGACCAAAACAAAATCGTCACAAAAGACTAATTGTGACCATTGTGGCATCTTCAATGACGTTAATGTGACGTCATTGATGACAACATCCCTACTAGTGTTGCCTTTTCGTCGGAAAGATGATGAACAAGTGAACTGATCCTCACATGTGTTGCTGCTAGCTTCTTTTTCAATTCTCTCTTCTTCTTGTCCAGATCCTGCAGTTGGGAATTTGCAACAGCAATATAAATTCAGAGAAACCTCCATGCAGTAGACATTGAACAGAAAAATTCTACATTGTCAGTAATATTGTCACAAACATTTTATCACAATCATTTTATCACAAGGATTTTATCACAAGCAATTCAATGATGTAAGAAATCATCACAGATGTAAGCAATCGTCACTGATATAATCTGAAAATCTTATGTACAATAGCATATACAATCACACTGAACCTAGCCATTCACTCATTCATCAGGAAGCAATTCATAGATTTTGCAATTCATAGATTTTGCAATTCACAGATTTTGCAATTCACAGATATAGCAATTGAGTAGCCTAAATTGAGAGGTCACCTTCATCTTGCTGCCCCCTTCATCCTGCATCCCCTTCTTCTTCTTCTTAGAGGCCATCTGCTCCTCATCAGTCGAGATCAGATCGACGACAACTCTCCTCCCGTCGTTGGACCTCCTATTGGTGGAGCTCTCGATGCATCTGAAGTCCATGGAGCTCCCATCAGTGGAGCTCTCTGTCACCACCTGCTTCCCCTTCTCGGTGGTGGTGGGAGCCCGGCGCGGGTCGGCCTCAGCCGCGCGGTGGGCGGCGGAGAGGATCCCCCTGCGAGCGGTGGCCTCAGCTGGGATGATGTACTACCCGTCGGTGGAGCTCTCGTCGGTTGAGCTCCCGTCGGTGGAGCTCTCGTCGGTGGAGGGGGAAGCGAGGCGCGTCTTGCAGAAGCGGCCCGCCGCGTCACGATCTTGGCGACAAGCTGCGTCAGAGCGATCAACGCGCTTCTGACGGCCCTGCGCAGAGCGCGTTTGGGACGAGACGCCGAGGATCTTGGCGATGGGCATGGCGGTGAGGAGGAGACACCGAGGTGAGTGAGGAGAAGGGGGCGGGTAAGGAAGTGGAGGAGATGCTGAGGCGAGTGAAGAGAAGGGGGTGGGTGAGGAAGACGCCGCAGCTTTATGTCGATGGACACGTTATGGATAATAAAATATTGGGATGAACACAATTGACATTACTTGAAGTAGCGCAGTGGGGAGGCCATTGTTTCTTACGCTGGTCACCTAGGTTCGAATCCTATGTTGGTCACCCAATTTTTTTAGATTAGTAAACCAAAATAATTGTCCAAAAATTGGGAGGAGTCGCGACTCAAACTCAAGACCGACTGCTACAACGTGAGGAAGTCCCACCACTACGCCATATGTAAGTTCGTTGATAAGTGTTGAAATTAACTTACTCATTCAATACATTGTAAGGGCTACCAGGTGTCAGGACCCTATTGGCTCGGCTGTCTTGGCAGTAAAGAACACATGGATAGTTGGTATTTATTCTTTTGATCTGGAATTAAATCTTGCAACTAGTATTTCTTCGTCATACATAATCCGATTTCAACGTTTTTTTCCTAAATTTTTCTAAAATCACGCTCTTTTCTTTAATGAAGTTTTTTTGCACAAATTCAATTTTGCAGATTCTATTTATGTCCATTTATCTAGTTCCTCAAAAATACCGATTAGAAAAAGAGTTTGTTTTCCACAAATATTAGCAATGTAACTTCGTATTTTGCAAAACTGAACTAAGCACAACCTTAGGGTAAAGTTTCAATTGTATGTGAATTCGAAATTTTAGAAAGGTATGATGCACTTAAATTTTCAAGTAACATTTCATGAAAGTGTGTAAGACATGTATCCGTTTACAAACAATGTGTGTTCCGCCATTATTGAAATCATTTGAAATTTTTATGACAAGTTTATGGACCCAAATTATGTTACCACGCCAATTCGTAGAACCATCGGAGCATTTTACGATATAATTTGAATTGCTACACTGTAAATTTGAAATGTAAGTTTGAATTATCCCTATTAAACTATTACCAAATTCATTATTTACATTTGGATCAGCCATAAGTTTGTAGATATGGATGAGTCTTAAAACTTTGGTATTCATCACTTCTTCACCTCAAATCATTTAGGGTCAAAACGTGGTCTGAAATCGCCACTTTGAAAAACATTTCAAATCTTGAATTGTTAAAAATTCATTACAGAACAAATGACAAAAACAAACACATTATATAGATAGATTTCGATTTTAGAAAATTTTAGAAGAAAGAATCAACCAATTTGGAGTTAGTATGAGGCATAGAAACTAGTTACACGTTTTAGTCAAAGATTAAAAAGAGAAACCACAATTGTTCATCCTAGTTCATAGCAAGTGTAAATTTCTGTTTTTAATCTTTGGATAAAACTTGTAAACAGTTTTTCTTCCTCATACGAACTCCAAATCGGTTGATTCTTTTTTCTAAATTTTTCTAAAATCAATTTTAACAAGTTTTGTTTTAGTCTGTTCTTCATTCAAGTACATTTTAAATATGGATTTATTCAAAGTCAAGCATCATACTAATCCAATCTCATCTCAAAACCGGGCCCACCTGTCTGTCCCTCTCGGTAGCCCACCCACCCCTGCTCAGCCCGCCCACCTGTCAGTGCGATGTGAAACATTCAGTCTGTACCCTTCAGTGGCTGACGTGTGGGCCTAAGCAAGTTGGGACCCACACGTCATTCACCTAGTGGCAAGTTCGTGAACGTCATTCGCCCACCCACCGCTAAGGACCATGTGTCGTTCAAGGACCAGTAGATGGTCGCTTCCTGGTGTGATGAGTGATTGACAACATTGCGTGGACTGATTCTTGGTTAAGTATTGCAGGTGTAGGTTGCGGCTTGACTCGTGCTGGTGCAGGTGAAGAACAAGCGCGAAAGGTCATTGCTCCTGAGGCCTCTAGGTGTTGAGAAGACAAGTAAGCTTGGTTGGAGGGACCCGGTAGCCAGCAGGGTCAAGTGCGGGACGCATGGTGGCAAGAACAACAAGATGAAGTCAGTGGACGGTTTCTTGGTTGAGCCACAAAACCAAGGTCGAGCTGGGACTTAGTGGGATCCAAGTCATGAGTGGTGATTGGCGGAGGCTACATCAAGTTTGCGGGGTTTGCGGTGGTTCACCAGAAAATCGCCGGGTTACTCGGCTGAGCCACAAAGCCGAGGCCGAAGACCGGGCGTGGCTGTCTGGCCAAAACCAGCCTGATCGGTTTGGGTTCGCAGGGCGCCGGAAGCTTCGAGGCGGAGGACACGTGTCGAGATCGCAAGGCTTGCGACGTGGCTACGCGGAGTGCGGTCGCCAGGCATCCGTCCGATGGTGCTACGAAGACAAATTCCCAAAGTTCCCTTGGTGGGTGTGAATCTTAGTTTAGGCCTTAGGGGCATTTTAGATTTTAAGCTTGCCTCCATATAACCTAAGAGGTGAGAGGATGGCAGCCAACTCTTGGAACCCTAGTTCATTTGCTTTCCTATTTTCCCTTCCTATTTTTTTAGGATTTCCATAGGACTAGCTTGAGAGCTTCATGGTGAGATCTTGTGAGAGGGTTAGATGATCGGGCGGTAAGCTGGACCTTGTATGAACCTCCTTGGTATGTATAGATGATTCGGCACGGTTCCTCAAGGCTTTGTTGTGTTGTTCCCGGTTGTTCTTGGTGGTGATTTTCAGAGCCCTCTCTTGGTGGTTTTCTCGATGTGTTTTCGGGACCTTGCTCTTGGTGATTTGATGGGGGAAATTCGTGTGAACCCTTTGTGGTTCTTTTGCTATTGTTTCCCCTCACAAATCCGTGAGTTAAGGGGCTCGATTTTGGAGTTTTTGAAGTTCTAGGGTTAGAGGTGTTCCTGAGGGTTGACTTTCGATTCCTCTTGATTGAGTGGGTTTTGGGGACCGAGCTTCTAGCCAAGGGTAGCCCACGAGGTACCCATCTATCCTCAAAGTCTCACTTTGATCTGTGGAACGAATCTGGAGATCAATTGGTAGAAGGTTTGAGTTTTTCCCGCGGGTTGAGTTCTTCCCGACTGTCCAGACTAAAACCGGTCTGACCGGTTTCCCAAACCTGTCTGATCGCTTTAGCCCTGTGGGCTGTCGTGAAGAGTTTTTGAGCAAGGAAGTCCCTTTTGTGCTATGGCTATTCTTGTTCAAAGGAGGAGAGGTTCTTGAGGCAGGTTTTCTCTCAGAAGGGTTTTTGGGGAGATTCTGGACAGAACCGGCCTGACCGGTTTGCTAAACCGGTCTGACCGGTTTCCCCTACCTGTGTGAGGCTAAGTCCAACAGAAGCGGTCAGGCCGGTTTCAGAAACCGGCCTGACCGGTTTGGGCTGCCAGCAGCCGTGTCGTGTGTGTCTCCGCTGTGTGTGTGCTGTGGTTGTTGGTCGGGTCTTGATCCTAGGTCCAGTAGCACTTCAGTGGCTGCGTGGACTTGGCAAGAGAAGCTTGCGGAGGTGCACGAGTGAAATCGGGTTCATAGACCGAATTCTTGAATAAAATTTTTCTCAGCTCCCATTCACTCCCCCTCTCTGGTTCGCCGTTTCGGTCCTTCAACTGCGGGCGCACAGCGCGGGTGCAGGATGTGAAATCCCCGAAATCCCACCCACCCACTCATTCTCCCCCTCTCCTCTCGTCCTCTCCTCTCCTCTCTAGACGTCGCCGCCGTGGGTGCCTCTTCGACGATGCCCCGGCCGGGTCCGCCCCTCGACAGCGCACGACGCTCCGGCCGGGTCCGCAACCCTAGCACCATTTCCCCATCCCGCAGCCACATTTCCCCATCTCGCAGCCGCGGTGTGCAACCCTAGATCGATGTCTCGCTTCAAGGACCGACGCTTCAAGGCCTCGTCGGACGTCCATCTACCACTGGCGTGCAGTGCAGCACCGACGGCAGGTGCGACAGCGCGGGGCCGATGGCCAGTAGGTGGTGCGGCATCGAGGGCCAGCGCGGCACCGACAGCCGACGCGGCGGTGCAACACCCACAACCAGCAGTCGGCGCAGCACCGACAGCCACCGCGGCGGGTCTCCACCTACCAGAAGATGGCGGCGCGACTGGCGTACACCTACCACCGGCGACCTCAAGCTCCTACCCCAAGACCTCCACCACGCCAACATCACCACGTCAGATAACAAGTCTGTGCTCCTTCTCCCTGCTCCAACGATGTAGAATTCTATTGTGCACTTGGGATTTCGACACAATACTTTTATGTATGGATCATGTGTGAATTGGATTTGAAAACACTTGCCATGTCCTATGTTGCAAGAGCTGCTGTTTGTTTGCTGTTATATGCAGTAGAATGTTTGTTTGTCGTTTGTTTGTGTGCTACTATGATCCAGACTCTCAACCTACACTAGACTGTGATACTGTAAGTAATAGTATATCTAATTTGCCTGATAAATTGGGTCTGCATGAAACACTAGTACTTCATTGGATTAGCTAAAACCTTGTGTTGTTATTTAGTCACCAAGTGGCAACATGAAATTCATGATGTTTATGTGTTTTCTCTTAGGAAGGTTTGCTTGCTAAGTATTTTGCATTAGCTGGGTTTGTTGGTTGTAGAAACACAGGTTGAATTTGAATATGTTGGTTCAGTTAATGTGTGCTAATTGTCCTGAATACTAGATAGAAGTAAGTTTAATTGTTCTGAGTACTGGATAGAACGTAGGATGCAAATCTTGTTGTGATGTCAAGTACATTTAATCTGTGTACTAGATGTAAATAAATTCAGTGCTGTTATTAGGTCATTGGCGCGTCAAGATTGCCTTTTCCAGACTAGTATAAAGTTAGTTAGTGTGCATGTTAATTTGTGTACATGTTAGTTAGTGGTCAAAGTTCAAAATTATTCATGTTTTGATGTCAAGTATATTTAATTTGTGTACATGTTAATCTGGATGTAAATAAATTCAGGGCTGATATTTGTTAACTTGATTGTCTGGTTTGCTCACATCAGATTATGAGTACTCCTATTTCCGTATTCAGCCTTCAATATGCTTGTGTTATACTGCTATGATTATTGCCTTAAGTTTATTTTTTGAGTTCATTTTTTCTTGACTGAATTATTCTTCCTTGTCAATCCAGAACATTTCTGATTGCCCTAGTATTTGACTAAGTTACACTAATTGGATTACCAGAAGCGGGTGGTGCGGCGAGCGTACAAGTACCAGAAGATGGCAGCGCGGCCGGCGTACAGCTACCACCGGTGACCTCAAGATCTTACCCCAAGACGTACAGCACCGACCCCAAGATCTCCACCGCGAACCAAAAGACCTCCAGCATGAAGCCCAAGACCTCCACCATGCCGGCGAAGGGTGGTGCGCAAAAGAAGCCACAAGCACCACATCAGATCACAAGTTTGTGTTCCTTTCACCTACCTCCTCTGTATGGTTTAATCTTCTACTTCTGTGATGGGATGAGTTCTTAGGTTGCATATGCTTTGAATGACTTGCCATTGTATACTTGCATAGCTATGATTTAATTCTGTCAGTGTTAGTTTATGTTTATTTCGCGCAGTGGTTTGCAAACCAGTCGTTGATTTGAGTCCTCTTTACTGGATGCAGTGACTTGTTGTAACAAAATGGAACAATATTAGCATACATTGATATGGAATAATCTATATTTGCTCAATTAGTCATGGAAGAATGTTAGCATATATTACTATGGTTAAATCTATGTGGGCTATAGTGCATGACAAAATATATAACGTTTAATTGAAAGTCTAAAGCCTTATAGGACTCTGAAAACCTGAAACTGGTGATGCATCTATACCTTTTGGTGTTATATTACAGCTATGATGGTAGCACTGTCTTTGGTAGCATGGAATATTTAATTCTTGAGGACCATGTGTGGTTCGAGGACCGGTGGATGGTCGCTTCCTTGTGTGATGAGTGATTGACAACGTTGTGTGGACTGATTCTTGGCTAAGTAATGCAGGTGCAGGTTGCGGCTTGACTGGTGTTGGTGCAGGTGAAGAACAAGCGCGAAAGGTCGTCGCCGGTGAGGTCTCCAGGTGTGGAGAAGTAGGCTTCGTTCGAGGGACCCGGTGGCCAGCGGGGTCAAGTGCGGGCCGCATGGTGGCATGAACAGAAAGATGAAGTCATGGACGGTTTCTTTGTTGAGCCTCAAAACCAAGGTCGAGCCAGGACTACGTGGGAGCCGAGTCATGAGTGGCGATTGGCGGAGGCTACACCGAGTTCGCGGGGTTTCCAGTGGTTCACCAGAAAACCACTGGGTTCCTTGGTTGATCCACAAAGCCAAGACCAAAGAACCGAAGACGGTCTTTGCGACGGCGCGGACCGGTCGACCGGTGGGTACCGGTCTGACCGGTGAGGAGTACCGATCTGACCGGTGTGCGATGACGCAGTCCGGAATCTTCGAAGCGGAGGACTCACGTCGGGATCGCATGGCTTGCGTCGAGGTTAAGCAGGGCGCGGTCGCCGGCCATCCGTCCGATGGAGAAAATCTGAAGACTGCCAAAACCGCCCTTGAGGGACTTGTATCCCTAGTTGTTAAGTAAGGGTATTTTAGACTTTCGGTTGCCTCCATATGACCCATGAGGTGAGAGGATTGTAGCCATCTCTTGGAACCCTAGTTCATTTGCTTTCCTATTTTCCCTTCCTATTTTCTTAGGATTTCCATAGGACTAGCTCGAGAGCTTCATGGTGAGATCTTGTGAGAGGTTCGGATGATCGGGCGGCAAGCTAGACCTTGTATGAACCTTCTTGGTATGTATAGATGATTCGGCATGGTTCCTCAAGGCCTTGTTGTGTTATTCCCGGTTGTTCTTGGTGGTGATTTTCAGAGCCCTCTCTTGGTGGTTTTCTTGGGGTGTTTTCGGGACCTTGCTCTTGGGGATTTGATGGGGGAAATTTGTGGAACCCTTCGTGGTTCTTTGGGCTGTGATTCCCCTCCCAAATTCGTGAGTT
Source organism: Cenchrus americanus (assembly GCA_947561735.1). NCBI lineage: Eukaryota > Viridiplantae > Streptophyta > Magnoliopsida > Poales > Poaceae > Cenchrus > Cenchrus americanus. Next base: position 179,257,998 of record OX387242.1, read on the forward strand.
AAGGGTCTCGATTTTGGGGTTTTCGGTGTTCTAGGGTTAGAGGAGTTCTTGGCGAGATTTCTTCGATTCCTCTTGATTTGGCAAGTTTTGGTGGACAAAATCATGGCTATGGACTTCTCATGAGGTGTTCCTATTATCCCCAGTCTTGTTCAAGTCCGTGGAGCGATTCGGGAGATCAAGGTTTGGATTTGGAGGAGTTGACCCGCAGGTGCTGTTCATCCCGAGCTGCCCAGGCTACACCGGTTTGACCGGTGTTCTTGACCGGTCTGACCAGTGTGAGTCACCTGTGAGATTTGCCTGGGGTGAACTGCTTGACTTGTGTGTCTTTGGGTCTTGGTGCTGCTGATCAGTTCTTGGTCTGTTTGGAGTTGTTTTACTAGGTTTAGTGTAGGGTTTTCCTTCCGTGCAAGTTGTGTTTTGGGGGTGTTCTTGTTCCAGGGCCTAGAGAAGTCACTGACGCTTTCTGGAATGCTTGTTGTGCGGCTGCTGTAGCCACCAGCCTGACCGGCTCTATCCACCGGTCTGACCGGTGTCACCGGTCTGACCGGCGCAGGCCATCGGCCTTGGCCGGTGCGGCACGAGCGACAAGCCGTGCAAGTTTCCGCTGTGCGTGTTGGTGTGTTTTGGCTCGGAATGTTGTTTGTTGGTTCCTAGGTCCAGTAGCACTCTAGGGCTACGTGGGCTTGACCAACTTGGGTAGTGAGTCAGAGACATGTGTTGGAAGCCGTGTTCATCTTGTTGGAGTCTCCATCTCCTTTGAGAAGAATTTTTATCGGCTCCCATTCACCCCCCCTCTGACGGTCATAGACTGTGGAGTCAGAGAAGTATGACACTCTGACGGTGAACGAGCTGTTCTCGAAGCTCAAGTCGGCTGAGGTGGATAGGGGCATGACAGCCAAGCTCGAGGGCCCGACTAACTATCATAGTCTTGCCCTCGTTGGTGGTTCGAAAGGAAAGGCCAACACTAACCCATCCACCAGGATGTTCTCTTTGTCCTTTTTGATGTCTATGCCATATGAGGAGTTCAATGTGCTTGGAGAGGACGAGCTGGCGTTGCTGACGCGGAGGTTCGAGAGGCTGCACGAGAACCGGGTGAACATGAGGATGAACACGAGGACATGCTTCCAGTGCGGCAAGCCGGGACACTTCGTCGCCGATTGCCCGAAGAAAGTCAAGAACAAGGATGGCTACAAGCACAAGTCAAGGACGGATGGCAAGTACCGGTCGAGGTGTGACCACAAGAGCAAGTACAAGAACAAGCACAAGGACGAGCGACGATCGAAGAAGAAGGAGAGCCGAGGTAAGGCCCGAACGATGGTTGGAGCGAGCGACGTTGATTCCAGTTCCGCATACTCCACCCCGAGCTTGAGCAGCAGTGAAGATGAAGGTGATCATCGCAAGAGAAGGAAGTCGTCCAAGAACCTGAGCAGGCTGAGCTGCTTCGCTAGAGACGGCTTTTGCACCATGGCGCTGAGCTCTGGCAGCAAGAAGAGCACACAGAGGGACTCGGACTCTGACTCCGACGACGAGGTTCGTGATGAGCTTTCCTTCTTGCGTCAGGAGAATGAACAGCTTTGCTCGTTGCTTTATAATTGTGATGACATGCTTAGAGAGGCCAAGAAAATGAGGAAAGAGCTTAGGGCTTCACTCGAGGATGCTAGGAATAGAGTGGCTGAGCTAGAAACACAGGTTCTTGATAGCAATCTTGAAATTGATTCCTTTAAGGCTAGCCATGTTGTTTCTGATGAGGTTGATTGTGCTGATTGCTCTATTTTCGTTGCTGATCTTTTCTTGTTTAAGGAAAAGCATGCCTCCAAGTGTGAGGAACTAGATGTGCTTAGGGTTGAAGTGGCTGAGCTTAAATATAGATCTACTTTGCTAGGTGCTTGCACTTCTTTCCCTGTCTTGCATGCTAAAATTGATGAGATGCATGTTTACACTGCTTCCCTTGAGGCTAAGCTGAAAGAACCAATTCCTACATCTTGCTCTACATGTGAAACGCATGCTTTGAAGAATTTGGAACTGGCACATTATGTTGATCGCTTGCAGGATGAGAATGATGAACTGAGAAAGTTGATGGGTTGGTTGTCCGGTCATGAGCCTCAGTTGAGGATAATGATCGAGACATTCAAGAGGCAGGATGGTGAGGGACTTGGGGCAAACAAGGTTGGTGAGGGAAGTGGAGAGAATATCCCAGAGCCACCAAAAACCCACCACAAAAATGATTTCCTCCCAAACCTAACCATCTTAGGAACCGACTAGACACAACCCCAGCTCCACCCGTGTTTCCCCCACAAACAAATGATTTCCAAAAGACTATCAAGTTTGTGAGCACTTCCGGAAAAGTGTTCTCTGGGAAATAGAGTGAGAAGGCTAGTGAGGAGAAACCCGTGGAGAAGTCGAGTGGAGAGAAACCAAGTGAGCAGCCCCAACCCAAGCCTAAACCTAAGCTTGTGAGGTTTCAGTGTGGCTATTGTGGGAGAGATGGCCATAAGGATGAGTTTTGCTTCAAGAGGAAGCGAGAGGAGAGAATGGCGAAGGAGTGGGCTAACAAGGACAAGTACCACCCTTCTGATGGTGTACTTGAGCCTCGTGTGCAGATTCCCAAGGCCAAGGCGAGTGTGAGGACAGTTCCGTCTTGGGGAGAGCGAAAGGCTGTTGGAGGTACTGCTGGCCGGGCTACACCGGTCAGACCGGTGAGTGGCACCGGTTAGACCGGCGTAGGCCTGGACAGGCAGCGGTTCGGGGTTCGTGCTTGTACAGGTGCGGGGTTTCGTTCTGGAGGTCGTGGTTCTGGTGGTTGGGCTGGAGAGTTTGCAGGAGGTCAGTTTGCCAGGCGTTCTCCCCCTCGTGCTCAATACTGGGATGGGAAGATCCATAGCTTTGAGATGAAGAGGAGGGACAGTCCACGAGCTTTCTTTCGTGGTTTTGGTCCTCCACCAGGTAGAGAGGGTTGGTTCCCTCATGGTGGTTACCGTGGTGGTGTTCGTGGAGGTAGCTTCGGTAGGAAAGATGGTTTGGTTTGTGCTAACCCCACTTTCGAGCAAATGGCTCGGCACTGGTTTTATTCTTTTGGTACTAACCCCAGTGTTGAGTCGTTTGTTCGCTCACGTGCTCGTTTTTGAATTTCAGGTGGGAGACTTGAAGAACATTTGGTTGATTGACTCCGGTTGCTCGAGGCATATGACCGGAGACAAGGGGTGGTTCTCAAGTCTCGTCCCAGTGGTGACAAGGAGGTACATCACTTTGGGGGACAATGGGCCTGGGCGTGTGCTTTCAGAAGGTGAGATTAAGGTGAGTGACAAGATCACTCTGAGGCGTGTTGCTCTTGTTCAATCGCTTGGATACAATTTGCTTTCTGTGTCCCAATTGTTGGATGAGGGTTTTGAGGTGTTGTTTCGGCCTGGTGGTTCTCGGATTTTAGACTCTCGAGGGGACCTTGTCTGTATGGTCGTTCCCGAGGGTCAAGTGTTTCGAGCTGATTTTTCTCAGTCTTCTGGTGTGGAGCGTTGTTTCTTGGCTGGTTCTTCGAGTGAGTGTGGAAGTGGCATAGGAAGTTGGGTCGCTTGAGCTTTGACCTTTTGTCTCACTTGAGTAAACTCAATTTGGTTCGAGGATTGCCACGGTTGAGGCTTGAGAAAGAGTTGGTTTGTGCGCCGTGTAGGCATGCCAAGATGGTAACCTCCTCTCACCCACCTCTCACCGATGTGATGACTGAGCGTCCATGCGAGCTGCTCCATATGGACCTTGTTGGCCCAGCTCACGTGCGATCTGTGGGTGGGAAGTGGTAGGTCGTTGTGGTGGACGACTACTCTCGGTATGCGTGGGTGTTCTTTCTCGAGGATAAGGGGGAGACGTTTGGTTTTGTTCGAGATCTTGTCTTGAGGTTGAGGAACGAGAGGCACGGAGATGCCATACGAGCAATCCGCAGTGACAATGGCTCAGAATTCAGAAACTCTCATTTTGAAACCTTTTGCCATGACTTGGGTCTTGAACGCCAGTTTTCGAGTCCGTATACGCCTCCCCAGAATGGTGTTGTGGAAAGGAAGAACATGACCTTGTGTGAGATGGCTCGGACGATGCTTGATGAGCATAGGACTCCGAGAAGGTTCTGGGCTATGGCGGTGAATACCGCGTGCTTTGTGTCAAACAGGATCTACCTCAGAGTGCATAAGAAGAAAACATGTTATGAGTTGATGCACAGTCGCGCACCCAAGGTGAGTCACTTCCATGTCCTTGGTTACAAGTGCTTTATTCTGAAGAAAGGGAAGAAGTTGGATAAGTTTGAGGCTAGGTCGGTCGATGGTATTTTCTTTGGTTATGCATCTCATTCTAGAGCATATCATGTGCTCAATCTTGAAACTAACCAAATCGTGGAGACTTGCGAGGTAACCTTCGACGAGACACAGCCACGAAGTCAGCTTGTCTTTGAGTGTGCAGGTGATGATGAGCTTGGCAAGGAGATCTTTCAGGAGGAGGAGCATGAACATGGAGACGATGAAGATGAAGGTGTGGTGCCCCCGGCTGAACATGTACATACTACTTCAACTACGGTGGTGGACGGACCCTCTCCTACAGCTACGACGACAAATCAAGATCGAGGAGAAGCTACAGTTGAGGGGGAGGTAGCATCAAGGCGAGAACCTCCCCGCGAGTACAAGTGGGTCACCCAGCTTCAAGGATCATCAGCGACATGAATGAACGTACTACACGGTCGAGGGTTCGAAACAATTCTCATTTCTCTCATGCTGCATTTGTTGCTACTTTTGAGCCCAAAGACATTGGACACTCATTATCTGAACATAATTGGGTTAATTCGACGCATGGGGAGTTGGAGAACTTTGAGAGGAATCTGGTTTGGGAATTGGTTGACCCTCCCCCAGGGTGTAAGCCGATTGGTACAAAGTGGGTGTGGAAGAACAAAGAGGGAGAGAAAGGTGAAGTGGTGAGGAACAAGTCAAGGCTTGTTGCTCAGGGGTTCAGTCAGAAGGAGCAGATCTACTACGAGGAGACCTTTGCTCCCGTAGCCCGTTTGGAGGCAATAAGGATCCTTCTAGCCTTTTCTGTGGCTAAAGGGTTCAAGTTGCACCAAATGGATGTGAAGAGTGCCTTTCTGAATGGTGTGTTGGAGGAAGAAGTGTATGTGAGGCAACCACCGGGGTTGGAGAGTGAAAAGTACCCCCACCGGGTGTACAAGTTGAGGAAGGCGCTTTATGGGTTGAAGCAGGCGCCTAGAGCTTGGTATGGTAGGTTGAGGGGGTTCTTGTTTGAGAGAGGTTTTGAGATGGGGAAGGTCGATCAGACCTTGTTTCTACTTAGGCAGGGCAGAGATATCTTGATTGTGCAGGTGTACATGGATGATGTTATCTTTGGTGGCTCGTCTAACTCTCTTGTTGCAAGGTTTGCAGAGGATATGAGCAGTGAATTTGAGATGAGCATGATGGGCGAGTTGCAGTTCATCCTCGGGCTACAAATCAAACAATCAAAGGAAGGAACATTTGTGCACCAAGCTAAGTACACCAAGGACATTGTGCAGAAGTTCATGATGGAGGACTCCAAGGCTATGACGACGCCGATGAGTATGACTACAGCTCTTGATGCGGACGAGGAAGGTGAACACGTGGACCAGAAGGAGTACCGGAGCATGATCGGGTCACTCCTCTACTTGACGGCGACGAGGCCGGACATCCAGTTCTCGGTATGTCTGTGCGCTCGTTTTCAAGCGTCTCTGAGGACTTCGCATCGGCAAGCGGTGAAGCGAATTTTCAGCTACTTGCGTCACACTCCCGACTTCGGCCTTTGGTACTCCGCGTCCTCTTCTTTGGCGCTTCATGATTTTTTGGATGCGGATTTTGCCGGGTGTCGGTTGGACAGGAAGACCACTTCTGGGACTTGCCAGTTCTTGGGATCTTCTTTGGTGTCTTCGTCTTGCCGCAAACAGTCGACTCTTGCTCAATCCACTACCGAGGCAGAGTACGTTGCCGCTGCTAGTTGTTGCTCTCAGCTCCTTTGGATCACATACACCATTAGTGACTTTGGTGAGGAGTATACCCATGTCCCACTTTACTGTGATAGCACGAGTGCCATTAGCATTGCAAAGAACCCAGTGCTCCATTCCAAAACCAAGCACATAGAAGTGAGGTATCATTTTCTAAGAGACAACGTAGAGAAAGGAAAGATAGCTTTGATCCATGTACCCACACATGACCAACTAGCCGATATTTTCACCAAACCCCTAAATCTAGCAACTTTCACTCGTTTGCGGGGGGGAGCTTGGTGTGTGTTTGATTTCTTGAGTTGGGTGTGTGGGGGCTCCTTTGTAGCATATGTATAGTTTCCTTTGTGCATTTATTGCATTTGGCATGGCATATATAACATGATGTATAGGCATCCTTGTATCTTAGATTGCATGCATTTTGTATCATATGCTTTGGTTAGGAAAAGCTTCTCTCATATACATTGTTCACCATGGAATGCTATATATGTCTTTGTGAGCTTGTTTGGTATGCTATGGTTAGTTTGGCTTAGCTCTTGATGATCTTCATTAATAATCCATGGTTGATGGCTATGTTTTTGAAAAATGTCACATATATGCTCTCTCATGTGTAAATGCCTTTATATGATCTTGACATGTTTCAGTGGCCTGGTTATTCTTTATTTGTGGTTGGATAGCTAGTTTATTGATCATATGGGGCCAAATGCTCATTTGCCATCACGAATGTTTAGCCCTCTTGCTTCATCTTGTGGAGGGGCATAAGTTCCTTTTTATCACAAAGACATTTCATGTACCAAATATGAATCTGAAAATGAAATGGAAAATGTGCTCCCATGTCATATGTGCTGAATTTAATTTGCTTTGGGTGCTAAACCGTTGCATCCTGCCTACCAATGAGAAGTCTCATACATAGAAGTAGGCACATGGCTCGGTGGCTTTGACATGACATGAGGTGCTTGTGGGTGTTTGTGATGGTCTTATGGTTAGAATGGCTGTCCTAGCATGAAGTTTGTGTGGCTTTGCCATTTTGATATGTTTTGATCATGTTTAGGACTTTGGTCATGAGAGGCATTTTTTCGCAAAATTGTCCAAATCCATCTTAGCTTCGTCCAATGGTTGTGAAACTTGGTTATCTTGTAGTTGATGTCAATACGAACCTATCGGGTATCTAACTTGCTCATTTGGACATGTATAGCATCCTATGTTGAATTTTGTCTATTGGAGAAGCTCTAGGTTGAAAGTTTTGCATTTTTGGCTTGATTCATGCATTGTCAACAAGGGGGAGAAGTTTGAGCATGAAATGGCTTGTTAGATGCATTTAGATGGTTTTCAGGTGGTTTCGAGCCATTTCTGGGCTCTGGTGTGCACCGGTCTGACCAGTCGTGGTCACCGGTCTGACCGGTCAGAGTGCTGGTCCTGTGCACATGTTGAGCACCGGTCTGACCGGTGGTGGTGATCGGTCTGACCGGTGAGAGCTGAGTTGATGCAGTTGCTCTGTTATCTTCAAGTGGTTTGCATGAATTCGTTCAGGGGGAGTTGCATTGGTTCAGGGGGAGCTTGCATGTGTGCAGGGGGAGCTCGTTGTGATTGTTCGAGTTTTGGTTTGGTGGTTTGCGCTCTTTGCCTGAGTTTTGTTTTGTCTCGGATGTGTCGAGCCATTGCCCTTGCCTAAGGGGTCCGAGACTTGTCTTCTTCAAGTGATCTTGCTATATGCCTTTGTTTGGCTTTCGATCGCTTGCTAGAGTTTCTTTTTGTTTGTTTCTTTTCTTTTTCTTTTCTCTCTTGTTACTTTATGTGGGTGTTGTCAATGCACTCATCAAGGGGGAGATTGAGGACCATGTGTGGTTCGAGGACCGGTGGATGGTCGCTTCCTTGTGTGATGAGTGATTGACAACGTTGTGTGGACTAATTCTTGGCTAAGTAATGCAGGTGCAGGTTGCGGCTTGACTGGTGTTGGTGCAGGTGAAGAACAAGCGCGAAAGGTCGTCACGGGTGAGGTCTCTAGGTGTGGAGAAGACAAGTTGGCTTCGTTCGAGGGACCCGGTGGCCAGCGGGGTCAAGTGCGGGCCGCATGGTGGCATGAACAACAAGATGAAGTCATGGACGGTTTCTTGGTTGAGCCTCGAAACCAAGGTCGAGCCGGGACTACGTGGGAGTCGAGTCATGAGTGGCGATTGGCGGAGGCTACACCGAGTTTGCAGGGTTTCCAGTGGTTCACCAGAAAACCACTAGGTTCCTTGGTTGATCCATAAAGCCAAGACCGAAGAACCGAAGACGGTGCTGCAGCAGCGCCAGACCGGTCTGACCGGTCTTACCGGTGAGGAGCACTGGTCTGACCGGTGTGCGACGACGCAGTCCGGAATCTTCGAAGCAGAGGACAAGCGTCGGGATCGCATGGCTTGCGTCGAGGCTAAGCAGGGCGCGGTCGCCGGGCATCCGTCTGATGGAGAAAATCTGAAGACTTCCAAAACCTCCCTTGAGGGGCTTGTATCCCTAGTTGTTAAGTAAGGGTATTTTAGACTTTCGGTTGCCTCCATATAACCCATGAGGTGAGAGGATGGCAGCCATCTCTTGGAACCATAGTTCATTTGCTTTCCTATTTTCCCATCTTATTTTCTTAGGATTTCCATAGGACTAGCTTGAGAGCTTCATGGTGAGATCTTGTGAGAGGGTTGGATGATCGGGCGGCAAGCTAGACCTTGTATGAACCTTCTTGGTATGTATAGATGATTAGGCGTGGTTCCTCAAGGCCTTGTTGTGTTGTTCCCGGTTGTTCTTGGTGGTGATTTCGGAGCCCTCTCTTGGTGGTTTTCTTGGGGTGTTTTCGGGACCTTGCTTTTGGGGATTTGATGGCGGAAATTTGTGGGAACCCTTCATGGTTCTTTGGGTTGTGATTCCCCTCCCAAATCCATGAGTTAAGGGGCTCGAATTTGGGGTTTTCAATGTTTTAGGGTTAGAGGAGTTCTTAGCAGCATTTCTTCGATTCCTCTTGATTTGGCAAGTTTTGGTGGACAAAATCATGGCTATGGACTTCTCATGAGGTGTTCCTATTATCCTTAAAGACTTGTTCAAGTCCGTGGAGCGATTCGGGAGATCGAGGTTTGGATTTGGAGGAGTTGAACCTCGGGTGTTGTTCATCCCGAGCTGCCCCGGCTACACCGGTCTGACCGGTGCTCTTGACTGGTCTGACCGGTGTGCGACATCTGTGGGATTTGCCTCAGGTGAACTGCTTGACTCGTGTGTGTTTGGGTCTTGGTGCTGCTGGTCAGTTCTTGGTCTGTTTGGAGTTGTTTTGCTAGGTTTAGTGTAGGGTTTTATTTTCGTGCAGGTTGTGTTTTGGGGGTGTTCTTGTTCCAGGGCCTAGAGAAGTCACTGAGGCTTTCTGGAACGCTTGTTGTGCGGCTGCTGTAGCCACCGGCCTGACCGGCTCTATCCATCGGTCTGACCGGCGCAGGCCATCGGTCTGACCGGTGCAGCACAGGCAGCAAGCCGTGCAAGTTTCCGCTGTGCGTGTTGGTGTGTTTTGGCTCGGAAGGTTGTTTGTTGGTTCCTTGGTCCAGTGGCACTCTAGTGGCTACGTGGGCTTGTCCAACTTGGGTAGTGAGTCGGAGACGTGTGTTGTCGTGTTCGTCTTGTTGGAGTCTCCATCTCCTTCGAGAAGAATTTTTATCGGCTCCCATTCACTCCCCCCTCTCTGGTTTGCCGTATCGGTCCTTCAATTCTTGTTGAACCATTTGCAAGCTATGGTAAAGTGTACTACTGTGTTCTAAAACTATGGTAAAGTGTGAGGTACTGATAATAGATGAATTGCCTTACTTGCACTGTACTGGTCGATCGGTTTCTTTTTTTTGTGGGTGTGTGCATTGTGGTTGTGGTGGTGTCAGCCAATGCAATATAATGAACTAGCTTGCTGCGTGGCTTGCTGCAATATTTGCAAGCCATAAATAAACCCAGCAGCATCGGTATATGAAATCATTGGGTTGCCATGGGCATATATAACTAGTAGCAAGCAACAGCCAGGAGTGGTCTGTCTCCTCATTCGCTCAATTGGTCTTCACCCGAACAAAACAGCCAGGAGTGCATGAGAGAGGAGGTGAGATGGGTATAGGTAGTACCGTGAACTATTCACACAGAAGTAGATAGCTATTATTTACGGGCATCGCAACCACGCTGTGGAGGCCCTAATATGTTCTTGTTTTCTCTTGTCTCTTAGAAACACCGTTGGAGGAGTACGAAGAGCTGCGTCTCCGAAATTGTATGCAAAACAGTGCACGACTAAAGCAGCTAGGAATGGTTGACAACTATCCATACTTTCGAACATCTGCCATTTCTCAAGGAAATAATAATACCAAACAACATAGTGAAAACTTAGAATCTGCATATGATCCTTTACAAGATGATGATGCTGAAGGAGATGCCATCTCATCAAATGGGATTGCAAAGGTGCCAGTTCTTCCAACTTCCCAATCCTTTCAATTGTTGTTTGCTTACTAATACATTTTCCTTCTATGAAAACTCTATTCACTAATCCATGCTTATATTTCTACCAGGCCAGTAAGACGAAGAGTTGCTACATCACTAAGAATCAAACTTCAGTTGCTCCTTTGTGTGGTGTTAGGTTTGGGTCTCGTAAGAGGGTTTTTGCACATGAACCACCCACTAGACGTAGAAAGTCAAAGGAAAGCAATGCTCAGCCTGCTGAACCAAGTGACCTCCACTTCCACATGCCAGTAGCTAAACCAAGTTACCATGTGCCAGCGGCTGAACCAAGTGACCACGTGGCAGCTGCTGAACCAAGTGATCACGTGGCAGCTACTGAACCAAGTGACCATGTGCCAGCTGCTGAACCAAGTGACCATGTGCCATTTGCTGGTGAACTAAGTGAGCTTCATGTGCCTGTTGCTGCTCAAGGTGAGTACCATGTTTCTTCTATCATTCTGTAACATTTGTTTACATGATTAATACAATCTAACTTGCTGCATCTCTTTAGATGATGCAACTGATGCCATTTCTCAGTCTCACAGTCTCACTCATATGGCCAGCGAAGGTGGTTCTTTCCAGTTCCATGTGTGTAGCACTCATGCTAACCTTTGATTTGTGATGAATGCTAACTTACATCTTCTTACTAGATGATGGACCTAATGGCATTCCCTAGTCTGATGGTGACGAGGATAACATTGAAGGTGATTTTTCATTATTTGTCATATTGCATATCACATTGCTGGTTAGGTTGCTGCACGCTAATAGCAATTTCATTGATCATTTATTACAAGGAGTAGAGTGCCTTGGAATCGAGGAGTTAACATTGGGAATGGCCTCCAAAGGATAAACAGATCTCACTGTGACAAGCTACCCATCATTATACCTGAAGGAAGCATCAGGCCCCTCACACCTATTATTACTGCCAAGTTTGCCACTGAATGCAATATTGCAGTTAGAAACCATGTGCCTGTGTTGTTGCATTGGAAGGAGTACAAGAAAAGACCTGCATTGATTGAAGCTTTTTTGGGATGCCTTCGTGTAAGTTCATTCTCTAAACTTTTTGAATCTGCTAGCAAATATGGTAGGAATCATGACATGATTTTTATTAGTGAAATGGTACTCATTTTGTGGCTGCTACTTATACACAGCTTTTGAGTTGTTTCTGTTCATGACATGACTGTGTTTTTAGACATGACAACTGATAAGCTGACGACAACAATGTACTGTTTGATATTTATCTTATCTGAAGACAATTGATAAGCTGAAGTTAAATGTCTTGCAATCTATTTCTTTTTTCAAATATTATATTTCTTATACGTGTTCCATCTGGATAGGCCAAGTTTGTGTAAGGAATTGGATGCTCGTTAGCCTAAGAGGGGGAAGGGGCGAATTAGGCAACTTAAAACCTTAACCTTTGGCTTCACTAATTTTACACAAACATAAACTAGAACATGCTATCTAGATGTGCAACTAGGCTTGTTCTAGTGTAAAACTCGCATCCCAAAACAAGGTTTGCAACCTATAGCCATTCCTAGCATGATACTACTATAGGAAAGTAAAGGCAAGCAAAGATTGCAAAAGAGTAAATGCAGAAACGTAAAGGGATGAGAGGAAGCAAACTCTTGACATGCGATTTATCACATGGTATTGGTAGGCACTATGGCACCCCTAGTCCACGTTGTTGAAGCACTCACACAAGAGTATTGCTTCCCGGTCACCAAGTCTCTCCCAAGAGCACCACTTGACACGCCACAAAGGCTAGCCACTTAGGCACTTGCCAAGCTCCCTTGGTCACCTTGATGCCACCTCCACTAAGGAGCTTCTCCACCAAGGAAGGGGGTCTCCACGTCCCCCGCACAAAGTGTCATCGCCGCTCCACACCAAGCAGGAGGGTCGATGACTATTGCCGGTGAGCCACTTAGGACCCAAGGCCTCCGGCGAACCTTGTACAACTTGATTCACTCAAGAATCACCTCACAAGGTTGGAACAACCTTGCACTCACTCTGCTCTAAGCTAAGCCTAGAACTAAGCACATACACCAAGCATATGCAAGTCTAAGGATGAACAATTAAGCACTTGGATGGATTGGATATGATCTTCTAGGTTTCTTGCACTCTCCTGCACTTCCACACAATCCAGCAACCTCAAATGGGTGAGTGGAGGGGGTATAAATAGCCCAAGGCATCAAACTAGCCGTAGGCTAACGGCCACTGAAAAAGTAAGCGTCAGATGAACCGATGCTATCTTTTTCAAGGCGTCGGTTCATCCGATGCCCCTCCCACGTCACTTAGACGTTGAGATTCTCTGACACAACTGCTCCGACGCTATACACCGACGGTGCATCGGTTCATCTGGTGCTGAAGACCCCGCGGCCAAGTCGTCTCTGTATGCTACTTCGTGACCATAGGATAGACCAATGCTTTCTCTTGACCAAGGCGTCGGTTCATCCAGTGATGAAGGGTTCGTCTTGGCTCATCCTTGTATGAATTCAAACTGAGCGTCGGATAGACCGACGGTATCCTCACTCAGACCGTCGGATCATCTGGTGCTACTGTCTTCGCTGCTCTTCCTCTGCAACTCGTCCGACGCTACTAGGAAATGGACCGTCGGTTCATCCGATAGTGCCTAGAGTTTTACCTAGTGTACCAACTCATCCGACGATTGCACCGACGCTTGCTATATTGATGCCGTCGGTTCATCCGACGGTGTCCTTTCATTTCCTTTTCTTTCTTCGCGTCTTCGCATCTTCAACTTGGATTTTTGCTTCAACTTAACATACTTAACATGCCATTACTTATAGCTTCGAAATATATACTAAGTCCTAAAATTTGCTATAAGTAACCGAACATGTCCATGGTATGTTAACTTGTGGTATGACATGTTAGCTTGGGCATGGTATGTTAACTTGTGGTAACATCCATGGGACCTAGAAATGCCTACAAAGACATGCTTGACAAAGTGGTTAGTCCCATTGCTTGTGTTAACATGAATCACCAAAATCAACTCGAACAAGTGGCAAATGGGGCCATGTTCGCTACAGCTTGACATCAACACTGATGATGCTACAGTTAGAAAGGGTTGTGTTGAGATGATGAAAACTGCAATTCGCCAATAACGACATAGGCTCAAGGAATTTTTTTGATCCTTTCCCACTTCATTTGGTCAAGAGGACTTCTCCAATGAACCCACCGAAAAGTGATGATGAGTGGCTTCGCCTTGTGGAAGCATGGAAGAAACCTGAAAAAATGATACAAATAACCAACTATTGCCTTGTTCTTTATATGATGTAGGCGAGCTGTCAAAAGAACACAGACAACCGAGATTTGGTCAAATTCCCTGGTACAACTGGCTCATGTAGCTATCCAGTTTTTGTAGAGAAACTGGTAAGTTAGCCATGGTTATTTGCAACAATTGCAAATCAGTTTTGTTCAAGTTAACATGTTGTTCTGTTAGGTTTTAGCAAATCAATGATGTTTAATTTCTTGCTCACAAATACGAAGTTCGTTGCTACACATATGAAGTTTCTTGCTGCACAAATATGAAGTTTCTTGCTTCACATCCTTTTCAGGCAGGCGAGAATGAGGGTAATGAATTGGATGCGTTTGGTTTGTTCAAGCTGACTCACTTTAGCAAGAGGAAGAAGGGCTACATGCCTAATTTGCAATCTGCCATTGTAAGTTTGTTCTCATATGCAATCTATTTTCAGTTGCTTATTTTTAATTGTTCTAAGTTACAAATGTTATTTGCTGCTTTCTTGCTAGATTGAAATGGAGAATCGGTTGGCTGCAGCACCAATTGAAGGTGAAGAACCAAGGCCTACAAGTCAGATTGTAGCTGATGTCCTCCATGAAAAGTGCAAAAACAATACATTCCTTCAGAATGCGGGGATCGTGTTTGGGAGACCAAGATCTAGTGCAAAGAGTGTTCAAGCACGACTAGAAGTGGAGATAAGGGCCAATGGTGGTAAGCACCCGCCAGCAACTTTGAGCTACTAGAAATGGCCCTTTGTGGCGGGGCGGGTAGCCACCACCAACGACAGCCATTTGTCCGGCGGGTCACTTAAACGACCGCCAAAGACAAATGTCATCGTCGTCTGGCGGTTACTTAAGCAGCCCGCCAGCACAAATGCCATTTGTGCTGGCGGTTGCTTAGGCCGCCCGCCAACACAAAGGTCATCTTTGCTGGCGGTTGCTTAGACCGCCCGCCACAGAAAGCATTTTTCCCATTTCCTATATAATTCCCCATAATTGTTTATTATTTGTATATAATTTGTCATTTTCATCTATTGTTTTTTCACATTGGCATTTGTATGCTAAATTTACTGTAATTTAATTTATATTTAACCGCCAAATCTATATATATGTCTCACAAACACATAATCCAAACTAAAATAAAAAATGTATACATAAGTCACATTACAAAACATTGTGCATAATAGATAACCCTAAGACACCCATCTACGTAACCTTTCTGCATCGTCTAATGTCAATACTCCTTCTTTATCGAAGAATTCTCCATCCTCGTGGAAAATTTCACGTAGGATGAATCTCGCCATGTCCGCACAAATGTTGGTGATTTGATTGTCACCATGTTGCCCTCAGGATCCCTCAATGGTAGGCATCTGCACGTAAACACAATAAATGAAGATTGTTATGCATTACCATCAGGACCATAATTAGCACATACATAGTTGTGTACAAACAAGAGGCTTACGTCTTCAGGATTCGTCCGGTGCCTCCCATTATTTCTCAAAACCTCACACATATAATATCCACATAGCACACTGCCAGGAGGTGTTTGTAGCACTGTAAACAAATAAAAATGATCGGTACTAATTAACAGAAGTGTACAACTCAGATAAAAATGATTGGTACTTATTAACAGAAGTGTTCTTACCAATTTGCCATGTCGTATCACCAATTTTTTCTTCTTGTGCTCCCCGCCATTGAGTATGTATAGCCTATACGCACTTTAAGGATATAAAGACATAAGTTAGTAATACAATTTGAAATATAGCCGATACACACAGTAGTGATTATATATTGCACTTAGTTGTCTTACTTTCTTATAATCTCAATGACTTTCTTGTAAGAAGCCTCTGAATAGTGTAATGAGTTGAAGACCCCCACAGTTCCCAACTTCGGACACATGTGATTATAAAATTAAAATAATTTTATAAATATACTAAAAAATAATCCTTATGATCGCTGCATAAAATTAAAATAATTAATATAAATATACTAAAAAATGAAGGCAAATGATGAAATAGTTATTTAAAGGATCTTACTCAAAATTGTAAGCAAACTTGATAGAATCCTTATGTTGGTTTTTCCTCATGACCCTTGCAATGTATGCAGACACCACGTGAAGTTTTGCTTTCTCGTAACCCTGTATTAAGTCTTCCTTCTCTTTCGGTGTCTTTGCTTCTTCCTCTATTTGCTTTCTTAGTGGATCCCTCATTATGAACGTGTGTTGTGACTTGCATACTTGTTGCGGGTCAACATATGCTACCTTCCAGCTCCCATTTGTCTTCCTTCATCAGACGCTTGCATCCTGCAAAAAAAGTTTACTTAGGATGGTAATAACAATACATATGGAATTGAATAGATTCACATGTCGTATAGGGATGTTGACTTACATGGACCAAATGGTGATGAGATTGATGTCAAGTTTTTCACGACGGAACATCGCATGCAAATCGGGGAAATAGATTGCAACCTTCCGTTCTAAAGAGCTACTGAACACCCATTTCGGGAGATTGGCGGTGATAGTGTGAATGCCTTGCTGCATAGCATGCATGATCCAACTATGCAGCCTCATCAATTCTGACGGTCCTTCATTCAGTTGTCACCTAAACAAGAATGGCTTGCCATGCTCATACTTGTCGGGCACCTCATCCGACGAAAACATACTTATGTGCTCCTCCTTGTGTTTTTGTAAAGAGGTGCGGGATGAAGACTTTTCATCTGGTGCCTTCTTGAGTACTTGAACATTAGGTGATTCTTTACTGGATGTTGGATCCCGTTTAGGTTTATTCTCAGTACGTTCAAGAACAAGTCAACATCAGATGATTTCGTCTTTGGTTCATATGAGTTTAACATTCGGTGTATTGTTGTTGGCGTCTTGGTTGCTGGAGGAGGAGATGGTGGTCTTGGACATGGCGGAGGAGATGGTGGTCTTGGATCAGATTTTGGAGATGATGATGCCCCTACCCCTGCCCCTGATGTTGGAGGAGTTTGTGGTCTTGGAACGGATTTCGGAGATGATGTCCCTGCCCCTGCACCTGTCCCTGATGTCGGAGGAGTTTGTGGTCTTGGAACAAATTTCGGAGATGATGATGCCCCTGCCCCTGCCCCTGATGCCGGAGGAGTTTGTGGCATGTTGTTGTCATTATTGTTAACTCCCTGCTCCACAATCATCATAGGTTTTTCTGTGTTCCCCACGTCTGCAACATCTTGGAAGGTCATGTTGTTGTCATTTTTACCGCCTCCATGTTCCCCACCCATTGTGTACTCAACCGTTGCAACATCTGAATCTTGGGGGGTACTCGTTCTTGTCTAGGTTGCAAGGGACTTAGTGATGCATTAAGTATGATATCTCGACGATGCCACAGTATGTATTGGTTCCTCGCATCACCGAGAAGCTCGATCCCATCCTTAGTAGGGATATCAATCTCACACGACTCATCAGAAACTGAAACAACTTGAACCCATGCGTACTCTAGTGGTGGTGGAATCGGAAACACATGACCCGTTAGTGCCATGGCTGTCCCAACTTCTCGAAACTTATCTATTTTTCTTCCATATGGAATAACCAACTTGCATGGTGTATCATCTACAATGTCATCCACATGATGCTTGGCATTAGCAATAGAACCAACACTACTTGGAGTCGGGATGGCTCTGGTCTGGGCAAGCATCAAGTTTGGAGGAACCTGTCCAGAACCACCAGATATTAGATTCTCTGCACTTGGCCCAACAGAAGCTTGTAGTTGTTGTTGTTGTATGAAGAAGCCTATCAATTCTTGCGTGGCGATTTCTCTCATCTTGTCTTCAAGCTTCTTCTTATAATGGTCTCCCTTTTTATAACTTGATCAGTGTTCACAAAATGCTTTACCCTAGGGCAAGGTAGAAGAAATCCCTCGAACACGGCCAGGGTGCTTAGGCGTTCCGATCGCGGCGGTTAGCATATCTTTCTCCCTGTCGGGCACGAAAAGACCTTTCTTTTGCATTTCCGCAAGTCCTTCCAGCTTCTGATAAATTTGTTCTGTTGAGGGCTTCTGGAATGAAACATTGCCGTCAGGTGCTATAGTCGGAACTCAATCACGGATCCAATTCCTGCTACACTCATCCATGCCTTCAAAAATAGTTGGTAAACCAGCTACCCTCCTTTCTTCTTCCTCCTTCCTCCATTTTGCCATTTTGGCAGCATATCCTCCCAAACCCAAGCGATGGGAGTTCTCAGCAGCTTTCATAGCCTTCTCCTTTTGTTGGACGCTCAGAGCTACTGCTTCTACCGTCTTCTTCTGATCTACGAATTCTTCCCAGATTACAAGTGTTGATGGTGAAATTCCGTCAACCTAGCCATGAGTTTACCTTTGGTGTTGGCATGACTTTTATATCTTATCCATTGGTACTAACCCCCGTGGTATAACAAGTTCACTTGTGCATGTCGGTTTTGGAGTTTAGTGTTTATGCAGGGTTTTAGCGTTGAAAGCAAGACTTCCGGGATAAGTTCATTAAGCACCTCATGACAAGACCTTGAAGCCCGGTACAAGTCAAGCAATGAAGTGAACATGACTCTAAGAAGCCCAAGGACCCAACCCAAGAAGATGGAAAACTCCGAGAACCTAGCCAGAAAAGTGCTGAATCTTGCGAGACAAGGAGCTTCGTCCAATTTGGAGAGAAACAAATGACAAGGGCCCACATGTAGAAGGGTGGAGGATCTAGAAGACTCGGGAAGCAACACCGGGCGAAGGAGGCCACGAACTGGGCCGAAGTGGGCCCAGGCCGGTTGGCCCAACCCATTTTGAGGCCCAGTCGGCCCCCTTTGACCTAGATGCATCTCGAGCTATTTATAGCCCCCTGACCAAGAGCCACGCATCAATCAATTCGTCATCCGCTGCCGAGGAGCAGAGAATCTTGAGGGACACCATCTCGGAGATGAGGGTCGTGCTAGTTGTCTAGGGTCTCCCTAGCCGACGTGGGAACCTTGCATGGAAGACCACGTCGGAGCTCCGGAGAAAGGATCAAGATCGAGGTAGGATCCCGGTGGTGATCTTGTTCATGTAATCATTCATGGTAAAGTGTTTATAGTGAATCCGATTTCTAGCGATCAAGTGCCTTCTCGATGATTTTGTTTTCTTCATGGTTTTGCTTCTTCCCCAATCTAGTCTATAGCTAGATTGCATAGGGTGCTCTTGTAGCCGCGGTGGCTAGAGGTGCATACCGGACCGACCAAGTGATTTGAACTTGTTCTTATCGAACTCGCCCTAGATGTGTTTTCTTGATGATATCTTAGATTAGATGCAATTTGGTTCTTCATAAGATAGCTTTCCTTGCTTTACAAGATTGAATCCTTGCGTTGCACATTATTCCACGGATTCGATACCTTGGGTTCACCACTCGAGGGAAGAAGGGTCCCTTGACTACGACAGGGGATTTGTCCGCTTGCAAATCCATATGAACTTTGATACGATAATCTACCGTCAACAAGCCCCTTTTTCTGGCGCCGTTGCCGGGGAACAAGCAATCAAGATCCAATCTAGTGTCGCTTATTTTTTTCAGTTTTTCTTTTGATTTTCTTTTGCATCTCTTAACTTTGATCATCCTCAAAAAGAAAAAAATAAATCTAATCTAGTTTTTGATTAACCCTAGTTTTTCTTTTTTAGATTTTTTTGCTAACCCTAACCGGAGATGGTTGGCTACCTCTCCAAGAAACCCAAACTTTCTTTTGTGGATGATCCAGGAAAACTTTACAGGCAAAGGGGACGTGCAACACAAGCTAAAGGGTTGGAAACCCTAGATCCAAAAGCCAAAGTCGAAGGACCGTTGGAATCTCAATGGGAATCACCACCTCCATGTCCAAAGGAAGATCAACCTCAACCGCCACCCATGGGAGAACAACCACAACCGGAGCACAAGATCGAGCTATGCACCCCGGACATCGTTGATCTACCTATCATAAACCTTCAAGACGCTGGAAGGCCGTTCAAGATCAAGGTCTCAACTATCCACATGACGATTGCGAGAGCTTTGGAGCGTTTCAATGAATACATACGAGCCGAATTCCTTGAGTGGCATATCGGTTACTAAAAAGGAGGATGGAGAAGATGGAGGTAGAGAAAGAAGCTCAACACCTGAAGGCTGCTGAAGCAAGATCCACATGCAAGGAGTGTGAGGAGTGTTGACGGATAAAACTCGTATCCACCTACGATCTGCAAGCGTACAGACCTACACCTTTTTCACCACGGGATTCCCAAGGTTCTTGTCAATCCACGGAGCAAGGGGATCACTAGTGCTTAACCAAGTACTAATCTAGTTGAATGGAAAACCTTTGAAAGAGAGAATTAATCTAAAGGTAAAGACAATCTAACCTAAGTTAATCTAAGTTAAGTTGATCAAACAAATCTAGGGTTAAACTAGATGGTAAAGGGGTGAACACAAGAGAGTGAGTAAGAAAGATAAGCGTTCCCTCCCTAGGATCTAGGATAACATGGTATGCATCTACTACACGAAAGCGGTAAACCAATCTACCGGGGGTTGTGACCACGGTTTCGCCCTTTCCCTCCTCTCGTACTGTCACTACGCGAAGGTAATCGTGACTAGACCTATGATGGACACGGTATGTTGATGAAATCTATGGGAGTAGCGGATATCATACGCCCTAAAAACACGGTGGCCTACCTTAATCATCAAAGCATCATCAACATGAAAACAATAGATTGAAACCACGAATCAAGTAGCGATCACAGCATGTATCCATCTAATCCTAGGGATGAACGGAGACATTACCCCATCATCTTACACGGATTGAAGCACATAGGGGTGATGGAGACTCCGGAGAACGTCGTCGATGAAGATGGCGGCGATGGAGCTTGGGAACACACCTAGGCCAACGGCTTGGAGTCCCCTTGCTTCCTTCTCTCCGTCGGCGTTGATCCTTGCGATGAGCTCATCTAACTCTCTCCCTCATCTTGCGGCGGCGGTTTTCTGGTGATTGGCGTCGGTAGGATGATTTGTTCGATGTGGCGGCCGACGGCGGCAGAGGCAATAAATAGACGAACACCTAGGGCAAAGGGGGGACCGAACCGACCCCGGAGTGGGCTGGGCCGGTCGGCCCAGGCCGGCCGGCCCAGGCCCATTTCGGCCTGGTTCGGCCCCGGTTTCCTCCCCGGTTGCTTCTCGCGTGATCCCTTATTTGTGTGCACTTGCATGTGGGCCTTTGACGTCGTTTCCTTCAAGGTTAAGGCTTGAATCCTTGCTATGCAAGCTTCGCTGTTTTCTGGTTGAGTCCCTGAAAACTTGCATGTTGACGCTTTGGTCCTCGGGTATTTGGAGTCATGTTCATCGCGTGTCTTGACTCTTGTCAGGCTTCATGATCTTCATCCAAAGTGCTTGGTGAACTTATCCTGAAAGTCTCCTCTTTAGCATAGATTTCCTGCGTAAACAACAAACTCCAAAATCGACATGTGAGGACCATGTGTGGTTCGAGGACCGGTGGATGGTCGCTTCCTTGTGTGATGAGTGATTGACAACGTTGTGTGGACTGATTCTTGGCTAAGTATTGCGAGGTGCAAAGTTGCGGCTTGACTCGTGTTGGTGCGGGTGAAGAACAAGTGCGGAAGGTCGTCGCCGGGTGAGGCCTCCGGGTGTGGAGAAGACAAGTAGGCTTCGTTCGAGGGACCCGGTGGCCGGCGGGGGTCAAGTGCGGGCCGCATGGTGGCATGAACAAGAAGATGAAGTCGTGGACGGTTTCTTGGTTGAGCCTCAAAACCAAGGTCGAGCCGGGACTACGTGGGAGCCAAGTCATGAGTGGAGATTGGCGGAGGCTACACCGAGTTCGCGGGGTTTCCGGTGGTTCACCGTAAAACCACCGGTTCCTTGGTTCATCCACAAAGCCAAGACCGGAGAACCGAAGAAGGAGGTGCGGCGGCACTGCACCGTCCGACCGGTGGGTCCGACCGGTCCGACCGGTGGGGACCGGTCTCGACCGGTGAGGAGCACCGGTCCGACCGTGTGCGACGACGAAGTCCGGAATCTTCGAAGCGGAGGATACGCGTCGGGATCGCATGGCTTGCGTCGAGGCTACGCAGGGTGCGGTCGCCGGGCATCCGTCCGATGGTGAAGACATCAAGAATTCCAAATCCGCCCTTGAGGGGCTTGTATCTCTAATTAGTAGAGAAGGGCATTTTAGACATTCGGTTGCCTCCATATAACCCAAGAGGTGAGAGGATGGCAACAAACTCTTGGAACCCTAACTCATTAGTTTTCCTATTTTCCACCTATTTTCCTTAGGTTTTCTTTAGGACTAGCAAGAGAGCTTCACGGAGAGATCTTGTTGAGAGGGATGGATGATCGGGCGGCTTGCTAGACCTTGTACGAACCTTTGTTTCATGTATAGATGATTCGGCGTGGTTCCTCAAGGTTTGGATGTGTTTTCCCCGGTTGTTCTTGGTGGTGATTTTCGGAGCCCTCTCTCGGTGATTTCTTTGGGTTATTTTCGAGACCTTTCTCTTGGGGATTTGATGGGGGAAATTTGTGGGAACCCTTCGTGGTTCTTTGGGCTGTGATTCCCCTCCCAAATCCGTGTTTAAAGGTGCTCGATTTTGGGGTTTCTTGAGTTCTTGGGTTGGAAGTGCTTTCGGCGGGATTTCTTCGATTCCTCCTTTTTGGACGAGTTTTGGTGGGATTAAACTTGGCTATGGACTCCTCATGAGGTGTTCCTAATATCCCCAAAGTCTTGTTCAAGTCCGTGGAGCGATTCGAGAGATCGAGATTTGGATTTGGGGGAGTTGACCCGCGGTGCTTCGTTCATCCCGAGTCGCCTGTGCTACACCGGTCTGACCGGTGCTCTTGACCGGTCTGACCGGTGCGAGCCCTTGTGGGTTTTTGCTCGGGTGAACGTCTTGGTGTATTCGTTGTTGTCCCATGTTGCTGCTGTTTCGAGTTTGGGTCCGTTTGGTGGTCGGTTGGCCTGTTTGGTGCCTTGGGGGGCTTTCAGTGCTGCCATCGGTCCGACCGGTGTGTCTCACCGGTCCGACCGGTGTAGAGCCACTTAGTGGAAGTTGCTCGGCTTCACCGGCCAGGGACCGGTCCGACCGGTGGTGCTCACCCGTCCGACCGGTGTTGGTCCGTAGGCTCGAGGTTTGGTTTTTCCGCCGCGTTTCTCGGGTCGGAAGGTGGTGTGTTGGTTCCTAGGTCCAGTGGCACTCCAGTGGCTACGTGGGCTTGACCAACCTTGGTAGTGAGTCGGAGACGTGTGTTGGAAGTCGTGTTCATCTTGTTGGAGTTTCCATCTCCTTCGAGAAGAATTTTTATCGGCTCCCATTCACTCCCCCCTCCTCCCGGTTCGCCGTATCGGTCCTTCAAGTGGTATCGCAGCCGGTTCGGGTCTTTGTTGACTCTAACCGCCTAATATCCAAGGATGGCGTACCGTGAACGGGGTTCGGGTCCTCCACACTTCGATGGCAAGAACTACCGGATGTGGAGCAAGCGGATGGGTGCGTTCCTCCGCGGAAAAGGTCGCCCTTCTTTGGGATGTCACGGTGGACACAGGCTATGTCCACCGATGGATTTCCTTGCTCCGGGTCGAGGGACGCATTCGACGCCAACAATGAGGCGGTCGACTACTTGTTTCGTGCTTTGTGTCGGCCGAGTTCGATCGTGTGCACACCGAGCACTTGGCTTGTAGGATTTGGGCGGTGTTGAAGGAGGCTCATGTTGGGAATGCCCGTGTTCAGGCACGGATGTATGCGACCTACCGGAGAGAGTACGAGAACTTCACTCATCTCCCCGGTGAGTCCATCGATGCCTTGTTTTAGAGGTTCACGGTGGTTGTGAACAACATGAGGGCCAATGTGGACGTGCTCCCGTACGATGATCATGATAGAGCGGTCAAGCTCTTACACTCTTTGGATCGTACGATATGGGGCGGAAAGTTTGAGGCCATAGTCGAGTCGGAGAGGTATGATACTCTGACGGTGAACGAGCTGTTCTCGAAGCTCAAGTCGGCTGAGGTGGATAGGGGCATGACTGCCAAGCTCGAGGGACCGACTGATTCCCATAGTCTTGCCCTTGTTGGTGGTTCCAAAGGAAAGACTAACTCTAACCCATCCACCAGGATGTTCTCGTTTTCCTCTTTGATGTCTATGCCAGATGAGGAGTTTGATGACCTTGGAGAGGACGAGCTGGCGCTGTTGACGAGGCGGTTCGAGAGGCTGCACGAGAGCCGCGTGAACATGAGGAGGAACACGAGGACTTGCTTCCAGTGCGGGAAGCCGGGACACTTCGTCGCTGACTGCCCGGAGAAGGCCGAGAACAAGGACAGCTACAAGCACAAGCCGAGGATGAACGATGGCAAGTACCATCGAGGCGCGACCACAAGAGAAAGCACAAGAACAAGTACAAGGACGAGCGACGATCGAGGAAGAAGGAGAGCCGAGGCAAGGCCCGAGCGATAGTTGGAGCGAGCGACGTCGACTCCAGTTCCGCGTACTCCACCTCGAGCTCGAGCAGCAGTGAAGACGAGGAAGATCGTCGCAAGAACAAGAAGTCGTCCAAGAACCTGAGCGGGCTGAGCTGCTTCGCGAGAGATGGCTTCTGCACCATGGCGCTGAGCTCCGGCAGCAAGAAGAGCACACAGAGCGACTCGGACTCTGAGTCCGACGACGAGGTGCGTGATGAACTTCCCTTCTTGCGCCAGGAGAATGAGAGGCTTGGCTCTTTGCTTGATAATCGTGATGACATGCTTAGAGAGGCCAAGAAAATGAGGAAAGAGCTTAGGGCTTCACTCGAGGATGCTAGGACTAGAGTGGCTGAGCTAGAGACACAGGTGCTTGATAGCAAGCTTGAGATTGATTCGCTTAAGGCTAGCCCTGATGTTTCCGATGAGAATGATTGTGCTGATTGCTCCATATTCGTTGCTGATCTTGCTTTGTTTAAGGAGAAGCATGCCTCCAAGTGTGAGGAACTAGATGTGCTTAGGGTTGAAGTGGCTGAGCTTAAGTCTAGATATGCTTTGCTAGGTGCTTGCACTTCTTGCCCTGTTTTGCATGCTAAGATTGATGAGATGCATGCCTACACTAGTTCGCTCGAGGCTAAATTGAAGGAACCCATGCCTACATCTTGCTCTACCTGTGAATTGCATGCATTGAAAAATTTGGAGCTTGCACATTATGTTGATCATTTGCAGGATGAGAATGATGACTTGAGGAAGTTGATGGGTTGGTTGTCCGGTCATGAGCCTCAGTTGAGGATGATGATTGAGGCCTTTAAGAGGCAAGATGGTGAGGGGCATGGGGCAAACAAGGTTGGTGAGGGAAGTGGAGAGAATATCCCGGAGCCACCAAAAATCCACCACAAAAATGATTTCCCTCCAAAACCTAACCATCTAAGGAACCGACTAGACACAACCCCAGCTCCACCCGTGTTTCCTACACCCACAAATGACCTACAAAAGCCTATCAAGTTTGTGAGCACTTCGGGGAAAGTGTTCTTTGGGAAGGAGAGTGAGAAGGCAAGTGGGGAGAAACCGGTGGAGGGTTTGAGTGGAGAGAAACCGAGTGAGCAGCCACATCCCAAGCCTAAGCCTAAGCTTGTGAGGTTCCATTGTGGCTATTGTGGGAGAGATGGCCATAAGGAGGAGTTTTGCTTCAAGAGGAAGCGAGAGGAGAGAATGGCAAAGGAGTGGGCTAACAAGGACAAGTACCACCCTTCCGATGGTTGTTGACGGTTAATAGTTGTATCAAAGTTCGTTTGTGACTTGCAAGCGGACAAGTCTCCCGTCGTAGTCAAGGGACCCTTCTTCCCTCGAGTGGTGAACCCAAGGTATCGAATCCGTGGAACAATGTGCAACGCAAGGATTCAATCTAGTAAAGCAAGGTAAAGCTATCTAATGAAGACAAGATGCATCTAATCTACTAACTCATAAAGAAAACGAATCTAATCTAATCTACTAAAGAGGTAACAAGAGAAAGCAAGAGATAACCAATCTAGAGAATCTAGATCATGCTTATGTTGTAGCTCCAAACAAGATAGATGAAGATAGCAAAGCGAATCTCATTAAAAGCATCTTTAAATCGTGGCCTTCCCATCCGACTCCGAAAACATCCGCCTTTCGAGACCCCCGTTCGTCACAACGTATCCCTATTCATGCGCGGAGCTTAGGGCGAGTTCGATAGAACAAGTTGAAATCACTTGGCCGGTCCGTATGCACCTCTAGCCACCGCGGCTACAAGAGCACCCTATGTAATCTAGCCGCAAACTAGATCGTAGAAGAAGCAAAACCAAGAAGAAAACAAAATCATCGAGAAGGCACTTAATCGCTAGAAATCGGATTCACTTACAAACTTCACCATGAATGATTACATGAACAAGATCACCACCGGGGCCCTCCCTCGATCTTGATCCTCGCTCTGGAGCTCCGACGTGGTCTTCCATGCAAGGTTCCCACGTCGGCTAGGGAAACCCTAGACAACTAGCACGACCCTCATCTTCAAGTTGGTGTCCCTCAAGCTTCTCTTCTCCTCGGCGGCGGATTACGACTTCGGTTCTGCGTGGCTCTCGGTCGGGGGGGCTATTTATAGCCCGAGAAGCAATTAGGTCAAAGGAGAGGCCGATTGGGCCCCGAATTGGGCCGGGCCGGCCGGCCCGGGCCCACCCGGCCCATCCCGCGGCCCTCGCTTCGCCCGGTGTTGCTTCCCACGTCTTCTAGATGTTCTCCCCTTTTGCATGTGGGCCCTTGACGTCGGTTTCTCTCCGAATTGGACTCAACTCCTTGTCTTGCAAGATTCAAGACTTTTCTCGGTTCGGTCCTCGAGTTTATCGTCTTCTCGGGCTTGGTCCTTGGGCTCTTGGAGTCATGTTCACTTCATTGCTTGACTTGTATCGGGCTTCAAAGTCTTGTCATGAGGTGCTTAATGAACTTATCCCGGAAGTCTTGCTTTCATCGTTAAAACCCTGCGTAAACACTTAACACCAAAACCGACATGCACAAGTGAACTTGTTATACCACGGGGTTAGTACCAATGAATAAGATACAAAAGTCATGCCAACACCGAAGGTAAAATCATGGCTAGGTTGACGGATTTTCACCGTCAACATCTCCCCCATGCTTAAACCTTGCTCGTCCTCGAGTAAGCCTTCGATGGATATCATCATTGCCAGACAATGTTTAAACCTTGCACTTGATCATACATGAAAAAAAACATAATGCTCTCAAAAGTTTAATTCGTTAAAGTTCCATAAAGTACTAGCCTTCACCTCCACGGAGGGTAGATTCTTATTAAGCTTATCCCACAAGTATTAACATGCTCACAAAGTTTAAATAGACCTCAGAATTTTTGAAATAAAGAACGAGATAAAGAAAAGCTAAACCAAGTTCACAAATTTAAATCATCTTGTATATTGCTCATGAACTCTCATCTCACTTGTCTCTCAAGCCTATATATTCTACTCCTTTCCCTCTCATAACATATATGTGTGGTAGGCTTTATATGGAGCTTTGGGAAAGTTTAGTCCTAACAAGATTTTATAAATGAGGTGTTGTCAAAACAAGACAAGCTTCTCATGGTCTTACCGAGACTCGTCAAAAAGGTCATTGGAAAATAATGTTAAATCAAGGAGGGGAAAGAGAAAAATACACACACTTTAGATGAGTGGACATGTGCAAATGGCAAAGAGTGATCCCGAGGCACAAAGGAAGTCCTCGTTATCGGATTGCACATGGTTGGAAAATGAGAATGGATCTTTTAAACTTGAAGCCTTGATTGCACTCTTAGAGAACCGGGGAGTTCACTTTACGCACATATTTTTTTCTCTTTCATATTTATCATTCTTTTCTTTTTTTTCTTTCTTTCATTATATTTTTTTTACCTTGAAAGTCATGATTATCACTGGATTTTTTTTTCATCATTCTTTTTTTCTTTTTCATCATCATTTTTTTAAAATATTCCCCTTTTAACTCTAAAACTGCACCGTACCTACCTCCTCCCCCATGCTTAGACGTTGCTCGTCCTCGAGCAAAGAGGCGAAAAATAAGGTAGGTACCGGAGTCTTTTTCCTTGAAGAGATACTTGAAATCTTCAATGTCGGCACCGTCTTGCGATCTTCCTTGAATTGATGATCCATTCTCAACAATAGGTTGTGGTCAAGGAGGTAAACACAAAAGATGATATTTGGTTTAAGGGTGGATATCCGGCGAAGTTTGTGAGATCTCCAATGCGGGGATACACAATGCACGGATAAAAGGCTAGCAAAAAGATAGATACGCAAAAACGGAATGACCAAATTTTCTTAGTCTCGGGCCGCAGAAATCATGGCCTGCAATAACTCACTCAAAAATAAATCTTGTACACTAAGGTTTATGCACTCAAATATATATAAGGCTTTGGATAGGTTGAGCAACACACAAGTGATATTTGTGACAAGGTTAGCGATATTTTTGAGCATAAAAGACATCTTTAATCTATTCATAACTTGAGAGCACATAAAACACTATGGGTCTTTATTTTAATCATAACCTCCGCTGAAGATTGAGCTAGCATTTAGATAATTTCAGATTTGTATTTTTAAGAGAGCACTAGTTCAAACATGCATAAATCAATTACAAAGATAAACAAAGCGGCAATTATAATCATATATCATCATGGCACAAACTTTGTAACTTTACCAAAGGTAAAAACTTGGTGGTGACATTATTCATGATGAAAATAAAAACTAAGATACATGCTGAAAAAATTAAACTAACACACTTTCTGAAATTTAAATAAAAAACTGAAAACACTACGCATACATAGGCGCAAACAAGCTGAAAATTAAAGAAAAGGGGGTAAGGGAAAGATAACTAAAGCTCCTCCTCTCTCTAATCTTCCGCCGGTGGTTGATATTGATAGTCTTGGTTGTTGTACCCTTACTTGTAATAGGAATGCACCACTCCTCCTATGAATTGTCCGACGGTGCTAGGTGAAGGTGTCAAAGCACATAAGCGACGTCTGCATTTCCTTCACCCATTTGGTTTGCATTGGTTAGGATGGCTGCAATAATTTGCATGTTCCTTGCAGCGTATCCTCCAATGGTGGCTACATTTTGTTGTGGTTGAGGAAGGTGTGCATATGGCTCCGCAAAGGCTACGTTGGGCACCGCAAAAATGGTGGGGGTATGGCTGCACCACTCCCCCATGCTTGCATTGGTACACCACCGTAGTAACTCGGCGGCGCCGGGGTTCCTCCCAATGGTGGGACATAATTTTTGTTGTGCACCTCCTTCTTGGGTCGTGGAAGCTCCTTCTCCTATAATCCTTCTCCTTTTATTTTTTTTTTCTTCGCCGGCACAAGAAGTCCTTCCTCTAACCGATCTTCTTCCCCTCAAGAAAAGTCTTAATCTTCAATCCGGAAGGGGCAAATTCACCTAGGCCACTCGGAAGCCTCCTCTCTCATCTTCACTCTTATATTTTCCTTCCTTCATATATTCCTAGGGAAGTCCCTGGTAGGAGATGATTTGGGTTTCTTGTAATACCCGGTTTTAAAGAGATAGCCAATATGGAGAGGTAACACCCCGAACCAATATCTTCCGAACTCGATGTTGCTTAACAACACCACCGGTTGATCATAGGTGAGTGGGGTCTATTGGCCACTTGGAAATCAAAGCCAAGTAAAGCCAATTCAACTCCGTGTTGGTTATCTTTGTCTCTCTTGTTCTCCCAAAAATCCACTTGCACAAAGGCGACACACATGGATGATGGGGTTCCGGATAGTATTTCTTCGTTGATGGTCCCTTCCCGTGATCATACTCCAAAAACCTTCCCATGTGCCTTCATGCACATACTTGTTTCGGAGCTCCCTTTTGAAAATAGGAGACACTCGCCCATGGGTCTACGATACTAGAACATGCAATCGTTTCGAACATGAAAACCAATCTAATCTATCAGGGATTGTGTTGAATGGATCCAAGGAAGCATTGAGGCCTTAATCCCTTTCCGGCATGGTTGCTAGCCTTAAGCATTAAAGTATTTTCAGCACAAGATGATAGATAGATAATCCAACAAAGTTCGATTACATCTCAAGATCGATTGCAACCCATGGATGAAAGGAGATTACCCCATCAAGGTGCTAGAAATAGCATCGTTGATCAAGGTTACCCTTCCGACAGTGTCTTCCTTCTTCTCCTCTTGTGGGCTCCCTCCAACGGAATGAGAGACTCAGCACTCCTTCATCAAGGTTATGCGCCATGGTCATGAAAATTTCCTAGGCGAATTTCTTGTGGGTGTTTGCCGACACTCCGCTAGAGAATTGCACCGGTGTCCCGTGTGAAACCCAATATGTGGAGAGCTTGGTCGTCGATGTCGGCGTTCGCTACAAGCCTCTACTTAAGGCGAGCGAGCTTCTTCTCCTCCTCCGTCATGATGACATACCCCTCGGAATACCGCGGAGCATATGGAGGTGGAGCGGATGATCGTGTCAAGTGGTGAGGTTGGACGGGCGGCTCCTCCATATGTTATTGAAGTTTGGTGAACCTCATAAACGAGTTTCGTGTGGCCCTCATGCCACCAAGGAGAAGAGTGTGGTTCCTCCTCGGCGGTGCCGTGTCCTCCTCCATACTCCAAGGAAACTCGGAAACCGAGTGCCTCCTTGAAGAGGTTGTCGATGATGGCTTAGACGACGATGATCCCTTCTTCTTTGGTGAAAAGGCTTGTAGTTTTCCTCCATGATTGCAGCACTCTCCCTCAGAAATATATATCCGGGGTTTTCACCCGGTAACAAGGTACACAAATATTATTTTGGAGTCTGGACTTTGTGTGGATTAAGGATGTGATTTGTTGCACGAAACAAACGTGGTGGATGGCTAAGTCTAAGGTGATTCCGGCCTACAAACTAGAGCACACGAACAAAGAGTTGGATGAAAGACTTACCTCTCTCCTCTTCTTGGCTCGGTTATTCTCTAGTGCATTCATGTTGCTTCGTGATCGCGTACACCTTCCAAACGTTCCCCTCCACTCCTTTGCTTGCATTATTGCTCCTTCCACTTATGTTTTCGCTTTGACTCACTTCCATACTCCCTTGCCTCACATGCATCCATGATATTCCTACAAAACAAAGCCTTGGCTGCCCCCCATGCTTGTACTTTGCATGTGGTTTAAATATGTTGGAGGGGCATCCCGTGATGTATCATGGTGCATGCTTGGTTAGTTCAAACTAGATTGCCTCCATTTAGGTGTGTTTAAGGTTAAGCACTCCCCTAATTCGAAATTTAAAATATTTTTCAGAGCCATGCAAGAGCTCAAACATAATTTTAGAGAAGTTTTTAAACCATTAAAAACAAATGTAAGTCAAAAATATTTTTCGACTACGTCGATTTCGGTCTCACCGGTATAGTTTGCCTTCATTAGTTGAGAGCAAGCTTTTCCCGCTTGATCATGGGGGCATAGGTTTAGGTCCTAATTTTGATTAGATGAGAGAGATTTTGAATGAAATAAAATTAAGTGAGGCTTAGAAAAATTCTAATCTTAGAGAAACCAAGGATATGGATTTTTAAACCAACCAAAAATCAAGTTTCTAGGTTCACGCGAGTCCTACCACATGCTGAAATTTAAATAACATCTAGATACAAGTCGTGGCTTTACTCGTGTGTTTTTAGCATGAAAAACAAGTCAACCACAGCACCATAATGAGGGTGAAGGGTTGAGTTAGGTTCTGAATTTTTTTTTGGTTGTGGTTTCTCGAAAAAGAAGCAAACAATCACATAGGATGGTTCATGTAAAGGGTTTATGATCAAGCAAAATATTCAACCAAGAATTATGTCTCTAATATTGTTCAACCATTCTAAGTCTAAGGTTTTGCGTAGTAAAATTCAAAACTGAATTATATTTAAAAAGACTTGAAAAACCCGGAATCGGGTTGTCCTCCCGTAGCTTATTCTTGACTCGACGAAACGGGTTGCCTCCCTCCTAGCGCTTCGTTTATAGTCCATGGCTAGACTTCTTCACTTGATTACTCCGATCAACGCTCTTTGCGGGCGTTGCAATCTTGGGTACCCACTTTGGCTTAGTCAATTTTTTTTTGGTCTTCACAGGTTGGCTTTGTCCTTTGGTCTTGACGGATGCAACAACTTCCTTGTGGCTCGGCATCTCGAACTCCGGTCTTCGGTTGTGATCTTCATGGTCTCTAGTGTGATCCTTCATCTCTCCCGAATGAGTTTGAGTAGCCTTCGCCGTCTTGGGACCTTGGAGTTGTCTCGGATATTCTTCTTTGTTACCCATCGGGCGCCTGGCAAGTTGTCCCACTTGCGTCTAGCATCTTCATCACGATGAACACCCCGCATGTGGATCTTGCCTTGGCAGCCTTTAGGTGTTGAGCTTCTTTCTCCATCTCCATCCTCGTTGATCTTGAACGGCCTTTCGGCGTCTTGACTTGGAGGTGGTGATTCCCTTGGAGATTTTGACCGTCCTTCGAGCTTGTGTTGCACGTCACCTTTGCCTGTAAAGTTTTCCTGGATCATCCACAAAAAGTTTGGGTTTCTTGGAGAGGTAGCCAACCATCTCCGGTTAGGGTTAGTAATAAAACAAAATTCTAAACATAAAAACTAGGGTTAATCAAAACTAGATTAGATTGAGTTTTTTTTCTTTTGAGGATGATCAAACATAAGAGATGCAAAAGAAAATCAAAAGAAAAACTGAAAGATAAGCGATACTAGATCGGATCTTGATTGCTTGTTCCCTGGCAACGGCGCCAGAAAAAGGGGCTTGTTGACGGTAAATAGCTGTATCAAAGTTCGTTTGTGACTTGCAAGCGGATAAGTCTCCCGTCGTAGTCAAGGGACCCTTCTTCCCTCGAGTGGTGAACCCAAGGTATCGAATCCGTGGAACAATGTGCAACGCAAGGATTCAATCTAGTAAAGCAAGGTAAAGCTATCTAATGAAGACAAGATGCATCTAATCTACTAACTCATAAAGAAAACGAATCTAATCTAATCTACTAAAGAGGTAACAAGAGAAAGCAAGAGATAACCAATCTAGAGAATCTAGATCATGCTTATGTTGTAGCTCCAAACAAGATAGATGAAGATAGCAAAGCGAATCTCATTAAAAGCATCTTTAAATCGTGGCCTTCCCATCCGACTCCGAAAACATCCGCCTTTCGAGACCCCCGTTCTGTCACAACGTATCCCTATTCATGCGGGGAGCTTAGGGCGAGTTCGATAGAACAAGTTGAAATCACTTGGCCGGTCCGGTATGCACCTCTAGACACCGCGGCTACAAGAGCACCCTATGTAATCTAGCTGCAAACTAGATCGTAGAAGAAGCAAAACCAAGAAGAAAACAAAATCATCGAGAAGGCACTTAATCGCTAGAAATCGGATTCACTTACAAACTTCACCATGAATGATTACATGAACAAGATCACCACCGGGGCCCTCCCTCGATCTTGATCCTCGCTCTGGAGCTCCGACGTGGTCTTCCATGCAAGGTTCCCACGTCGGCTAGGGAAACCCTAGACAACTAGCACGACCCTCATCTTCAAGTTGGTGTCCCTCAAGCTTCTCTGCTCCTCGGCGGCGGATTACGACTTCGGTTCCGCGTGGCTCTCGGTCGGGGGGCTATTTATAGCCCGAGAAGCAATTAGGTCAAAGGAGAGGCCAATTGGGCCCCGAATTGGGGCTGGGCCGGCCGGCCGGGCCGGCCGGCTCGGGCCCACCCGGCCCATCCCGCGGCCTCGCTTCGCCCGTGTTGCTTCCCACGTCTTCTAGATGTTCTCCCCTTTTGTATGTGGGCCCTTGACGTCGGTTTCTCTCCGAATTGGACTCAACTCCTTGTCTTGCAAGATTCGCGCACTTTTCCGGTTCGGTCCTCGGAGTTTATCGTCTTCTCGGGCTTGGTCCTTGGGCTCTTGGAGTCATGTTCACTTCATTGCTTGACTTGTATCGGGCTTCAAAGTCTTGTCATGAGGTGCTTAATGAACTTATCCCGGAAGTCTTGCTTTCATCGTTAAAACCCTGCGTAAACACTTAACTCCAAAACCGACATGCACAAGTGAACTTGTTATACCACGGGGGTTAGTACCAATGAATAAGATACAAAAGTCATGCCAACACCGAAGGTAAAATCATGGCTAGGTTGACGGATTTTCACCGTCAACAATGGTGTACTTGAGCCTCGTATGCAGATGCCCAGGGGCAAGGCGAGTGTGAGGACAGTTCGTGCTTGGGGAGAGAAGAAGGCTGCAGGTGGTGCTGCTGTCCAGGTCACACCGGTCAGACCGGTGTGGAGCACCGGTCAGACCGGTGCAGGCCTGGACAGACAGCTGTTTGGGTTTCGTGCTCGTACAGGTGCGAGGGTTGTTTCTGGAGGTCGTGGTTCTGGTGGTTGGGCTGGAAAGGGTGCAGGTGGTCAGTTTGCTAGGCGTTCTCCTCCTCGTGCTCAATACAGGGATTGGAGGAGTCGTGGCTTTGAGTTGGAGAGGAAGGACGTTCCACGGGCTTTCTTGCGTGGATTTGGTCCTCCTCCAGGCAGAGAGGGGTGGTTCCCTCAGGGTGGTTACCGTGGTGGTGCTCGTAGAGGTAGCTTTGGTAGGAGAGATGCTTTGGTTGGTGCTAACCCCACTTTCGAGCAAATGGCTCGGCACTGGTTTTCCTCCTTTGGTACTAACCCCAGTGCTGAGTCGTTTGTTCGCTCACGTGCTTATTTTTGAATTTTAGGTGGGAGACTTGAAGAACATTTGGTTGATTGACTCCGGTTGTTCGAGGCATATGACCGGAGACAGGGGGTGGTTCTCAAGTCTCGTCCTTGTGGTGACGAAGAGGTACATCACCTTTGGGGACAATGGGCGTGGGCGTGTGCTTTCAGAAGGTGAGATCAAAGTGAGTGACAAGATCACTCTAAGGCGTGTTGCTCTTGTTCAATCGCTGGGGTACAATTTGCTTTCTGTGTCCCAGTTGTTGGATGAGGGCTTTGAGGTGTTGTTTCGGCCAGGTGATTCTCGGATTTTGGACTCTCGAGGGGACCTTGTCTGTATGGTCGTTCCCGAGGGTCAGGTGTTTCGTGCTGATTTTTCTCAGTCTTCGGGTGTGGAGCGTTGTTTCTTGGCTGGTTCTTCGAGTGAGTTGTGGAAGTGGCATAGGAAGTTGGGTCACTTGATCTATGACCTTTTGTCACGCTTGAGTAAACTCAATTTGGTCTGAGGATTGCCACGGTTGAGGCTTGAGAAAGAGTTGGTTTGTGCGCCGTGTAGGCATGCCAAGATGGTGGCCTCTTCTCACCCGCCTCTCACCGATGTAATGACTGAGCGTCCATGCGAGCTGCTCCATATGGACCTTGTTGGCCCAGCTCGTGAGCGATCTGCGGGTGGGAAGTGGTATGTCCTTGTTGTGGTGGATGACTATTCTCGGTATGCGTGGGTGTTCTTTCTGGAGGATAAGGGGGAGACGTTTGGTTTTGTTCGAGATCTAGTCTTGAGGTTGACGAACGAGAGGCACGGAGATGCCATACGAGCTATCCGCATTGATAATGGCTCAGAATTCAGGAACTCTCGTTTTCAAACCTTTTGCCATGACTTGGGTCTTGAGCACCGGTTTTCGAGTCCGTATACGTCTCCCCAGAATTGTGTTGTGGAAAGGAAGAACAGGACCTTGTGCGAGATGGCTCGGACGATGCTTGATGAGCATAGGACTCCGAGGAGGTATTGGGCTGAGGCGGTGAACACTGCGTGCTATGTGTCGAACAGGATATACCTCAGAGTGCACAAGAAGAAGACATGCTATGAGTTGATGCATGGTCGCACACCCAAGGTGAGTCACTTCCATGTCTTTGGTTGCAAGTGTTTCATTCTGAAAAAAGGAAGGAAGTTGGATAAGTTTGAGGCTAGGTCTGTCGATGGCATTTTCTTTGGTTATGCATCTCATTCTAGAGCATATCGTGTGCTCAATCTTGAAACTAACCAAATCGTGGAGACTTGCGAGGTAACCTTCGAAGAGACGAGCCACGTAGTCGGCTTGTCTTTGAGTGTGCGGTGATGATGAGCTTGGCGAGGAGATTTTTCGGGAGGAGGAGCATGAACATGGTGATGATGAAGATGGCGGTGTGGTGCCCCCGCCGAACATGTACTCACTACTTCGACTACGATGATGGATGGACCCTCTGCTACACCTACAACGACAAATCAAGAACGAGGAGAAGCTGATGTTGAGGGGGAGGTAGCTTCGAGGCGAGAACCTCCCCGGCGAGTTCAAGTGGATCACCCAGCTTCGAGGATCATCGGCGACATGAATGAACGCACTACACGGTCGAGGGTTCGGAACAACTCTCATTTCGCTCATGCTGCATTTGTTGCTTCTTTCGAGCCCAAAGACATTGGACACGCACTATCTGATCACAATTGGGTTAACTCGATGCATGAGGAGTTGGAGAACTTTGAGAGGAATCAGGTGTGGGAGTTGGTTGACCCTCCCCCAGGGTGTAAGCGGATTGGTACAAAGTGGGTGTGGAAAAACAAAGAGGGAGAGAAGGGTGAGGTTGTGAGGAACAAGTCGAGACTTGTTGCCTAGGGGTTCAGTCAGAAGGAGGGAATCGACTACGAGGAGACCTTTGCTCCTGTAGCCCGTTTGGAGGCGATTAGGATCCTTCTAGCCTTTTCCGTGGCTAAAGGGTTCAAGTTGCACCAAATGGATGTGAAGAGTGCTTTCCGAATGGTGTCTTGGAGGAAGAAGTGTATGTGAGGCGACCTCGGGGTTTGAGAGTGAGAGGTACCCCCACCGGTGTACAAGTTGAGGAAGGCGCCGTATGGGCCGAAGCGGGCGCCTAGAGCTTGGCATGACGAGGTTGAGGGGGTTCTTGTTTGAGAGAGGTTTTGAGATGGGGAAGGTCGATCGGACCTTGTTTTTGCCGAGGCGGGGCGAGAGATATCCCGATTGTGTAGGTGTACGTGGATGATATTGTCTTTGGTGGCTCGTCTAACTCTCTTGTTGCAAGGTTTGCAGATGATATGAGCAGGGAGTTTGAGATGAGCATGATGGGTGAGTTGCAGTTCTTCCTCGGGCTACAAATCAAGCAATCAAAGGAAGGAACATTTGTGCACCAGGCTAAGTACATCAAGGACATTGTGAGGAAGTTCAAGATGGAGGACTCCAAGGCTATGATGACGCCGATGATTACGACTACAGCTCTTGATGCGGACGAGGAAGGTGAACACGTGGATCAGAAGGAGTACCGGAGCATGATCGGGTCACTCCTCTACTGGACGGCGACGAGGTCGGACATACAGTTCTCGGTGTGTCTGTGCGCTCGTTTTCAAGCGTCTCCGAGGACTTCGCATCGGCAAGCAGTGAAGAGAATTTTCAGGTACTTGCGTCACACTCCCGACTTCGGCCTTTGGTACTCCGCGTCCTCTTCTTTGGCGCTTCATGGTTTTTCAGACGCGGATTTTGCCGGGTGTCGGTTGGATAGGAAGTCCACTTCGGGACTTGCCGCTTTTTGGGTTCTTCTTTGGTGTCTTGGTCTTCCCGCAAGCAGTCGAGTGTTGCTCAATCCACGACCGAGGCCGAGTATGTTGCCGCTGCTAGTTGTTGCTATCAGCTCCTTTGGATCACCTACACCATGAGTGACTTTGGTGAGGAGTATACCCATGTCCCACTTCATTGTGATAGCACCAGTGCCATAAGCGTTGCCAAGAACCCAGTGCTCCATTCCAAAACCAAGCACATAGAAGTGAGGTATCATTTTCTGAGAGACAACGTTGAGAATAGAAAGATAGCTTTGATCCATGTACCCACACATGACCAACTAGCCGATATTTTCACCAAACCCCTAGATCAAGCAACTTTCACTCGTTTGCGGGGGGAACTTGGTGTGTCTTTGATTTCCTGAGTTGGGTGTGTGGGAGCTCTCTTTTGCAGGTGGTGTCGAGCCCGTTTTGCCTCCCCTCGAGGAGCCGGTGGTAGCATTTGTATAGCTTTCCTTTGTGCATTTCTTGCATTTGGCATGGCATATGTAACATGATGTATAGACATCCTTGTATCTTAGATTGCATGCATTTTGTATCATATGCATTGGTTAGGAAAAGCTTCTCTCATATACTTTGTTCACCATGGAATGAGACATATGTCTTTGTGAGCTTGTTTGGTATGCTACGGTTAGTTTGGCTTAGCTCTTGATGATCTTGATGAATAATCCATGGTTGATAGCTATGCTTTTGAAAAATGTCACATGTATGCTCACTCATGTGTAAATGCCTTTACATGCTCTTGACATGTTTTTGTGGCCTTGCTATGCTTAATTTGTGGTTGGATAGCTAGTTTATTGATCATATGGGGCCAAAGGCTCATTTGCCATCATGAATGTTTAGCCCTCTTGATTTATCTTGTGGAGGAGCATAAGTTCCTTTTTGTCGCAAAGACATTTCATGTACCATTTACAAATCTGAAAATACAATGAAAAATGCTTGGAAATGTGCTCCCATGTCATATGTGCTGAATTTAATTTGCTTTGGGTGCTAAACCGTTGCATGATGCCTACCAATGAGAAGTCTCATACATAGAAGTAGGCACATGGCTCGGTGGCTTTGACATGACATGAGGTGCTTGTGGGTGTTTGTGATGGTCTTATGATTAGAATGGCTGTCCTAGCATGAAGTTTGTGTGGCTTTGCCATTTTGATATGCTTTGATCATGTTTAGGATTTTGCTCATGAGAGGCAAGTTTTTCGCAAAATTGCCAAAATCCATCTTAGCTTCGTCCAATGGTTGTGAAACTTGGTGATCATGTAGTTGAGATCGATACGAAGCCGTAGAGTATCTAACTTGCTCATTTGGACATGTGTAGCATTCTTTGTTGAATTTTATCTATTTGAGAAGCTCTAGGTTGAAAGTTTTGCATTTTTGGCTTGATTCATGCATTGCCAACAAGGGGGAGAAGTTTGAGCTTGAAATGGCTTGCTGGACGTGTTTAGAAGGTTTTCAGGTGGTTTCGAGCCATTTCGGGCTCTTGTTGTGCACCGGTCGACCGGTCGGGGTCACCGGTCCGACCGGTGTGAGTCTTGGTTCTGTACACTTGTTGCACACCGGTCCCGACGACGGTGGTGTGGACCGGTCGACCGGTCGGGGCTGTTTTGTTGCGGCTGCCCCGTTTTCAAGTGGTGTCTTGCATGCATTCGTCCAGGGGGAGGTGCATTGGTTCAGGGGGAGCTTGCATGTGTGCAGGGGGAGCTCTTTGTGGTTGTTCGAGCTTTGTTTTGGTGGTTTGTGCTGTTTGCTTGAGCTTTGCTTTGTCTCGGATGTGTCGAGCCGTTGCCCTTGCCTAAGGGGTCCGAGACTTGTCTTATTCAAGTGATCTTGTTCTTTGCCTTGGCTTTCGATCCCTTGTTGGAGTTTCTTTTTGTTCGTTTCTTTTCTTTTTCTTTTCTCTCTTGTTAATTTCATGTGGGTGTTGTCAATGCACTCATCAAGGGGGAGATTGAGGACCATGTGTGGTTCGAGGACCGGTGGATGGTCGCTTCCTTGTGTGATGAGTGATTGACAACGTTGTGTGGACTGATTCTTGGCTAAGTATTGCAGGTGCAGGTTGCGGCTTGACTCGTGTTGGTGCAGGTGAAGAACAAGCGCGAAAGGTCGTCGCAGGTGAGGCCTCCAGGTGTGGAGAAGACAAGTAGGCTTCGTTCGAGGGACCCGGTGGCCAGCGGGGTCAAGTGCGGGCCGTATGGTGGCATGAACACCAAGATGAAGTCGTGGACGGTTTCTTGGTTGAGCCTCAATACCAAGGTCGAGCCGGGACTACGTGGGAGCCAAGTCATGAGTGGAGATTGGCGGAGGCTACACCGAGTTCACGGGGTTTCCGGTGGTTCACCAGAAAACAACCGAGTTCCTTGGTTGATCCACAAAGCCAAGACCGGAGAACCGAAGACGGAGGTGCAGCAGCACCAAACCCGGTCGACCGGTGGGTCCGACCGGTCCGACGGTGGGGACCGGTCGGCCCAGGTGAGGAGCACTGTCCGACCGGTGTGCGACGACGCGGTCCGAATCTTCGAAGCGGAGGACACGCGTCGGGATCGCATGGCTTGCGTCGAGGCTACGCAGGGTGCGGTCGCCGGGCATCCGTCCGATGGTGAAGACATCAAGAATTCTAAATCCGCCCTTGAGGGGCTTGTATCCCTAGTTAGTAGAGAAGGGCATTTTAGACATTCGGTTGCCTCCATATAACCCAAGAGGTGAGAGGATGGCAGCAAACTCTTGGAACCCTAGCTCATTGGTTTTCCTATTTTCTACCTATTTTCCTTAGGTTTTCTTTAGGACTAGCAAGAGAGCTTCACGGAGAGATCTTGTTGAGAGGGATGGATGATCGGGCGGCTTCCTAGACCTTGTACGAATCTTTGTTTCATGTATAGATGATTCGGCGTGGTTCCTCAAGGTTTGGATGTGTTTTCCCCGGTTGTTCTTGGTGGTGATTTTCGGAGCCCTCTCTCGGTGATTTCTTTGGGTTGTTTTCGGGACCTTTATCTTGGGGATTTGATGGGGGAAATTTGTGGGAACCCTTTGTGGTTCTTTGGGCTGTGATTCCCCTCCCAAATCCGTGTTTAAAGGTGCTCGATTTTGGGGTTTCTTGAGTTCTTGGGTTGGAAGTGCTTTCGGCGGGATTTCTTCGATTCCGCCTTTTTGGACGAGTTTTGGTGGGATTAAACTTGGCTATGGACTCCTCATGAGGTGTTCCTAATATCCCCAAAAGTCTTGTTCAAGTCCGTGGAGCAACTCGAGAGATCGAGATTTGGATTTGGGGGAGTTGACCCGCGGGTGCTATTCATCCCGAGCTGCCCAGGCTACACCGGTCTGACCGGTGCTCTTGACCGGTCTGACCGCTGCGAGCCCTTGTGGGTTTTTTCTCAGGTGAACGTCTTGGTGTGTTCGTTGTTGTCCCGTGTTGCTGCTGTTTCGAGTTTGGGTCCATTTGGTGGTCGGTTGGCCTGTTTGGTGCCTTGGGGGCTTTCGGTGCCATCGGTCCGACCGGTGTGTCTCACCGGTCCGACCGGTGTAGAGCCACTTAGTGGAAGTTGCTCGGTTCACCGGCGGGGACCGGTCTGACCGGTGGTGCTCACCGGTCTGACCGGTGTTGGTCTGTAGGCTCGAGGTTTGGTTTTTCCGCTGCGTTTCTCGGGTCGGAAGGTGGTGTGTTGGTTCCTAGGTCCAGTGGCACTCCAGTGGCTACGTGGGCTTGACCAACCTTGGTAGTGAGTCAGAGACGTGTGTTGGAAGTCGTGTTCATCTTGTTGGAGTTTCCATCTCCTTCGAGAAGAATTTTATCGGCTCCCATTCACTCCCCCCCTCTCTGGTTCGCCGTATCGGTCCTTCAACATGCAAGTGTGAACTTGTTACATCACTAGTATGCCTAGTGGCGGGTTAGTTGCAAATCATAATTGAAACCAATGTATAACAAAGTACTCTAGGTTGACGGAAATTCACCGTCAACATCTCCCCCATGCTTAAACCTTGCTCGTCCTCGAGTAAGTAATCCTTGCTTAAAAGGGAAATCAATGTTGCCTTCCAATGTTGTCCCTGCACTTAGTCATTCATGATGAGGCGAATTGCTCTCTCTTAAGAATTTATTTTAAAGTTCAAGTTGTGACCGGCTTCTTTTTCATTATGGAAGATAGACTAACAATAAAGAATAAGCCACATTTAATAAACACGATGCTCTCAAACTTAAGTGAACTTCAAACCATTACCTTGTCACATGGAAGATTTTCAAAAAGATGCATATCCAACATAAGTGAAAATCTCTTGCAAAAGCTCATGGAAACACTCATCTCATCAAGTCACTCAAGCCTATACTAGATTATTTTCAACCTACTCTACTCATATGTGATAGTGGAAGGCTTATGTGGAGCTTGGAAGGTTAAAAACAATCCTAGCAAAACATATATCCGAAATATTGTCAAATTAAGAGAGAGGTCTATTGGAATTATCGAGACTCGTCAAAAAGGCCATGGAAAATAAATGTTGGAAAGAGAGAGGGACGAAACAAACACATTTAGATAAGTGGACATGTGCAAGTGGCAAATGGATAATCTCGAGGCACGAGTGAAGTCCTCGTTATCAGATTGCACAAGGTTGGAAGATTTGAGTATGGATGTGTCATCAAGGCACTTGAGAACTTATGAAGCAAAAAGAACGAGGAGCATCTTTATTTTTTTTCTTTATTTTATTTCCTTCTCATTTTTCTCTCTTTCTTTTTTTCACTTTATTCTTCCTATTTTTCTTACTTTTCTTTTCTTCTTATCATATTTTTTTCATTTTTCATTTTTATTCTTTTTTCTTTCTTTTACTCCTCAAAACTTTTTGCAACATAATACTTACATAGCATTTGTGTCAGAGAATGACTCCTCTCCCATGCTTGAACAATGCTCGTCCTCGAGCATAAAAGAGAGGGGAAATGACTGCTAAAGTAAGTATAAATTCCATAATATTGCATAATATTTGAATCTCCATCAAGAATTTTATTCCATACTCAAATTGGGTTGTGGACAAGGAGGTGATCACAAAAAGATGTTTTTGGTTTAGGGTGGATGCCCAACGAAGTTTGTGAGATTTTCGATGTGAAAACCCACAATGCATGGACAAAAAGGCTAGCATGAAAAAGTTACACAAAGGAATGATCAGCTTCTTAGTCTCTAACCATAGAAATCAATCCTAATGCAACTCATCAAAACATATGTTTGCAATCTACGGGTTTTGTTATTATAAAACATATATGTAACCATAGAAATCAATCCTAATGCAACTCATCAAAACATATGTTTGCAATCTACGGGTTTTGTTATTATAAAACATATATTTATATGGCTTTGGTAGGTAGAACTTTGCAAGAGCATCACAAATATGTAGATAGCATAAAAGTTAAGTTTTCATAAAAACAACAAGTTATCCGGCTATCCATAAACTTAAATCAAAGAGCAAAGATATGTATGTGGGTCTAAAGCATAGTCATTTCACCTCCACAAATAAAAGAGCAGGTATTTAAATTAATTTCAGATCATATTATAGAGAGCAATTAGCCAAGACATGTATAACTTGAAGTAGGTAAAACAAAGCGGCAACTTTCATCATCTTTCCGTAAGCATAGGCAATGTAGAACATCGAGGTGAACACATGGTCATGCTTATCTATTGAAAGTAAAAAGAAACCTAGGTTGTCCTCCTAGTAGCCATGTTATTGTTTGAAGAGAAAAATAAAAGGTTGCACCTAGTTGAGGTTGAAGGCATACTTACAAGCATTTGTGTTTGGAAAAGAGAAGGTCCATGGAGATGTTACCATCCTTTGTAATTCTTCGTTGCCTTCTTCCGACATCTCCATGTATCGATGTGGCTTTTGCTTTTGTCTTGATTTATTAATGATCCTAAACTTCTGAATTTGATCTTGTATGCTTAATGGAGTCATTGGGCACCCTTCTCTTCAATGTTGTCATCACCATCTCCTCTTTCTTGTTCTCATCATCTCCTTGCTGTCTCTTTTTCATGGATTTCCCCCTCTGTCCAGAACAGAACATATATCAAAATATAGCTCCATTGAAAAGTTTATGAAATT
This sequence comes from Cenchrus americanus, assembly GCA_947561735.1. Taxonomy (NCBI): domain Eukaryota; kingdom Viridiplantae; phylum Streptophyta; class Magnoliopsida; order Poales; family Poaceae; genus Cenchrus; species Cenchrus americanus. The sequence goes on from OX387242.1 coordinate 179,301,249, forward strand.
ACCTTTCCAACGTGTGGTCATTCATCGAAAACGGAGTTCAAACAAGGGAGCTATGTCCGTTTTACTTCAGCGCTGCGTGCTGTCCAAAACTGATTTCAGGACGTGATGCACTCGGTGATTCGGGCATAACCGCTTGTAGGAACCTCCGATTGTCTTGATTCTTAATTTGTTGGAATCGTAACTTCATCTGGCTTCTAAATATCCAAAAATATCCAGTGTTTTCCCTTCGAGACCATGCAGAATTTTGATGAGATCGGTGGCTTCTAGCGCATTGATCCGGAGATGTTAACGATCTTTATCATTCTATCTTCTAGAGTGTCATGTTGCACTTCCGTGTTGAAGATTCAGGGTCTCCCCCATGCTTAGCATTTTGCTAGTCATGGAAGAAGAAGACAAAGCACTTCTTAGCCATCCTTCAATTTCCTTGTAGTGAGAGTCTTTATCTTGTCTGTAAGACGTTTTAAACGCACATTCTACCCCCAAGGTGACGGTTGGGAGTAGATAGAATTGCCAACAATCTAACAATGTCTCCTAAGATTCTTAACTTGTGGCATAATTAGTTTAATGAGGAATAAAAACCTAATGAGTGTATGTGGTGCAAGGTGTGTATGCACATGATAGGAAAGCACATAAACAAAGACAATGTTTTCACCTAGTTCTAAACACCATGTTTACAACTAGGTTGCCGAATTTCTTCATAGCCATAAAGGTTTATATATCTAGGGTTAAAACACCATGTCCATCCCTAAATCAATAACTCTTATAGCACAGGAAAAATTAAGCGCATTGCAAAGCTTATAAACTAACCAAAGCAACATGAAAACATATGAAAAGCCAGCTAGGTTTATCGAACTTAACGATGATGGTCCGCAAATTTGTTTAAACACCACGTTTACACAAGATCACAAAAGGAAAACACCCATAGGTACCTATGAAGCATTAACATGGAAACTGAAGCATATATCATTAAGTATATAAAACAACCAAGCCAACTATGTGCAAAACATGTATACACAAAGAAACATCACATTGATAACAAGATGCAATGCATACAAATAAATATTATCATGAACATGATGGTGGTTCTAAAAAGGAAACTGAACTTAGATTAATAACCACAAGTTGATCATAATAAGATAGTGCCATTCTTTATTTTCTCTAAGAATGTAGTAAAAATATAAAGAAACGGGTTGCCTCCCGAAAAGCGCTTCATTTAAAGTCATAGAGTTGGACTTTCTCACATACCTTCTTTTCGTTGCATAGCCATGGCCCTTCATGCAAGAATAAAAGGTACCAATGCAGCTTTAATTTACTTCCCATGTTGTGCTTGATCACTTATAGAAGACTTGCCCAAAGCATCCTTCTGTTTCATCATTATCTCCTTCTTTATCATCCGTCGGTGCTGCCTTCACTCCATGAATTTTTTTAATGTCCAGAACAGAGAGTATACTCAAGCTCTACTCCATTGCACAGTGCACAAAATTTCTTTTCCAATGAGTCTTTATTTGCTCAAATCGGACTCCGGACAAGAGAGTTACGTCCGTTTTACTTCGGCGATGAAATCTGTCCTGAAATTTCAGAACGCGCAATGCTCAATGTTTTCTCCATAACTCCTTGCACGGGTCTTCAAACTTGTTGGTTCTTGATGCGTTAGAATGGTAACTTGATGGAGCTTCTGGATATCTCATTTTCTCCATTTGTACACCTCTGAACAAGCTCTCAAATTTATAAAGACAGCAGCATCCATCGCGGGATTTGGAGAGGTTGATGATTTATCTTGCAACTCTTTAAGCATGACTTCTCTTTTCATTATCCAAGCCTTGTCTACATGGTTTGTGAAAATCGGGTCTTCTCCCGACATGTTCTTCTTTAAGGTCATTAGCTTGACCAAGCGCAAAGCATGATCGAGATTTACAAAACTTATTGTAAACATACGCGTCCATAATTAACACCACATGTGAATTGTAGCAACAAGTCAAAGTGTAAATAAAAGAAGCATATGTTTCATGCATAGCACTTAGCTTATCATTAGGCAAAGGTTGTTTAGGTGTGAGATTAATTGGATCAAAAATAAATGTTTCCTCTTTTTCATTCTCAAGAAAATCTAACCTATCAACATGATCACTATTGGAACAAGACATAGACATTAAATTATCATTCATACTATTGGTTGAGCATGAGTATTTGAATTTATCAACATCAATACCAATAATATCTTGAGATTTCAGCGCGTACCTTGGCCTTAGAGCTTTTCCAACAAGAGTGATATTTGGTTCATCAAGCGGTGTTGAAGGCGAATCGATCTCAACAAGTGTAGTTGCCTCTTCATCACCATCTTGCAATTTCTTCAACTCATTATGTGGAACATGTAATCCTTCAACTATGTACGCATTCATCTCTTCTTTGAAGTCTTCTTTATCAACTAGATCTTCATCTTCAAAGACTTGTATGTTGCTTTCTTTATCTTCCATGTACCACATGTCGTCAAGATCGCTCATCATTGATTCACTCTTTTCTTCATCCTTGAGTACTTCCATATATTGGTTTGCTAGTGTGTAGGCTTCAATAGCACACAAGCTATCATCTAGCTTGAGTCCTATCTCCTCCCATTTATCCTTTGAGTCACTAGGCTCATCACGGTTGTACTCTTCTCTTCCTTCATCATAAATCTTTGAGTTGTCAAACCGATTGATCCATCCTTCATCTCCTTCTTCTCTTTCTTCTTCAAACATCTTTTGGATCGACTCTCCACTCATCTCTTGATCAAATATATCTTCAATTAGTTTGGCAACGTGTCGGCGTTCCTCCGTCCTTTGGTAGTTGATTAGTGGGGCGAAATCAACTTGAACCCAACCGGATTGCTTGAACTCCGCCAATGGTCTAGCATTCCACATACTTCGGCCTACATTCATGTTAGTTTCAACATTTTTAACATTCGAAATGACTTCTCTTACCTTGGGAAGTGGATCTTCACTTTCTTGTATGGTCGGTTCATCTTCCTTGACCTTCGGTTCATCTTTTTCAGAAATTTCAGCAAGCACCTTGGGCTTGCTTTTGTCATTTTGCTCCTCTCGACAACATCTTTGCCAATCTCATAGTGTTCTTTGTCCATTGCTTATCCTTTGTAAGATTTGTGCAGCTTCACTAATTGTTTTATCCATTATATCACCGCCTGCACACATGCTTACAAAATGAGACCAGTTAGGGGTTAGTGAAAAATAAAAGGTTTGCAACATCAAGTCACCGGAAAATCCCAAGTTCGGGCCTCGCTCAAGTAGTTCATTAAATCGGTCCCATGCTTCATCAATTCCTTCATCCTCTCCTTGCTTGAAATTGAGCAGTTGCCTCCTTAAGTCTTGGACCTTGCTTATGGGAAAGAACTTCAAAAGAAACTTCTTCACTAGCTCATTCGAATTTCCTTTTGCTTCAACGGACGCAAGTGTGTACCATCTTCGCGCTTCATCTTCGAGAGAGAATGGAAAAAGATTCCACTTGAACCAAGCGGCCGGAACTCCTTTTTGTTGCACCGTGTTGCATATCATCATGAATTCCTTAATGTGTCTATATGGGTTGTCATCCTCCAATCCTCTAAATGGTTTTGTCGCCACTAACTTGATGATTCCAGGCTTCACTTCGTAGTGGGTTGTAGCAAGCATCAAATCTGATTTTTGTATCTCAATGTCTTCCATTGACGGTATTGCTAGCTCCCTTAGCGACATCTCTTCATCTTCCAATGGTGAGGTGAACAAATCCATCTAGGCACAAGAAAAGTAGAAAGAAAAACAAAAAAGATTTTTTTTCTTTTTTTAGAAAATAAGGGTTAAGTGTTAGTAATCAACAAAATTAATACTAGATTAAACGTAGCAAACTGGCTTGCTCCCCGGCAACGGCGCCAGAAAAAGGGGCTTGTTGACGGATAAAACTCGTATCCACCAACGATCCGCAAGCGTACGGACCTACACCTTTTTCACCACGGGATTCCCAAGGTTCTTGTCAATCCGCGGAGTAAGGGGATCACTAGCGCTTAACCAAGTACTAATCTAGTTGAATGGAAAACCTTTGAAAGAGAGTATTAATCTAAAGGTAAAGACAATCTAACCTAAGTTAATCTAAGTTAAGTTGATCAAACAAATCTTGGGTTAAACTAGATGGTAAAGGGGTGAACACAAGAGAGTGAGTAAGAAAGATAAGCGTTCCCTCCCTAGGATCTAGGATAACATGGTATGCATCTACTACACGAAAGCGATAAACCAATCTACCGGGGGTTGTAACCACGGTTTCGCCCTTTCCCTCCTCTCGTACTGTCACTAGGCGAAGGTATTCGTGACTAGACCTATGATGGACACGGTATGTTGATGGAATCTATGGGAGTAGCGGATATCATACGCCCGAAAAACACGGTGGCCTACCTTAATCATCAAAGCATCATCAACATGAAAACAATAGATTGAAACCACGAATCAAGTAGCGATCACAGCATGTATCCATCTAATCCTAGGGATGAACGGAGACATTACCCCATCATCTTACATGGATTGAAGCACATATGGGTGATGGAGACTCCGGAGAATGTCGTCGATGAAGATGGCGACGATGGAGCTTGGGAACACCCCTAGGCCAGCAGCTTGGAGTCCTCCTCTTTCTTCCTTCTCTCCGCCGGCGTTGATCCTTGCGACGAGCTCATCTAACTCTCTCCCTCATCTTGCGGCGGCGGTTTTCTGGTGATTGGCGTCGGTAGGATGATTTGTTCGATGTGGCGGCCGACGGCGGCGGAGGCAATAAATAGACGAACACCTAGGGCAAAGGGGGACCGAACCGACCCCGGAGTGGGCTGGGCCGGTCGGCCCAGGCCGGCCGGCCCAGGCCCATTTCGGCCCGGTTCGGCCCCGGTTTCCTCCCCGATTGCTTCTCGCGTGATCCCTTATTTGTGTGCACCTGCATGTGGGCCTTTGACGTCGTTTCCTTCAAGGTTAAGGCTTGAATCCTTGCTATGCAAGCTTCGCTGTTTTCTGGTTGAGTCCCTGAAAACTTGCACGTTGACGCTTTGGTCCTCGGGTCATTTGGAGTCATGTTCATCGCGTGTCTTGACTCTTGTCGGGCTTCATGATCTTCTTCCAAAGTGCTTGGTGAACTTATCCCGAATGTCTCCTCTTTAGCGTAGATTTCCTGCGTAAACAACAAACTCCAAAATCAACATGCAAGTGTGAACTTGTTACATCATTAGTATGCCTAGTGGCGGGTTAGTTGCAAATCATAATCGAAACCAATGTATAACAAGTACTCTAGGTTGACGGAAATTTTACCGTCAACAATAAGCCGAAGAATAAGCCCGTGCCCAAGATGGTGCGGAAGTGGGTACCCAAGATTGCAACCCCCGCAAAGAGCGTTGATCCGAAGTAATCAAGTGAAAAAGTCTAGCCATGGACTATAAATGAAGCGCTAGGCGGGAGGCAACCCGTTTCGTCGAGTCAAGAATAAGCTACCGGGAGGACAACCCGATTCCAGGTTTTTCGAGTCTTTTCAAGTAATTTAGTTTTGAATTTTTCTACGCAAGACATTAGACTTAGAATGGTTGAATAACATTAGAGACATAATTCTTGGTTGAATATTTTGTTTTGATTATAAACCCTTTACATGAACCATCCTGCATGTTATTTGCTTCTTTTCGAGAAACCAAAACCAAAAAAAATTCAGAACCTATCTCATCCATTCAACCTCTTTATGATGTTGTGGTTGACTTGTTTTTCATGCTAAAAACACACGAGTAGAGCCACGACTTGTATCTAGATGTTATTTAAATTTCAGCACGTGGTAGGACTCGCGTGAACCTAGAAACTTGACTTTTGGTTGATTTAAAAATCCATATCCTTGGTTTCTCTAAGATTAGAATTTTTCTAAGCCTCGTTTGATTTTATTTCATTCAAAATCTCTCTTATCTAATCAAAATTAGAACCTAAACCTATGCCCCCATGATCAAGCTGGGAAAAGCTTGCTCTCAACTAATGGAAGCAAACAATACCGGTGAAGACCAACATAAAAGTAGTCGGAAATATTTTTTGACTTACATTTGTTTTTAATGCTTTAAAAACCCCTCTAAATTTATATTTAAACTCATTATTAGTTCTGATTTTATTTTTTATTTTCGAAATTAGAGGAGTACTTAGTTTTAAAACATGCTTAGAGGGAGGCAATCTAGTTAACCTAACCATACATGCACCATGATGCATCATGGGATGCCCCTCCAACATCTTTTATCAAATCACATGCAAAAGACAAACATGGGGGGCAGCCAAGGCTTTGTTTTGTAGGAATATCACGGAGGCATGTGAAGCAAGGGAGCACGGAAGTGACTCAAAGCGAAAACATCAAGTGGAAGGAGCAATAATGCAAGCAAAGGAGTGGACGAGAACGTTTGGAAGGTGCACGCGGTCGCGAAGCAACATCAGTGCACTAGAGAAGAACCGAGCCAAGAGGAGGAGAGAGGTAAGCCTCCCATCCAGCTGTTTGTTCGTGTGCTCTAGTTTGTAGTCCGGAACCACCTTAGACTTAGCCATCCACCCCACTTGTTTCATGCAACAAATCACATCCTTAATCCACTCAAAGTCTAGACTCCAAAATAATATTTGTGTACCTTGTTACCGGTTGAAAACCCCGGATATTTATTTGTGAGGGAGAGAGTGCTGCAACCATCGAAGAAAACTACAAGTCTTTGCACCAAAAAGAAGGGATCGTCGTCGTCCAAGCCATCATCGACAACCTCTTCGAGGAGGCACTCGTTTTCCGAGTCTCCTCGGAGTATGGAGAAGGACACGACACTGCCGAGGAGGAATGATACTCTTCTCCTCAGTGGGATGAGGGCCACACGAAGCTCGTTTTATAAGGTTCACCAAACCTCAAAGACGTACGAAGGAGCCGCCCATCTGACCTCGCCACTGGACACGATCATCCGCTCCACCTCCATACGCTCCGCAGTATTCCAATGGGTTTATCATCGCGACGGAGGAGGAAGAGGAGAAGCTCGCTCGCCTTGAGTAGAGGCTTGTAGCGAACGTCGACTTCAACGACCAAGCTCTCCACATATTGGGTTTTCATACGGAACAACGAGGTTGGGTGCAATTCTCCAACAAAGTGTCGGTAAACACCCACAAGGGATTCGCCTTGGAAATTCTCATGACCATGGCGCATATCCTTGATGAAGGAGTGCTGAGTTTTTCATTCCATTTGGAGGGAGTTGAACAAGTGGTTTCTATGATATTAGGGAATTGCTTGGTTTTCAAAAAGGGAGCCCCGGAACAAGTGGATGTGCATGGAGGCACATGGGAAGGTTTTTCGAGTATGATCCCGAGAGAAGCGTAGCAACAAAGAAATTTTATCCGGAACCCCATCATCCAAGTAGATATGCAAAAGGATTTTGGGGAGAATGAGAGAGACCAAGATAACCAACACGGAGTTGAATTGGCTTTACTTGGCTTTGATTGCCAGGCAGCCAACCGCTCCCACTCACCTTATGGTTTGGGGTGTTACCTCTCTATGTTGGCTATCTCTTTGAGACCGGGTGTTACAAGGAACCCGAAGCATCTCCTACCCGGGACTTCCCTAGGATTGAATATATGAAGCAAGGCAAGAAGATAAGTGAAGTTGAGAGAGGAGGCTTCAAAGTGGCCAAAGTGAATTTGCCCCTATCGGATCGAAGATTAAGACTTTTTCTCGAGGGGAAAGAAGATTAGTTAGAGGAAGGACTTCTTGTGCTGGTGAAGAAAAATAAAAGAGGGAGGATTATAGGAGAAGGTTCTTCCACGGCCCAAGAAGGAGGTGCCAACAAAATTGAAGGAACCCCGGCACCGCCGAGTTACTACGGTGATGCACCAATGCAAGCATGGGGGAGTGGTGCAGCCATGCCCCCACCAAATTTTGCGGTACCCAACGTAGCCTTTGCGGAGCCATATGCACACCTTCCTTAACCACAACAAAATGTGGCCATCATTGGAGTATACGCTGCAAGAAACATGCAAATTATTGCAGCCATCCAAACCAATGCAAACCAAATGGGTGAAGGAAATGCGAACATCGCTCATGAGCTTTGAGACCTTCACTTAGCACCGTCGGACAACTCATAGGAGGAGCGGCGCAATACTATTATGAGAAAGGGTACAACAACCATGATTATCAATATCAACCACCGGCGGAAGATTAGAGAGAGGAGGAGGTTTGGTTTTCCTTTACCCCCTTTGCTTTAATTTTCAGCTTATATTTGTTTGTGTATGCATGGTGTTTTCAGTTTTTATTTAAATTTTCAGCATGTGTCTTAGTTTTTATTTTCATCATGAATAAAGTCACCACCTAGTTTTTACCTTTGGTGAAGTTACGAAATTTATGCCATGATGATATATGATTATAGTTTCCGCTTTGTTTATCTGTGTACTTGTTTTATGCATGTTTAAACTTATGCTCTCTTAAAATACAAATCTGAAATTATCTAAATGCTAGCTTAATCTTTAGCGGAGGTTATGATAAAAATAAAGACCCATAGTGTTTTATGAGCTCTCAAGTTTTAGATGGATTAAAGATGATTTATTTCTGTTCTTAAAGGTAATGCTTACCTTGTCATAAATACCACTTGCATGTTGCTCTACCTATCTAGAGCCATATAAATATTTGAGTCCAAAAACTTAGTATACAAGGTTTATTTTTGGGTGAGTTATTTCAGGCCATGATTTCTCTGGCCCAAGACTAAGAAGCTGGTCATTCTGTTTTTACATATCTATCTTATTGCTAGCCTTTCTATCCGTGCATTGTGTATCCCCACATCGGAGATTTCACGAACCTCGCCGGATATCCACCCTTGAAACCAAATATCATCTTTTGTGATTACCTCCTTGACCACAACCTATCATTGAGAATGCATCATCAATTCAAGTAAGATCGCAAGATGGTGCCAGCATTGAAGATTTTAAGTATCTCTCCAAAGGAAAAGTATTTCCGGTACCTACCTTATCTCTATCACCTCTTTGCTCGAGGATGAGAAAATGTATAAGCATGGGGGAGGAGGTAGGTATAATGCAATTTTAGAGTTAAAGGGGAGCAAATAAAAAAAATTGATGAGAAAGAAAAAGAAAAAAATGAGAAAAAAGAAAGAAAGAAAAAGAAAAAAAGTGAGTATAAAGAAAAAAATGAGAAAAGAAAAAAATATGAGTTTGTGTAAAAATAAAATAAAGTGAACTCCCCGGTTCTCCAAAGTGCATTAGGAATTTCAAGGCTTCAAGATTAAAAGATCCATACTCATTTTCCAACCATGTGCAATCCGATAACGAGGAGTTCCTTTGTGCCTCGGGATCACTCTTTGCCATTTGCACATGTCCACCTATCTCAAGTGTGTGTATTTTTCTCTTCCCCTTCATGATATAACATTATTTTCCAATGACCTTTTTGATGACTCTCGGTGAGACCATGTGAATATTGTCTTGTTTTGACAACATCTCATTTATAATATCTTGGTAGGACTAAACTTTCCCAAAGAGCTCCATATAAAGCCTACCACATATATGAATGTTATGAGAGGGAAAGGAGTAGAAGAAATAGGCTTGAGAGACAAGATGATATGAGAGTTCATGAGAAAGATGCAAGGTGGTTTAAATTTGTGAACTTGGTTTAGCTCTTTTTCATCTTGTTCTTCATTTCAAAATTTCTGAGATCTATTGGAATTTTGGGAGCATGTTAATACTTGTGGGATAAGCTTAATTAATAATCTACCCTCCATAGAGATGAAGGCTAGTAAATTATGAGACTTTAACGAATTAAAATTTTGAGAGTATTATGTTTTCTTGTGTATGATCAAGTGCAAGGTTTAAGCAATGAAGGGCAACGATGATATCCATCGAAGGCTTACTCGAGGACGAGCAAGGTTTAAGCATGGGGGAGCTGTTGACGGTGAAATTCCGTCAACCTAGCCATGAGTTTACCTTCGGTGTTGGCATGACTTTTATATCTTATCCATTGGTACTAACTCCCGTGGTATAACAAGTTCACTTGTGCATGTCGGTTTTGGAGTTTAGTGTTTATGCAGGGTTTTAGCGTTGAAAGCAAGACTTCCGGGATAAGTTCATTAAGCACCTCATGACAAGACCTTGAAGCCTGGTACAAGTCAAGTAATGAAGTGAACACGACTCTAAGAAGCCCAAGGACCCAACCCGAGAAGATGGAAAACTCCGACGACCTAGCCAGAAAAGTGCTGAATCTTGCGAGACAAGGACCTTCGTCCAATTCGGAGAGAAACTAATTACAAGGGCCCACATGCAGAAGGGGGGAGGATCTAGATGACTCGGGAAGCAACACCGGGCGAAGGAGGCCACGAACTGGGCCGAAGTGGGCCCAGGCCGGTCGGCCCAGGCCGGCCGGCCCAGCCCATTTTGAGGCCCAGTCAGCCCCCCTTTGACCTAGATGCATCTCGGGCTATTTATAGCCCCCTGACCAAGAGCCACGCATCAATTAATTCGTCATCCGCCACCGAGGCGCAGAGAAGCTTGAGGGACACCATATTGGAGATGAGGGTCGTGCTAGTTGTCTAGGGTCTCCCTAGCCGACGTGGGAACCTTGCATGGAAGACCACGTCAGAGCTCCGGAGCAAGGATCAAGATTGAGGTAGGATCCCGGTGGTGATGTTGTTCATGTAATCATTCATGGTGAAGTTTTTATAGTGAATCTGATTTCTAGCGATCAAGTGCCTTCTCGATGATTTTCTTTTCTTCTTGGTTTTGCTTCTTCCCCAATCTAGTCTATAGCTAGATTGCGTAGGGTGCTCTTTGTAGCCGCGGTGGCTAGAGGTGCATACCGGACCAACCAAGTGATTTCAACTTGTTCTTATCGAACTCTCCCTAGACTACCAGCATGAATAGGAGTACGTTTTGACAGAACAGGGGCTCTGAAAGGCGGGCGTTTTCGGAATCTGACCGGAGGCCACGGTTTAAAGATGCTTTTAATGAGATTCGCTTTTCTATCTTCATCTATCTTGTTTGGAGATACAACATAAGCATGTTCTAGATTCTCTAGATCGGTTATCTCTTTGCTTTCTCTTGCTACCTCTTTAGTAGATTAGATTAGATGTGTTTTCTTGATGATATCTTAGATTAGATGCAATTTGGTTCTTCATAAGATAGCTTTCCTTGCTTTACTAGATTGAATCCTTGCGTTGCACATTGTTCCACGGATTCGATACATTGGGTTCACCACTCGAGGGAAGAAGAGTCCCTTGACTACAACGGGGGATTTGTCCGCTTGCAAATTCATATGAACTTTGATACGATAATCTACCGTCAACAGCTAGCGGAATGTTACCATACACATCCCTAGCATCCTTTCCTTTCTGGACAAATTCAGTATTAAGTGTAGACCTCCAATTCCTAAGAGCTCTTCCACAAAGGCCCTCAGCAAAAGTTCTACCTGCATTTTCTGTACCTTCCGGATAAACAAACTTTTCTTTCACTTTGGCCCATAATACATCCTTCGTAGCCTTAGGGACTGTTTTCCAATTAGTAGTTGTGATCCAAGACGCCAATTGGTCTCTGACAATTGCACCGACGATGTTCCGAAACATAGCAGCTATCCCCTTAGGTTCGACGGGCTCACTTTTGTCACCCAACCATTCTATCACAAGTTGTCCTCTTTCAGGGATCTGGTTTCTTCTTCTATGACCACATTTCCTTTTCAGGTTACTAGAACTAGTAGTACCCGAAGGTTGTGGTTCTGAACTGACTTCTGCCTCTTGGGCACGAATGTTAGATGCTCTACGACGTCGTCACGGGGATCGGTCATTGTTCTACACATAAAACACTATTTAAAGTATATCTTAATTTCAAAAACAAATATTAATTTGAGTGAATGTGCATGCAGACCACATTATCGCTTGGTTCGTAATCAACATCATCGTCTTGGGGACGCCTACAAGGTCGTGGTTCGCTTGGTTCGTACTCAGAGGGAGTTTCATAGTCTCCAATTATACCACTATCATTATATTCCTCCTCACTGGATTGTTCACTATTAACATTTGATCATAGATAATTTGCAATTCCTCCATATTTTTTACAATTTATCATAGATAATTTACAAGTCTATAGTCCATGTTTATACAATAATCCATAGTCCATATTTATACAACAATCCATAGTCCATACTTATACAACAATCCATAGTCCATATTTAATTATTTATACAACAAAACTAATTAAATTGAATCCATAGTACATTTTTATATAATAAATCTATTTAAAAATTAGACACAATCCATAGTCCATACTTATAATACATCTATTTATACAAAATGCATAATCCATTTTTATAAAATAAATCTATTTATCCACAATCCATAGTCCATATTTCATTATTTATACAACAAAACTAATTAAATTAAATCCATAGTCCATTTGTAACATTTTTAAATCTATTTATCCACAATCCATGTAATTGCATTTATCCACAATCTATTTATCCACATTTTTAACACATGTAATTGCATTTTGAAAAGAAAAACCCACTGAGCCGGGGCGGTCATTGCTGCACCACCGGCCCCATCCCCGGCTTCCATGCGTGGCGAGCGGGGAGGAGATGAGGTGTCGGTGGCGAATGGGGGCGGCGGAGCTGTCGGCGGAGGCGGCGGCGCTGTCGACGACGGTTCCTGGCTGGTGGTTGGGGAAGCGTCCCGTGCGGAGGAGGATGTCATCCTGGTAGGGAAGAGGGGCGGTGGCGCTCGCGGTGGAGGTCGGTGCTCGGCGGGGCGCCCGCGGACGACGGCGCGGCGGCGGTCCACGGGAGAAGGGGCGACGACCTAGCGGAAGATGGCAACGGTCCATGGGGAGAAGGGGCAGGGCCCTTGCGGACGATGGCGGGGTGCTCATGGAGGTCGGCTGGACACTCCTGGAGGACGGCAGGGTGGTTGGAGGGGCAGCGGCGGTCGGGGAGGATGGCGGCGCTCGGTGGGAAATTTTGGCAGCCTAACGGCGTCGTTTCGTTTCGCGCCGAGACTTAGAAAATTTTCGAGAGCACGCTCTCGTATATATAGGTGGAAGGACTACTGGCAGGCCACATTAGGCAACCGCCAGCGGTGATCCTTAGCACAGGCGGGCGACTTAAGCGACCGCCAATGGTGAGAATTGCCGCTGGCAGTTGTCATAAGCGCCCGCCAGCGCTGTGATTTGGAAAGAATATGAACTTAACTTTTCAATTGAAAACCTTTTCAAATTCAAATGACAAAACACCTACTATACATAAATTCAAATACTTTATGATAAGTTTTGGAAGTTTCAAAGAATTTTGAGCATTTTCAGGCTAGGATTTCAAATTTTCAAATTTTGACAAACCATTGTGTTGGTAGTTGACTTATGATAACCGCCAGCATAGTGTTTTTGCATAATTTGCAAAATTTGAAACAAGGACTTAAATTGTAAAAATTTCATTGAAACTTCCCAAGGTATCATCAAATATTTGAATTTAAGTATAGAGAGTGTGTTTTTTTGTAAAATAAGTCCTAGTTAGAAAAGGTTAGTTCAAATATGTCTCTAGGTTCATACGCCTAATTAACGAGTTATAGGTTGTTTGACCCTAGAGTCTCATTTGAACTTACCTTTGTAAATGCAAACCTTTTCTTATAACAAAACACCTCATATACATAAATTCAAATATTTCATGATAATTTTTGGAAGTTTCAAAGAATTTTGAACATTTTCAAGCCACGATTTCAAATTTTCAAATTTTGACAAACCAATATGTTGATGGTTGACTTATGATAACCGTCACCGGTGTGTCTCACCGCTGGCGGTCTCTTAAGATGCCCGCCAGCATAGTGTTTTCAATAATTTGCAAAACACCTAATCTCATTTGAATTAACCTTTTCAAATGCAAACCTTTTCTAATGACAAAACACCTTATATACATAAATTCAAATATTCAAACACCTCATATACACCGCCAGCATAGTGTTTTCCATAACTTGCAAAATTTGAAACCATAATTTGTATAATTTGAATTTAAGTATAGGAGGAGAATCTCATTTCATGAAAACTTCCAAAACTCTCCTAAATTGATTAAAAGTCTTACAACAACACTAATTACATAAAGTCGTACAAGTGATACATCAAGCCCGACTAATAAGAAGTGCAAGTTTATCCTTTAACAATTCTCCCTTCACAGTCTGTACGTAACCATGGCTTCTCCGATTTAGGAATGCTGGCTTCAATTTTTTTATTCTCTTCTCATGATCTTTGAACAAGACTAGTTCCTCGAACTGATTGTAATCCTCAACATCAATTACACCTTCTACTCCTAGAATTCTTTGTTTTCCGGAGACGGCAATGTGCTTCTTCACATTCATAGGATCAGCTATGTAGAAAACTTGTGCAACACGCTCGGCGAGTACCCATGGATCATCTTTGTAACATACATTGGCAAGGTCTACAAGTGTCAACCCATAATTGTCATCTGTGATGCCATTTGGGTGTTTGACCCATTAGCACCGAAACACGGGGAACCTAATATTCTCTCCATAGTCAAGTTCCCATATTTCCTCTATGAACCTGTAGTAAGTGATGTTGTTTCCAGATTTATCGATCGCATCTATGCAAACACCACTATTTTGATACGCGACACTCTTGTTGTCTTTCGCCTTCGTATAGTAGGTGTACCCATTAATTTCGTATGCTTGCCATGAGGTAACATTGCTTGATGGACCAGCCGCCAACCTGGTCAACATTGTGTCATCTATGGAATTTACTTGAAATAGATGTCCATATTCCTTTAACCATGATGGGAAATGGCGCTTTTGCTCTTTGATGACCCAATCCTCGGTCCGACTATCATTATCCTCACGAATCTCATTTTTGTGTTGCACGATAAATGGCTCCACTATTGCAAGTTTGCAGAACACTAGCATGTGCTTCCTCCAGTTGTTGGTTGTCCTCGTCAATGAATCTTTTCCTTCCAATGGTCCCTTTCCCTCACAATTTGCCTTCGTGTAGAGATTCCGGTAAACTGATCGCTCTCTTATCCTTTATGTAGTCTATGCAACAATCAACACTCTCTTTTGTATGGTAGCTCCCGATCATGCTTCCCTCTGGAAATGCCTTGTTTCTCATGTATCCATTGAGAATCGACATGAACCGTTCATACGTCCACATCTGATGAAAGTACATAGGTCCTAGTTCAGTAATTTGCTCGACCATGTGGATCATTAGATGTTCCATGATATCAAAAAATGACGGAGGGAAGCACATCTCGAGCTGGGCTTGAGTTTCTGACATAAACAGCTGAAGCCTTGCCAACTCTACACAATCTACCACTTTCTGCGAAATGACGTTGAAAAAGTAGCACATCCTTGTGATGACCATCTTAAGGAATACAGGTTTGACATCTCAGATCGCAATCGTGAGAAAAACAGTAATCATCATATGAAAGTCATGAGAGTTACAACCAGTAAGTGTCATGTCCTTCAACGAGACCAATGATCGGATGTTGGATGAGAATCCGGTTGGCACTTTCAGCCCACGCAAGCATTTGCAGATAGCCAACCTCTCATGTTGTGTTAAGTTGTAGCTAGCAGGTGGAAGGTACTGCTTACCATTAGGACGTGGTTGTGGGTGGAGTTCTTGCCTAATTTTTAGGTCAACAAGATCCTTACGCGACTTCAGTCCGTCCTTTACCTTTCTCGTTAATCCTAAGAATCCCATTGTGCTTTCAAACACATTCTTCTGAAGATGCATCCCATCGATGGCATGGCGCACTGTCAAATCTTCCCAATATGGCAAGTACTTAAAAAATATAGACATCTTCTTAAAAGGCACATCAATGTTTTCTGTAGTTTCAGCCTCCTTCCTTCCCCTTTTTGAATTATCATCAACATCACCTTTTGATTTCTTACCAAGTATAAACTTGACCTTCGGACACTATTCAAATACGGTTCTACTGGTGGCCGGTTGTGGGGCAAAAGAGTCTTTCTTAATCTTTCCATTGAAAGAGTCTTCCATCTTACGGTACTTGTGAGTCCTTAGTAGCCAGCGTCTGTGCCCCATATACACTATCTTCTGAGATCCTTTCAGGTACACAGATATTGTACCATTCAAACAAACTAAACAACCTGTTTTTCCTTTTTCTGACCAAACAAAGAAAATAGGGCAGGGTAATCATTAACGGTAACAAAGATAATTGCCTTAAGTGTGAATGTCTCCCTTCTGTACTCATCCCACATCTCAACCCCATGTTTCCAAAACTTCTTCATTTCTTCCATCAATGGCTCCAGGAAGACATCTATATCAATACCAGGTTGCTTCGGTCCTTGGATTAGAATGGTAAGCAAAAGGAACTTTCTCTTGTGACATAGCCAGGGGGGAAGGTTGTATATGGTCATCAACACTGGCCATGTGTTGTGCGTGCTGCTTCTTTTACCAAATGGATTCATACCATCTGTACTTAACGTGAATCTTATATTTCTTTTTTCTTCTCTAAACTCTTTGTGCTTGGAATCAAAGGTCCTCCACTGCCGAGCATCAGAAGGATGTCGAAGCTTCCCATCAGACTTCTCTGCGCGATCTGCGTGCCAAGTCATTAGTTCAGCGGTCTTTGGGTTCGAGAACAATCGCTTTAGACGATCCTCCACCGGCAAGTACCACATCACCAATGCAGGGACTTTACGTTGAGTAGCAGTCTCAATACCAATACTATACTCCTCCTCAACTTGAGAAAATACACTTTTCTTTCCACCCACCTTCCTCTTCGCGCCTTTAGATGCAATGACCCGTTCCACAGCAAAATCGGCATTACTTTTGTAACGACTAGCATCGCAATTCGGACACTTCTCCAGTTATGCATAATCACCGCGGTACAATATGCAATGGTTCCTACACACGTGTATGCTTTGCACTCACATCTTCAATGGGTTGATAATCTTCTTTGCTTCATATGTGTTTCTTGGGACCAAGTTAGGCTTCAGGAGTAGATTGGGCAACAAAGTAAGAGTTAGTTAAAACTATTGTTCGACTATCCAAATTTTGATTTCACAATCAGAAGATGGAGCATGAAACGCAACATGGTCCACTCCTTCCCACAACCCTCATACATATGGTCCTTTGCTACCTTCTTTAGTGTCTCAAAATTTTCTAATTATTTAGCACTCCCTAGCAACACCTCCGGTTCAATGTGGCGCAACATTTCTTCCATATCAACATCACATTCCTCGTCCACCTGTGGTGCATCTGTTTGATCATTATTTTGATCTTCACAGCCAAAAGCATCATCCATCATGACATGATCATTTTCATCTACATCTTCATCACCCACTTCATCATACTTGGTGCCGATGTCTGCATTGTCGAAAGTACTTTCTGCTTCACCAAGGTGGGACCAAGTTTTGTATCCTTTCAGAAAACCACGCTTTATCAAATGCATCTTGATGGCATTAATATCTTCCCACAAAATTTTGTTGCAACAATCATAACATGGATAATGTATTTTCTTTGTCCTAGAAATGTGGGC
Organism: Cenchrus americanus; assembly: GCA_947561735.1. NCBI lineage: Eukaryota > Viridiplantae > Streptophyta > Magnoliopsida > Poales > Poaceae > Cenchrus > Cenchrus americanus. The sequence continues at coordinate 179,318,760 of OX387242.1, forward strand.
ATGCTTCTGCACAACCTCAAGAAAGTTTGTTAACTCTGTCAAGAATGTAGACGAATTTCTCCGTATGCCATACATCCATGCTCTATGTTCTATCTTAAATAACCTATAAAAAATAATTCAATTATAAACTCCGTATGCTCTATGCTTCATTTAATATGTAAAAAACGGAAACAAAACTAAATTCTATAATTTTAATTAATGAAGCTAATAATTTTAATAACAAACTAATAACTTATATAATTTAATATGTAAACTTGCTTCTATAATTGCAATAATAATTTAATATAAATGCTTCTATAATGTAAACTTGCTATTAATGACAAACTAATAACTTATATAATTTAATATAACTTGCTTCTATATTATGAACATTTAAATATTTTGCATTGACAAACTAATAATTTAAATTTAAAGCTATTTAAAAAATAAATCTCTAAATCAATATCTCTCTTCACTCCCCTCTCTCTCTTAGCTAACCCTAGGTCTCGATCTAGATCTCTATCTACATAGAAATCATGAATAAAAGGAGAAAACTAAGGTTAAAATATCACAAACTCACCTTATATAACCACCTCCTCCAAGAAAATCAAGAGCAAAACCATCCCCCCTAGATTTGGTGTTTTTGGAGCTTTTCCCGAGCTCCTCTCGGGCACAACGCCATTGGAAGGTTGCTGGGAATAAGGGGCTGATCTATATTTATAGAAAACACAGTGCTGGCGGGTGGCATAAGGCAACCGCCGACAGTAATCTCTGTGCTGGCAGTGCCTTATGTCGACCGTCAGCACTGTGTACATTTATGCTGGCGGTCAGCTTAAGCCACCCTCCAGCATTGACATCTCTCCTGGCGGACTCTTAAGCCAACCGTCAACAGACTTGTCTGAATATCTCCGGTCGGAACGCGTTTTGACTCAACCACTCACTCACTCACTCACTCACTCACTCACTCACTCCCAACCCTAGCCGTCGTCGCAAGAAGCCGCGAGCCCCGCCGCGCCCGCAACCGACCCCCGCCCCGCCACCGCCGCTCGTGAGCTTCGTCGGCGCACAGCCGCCTCAACCCCACCAACTCGTGTGCCAGCAGCACCCGTGCGCTGCGGCCGCCATCGCAGCTAGCTTGAAGCGGAGGAGGAGCTCGAAGAGGCAAACTGTCGACCCACTCTTCTACCTCCAGTTCCTTGACTAACGTCGAGCAGCATCACCGCCGCATGGCGAGCAGCTCCACGGCGCCCAACCTTAGCCAATTTGTGCCTCTCCCCCTGCTGACTTATAGGGACTGTCGGCTCCGGTTGGTTTGGTTCAAGACCAAATCAAATGGCTTCATCTATAAGTGCCCGAACAACCACGTGGTTTGATTTTCATCTCATGCCCTAATTAATATTAGTGATTATTAGTGGATTATTAGTTGATATAATATTAGTAGGATTTGTTGATTATTATTGATTCGGTTGATATTATATTAGTAGGATTTGTTGATTATTATTGATTCGGTTGATATTATATTAGTAGGATTTGTTGATTATTAGTTATTCGGTTGATATAGAATTATCCACATTTGTTGATTATTAATGATTTGGTTGATATACTTTTATGTCTATAGAATTATCCTATTTATTGATGGAAGCAAAATTTGTTGTTTATTCTTTTAGGAGGACCCTAAATCTTGTGAGGAAGTTTTTTGGGAAAATCAATACCTCCACCATTTGAAAAAATTTCACCCTCATTTGGTGCCGCCCAACTATCAGACGTTCAGCAGTTTCGTTGGTGCACCGCCAGAAGCGGAACCAAGAGCGGCACCACAACCGTCTAGTGTTGTGTATCCGTCGGGGCAGGTGCAGGAGCCACAACCAGCACCACAAGAATTTTTTGAAATTCTGGAACAATGGAATCAGATGAAGTGTGTCATTTCTGATATGAAGGTGGGGATGAGTGATTTGAAGATAGTGAGTAATGAAACGAGGCTTGAACTTGCAGACCATAGAGGGCAACTTAATGACATTATGGCGGAAATTGTCTATCAGAAGAAGCATAAGAAAAACCAAGGATTCTGCATGCAGGGCACAATCCTCGCTGTTGTAGTCTTGATAATAGGTTTAGTGCTTGGTAGCTATATCACAGCCGGACTGTCTAAGAAATTTGAGTGAGGCAAAGTTGTGTTGATTTGTGAGTGAGACACTTATTGTAGTGTACTTTAATTTGTGTTGGTTTTAAGTGTTCTTTGAAACATTTGTCATCATGCATGTTGTTTGTGTGAAATAAACCTTTCTAAGGTGTTGTTTGTGTTGATATTTCAGTTTGAATTTTACCTGTTGTTGCTGTCCATGTTGAAATATTGGTGACTTGTATCAATTTCAAGCTATTTTCAGCTTCACTGTGTTGGCGGGTGCATATGAAAGCTGCCAGTAGTAAAGATCCCTGCTGGCGGTCGATATTAGCCACCTGCCAGCAGAAATTGGACCATTTGGGCTGGCGGTTGGCTTATGTAGGCCGCCCCCACTAAACCTGTTATGCTAGCGGTCGACATAACTTGTCCGTCAGCATAAATGGTACCATTTGTTCTGGCAGGTGGCTTATTTTCGCCCGCCAGCAGTGATGCTTTAATGCTGGCGGTTGCTAACCCGGCGCCCATGCGCCCTACTTTGCTAGTGGTTGATAGTTGCACCCACCAGCACGCTAATTCGCTAGTGCCAGGACAAATCGTTTCTGGCCTAGTGGGTCGCTCGAAAGATTAGATTATGAGGGAACACAAGTGTCGTTTGATTGCATGGTTGAATGACCTAGATCTACCAGATGGGGACATAGTGGAAGAGCAAAAGATCAAAATACTAGCATCTGGCCCTTCTTCCCAGGTGACCTCCTGGCAAGGGTACGATATTAATGGTTATCTATTCTATACTTCCGTGAAGGACAAGAAGATTGTGTCTCAGAACTGTGGTGTTCGTATCGATGCCTTAGACCACAAAACTGGGGAAAATACTACAGATTATGGTGTCATAGATGAGATATGGGAACTGCACTATGGATCCAATATTACGATGCCTGTTTTTCGGTGCCATTCGGTTAAACACCCAAAAGGTGTTCAAATGGATAGATATGGGCTCACGATGGTTGATCTCAAGAATGTTGGTTACAAAGATGACCCATGGGTACTTGGTTCACATGTTGGACAAGTCATGTATGTTGTTGACTCTGCAAATAAAACACATCATGTGGTAGTGCCTGGAAACAAGAAATAATAGGGGTTATTATTGAAGAATACAACGGCAATGAAATGAGTCTTTTATAGTTCTACCTCAAAATATGTTGAATATAGAAGCAACCATAGAGAATTTAATGTAATGCCCTAGTGATGGAAAATCAAGAATTGTTACAGAATAATAATGTAGGTAGTTCAATTAATTGGATGTTGTAATTTGCATTTGTAATTTGAACTAATATACTTTGTATTCAATTATCACATGTCATGCATGTACCTGGATTATTTAAGAATCATTACTAAATTAACTACAACAATTGGAATTAGTGGATTTTTTTAAGAATGTGTGTGTGTTGTTGTGTGAGTAAAAGCGAAACATGTATAGTAAAAGTGTTACTACATCTGTGGATATACTATTTGAACACAAAATTTTGGCACCCATCTTAGATGAATATAAACTATATACCAAACTTGCAGATGTTAAAAAGGCATAAAACATTGTAGTTCACCAAAATTTCATTTGAGGTCATTATATTTAATATGTCAAAATCAATTTCACTACAAATTTAGAAAAGGAGAAAATATTTCCAGGTGCGGTGACGCGAACACCCACACCTGGAAATGCATTTTCAGGTGCGGGCGTTCCCATCACCCGTACCTGGAAATCGATTTCCTAGTGCGGGCATCCAGGCCACCTGCACCAGGAAACCCTAGTATATATGACGGTAGGCTGCCAAATGTTTTCACTACCGCCCTCCACCGCCACACCCCATCAGTGCCGTCGCGCCCCATCTCCACCGCCATGCCACCTCTCTTTCCGAGCTGCTACCGTGCTTCCTCTCCTTTTGAGATGATGCCGCACCCTTCACTGGCCACGTGCCATCTCTGACGCCTCACCCCCCATCATCGCTACCGCGCCATTGATCTCTCCACCGCCGCACCCCATCTCAATCGCCCTCCCCAGTGTGCGGCCCCACGACCGGATGCGGCGGCGCCGCCGCCCATCCCCAACGTGGCGGTCCCTACGAGACCTTGCCCGACGCGGTCGCCCGGACCCGGACACATCCCCGACCCCAACAGTGCCGCCGCCGCCGACCACACCGCGACTCATCGATCCTCCTCCTCCGCCGCCACCGCTGTCGACCGGGCGTCGTGGATGACTTCGGCTTTTTTTAATATTTTTTAGTTCTTTTAGTATTATTTCAGTTTTTATTTGAATTTGAATTTACATTTAGATTGAATTTGATCTTGAATTTAGATTTTGTTTTAAATTTGATTTAGAATTAGAATTATAATTTATATTTTGTTTTACTATTAGAATAAATTTAGTTAGAATTTAGATTTTAATCCGGTTCGGCTCATGCCCGACTCGTTCTTCTCTTGCTCGTCTCCGGCCTCATTCCCGATCGTCGGGAGTGAGGTGGGAGTCGAGTGGGACCGAGCGAGTCGGGAATTTTTCATTGCAAACAAAATAGTTTCCGCAATAGAAATTAGTTTATTCATTAAAATTCAATTTCCTCATTAGAAAATTTTGAAGAAATGTGAATTAGAAATTTTGAAGGTGTTTACCATCTTAAAGGAGAAATCAGATGGATTGTCGTAGTTCTTCGCCATTTATGCACGAAACGGATGCAGTGAACGAAGATGTGATGTCCCAACATAAGGAAATTAACAATATTGTATCCTAATTGGTACAGGGAAACAAACATGATGACTATGACACAGATGTCGATGAACCGCAGATAGGTCTCGGGGGGTGGGTAAATCAAGTTTGGGTTGATCCAATAGATCCACATCCCGTGGCTCTGAGAGATAGGATAGACCGACGGACCCTGATCCTGATTACTTTCGGAAGGTAATGCTAAACCATTATCAGAGTTAGTGAGGTTAATTACTTTTGTATGAAATGATTATGAATTGCTTTACCTATTATTCATATAGGTGCCTTAACCAAGCAATAGGCAGCGGCGCCGCCGACCTCGTACCCCCAGAAGAAATTGAAGACAGTGGCATCTCGACTCTTGAAATTGGGACGACCTCTGGTAGTCAGCTTACAAAGAAGTAAGGTGAACGAGGAAGAAACAAATACCCCAAAGGCTAGTGGCCAGTCGAGGGTATTAGCGCATCTGGAGAGCCCGTTGACCCTCCTTTGGTTCATACAAAGTTCCGGAATGACATAGGAGCGTTAATACAAATAGAGTAGGCCATAGATCCAAGCATCGCTGATTGATTCCAAGTTCTTGAGGGGCTAAAGAGCGCAATGTGGGTCCAGTTGTAGAATACATTTCCGATGCCTAAGTCTGAAGCAACCATAGAGAAAATTTGTCATTATGGTAGGAAGGCACTCGACGAAAGTTTCTGCAACCTGCACATGCAATACTAAGCCAAGAGTCAGTCCACACCACGTTGTCAATCACTCATCACACCAGGAAGCGACCATACACCAGTCCTCAAACCACACATGTCCTCAGTTTCAAGGAAGACCCCGCTGCGGCGTCAGAGAAAGTATTTGAGAACAAATTTCAACAACTTTTTAATGTGGCAGTTGAGCGGCTGCAAGCAAGTGGTTCACCATTCTCTCCATTGGTATTACATCAGGAAGATAATTCTCCATGCTCTCCGAGCAGTGTTGCCTCTATGACAGCACAACCATATCCGGTTGATTATATATGCATCACTACTCCTTGCGGATTGCACATTTCGTATGGTAGAGCCTGCAAGACAAAGGAGGTTGCCTCGGGCCTTGCATTTCTCGATGGTGGATTATTTGAGGGGAAAGAAATCCCACACTATTATGAATGCATATAGGTGCTTCAAGTTAATCCAAACTTTGAAGTTCATGACATAGACATACCGACACCGGAGGGTATATGTGTTCTCTGTCAAAGCCTCAACAATACAATATTATGGCATAAACGAGATATCATTATGCCTTTCGTTGTTACTTCACAAGCATAGGCTCTGCCACCTTTGGAGCAACTAGAGCCAAATCCACCATCTCCAGGACAACAGGTGGCACCACCACCGCCTCAAGGTTCTCCACACCATGTGTCTACACCACTAGCTGATCAAGATTCTCCATACCGTGTGGCCACATCACCTGCTCAAGGTTCTCCATCCCATGTGCCCACACCACCTGCTCATCAAGATTCTCCACACCATTTTCCCATACCACCCGCTCAAGATTCTCCACACTGTGTTGCCACACCACTACCTCAACGATCTCCAGCCCATGTTGAAATATCATGAGCATCTTCGGGATTTGTAGGAAAAGTGGCATCACGACCACAACAATGTGATGTGGACACACAACTGGTGCCTCGACTCATACGGGCTTATGTGAATGATCTGGATGGATCAGATATCGCTGTTGGGTGGCATAAGAGCAACAAATCAAAGAACAAGAAACATGACACAATGACCACGACGTCTGTCAATATGCCAACCATCCAACGACAACCGGGATTTTCGGTACCCCGCACTGACACACATTTAGAGAAAACAATTAGAGTCGATGAGATACCAGACATACCTGGTGTATGCCCTTTAAAATATGAATGGGATCAACCATTATTACCCGACTGGGCACTCGTAGAGGTTCTATGGGAAATGAAACAGATGCATGCTTGGTACATGAGGGCTTGTTCTCTTGGGCTCAAAGGCATTCATGCACGATACCCATTTGAAGTGTTCAGACCTCCAATTATTCCAGAAGCACCAGACATAAACTTTGATTTTCAAGACCTCCATGATTTGTTCTGCCTTCAAATGGTAGATGTAGATCATCAGATTGTGGATCATGTAAGTGCCTCATCCATGCTAATACATACCTCTCTCTCCCTCTCCCTCTCCCTCTCCCTCTCCCTCTCTCTCTCTCTGTGTGTGTGTATGTGTGTGTGTGTGTAAGGCTTACATGTGGTTTGCATAACTAATTATCTAAGCTTTGTTGTACAGGATGCAAGAAGGAGAAATGCATCTTTCAAAGATGAACATTGGATTTCTGGATCCTTTTGTTATCCACACCCCCTCCAATGGGAAGACGACCTTGATGAATTAAAAGATTGCACAACAGCTAGGGCTAGACAATGAAATGAAAACAAGGACATCTAAATGCTATGAAGCGTGTTTTAGCCTACATGGCACATATGATGCTTAAGTGGCAAGAAGGTAGTTCATCTAGGCGCCCTACCACCTCGTGTTAGTTTAAATTTCTACCACTTCTTATATAAATATGTACAATTTCTCATCCATGCCGGAAAAGATAGAAAACCTATATAACTGGATTGAATTCGTGATACACATCAAGTCGGGACGTGTGGTCGTATTTGACTCATTGGATAGGCCGAGAAGTCGATACGAAGAATTCATAGACATCCTTCAAAAGTTAATGTATTTTTGTTGTGCACACTTACATTCCGAAACTTAAGCTCCCCCCTATAACTTCTCTTTTTTTCAAAACAGGGCTTACCAACACTGGATACATAATCCTGCCTGAACGACCGAAACGACGAACCAGAGAGGGGGGAGTGAACGGGAGACGATACAAATTCTTCTTGGAGGAGATAGAGACTCCAACAAGATGAACTCGACTTCCAAAACACGTCTCTAACTCAACTACCCAAGTTGGTCAAGACCACGTAGCCACTGGAGTGCTACTGATCCTAGGAACCAACAAACAACCTTCTGAGCCAAAACACACCAACTCGCACAGCGGAAACTTGCACGGCTTGCTGCCTGTGCTGCACCGGTCAGACCGATGGCCTGCGCTGGTCAGACCAGTGGACAAAGCCGGTCAGGCCGGTGGCTGCAGCAGCCGCACAACAAATGTTCCAGAGAGCCTCAATGACTTCTCTAGGCCCTAGAACCAAAAAACCCCCAAAAACACAACCTGCAAGGAAGAACCCTTCACAAACCCAAGCAAAACACCTCCAAAACAGCCAAGAACTGACTAGCAACAACACGACCCAAAGACACACAAAACAAGCAACTCACCCGAGGCAAATCCCACAGAAGGCACACATCGGTTAGACCGGTCACTAGCACCGGTCAGACCGGTCACGCTTGGGCAGCTCGAGATGAACAACACCCGCGGGTCAACTCATCCAAAACCAACTCCCGATCTCCCGATTCGCTCCACAATTTCAAACAAGACACTGGGGATAATAGGAACACCTCATGGGCACTCCATAGCCAAGTTATGGTCCACCAAAACTGGTTGAATGAAGAGGAATCGAAGAAATCCCGCCAAGAACTCCTCTAACCCTAGAACACCGAAACCACAAAATCGAGCGCCTTTGCTCACGGATTTGGGAGGGGAATCAAAGGGAAAAGAACCACGAAGGGCTCATGCATACATCCCCCACCAAATCCCAAAGGGAAAGGCCTCAAAATCACTCCAAGAAAATCGCCACGAAAAGGCTCCGAAAATCACCAAAAAGAACAAATGGGAACAACACATCCAAGCCTTGAGGAACCACGCCGAATCATCTATACGTCACAAAGAGATTCATACAAGGTCTAGCTTGTCGCCCGATCATCCATCCCTCTCACAACATCTCACCATGAAGCTCTCAAGCTAGTCCTATAGAAATCCTAGGGAAAATAGGAAGGGAAATAGAAAAACCTAATAAGCTAGGGTTCCAAGAGATGGCTGCCATCCTCTCACCTCTTGGGTTATATGGAGGCAACCAAAAGTCTAAAATACCCTTACTAGCTAATTAGGGATACATGCCCCTCGAGGGCGGTTTCAGAAGTCTTTGTCATTGCTCCATTGGACGGATGCCCAACGACGGCAAACTTGCTTAGTCTCGATGCAAGCCTTGCGATCCCGACGCATGTCCTCCGCTTCGAAGTCTCTGAACTGCGTCGTCGCACACCGGTCAGACCAGTACCCACCAGTCAGACTGGTCCGGTGCTGCTGCACCTCCGTCTTTGGTTCTTCGGTCTTGGCTTTGTGGATCAACCAAGGAACCCGGTGGTTTTCTGGTGAACCACTGGAAACCCCGCGAACTCGGTGTAGCCTCCGCCAATCACCACTCATGACTCGGCTCCCACGTAGTCCCGGCTCGACCTTGGTTTTGAGGCTCAACCAAGAAATTCTCCATGACTTCATCTTGCTGTTCTTGCCACGATGCGGCCCGTACTTGACTCCGCTGGCCACCGGGTCCCTTGAACGAAGCCTACTTGTCTTCTCCACACCTGGAGGCCTCATCGGAAATGACCTTTCGCACTTATTCTTCACCTGCACCAACACCAGTCAAGCCGCAACCTGCACCTGCAATACTTAGCCAAGAATCAATCCACACAATGTTGTCAATCACTCATCACACCAGGAAGCGACCATCCACCGGTCCTCGAACCACACATGGTCCTCAATCTCCCCCTAGATGAGTGCATTGACAACACACACATATAGTAACACGAGAGAAAAGAAAAAGAAAAGAAACGAATAAAAGAAAAACTCCAACAAGTGATCGAAAATCAAACAAAGGCAAAGAGCAAGATCACTTGAAGAAGATAAGTCTCGGACCCCTTAGGCAAGGGAAACGACTCGACACATCCGAGACAAAACTATGATCAAGCAAAGAGCGCAAACCACCAAACAAAGCTTGAAAACCACAAAGAGCTCCCCCTGCACACATGCAAGCTCCCCCTGAACCAATGCAGCTCCCCCTGGACGAAAGCATGCGAACCACTTGATCAAAACAGAGCAGCTGCATCAGCTCAGCTCTGACCGGTCAGACTGGTCACCACCACTAGTCAGACTGGTGTGCAACATGAAAACAGGACCAGCACTCTGACCGGTCAGACCAGTGACCTTGACCAGTCAGACCGGTGCACAACAGAGCCCAGAAATGGCATGAGAACAGGACCAGCACTCTGACCAGTCAGACAGGTGACCTTGACCGGTCAGACCGGTGAACAACAGAGCCTGGAAATGGCTCGAAACCACTTGAAAACCTTCTAAATGCATCCAGTAGCCCAAAACAAGCTCAAACTTCTCCCCCTTATTGACAATGCATGAATCAAGCCAAAAATGCAAAAGATTCAACCTAGAGCTTCTCAAATATACAAAATTCAACATAGGACAACTATTCTAATCATAAGACCGTCATAAACACCCACAAGCACCTCATGTCATGTCAAAGCCACCGAGCCATGTGCCTGCTTCTATATATGAGACTTCTCATTGGTAGGCATCATGCAACGGTTTAGCACCCAAAACAAATTAAATCTAGCACATATGGCATGGGAGCACATTTTCCAAGCATTTTACATTTGATTTTCAGATTCATATTTGGTACATGAAATGTCTTTGCGACAAAAAGGAACTTATGCCCCTCCACAAGATAAAGCATGGATGCTAAACACTCATGATGGCAAATGAGCCTTTGGCCCCATATGATCAAAAATAAGCTATCCAACCACAAATTAAGCATAGCCAAACCAATAAAACATGCCAAGATCATATAAAGGCATTTACTCACAAGAGAGCATACATATGACATTTTTCAAAAACATAGCCATCAACCATGGATATAAATCAAGATTATCAAGAGCTAAGCCAAACTAACCATATCATACCAAACAAGCTCACAAAGACATAAATATCATTCCATGGTGAATAATGTATATAGGAGAAGCTTTTCCTAACCAATGCATATGATACAAAATGCATGCAATCTAAGATGCAAGGATGCCTATACATCATGTTACATATGCCATGCCAAATACAAGAAATGCACAAAGGAAAGTTATACATATGCTACAAAGGAGCTCCCACACACCAACTCAAGAAATCAAACACACAGCAAGCTCCCCCCGCAAACGAGTGAAAGTTGCTTGGTCTAGGGGTTTTGGTGAAAATATCGGCTAGTTGGTCATGTGTGGGTACATGGATCAAGGTTATCTTCCCTTTCTCTATGTTGTCTCTCAGAAAATGATACCTCACTTCTATGTGCTTGGTTTTAGAATGGAGCACTGGGTTCTTTGCAACACTTATGGCACTGGTGCTATCACATTGAAGTGGGACATGGGTATACTCCTCACCAAAGACACTCATGGTGTATGTGATCCAAAGGAGCTGAGAGCAACAACTAGCTGTGGTAACGTACTCTGCCTCGGTAGTAGATTGAGAAACACTCGACTGTTTGCGGGAAGACCAAGACACCAAAAAAGATCCAAAAAACTGGCAAGTCCCAGAAGTGTCCTTCCTATCCAACCGACACCCGGCAAAATCCGCGTCTGAAAACTATGAGGGCCCAAAAAGAAGATGCCGAGTACCAAAGGACGAAGTCGGGATTGTGACGCAAGTACCTGAAAATTCACTTCACCGCTTGCCGATGCGAAGTCCTTGGAGACACTTGAAAACGAGCGCACAGACATACCGAGAATTGGATGTCTAGCCTCGTCGTTGTCAAGTAGAGTGACCCGATCATGCTCCGGTACTCCTTCTGGTCCACATGTTCACCTTCTTCATCCGCATCATGAGCTATAGTCGTACTCGTAGGCGTCGCCATGGCCTTGGTATCCTCCATCTCGAACTTCCTCACAATGTCCTTGGTGTACTTAGCTTGGTGCACAAATGTTCCTTCCTTTGATTGCTTGATTTGTAGCCCGAGGAAGAACTGCAACTCACCCATCATGCTCATCTCAAATTCCTTGCTCATATCATCTGCAAACCTTGCAACAAGAGCATTAGACGAGCCACCAAAGACAATATCATCCACGTACACCTGCACAATCAGGATATCTCTGCCCTACCTAAGAAAAAACAAAGTCTGATCGACCTTCCCCATCTCGAACCCTCTCTCAAACAGGAACCCCCTCAATCTACCGTACCAAGCTCTAGGCACATGCTTCTACCCATATAGCGCATTCCTCAACTTGTACACTCGGTGGGGGTACTTCTCACTCTCAAACCCCGGTGGTTGCCTCACATACACTTCTTCCTCCAACACACCATTCAAGAAGGTACTCTTCACATCCATTTGGTGCAACATGAACCCTTTAGCCACGAAAAGGCTAGAAGGATCCTAATCGCCTCCAAACGAGCTACGGGAGGAAAGGTCTGCTCATAGTCGATCCCCTCTTTCTGACTGAACCCCTGAGCAACAAGCCTTGACTTGTTTCTCACTACTTCACCTTTCTCTCCCTCTTTGTTCTTCCACACCCATTTTGTCCCAATCGTCTTACACCCTGGGGGAGGGTCAACCAATTCCCAAACTTGGTTCCTCTCAGAGTTCTCCAACTCATCATGCATCAAATTAAGCCAATTATGATCAGATAGTGTGTGTCCAATGTCTTTGGGCTCAAAGGTGGCAACAAAAGCAGCATGAGCGAAATGAGAATTGTTTCGAACCCTCGACCGTGTAGTACGCTTATTCATGTCGCCGATGATCCTTGAAGCTGGGTGATCCACTAGTACTCGCCGGGGAGGTTCTCGCCTTGATGCTACCTCCCCCTCAATAGTAGCTTCTCCTTGATCTTGGTTTGTTGTCGTAGGTGTGGGAGAGGGGCCGTCCATCACCATAGTCAAAATAGTGTGTACATGTTCAGCTGCGGGCACCGCACCGCCATCTTCATCATGTCCATGTTCATGCTCCTCCTACTGAAAGATCTCCTCGCCAAGTTCATCATAACCTGTACACTCAAAGACAAGCTGTTGACGGTGAATTTCTGTCAACCTAGCCATGAGTTTACCTTTAATGTTGGTATTAATTTATTATTCTAACCACTAGAACTAACCCCCCGTATATAACAAGTTCACTCTTGCATGTCAATTTTTGAGTTTATTGTTTACGCAGGAAATCTACGCTAAAGAGGAGACTTTCAGGATAAGTTCATCAAGCAACTTGGAATAAGATCATGAAGCCCGACAAGAGTCAAGACACGCGATGAACATGACTCCAAATGACCCGAGGACCGAAGCGTCAACATGCAAATCTTCAGGGACTCAACCATGAAACGGCGAAGCTTGGATAACAAGATTCAAGCCTTAACCGTGAAGGAAACGACGTCAAAGGCCCACATGCAAGTGCACACAAATAAGGAATCCCGCGAGAAGCAATCGGGCCGAACCGGGCCGAAACGGGTCTGGGCCGGCCTCGGCCGGCCGTCCTGGGCCGACCGGCCCAACCCATTCCGGGCCTCATTCGACACCCCTTTGACCTAACTGCCTCTCGGGCTATTTACAGCCCCCTGGCCGAGAGCCACAAAGAGATACATTCGTCATCCGCCGCTGAGGAGCAGAGAAGAGAAATACACCTCTCCAGAGAGGAGAGGGTCGAGATGGTTGACTAAGGTTGCCCTAGCCGGCGTGGGAACCTTGCATGGAAGACCATGTTGGAGTTCCAGGAGCTAGGATCAAGATCGAGGTAGGATCCCGGTGGTGATCTTGTCCATGTATTACTTCTATGTTGAATTAGTAGGTTGATTCCGATTCTTAGGATCAAGTGCTTTCATTGTGATTTTGTCTTCGTTTGGGTGTTTTCCTCCTCGATCTATCCCGCGGGTAGATTGCATAAGATGTTCTTGTAGCCATGGTGGCTAGAGGTGCATACCCAATCTACCAAACATTTTCATATTGTTCTTCTTGAATTCGCCGAGTAGTACCAACCTGTAAGATTATCCCCGTAATGACAGTACGGTAAAGGAGAAAAACAGGCATCCTCGGAGTCGGAACGAGAGCCATGCTTTTAATGAGATTCGTTTTGCTACATTCTTCTTTACTTTGGAACTTCAACAAAAGACTCGATCCAATCTCTAGATCGGTTCCCCCTCTCTTTCTCTTGCTACCTCCAGTGTGCGGTAGGCTAGATGAGTCTTGATGATGATATAGTAGATTAGATGCAAAAACAACCTCTTGAGATCAAAGCTTTTTTGCTTATTAGATTGGATCTTGCGTTACACATTGTTCCATGGATTCGATACCTTGGGTTCACACTTGAGCGAAGAAGGGTCCCTTGGCTACGATGGTGGACATGTATGCTTGCGAGTCCAAACGAAACTTGATACATATTTTAACCATTAACAAGACCCTTTTTCTGGCACCGTTGCCGGGGAACAAGTAATCAAGATTCAATCTAGTATTGCGTTTGTGAATATTTTCAGTTTTTCTCTTGATTTTTCTTTTTCATCTCTTAATTTTGATCATCCTCAAAACAAAAAAAAATCAATCTAGGGTCTTGCAAAACCCTAGTTTTCTTTTTAGCTTTTGTAAATATTTTGTTTATTGCTAACCCTAACCGGAGATGGACGGCTACATCTCCAACAAAAAACATATACTTTGTGGATGGTCTAGAAAAAGTTTGCAGGCAAAGGTGACGTGCAACACAAGATCTAAAAGTGAAGGCCGAAGAGCGTTGGAATCTCCAAGAGAAACTCTACCTCCAAGATCAAGAGGAGATCAACCTCATTGCCACTCATCCTAGGGAGATCGTTCCTCAAGACCGTCGGAACAATCAACGTCAGCAAGGGGGAAGTCATGTTCGACATGGATGGCGTGAGGAGTGCATTCAAGTCAACGATGATTCAAGGTATGTAACACGATTCATGTTAAATACATTCTACCTCATCATCGCATTGGAAGGGAGGAGTCAAGGGAGAATGAAGCAAAGAAGACACAAAAGTTGTTGCATCCGTCAAGACCAAGAATCAACGCCTGCCTGTGAAGACAAAAAAATGACTAAGCCGAAGAATAAATCTACACCAAAGCCAAGGATGGTGTAGAAGTGGGGCCCCCAAGATTGCAACGCCTGCAAGGAGAATTGATTCGGAGAAGAAGTCTAGCTATAGACTATAAATGAAGTGCTTGGCGGGAGGCAACCCGTTCGTCAAGTCAAGAATAAGCTACCGGGAGGACAACCCGTTGAAGAGTCAAGCTACCGGGAGGGCAACCCGAATAAAATTTTCAAGTTTTTCAAGTTGGTCTTAGAATTAGCTACACATTCCATACTATAAATTTATATGTGGTTGAATAATGTTTAGAGACATTATAATTCCTCGGTCATTTTACTTGAATTTTATATTGATCATAAACCGATGACTTGAGCCATCCCAAGTTTTGTTTGCATCTTTTAGAGAAACTAGTACCAAAAAATTCAGCACCTACCCCAACCTTTCATCCTCTCCATGGTGTTAAGGTTGGCTTGTTTTATATGATAAAAACACGCGAGTAGAGCCTTGCTATGTTTCTTTATGTTTTAATCTTTGATGCATGGTAGGACTCGCGTGAGCCTAATCAACTTCATTTTTTGTTTCACTCAACTTGACATCCATTAGTTTCTCTAGATTTAGAATTTTTGTAAACCCCATTGACTTTATTTTTTATTCAAAATATCTCTCTCGTGTTTGGCCAAAATTAGAACCAAAACCTATACCCCCACGGTCATGCCGGAGGAGCTTGCTATCGATTAATGAAAGCAATCGATCCCGGTGCAACCAAAATAAATTTTATAGTTGTCTTTGATGCCTAAAAGCTCCTCTAATGATATATTTGTACTCATCGCTAGCGCTGAGTTGAGTTTTAAAGTTTCAAAATTAGAGGAGTGATTAGCATCTAAACGTTATTAAGGGAGGTTTTCGAGCTTGATTAACGTAATGTGCCTCACGATGCATCACGTGTCCACCATTTGGCATCTTGGGCACATGAAAACGACAAGCACGGGGGAAAGCAAGGGCCTTGTTTTGTAGAAATTGGTGGAAGCACAAGAGGAAAGGGAACAAGTTGTGACATGAAGTAAAACAATGGAGGTGGAAGATGAATCACGCAAGCGAAGGTCTGGTTGTGAATGGTTTGGGCAATGGAATCTCGTGGATCGCGTGGACACATGGTAAGAAGGGAGCAAAAAGCATCTCAGAGAAAGATCAAGCCCCCGGTGCTCCCCTTTGCCTGATAAGTAATTTATGTATTTGTTAAATTGTGTTGTTGAGTTCATAGCCCATAAGTTTCAGAAACAACCTAGAAAAAATTGTTCATGGTGTTGTAGGATCTTTTCATGTAATAGACTAATCTTTTATTTTATTCATGTTGATAATGCTTTGATGCCTAAGGCTAGCTACCATGCTTAATGTGAGTATGGGTCCGTTGCTCCCGTAGATCCCATCAACATATATTTTGTAGGTTTTAGCTAAAGTGGCCTTATGTACACACCTTAATAAATTAGTATAGCTTCACCTTAATAGGTGGTTGCATGTTCAAGAATCCATAAACCCTATGGGGCTAAAATCTATCCTAACTTGTGCACCTCACTCACCACCCTCTATCAATAATAATAAAGAGAATTCACCATAATAAACTCCACCCTCCATATACTTCTCTTGTGTGTTTTTCCACCGGCAAGAAACCCCCAGTGCACTCGTTGTGAGTTAGTGCAACAACAATGTGGAATATAGCCACCAATTTCTTCACCTAGAAGACACGATCATCGAAGGCGCCATCATCGAGCTCTTCGAGGAAGCACTCGGTCCCCGAGTCTCCCCGAATCATGGAGGAAGATGTGTCACCACCGAGGAGCGACACGCTACCCCTCGGTGGCATGAGGAGTACACGAAGTTCATCCATGCGGTACACCGAACCGCGAGGACACGCGGAAGAGTCACCCGTTCCACCATGGTGCTCAACTCGTTCATCCGCTCCACCACCATACACTACGAGGTGTTCCAATGGATGTATCATGAAGACGGAGGAGGAGGAGGTGAGGTGTGTTCGTCTTGAGAAGAGGCTTGTGCCAAATTTTGACTTCGATGACAACACCCTCCAAGTGTTGGATTCTACTCAGATATCAAATCTTGAGCAACCTTGGATGGGTGCGATTCTTTATGGAGTTGGTGTGAATACTCACAAGAAGCTTGATTCGGAAGTTCTTATGACATTAGCACTGGTCATTAGTGAAGGAGTATTGTGCCTCTCATTCCGCCTTGAAGATGAAGAACAACTAGTTCCTTATGGATATATTGGAGAACTACTCGGTTACAAGGAACCCCAGGCAAGTTGATGTTAGAAGGATTTTTGAGCAATGATTTCGAGAGAAGATTACAAGGAACCCAAAATTTCTCCTTGTTGGGATTTCTTTGAAGGTCGAGTACATGAAGCAAGGAAAATATATTAGTGGAGATTAGAGGAGAGGGTGCAAGTTGACGTTCCTCTTTCCAACATAGTGCTGAATTTATTTGTTGAAGGGAGACAAAAATTGGTTAGAGGAAGGATTTCTTGTGCCGACGAAAAAGATTAAAAAGGAATATTGTGTAAGAAGGATCATCCTCCGTAGCCCAAGACGAAGGAGGGGCTGCGCATGAAGCTAATAAACAACCATGGAAGGATTCCAATGCCACCACCATATGAAGTATGTCAAATGCAAGCATGGGGGAGTGGGGCAGCCATGCCACCACATCCTCCACCATACATGTTCCCAACAAAGTTTTCATGGCGCTCCATCCAACAAATGCAAGAAGAAGGGACCGCAAACATCGCTTATAAAATTGGTCGCCTTCACCATTGGAGGACCGGCACAATCACAATACAAGCAAGGATACAACACGCCAGATCATCAATATCAACCACCGGAAAATAAAGGAAGGAGGAAGAGAAGAAAATAATAATGCTTTCAAAACCAGTTTGATTTTCTCCTTTTCCTTTTCTTTATTTTCAGCTTTTGTGCAAGTTTATATATGTGTAGCATTTTCTGTTTTTATTTATTTTCAGCATGTGTGATAATAGTAGAGTTAGTTTAAGATCACCATGAATAAAGTTTCCCACCTTGATCAACCTTTGGTAAAAATATCAAGTTGATACCATGATAATATATGATGAAAAGTTGTTGCTTTGCTCAACTTTTGTACTTGTTTTATGCATGATTAAGCTAATGCTCTCTTCATATGAACCTGAAATTAATTAAATGCTAGCTTAATCTTTTGTGGAGGTTATGATAAAAATAAGACCCATAGTGTTATTTTCATGCTTTCAATTTTGGATGAGTTAAAGATGATTTGTTCTTAAAAATATATATGCTAACCTTGTCATTAATGCTACTTGCATTTTGCTCTACCTATCCAAAGCCACATATATATTGAGTGCATAAACCTTAGTATACAAGAACTATTCTTAGGTGAGTTATTTCAGGCCATGATTTCTCTGGCCCAAGACTAAGAAGCTGGTCATTCCGTTTTTCTGTATCTATCTTTTTGCTAGCCTCACTATTCGTGCATTGTGTATCCCCACATCGAAGATTTCAAAAACCTCGCCGGATATCCACCCTTAAAACCAAAAATATCATCTTTTGTGTTTACCTCCTTGACCACAACCTATCATTGAGTATGGGTCGTCAATTCAAGGGAGATCGCAAGATGGTGCCAAGGTTGAAGATTTCAAGTATCTCTCCAAGGGAAATATATTTCTAGTACCTACCTTATCTCTATCACTTCTTTGCCCGAGGACGAGCAAACGTCTAAGCATGGGGGAGTAGGTAGGTACAATGCAATTTAGAGTTCAAGGGGAACAAATAAAAAATGATGAAAGAAAAAAAAGAAGAAAAAAATGAGTATAAAGAAAAGAAAAAAGATAAAGAAAAAATACGTATGAGAAAAGAATATATATATATATATATGAGTTCATAAAAATAAAATAAAGTGAACTCACCGGTTCTCTAAAGTGCATTAGGAATCTCAAAAGTTTCAAGATTTAAGATCCAAACTCATTTTTTCTAACCATGTGCAATCCGATAACGAGGACTTACTTTGTTCCTCAGAATCACTTTTTGCCATTTGCACATGTCCAACTATCTCAAGGTGTGTGTATTTTTCTCTTCCCCCTCCTTGATATAAAATTATTTTCCAATGACCTTTTTGACGAGTCTCGGTAAGACCATGAGAAGCTTGTCTTGTATTGACAACATCTCATTTATAATATCTTGGTACGACTAAACTTTTCCCATATAGCTCCACATAAAGCCTTTCACTATATATATTGAGAGAGGAAAGGAGTAGAATGAATAGGCTTTGAGAGACAATATGAGATGAGAGTACAAGAGCAAGATGCAAAGAAGTTTACTTTTGAACTTGGTTTAGCTCTTTTCCTTCATCTCGCTCTTAATTTAAATATTTCTAAGATTCATTTGAAATTTTGGAGCATGAGGTAATTATATGTGGGAAGTGCTTAACTAATATCAACTCTCCATAAGGATGAAGGTTAGTACATTATGGAACTTTAACAATTAAATCCTTGAGAGCATTATGTTTTCTCGTGTATGATCAAGTGTAGGGTATAAGCAATGAAAGGCAATGCTGATATTCATTAAAGGCTTACTCGAGGACGAGCAAGGTTTAAGCATGGGGGAGATGTTGACAGTGAATTTCCGTAAACCTAGCCATGAGTTTACCTTTAATGTTGGCATTGATTTATTATTCTAACCACCCGAACTAACCCCCCGTATATAACAAGTTCACTCTTGCATGTCAATTTTGGAGTTTATTGTTTATGCAGGAAATCTACGCTAAAGAGGAGACTTTCGGGTTAAGTTCATCAAGCACCTTGGAATAAGATCATGAAGCCCGACAAGAGTCAATACACGTGATGAACATGACTCCAAATGACCCGAGGACCGAAGTGTCAACGTGCAAATCTTCAGGGACTCAACCATGAAACGGTGAAGCTTGGATAGCAAGATTCAAGCCTTAACCGTGAAGGAAACAACGTCAAAGGCCCACATGCAAGTGCACACAAATAAGGAATCACGCGAGAAGCAACCGGGGAAGAAACCGGGGCCGAACTGGGCCGAAACGGGACTAGGCCGGCCGGCTTGGGCTGACCGGCTTGGGCCGACTGGCCCATCCCATTCCGGGCCTGGTTCAACACCCCCTTTGACCTAGCTGCCTATCGAGCTATTTATAGCCCCCTGGCCGAGAGCCACAAAGAGATACATTCATCATCCGCCGCCGAGGAGCAGAGTAGAGAAATACACCGTTCCGGAGAGGAGAGGGTCGAGATGGTTGACTAGGGTTCCCCTAGCTGGCGTGGGAACCTTGCATGGAAGACCACGTCGGAGTTCCAGGAGCTAGGATCAAGATCGAGGTAGGATCCCGGTGGTGATCTTGTCCATGTATTACTTCTGTGTTGAATTAGTAGGTTGAATCCGATTCTTAGCATCAAGTGCTTTCGTTGTGATTTTGTCTTCGTTTGGGTGTTTTCCTCCTCGATCTATCATGTGGGTAGATTGCATAGGACGTTCTTGTAGCCATGCTGTCTAGAGGTGCATACCCGATCTACCAAACATTTTCACCTTGTTCTTCTTGAATTCTCCGAGTAGTACCAACCCATAAGATTATCCCCTGTAGTGATAGTACGGTAAAGGAGAAAAACGGGCGTCCTCGGAGTCGGAACGAGAGCCATGCTTTTAATGAGATTCGTTTTGCTACATTCTTCTTTACTTTGAAACTTCAACCAAAGATCCCATCCAATCTCTAGATCGGTTGCCCCTCTCTTTCTCTTGCTACCTCCGGTGTGCGGTAGGCTAGATGAGTCTTGATGATGATCTAGTAGATTAGATGCAAAAACAACCTCTTGAGATCAAAGCTTTTCTGCTTATTAGATTGGATCTTGTGTTACACATTGTTCCACGAATTCGATACCTTGGGTTCAAACTTGAGGGAAGAAGGGTCCCTTGGCTATGACGGTGGACTTGTACGCTTGCGAGTCCAAACGAAACTTGATACATATTTTAACCATCAACACAAGCTGACTACGTGGCTGTGTCTCGTCGAAGGTTACCTCACAAGTCTCCATGATTTGGTTAGTTTCAAGATTGAGCACACGATATGCTCTAGAGTTAGATGCTTAACCAAAGAAAATACCATCGACCGACCTAGCCTCAAACTTGTCCAACTTCTTCCCTTTCTTAAGGATAAAGCACTTGCAACCAAAGACATGGAAGTGACTCACCTTGGGTGTGCTACCGTGCATCAACTCGTAACAGGTTTTCTTCTTTTGCACTCTGAGGTAGATCCTGTTTGAAACATAGCATGCGGTATTCACCGCCTCAGCCCAGAACCTTCTCGGAGTCCTATGCTCATCAAGCATCGTCCGAGCCATCTCACACAAGATTCTGTTTTTCCTTTCCACAACACCATTCTGGGGAGGCGTATACAGACTCAAAAACTAGTGTTCAAGACCTAAGTCATGGCAAAAGGTTTCAAAACGAGAGTTTCTGAATTTTGAGCCATTGTCACTGCGAATCGCTCGTGTGGCATCTCCGTGCCTCTCATTCCTCAACCTCAAGACAAGATCTCGAACAAAACCAAACATCTCCCCTTTCTCCTCCAGAAAGAACACCCGCACATACAAGAGTAGTTGTCCACCACAACAAGGACGTACCACTTCCCACCCGCAGATCGCAAACGAGTTGGGCCAACAAGGTCCATATGGAGCAGCTCGCATGGACGCTCAGTCATCACATCGGTGAGAGGCGGGTGAGAAGAGGCTACCATCTTGGCATGCCTACACGGCGCACAAACCAACTCTTTTTCAAGCCTCAACCGTGGCAATCCTCGGACCAAATTGAGTTTACTCAAGCGAGACAAAAGGTTAAAGCTCAAGTGGCCCAACTTCCTATGCCACTTCCACAACTCACTCGAAGAACCAGCCAAGAAACAACGCTCAACACCAGAAGACTGAGAAAAATCAGCTCGAAACACCTAACCCTCGAGAACGACCATACAAATAAGGTCCCCTCGAGAATCCTAAATCCGAGAACCACCAGGCCGAAACAACACCTCAAAACCCTCATCCAATAGCTGGGACATAGAAAGCAAATTGTATCCAAGAGATTGAACAAGAGCAACACGCCTGAGAGTGATCTTGTCACTCACCTTAATCTCACCTTCTGGCAGCGCACGCCCTCGCCCGTTGTCCCCAAAAGTGATGTACCTCTTTGTCACCACCGGTATGAGACTTGAGAACCACCCCTTGTCTTCGGTCATATGCCTCGAGCAACCAGAGTCAATCAACCAAATGTTCCTCAAGTCTCCCACCTGAAATTCAAAAACGAGCACGTGAGCGAACAAATGACTCAGCACTGGGGTTAGTACCAAAAGAGTAAAACCAGTGTCGAGCCATTTTCTCGAAAGTAGGTTAGCACACTCCAAAGCATATCTCCTATCAAACCTACCTCCACGAACACCACCACGGTAACCACTACGAGGGAACCAACCCTCTCTACCTAGAGGAGGACCAAAACCACGAAAGGAAAACTGTGGACCGTCCCTCCTCTCCATCTCAAAGCTACGACTCCTCACATCCCCGTATTGAGCACGAGGAGGAGAACGTCTAGCAAACTAACCACCTGCAAACTTTCCAAACCAACCACCAGAACCACGACCTCCAGAACCAAACCTAGCATCTGTATGAGCACGAAACCCAAAGTGTTGTCTGTCCAGACCTGCACCGGTCTGACCAGTGTGGTGCACCGGTCTGACCGGTGTGGTGCACCGGTCTGACCGGTGTAGCCTGACCAGCAGCACCTCCTGCAGCCTTTCTCTCTCCCCAAGCCGGAACTGTTCTCACACTCTCCTTGGCCCTGGGCATCTGCACATGAGGCTCAAGTACACCATTAGAAGGGCAGTACTTGTCCTTGTTAGCCCACTCCTTCGCCGTTCTCTCCTCACACTTCTTCTTGAAGCAAAACTCACCCTTGTGACCATCTCTCCCACAATAGTCACAATGAAACTTCACAAGCTTAGGTTTAGGCTTGGGTTGGGGCTACTCACTTGGTTTCTTCCCACTCGGCTTCTCAACCGGTTTCTCCTCACTAGGCTTCTCACTCTCTTTCCCAAAGAACACTTTCCCCGAAGTGCTTATGAATTTTATGGGCTTTTGGAAATCATTTGTGGAGTGAGGGAATATGGGTGGATCTGGATTTGTGTCGAGTTTGTTTAGTAGTGGGTTGGGTTTAGGAACATAGGCATTCTTGTGGTGGGATTTTGGTGGTGCACGGATATCACCAATCTTTTCTTCTCCCTCACCACTAGACTCCCCAATCTTCTCCGACCCAAACCCACACCCATCTTGGCACTTATAGGTCTCCATCATCATTCTCAACTGGGGTTCATGTCCCGACAGCCAACCCATCATTTTTCTCAACTCATCATTCTCATCCTGCAAACGATCAACATAATGTGCAAGTTCCAGATTCTTCAAAGCATGCAATTCACAGGTAGAGCAAGAAGTGGGAATAGGTTCTTTTAGCTTAGCCTCAAGCGAAATAGTGTAAGCATGCATGTCATCAATTTTCTTATGCAAGAAAGGGCAAGAAGTGCAAGCACCTAGTAAAGCAGATCTAGACTTAAGCTCAGCCACTTCAACCTAAGCACATCTAGTTCCTCACACTTGGAGGCATGATTTTCCTTAAACAAGGCAAGATCAGCTAGAAAGATAAGACAATCAGCACATTCAACTTCATTAAAGACAACAGGTGAAGCTTTCAGAGAATCAATTTCAAGCTTAGCATCCAAATTCTGTGTTTCTAGCTCAGCCACTCTAGTTCTAGCATCCTCAAGCGAGGCCCTAAGCTCTTTCCTCATCTTCTTGGCCTCTATAAGCATGTCCTCACGATTATCAAGCAACAAGCCAAGCCGTTCATTCTCCTGATGCAAGAAGGGAAGTTCATCATGCACCTCGTCGTCGGAATCGGAGTCTGAGTCGCTCTGGTTGCTCTTCTTGCTGCCGGAACTCAGCGCCATGGTGCAGAAGCCGTCTCTAGCGAAGCAGCTCAGCCTGCTAGGTTCTTGGACGACTTCGTGCACTTGCTTCGATCACCTTCATCTTCACTGCTACTCGAGCTCGAGGTGGAGTACGCGAAACTGGAGTCGACGTCGCTCGCTCCAACCGTCGCTCGGGCCTTGCCTCAGCTCTGCTTCTTCCTCGATTTGTCACTCGTCCTTGTACTTGCCCTTGTGCTTGTGCTTGTGGTCATGCCTTGAGCGGTACTTGCCATCCGTCTTCAACTTGTCCTTGTAGCTATCCTTGTTCTCGACCTTCTTGGGGCAGTCGGCGACGAAGTGTCCCGGCTTGCCGCACTGGAAGCATGTCCTAGTGTTCCTCCTCATGTTCACCCGGTTCTCGTACAGCCTCTCGAACCGCCTCGTCAGCAGCGCCAACTCGTCCTCTCCAAGCACGTCGAACTCCTCATCTGGCACAGACATCAAAGAGGACAAGGAGAACATCCTGGTGGATGGGTTAGCGTTAGACTTTCCTTTCAAGCCACCGCTGAGGGCAAGACTATGAGAGTCAGTCGGGCCCTCAATTTTGCAGGTCATGCCCGGTCCACCTCAGCCGACTTGAGCTTCAAGAACAGCTCGTTCACTGTCAAAGTGTCGTACTTCTCTGACTCTACAATGGCCTCGAACTTTCCGCCCCAAACCGCACGATCCAATGAGTGTAAGAGCTTGCCGGCTCTATCATGATCATCGTACGGGAGCACGTCCACAATGGCCCTGATGTTGTTGACCACAACCATGAACCTCTGAAACAGGGCAGCGATGGACTCACCGGGGCGATGGGTGAAGTTTTTGTACTCTCTCCGGTAAGTCGCATACATCCGAGCCTGAACCTGAGGTTTCCAACATGAGCTTCCTTCAACACCGACTAGATTCTACAAGCCAAGCTCTCCGTGTGCACCCGATCGAATTCAGACTGACACAGAGAACGAAACAAGTAGTCGACCGCCTTGTTGTTGGCGTCGAACATGTCCCTCGATCTTGGAGCGAGGAATTTCATCAGCTGGACATAGCTTGTGTCCACTGTGACATCCCAAAGGATCTGACCCTTTCCGCGGAGGAACGTCGCCATCCGCTTACTCCACATCTGGTAGTTTTTGCCATGAAAGTGTGGAGGACCCGAACCTCGTTCCTGGTATACCATCCTTGGATCTTAGACTGGTTAGAGTCAATCAAGACCCTTAACTGGTTCTTATACCACTTGAAGGACCGAAATGGCGAACCAGAGAGGGGGGAGTGAATGGGAGCCGATAAAAATTCTTCTCGAAGGAGATAGAGACTCCAACAAGATGAACTCGACTTCCAACACACGTCTCCGACTCAACTACCCAAGTTGGTCAAGACCACGTAGCCACTGGAGTGCTACTGATCCTAGGAACCAACAAACAACCTTCCGAGCCAAAACACACCAACTCGCACAGCGAAAACTTGCACGGCTTGCTGTCTGTGCTGCACCAGTCAGACCGATGGCCTGTGCCGGTCTGACCGGTGACACCGGTCAGACCGGTGGACAGAATCGGTCTGGCCGGTGGCTGCAGCAGCCTCACAACAAATGTTCCAGAGAGCCTCAGTGACTTCTCTAGGCCCTGTAACCAAAACACCCCCAAAAACACAACCTGCAAGGAAGAAGAACCCTTCACAAACCCAAGCAAAACACCTCCAAAACAGCCAAGAACTGACCAGCAACAACTCGACCCAAAGACACATGGAACAAGCAACTCACCCGAGGCAAATCCCACAGAAGGCACACACCGGTCAGACCGGTCACTAGCATCGGTCAGACCGGTCATGCCTGGGCAGCTCGGGATGAACAACACCCGCGGGTCAACTCCTCCAAAACCAACTCCGATCTCCCGATTCGCTCCACGGTTTCAAACAAGGCTTTGGGGCATAGTAGGAACTCCTCATGGGCACTCCATAGCCAAGTTATGGTCCACCAAAACTGATTGAATCAAGAGGAATCGAAGAAATCCCGCCAAGAACTCCTCTAACCGTAGAACACCGAAAACCCCAAAATCGAGCCCCTTTGCTCATGGATTTGGGAGGGGAATCAAAGGGAAAAGAACCACGAAGGGCTCATGCATACACCTCCCATCAAATCCCAAAGAGAAAGGCCTCGAAATCACTCCTAGAAAATCGCCAAGAAAAGGCTCCGAAAATCACCAAAAAGAACGAACGGGAACAACACATCCAAGCCTTGAGGAACCACACCGAATCATCTATACATCACAAAGAGGTTCATACAAGGTCTAGCTTGCCGCCCGATCATCCATCCCTCTCACAAGATCTCACCATGAAGCTCTCAAGCTAGTCCTATAGAAATCCTAGGGAAAATAGGAAGGGAAAATAGGAAAACCAAATGAGCTAGGGTTCCAAGAGATGGCTGTCATCCTCTCACCTCTTGGGTTATATGGAGGCAACCAAAAGTCTAAAATACCCTTACTAGCTAATTAGGGATACATGCCCCTCGAGGGCGGTTTCGGAAGTCTTTGCCATCGCTCCATCAGACGGATGCCCAGCAACCACAAACTTGCTTAGTCTCGACGCAAGCCTTGCGATCCCGACGTGTGTCCTCCGCTTCGAAGTCTCCAGACTGCGTCATTGCACACCCCACCGGTCAGACCGGTCCGATGCTGCTGCACCTCCGTCTTCGGTTCTTCGGTCTTGGCTTTGTGGATCAACCAAGGAACCCAGTGGTTTTTTGGTGATCCACTGGAAACCCCGCGAACTCGGTGTAGCCTCCGCCAATCGCCACTCATGACTCAGCTCCCACGTAGTCCCCGCTCGACCGTAGTTTTGAGGCTCAACCAAGAAACCGTCCATGACTTCATCTTGCTGTTCTTGCCACCATGCGGCCCGCACTTGACTCCGCTGGCCACCGAGTCCGTCGAACGAAGCCTACTTGTATTCTTCACACCTGGTGGCCTCACCGGCAATGACCTTTCACACTTGTTCTTCACCTGCACCAACACCAGTCAAGCCGCAACCGGTACCTGCAATACTTAGCCAAGAATCAGTCCACACAACGTTGTCAATCACTCATCACACCAGGAAGCGACCATCCACCGATCCTCGAACCACACATGGTCCTCACTACCAACCAAGGAAATTTGAATATGCACGCAAACTTTCCATGCCACAACCAACCACCTCATAGTATGAAATGATGAGGTGTCTCAATAGATATCACCGTGATCATGATATAGTAAGGACCTAGCTTCAGCTAAAGGTGTGTGTGTGTGTGTGTGTGTGTGTGTGTGTGTGTGTGTGTGTGTGTGTGTGTGTGTGTGTGTGTGTGTGTGTGTGTGTGTGTGTGTGTGTGTGTGTGTGTGTGTGTGTGTGTGTGTGTGTGTGTGTGTGTGTGTGTGTGTGTGTGTGTGTGTGTGTGTGTGTGTGTGTGTGTGTGTGTGTGTGTGTGTGTGTGTGTGTGTTGTAGTTTGACATATGTGCATTTTGCATGATCATTTGTTATATTTTTTGTGTATTGTAGATTGACGTCGGACCTAGTGACGTAAGACTCAACGAGAGACACATTCTCAAAATGGTGCATATTTATGTCGTTACATTTTGCATGAAGTGAAGTCCTAAGGGCCAATATCATCACCCTGAACATCATTTGTTAGTTGAGGATAAATTTGGTAGCCTACGTGAGTGGGAGACTCAAAAAATACCGCGTGGCATGATATGATGCCTAAACTTTATCAGTGGCAAGACTTGTTGTCGACGATGGGATGTAGTGATTTAGATATGTATATGGATTTCTTTTCATATTATTGTATGTATGCTTAATTTAGAATTTGTGTTGCTTTCATTACATCAATTATCAAAATATGCGTTGATTCACAATGGTGGGAACATAGGTTCGACAAATTTGAATTTCAAACATTCAAAATTTTGGCGGGAAACAGGTTCAACAACTTTGAATTTCGAACATTCAAAATTTTGGTGGGAAGGACATTTTCCAGTTGTGGGTGACATCATCACTCGCACCTGGAAAAACATTTCCAAGTAGCGGGGTGACCCACACCTAGAAAGGCTCTATACCGGCTCCTAGAAACTGCCATTTCTAAAAGCGACAGCTAGGAGCGGGTTTCGCGCACACACCTAGAAATGTGAATCCGCTCACTACCCATGTAGTAGTGGTTCTAAACCTCCTTATGCCTTTCAACGCACTACCCCATGCAAACCGTCACATTTTAGGAAAAAAATTTGAACCGAAATATAAGGAAAACATTTAGTTAATCACCAACATGAACCATAATATAATCCCAACTCATCTTCCACAATGGATTATAGATAACCATATATGTCAAACAACCCAATTTTGATAACTTGTACGACCATACAGAAGCTTCACACATCTCACAACTTTAGCTCCAAATCCAGCTCGTCCTCACTGCCACTGTTCCTCTCTGACAATTCATCCGGAGAAGGTAGCTCTGCCTGCATGTTTAAGGCGCAAGGGCCTGTGTCCACTGACGATCGTGGCAGCGCATTGCCAGATGACTCCCTGTAAACTGCCAGTTCCACCGTCTGGAGTCGTAGATCCTCGAGTGTCAATCTGTTGTTGCCCAGCACGAACCTTGTCCATGGGTTCTCCATCATAGCCAGCGGTGGAGCTGGTGGCCTGCCAACGCCAAGCATGGCGGCTGACAGAACGACAGAGCCTTGTGGAGCAATGGCAGGAACCAGGGATCTGAAAACCAGAAGCTTACTGGGTTGGCCATCTTGGTGCATCGGTGGCCTGAAAACAGGAAGCTTATTGGGCGACCCTGGTGTCACAGCCCCTGTCTGCATGGCCAGCCTATTGGCAGTCGGTGGTGCAGGTAGCTGGGTGTTGCTTTCCATGGCAGAGGTACCTAGCACCTGAGACAGCAGATGTGCATAGTTTAGGTTAGTTTGTTTGAGGCAAATGCAAATTTATCAACTGAATATATACTGCATGATTATACACGATTGTTTAAGTAACAGAAATTCAAATAATTTATGTTGTCTTCTCCATGATGAAGATATATAACTGAATGTGTGTGTGTGTGTGTGTGTGTGTGTGTGTGTGTGTGTGTGTGTGTGTGTGTGTGTGTGTGTGTGTGTGTGTGTGTGTGTGTGTGTGTGCAAGGAAGCACACTAGATCACTAGATTTAATAATTCAGATAAAGTTTAAGATGACCAGTGTACTATATGATAACTGTTGCATTCCCAGCTCACTGTGTAAAGCCTGTGCAAATACTACTGTTATGATGTTTATTTACATGTAAATGTTTTAAGGTGGAGAAAACAATATGGGATAAGTTTTATCATACATAAGAGAACAAATTATGCACTTTATGCTAGTGACTAAATCAGGGAAAAACAAACTGGGCATTTGGAGAGTTTTCTTCAAGTTGAAACAACATCATATTCAAGTAGAGGAATTTGCACAGGAAGGATGACATCAAGCGTATCCGTTACATGGTATTGAACTAAAACAATTCTTTTTAACCAGGAATCAAGTGTGAATCGCATTACCTGAACTTGATCCTTAATTTGCCGTGTCTACTACTTGTTTGATCACGGCATAAGCTTTGTGCAGCTCCTTCCTCTTACAAGTACTAAAAACAATGAGGATGTGAAAGATGATGAAGACATAAATAGGATAAACGATGGTCCAGATAGATCCTGTAATGCTACCTGAATTTCTGAGCAAGAAAACAAGTAATAATTAATTGAAGAATAGTCGCAGATCAAAAAGAAACTAATAGTACAGTGCTGCAAGATAAATGTGGTGTTATGCCTAAAAGAAACATGAATGGTAAGAGAAAGGAAAAAATATTTTCAATTTACAACACTTTCCACCAAGGGCATTGTCAAAATTTCATTACTGGAAGCAAGAAAATTACAGAGCAATAAGTCAGAGATTACTGTTAGCAAGAGGTATTTAGGGTAATGGTTAGAGGCCCATCGGGCCCTAGGGTGTGCCGGCGCACAGGCTGCGCCGCCCCCCCCCCCCCTCTTTGGATAGGATAGACGGCAGCCTATATATGTACACCCCTGTACTCCTATCAATTCAATCCATTATTCCCTTGCATTGTATATTGCTTACATGGTATCACGAGTTAGGGTTCCATCCCGGCTCGATTCCGCTGCCATCCCGCGCCCACGCCGCCCCTAGGCCGCGCCCAGTCAGGCACCATGCCCGACTCCCCTACTCCCTCCAATGCAGGCGGCGACACCTCCAAGCGGCTCGTGTTGTCGGACGACGAGCGCGACGAACGCGCCAAGGTCCTCCAGGCCAAGCTTGACACCACCCTCGCCGAAGCAGAGGCCGCCCTCGCCGCGCAGGAGCGCGACGATGCCGTCGCACGCGTCCGCGCCACCCACGCCAAGGCGGCCGCGCGCGCGCGCCGCCGCCGCCGAAGGAGATCCCGATGCCAATCGGGACGATCCCGACGCCCACCCGGACTCCAAGGTGGAGGACGACGCCGCCCCTCATCGCGATACTATTGAATCGCTCCACCTCACCATGCTTCAACACGAGGCTGCTACCCTGGTCCATCTGCACGCCCATGCGACCAACGTGCAGAACATCAGGAACCTCGTCCATGTCGTCCTCGACCTCGCCGCCAGCAATTACAATCGCTAGCGCGATCAGATCCTCCTCGTCATTGGCAAGTACTCGTTGGAGTCTCACGTCCTCGCCGATCTCCCCGCGCCCAACATCCATGATTGGGTGTGCATGGACTGTGTCGTCAAGTCCTCGATCGTTGGAACCATCTCCACCGACCTCACCGAGACCGCCATCGACCGGAACGCCACCGCCCGCACCGTCTGGCGCACACTAGAGGATCAGTTCCACGGGAATCGGGAAGCCCGCGTCCTCCAGCTCAACGTCAAGTTCCGCAACTTCGTCCAAGGCGACCTGTCGGTGACGAACTACTCCCGGGAGCTCAAGGGCATGGCGACGACTCTCCGCGATCTCAGGGAAGATGTCACTGATAGCACGCTGACCCTCAGTCTCATCCGAGGGCTCAACGAGCGCTTCCGCGAGGTCGGCCGTCTGCTCCGCCACGACATCCCCTTTCCCCAGTTCAAGGACGCCGTCAACGAATTGCTTTTGGAGGAGATGACCTCGACACCACCCTCCTCCACGCCTCCCACAGCGCTCCTCGCTGCCAGGCAGACCGCCGCTCCCGGCGCCTCACAGTCTGCCCAACGCCCCAAGTCTCCACGCAACGGGGGCTCTCAGTCCGGGGGCGCCGGCTCTAGTGGATCCTCACGTCCCCGCAAGGACAACCGCCGCAAGGACGATCGCCGCCGCAAGTCGCGCCCTCCCGGGAACGCATCCTCCACCGCCAATGGCAGACACAACAGCAGCAAGGGCCCCTCGGCGCCCAGCACAGGCGACGCCTCCTGGCCCTCCTTCCTGCAGCTGTGGGCCGGGGCCATCCAGATGTGGCCCGGCCCCGCTCTTCCATGCCATTGCCTCCCGCACCGGCTCAGCAGCAACAGGCGCAGGCCCTGCTTGCACAGCAGGCCCAAACCTACGTCATCCACCAGGCGCAGACGCAGGACTTGGCGCAACACCAGGCGGCCCAGGCCGCCCAGGGACAGCAGGCGCAGCTCGCCTGGACGCCCGGCCACGGGCCGGCTGTCTCTCCAACCGGGTGGGATCAGCAGTCCCTCGCACCAGCGTTCAGCACCGCCTCCCTAAACCAGCCTCCCTCCCAGGACTCTGGTACTTCGACTCAGGTGCTACCTCTCACATGACCTCTGATCCTTCATCAGTTTGACACTCTTTTTTTACGCGGTATCCCTCGTCCATTGTTGTCGGTAACGGGTCCCTTTTACCTGTCACTTCCACTAGTACAGCATCACTTCCGGGTCCTTTTTCCCTTAATAATGTCCTAGTTTCACCTAGCCTTATTAAGAACCTGATTTCTGTGCGTCAGTTCACCACCGATAACACCTAGTCTGTCGAGTTTGACCTCGCCGGTTGTTCTGTGAAGGATCTGGAGTCTTGGAGGGTTCTCGTCCGATGTGAGAGCGCCAGTCCACTCTACCAGCTGCGTGTCCCCACCGCCACTGCTCTTGTCGCTGGCTCCTCACCACTGTGACATCGCCGCCTCGGTCACCCCGGAGATGAAGTTTTGTCTCAGTTAGTGTCGGTCATACATTCATGTAATAAAGAACTTGGTTCTTCCTTGTGTCATGCCTGTCAGCTTGGTCGTCACATTCGGTCACCCTTCCCAACATCCACCTCGCGTGCAACTAGTAATTTTGATCTCATACATTGTGACCTCTGGACATCACTAGTGGTTAGCGTCTCGGGATTTAAATACTAATTGGTCATTCGTGATGATTGCTCGCATTACTTGTGGACGTTTCCACTACGCCTGAAGTCTGACACTCTCCCCACATTGGCTAACTTGTTTACATATGTGACCACTCAGTATGGTGCCACCATAAAAGCCGTCCAGTGCGACAACGGCCGGGAGTTTGATAATGCCAGCTCGCGCATGTTCTTCCTCACGCACGTCACTCACCTCCGCATGTCATGTCCCTACACCTCCGCCCAGAACGGCAAGGCCGAGCACGTGATTCGTTCCACAAATAACATCATTCGCTCGCTCTTGTTTCAGGCCAGCATGCCACCTTCATATTGGGTCGAGGCCCTCAACACGGCGACGGTCCTATTTAACATCCTGCCCACCAAAACCTTAGGGTTCATCACACCACAGTTCGCCCTCCACGGTGTTCTTCCATCATACGATCACCTTCGTGTCTTTGGTTGTGCCTGTTATCCGAACCTCTCTGCCACCACCGCAAATAAACTTGCGCCACGCTCCACTCTTTGCGCCTTCCTTGGTTACTCTCCTCATCATAAGGGGTACTGCTGCCTTGACCTCTCCACCAACAGGGTTATTGTCTCCCGTCATGTGTCCTTTAACGAGACCCGATTCTCGTTCGTCGACCCTTCCTGCACAATTCGTGCGGATGATTTTGAGTTTCTGGATTCTGTTCCTACTAATGTGCTGGTCCCCATTGGCCCAACACGATCCTCTTTGTCTGCAGGTCCACTCGGCGCCACCACCACGCAGCCACGTGCGGCTCCTGACACCACCGTGTCCGGGGGTGCCTCGGTCCCTCCCAGCCTGACCGGGCCACCTCCCGGCTTCCCGCTGCTTCCCACCGGCCCGCCGGGCGCCACCGGCCACCGGGTAGCGGCCCCCGTCGCTCCTTCGTCGACGAGACACTGCGGTCGGCCACCGCCGGCCGCGTCTTCATCGCCGGCATCGTCGCCCGAACCGGCGGCCCAAACTGTGCCGACCGCTACACCACTGAGGTCTGCCGCCTCGGTGCCACAGGCGGCTCCGTCGCCCATCCTGCCACAGGCGGCCCCCACCTCACCGCAGCTTACCACTGCCCGCCGTCGGATGCCCGTTGCTCCTCTGCCGCACTTCTACACTCGTCGACAACATCCTCCTGCTGGTCCTCCGCCCTTACCCAAGGGCGTCGTGCCTGTTTCTTCGGTGATCAACCAACACGGCATGACCACCAGGGCCAAGGCGGGGTATCATCTACCGGTGCTCTACCACGCCTCACCATTGTCACCTGTTCTGAAGACCTTCCGCAGCGCCCTCGCCGATCCGAATTGGCGTGCTGCTATGGAGGAGGAGTATGGCGCCCTGCGCGCCAACTGGACATGGGATCTGGTTCCACGTCCTCCGCGGGCCAATATCATCACCGGCAAGTGGATTTTCAAGCACAAGTTTCAGGCTGACGGTTCCCTTGAGCGATACAAGGCGCGTTGGGTTCTCCATGGTTTCACACAGCGCCCAGGTGTTGACTTCAATGAGACCTTTAGTCCGGCTGTCAAACCAGCCACCGTGCGCACCGTGCTATCCTTGGCACTGTCTCGCTCGTGGCCGATTCATCAACTGGATGTGAAGAACGCCTTCGTTCATGGCACTCTCTCCGAGACGGTATACTGCGCCCAGCCATCCGGATTCGAGGACACAGATCACCCGGATTTTGTCT
The DNA here is from genome assembly GCA_947561735.1 of Cenchrus americanus. Taxonomy (NCBI): domain Eukaryota; kingdom Viridiplantae; phylum Streptophyta; class Magnoliopsida; order Poales; family Poaceae; genus Cenchrus; species Cenchrus americanus. Next base: position 179,352,733 of record OX387242.1, read on the forward strand.
GTCGCCTGAACAAGTCACTCTATGGACTCAAGCAGGCGCCTCGCGCGTGGTATAGTCGGTTCGCTGCATACCTGTTGTCTCTGGGATTTGTGGAGGCCAAGTCCGACACCTCATTGTTTGTCTTCCGACGCGGATCTGATATGATCTACTTGCTGCTCTACGTCGACGACATCGTTCTCACCGCGTCGTCCGCTGGTCTTCTCCAGCGCACCATTGCTGCTCTTCGGTCCGAGTTCACCATGAAGTATTTGGGGGAACTCCACCACTTTCTGGGGATGACGTTCAATGTCACGGGTCCGGTTTGTTTCTCTCTCAGCGCCAGTACATGCTAGAGATTCTGGACCGCGTTGGGATGGCTGAGTGCAAGCTGTCCTCCACACCGGTGCAGATCAGTCCGAAGCTGGCAGTAGACGGTCCTCCGGTTCAGGATCCCTCGGATTACAGGAGCCTCGCTGGTGCCCTCTAGTGGCTGACATTCACGCGCTCCGACATCTCCTACGCCGTTCATCAGGTGTGCCTCTACATGCACGATCCCCGAGAGCCCCACCTCGCCGCTCTGAAGCGCATCCTGCGCTATGTCCGCGAGACATTGGATCTGGGTTTTCTCCTGCAGCCATCTGACAGCGGTGACTTGATTGTCTACTCTGATGCTGACTGGGCCGGCTGCCTCGACACCAGGCGTTCCACCTCTGGCTACGCCGTGTTCCTTGGAGGCAATCTGGTGTCCTGGTCCTCCAAGCGGCAGAACGCGGTGTCCCGCTCTAGTGCCGAAGCCGAGTATCGCACCGTGGCCAACGGCGTTGCCGAGGCCACGTGGCTCCGACAGCTGCTCCTTGAGCTTCATGCTCCTCCTCGCCGCGCGTTGGTCTATTGCGACAACGTCAGCGCCGTCTACATGTCCTCCAACCCCGTCCAGCACCAACGCACCAAGCACATCGAGATTGATCTCTACTTCGTGCGGGAATGCGTTGCCATCGGCCATGTCCGCGTACTGCATGTTCCGACATCCGCCCAGTACACCGACATCTTCACTAAAGAGTTGCCATCCTCCCTGTTCCAGGAGTTTAGGTCCAGTCTGAATATTCGAGGTGTCAATGTTCTGACTGCGGGGGCGTGTTAGCAAGATGTATTTAGGGTAATGATTAGAGGCCCATCGGGCCCTAGGGTGTGCCGGCGCAGAGGTTGCGCCGCCCCCCTCTTTGGATAGGATAGACGGCAGGGATCCCCTGATTTTCTGTTTCTATAAGCCATCTAGGGTTCCCTGCCTATATATATGTACACCCTTGTACTCCTATCAATTCAATCCATTATTCCCTTGCATTGTATATTTCTAACAATTACATCCAAATTCACAGAAAGAAAATGCAAGAACGAAAATAGGGATACCTTCTTAAACATGAAAGACAATATTATCGCGATCCCATTTTGGGCCCTCCGACTGCCTAATGTCACAATGGATCCTGAGCGCTCCAATGAAAAGTGTCCGATCCACAAAAACAAATACAACCCCTAGGCCGGACCATATGCTGATAGCATTCTATCAGGCTTGCTGGGCATCACTAAAAATATTTTTTTATGTTTGAAGATTTCCATAAACATAACCGGGATATAGATAGACTCAACTATGGAACTAGAGCCTTGATTATAAAAAGCAAGGAGGTCAAAAAATCACTTATATTGTCTGATATATCACCTTAATGTGATTTATAAAATTTTCACAGAAGTAGTTTGATGCAAGGGTTGGAAAAATGTATGGATAAAATTATTAATCAGTCACATAATGCATTCATCAAGAGGATAAATATTACGGAGGGCATAATGAGTCTTCATGAGATTTTACATGAAACAAAACAAAAGGGGAAAATGGCCTAATACTAAAACTAGGCTTTGGAAAAGCGTATGATAAAACAAACTGGAAATTCTTGCCAGAATGTTTAAAGAAAATAAAAGTGATGACCAATGGTGTAAATATATTTGGGAAGTGATGACCAGTGGTACTTTGAGTGTAAAGGTAAATGATGGCATGAGATTATTTCATGTGTGGTAAAGGGGTGAGACAAGGGGATCTTCATTGTTGTCAGTATAGTATCCAAAATATTGAACCAAGCTCAAATAATTGAAAGACTGGTGCTACAATATATAGAGAGAAATGAGTAGCGATTTTTCCATATATAGATGACACAATCTTGTCTCCTACTATGATTGATGAGAAAGTTGCTAGAAACACTAAAATTCTGTTATATGTGTTTGAGGGAATATCTGTACTTACTATAAACATCGATAAGAGTGAGGTGATAATGATTAGTGAGGATGAACTTAAAAGCAACACATATTCAGAGTTGTTTAATTGTGCAATAGAATCATGGCCCATAAAATATCTAGGTGTTCCAATTTCAGTTGAAAGATTGCACATCGTTGATTGTCTGCAACTAGATGAAAGGAGGAGTGCTATCTATCCGAGGAAGAACGATCTTGATAAATCATGTTTTAGTAGCATAGCTTTATATTGCATGTCTATGTATTCCAAAATATAGTCACAAAAGAATGGACTAAAGAAAAAGTTTTTTTGGCAAGGTAATGCCACTAAGGAAAGTGGAGTGAAATCAGTACAAAGAAGAAGAGTGTAAACAAAACTAGAAAACTAATGGACAGAACTAGAAAAAGGTTTATTTTTAGCAAGGGGGGTCTATTTGACTTAAAAAAAATGAAGGATTGAGGATTATGGCAAGAAATTGAAAAGATAAAACCATATTAATAAAGATGCATGTTTGTCTTAGTTAAAGATCAAATCAGCGGTGTGGAATAGTCTGATCAAAGTGAAAGAATTATATTTAAAGAGAAGAGTAATGATAGCTGGGATTGCTAAAAATATTTACTTTTGGAGTGATCCATTGTGTTTGAATGTATCATTAAAAGATAAGTTCCCCGTGTTGTATGAGACATAAGAAATGAACAATCTTGTACTATTGCTTACATGACACATGAAACTGGAGGCTCATGTTTAGGAGATTTTTGGATGAAAGTTGCCAAGTCCAGCTGAGAAAGTTGAATTAATGATATGCTGATATCTTTTGCTTCATCATCAGATGACACTGATAAGCCTAAATGGATTTTTTTTTGAACCGGGAAACACAGCGAGGGAGGCCCCCACTGTGAAAATTTTATTTAAAATCACCGAACAAGGCAAAGGAAATCTTACAGGGTAAAGGCAAGCAACTAGTACCAGCTAACTGGTGGAAGAGTTGGGGGAGACAGTGAGCTATATAAAAGGAATAACTAGAGGAACTGAGAAAAAAAACTGAAACTGTAAGTGAAAGCTAAATTAGCTAACTATCATTTACAACGGGCTATTGACCCAGACCAGAAACGGAATTCCTGAGGCATCTTTCATCCTCAGGGCTTGGTTGCAACATTCTGTCCTGATGTTTCTCTTCCAACTGACAAAGCTTGCTAGCTGGACGATTTTCAAAAATAAAGTCATTTCTTTGCTTCCATATTTGCCACGTTGCAATTCAAGATTTCTTGTTTCAATCATTTAGAAAAAAGAAACTCCAACTTGCCATTGAATACCAATCGACTACTAACATCATTTTCCAAAGGGGCGGGAGAGAACAATAAGTGGAAGGCAGTTTCTTCTCTGTTGAGATCACAAAGAACACAGTTGTAATTGTCTCCTTCAATTTTCAACATTTCCTTTTTAGTAGATTTCTAGTATTTAGTCTGCCCATCATTAGGAGCCAGGAAAAGACTCCTAGCTTGTTGCAACATTTTGAATTCCATGTCCAGAGAAAAGATCTGGGTCGTTGGTATTTTTTGTAGATGTGATTGTAAAATTTCTTTGCAGAATAGTTCTATGTGCCCTATGCCCCTATGTATAAGTCCTGTGATCCTTCTCATCATCTCTTACTCGGATACCCTGAATGGTTTCTTGTATTTCCTGTTAGACAGCACAGCGGAATCCGGCGAGGGAATTTATACCCATGTGTCGGCGTCTAAACAGGCTTAAGTCCAACGGAGTCCACAACGATAAGAACTTGGGCCTAACTCAACCCAAAAGACTAGCCTGATGGGTGAGGACTGCCCCCACCTTTATATTGTGCCCCTCACCATCAATTTCCGATGTGGGACCAATTCAACATTTCCTGGAGTCCTTGAAATGCCTGGTTTGAAAGGGGCAAATAGAAGTGCTCTGCCAAATCTGTTAATGCAATGAAACAAGCCACACAAATTTTTTGATCCTTAGTAAAACTAAATAGTCTTGGCAACTTTTCTTGCGAAAAAGGACCATTCCAAACATCAAGCTTGAACAAAATATTGAAGTCAATCCCCACTGAACATGTTGCCACTCCTCTGAATTTATCACATAGTTGAAGCAAATCCTTCCACCAAAAGGATCCTTTAGCAGCAGATGCATGAGGGATCTGTGCTTGAGAATAATAATAATGCCAGTCCATGTTCACCAAGGGGATATCTTTTTCGCTGTAGACTTTTTGTCCAAGTTCTTAAGGAGCAGAGCATCATTTTGAGATCTGAGGTTGATTATTCCACGACCACCTTTGTTTTTTAGCTTTGTGGTTTTTTTCCAAGCAACAAGAGACTTTCCTTTTGCATTAACATCAGAACCTCTCCAGATACAATGCCTTCTGGCTCTATCAATAGGGACATTTAACGTGCACATTGCATATGTTGGATTTACAAATTTAAGCCTTCATGCTTGAGTAAGGAAAGATGATATTGAAGTTGATCTTCTCTTAGTTGTGTCCATGAGTGGCATATAATCATCAACTCTTGGTTTGGCTGTGCCAAGTGGGAGACCCAGGTATGTAAAGGGGAAGGATCCCAGTTGACACCAGAAGGTGTTTGTGCAAGATTGAGGGCCTGTTCGTGGGTTAAATTGAGAGGAATCATATGAGATTTTTGCGTAGTTCACTTTCAGGCCAGTAGACTCAGAGAAAAAAAAATGGTAGCAACTCAGGCAGTAAAGTTCCCTTTGAGATGCCTTCATTATCAAGATAGTATCATCAGCATAAATGGATTTGGGAAGGGAAAGGAGTCTTTTCAGTCAAATCCATGCATTCTCACATGTTTAGGAATGAATCCACTGTAAGACACATCAACACATGGGGCACTAAGATGCCACTGAAAATTAAAATTTTCATGTGGTTGACGGATGCAAATTCTATCAAAACATAATTTGGTGAGAAGGAAATGGCAAGGATATGATTGTGCTTTTTTGAGAGAGAGAGAGAGAGAGAGAGAGAGAGAGAGAGAGAGAGAGTGGAACATTTATTTTTTAGGTGTACTATTGCTAGACAATTTTGGAGTTTGATTGACTTGGTGGTAGGATCAAACTGTAGACCTTGTAATCTGGGATAATTTTGGTTGTTGGCTAAGTTCTTTCTAAAATCTTGCAGGAAGTTTCACATGGTTGGTCCTCAAGCTATTTACTGGGCTATTTGGAAAGCAAAAATAGTGTTTGCTGTCATCCTCAACAGTCCCCAGGGTACATGACACAGGGATGGCGCTAGTGAAATTAATCCAGCAGGAATGGGGGCTGAAGGTTTCCTTCTGCGGTGGAGAATTTGAGATCTGAAACACTCAGGATGAATAATGGTAGATGTAGTCTGTGACAGTAGTTTGTTGCATTTTGTTGCCTGAAGCTCTATGTGTTGCAGTCTGTTAATTTCATGTTTGAAGTTCTAATTTAAAACTCTGGAAGTAAGATGGGAACTAATTCGCAGGCCTAGTGATTTTGTTGTTTAAAGTAAGGAAATTTCAGGCATAGCCCATGGTTGTAAAAACATCAATGTTAAACTCCATGAGCTAGCTTATTTATCGGTGACGACCACTGAACAAATCTATAGTGTTCATTAAACTGGAAGCACGAAACTCTTGGCATCTTAGCACATCCATATACGATTTAAATCATGTTTCAAAATCAGAAACCAAACAATTCAATCAGGATTATGTCGCTAATGATCAGAGACCATGCATAAATAAAATCACAAACATTATATTCAACTATCAGTTTACAACAAAACATTCATGCCAAAAAAATTTTCAAATAAGATGTTTTTTCTCTTTATTAGGTTTCCCCATATCTCTAGCTGCTGTAGGTTTTCTTTGTCATCTAATCATTTGTGTGGTACCTATATATATATATATATATATATATATATATATATATATATATATATATATATATATATATATATATATATATATATATATATATATATATATATATATATAATACAGTTTGTATAGGATTTGTAGGTATATATAAAAAACATGAGTGGTCATGCTCTTCGATCTGTCGCGTTTCCAACGTAAATGAACAAGATGTCCTACAGGGACAATGTGTCAAGATCAAGGGCCTTTGAAACACAGATATGGACGCCAAGTGATAAACAAATAAAAAATTAAATGCTGCAACCTCCCTGCACTCATGGTGAACTGTACCCTAGATCCACCCCTGGTATCACGAGATGTTGCATGAGTAGCAGGCCTTGGAGATCCGCAGCAACAGATGCGGTAGCACGAGCGGCTAGCCGAGGGAGGTGTGCAGTGTGCTTGCAGGTGGGCACCCGAGTAGGCAGAGCAAGGTGCCAGCATCAGTACTAAAGGCCGCTACAGCAAACTAAACATCGGCAGCCACCATCATCAGCCTTAATTATTAGAAGATGCAAAAGAGCCCCCAACCGGATTAGTGTGATTCATCTGTGGTAGAAAAGGGAGGATGGGCTTGGCTGATCCCCTCAGCTTGACATATGCATGGTCGATTATGTCCCGCTATGTGGGGCGAATCACGAGCTGAGTTGTATTCATGTGGGCTTGGCCTGCCAGAAGACCCGTCAAATTGTCAGGGACTGCTAAGAGTCTAGTCGGTGGGACCCCTAGGGTTTTCATGTGGGCTTGGCCTGCCAGAAGACCCGTCAAATTGTCAGGGACTGCTAAGAGTCTAGTCGGTGGGACCCCTAGGGTACTTATCTCTCAGAACCTAGGTGAGTTGGATTCGAATCAAAGGTGTGTGTTCAATTCGGACCCACCGGTCGATGGTAAAACTTGGAGCAAACCAAGAAAATTAGGGGATTATTAGTTCACTAATTTGTAAGTTATAACAAACCAAAAAATTCTATCGGAGGTAGAACAATCTTGATAAATCGTACCTTAGTAGCATAGCTATATACTACATGTCTATGTACTTGCTTCAAAAACACTATATATAAAAGAATGAACAAAACTAAAAAAAGGTTTTTTTTGGCAAGGTGGCGCCACTAAGTATATTGGAGTAAAATCAGTACAAAGAAGAGTGTACACAAAACTAGGAAAATAATGGACAGAACAAGAAAAAGGTTTATTTTTGGCAAAGGGGCTCTATTTTACTTAAGAAAAAAAGGATTGAGGATTATGGCAAGAAATTGTAATGAAAAAGTTTATAAAAATGCATGTTTGTCTAAGTTAAAGATCAAACCAACAAATTTTCCATTGTGTAATTATCTAATCGAAGTTACAGAATTATATATATTTGAAGGGAAGAGTAATGATAGTTGGGAATTGTAACTTTTGGAGTGATCCATGGTGTGGGAATGTATCTTTAAAACATGAGTTCCCGGAGTTGTATGAGATATACATGCAATGAACAACCTTGTTTTCTTATATGGCGCGTGAAACTGGAGGCTCGTGTTTAGGAAATGGTAGCATGAAAATTAACAATTCCAGCTGAGAAAGTTGAATTAATGATTATGCTGATATCTTCTGCTTCATCTGATAACACTGATAAGCCTAAATGGATTTGGGGAGTGAAAAGAGTCTTTTCAGACAAATCCATGCATTCTCACATGTTTTAGGAATACTGAACCTGTAGGAGACAGCAACACATGGGTAGCTAAGATGCCACTGATCGAAAATTTTACAACATTTTCCACCAAGGCCATTGCCAAAATTTCGTTACTGGAAGCAACAAAATTACAGACTTTTAGAGTCCGAGGTTACTTCCAAGTTCTTTACAGAACAAAAATGCAAGAACGAAAAAGGGACTTCAGCTGAATTGAAGGTCACACATGGCCTCCAGGTGAAGGGCATTCAGTTTATAACATAAAAAAGCATCGGTGAAACTGTGGAAGGGGAGGAACACCTTCTTAAGTCTTAACCACCAAAGACAATATTATCGAGATCTTTTTGAGCTTGAGCCCGCTGATTGCCAAATGCCACAATGGATCATGGCGTATCTTTTATGTTGAACGAATAATATGTTGATATCATTTTCTTCATCTGATAACACTGATAAGCCTAAATGGATTTGGGGAGAGAAAGGAGTCTTTTCAGTCAAATCCATGCGTTCTCACATGTTTAGGAATGAACCCACCGTAAGACACAGCAACACATGGAAGCTAAGACGCCACTGAAAATTAAAATTTTCATGTTTGGTTGGTGCAAACAGAATGCAATTCTATCAAAAGATAATTTGGTGAGAAGCAAATGGCAAGCAAATGACTATTGTGCTTTTTGTGCAGAGAGAGTGGAACATATGTTTTTCAGGTGTGCTATATGGCTAGACATTTTTGGAGTTTGATTGCCTTGGTAGTAGGAGCAAACTGTAGACCTTGTAATCTGGAATAATTTTTGGCTAATTCCTTTCTAAAATCTGGCAGGAAGTTTCACATGGTTGGTCAGCTATTTGCTGGGCTATTTGGGAAGAAAAAGTAGTGTTTAGTTTGATAAGAAAATTACTTGATCTCCTGCTACTGAGATAATTTGTGCTTTGCCTCATCGTGTCTTCTGGGAAGATCGAGCGAAAAATCCTTCCCACAACCGGAAGGTGCAGCTTTTCTTATCTCCAACCGATCAATGATGCATCGAGATTCGTGCTAGCACACTAATATATTGATTGTTGGCTGACCGTCTCACTCACATGTACTGCAGTACGAATCTCGAGGCAGCCACTACTGCACGATAAAGAGAGGTGCACCTCCCAGTTGTGGAAAAACTACTTTGGAAGATCGAGTTACAAAAACAAGAAGACAGGGTGAAGCTGGAATAAGGGGTAGAGGCGTTCAAGGTTACAGATCTACATTTTCATCCTCAGAAGGCCCCAGGGTATGGCACAGGGATGGTGCTACTCCAGTGAAATCAATCTGGCAAGAATGGAGGCAGAAGGTTTGCTTTTGCGATGGAGAATGCAAGATCTGAAACACACAGGATGAATGCTAGCTGTAGTCCGTGACAGTAGTCGCACGTCAGACGCATTAATTTTGTTGCCTTAAGATCTATGTGTTGCAGTGTGTTTATTTCATGTTTGAAGTTCTATTTTAAACTATGAAAGTAGGTTGGGAACCAATTTGCAGGCCTTGTGATTTCGTTACTTAAAGTAAGGAAATTTCAGGTAAGAGTAAGACCATGGTGGAAAAACATCAATGTTAAACTCAAATGAGCTAAGCTTATTTATCTAGCTCAAAGGTAGCTACTGAAAAAATTTAACTCATGTTTCCTAATCAGAAACCAATGAATTCAATCCGGAATACGTTGATAATGATAAGAGACCATAAATGAAATCAGAAACATATTCAGACTATCGATATATCACAAAAAATACAGCATGCCAATTTCTTATTCCCTAAATAAGATGTTTTCCTCTTTATTAGGTTTCTGATGAACAAAATGTCATACTGGGCCAATGCATCAAGCCAGGTCAATGACCTCTGAAGCACAGATATCAACGCCAGGTGATTATTATTATTATTATTATTATTGAAATGCTGCACCTCCATCCTCCTATATGGCCTATGGTCCCCCCGCAGGACACAATTTTGTCTCTCTCCTGATTTCTTCTTGGTGAAATATATACCCTAGCTAGATCTACCGCTGTCCGCTGGTATCATGAGATGTAACATGAGCAGCAGGCTGTGGGGGCATGCGGTAGCACACGAGCGCCCGGCCGCGAGGAGGTGCGAAGGTGGGCGCCTGAGTGGACGGAGCAAGGTGTGTCGGCGCCAGTAATAAAGGATGCTACCAGCAAAATAAACATATGTGGCCACCACCATCTATCTTAGGAGACGCAAAAGCCCCCAGATGAATATGATCTATCCCCTCGAGTCCTAGACTGCATGGTTGATTATGTGCGGAATCACGAGCTGAGTCGGATTCCAAATCAATGGTATGTGTTCAATTCGGACCCATGGTCGATGGTACAACTTGGAGCAATCCAAAAAAATTAGGAGCTATTATACTTCACTAGTATGTAAGGTAAATGAGTCAAGTTACCTTGTAGCGATATCTCCCACCAGAACCATGTGCCAGCAGCTCTCCCGTTGAAGAACGGAGGTTGGAGGATATGAAGGGGGGAGGAATGGGGAGCAGGGAGGACAGGAGGAGGAGAAAAAGAGGGCGATGAGGAGCGTGAGTAAAGCTACTGCTGGTGGTAATTAATGACGTGCTGGCGTTACTTGTTAGCTGGGAAGAAAGGGATACAGCACCCTTTCACGCCAGCCACGCAGACACAGAAGGCGTGGGGAACGCCGAACACGGCACAGCAGAAATACGGTGCGGCCGCTAGTTTTGTTTGGACGCCGCGCCTGCATGCCGTTGTGCGGGTGATTTGCATTGACTGTCTACCGTTTCTGCTCGCCGTTGGATCCCCTGCAGAGGTTGATCTAGCCCTTCTGTCCCACCAGGCACGTCCGATCCATTCACAACTCGGCCTGCCCATCGGCACGAAGGAGCTTCAACCTCCACAGCCTCCACCCTCCATCGCCACCTCCTCCATAGCAAAGCAAAGCCGCCGTCGTCACACTGCAGCTCGTGCTTGATGCGACGGCCACCCCCGGCCTCTCTCCTTCGCCAGGCCCAGTGCTCCGTGTTAAGCGGCTTACTGGGTCAGCTGGTCTATAGCTCGCAACGCGTGTTAGCCAGAACCTGCATGATTGATTTGCTCAGCCAGCATTTGGAGAGTTATACAAAGAGAATAAATCTCTATTTTTTCTAATATTAAAGCAAAGATTGCTTCTGGCCTCTTTTTTGGTACATTGTCCGAATCGTGAAGGTTATGGTGGACAAGCGGCAGTCTATCCGCTGAACCGGAGGAAAAAACGGCTCTCTACGTCGAACCGAAGGAAAACTGGATAGGGTGTGTAAAACTAGCTAGCTCTCCCTAAGCCGCCTATGCGCGTGAAAACAAATCCCCCCCCCCCCCCCTTCCTCCTCGCGCGCGTACCGTCTACCTGCTGAACCGCAGGAAAATCGGCATTATAGGTGCTGAACCGGAGGAAAACCGGGTAACACATGTAAAAGCAGCCGTCCGAGGGAAAACTCGCGGCTGAGGGGAAAAACAGAAAATCCATGTGGAAATCCAACCCAAAACCTCCCTAACTCCACATGAACCAGTGAACCAACTGGTCTAAATTTCTTTAGTGATTAAATTAAACATTACTTGATTCATCACTGGTTCGACCATGCGTCCTGCAACATATACTAGCTGTTAATTTTCTTTAGACAATGGAATTTTTCGACCTCTACAGTTTTAGCGTACACAACCTTCAATTATTACATCCTCTCAGCTTCAATCGCCGGATAAAAAGGAGAATTGAAATGCAAATTAAGTCTGACATAGTCTATTATTATACTTTCATTCATGACTCCCAAACAGTTATAAGGCTATCATCTCCAAAGAAGTGCTCGTCTTCATGTATAGCTCCATTGTCTTCTCCCCACGCTGCAATATTGACCAAAATCGCAACCAATAGGTTCCCTTCAAAATAGCTTGTATAAAGGATGAGTTTTTAATAACATTATCAAAGATAATATCATTTCGACAACGCCATATTGCCCAACACAGAGCCGCTGCCCCCGTTAGAATAGTCATGACCTCTTGAGTATTAAAATTTTGAAGCCAGTTCTCTAGCATGTGGCTTACCGACGTGGTTGGGGTTAAACGAGTGACAGCTTGGACAATCCTCCATATTACCTTTGCGTGTTGGCATTCATAAAATAAGTGTTTAATTGTTTCATTATTAGTGTTAATCGGTAAGTAGAAATCTTCTTTGTTTCCAAAAGTATTTATATATTATACTTGCTACAAAACATAATTTCTAGATTTACATCGTTTATCAGCTCATCTAAAAGGACATCTGTTAGGAGTTCAACATGTCCAGTAGAAAAGTTATACATTTTTTAGATTGAGACCTAGGAACAAAAAGACATGTGTTAGGAGTTCAACATGTACAGTAGAAAAGTGCTCGTGCCTGCAGAGTAGTTGTGATGAACATACTGACATCAGTGTTAACAATACAAATTCCGAATCCGGCACTTCTGGGAGGGTTGCGTGGAACATTAGGAGACAAACCTGCATCTGTGTAGCATCTGTAGCCATGAACAGATGGGGGAGGGGCACCTGAGCACTTGGTGGATCACCCGGCTGAGTAGTGGTGACGCTGGTGCAGTTAGGTTGGGCAACTTGACTCCTGAGTTCCTCCCAAGCTAAGAGGTGTGTGTGTAGATGGGCTGCTGCTGCATTATGTACCCTGCAAAGAAGTCCAGCTCTTCCTTTGGAAGCGATGATCATTTCTAGCTTTCCAAATGTGCCAAAGAAGTAAGAGAGTTTGGGTTAAATTTTCTTCAGTAGGATTAGTAGAAAACAGATGAGGAATAATGTGTTGCACACCATCTAAATCAGGGTTTATCAGGTGAGTGGGCATCCATACTCAGCTAGGAGGAAGGTGCCGGGGACAAAGGTGTATTGAAGTTAGCCCACACCTGTTGAGGTAAATCACATAAAAAGAATAGATGTGCATAGTTTCAATGGAACCACAGAAGGCACAGTGTTTATCAATGTTGGAAGTGAATATTTCAGCTCTTTTGGCTGTGGCAAGGGCCATTCTGATTTCGAGCTTGTGCGGCAGTTGGGTGCATGCATGGTTTGAAAAGGTTTGAACATACTTTTACTTGTTATGTATAGAGTATTTTGAACAGCCGATGTTGTACAGATACATACGTCTAATGAGTGTATGCCTTCCTGCACTTGACAAATTATTGCGGAGTATATTTATTATTTTGGAGTATGCACGCTTTTCACGTGTGGAGTATATATATAAGCATATGTTTTTTCATAAACGAGCAAGTAAGCATAATTAGTAGTAGGCAAACACCTGTGTGGCTGTGTACTATAAGTATGATGTACGAGTACACATGCATGCGTATCAACAGGACTTGCAAGTATATACTCCGTATGTCAGCATGTGCACATACTAATAAACATACGTGAGTCCATGCATGCTCTCATCACAAAAAAAAAGGTCCATGCATGCTGTCTTTTCTTCTGATGAAGTGTATGTATACATACCACGTCATACAAAAAAAATATACCAAGGGAGTATGAGGCCATACTTTTTTTAGAACAATATGAGGCCATACGTTTTTAGAACAGTATGAGCCCATACTTGTTTATTTCCAAAAATATACTTAGCATGCACAGTAAGACAAGGAGTATGGATGCATACTCGTCGGAAATACGATTGCAAATAAACTTACTATATGATTGTGTGATCTTAAACAAATACTCCTTTCGTATCAAAATATTTTTCGTTGTTGACTTTTTTTTAACTTTGACCATTCGTCTTATTCAAACAAATATTGCAAATACATGAAAGGGTAAGTCAAACTTAATTAAAATGCCTACAATAATAAAGCATGTAGCCAACAAAATAGATTGTATCATGTGAGGGTCTAGGCCGCTCGTGACCGTAAGCATGGCTAGCAAAAGTCCTGAAGAACTTTGGACCCAACCATGCGATGCCAGCCAAACATTCTACCACACTACCGAGGTGTGATTGCATAGGGACACTATGAGGCATTTACAAAAACTTCCCTAGTGTGTTCCAGTGCATAAGGTTCCGCGAGTTATACCCCCTCTAATCATCAGTCCAACACTAGAGTCCTCTAATTAATTGGCCAAGACCGGGCACTGTTTTCCTGGGTGGTTCTCCATGGAATTAAGCATTGTGATCTTGTATTAACCAGAGGTATACAACATAAAAGTAAAAAAAGTAAAGCAAGTTATCATTAGTTTTTTACATTAGAACCCATAACCCAAGTATAGCAACTAAGCAAGTACTACCCAACAAAAAGGTAAAACTTTGGTTGACAAGGAATGATAATAAAGGTTAGAATAAACCTTAATAGCACCCATCAATTTAAATGCAAAGCATATGCAATAGTGATTAATAAAGTTATTGGGACAAAAACACAAGGACACACTTGCCTTTAGACAGAGTAATGTTGTTGCTAAGAATGTCTTCAACTTCTTGCTCTTCAAAGCTCCCGAATCACATTCATTCTATTCACATCAATCATCCAAAGCAAACATCGGAAGCACACATATACTAACAAACAAAATGGACTAAATAAGAAACAATACACCAATCATCATAAAACATACTAAAATGGTAATAAACTAATCTACACACTGAGATGAACACGTGGGTGAAAGAATTACTGAAATAAAAGTTGAATTGAATATGATATGGGTTTTTTTACAAGAAAAGGATAGTTGATTGAACATGACGCGAGAATGATATCACCATGGAGTAATAATCAAGGAATTAAATGGATAGATTAACGGGTTCCTACATGAGCAAGAATTTGGTTTAGTTAAATAAAAGATTATTCTATAGATGAAAGATATTCAGGGTCTAAAGATTACTGGATCTATGAAGTTTTGATATACGGGAAAGAAATACAGGATAGCCATTCTAATTATTTTGCTAAAGGAATACTAATGGTTACTGCATAGCTACGATGTGAACAAGTAGCATGTACATATACAATAAGCCTTGCTTGGATGCATTATTGCACCAGATTGTACATGCAGCTCTCGGAGGCAGATAGTGCGGACTAGACAGGAGAGATTTGAGACGGGCATGCAGAGGTCCTCACCAGCCATGAGCATGACAATTTCGGTCAGACACGATGATACAGACGGCGACGACGACAGCATCTGTGGAACGGATCGCACGCGGCACGCAGAGACGGTCTGCGGAGGTGACGACGCCCCTGACCAAGTTGTAGAAGCTCAAAGAGTTTTGGAGCATTCGAAATATATGACAGTATAGAGATAGTTAGGGACAAGATGAATCCAATTAAAATGCTTGGATCTTGTGAAAGGGAATTGACCTTGTAATAAATAGATTTTGCTCTAAGGAAAAGAAAATAAATTCCATGAAATGCTGACAAATTCTTAGAGAAACCTTAACGTGATCTAGATGCATTTTAAAATATTTTTCACTCAAGAAACACTAGGATGCATCGACATAAATGCACACACGCCGAACCATTTTATTTAATTAAGAGAAGACAATTAATTGTTTTCTTGTACTAAATTTCCTGTCAACAAAAGTAAATGTTGGGAAAATTTTAAAATTACGAAGAAATTGTTGTTTAATTATTCTTTTAAATCACATCCTTAAATTCAGAAATTTTAGGGTGTGACAAATCTACCCCTGAAAAGGAATCTCATCCTGAGATTTGAAGAAAGAAGAAAAGAAAAAGGAGTAGGAAGACAAAAAGATTATTGTTGCCGATGTAGATATACTTTCAACCTTTGTTGTCGAGCAGTGTAGAATGTCTAGTCTTCATCTTTCTTGTAGCTATTACCAGAGTGAGGTTAGAGAGATGAGAATATGGTCTTTCGTTCTTCAACTTGCTTCTACCGAGATGATGATGATGTTATCATGTCCTCGTTGATATTGGCATTGCCTTCAGCTTTTTTTCTTGACGTCTTACTTGGTAACAGGGAGGATGAAAGAGAGACATAACAAGGAGGTGGGAGGTATCTGGATTTATCTATAATAGAATATACGGCACCCGTTGCGCACCCTATCATAAACAAAATTATGACCATCAAAGACATTAAAACATCACTATACAAAGGGTACGGAAGAAACAAATACACACCAAAATTCCTAACAGGACAATTTTTGTTTCGCATAACATGTGAGTTCAATCCTTTAAGGCTTTAAGTGTCAACATTAGCGAGCACAAATGTTTTGTCAATTACATAGTTTCCAATACATCTAGCTATTTGACACAAGCTCTGAAAAGATAAAGCAGCAAGCAATATGCTTGAATGAGCCTTACACTGTATACTTTGGTTTGTGAGCAATCGTTCCTTATCAAGTAGTCAGATACCAATAATACTTCCTTAACACTGCAACACAAACATAAGATACAAATTATGAGAAATAAAGAGGAACAAATAGAGCCCTGCAACAATGACACATCTTTTGTATATAAGGCAAAAAAAGGATAGGATTATTAGCCAAACCAAATAACTACAGAGCTTATGCAAATATTTTCTATGTACGTCATCCATAGATATAGTCTAATAACAAAAACATATGAGTTTGGATGACTATTCTATCATTCTCTTACACTTAACGTCGGGCTATCCTATAGTCATATCTCATATATTTCTCTCTCGCTTTGAAATAAAAAAATACCACAGCCATGGATTATATCCCTCAGACACATTATATGGTTATATGCAAGCTATCACTACTGGAAAAACACTCATTTGTACCAGTTTGTAACCCTCATTTGTACTAGGTATTGAACCGGTATAGGTTCTCTGGTAATGATGGAGCGTATTTGTATCGGGCGAGATATCCGATACAAATGCCTCACATTTGCAATGGGTGGAGTCCTGACCTGGTACAAATGTGCCTTATCCCCTCTGATGTGGCAGGGGGCATTTGTACCACGTGGAGGCACCACCCGGAACAAATATTCTTTTTTGTTTTCTTTTATGTTTGTTTTCTTTTATGTTTGTTTACTTTAACGCATTTGTTAATGTACTAATACTAATCCTAATACGTTGTAATAGAAAGTTGTGTGGCATATAAAATATTATATTTGAGATAATATTCTACATGCATTCGCATATATTTATTTGTATAATATTATATCTCTAATATTATACGTATATATACACGTATGCTTGTAGAATATCATCTCAAATCCTAAAATTGAAGAACTTTGGAGATAATATCACACATGAGCATATTGTGCATACTGAAATTTAGATTAATAACATACATTGGATGAAATGTTAGCAGAGTTTAACTTTTGCTTCGAGATGTTTGGTCTTTCCAGTTTCTTCTTTGTTGGCATGACTTGTCCCTTCCCTGGTCGTCGCTCATGTTACAGTAATAGAGGATAAGCCTGCATAAAACTCTCCCACTGGATTAATAACCTTGTCTAGAATAAATTTTCATAATTGTTCTTGAATCAATCAAAAATTTTCTGTCTCGAGGAATCCTTCCTTGATGCCGCCAATCTACCAAAATATATGAACAAAAGAATAAGAACAGGTGAGGACCGGAGCGTCCGAGGACCGGTGGATGGTCGCTCCTGGCTGTGATGAGTGATTGACAACGTGGTGTGGACTGACTCTTGGCCGGGTATTGCAGGTGCAGGTTGCGGCTTGATTTGCGTTGGTGCAGGTGAAGAGTGGGCGAGAAAGGTCTATGCCTTGCGGGGCCTCCGAGGAGTGGAGAGACAAGTAGGCCTGACTCGAGGGGCCCGGTGGCCAGCGGGGTCAAGTGCGGACCGCATGGTGGCGAGAAAAGCAAGACGAAGTCGTCGACTGGAGCCGGTGCAGGGTAGCGGCTCACGACCGGAGTCTGCACACGGGGTTTGCGACGGTTCACCAGAAAACCATCGGGTTACTTGGTTGAGCCACAAAACCAAGACCGGAGGCTCGGCGGGCGGAGACGGGATCCGGGCGCGCCGAGAAGCTTCGATGCTAGCGGACGAGTGGCGGGATCGCAGGGCTTGCGTCGGAAGGACCCGGTCTGCGGCAACAGCGTGACCGTGCGATGAAGAGGAGTGCTACATGACCTATTTGCCCCTGAGGGGTTGTATCATAACTTAAGTACTAGGGGTAGTGTGGTATTTTGCCTGGCCCAGAGGGGACTCATATATATTAGCTCTAGGGTTTCCAGGCAAACCATCCATCCGGACTGCTTCTCATTTCCTTGCTCTCTAGGGTTAGATTTTTCCTCTGTTTGTAAAGAATCTGACCTCCGAGTGAATGGAAGCTTTCATGGTTGCGTTGATTCCTAGTTTGTAGCTCGTTGGATTTTCGTGTCTTTTTCGAGCTATTTTCTTCAGTTTTTCGTGCACGGCTTATTCCTTCGATTCTGAGGTGTTTGGGCTCGAATTTGTTTGTGGGAATCATGGATAGTTGCCTCGTGCATCTTTGTGCTTGATCTTGATCCCCCAAACTTCGAGTTCGGCCTCCGATTGAAGGATTTCGGTTGGAACCTAGGTTTTTGGTTGAGTTCGATGGCGATTCGATTCCCGGCGTTCTAGTTCGTTTGAGGACCCAAGTTTTGGGTCATAGCATCCCCTAGGGACGCTTCACATCTTCCCCAAATCTTTCCTCAAAATCTTAAGCAGTTCGGGAGATCCATGGACGGGTAGGAGAGGTTGTGCTCGCGGTTTGGAGCTCAGGCTGCTCTGTTCGAGCCTGGCGGATAGTCCTCCTATAGGCCACGGACAGTCCGCGTGGAGTTTTTTTGTCCTAGGGTTCTTCGTGTTCGTCGCGTGTTCTTGAGCATCTTCATTTTAATTTGTTGGTCATTTGTTTCTGGCTGGAAGGGGTTTGTCGGACCGTCCGCGTAGGAGTTGCGGACCATCCGCGTGTGGGCCGGACCGTCCGCCCTGAGGCCGTGGACCGTCCGCGCGGCACGAGTTGGTCGCGGACTGTCCAACAACCAGGTACAGACCGTCCGCGCGTTTGGGTGCTCGTCTGATCGTTCTGTTGCGTTTAACGGACTGTCCGCCCGTGGGTAGCGGACCGTCCGCCCGGTGACCGCGGTCCGTCCGCCCTTGTGTCGCGGACTGTCCGCTAGGGTGTTCGCAGGATAGCTAAGTCGTTTGCTTCTTGGTTCGTGCTTTCGCTTTGGGATCGTTTGGGGTTTGTTCCTAGGGTTGGTAGGTCCGTAGTGACTACGTGACCTTGGCAAACTCGTGTGGGAATCCTTGGTTGTGAATTTGGGGTATAGGCCGAGTTCTCTCTTCGGAGAATAATTTTTGATCGGCTCCCATTCACTCCCCCCCCCTCTTTGGTCGCCTAATCAGTCCTTCAATTGATATCATAGCCGGTTATAGATCTTCGTGATTCTAATCAGTCTAAGATCCAAAGATGGTATACCAGGAATGGGGTTCAGGTCCTCCACACTTTGATGGTAAGAACTACCATATGTGGCAAAGGCGGATGGCCGCTTTCCTCCACGGCAAGGGTCAGATCCTGTGGGATGTCACGTTGAACACAGCTTATGTTCATCCGGTGAACTTCCTCGCTCTAGGATCGAGGGACATGTTCGACGCCAACAACAAGCCGGTCGACTACTTGTACCGGCCTCTGTGTGAATCCGAAATCGAACGAGTTCGGATAGAGGATTTGGCGTCTAGGATTTGGGAGCAGCTGAAGAATGCTCATGCCAGGAACGCTCAGGTTCAGGCTCGGCTCTTTGTGACCTACCAGAGAGAGTACGTGAACTTCACTCATGTCCCCGGTGAGTCCATAGATGCCATGTTTCAGTGCTTCACGGTGATCGTGAACAACATGAGGGCTAATGTGGTCGTGCTCCCGTATGATGACCATGACAGGGCTATCGAGCTCTTGCATTCTCTGGATCGTACCGTGTGGAGTGGGAAGGTCGAGGCCATTCTAGAGTCGAGAAGTATGAGACCCTCACGGTGGACGAGTTGTTTTCCAAGCTCAAGTCGTCCGAGGTGGACCATGGGGTGCGTGCAAAGATTGAGAACCTGACTAATCCCCATAGTCTGGCTCTCGTGTCTGGTTCAAGGACTAATGCTAACATGTCTTTGAGACAATTTTCTTTGTCTTGCCTTGTGTCCATGCCAGATGAGGAGTTCGACGTGCTGGGCGAGGAGGATCTCGCGTTGTTGAGCAGGCGGTTCGAGTGCTTGTACACGAACTGGAAGAATGCTCGGCGGAGCTCGGGCATGTGCTACCGGTGCGAGAAGCACGGGCACTTCATTGCTGAGTGCCCGGAAGCCATGGAGGTCAAGCCCGAGCACAAACACCGTTCGAGGACTGACCACAAGCACCACTCGAGGGACGACTACAAGGGCAAGAACAAGTCCGAACGGAGGCCGAGGAAGAGTGGTGGTCACATGAAGAAGGAGCGAGCGATGGTAGCCGGTGTGAGCGACATCGACTCAAGCTCCTGCTACTCTTCATCGAGCTCAAGTGATGAAGAAGAGAACCGGCACAAGGGCAAGTGTTCGAGTAAGAACATCAACGACTTGTGCTTCGCCGCCCAAGGCTTTTGCGGCATGGCACATAGCACCGCAAGCAAGAAGAGCAACAAGGATGACTAGGGCTTCGACTCCAAGGAAGAGGTAAACAATAGCCCATCCTTCTTGATAGCGGAGAATGCTAGGTTGAATGACTTGCTTGATAACCGTGATGATGTGCTTAGAAAGACCAACAAGGAGAAGAGGGAGTATAGGTCTTTTCTTGGAGAGGCTAAGGAGAAGGTGGCTGAGCTAGAGTCTTTGCTTGTTGATGCTGGGGCTCAAATAGATTCTCTTAAGTCTGCTCCTATTGTGACCAATGAACCTGAATCCACGGATTGCTCCACTTTTCTTGGTGAATTGACTGTGCTTAAGGAGAAATATGCCTCCAAGGTTGAGGAACTAGATGTGCTTAGGGTTGATCTAGATGAGATGAAATCTAGGACCTCCTTGCTTGGTGCTTGTACTTCTTGTCCTGTTTTGCATGAGAAACTAGATGCTTCGCTTGCTGATGCTAGATCTCTAGAGGCTCAGCTGAAAGCTCCTATTCCTACAATTTGCTCCACTTGTGAAATAAACGCTGTGAAGAATATGGAGCTTGCACATTATGTTGATCGTTTGTAGGATGATAATGATGAATTGAGAAAGTTGATGGGTTGGTTGTCTGGTCATGAGCCTCAGTTGAGGATAATTGATTGAGACATACAAGCGCCAAGATGGGGAAGCGCTTGGGGCAAAGAAAGTGGGTGAGGGAAGTGGTGAGAATGAGGGGAAGATCGGAGATATCCCAGAGCCACCAAAAAACCACCACAAAAATGCCTTTCTTCCTAAACTGAACCATCTTAGGAACGGACTAGACACAACCCCAACTCCACCCGTGTTTCCTCCACAAACTGACAACTTCTAGAAACCCATCAAGTTCAAGAGTGTCTTGGGGAATGAGTTCTTTGGGAAGAAAGGAGAAAAACCGAGTGAGGAGAAACCGAGTGAGGAGAAGCCAGAGCCCAAAGAGTACCCAAAACCAAAGCCAAAACCGAAACCCTTCCATTGTGAGCATTATGGGAGGGATGGGCACCTAGCTGAGTTTTGCTTCAGGAGGAAGCATGAGAGGAGGTTGGCTAGAGAGTTGGGCAACAAGGACAGGTACTGCCCCTCTCGTGGTGTGCCTGAGCCTAGGTTGGTGCCAAGAGGTGAGGGTATGGTGCGTACCATTTACCCTCGAGAGAGGCGTGAGCTTGTGCCTCGAGGTGAGCCACCACATAGAGAAGGTGGTAGGCGTGTTGGGTTTGGGCGTGGTGAGTTTGCTGGACGTTCCTTTGCTCGTGGCCAATATGAGTATGGGGGGAACGATCGCGGCTTTGGTCCCAGAGGAGCTACGGGCCACGGTCTCCCCTTCGTGGTACGCGTAGTCCTCCAAGGGGACGTGTGGGTGTTCCACCTAGGAGAGATAGGATGGATTTTGCGAACCCCACATTTGAGAAAATGGCGAGGCACTCGTTTGATTCATTTTGTACTAACCCTAGTGCTGAGTCCTTTGCTCACTCCAGCTCTTGTTTTTGATTTTGCAGGTGGGAGGCATGGAGGGCTTTTGGTTGATCGACTCCGGTTGCTCTCGACACATGACCGGAGATCGACGGTGGTTCTCCATCCTCACCCGGGTGATGACCAAAGAGTACATCACTTTTGGGGATAATGGGAAAGGTAGAGTGCTTTCAGTAGGCACGGTGAAGGTGAGTGAGTGTCACACCCTGAAATTTCTAATTTCAGGATGGGAATAGAAAGAATAATTAAACAACAATTTTAAAACTTTTCCAACATTTATTTTCTTTACAGGAAATATATTATAGGCAAAACCATTGTTTGATTTCTAAAATTAAATAAATGGTTGTGTGCGTTGCATTCATGCCAATGCATCTTGGTGCTTCTTGAGTGCAAAAGGTTTCAAAAATATGTTTAGGTGCTGTCCAAAACCTTCTGAGACTTTTCCGGATTTTTTGGAATCTATTCTCATTTTCCCTTAGCTGATTCTATTTATTAGAAGGCTCTAAAATCGTTTTCATGAGCTCCAAATACTTTATTTGGATTGTTCGTGTCCCAATATGTCTCTGGGAATTTTCCTGGAATTTTGGGAATTTTCTGAGTATGTTTGGTGCTTTAAATGAATTATTTGGAGTTTCTCCGGAATTCTTTTGCTCTGAAAATGTAAATCAGAAAAAAAAACTCTTCTTTCTCTAAAGGGCTGAGCCCCCGCGGGTGTGACTAGCACCGCACCCGCCCCCGGTCCGCCACGGCCCATCCGGCCCGACCTTCGCCGCAGGCCGAGGCGCCACGCGCCGCCGCCGCCTTGGCGTGCGCGCCGGGGGCACCTCGGTGTCCGTGCCCCTATAAAAGGGAAGTGCCGGCATGCACGCCCTACCCTAGCTTGCCACGTCGCGCGCCGTCACCCCTGCTGTGCAGCGCCGCCATCAGAGCCGCAAAGCCGAGCTCGCCGGTCGTCGCCGCCACCACGTCGATTCATCGCCATCATCTTTCCCCGAAGCGAACAAGCATCACCAAAGGCTTCCTCGTGTTGAGCCGCACATACTACGCCGGTTCACGTTGCCAGAGGGCCGCCAGAACGCCACCGCCACCTGGGACCACCGCCGGCCGCCCGTGCCCGCCACCGCCGGTCGTCTGCCGTCTCTCCCCGTCCAAGGTCGCCGGCGCCGCTGTAGGCTGGAGTCCCCCTGTCCGCCGTCCATGGCAGTCCAGAGGAGGAAGAAGGAGGTGCCAATCTTGCAGTTAGGACCCTGTCCTTTTCAGCAATCCTTCGCTATCTTATGTGTCTTCTAGATCTTGCGTAAAACCCCCCAGATCTATTAGATCCCTGCAACCAAGCCCAACCCGACATCTTTAATAGATCTAACCCAATCTTTTATCTTTTCACAAGAGCTGTTTTTTGTGTCTTGCATATCTTTTTTGTTAGCCCTTGAAGTCTATGGTTAATCACACATAGATCCCTGTAGCCATGTTTTATCCATAACTTCTATGTTTTAGATCCGTTTTAATTCATTCAAGTTGCGTTAGGTTCATAATGATGCAAAGCACACGTTAGCAGTGATGTCACATCTATGTTTTCTGAAAAAAAATTTAATATTAATTTTGTTAATGTATTTTAAGCAAGTCTTTTTATAAATAAAAGCAATATAGTGTTACACAACGTTTTCCTAATCAATGTTAATTTGAGTAATGTTTATTTCATATGTTTTGTAAATAAAAGCTAATTAGTGCCACATCTCGGTTTTCTTAAACTGATGTTAATCTTGTTTAATGTTTAACATTTAACCAACTTTTCTAATTAAAAGTTGAATAGGCTTTTACACCGGCTTTTATAGATAAACATTAACCTGATTAATGACAACATGCATAAGTTTTATAAATAAAGTTTGTTTAGATCAAAATGACATATGTTTCAATTCGATTAGTTGTTCTAACTTTTTCTAAGTTAAATGTTTAATTTGTATAGTTTATACATAAACTTTTATAAATAAAAATTTGATTAGATTCTTGTTTCGGTCTTTGCAAATAAAATATAATATTGTATTAATTCCAACTTAGGGTATTTTATTTATAAAATATCCTTTACACATGTTCTGCTAAATAAAATAAACCTAAGCTTGTAGTATTTTATGTTCATAAATGTAATCGATCGTTAGACGTTCTTTATCTCTTTTGACCAAGTCTATCTGAAGCTCTAAAATTCTTTCTACGATCTCCAATTATTTCTTTTGGCTCTACCGTGTTTTCTGTCATCTCAACTTATATCTGCTAGCTAGTTTCCTTACCTTTTCAAGATCCTACACAATATCTATCGCAATACAAATCTACTTGGATTTTTCTTTCATTTTCCCCTTGCTGTTCATTTTAGTTTTTCTTTTATCCTGTCACAAGCTGCGGTGGTTGCCCAGGATCTTATCTTAATAACAGAAGATATATGGATCAGGTTCTGTTTCACCCTTGCGTCCCTATGCCTCCCTATAAACTGCAAGCCATCTTTTGGGTCTCTATTTTCCACATCTATACATCTCTGTTACACCGTGAGTCCTAGGTCGTTTGTGATCCGCCGCCATCAACCTCTCATCCAAACCCTATGCTGGCATTGCCGACCCACCTCCGTCCGCCGCAGTGCGTTCGAGTTTGACCGGAGAGCTTCGCCACCAGGAGCGTCACTGTGGAATCAGGAGGTCGCCGTATGTGGATCCATCAGTGCAGTCCACCGTCCTTGTACTCCGGCCACCGATCAAGGAGGACTTCACGACGAGAGCCAAAGAGGTGATAGTGAGGCTCGTCGAGATCGCCATACCCTATGAATCTGGGATGATCTGGTGTACGTCGAGGACCACGTCCATGCTGAAGGAACAGACAGCCGTCCTCGTCGAGGTTGATCTCGAAGCCCCGCCGTCTGCACGAAGCTCGAGCCATCACCATCTGCTGCCGGCCGGAGCACGTCTACTACAACCTTCTTGTGCAGTTCGATGTTGCAGATCGTTGTTCCATCGTAACCCTCTGCCATAGCATGTGTTTGCTGCTATGTACATGGTACATGCATCGACCACTCCACCGTCTTGCCAACATGGAAGCCAGCGGCACCGTGTTTGCTCCATCCCTGCTTTGCCGGCCATGCAGCATGCACGCACTGTATCTCGTCAACATTTGCTGGAGCCTGGTGAGAACCTTCACTGCTTCACACGCACTCTTCCGTCCGTCTCCCACTGATCAATGCAAGCCAATAGCGCCATGCTTCATCTCCGTATACAACCAAGGCCACCATCTGTTTTCTCTTGCCATTCATGTATTGTTTAAATACCATGGTGATGTCATGACTACATCATTCTTGTGCAATAAAGATTATTCTGTTTCTCTAAATCTAGCTACCTGCACGCATGGACAACAAGAATGCAACAAGTTTAGTAACAGGTTGTTCATGCCTTTTGGTGCTGCCATCCAATTAATGCATGTCTTTCCACTTTCACTTCACACTTTTTTTCCCATAAATAATTAGTATCAGCTTCTTTATCTTGGGAAAGTTCATTGCCTGACACATGCCTCCTATATATTTGATTATGATGTACCATCTTTGTTATCTAAATCTAATCTAATAAATTCTCCTATCACTTAGGAAATCATTCAATTCCGATCTCAATAATTCTTTCACTGACATGTTCCTCCTAGAACGTAGATTAGTTTTGTACTATTTAAGTGCGTTTTATGATGATTGGTGTACTGTTTTTAATTTAGATTGTTTGATTGCTAAAACATGTGTGCTCCGGATGTTTTGCTTGTGCCCGATGATTGATGCGCATAGAGTGAACATGGTTCGTGAAGCTTTGAAGAGCATGAAGATGAAGAAACTCTGAGCAACTATTCTTTGGTTAAAGGAAAGTGTGTGGTTCCTTGTCCTAATAACTATTTAATCACTATTGCATTTGCCTTGCATTAATTTGATGGGTTCCTGTTAAGGATGACTAGACTCATTGACTATTATCTTGACCATGGTTTTTAATTAATTTTGATGGTAGCTATTGCTTAGTTGCTATACCTTGGGATATGGTGTTCCTAATGAACAACAATGATGAAAATGCTTTACTTTGATGCTATATATCTTTGGTTAATACAAGATCATATGATTAATTGGAACATGGAGCTACCACCCAGGACAACAGTGCAACCACAAGACATATGGCTCTGTCTTGGCTGAATAACTAGAGAACTTGGTGTTAGGTATGCTTTACCTGATAAGGGTTGGGGGCTGACGGTAGATGGCGTATGGACCTGCTCGGGCGTAGGTGTGGGCTTGGCTAAGACACGATACTAGTCCGGGAGCTTTATACGCTGCGCTGATCAGGTAACCTAGCGGGCAGCCTACACTAGGAGATCTTCGTAAAGGCCTCGTAGCGTCCCTATGCAATCACACCTCGGTAGTGTGGTATGATGCTTGGCCAGCATCGCATGGTTGGGTCTAAAGGTCTTCGAGACTTTTACGCGACTTGTGGGTAAATATGTACAACCTCTGCTGAGTGTAAAACTAATCGATTAGCCGTGCTCACGGTCAAGAGCGGCCTGGACCCTCACATGATAATTGAACTTGAAGATGGACTTAAATCGTGGTTTCTGGTTATGTTAGCCATATGCTTTTGGCGTTTCTCTTATCTTTATGCTTAATGTGGGTTGGTATATACTCATACTTGCTAGTAAATAGTTGTGTAATAAAATTTGACCAACTAAAATGCTAAATGCTTAGAGCCCAATCCACTATAAAGCCTTTGCATTCATCCTTTCCCCACACTTGCTGAGTACGACATGTGCTCACCCTTGCTATATACGTTGTTCAGAAAAAGGAAGCTGCTACATGAAGATGACGTGAAGATGTTGTGGAGTGCTAGGCGTACGCAACCCCTAGTCGACTCCTTCTGGAGTTTGGTGCCTTCGTTTCCAGGATTAAGCGTAAACTCTGATAATCTTTCTTTTTGTTACGTGATATTGTTTCTGTATACACTTATATGTCACTATATGCATGAAACTTGATCTTGGCATGCATATAGGTATGCACTTGGTTTTCTTCGGAAAAGCAGGTGTGACAGTGAGTCTGTGACTCTTAGGCGTGTTTCTCTTGTCAAGTCCTTGGGGTACAATCTTCTCTTTATCTCCCAACTTCTTGATGAGGGTTTTGAAGTCCATTTCAAAATGGGTTGTTCTCGTGTTTTGGATTCTCGAGGCGATCTTGTGTGCACGATCGTCCCTGAGAGTCAAATTTTCAGAGCCGATTTTTCTCAGTGTGTTGGCTCTTCTCGTTGTTTGGTTGCCGGTGTTTTGGCGGAGCTTTGGAAATGGCATAGGAGGCTAGGTCACTTGAGTTTTGACTTGTCACGCTTGAGTGGGCTAGGATTAGTCCGAGGATTGCCAAAGTTGAAATACCAAAAGGATTTGGTATGTGCTCCGTGTAGGCATGGTAAGATGGTCACCGCCTCTCATCCGCCTCTGACATCCGATAGGACAGAGAGGCCATGCGAGCTGTTTCATATGGACTTGGTTGGTCCAGCTCGTGTGTGCTCGGCGGGTGGGGAATGGTATGTCTTTGTGATTGTGGACGACTATTCTCGCTATGCTTGGGTCTTCTTTTTGGCTGACAAGGGGGAGACGTTTGGTTTTGTGAGAGATCTGATCTTGAGGTTGAAGAACAAGAGACATGGAGATGTTGTTCGAGCTATTCATACCGACAATGGCAGTGAATTTAAAAACTCTCGTTTTGAAACCTTTTGTCGTGATTTGGGTCTCGAACATCAGTTTTCTTCTCCCTGTGTGGCTTGCCAGAATGGTGTGGTTGAGAGGAAAAATCGTTCCCTTTGTGAGATGGCTCGTACGATGCTTGATGAGCATAGGACTCCCAGGAGATATTAGGTGGAAGCGGTGAATACCGCTTGCCATGTTGGGAACCGGATTTTTCTGAGGGCCTTCTTGAACAAGACGTGCTATGAGCTTATGCACGGTCCAGCACCTAGAGTGAGCCATTTCAGGGCTTTTGGTTGTCGGTGCTTCATTCTCAAGAAGGGTAGGCTAGATAAGTTTGAGTCGAGGTCTTCCGATGGGATTTTCTTGGGTTATGCTAGTCATTCTAGAGCATTTCGTGTGCTCAACCTTGATACTAACCTAGTCATGAAGACTTGCGAGGTGACCTTCGACGAGACACAACCATGCAATTGGTCTGTCTTTGAGTGTGCAGGTGACGATGAAGTTGGCAAGAAGATCTTTGAGGACGAGGAGGATGATGCTGGAGAAGATGATTGTGATGACGGTGAAGCTCCAGCCACACATGTACCCTCTACTTCCACTACGATGACTACAGTGCAGGATGGTCCATCCCCTACACCGCCTACGATCCAGCAAGATCAAGTGAAGGCAACTACTGAGGGGGAGGTTGTCTCCAGGCGAGAGGCACTGAGGCACGTTCAAATTTATCATCCACCC
Organism: Cenchrus americanus; assembly: GCA_947561735.1. Classification (NCBI taxonomy): domain Eukaryota; kingdom Viridiplantae; phylum Streptophyta; class Magnoliopsida; order Poales; family Poaceae; genus Cenchrus; species Cenchrus americanus. Next base: position 179,381,056 of record OX387242.1, read on the forward strand.
TCAAGAATCATCGGCGACATCAATGAGCGTACGACACGGTCGAGGTCCAGAAATGCTTCTCACTTTGCTCATTCAGCTTTTGTTGCTACCTTTGAGCCGAAAGACATTGAACACGCTCTATCTGATCCTAATTGGGTGAATGCCATGCATGAGGAGTTGGAGAACTTTGAGAGAAACCAAATGTGGGAGTTAGTGGAGCCACCACCAAATTGCAAACCTATTGGGACAAAATGGGTATGGAAAAACAAATAGGGAGAAAATGGTGAGGTGGTGAGAAACAAGTCGAGGTTGGTTGCTCAGGGCTATAGTCAGAAGGAGGGGATAGACTATGAGGAGACATTTGCTCCTGTAGCCCGTTTGGAGGCAATTAGGACCCTTCTAGCTTTTTCTGTGGCTAAAGGGTTCAAATTGTACCAAATGGATGTGAAGAGTGCCTTCTTGAATGGGTTTTTAGAAGACGAAGTTTATGTGAAGCAACCACCGGGCATTGAGTGTGCTGAGTTTCCCCACAAGGTGTATAGGTTGAGAAAGGCATTGTATGGGCTGAAACAAGCTCCCTGTGCTTGGTATGGCCGTTTGAGGGGGTTCTTGTTTAGCAAGGGGTTTGAGATGGGTAAGGTAGATAAGACTCGTTTTCTCCACAGGCAGGGTGATGATATCCTAATTGTTCAGGCATACGTGGATGATATTGTCTTTGGCGGCTCGTCTCACTCTTTGGTTGCGAGGTTTGCAGAGGATATGAGCAAATAATTCGAGATGTCTATGATGGGAGAATTGCAGTTCTTTCTCGGGCTTCAGATCAAGCAGGCGAAGGAGGGAACCTTTGTACATCAAGCCAAGTACACGAAGGACATCCTCAAGAAGTTCAAGATGGACGATTCGAAGCCCCTGTCGACATCGATGAGTACAACTACAACTCTAGACGCGGACAAGGACGGAGAACCTATGGACCAGAAGGAGTACCGGAGCATGATCGACTCCCTCTTGTACTTGACGGCGACGAGGCTGGACATCCAGTTTTCTGTGTGTCTGTGCGCTCGTTTTCAGGCGTTGCCGAGGACTTCACATCGGCAGGCCGTCAAGCGGATCTACAGGTATCTTCGATACACTCCTGAGCTTGGTCTTCGGTACTCGGCGTCCTCTTCTCTTTCGCTTCTTGGTTTTTCGGATGCCGACTTTGTGGGGTGTCGAGTCGATAGGAAGTTGACTTTGGGGACTTGTCAGTTTTTGGGTTCCTCGCTTGTTTCTTGGTCTTCTCACAAACAGTCTAGTGTAGCTTAGTCTACCACAGAAACCGAGTATGTTGCTGCCGCTAGTTATTGCTCTTAGCTGCTTTGGATCACATACACGCTAAGTGACTTTGGTGAGGAGTGTTCCCATGTGCCTCTCATGTGTGGTAGAACGAGTGCCATTAGTGTTGCCAAAAATCCCATGCTTCACTCCAGAACCAAACTTATAGAAGTGAGGTACCACTTTCTGAGAGATAATGTTGAGAAGGGAAACATAGACCTCATCCATGTACCTACAGAAAAGCAGCTTGCAGATATCCTAACCAAGCCTTTGGACCAAGCTACATTTGCTCGTTTGCGAGGAGAGCTTGGAGTTGTTTTTCCTTTTTGAGCTTTGGTTGGGAGGGTTGATGTACATATGCATGTTGTTGTTTTATTCATTTTTGTATCATATCATGTTTGCATCTTTGTATCATAGATTGCATTTGTAACATATGTCGTAGAGATGTGCTTCTCTCATATGCTTTGCTCACCATGATATGCTAGAGATGAGGTTATGACATTGCTTGTGATGCTCATGAGATGTATATCTTGCTCTTTTTAGAAAAATGCTAATGATCCTCTCTTGTGAGTAGAATGACTCTCATGTTCATTTTGGGTACTTATGACTATATCTTGCTTAATTTGTGCTTGGAACCATGTTCTTTTCATTTGGGATCAAAGATCCATTTATCATCATGAATGTTTAGCCTACATGCTACCTTGTGGGGAAGCCTAAGCTTCTTTTTGCCGCAAAGGCACTTCATGTACCATGTCTAATTTGTAAATCATGAAAATGGTATGTGAGATGCCAAAGCTTGAAAAATGTGCTTCCATGTCTTAAATGTTTTTCAATTCTTTATCTTGGGTGCTAAACCGTTGCATGATGTTCATCAATGAGAAGTCTCATATCTAGAAGTGGACACATGGCTCGGTGGCTTTGACATGACATGAGATAGCTTGTAGGTGTTTGTGACGACCTTGTGATGAGAATGTGTGACCTTGCATGAAGTTTGTGAGTTATGTGTTGTTTGTGCTCCTTTTGATCATGATTAGGTCCTATGCTCATGAGAGGGAAATTTTTGTGGAAAAATGCTTCACTTCGATCATGGCTATATCACTTGCTTATATGTCCCTTTGTATCTTGTTGGCGATGCTCGTACTCAAATTATGGCTATCTTGCTTGTCTATGTCTCAATTTTAGCATGTTGTAGTGCTCTTTGTATATTTGAGAAGCACATGCTTGCATTTGTAGACTTGATTCATGCATTACAAACAAGTGGGAGGAAAGTACCCAATTCATGTTTCCAGGGGGAGTTTTGCATGAAGGGAAGAAAAATTGGGAGAAATGCATTATTCAGGGGGAGCTTGCATTCATGCATTTGGGAGCTCTTTTTCGTCTGAATTTTAGTTGTGCTCTTTTGACAATGGTGTCGAGCCCTTTTGCCTCACCTTGAGGAGTCGGCAATTCTGAAGCATTTTATCTCGGTTGTGTCGAGGCGTTGCCCTTGCCTTAGGGGACAGAGATCTTTCTCACTCAAGTGATCTTTTCTATTTTTTGGCTTTTGATCACTTGTTTGCGTTTTTTCTTTCATTTCTTTTCTTTTTCTTTTTTTCTTTGAATTGGTTACTTGTGTGTGTTGTCAATGCACTCATCAAGGGGGAGATTGAGGACCGGAGCGTCCGAGGACCGGTGGATGGTTGCTCCTGGCTGTGATGAGTGATTGACAACATGGTGTGGACTAACTCTTGGCCAAGTATTGCAGGTGCAGGTTGCGGCTTGAGTTGCGTTAGTGCAGGTGAAGAGTGGGTGCGAAAGGTCTATGCCTTGCGGGGCCTCCAAGGAGTGGAGAGACAAGTAGGCCTGACTCGAGGGACCCGGTGGCCAACGGGGTCAAGTGCAGGCCGCATGGTGGCGAGAAAAGCGAGACAAAGTCGTCGACTGGAGCCGGTGCAGGGTAGCGGTTCATGACCGGAGTCTGCATGCGGGGTTTGTGGCGGTTCACCAGAAAACCGTGGGGTTACTTGGTTGAGCCACAAAACCAAGACCGGAGGCTCAGCGAGCGGAGACAGGATCCGGGCGCGCCGAGAAGCTTCGACGCCAACGGACGTGTGGCAGGATCACAGGGCTTCCGTCGGGAGGACGCGGTCTGCGGCAACGGTATGGCCGTGCGATGAAGAGGAGTGCTACATGACCTATTTGCCCCTGAGGGGTTGTATCACAACTTAAGTGCTAGGGGTAGTGTGCTCTTTTGCCTGGCCCAGATGGGACTCATATATATTACCTCTAGGATTTCCAGGCAAACCATCCATCCGTAGTGCTTCTCATTTCCTTGCTCTCTAGGGTTAGATTTTTCCTCCATTTGTAAAGAATCTGACCTCCGAGTGAATGGAAGCTTTCATGGTTGCGTCGATTCCCGGTTTGTAGCTCGTTGGATTTTCGTGTCTTTTTTCGAGCTATTTTCATCGGTTTTTCGTGCGCAGCTTATTCCTTCTATTCTGAGGCGTTTGGGCTTGAATTTGTTTGAGGGGATCATGAATAGTTGCCTCGTGCATCTTTGTGCTTGATCTTGATCCCCCAAACTTCGAGTTCGGCCTCCGATTGAATGATTTCGGTTGGAACCTATGTTTTTGGTTGAGTTCGGTAGCGATTCGATTCCCGACGTTCTAGTTCATTTGAGGACCCACGTTTTGGGGCATAGCATCCCCTAGGGACGCTTCACATCTTCCCTAAATCTTTCCTCAAGAGCTCAAGCCATTTGGGAGATCCATGGACGGGTAGCTGAGGTTGTGCTCGCGGTTTGGAGCATGGGCTACTCTGTTCGGGCCTGGCGGATAGTCCACGCGGACTTTTTTTGGCCTAGGGTTCTTCGTGTTCGTCGTGTGTTCTTGAGCGTCTTCGTTTTGATTCGTTTGGTCGTCTGTTTCTGGCTGGAAGGGGTTTGTCGGGCCGTCCGCGTAGGGGTCGCAGACAATCCGCGTGTGGGCCGGACCGTCCGCCCAGAGGCCGCGGACCGTCCACGCGGCATGAGTTGCTCGCAGACTGTCCGACGACCAGGTACGGACCGTCTGTGTGTTTGGGTGCTTGTCTGATCGTTCGGTTACGTTTAACGGATCGTCCGCCCGTGGGTAGCGGACCGTCCGCCCGGTGACCGCGGACCATCCGCCCCTGGGTCGCGGACTGTACGCCAGGGTGTTCATAGGACAGCTAAGTCCTTTGCTTCTTGGTTCGTGCTTTCGCTTTGGGATCATTTGGGGTTTGTTCCTAGGGTTGCTAGGTCCGTAGTGACTACGTGACCTTGGCAAACTCGTGTGGGAATCCTTGGTTGTGAATTTGGGGTGTGGGTCGAGTTCTCTCTTCAGAGAAGAATTTTTATCGGCTCCCATTCACTCCCCCCCCTCTCTAGTCGCCTAATCGGTCCTTCAACGAGAGAATATGAACAATAAGAATTACATGTATGTAGTTGCAGTAGTGTGCACACACCTTCCCTTCGAATTTTCTACCATCAGTGCATGATGTAACACGGTGCACGTACTCGCATACATAGTATCTGCATAGATTGGTGCCGGAAGGCTGCATCATGACCTGAACATATGGGAAAACCAAGTCATGAAATAATGTTTTATTGTAGTGTAAGAAGTGAATAAGCTAAGACACATACTGGCCAATCATATTGGACATAAAGGTTGTTGTTTAATTTTCTGGGGTACTTATCACAGAGACAAGTCCATGCAAGTTTTATCAACTCTGCGACATCTTGGTATCTGCTTTTATCTGTAGTCTTGTACAAAGAGTCGAAGAAAAAGGCCTTGCTTCGCGCCATACAGAAACTAAAGAGAATCCAGTGGAAGCTATCCATATAGATGTAGAAGTATTATTTTCTTAAAATATGCAATGCAATTTGAAAAACATTAAGATCTGAGATACATGTTGCTCACCCGAAGTTGTATGTCAACTCTACGACAACCTTGTCATGTTGTTTGTCTAAAAAGTTGATGTGATCAAGTGTTTCCCTCTAATTAAGTTTTAGAGTGTTCTGAGTTATCATCAGAGGATTCATGAAGCCAACACTCATGAATCCTTTATTCCTGCACTGTTGCATCTCAAAATTGTATGACACAAAAAATATAGAAGTTTAGATACACAATATAGTGGCTAGAGCATTGATTTTTAACTTATAGTAGAATAAACACTCACAGGGTCCAGCAACTGACGAATGAGATGTCAACTACATCCATATTGAATAGGAACCAGAATTCCTCCATATGAATAGTGAAGACCTCTCTACCACAGAAATAATGATGGTTCTCAATAAGAACATAGAGCATATCCATCCCGCTGGCAGCTATGACATGTGCGACTTGTGCAATTCATACATCCTCGTTAGAAGATACTGGACCAATCGCGGCCACACAACACATACTTCGGTCTATTTGCCCCTTTATGTGGTGTGATTTCTCCATCCCCTTGAAGTTGATTTGGAGTCAAACCCGCTGATTTAGCAAAATCATGCAATTGTTGCTCATACATTGTAAGTGGTCTGGTTGGCCTATATGGCACTTAATGAGTTGGGATTGCATCCTCTCCTTGAAGTTGAGCTTCAGTCAGACCTATTTCTTTATTAAATTCAGCCAATTGTTGGTCATACGTTGAAAGCACCTTGAGGTCGGGAATCAAATTGTTTTGACTGGGTCCCTAGTTGTGGAACACTAGATGTCATTGTCTTCTTCACACATTGAGTCTTGAGTACTTGTAGGTCATAGTCAGTCAATGGCTTGGGAATATCCTCTGGTTTTTTCTTCTTTCCTCCTACATTTTCTTCATGAAACGATGAAATTTGACCCGATCAATTGGTTTCTCAACTGGAGGCTCCTTAACTTTGAATATTTGTCTATCCAATTCATGCCTCTCTGATTGGTCGAGTTTCTGCTCTATTTCTCATAAGAAAGTTTCGGTGGAGGCTTCTTCTACTTTGGTTTGTTCTGCTTCTTTGGAGGTGGAGAAGGAGCTTGTCGCTTGGTACCCTTGCCCTTAATAGGTGGAGGAGGTGGACTCTCGCTTGAGTCCTTGTCAACTACAGGACTCATGTCGCCCTCTGCCCTTGTAGCTGGTAAATGCGGTAGTTGATCTTGGCCTTCAGGCATGGCGGTTGGTGAGGACCGGAGCGTCCGAGGACCGGTGGATGGCCGCTCCTGGCTATGATGAGTGATTGACAACGTGGTGTGGACTGACTCTTGGCCGAGTATTGCAGGTGCAGTTTGTGGCTTGATGTGCGTTGGTGCAGGTGAAGAGTGGGCGCGAAAGGTCTATGCCTTGCGGGGCCTCCAAGGAGTGGAGAGACAAGTAGGCCAGACTCGAGGGACCCGGTGGCCAGCGGGGTCAAGTGCAGGCCGCATGGTGGCAAGAAAAGCAAGACGAAGTCGTCGACTGAAGCCAGTGCAGGGTAGCGGCTCACAACCGGAGTCTGCACACGGGGTTTGCGGCGGTTCACCAGAAAAACGTCGGGTTACTTGGTTGAACCAGAAAACCAAGACCGGAGGCTCAGCGGGCGGAGACGGGATCCGGGCGCGCCGAGAAGCTTCGATGCCAGCAGACGCGTGGCAGGATCGCAGGGCTTGCGTCGGGAGGACGCAGTCTGCGGCAACGGCGTGGTCGTGCGATGAAGAGGAGTGCTACATGACCTATTGAAGGACCGATACGGCGAACCAGAGAGGGTGGAGTGAATGGGAGCCGATAAAAATTCTTCTCGAAGGAGATAGAGACTCCAACAAGGTGAACACGGCTTCCAACACACGTCTCCGACTCACGACCCAAGTTGGCCAAGTCCACGCAGACACTAAAGTACTACTGGACCTAGGAACCAACAAACAACCTCCCGAGCCAAAACACACCAACACGCACAGCGGAAACTTGCACGGCTTGCTGTCGCTCGTGCCGCACCGGTCGACCGATGGCTCGCGCCGGCCGGGGACCGGTGACACCGGTCGGACCGATGGCAGCGGCCGGTCGGGCCGGTGGCTACAGCAACCGCACAACAAGCGTTCGAGAAAGCCACAGTGACTTCTCTAGGCCCTGGAACAAAAAGACCCCCAAAACACAACCTGCACGATAGGAAAACCCTACACAAAACCTAACAAACCAACTCCAATCAACCCAAGAACTAACCAGCGGCACCAACACCCAAAGACACACGAGTCAAGCAGTTCACCCAAGGCAAATCCCACAAGTGACTTGCACCGGTCAGACCAGTCAAGAGCACCGGTCATACCGGTGTAGCCTGGGCAGCTCGAGATGAACAGCACCCGCGGGTCAACTCCTCCAAATCCAAACTTCGATCTCCCGAATCTCTCCACGGACTTGAACAAGACTTTGGGGATGATAGGAACACCTCATGAGGAGTCCATAGCCATGATTTTGTCCACCAAAACTTGCCAAATCAAGAGGAATCGAAGAAATCCCACCAAGAACTCCTCTAACCCTAGAACATCGAAACCCCCAAAATTGAACCCCTTAACTCACGGATTTGGGAGGGGAATCAAAGGCAAAAAACCACGAAGGGTTCACATGAATTTCCCCCATCAAATCCCCAAGAGCAAGGTCCCGAAAACACACCGAGAAAACCACCAAGAGAGGGCTCCGAAAATCACCACCAAGAACAACCGGGAACAACACAACAAAGCCTTGAGGAACCACGCCGAATCATCTATACATACCAAGGAGGTTCATACAAGGTCTAGCTTGCTGCCCGATCATCCAACCCTCTCACAAAATCTCACCATGAAGCTCTCAAGCTAGTCATATGGAAATCCTAAGAAAATAGGAAGGGAAAATAGGAAAGCAAATGAAATAGGGTTCCAAGAGATTGCTGCCATCCTCTCACCTCTTGGGTTATATAGTAGGAAAACGAAAGTCTAAAATACCCTTACTTAATAACTAGGGATACAAGCCCCTCAAGGGCGGTTTTGGAAGTCTTCAGATTTTCTCCATCAGACGGATGCCCGGCGACCGCACCCTGCTTAGCCTCGACGCAAACCATGTGGTGCCGACGCGTGTCCTCCGATTCGAAGATTCCGGACTACGTCGTCGCACACCGGTCAGACCAGTGCTCCTCACCGGTCAGACCGGTACCCACAGGTCAGACCGATTAGACCCACCGGTCAGACCGGTCTGGAGCTGCAGCAGCACCGTCTTCGGTTCTTCTGTCTTGGCTTTGTGGATCAACCAAGGAACCCAGTGGTTTTCTGGTTAGCCACTGGAAACCCCGCGAATTCGGTGTAGCCTCCGCCAATCGCCAGTCATGACTCGGCTCCCACGTAGTCCCGGCTCGACCTTGGTTTTGAGGCTCAACCAAGAAACCGTCCATGACTTCAGATCTTGCTGTTCATGCCACCATGCGGCCCGCACTTGACCCCACTGGCCACCGGGTCCCTCGAACGAAACCTACTTGTTTTCTCCACACCTGGGGGCCTCACCGGCGACGACCTTTCGTGCTTGTTCTTCACCTGCACCAACACCAGTCAAGCCGCAACCTGCACCTGCAATACTTAGCCAAGAATCAGTCCACACAACGTTGTCAATCACTCATCACACAAGGAAGCGGCCATCCACCGGTCCTCGAACCACACATGGTCCTCAATCTCCCCCTTGATGAGTGCATTGACAACACCCACATATAGTAACACGAGAGAAAAGAAAAAGAAATGAAACGAATAAAAAGAAACTCCAACAAGCGATCAAAAGCCAAACAAAGGCAAAGAACAAGATCACTCGAGGAAGACAAGTTTCGGACCCCTTAGGCAAGGGCAACGGCTCGACACATCCGAGACAAAAATATGCTCAAGAAAAGAGCGCAAAGCACCAAACCAAAGCTCGAAAAACCACAAAGAGCTCCCCCTGCACACATGCAAGCTCCCCCTGAACCAATGCAACTCCCCCTGGACGAATGCATCCAAGACACCACTTGAAACGGGGAGCTGCAACAACTCAGCCCTGACCGGTCAGACCGGTCAACACCACCGGTCAGACCGGTGTGCAACATGTGAACAGAATCAGCACTCTGACCGACTCGGCACACCGCAGCCCGAAATGGCTCAAAACCACCTGAAAACCTTCTAAATGCATTCAGCAAGCCATTTCAAGCTCAAACTTCTCCCCCTTGTTGGCAATGCATGAATCAAGCCAAAAATGCAAAACTTTCAACCTAGAGCTTCTCAAATAGACAAAATTCAACATAGGATACTACGCATGTCCAAATGAGCAAGTTAGATACTCTATAGCTTCGTATCGATCTCAACTACATGACCACCAAGTTTCACAACCATTGGACAAAGCTAAGATGGAATTGGGCAATTTTGCGAAAAATTTACCTCTCATGAGCAAAGTCCTAAACATGATGAAAACATGTAAAAAAGGCAAAGCCACACAAACTTCATGCTAGGACAACCATTCTTATCATAAGACCATCACAAACATCCACAAGCACTTCATGTCATGTCAAAGCCACCGAGCCATGTGCCTACTTCTATGTATGAGACTTCTCATTGGTAGGCATCATGCAACGGTTTAGCACCCAAAGAAAAATAAATTCAGTACATATGACATGGGAGCAGATTTTCCAAGCATTTTACATTTCATTTTTAGATTCATATTGGTACATGAAATGTTTTTGTGACAAAAGGAACTTATGCCCCTCCGCAAGATAAAGCAAGAGGGCTAAACATTCATGATGTCAAATGAGCCTTTAGCTCCATATGATCAATAAGCTAGCTATCCAACCACAAATTAAGCATAACCAAGCCACTAAAACATGTCAAGATCATATAAAGGCATTTACACATGAGAGAGCATATATGTGACATTTTTCAAAAAACATAGCCATCAACCATGGATTATAAATCAAGATTATCAAGAGCTAAGCCAAACTAACCATAGCATACCAAACAAGCTCACAAAGACATAAATAGCATTCCATGGGAAACAATGTATCTAGGAGAAGCTTTTCCTATCCAATGCATATGATACAAAATGCATGCAATCTAAGATACAAGGATGCCAATACATCATGTTACATATGCCATGCCAAATGCAAGAAATGCACAAAGGAAAGCTATACATATGTTACAAAGGAGCTCCCACACACAAAGCTCACAAACGACCAGCTCCTCGAGGGGAGGCAATAGGGGCTCTACACCACCGGCAAAAGAGCAAAGGAGCGCAAAACTCACAAGCTCCCCCTAAACTCATGCATTAAGGCCAAAGAGCATACAAAGCTCACCTTACACACATGAGATAGGGCAAAGAGCAAAAGGAACCAAGTGGCTTGACCAAGGCCACACACTTGAAAGTCACAAATTTACTTACCTTGATCATTTCTTCACAATTCACTCGTCCTTGTCCACCATCCCCGAAAGTGATGTACCTCCATGTCACCACCGTGTTATGAGGCTGGAGAACCACCCCCGATATCAACCAAATGTTCTCCGGGCCATCCACCTGCAACTCAAAACCAAGAGCGAGAGTGAGCAAACGACTCAACACTGGGGTTAGTTCCAAAAGTAGCAAACCAATGTCGGGCCATTTCCTCGAAAGTAGGGTTAGCAACATTCATCCTACCATGTGTTAACACCAAAATTTGGTAAGGAGTCTGACTTGTGGGTCCGGTTCGATAAAGAGTCCGTCTGGTGGAAGGAAGGATATTTTCAGAGATATTCGGCAAAAGGATCCGCAGTCGGCTATCTGCTCCGGTTCGGCAAAAGAACAGTAGAGCTGATTTTGCGGGATTGGACGGTGACGTGGCTCAATCAGGGGAGACGAATGGATGGATACGCGATCAAGCTTAGAGATAAGTTAGGCAATGAATCCATTCGAAGTTGTACTCAACAGGGTATAAATATGACCCCTGAATGTATGTAACAGACACAATCATTCCTCAATATACACCGGCCTTACGCCAAACCCTAGAGTCCTTGTCGTGTCGTCGAGTTCTTCGAGAGGGCCAATCGATCCGTCGACCTCCGTGAGTACCGGCAACCTTGTATCATGTCTAGTATCATGCGGTGGATTTAGATCTGATGCAAGTAGTCTTGTTACCATGCTTTGTGTCATGCGGTAGATTCAAGCTTGGTTCAAGAAGGTTTCTTGTTGGATCATGAGCCATGCGGTAGGCTAAGATCTAGCTTGAAGCTAGTTATCGGCTCTATTGGATTTTGGCAAGATCCAATAGATTCATTAAGTTACCCCGTGTTATTTTGAGTTTTACTTTATGTTTCCATTCATGTAACACACCTTTGCCCAATCTAGATGGGTTTGGATCGGCTCTATCTTTTTATGATCCTTATTCGAGTAGATTTCGTATTTTAACATAGGGATCTTGTGCTTTCCGATAGCCGAAACCGAACCGATCTAGGTTGTTACGTGTTGCGGGTTCAAGCTTACTCATGTTCGTATGAATCTTGAAAGAGCCGGGTATCATGCGGTAGATGCAGGTTTTTGGGTTGCTTTTGGGCTAGTCATCCGGTGGATTAGATTCCCAAATCAATCTGATAGATTTATTCACTTGGTAATGTTTGTTCCTTCTTCATGGACCCCGAATCGGTTGTTCAGCCGCATTCGGTTACGCTTCTACACGAGTAGAACACGTGCGTTATCCATGCTTTAAATGATGTGTGCTTTTAGCTTTCCATATTTAGATTGTATCATGCGGTGGATAGATCTATTTGTGGAAAGTGGTACGGTTTTTCATGCAAGTTGTATCATGCGGTGGATAGATTTGCCTAGTATCGTACTCGACGGGTTTTAAAGTAACTAGACATGCGGTAGACTAGTGCTTTGGATCTATGCATGCTTGTTTAACACATGATCATGTCCGTGCTTTACTTTATTTATTTATTTAATGTTAATCTTTGTGGGGATCGGTCATGCCTTTTGTACGAGCATCCTTGTTCATGTAAAGACCGATCGCCGTCATGCTCGCGTCATCCATTCGGTAGTGTTATTGTTTTCCCTTTACGGTTTTTTCCCGAATGGTTGTAGTCCTTTGGCAGATAGCTTTCTATAGCTATGTGTCATTTCATTTGGCTTTTAGCCGTAAATATGGAACTGTCTGGTACTACCCGGCAAGTTCCAAGCTTTGGTATCTAACTACATTATCTTTTGTTAATTTTCAGGAAAAATTGACTGGCACGTCTTTCGCTCTCTGCGCGTGTGAAGCCAGCTTTGTTCGGCTTGCTGTGTGATTGGCGTCGAGTGCACTTTTCGCGTCAACACACTTTTTGGCACGCCCGGTGGGACAACAGCCGAATAGATTCAAGATGCCTGAGATCGCAGACCTCATGGATGTCAACCTTGAAGATCTTTCCCCAGAGCAGCGGCAGCGACTCCAAAACGTCGTTGACCAGTTTCAGCAGGCGTTCGCTCGTCGTTTAAGAAGAATAGAAGCGGCGTCCCGTATCTGAAGAACGAGATGCCCAGGGTGCTGCTGCCGGGGGAAAGCGATGCTACATCTCAGCAGGAAAAGGAGGAATGCGCGCGAGTGTTCCAAGAATCAGCAGATTACATGCTTACCAAGCACAACAAGGCTTTCCTCGGATCGCTTCAGCAGATGATGGTGGCCATCTTTGGCCCGGGCATGGAGCAAGCGTTCGGCAAGGCACCCGGCCAGGGGAAGACCGTGGAGCTGGGTGAATCAAGCTCGCAGCCGCCGTTGCGGAGCCAGCCGCAGCAGCCTCCTCCTCAGAGCTCTGGAAGCCAAGCGTTCCAGCCCCCTCCGCAGGGCACTGGGGGGCAGCCAGCTCAGCCCCCGTTACAAGCTTCAGGGAGTCAGCCAGTTCCGCCGCCACCACAGGGCAGCACAGGTCATCCTGTGCAACAGCCGAATCCGTACCAGCCTACATACGGATACATAGCGTTCGGCTCGTCTGGGGCCCCACTTGATACTGGCCGGAGGATTGCTCCATTGACCAACTGGCTGCAGAAGAATTTGTACGGTGGTGGTTATCATGAAGTGGGGAACTACGGAGCGTTCGACGCCTTCCCGCACCCAGGATACGCGCCGGCTGCAGGCGCGCAAGAGGACGACGCCCTGGCACGCAAGATGGCCGAATTGATGCAGAATCAGTTCGGCCTCAAGCCAAAGATGTCAGGACCCGCCTATAGGCTGCCGTTCCCTGAATGGTACTACAACGTGCTCTTGCCGCCAAGGGTGAAGCCGCCAACAGAGTTCACAAAGTTCTCGGGGCAAGACGACACGAGCACGGTCGAGCACATAGCTCGCTACCTCATGCAGCTCGGGGAGTGCTCGGCTGAGGAGACGTTCAGGGTCCGCTACTTCGCCGCATCGCTGACAGGTCCAGCGTTTCAATGGTTCTCGTCCCTACCCCCTGAATCCGTGGCCAGATGGAAGGATTTGGAGCGGAAGTTCCACGCTCATTACTTCAGCGGCAGTTCGGAGAAGAAGCTCATCGACCTCGCGACTATGAAGCAGAGGCATAGCGAGACGCCACTGGAGTTTCTCCGGAGGTTCAGGGAGGTCAAAGGCATGTGCTTCTTGCTTAACTTGCCAGATGACCAGCTGGCTGACATGGCTGTCGCCGGGATGCTGCCGGCCGTACGCGAAAAGTTGTTCGGGATGGAGTTCGAGAATCTGGGACAGTTATCACAGAAGCTGTCGTTAATGAGCAACCAGGCGTATGGCTTTAAGAAGGACGCCAAGTTTTGCAAGCAGCACGACGTTGCTGACATCTACAACCAGTTCTTGGACAAGGCTGATTTGTTCGAGGATTCTGATGACGAACTGGATGTAGCCGCAGCGGAAATCATGTGGGGCAAGGAGCCGTTGACAATGAATCAGCGCTGGGTCAAGCAGACCAAGGGGACTTATGACTTTGACATCACGAAGGCTGATAAATTGTTCGAGCTCTTAGTGAAAGAAGGCCGAATCAAGCTACCCGAGGGGCATTCCATGCTTCGGCCTGATGGAGTTAAAGCAAAACGTTACTGCGGTTTCCATGACAGGGACTCACACTCCATCAATGATTGCGGGGGTCTTCGGATGAGGATCCAAAAGGCTATCCAGGAGGGCCACCTCAAGTTCGATAATAAAATGAAGCCGGATGGCCACCCTTTTCCTCGGAGCATGGTGGGCTTTTCTGTCAACGTGATAACTGCCGAGGAGAAGGGGAAAGTCAAGGTCTTGACCTCAGCCAGGTCTAGACAAGGTGGAGCGGTGGACCCAGAGCAACAGGTGACTCTGGAACAGATGCAAGGTGACGCCCCCCGTATTCTTAAGAGCCACATCGAAATTGGGGAGTCATCCAGAGCCAAGCCCAGGGTGACATCGCGCATCCTCCTCAACAAGTGGCAGCGCCAAATTGAGAAAGAGCGTTATCAGAAGAGGCGCTATGAGGAGGAGCAACGCAGAGCCGAAGAAGAGGCGCGCAGGAGGGACCAGGAGCAGTACACGCGCGAGCAGGAGCGCGCACACTGGGGATGCGCCTTCTTCAGGCATTGCTGGAACGAGGGTTTAAAGCTGCCCACGTTGAAGAACTGTCCTGAATGCAGTGACAGGTATGATGAGTACAGGCAGGAAACTGCCAATCGCCGATCCGTCCACGAAAGACTTGGAAGGATCCACCCTAATGGGGATCGGCGCCAAAAAATTGAGGTCATCGATCATCCCAGGAAGCGCCAAGCTGATCTCAGGTGGGCTGATCAAGAGGAGGACGAAGACGACTACATCTGGCAGAAGGGGCAATGGTGCCCGCCCGGCCTAAGGAGAAGCCAGAAGAGACGGGTCCAGCGCTTGAGGAACCACGAACTGAGGCAGGCCGGAATCCAGACACGCCAGGTGTGGCGCCCCAAAGACCAACCGGAGGGATCAAAACGTTCGGCTCCAGCGTGCATGGTATACTTTCTGCCGAACGAGTTCATGGCTCCTGCTAACCAGGCTATGCAGGAGGAAGCTTCCTTCGATGATGAGCAGACCGAAGGGATGATGGCCCAACTGGTGCTGGCCAAGCAGGCCATCTTCGACAAGCCGGCCAAGAATCGTCATATGAGGCCGCTGTACTTGAGGGGATACGTCAATGGCAAGCCATTGACCAAGATGTTCGTCGACGGTGGAGCGGCAGTCAACGTAATGCCGTACACCACCTTCAGGAAGCTTGGCATGGGACCGAGCGATTTGACTCCTACAAGCATCATCTTGAATGATTTCGCCGGAAACCCCTCTGACACCAAGGGATGCGCTCACGTGGACTTGATGATCGGGTCCAAGACGCTGCTCACCACCTTCTTTGTCATCGAGGGCAAAGGAGCCTACAGCCTGCTGCTTGGGCGGGACTGGATTCATGCTAACTGCTGCGTCCCATCCACCATGCATCAACAGCTTATCCAGTGGGTGGACGATGAGGTCGAGGTCGTCCAAGCAGATGATTCCGTGAGCGTGGCCAACATGGAGCCAGCTTTCTGGGAGTACCAGGGGATTGATTGCTTCTCAGGCAAAGACTGGGGGGAAGGTCCTGTTGAACCTGTCAGCAGTGACCAACAGCCGATTCAAGCAGTCGGCTCTTATAGTAATTTTTAATGGAGAACCCCGTAGATGGCACTGATGGCAAATTAGGGCGAGGATTCATGTCGGCTGATAAACTAGAAGAGGTTGACATTGGAAGCGGTGATAAGCCAAGGCCGACGTTCATCAGTGCAAATTTGCAGCCGGACTTCAGGGGGAATTTGATTGAGCTTCTCAAAGAATACAAGGATTGCTTCGCCTGGGATTATTCGGAGATGCCCGGATTGGATCGTTCCATCGTCGAGCATCGGTTGCCAATCAAGCCTGGTTTCAAACCATATAAGCAACCACCCCGGAAAATCTACAAGGATGAGGTATTGGCCGATGTGAAGAAGGAAATTGAAAGATTACTTGATGCAAACTTCGTTCGGCCATGCAGATATGCGGAGTGGATATCTAACATCGTCCCTGTGTACAAGAAGAATGGAAAAATGCGGGTTTGCATAGATTTCGTGGACTCGAATAGAGCTACTCCGATGGATGGATACCCGATGCCTATTGCCGATTTGTTGATCGACGCCGCTGCCGGGCACAAGGTGATTAGCTTCATGGATGGCAATGCGGGATACAATCAGATCTTCATGGCAATAGAAGACATATCAAATACGGCTTTCAGATGTCCTGGTCATATAGGCCTGTTCGAGTGGATAGTCATGACATTTGGGTTAAAAAATGCCGGTGCAACCTATCAACGGGCCATGAATTAAATTTTTCATGAGTTGATCGGCAAAATTGTGGAGATCTACATTGATGACGTGGTGATCAAATCCCTAAGTCATGACACCCATTTGGAAGACGTGAGGAAAACCTTAGAGTGCACCCGGAAACACGGTTTGAAGATGAATCCAAACAAGTGCGCTTTTGGGGTGTCAGCTGGGGAATTCTTGGGGTTTTTGGTCCACGAGGGAGGAATCGAGGTTGGCAAGAAGAGCATGAAGGCCATCGATGAAGTTGTCCCTCCAACTAACCTCAAGGAGTTACAATCACTACTCGGCAAGATCAACTTCGTGAGAAGATTCATTTCAAATTTGTCACAGAAGGTGTTGCCATTCTCTCCATTGCTGAAGCTCAAGAAAGATCAGAAGTTCACGTGGGGCGACGAACAACAAAAGGCTTTTGATGAAATCAAATAGTACATGAAGGAGCCGCCGGTCTTGGTTCCTCCTCAGCTAAATAAGCCTTTCAAGTTGTACGTGGCGGCCGATACCCAAACCATTGGATCGGCCCTTATTCAAGAATTTGAAGGGAAGGAGCGGGTAGTAGCTTATCTTAGCCGAAAACTACTTGATCCCGAGACCGGTATTCGGCCGTAGAGAGACTGTGCCTTTGCGTGTACTACTCGTGTACAAAGTTTCAGCACTACCTGTTGAATGCCGAATGCACTGTGTATTCCAAGTTTGATGTGATAAAACATATGTTATCTATGCCAATTCTGAACGGCAGGATTGGCAAGTGGATTTTGGCTCTATCGGAGTTTGAGTTGAAGTTCGAATCGGCAAAAGCCATAAAAGGTCAGATTATTGCCGATTTTATAACTGAACATCGTGATCCGTCAATTGATTTGCTTGAAATTACCCCTTGGGCTGTATTCTTTGATGGATCATCGTGTGGTAAAGGTGGGGGAGTAGGGATCCTACTGATTTCGCCCAGAGGTGAGATGTTTGAATTTGCCATTCCTATACAACCCACTGTCACAAATAACCAGGTTGAGTACGAGGCATTACTTCGAGGGCTTCAATATTTGAGAGAAGTCAGGGCCGTTTCGGTTGAAGTCTATGGGGATTCGGAGCCGGTAATCAAGCAATTGAACGGCCGAACGAGTGCGAAGGTGAAGCGCTAAGGAGTTACTACGAAGAATGCAGGGAGATCTTGAAGAGCTTTCCATTAGTAACTCTGCAGCATATTCCTAGGGAACATAACGAGGAAGCAAACAAAGCCGGCTCGCAGCGCCTCTGGTTACAAAGAAAGTCAAGAAGCGTTTGCTGCAGAAATACATGCACTAGGGGCAGATCTTGCAGAAGATGATTGGAGAAAAGAGATCATTGATTACTTGAAGGGCCCATCCCAAAAGGTCTCTAGGAAGCTGAGGTACAAGGCCATTAAGTTCGTTCTTCTGGATGATAATTTATTCTATAAATCATTAGATGGGGTGTTACTACGATGCCTGGGTCCAGAAGAGGCCAAGAACATGATGAGCGAAGTGCACGATGGGATATGTGGAGCACACCAATCGGCCTACCGTATGAAGTGGGTTATTAGACAAGCTGGATGCTTTTGGCCGACGATATTAGAGGACTGCTTTGAGTATTACAAAGGATGTCAGGATTGCCAAAGATTCGGGAATATTCAAAGGGTCCCTGCATCAGCATTGAATCCCATCATCAAGCCATGGCCATCCAGGGGCTGGGGTATAGACCTGATTGGCCAAATTAACCCGCCGTCTAGCAAGGGGCATAAGTTCGTGCTTTTGGCTACAGATTATTTCACTAAATGGGTTGAGGCGATCCCGTTGAAGAAGGTGACGTCAGAGAACATGATTGAATTTGTCAAGGAGCACATCATCTATCGATTTGGGATCCCTCAAACGATTACCACTGATCAAGGGGCACAATTCGTGTCACTGGAGTTCAGAGAATTTGCCGAAAGCATGGGTATCAAATTGTTTAACTCCTCTCCCTATTATGCCCAAGCTAATGGTCAGGCAGAGGCTTCTAATAAGATCATGATCAAATTGATACAGAAGAAGATCGATCAGAAGCCAAGAAGGTGGCATTCGGTTCTCGGCGAAGCACTGTGGGCTTACCGAATGGCCCCCCACGGAGCCACAAAGACCTCTCCTTACGAATTGGTTTACGGGCACAACGCAATCCTGCCTTGGGAGATGCAATCGGATTCAAGGAGAGTGGTGCTGCAAAATGAGTTGAGCTCCAAGGATTACAGTGGCCTAATGATGGAAGAGCTAGAGGATTTACATATGATTCGTCTTAGGGCCCTGGAAAACATTGAGAAAAACAAGCTGCGGGTTGCCAAGTACTACAACAAGAAGGTAAAAGTAAAGCAATTTGCAGAAGGCGATCTAGTATGGAAAGCGTTATTGCCGATTGGAACTAAATACGATGAATTCGGCAAATGGTCCCCTAACTGGGAAGGGCCTTTTCGTGTGGTCAGATGCGTCCCTGGTAATGCATACATATTGAAAACTTTGCTAGGAGAAGAATTTTCCGCAGCGATAAATGGAAGATATCTGAAGAAATATTATCCTAGCATTGAGATTGATCGATGATTACACACATCTGACACAGAGATAGCCGGCGCTCAAGAATGAGGTCGCCTTCAGAACAAAAATCCTCGAACAGGAAAAATGGCCAGTGCCTAGATGCATAGCCCTTAGCACAAAACTGCATTACAACTGCTTCTTGCAGGATTACATCGAACAACCCTAGTGGTCAGATCCTCGAGGAGGTGGGAAGCAGAAGGCGTGGAGGAAGAAGCGAAAGTATGCAATCTTTTCTTTACTTCTTCGGTTGCTCCCTCTTCAGTTGTTCCAGGACTACCGTGACGGCAACTTGGAATGCATGGGGGTGACCACGATTGGCGGCCTCCACCAAGCTGTCCCAGGCCGCCTTCAGGTTGTTGTACCTGTCAGAGACGTCTGAAGCGGAGGTATCAAGGTTAGGGGCAAGAAATCCAAGTGCAAGCACGAGGTCAAGAGGGAGTCAGAAGCGTTTACCCCCTACTAGTGCTTCCAGAGCCATGCGACGCTCGCGCTCGGCTTGGCAACGGGCGGTGATGTCCCTGAGGCCGTGCTCCAGATGCCGCACACGGCGGCGCAGCTGATGGTTGGTCCTCTGTTCGGGCGTGGCCTCCTCTGCTTCAAGGGAGGAATCGGAGGAGATGTACTCAGGCACATCTTCGGTCCCGATGATTTCCTCGGGGAGCAGATCAAGGCTGGAAGAGTATAAGAAGAAAACATGAAGCACGAGATCAAGCGGGAGAGCGAGGAGTAGATCAAGAGAGAACTTACTTCTGAATCGTGCGCTTCTTTGATGAACTGCTCTCCTGGGGTTGCTTGCCCTTGTCCATGGCTTTGGGGTTTTCTTCTCTAAGGACAGGGGAGGAGATGAGAAATGATGGATGAGTGCGCGAGTGGATTTGCAGGGCATCCCGGCAGGCTATTTTATTGACCAAGGGGTACATTGGGAGTGATGACCGGTTAGTACACACTGCTGGAATACCAAACGGCAGGGTTTTTCTCCCAAGTACGAAGGGTTTTCTCTTGAACAGTATCGATGGATTGCCGAATCGGGATCCGTTGTGGATTTTCTGCCAAGGGGCAGTTGTTCTCTCACGTTCGGCTCAAGATAGTCCCGAATGCATTCAAAGAAAAAGGAATTCGCAGATGCAAAATGCAAAGGAAGTCATCACAGGACAAGCACAGAATGCAAAAGTTCTCCATCTATTGCCGATATTTACATATCCCTAGTACAATCTAGTCGAAAAGCCTATTCAACACAGATTGGGGATGAGTAATTTCGGCAATGGCGTCGCCGTGGCCATCAAGGCGCTCCAAGATGAGCTCGATCTCGTCGATGTCCTCCCGCGCGCCGCCCGGAAGCCACGCGGCCCGGTGGAATAGTCGACGTCCGTATGTGTCGCCATTGCGGCCCGTGCCCAAGGTGGTGCCCAGACGAACGCCATGGACGGCCACCTCGTCGACGCGGTGCTCCACCGCGGCAAGGCGCTCCGCCGGCGTGTCGCCGCGGGCATTCACCTTCTCGGCCAACTGCTCTACCAGCGCCTTTAGCTGGTTGAGCTCAGCGTCGCGGGCTGCAAAGAGCAAACAGAAAGGATTAGCATCAAAGGCCGGGCTGGATCAAGAATCATTTTCAGAGCCATACCGTCGATGGCCTCCAGCGGCGTTTGCGCCGGGTCCTCCCATTCTAGCTCGGCCACGCCCGCCTTCTTGGAGACCTCCTCCAGCTCACGACGGGACGCCTCCAGTTCCTCCTTGAAGCGGAGGGCATCAACTCCCCCGTACAGCACGGGGGAGTGGCCATCGGACTCCGAGGAGTCGTCAGGAAGGGGTTGATTGGCCGGCGCCGGAGACGGATTCCACTGGATCAATCTGAGAAAAAAGGGGACGATCGTCAAGGCAAGAAGAAAATCAAAAGTTGAATCAAAGAAAAGGGATTGACGATCATTGCCTCCGGCGTGCGTTGGCGCTGCTCCCCTCTGCCTCGTCGGAGGCGCGGCGGCGGTTGAGGCGGCGCACCATGATGGCTTGGGGTGTGCACTGTTTGCAGAAGGGCTGAGATTGGCAAAGATTCGAGAGCTAGAAGGCCTGGTGGAGAGCTAGGGGCACCTACGGCTGCATTTATAGGCCTGGCAGGATGAATCGTGGCTTCGAGTCGTGGCTTTGGATCGTGGCGCATATCCCAAGAAAATCGGAAGGTGGAAAGGTTTCCTTGGCCAGCCCGCCGGCGGGTCGCTTGGAGTTCTAGGCTGAGCCGTGTTCAGTTGATCGGTTCGGCTAAAGGAAATCAGAGTGCCGTTCGGGAGTAGGCGTTTCTGTACCGAATGGGTCGTTCAGCATTATATTTAAAGGTGCGCAGAAGAAAGGAAACAAATTGCAAGACAATATTACAAGAACGACCAATTCGGGTAATACATCATGACGGGCATTCAAATGTTCAGATATTTTGCAATAACACCACGAGCGTTGGATGTTATTAGACGGGAGTTGTCCAGCAGTTCCTGGCAATCTTTTTGGTTGCCGGACAGGTCGGTGAGTTCTGCATCGCATTGCTCCACCTTGGTGATAGCCGATTTTACTTCCGCTTGGATCTTTTCTATCAATCCAGGGACTTCGGCTATTTTGGCTTTGTCAGCCTCTATCTCTGCTGTCAGGCTTCTCAGTTCTGCTTCTAGAGCAGCCTTCCTGGTAATTTTCAGATCACAGGAAGCCTGCAGGTTGGCTAGAGTATCTTTGTGGCTCTCTACTTGGGATTGCGCCCCGGTCATGGCATGTTCAGCGTCGGCTTTCTTCTTTTCAATAACCGGGCGGGAGCGCAGTTTTCTCAAGGCGTGCTTGATGGGCGCATAAAGGGTGTCCAAGCCATAAACAGATGATAGAGAAGCTCTGATGTCTTCTGGAAGTTCTTGGCTGATGGATTCAAACATCTCCTCGAAGTGATCAAGATCTCTGAACTGATCTTGCGCATCCTTTTCTAGCTAGGCAACAATTTCCTTAAGCCTTGATAGCACTTCATCTGACAGAGGCTGATATGCTCTTGCCATCACCTCGGCAGCTGGATCGATCTCTGACGGCGGGCTTGATAATGATGGAGCCTGACCCTGAGAAGCAGTATTGCCGAGTTAAGAATGCTAAACGCGGAAGTAGCAGAGTTAAGTGCGGATGGATACCTCATGGCTGGTTTCTTGAGCAGGGGCAATCACAGGTGAAGGAGGTGTTCCAGGTAGAGCTGAAGCTTCCGAGCTGGGAGGTGTTGATGCAGCTGCTGTTAGCTCGGGGGCTTCTGGTTGATGAGAAGTGGGGTCCACCTCTGTTGGGACTATTGTCTCTGCATGACCAACAGGTGATTGCACCCTTGGAGGACTTGGTGGCTCCGGCTGGAATGGGAGATTCATCTCTGGAGAATGTGCTGCTTCTGCAGAAGGTGATGAAGATGAGATCTCCACTGGGATAGGTAATTCAGCCCCGGATGGACTTGCTTGCTGGACCACTGGGACATTTACAAGCTGCTCTTCCATTGTTTCTTCTGCAAATGTCAAATTGGAAGGGTAAATGCCAGTGCTCATCTTTAAGAAAAAGACAGTAAGGGTCATACCAGTGGATGGGGCATTGGCAGGTACTGGCTCTGAAGGCTGCTGGGCTCTGGTCTGAAAATGCACAATGATATGATTCATCAATAACAGAGTAATCTTGTGATCAAGAGGGTAAGGGATTCTACCTCAATGAGCACTTTCTTGATTGTTCTCCTCCTCTTGGCAGCTGGAGGGGCAACCAGAGATAGACCTTGCCTCTTGTCAGCGGCAAGGCTAGAGAGGCTGGGATCTGATGTGGCATACCTGGCCATTAGTTGAGCTAGAGTTGTGGATTTAAATCCCAGTGCCGAAATTGGGCCTTCGGCATTATAAGTAATATCCCTAGCTCGAGGGGCAGGCACCGTGTTCTGTGGACAAGAGGGTGAAAGTCAGAATCATGAATAAAGAGGACATGTCCGATCCAAGGGTTCATTGTATTACCTCTGAAGTTGGCAGGAAATCGGGCGTCAACTCTGCACAGAACACATGAACAGGCTCACTGAAGATGTGATCATGAAATTCTTGCCACTAGGAGTTGAAGGTGGGGTGAGCTATGGTTGTGGGCACAAAAGGACATGTGTAGGCAGTTGGACTGCACTCATAATTAAAAACCCGGCTGCCCTGCATCCGCTCTTTGATCTCTTCTCTAGGCTTGAGGAATTCGTGCAGGAACAGTCTTGGGGGCATCTGTCCACATCCAATTTGCCTGGCCATTACATTGGGCTGATAATACTCATAAGTGCTAACATTCAGTCGCCCTCCATTGAACTCAGCCGGCAGAATGCATGGGCGGATTATGATGTTGAAGATCTCTAAGAATCTCCCATCTTGACGGCCGGGTTCAAAGGAAAATTCAACGGGGAAGACTAAGGTGTCATTGTCTAGATAAGGAAGCCAGAGAGGATTGGGGAAACCTTTGAAGAATAGCTCGAAAAGCTGGCTGATGTCCTGCTGGACAAAAACAGTTGAAGCCGCTTCTCCGTAACTCTGGCATCCTCTGGTAGCTTGAGGCTCTCCTTCAGGATAATTGGACAAGGAGAAGAACCTGAAATTCAAATCGACACCAACGATCTGATGCATGTGGAGTTGCAGCCACAACTGAACGAACCACCAAGGGCCATTGACACATGCTATCCTTTGGCTGGTATACATTTGGGTAACAGTCTGATGAAGCATATGGTATACGCTGCCCAAGAAGAATTTTCCCAGAGGGAGGCGACTGCCACCAGCCAGATGAGTCGCCATCGTGATATGGTTCAAGGTGGGCTCGTTAGCTTTACCACAGAAAACAAATCTACACAGCCACATATTCAGAAATGCTCTATATTCAATCTCACCAAGGGGGTTGTCCTTCATATGCGTCAGAATATAATTCTTGTGCCCGTTCCTCGGCTTTACCCCTGTCTGGCGTGAAGAGCCTTTGAATTTCCAGGGCTGAACAGACCCTGTGATGTCAAGGCCGGTGATCATGTATACATCGGCCAAGATAGGAGACATTGGACCGTGGCCAAAGAGGAAGGCGTTGACGCCATTTGACCAAAAATGGCAGGCGGCTATCAGGAGATCTTCGTTTTTTGGAGTCTCAGCTACTGATAACTCCAGGCACTGGGCGATACGGAGGCTGTCTAGATTGGTCAATCCACTCTTGTCCGCAAGAATCCTCCGATACCAAGTTCTCCGGCCGCAATTGGAGGTAAAGGCCGCTTCTTGAAAGCGTCTTGCCATTGAGCCGGTGGAGACAGAGCCGCTTTAAAGGGGATTCTCTCGAGATTCACCG
The DNA here is from genome assembly GCA_947561735.1 of Cenchrus americanus. Classification (NCBI taxonomy): domain Eukaryota; kingdom Viridiplantae; phylum Streptophyta; class Magnoliopsida; order Poales; family Poaceae; genus Cenchrus; species Cenchrus americanus. The sequence continues at coordinate 179,405,493 of OX387242.1, forward strand.
CTATGAAATCTCGAGGGTCGAGTTCCCCACGGGACCAAGATAATAAGACCTCGAATTGGCCTCGGTAGGAATCAAAAGAGCGATGAGAAGGCTCCTGAAAGAAAAGCGGAAAAGGAAATCTCAGGTGAAATTGAAAACCTAAATGCCGAACGAGGCTTGCGTGGGATGAGTTTACCTGAGTATCTTGGTGCTGAGCTGCCATTGGAGGTTCGAGCTCGGAACAAGGAGATCTAGGGTTGGATCTGGATGAAGACTTCGGCGGATTGCGAAGAACAGGTGTTGACAGATTCGATTTTGAGGTATTCGTGGCTGGAGTCAATTGTGGAACAAAATTACTTTTATCCCACAATTGAAGGGGCATGTGTTAACACCAAAATTTGGTAAGGAGTCTGACTTGTGGGTCCGGTTCGATAAAGAGTCCGTCTGGTGGAAGGAAGGATATTTTCAGAGATATTCGGCAAAAGGATCCGCGGTCGGCTATCTGCTCCGGTTCGGCAAAAGAACAGTAGAGCTGATTTTGCGGGATTGGACGGTGACGTGGCTCAATCAGGGGAGACGAATGGATGGATAGGCGATCAAGCTTAGAGATAAGTTAGGCAATGAATCCATTCGAAGTTGTACTCAACAGGGTATAAATATGACCCCTGAATGTATGTAACAGACACAATCATTCCTCAATATACACCGGCCTTACGCCAAACCCTAGAGTCCTTGTCGTGTCGTCGAGTTCTTCGAGAGGGCCAATCGATCCGTTGACCTCCGTGAGTACCGGCAACCTTGTATCATGTCTAGTATCATGCGGTGGATTTAGATCTGATGCAAGTAGTCTTGTTACCATGCTTTGTGTCATGCGGTAGATTCAAGCTTGGTTCAAGAAGGTTTCTTGTTGGATCATGAGCCATGCGGTAGGCTAAGATCTAGCTTGAAGCTAGTTATCGGCTCTATTGGATTTTGGCAAGATCCAATAGATTCATTAAGTTACCCCGTGTTATTTTGAGTTTTACTTTATGTTTCAATTCATGTAACACACCTTTGCCCAATCTAGATGGGTTTGGATCGGCTCTATATTTTTATGATCCTTATTCGAGTAGATTTCGTATTTTAACATAGGGATCTTGTGCTTTCCGATAGCCGAAACCGAACCGATCTAGGTTGTTACGTGTTGCGGGTTCAAGCTTGCTCATGTTCGTATAAATCTTGAAAGAGCCAGGTATCATGCGGTAGATGCAGGTTTTTGGGTTGCTTTGGGGCTAGTCATCCGGTGGATTAGATTCCCAAATCAATCTGATAGATTTATTCACTTGGTAATGTTTGTTCCTTCTTCATGGACCCCGAATCGGTTGTTCAGCCGCATTCGGTTACGCTTCTACACGAGTAGAACACGTGCGTTATCCATGCTTTAAATGATGTGTGCTTTTAGCTTTCCATATTTAGATTGTATCATGCGGTGGATAGATCTATTTGTGGAAAGTGATACGGTTTTTCATGCAAGTTGTATCATGCGGTGGATAGATTTGCCTGGTATCGTAGTCGACGGGTTTTAAAGTAACTAGACATGCGGTAGACTAGTGCTTTGGATCTATGCATGCTTGTTTAACACATGATCATGTCCGCGCTTTACTTTATTTATTTATTTAATGTTAATCTTTGTGGGGATCGGTCATGCCTTTTGTACGAGCATCCTTGTTCATGTAAAGACCGATCGCCGTCATGCTCGCGTCATCCATTCGGCAGTGTTATTGTTTTCCCTTTACGGTTTTTTTCCCGAATGGTTGTAGTCCTTTGGCAGATAGCTTTCTATAGCTATGTGTCATTTCATTTGGCTTTTAGCCGTAAATATGGAACTGTCTGGTACTACCCGGCAAGTTCCAAGCTTTGGTATCTAACTACATTATCTTTTGTTAATTTTCAGGAAAAATTGACTGGCACGTCTTTCGCTCTCTGCGCGTGTGAAGCCAGCTTTGTTCGGCTTGCTGTGTGATTGGCGTCGAGTGCACTTTTCGCGTCAACACCATGCCTATCAATACAGCGATCCATCCTGTCGAACCTAGAACCACCATGGGAAGACCACTCCTGTCCCATTGGAGGGGTACGACTACCACGAAAGGAAAAGCGTGGTCCGTAGCCCTTCTAAGACTCAAAACTGTGACCTCTCCCAAACCCGTATTGATCACGAGGTGGAGAACGTCCAGCAAACTCAACACCACCATGGTAACCATTATGAGGGAACCACCCCTCACTAACCAGAGGAGGACCAAAACCACGAAAATAAAATGTGGGCCGTCCCTCCTTTCCAACTCCAAGCTACGACCCCTCCCATCCCCGTATTGAGCACGAGGGGGAGAGCACCTAGCAAACTGACCATCGGCAAACTCTCTAGACGAACCACTAGAACCACGACCTCTTGAACCAAACTTAGCATCTGTACGAGCACGAACCCCAAACTGCTACCTGTCCAGGCCTGCACCGGTCTGACCGGTGTAGCCCGGCCAGCAGCACCTCCAACAGCCTTTCGCTCTCCCCAAACCGGAACTGTCCTCACACTCGCCTTGGCCCTGGGCAACTGCACACGAGGCTCAGGCACATCATGAGAAGGGTGGTACCTGTCCTTGTTTGCCCACTCCTTAGCCATTCTCGCCTCTCTCCTTCTCTTATAGCAAAACTCTTTCTTGTGACCATCCTTTCCACAAAACTCATAATGGAAACGGATTGATCTGGACTTAGGCTTGGGGTGAGGCTCTTCACAAGGCTTCTCACTAGGCTTCCCACTTGGTTTCTCACTAGGCTTTTCACTTGTCTTCTCACTCGGTTTTTCTCTCGGTTGGTTTGGCTTGGATGCAAACTTGTCTTTGGGTGTGGGTTGTGGTGGAACTGAACCATTCCCAAATTTCCCTTCTCTCTCACCACTGCACTCACCAAACTTATCAGATCCCAAAGCCCAACCATCAAACCACTTACAACTAGCAATCATCATACCAAGCTGAGGTTCTTGACTCGACAACCAACTCAGCACTTCACGCAACCTATCATTCTCATCTTGTAGGCGACCAACACATTTTGCAAGATCCAAAATCTTTACAGCATGTAATTCACAGGTAGAACAGGAAGTAGGAATAGGCAGTTTCAAATCAGCCTCAAGCGAAACAATGCAAGATCGAAGCTCAGCAATTTTTTCATGCAAGCCAGGGCAAGAAGTGCAAGCACCAAGCAAAGTGGGCCTAGATTGCAGCTCAGCCTACTCAACCCTAAGCACATCTAGTTCCTCACACTTGGAGGCATGCTTTTCCCTAAGAGCAGTCAAATAAGCTAGGAAAATAGAGCAATCAACACAATCAACTTCATTAGAAACCACAGGGCTTGCCTTAAGAGAATCAATTTCAAGCTTGCCATCAAGAACCTGTGTTTCTAGCTCAGCCACTCTAGTCCTAGCATATTCAAGCAAAGCTCTAAGCTCCTTCCTAAGCTTCTTAGCCTCTCTAAGCATGTGATCACGATTATCAAGCAAGTCAACCAACTCCTCATTCTCCTTGCGCAAAGAAGAGAGTTCATCACATACCTCATCCTCGGAGTCTAAGTCCGAGGCGTCCTTCTGGCTTCTATTGCTGCTGGAGCTGCGAGCCATGCCGCAGAAGTTGTCCTTGAGGCTTAGGCCCGTCACACAAAGGCCGTTGAGATACTTGTCGAGGTTCTTCTTCTTCTTCTTGTCATCCTCTTCTTCTTCATCACTCGAGCTTGAAGACGTGTCCACGGAGTCGGACTCGATGTCGCTCGATCTCTTCATCTTCTCTCGAGCCTGTGTCTTCTTCCCATGTCCATGATCCTTCTTATTGGACTTCTTCCTCTTGTCCTTGAACTTGTGCTTGTCGTGGTTGCTCATCTTCAGACACTCGGCGAAATAGTGTCCAGCCTCGCCGCACTTGAAGCATGTTCTCGTGTTCCTCCTCATGTTCACCCGGTTCTCGTGCAGCCTCTCGAACCACCTCATCAGGAGCGCCAGCTCGTCCTCTCCAAGCACGTCAAACTCCTCATCTGGCATAGACATCAAAGAGGGCAAAGAGAACATCCTAGTGGATTGGTTAGTGTTAGCCTTTCCTTTCGAACCACCGATGAGGGCGAGACTATGAGAGTCAGTCGGGCCCTCGATCTTGGCTATCATGCCCCTATCCACCTCAGCCGACTTGAGCTTCGAGAACAGCTCGTTCACGGTTAGAGTATCATACTTCACCGACTCCACAATGGCCTCGAACTTTCCGCCCCAAACCGTACGATCCAAAGAGTGTAAGAGCTTGACGGCTCTATCATGATCATCGTACGGGAGAACGTCCACATTGGCCCTCATGTTGTTCACAACCACCGTGAACCTCTGAAACAAGGCATCTATGAGCTCGCCGGGGAGATGAGTGAAGTTCTCGTACTCTCTCCGGTAAGCCGCATACATCCGAGCCTGAACCTGGGCATTCCCAACATGAGCTTCCTTCAACACCGACCAGATTCTACAAGCCAAGTGCTCGGTGTGCACCTGATCGAATTCAGGCTGACACAAAGCACGAAACAAGTAGTCGACCGCCTTGTTGTTGGCGTCGAACATGTCCCTCGATCCTGGAGCAAGGAAGTTCATCAGTTGGACATAGCCTGTGTCCACCGTGACATCCCAAAGGATCTGACCCTTTCCGCGGAGGAACGCCTCCATCCGCTTACTCCACATCTGGTAGTTCTTGCCATCGAAGTGTGGAGGACCCGATCCCCATTCCTGGTACGCCATCCTTGGATCTTAGACTGGTTAGAGTCAATCAAGACCCGTAACCGGCTCTGATACCACTTGAAGGAACGATACAGCGAACCGGAGAGGGGGGAGTGAATGAGAGCCGATAAAAATTCTTCTCGAAGGAGATAGAGACTCCAACAAGACGAACACGGCTTCCAACACACGTCTCCGACTCACTACCCAAGTTGGCCAAGTCCACGCAGCCACTGAAGTGCTACTAGACCTAGGAACCAACAAACAACCTCCCTAGCCAAAACACACCAACACGCATAGCGGAAACTTGCACGGCTTGCTGCCTGTGCTGCACCGGTCAGACCGATGGCCTGCGCCGGTCAGGCCGGTGGCTACAACAACCGCACAACAAGCGTTCCAGAAAGCCACAGTGACTTCTCTAGGTCCTGGAACAAAAACACCCCCAAAACACAACCTGCACGGAAGGAAAACCCTACACAAAACCTAACAAACCAACTCCAAACAACCCAAGAACTGACCAGCAGCACCAAGACCCAAAGACACACTAGTCAAGAAGTTCACCCAAGGAAAATCCCACAAGTGACTCGCACCGGTCAGACCGGTCAAGAGCACCGGTCGGACCGGTGTAGCCTGGGCAGCTTGGGATGAACAGCACCTGCGGTTCAGCTCCTCCAAATCCAAACTTCGATCTCCCGAATCACTCGACGGACTTGAACAAGACTTTGGGGATGATAGGAACACCTCATGAGGAGTCCATAGCCATGATTTTGTCCACCAAAACTTGCCAAATCAAGAGGAATCGAAGAAATCCCGCCAAGAACTCCTCTAACCCTAGAACACCAAACCCCCCAAAATCGAGCCCCTTAACTCACGGATTTGGGAGGGGAATCAAAGGAAAAAGAACCACGAAGGGTTCACACGAATTTCCCCCATTAAATTCCCAAGAGCAAGGTCCCGAAAATACACCAAGAAAACCGCCAAGAGAGGGCTCCGAAAATCTCCACCAAGAACAACCGGGAACAACACAACAAAGCCTTGAGGAACCACGCCGAATCATCTATACATACCAAGGAGGTTCATACAAGGTCTAGCTTGCCGCCCGATCATCCAACCCTCTCACAAAATCTCACCATGAAGCTCTCAAGCTAGTCCTATGGAAATCCTAAGAAAATAGGAAGGGAAAATAGGAAAGCAAATGAACTAGGGTTCCAAGAGATTGCTACCATCCTCTCACCTCTTGGGTTATATAGAAGGCAACCGAAAGTCTAAAATACCCTTACTTAATAACTAGGGATACAAGCCCCTCAAGGGCGGTTTTCGAAGTCTTCAGATTTTCTCCATCGGACGATGCTCGGCGACCGCACCATGCTTAGCCTCGACGCAAGCCATGCGATCCCGACGCGTGTCCTCCGCTTCGAAGATTCCGGACTGCGTCGTCGCACACCGGTCAGACCGGTGCTCCTCACCGGTCAGATCGGTACCCACCGGTCAGACCAGTCTGGAGCTGCTGCTGCACCGTCTTCGGTTCTTCGGTCTTGGCTTTTTGGATCAACCAAGGAACCCAGTGGTTTTCTGGTGAGCCACTGGAAACCCCGCGAACTCAGTGTAGCCTCCGCCAATCGCCACTCATGACTCGGCTCCCACGTAGTCCCGGCTTGATCTTGGTTTTGAGGCTCAACCAAGAAACCGTACATGACTTCATCTTGCTGTTCATGCCACCATGCGGCCCGCACTTGACCCCGCTGGCCACTGGGTCCCTCGAACGAAACCTACTTGTCATCTCCACACATGGAGGCCTCACCGACGACGACCTTTCGCGCTTGTTCTTCATCTGCACTAACACCAGTCAAGCCGCAACCTACACCTGCAATACTTAGCCAAGAATAAGTCCACACAACATTGTCAATTATTCATCACACAAGGAAGTGACCATCCACCGGTCCTCGAACCACACATGGTCCTCACCTATTTTCCCTTGAGGGGTTGTATCACAACTTAAGTGCTAGGGGTAGTGTGGTCTTTTGCCTGGCCCGGAGGGGACTCAAATATATTAGCTCTAGTGTTTCCAGGCATACCATCCATCCGGACTTCTTCTCATTTCCTTGCTCTCTAGGGTTAGATTTTTCCTTCGTTTGTAAAGAATCTAACCTCCGAGTGAATGGAAGCTTTCATGCTTGCGTCGATTCCCGGTTTGTAACTTGTTGGATTTTCGTGTCTTTTTCGAGCTATTTTCGTCGGTTTTTCGCGCGCAGCTTGTTCCTTTGACTCTGAGGTGTTTGGGCTCGAATATTTTGGTGGGAATCATGGATAGTTGCCTCATGCATCTTTGTGCTTGATCTTGATCCCCCAAACTTCGAGTTCGGCCTCCAATTGAAGGATTTTTGTTGGGTCCTAGGTTTTTGGTTGGTTTCGGTGCCGATTCGATTCCCGGAGATTTAGGTTATTTGAGGACCCAAGTTTTGGGGCATAGCATCCGCTAGGGACGCTTCACATATTTTCCAAATCTTTCCTCAAGAGCTTCAGCCGTTTGGGAGATCCATGGACCAGTAGAAGCTTTGGTGGTTTCGGTTTCAGGTTCGGGCTGCTGTTCTCGTGCCTGGCGGACCGTCCGACGGGTGCTCGTGGACTGTCCGCGTGGAGTAGTTCGTCCAGGTGTTCTTCGTGTTCGTCGCGTGCTCTTGAGCGCTTTGTTTTCGATCCGGTTGGCCAGTTGCTTTTGACCAGAGGGTGTTTGGCGGACCATCCGCCCGGACGTCGCGGACTATCCGCGCGGCACGAGTTGCTCATGGACCGTCCAAGGACATGGTACGGACCATCCGCGTGTCGAGGTGCCGGTTGGGTCGTTATGTTTGTGTTTAACGGACAGTCCGCCGTGGGTCACGGATCGTCCGCACGGTGACCGCGGACCGTCCGCCCCAGGGCCACAGACTGTCCGCCAGGGCTCCTGCAGGACAGCTAAGTCCTTTGCTTCTTGCTCCGTGCTTCCGCTTTGGGATCATTTTGGGTTTGTTCCTAGGGTTGGTAGGACTGTTGTGACTACGTGACCTTGGCAAACTCGTGTGGGAATCCGTAGCTGTGAATTTGGGGTACAGGCCGAGTTCTCTCTTAGGAGAAGAATTTTTATCGGCTCCCATTCACTCCCTCCCTCTCTGGTCGCCTAATCGGTCCTTCAATTGGTATCAGAGCCAGTTACGGATCTTCGTGATTCTAACCAGTCTAAGATCCAAAGACGGTGTACCAGGAATGGGGTTCGGGTCCTCCACACTTTGATGGTAAGAACTACCATATGTGGCAAAGGCGGATGGCCGCTTTCCTCCGTGGCAAGGGTCAAATCCTGTGGGATGTTACGGTGAACACAGCTTATGTTCATCCGATGAACTTCCTTGCTCTAGGATCAAGGGACATGTTCGACGCCAACAACAAGGCGGTCGACTACCTGTACCGTTCTCTTTGTGAATCGGAATTCGAACGGGTTCGGACAGAGGACTTGGCATGCAGGATTTGGGAGCAGTTGAAGAATGCTCATGCCGGGAACGCTCAGGTTCAGGCTCGGCTCTTTGCGACCTACCAGAGAGAGTATGAGAACTTCACTCATCTCCTTGGTGAGTCCATAGATGCCATGTTTCAGCGTTTCACGGTGATCGTGAACAACATGAGGGCTAATGTGGCCGTGCTCCCGTATGATGACCATGACAGGGCTGTCAAGCTTTTGCATTCTCTTGATCGTACCGTGTGGAGTGGGAAGGTCGAGGCCATCCTAGAGTCGGAGAAGTATGAGACCCTCACGGTTGATGAGCTGTATTCCAAGCTCAAGTCATCCGAGGTGGACCGTGGGGTGCGTGCAAAGATCGAGAACCCGACTGATCCCCATAGTATGGCTCTCATGTGTGGTTCAAGGACTAATGCTAACATGTCTTCGAGACAATTTTTCTTGTATTGCCTTGTCTCCATGCCAGATGAGGAGTTCGACATGCTGGGTGAGGAGGATCTCGCGTTGTCGAGCAGCCGGTTCGAGCGCATGTACATGAACCAGAAGAATGCTCGGAGGAGCTCGGGCATGTGCTACCGGTGCGGGAAGCACGGGCACTTCATCGCCGAGTGCCCGGAAGCCATGGAGGTAAAGGCCAAGCACAAGCACCATTCGAGGATCGACCACAAGCACCACTCAAGGGACGACTACAAGGGCAAGAACAAGTCCGAGCGGAGGCCGAGGAAGAGTGGTGGTCACAAGAGAAGGAGCGAGCGATGGTGGCCGGTGCGAGCGACAATGACCCAAGCTCCTGCTGCGCTTCATCGAGCTCAAGTGATGAAGAAGAGAACGGGCACAAGGGCAAGCGTTCGAGCAAGAACATCAACGGCTTGTGCTTCGTCGCCCAAGGCTTTTGCGACATGGCACACAGCACCGCAAGCAAGAAGAGCAACAAGGATGACTCGGGCTCCGACTCCAGGAAGAGGTAAACATTAGCACATCCTTCTTGATAGCGGAGAATGCTAGGTTGAATGACTTGCTTGACAATCGTGATGGTGTGCTTAGAAAGACCAACAAGGAGAAGAGGGAGTATAGGTCTTTGTTTGGAGAGGCTATGGAAAAGGTGGTTGAGCTAGAGTCTTTGCTTGTTGATGCTAGGGCTCAAATAGATTCCCTTAAGTCTGCTCCCGTTGTGACCAATGAACCTGAATGCACTGATTAATCCACTTTTCTTGGTGAATTGATTGTGCTTAAGGAGAAGTATGCCTCCAAGGTTGAGGAACTAGATGTGCTTAAGGTTGAGCTAGATGAGATGAAATCTAGGCCCTCCTTGCTTGCTGCTTGCACTTCTTGTCCTGTTTTGCATGAGAAGCTAGATGTTTCGCTTGCTTATGCTAGATCTCTAGAGGCTCAGCTGAATGCTACTATTCCTACAATTTTTTCTACTTGTGAAGTAAATGTTGTGAAGAATATGGAGCTTGCACATTATGTTGATCGTTTGCAGAATGAGAATGATGAGCTAAAAAAGTTGATGTGTTGGTTGTCTGGTCAAGAGCCTTAGTTGAGGATAATGATTGAGACATTCAAGCGCCAGGATGGGGAAGCGCTTGGGGCAAAGAAAGTGGGTGAGTGAAGTGGTGAGAATGAGGGGAAGATCGGAGATATCCCAGAGCCACCAAAAACCCACCACAAAAATGCCTTTCTTCCTAAACCGAACCATCTTAGGAACGGACTAGACACAACCCCAGCTCCACCCGTATTTCCTCCACAAACCAACAACTTCCAGGAACCCATCAAGTTCAAGAGTGTCTTGGGGAATGAATTCTTTGGGAAGAAGGGAGAGAAACCGAGTGAGGAGAAACCTAATGAGGAGAAGCCAGAGCCCAAAGAGAACCCAAAACCAAAGCCAAAACTGAAACCCTTCCATTGTGAGCATTGTGGGAGGGATGGGCACCTTGCTGAGTTTTGCTTCAGGAGGAAGCGTGAGGAGAGGTTGGCTAGAGAGTTGGCCAACAAGGACAGGTACCGCCCTTCTCGTGGTGTGCCTGAGCCTAGGTTGGTGCCAAGAGGTGAGGGAATGGTGCGTACCATTCATCCTCGTGGGAGGCGTGAGTTTGTGCCTCGAGGTGATCCACTGCATAGAGAAGGTGGTAGGCGTGTTGGATTTGGGCGTGGTGAGTTTGCTGGACGTTCCTTTGCTCGTGGCCAATACGAGTATGGGGGGAACGATCGCAGTTTTAGGTCCCAGAGGAGCTATGGACCATGGTCCCCCCTTCGTGGTACGCGTAGTCCTCCAAGGGGACGTGTGGGTGTTCCACCTAGGAGAGATAGGATGGATTTTTCTAACCCCACGTTTGAGCAAATGGCGAGGCACTGGTTTGATTTGTTTTGTACTAACCCCAGTGCTGAGTCCTTTGCTCACTCTCGCTCTCGTTTTTGATTTTGTAGGTGTGAAGGACCGATACGGCGAACCAGATAGGGGGGAGTGAATGGCAGCCGATAAAAAATTCTTCTCGAAGGAGATGAAAACTCCAACAAGATGAACACGGCTTCCAACACACGTCTCCGACTCACTACCCAAGTTGGCCAAGCCCACGTAGCCACTGGAGTGCCACTGGACCTAGGAACCAACACACAACCTCCCGACCCGAGAACGCAGCGGAACACCAAACCTCGAGTCTACAGACCAACACCGGTCAGACCGGTGAGCACCACCAGTCAGACCGGTCCCTGGTGGTGAAAGTGGGCAACTTTCACTAAGTGGCCCCACACCGGTCAGACCGGTGAGACACACCGGTTAGACCGGTCACAGCCTAAAAGCCCCCAAAGAACCAAACAGGCCAACCGACCACCAATTTGACCCAAACTAGAAACAACAGCAACACAGGACAACAGCGAACACACCCAGGCGTTCACCCGAGCAAAAACCCACCGAGGGTTGCACTAGTCAGACCGGTCAAGAGCACCGGTCAGACCGGTGTAGCCTGGGCAGCTCGGGTTGAACAGCACCCGCGGGTCAACTCCCCCATATCCAAACCTCGATCTCCCGAATCGCTCCACGGACTTGAACAAGACTTTGGGGATAATAGGAACACCTCATGAGGAGTCCATAGCCAAGTTTAATCCCACCAAAACTCATCCAAAAAGGAGGAATCGAAGAAATCCCGCCAAGGGCTCTACAAACCCTAGAACCCGGAAAACCCCAAAATCGAGCCCCTTTACTCACGGATTTGGGAGGGGAATCACAGCCCAAAGAACCACGAAGGGTTCCCACAAATATCCCCCATAAAATCCCGAAGAGAAGGGTCCCGAAAACAACCGAAAGAAATCACTAAGAGAGGGCTCCGAAAATCACCACCAAGAACAACCGGGAACAACACATCAAAACCTTGAGGAACCACACCGAATCATCTATACATGCAACAAAGGTTCATACAAGGTCTAGCTTGCCGCCCGATCATCCAACCCTCTCACAAGATCTCACCATGAAGCTCTCAAGCTAGTCCTATGGAAATCCTAAGGAAAATAGGAAGGAAAATAGGAAAACAAATGAGCTAGGGTACAAGAGTTGGCTGCCATCCTATCACCTCTTGGGTTATATGGAGGCAACCGAAAGTCTAAAATGCCCTTTCCTAATAACTAGGGATACAAGCCCCTCAAGGGCGGATTTGGAAGTCTTCATGTCTTCACCATCGGACGGAAGCCCGGCGACCGCACCCTGCGTATCCTCGACGCAAGCCATGCGATCCCGACGCGTGTTCTCCGCTTCGAAGTCTCCGGACTGCGTCGTCGCACACCGGTCAGACCGGTGCTCCCCACAAGTCAGACCGGTACCCACCGGTCAGACCGGTTAGACCCACCGGTCAGACTGGTCTAGAGCTGCTGCAGCACCGTCTTCGGTTCTCCAGTCTTGGCTTTGTGGATCAACCAAGGAACCCAGTGGTTTTCTGGTGAACCACCGGAAACCCCGCAAGCTCGGTGTAGCCTCCGCCAATCTCCACTCATGACTTGGCTCCCACGTAGTCCCGGCTTAACCCTGGTTTTGAGGCTCAACCAAGAAACCGTCCATGACTTCATCTTGTTGTTCATGCCATCATGCGGCCCGCACTTGACCCCGCTGGCCACCGGGTCCCTCAAACGAAGCCTACTTGTCTTCTCCACACCTGGAGGCCTCACCGACGACGATGTTTTGCGCTTGTTCTTCGCCTGCACCAACACCAGTCAAGCCGCAACCTGCACTTGCAATACTTAGCCAAGAATCAGTCCACACAACGTTGTCAATCACTCATCACACAAGGAAGCGACCATCCACCGGTCCTCGAACCACACATGGTCCTCAATCTTCCCCTTGATGAGTGCATTGACAACCCCCACACGAAAGTAACAAGAGAGAAAAGAAAAAGAAAAGAAACGAGCAAAAAGAAACTCCAACAAGCGATCGAAAGCCAAACAAAGGCAAAGAGCAAGATCACTTGAAGAAGACAAGTCTCGGACCCCTTAGGAAAGGGCAATGGCTCGACACATCCGAGACAAAACAAAGCTGAAACAAAGAGCGCAAACCACCAAAGCAAAGCTCGAACGACCACAAAGAGCTCCCCCTGCACACATGCAAGCTCCCCCTGAACCAATGCACCTCCCCCTGGACGAATGCATGCAAACCACTTGAAAACAGGGCAGTGCGCAGCACTTTCGGCTCACACGGTCGGGCCGGTCATCACCACCGGTCGGACCGTTGCCTAACATGTGCACGGGACCAAGCACTCACACCGGTCAGACCGGTGACCTCGACCGGTCAGACCGGTGCACAACAGAGCCCAGAAATGGCTCAAAACCACCTGAAAACCTTCTAAATGCGTCCAGCAAGCCATTTCAAGCTCAAACTTCTCCCCCTTGTTGGCAATGCATGAATCAAGCCAAAAATGCAAAATTTTCAACCTAGAGCTTCTCAAATAGAAAAAATTCAACAAAGAATGTTACACATGTCCAAATGAGCAAGTTAGATACTCTACAGCTTCGTATCGATCTCAACTACATGATCACCAAGTTTCACAACCATTGGACGAAGCTAAGATGGATTTGGGCAATTTTGCGAAAAAACTTGCCTCTCATGAGCAAAGTCCTAAACATGATCAAAGCATATCAAAATACCAAAGCCACACAAACTTCATGCTAGGACAGCCATTCTAATCATAAGACCATCACAAACACCCACAAGCACCTCATGTCATGTCAAAGCCACCGAGCCATGTGACTACTTCTATGTATGAGACTTCTCATTGGTAGGCATCATGTAACAGTTTAGCACCCAAAGCAAATTAAATTCAGCACATATGACATGGGAGCATATTTTCCAAGCATTTTTCATTTAATTTGCAGATTTATAATTGGTACATGAAATGTCTTTGCGACAAAAAGGAACTTGTGCCCCTCCACAAGATGAAGCAAGAGGGCTAAACATTCATGATAGCAAATGAGCCTTTGGCTCCATATGATCAATAAGCTAGCTATCCAACCACAAATTAAGCATTGCCAAGGCACTAAAACATGTGAAGATCATATAAAGGCATTTACACATGAGAGAGCATATATGTGACATTTTTCAAAAGCATAGCCATCAACCATGGATTATTCATCAAGATCATCAAGAGCTAAGCCAAACTAACCATAGCATACCAAACAAGCTCACAAAGACATATATCTCATTCGATGGTGAACAATGTATATGAGAGAAGCTTTTCCTAACCAATGCATATGATACAAAATGCATTCAATCTAAGATACAAGGATGCCTATACATCATGTTACATATGCCATGCCAAATGCAAGAAATGCACAAAGGAAACTATACATATGCTACAAAGCAGCTCCCACACACCCAACTCAAGAAATCAAACACACACCAAGTTCCCCCCGCAAACGAGTGAAAGTTGCTTGATCTAGGGGTTTGGTGAAAATATCAGCTAGTTGGTCATGTGTGGGTACATGGATCAAAGATATCTTTCCTTTATCTACGTTGTCTCTCAGAAAATGATACCTCACTTCTATGTGCTTGGTTTTGGAATGGAGCACTGTGTTTTTTGCAACGCTTATGGCACTGGTGCTATCACATTGAAGTGGGACATGGGTATACTCCTCACCAAAGTCACTCATGGTGTATGAAATCCAAAGGAGCTGAGAGCAACAACTAGCAGCGGCAACATACTCGGCCTCGGTAGTGGACTGAGCAACACTCGATTGTTTGCGGGAAGACCAAGACACCAAAGAGGAACCCAAAAGCTGGCAAGTCCCAGAAGTGGACTTCCTATCCAACCGACACCCGACAAAATCCGCGTCTGAAAAACCATGAAGCGCCAAAGAAGAGGACGCGGAGTACCAAAGGCCGAAGTCGGGAGTGTGACGCAAGTAACTGAAAATTCGCTTCACCGCTTGCCGATGCGAAGTCCTCGGAGACGCTTGAAAACGAGCGCACAGACACACCGAGAACTGTATGTCCGGCCTCGTCGCCGTCAAGTAGAGGAGTGACCCGATCATGCTCCGGTACTCCTTCTGGTCCACGTGTTCACCTTCCTCGTCCACATCAAGAGCTGTAGTCGTACTCATCGGCGTCGTCATAACCTTGGAGTCCTCCATCTTGAACTTCCGCACAATGTCCTTGGTGTACTTAGCCTGGTGCACAAATGTTCCTTCCTTTGATTGTTTGATTTGTAGCCCGAGGAAGAACTACAACTCTGTGACAACCCGCCCAAATACTGTACTATCGCCAAAGACCGATCCACTTTGGTCACTAAGCAATAGTAAAGTATCATCCTGTCGTTGGTTGCCGGGTTAACGCCCGGTAAATCACTTGGACCACGAACAGAGGATCGACACATGCATTAAAACTCACGCGAAGGCGAGTCCAGAGTACAACATAGATTAGAATATTTTGGTACAAACCATTGTTCCTGCCATGGAGTAAAGGTTCAGAGTTCGAAAATACAGCGGAAATAATTTAAACTAGCGCAACGATAGACCTCACAGGAGGCCATCCGTGATGTCATCACTTGTCGTCACCCATCCGGTCACTCACACCTGCAACAACAATTTTTAAAGCAAGGCTGAGTGTACTAATACTCAGCAAGACTTAACCGTCGGGTGATGACTACATCACCAACCTCTAGACATGAAAGGCTTTTGGCCGATGGAGTTTCTTTTGCTAAACAGCTGCTAAGAGTAGATCCTTACTTTCAATATTTTAGCACAAATTCTAGTTGATTACCATTTCTAAGTGTGCCAACTAATTCAATCAAGAATTGGACAAGCAATTATTTCATCCAACCATATTCCTCGAGTTCCATCATTATGGGATATCATGGCCAGTTGATTAAGCAGTCTCGGATAACGGTGAGAGGCCGACAATCGATTGATTTAAACCTTGCAAGGTAGACCCAAACACACGGTAGGCTGCCCCCGCAAGGACAACTTTCCCAGGCCGTCCCCAAAAATCCTCGGGTTGGGATCGAATCTTAAAGTCCTTGGTGCAGGCTATCCGGCATACCCCGCGAGATACCCGGAGTCACCATACACCACCCTTCCCGGTAGCTAGCCGGTTAGGAGATTTCTCAAGAGTAGTAATGGTAGGATCCCGTGCCGCCTCATTAAGGTACTAGGCTTACCGGTCCCATTCCCGGCAAATGTTTGGTACGTTCAAAAGCTTAGCCCACATGACCACTGGACCGGAGCCCAATCCTATGCTCTTACCACATGAGCAATCCATTTAAGGATATCTTATGATTCCTATCTAGGAACCTATTCTCGTGAGTGATGAACATCACTCGACTTCTATCGGTCCTATAGCATAGCAGCTATCGACCTAGCATACTAGTGATAGAGCATAGGTACCTAGGGATCATGCATCTAGGGTTTCAAATCAACTCCTGAAACGTAAATGCACAATAATAGCAAACATAATTGCATAATTTTAAAAGACGGGGTTAATGATCCGGGGCTTGCCTTCGGCGGCAAGGTTGGCCTTGGGCCCTTCCGAACTTGGGTCCGGGTCTTGAGCTACGTTCCCGCACGGCAGCTCTTTGTCGGCACCTTCGTCTCCTCCTTCCGGCACGAGCGTACGTCTACTGGCGGAAAGATCTACACGAAGATGCAAATGCAAGATTTATTCGACGGTTTTTACTTTAATCACTTACAAACCATATTGACAATCAAGGGGTGTATTTGTTGGGCACATTCACCTAGATAAGAATACATTCAGCATACTCTTCCATAAAGGAACAATATGCAACTCTTTATTAATTATTCCTTTTGATGGTGATTGTGTACATATATATGTAAATAATTTAATTTAAATTCACCAACAGTAGTGGGTAGGTATATTTAACCTTTTTACATGATTTGCAACCACACTCAAGTTAACAAGGGTGGTTTGGTGATTTCTCTTTTAGGAAGGTTATTGGTTGTACATGGGTTATTCTTTTATTGCACAATTGAATAAAGGTTTCTTTGTACTTGTCATTTCATGTGAAAGCTTTAATCCTTTTCCTTTCACAAGCAAAGATATGAATAATATTTTTATCCATGAATTAATTCCTTATCAGCAACGAGAATTAATTATCTTCTAATTAAATTAGATAATACTTTCAAAAAGGAAAAAGAATTAAGTAAGGGCTTTTCTTTATTTAATTTCTCTTTAATATTAAAAGGGCTTTTAAGCTTTTTATTAAGCAATTAAATTACCAAAAATTAAAGGAGTGTTTCTTAAGCCTACTAGCACCAATCCTAGTCCATTGGACCCACATGTGAGTGTTGGATGCTAGGAAATTAAATATTATTGAAAATAACAAAGGGCTAGCTAGTGATTCAATTTAAATGCATACAAAAATAAATAAGCATCAAAATGATCCAAACTTTCCCATGAATGCCCTCTGGTCCTACACAAGCCTAAAGAACCAGCACATCCACATGAAATCTCTACTGATCTTAGCTTATTCATTTACAAAGGAAAACATGCATAATTAGAGGATAAATATTTATGGAAAGACAAAAATCATTATTAATTCACAAGATGTGTATTTTGGTATTACAAGACAGTGTGCATAAGTTTAGCTCAAAAACATAAACATATTTAGCAAGAAAAATCATTTATGCAGATCTGCCAGAAATGGAAAAACATTTTTATAAAACGATTTACATAATAACTTTGTTCATTTTTTAGCACAGGAGCTAGTCATGACCTAACACACAACATATCCAAAAATTAGCTACAGAGGATTTATGGTTTTTGAGATATTGCAGATCTAGGTTTTTCACATTTGTATTTTTCGTGCAGAATTAGCTCAGGCCAGAATCACAAAAGTTGTAGGATAATTCACAACGGATCCAACAAAATTGGTTTTGCATTTTTATGATTTTTCTGTGATTTTCTACGCAATTTACAAGAAACAGGAAAATGGCAAACACTATTGAAGTTGTGGTTTAACACCGAGGCCCCTATATCTTCTTCAAGGTTCACAAGTATGCCCTCGGGTTACCGAAAAGCCCCTTAAAAGAACTAGATCCTCGCAATTAGGTCCTCGGGGTGTCGGTCGCCGGCGGCCTCGCCGGATTCCGGTGAGGTGGTAGCCGGGGTTGGGGGAAGAAGGTGGGGGAGGCTTCGTGGCTCACCTAGGGCTCGTTTTGGTGGGTCGGAGGGGGCGTTGGAAGGCCCGGCGGGGGAGCTCGGCGGCGCCCGGCGCTGGCCACCGTGGCGGCGGGAAATTCTGGTGAGGTGGGGGCGAATTTGGGCAACGCACGGCGGGGGAGGCCTCCACGGGGTCCCATGGAGGGGTAGGGGTAGCTGGACGGCGACGGAAAAAAGGGGAGGGCGCTGCTCACCGATTAGCCCCCATGGCGGCCGGCGGCGGCATGGAGCAGGGGGGGGGGGGGGGGGGGGTCGGTGCGTCGAGAGAGGAGCAGCGGGCGGCTCCCATTTTATGGTCTACACGCGCGCGATAGCTACCGCAGGTCACCTCGCCTTACTCGCCGCACGGCGCGTCCACGACCGGCGCACGTCGGGGAGCCGGCGCGGCGGACGGGTGGGCAAACCCGAGCGCGAAGGGCGGCGAGGGCAAGGGCTCCACGTGGCGGGGGCATGGACTTCGGGGGACCCTCGGAGTGCTCCCAACCTCGGGCGGAGTGGCCTCGGTACGGCGCGAGGTCGGTCCCGACTTCGAGGCGAGCGCGGCGCTCACGCCGCGCGCGCGGCGACGCGCGACGCCGCGGCGCGGCCCGGCCGGCCTGAATGTGTTGCTGAGTGCCGGTTTGAACACTTGAATCTCTAAAAAGTTGAATAAAAGTGCACAAAGCGATGAATAGGAAAGTTGTAGATCTGACTACCCTCTACAACTTTCGTAAAGGTCGTCTAGTGTTTTTCTCGACGGATTTTGCAGGAACGTCGTGCCAACATTGAATGTCGGCCTGTTCTGGAAAACAGGAGGTACTGTCAGTCGATCGAGTTTTTCACCAATTTCCACTCAAAATTTGAAATGCCAATCTACATGAAAGTTGTGTCCCTCAACAAGATGGACAACTTTCATAAAGGTAGATTTTTAAGTGTTTAGGTGAATTTCGGAGAATGCGGCAAAAGTTCCGGACGACATTCGCTGATGTCAACGGTTAAGCCGGTTTTGACCATGTCTTTGACCAAGGGTCCATTACGGGTGTGTGTAGGCTTGGTCAAGGGGTTCATTAGGGTTCCTTGGCGAGGTTTTCGGGTGATGACCCAGGTTGACCTAGGTTTGACCGGGGTTTGACTGGTTTGACTCGGCTGATCTGGCCATTAGCGTTAATGACGGCAATTAAAAACTGGGGCGTCACAAACTCGCCCATCATGCTCATCGCAAATTCCCTGCTCATATCATCTGCAAACCTTGCAACAAGAGAGTTAGACGAGCCACCAAAGACAATATCATCCACGTACACCTGCACAATCATGATATCTCCCCACGCCCTCGGCAAAAACAAGGTCTGATCGACCTTCCCCATCTCAAAACCTCTCTCAAACAAGAACCCCCTCAACCTGCCATACCAAGCTCTAGGCGCCTGCTTCAATCCATACAGCGCCTTCCTCAACTTGTACACCCAGTGGGGGTACTTCTCACTCTCAAACCCGGAGGTTGCCTCACATACACTTCTTCCTCCAACACACCATTCAGAAAAGCACTCTTCACATCCATTTGGTGCAACTTGAACCCTTTAGCCACGGAAAAGGCTAGAAGAATCCTAATCGCTTCCAAACGGGCTACGGGAGCAAAGGTCTCCTCGTAGTCAATCCCCTTCTTCTGACTGAACCCCTGAGCAACAAGCCTCGACTTGTTTCTCACAACCTCACCTTTCTCTCCCTCTTTGTTCTTCCACACCCACTTTGTACCAATCGGCTTACACCCTGGGGGAGGGTCAACCAACTCCCAAACCTGATTCCTCTCAAAGTTCTCCAACTCCTCATGCATCGAATTAACCCAATTGTGATCAGATAGTGCGTGTCCAATGTCTTTGGGCTCAAAAGTAGCAACAAATGCAGCATGAGCAAAATGAGAATTGTTTTGAACCCTCGACCGTGTAGTGCGTTCATTCATGTCGCCGATGATCCTCGAAGCTGGGTGATCCACTTGTACTCACCGGGGAGGTTCTCGCCTTGATGCTACCTCCCCCTCAACATCAGCTTCTCCTCGTTCTTGATTTGTCATCGTAGGTGAAGTAGAGGGTCCGTCCATCACCGTAGTCGAAGTAGTGGGTACATGTTCAGCCGGGGGCACCACACCGCCATCTTCATCCTCTCCATGTTCATGCTCCTCCTCATGAAAGATCTCCTCGCCAAGCTCATCATCACCTGCACACTCAAAGACAAGCTGACTACGTGGCTCTGTCTCGTCGAAGGTTACCTCGCAAGTCTCCATGATTTGGTTAGTTTCAAGATTGAGCACACGATATGCTCTAGAGTGAGATGCATAACCAAAGAAAATACCATCGACAGACCTAGCCTCAAACTTATCCAACTTCCTGCCTTTCTTCAGAATGAAACACTTGCAACCAAAGACATGGAAGTGACTCACCTTGGGTGTGCGACCATGCATTAACTCATAGCATGTCTTCTTCTTGTGCACTCTGAGGTAGATCCTGTTTGACACATAGCACGCGGTATTCACCGCCTCAGCCCAATACTTCCTCGGAGTCCTATGCTCATCAAGCATCGTCCGAGCCATCTCGCACAAGGTCCTGTTCTTCCTTTCCACAACACCATTCTGGGGAGGTGTATACAGACTCGAAAACTGGTGCTCAAGACCCAAGTCATGGCAAAAGGTTTCAAAACGAGAGTTTCGGAATTCCGAGCCATTATCACTGCGGATAGCTCGTATGGCATCTCCGTGCCTCTCGTTCCTCAACCTCAAGACTAGATCTCGAACAAAACCAAACGTCTCCCCCTTATCCTCGAGAAAGAACACCCACGCATACTGAGAATAGTCGTCCACCACAACAAGGACATACCACTTCCCACCCGCAGATCGCACACGAGCTGGGCCAACAAGGTCCATATGGAGCAGCTCGCATGGACGCTCGGTCATCACATCGGTGAGAGGCGGGTGAGAAGAGGCTACCATCTTGGCATGCCTACACGGCGCACAAACCAACTCTTTCTCAAGCCTCAACCGTGGCAATCCTCGGACCAAATTGAGTTTACTCAAGCGAGACAAAAGGTCAAAGCTCAAGTGACCCAACTTCCTATGCCACTTCCACAACTCACTCGAAGAACCAGCCAAGAAACAACGCTGCACACCCGAAGACTGAGAAAAAACAGCATGAAACACCTGACCCTCGGGAACGACCATACAGACAAGGTCCCCTCGAGAGTCCAAAATCCGAGAACCCCCTGGCCGAAACAACACCTCAAAACCCTCATCCAACAACTGGGACACAGAAAGCAAATTGTACCCCAGAGATTGAACAAGAGCAACACGCTTTAGAGTGATCTTGTCACTCACTTTGATCTCACCTTCTGAAAGCACACGCCCACGCCCATTGTCCCCAAAAGTGATGTACCTCTTCGTCACCACCGGGAAGAGACTTGAGAACCACCCCCTGTCTCCGGTCATATGCCTCGAGCAACCGGAGTCAATCAACCAAATGTTCTTCAAGTCTCCCACCTGAAATTAAAAAACGAGCACGTGAGCGAACAAACGAGTCAGCACTGGGGTTAGTACCAAAAGAGTAAAACCATTGTCGAGCCATTTTCTTGAAAGTGGGGTTAGCACCAACCAAAGCATCTCTCCTACCAAAGCTACCTCCACGAACACCACCACGGTAACCACCCTGAGGGAACCACCCCTCTCTGCCTGGAGGAGGACCAAAACCACGAAAGAGAACCCGTGGGCCGTCCCTCCTCTCCTTCTCAAAGCTACAACTCTTCCCATCCCCGTAGTGAACTCGAGGGGGAGAACACTTAGCAACCTGACCACCTGCAAACTCTCCAGCCCAACCACCAGAACCACGACCTCCAGAAACAACCCTCGCACCTGTACGAGCACGAAACCCAAAATGCTGCCTGTCTAGGCCTGCACCGGTCTGACCGGTGCCCCACACCGGTCTGACCGGTGTGACACAGCGGCAACGAGCACCTCCAACAGCCTTCCGCTCTCCCCAAGCCTGAACTGTCCTCACACTCGCCTTGGCACTGGGCATCTGCGCACGAGGCTCAAGTACACCATCAGAAGGGTGGTACTTGTCCTTGTTAGCCCACTCCTTTGCCATCCTCTCCTCTCACTTCCGCTTGAAGCAAAACTCATCCTTATGGCCATCTCTCCCACAATAGCCACAATGGAACCTCACAAGCTTAGGCTTAGGCTTGGGATGTGGCTGCTCACTAGGTTTCTCTCCACTCAACTCCTCCACCGGTTTCCCCTCACTAGCCTTCTCACTTTCTTTCCCAAAGAACACTTTCCCCGAAGTGCTCACAAACTTGATAGGCTTTTGTAGATCATTTGTGGGTGTAGGAAACACGGGTGGAGCTGGGGTTGTGTCTAGTCGGTTCCTAAGATGGTTAGGTTTTGGGGGGGAATCATTTTTGTGGTGGGTTTTTGGTGGCTCCGGGATATTCTCTCCACTTCCCTCACCAACCTTGTTTGCCCCAAGTCCCTCACCATCCTGCCTCTTAAATGCCTCGATCATCATCCTCAACTGAGGCTCATGACCAGACAACCAACCCATCGACTTCCTCAGCTCATCATTCTCATCCTGCAAACGATCAACATAGTGTGCAAGTTCCAAATTTTTCAAAGCATGCATTTCACAGGTAGAGCATGAAGTAGGCATGGGTTCTTTCAATTTAGCCTACTAGTGTAAGCATGCATCTCATCAATCGTAGCATGCAAAACAGGGCAAGAAGTGCAAGCACCTAGCAAAGAAGGTCTAGACTTAAGCTCAGCCACTTCAACCCTAAGCACATCTAGTTCCTCACACTTGGAGGCATGCTTCTCCTTAAACAAAGCAAGATCAGCAAGAAATATGGAGCAATCAGCACAATCAACCTCATTCGAAACAACAGGGCTAGCTATCAAGCACCTGTGTCTCTAGCTCAGCCACTCTAGTCCTAGCATCCTCTAGTGAAGCCCTAAGCTCTTTTCTCATTTTCTTGGCCTCTCTAAGCATGTCATCACGGTTATCAAGCAAAGTGCCAAGCCTCTCATTCTGTTGGTGCAAGAAGGGAAGTTTATCACGCACCTCGTCGTCGGAATCAGAGTCTGAGTCGCTCTGTGTGCTCTTCTTGCTGCCGGAGCTCAGCTCCATGGTGCAGAAGCCGTCTCTCGCGAAGCAGCTCAGTCCTCTCAGGTTCTTGGACGACTTCTTGCTATTGCGACGATCACCTTCATCCTCACTGCTGCTCGAGCTCGAGGTGGAGTACGCGGAACTAGAGTCAACGTCGCTCGCTCCAACCATTGCTCGGGCCTTGCCTCGGGTCTCCTTCTTCCTTGATCGTCGCTCGTCCTTGTACTTGTTCTTGTGCTTGCTCTTGTGGTCGCGCCTCGACCGGTACTTGCCATCGTTCCTCGGCTTGTGCTTGTAGCCGTCCTTGTTCTCGACCTTCTCCGGGCAATCGGCGACGAAGTGTCCTAGCTTGCCGCACTGGAAGCATGTCCTCGTGTTCCTCCTCATGTTCACTCGGTTCTCGTCCAGCCTCTCGAACCACCTCGTCAAGAGCGCCAGCTCATCCTCTCCAAGCTCATCGAACTCCTCATCTGGCATAGACATCAAAGAGGAAAGGGAGAACATCCTGGTGGATGAGTTAGTGTTATCCCTTCCTTTCGAACCACCAACGAGGGCAAGACTATGGGAATCAGTCGGTCCCTCGAGCTTGGCAGTCATGCCCCTATCCACCTCAGCCGACTTGAGCTTCGAGAATAGCTCGTTCACCGTCAGAGTGTCATACTTCTCCGACTCCACAATGGCCTCGAACTTTCCGCCCCAAATCATACGATCCAAAGAGTGTAAGAGCTTGACCGCTCTATCATGATCATCGTACGGGAGCACGTCCACATTGGCCCTCATGTTGTTCACAACCACCGTGAACCTCTGAAACAAGGCATCGATGGACTCACCGGGGAGATGAGTGAAGTTCTCATACTCTCTCCGGTAGGTCGCATACATCCGTGCCTGTACCTGGGCATTCCCAACATGAGCCTCCTTCAACACCGCCCAAATCCTACAAGCCAAGTGCTCGGTGTGCACCCGATCGAACTTAGGGCCGACACAAAGCACGAAACAAGTAGTCGGCGCCTTATTGTTGGCGTCGAATCCGTCCCTCGATCTCGGAGCGAGGAAGTCCATCGACCCGGACATAGCTTGTGTCCACCGTGACATCCCAAAGGATCTGACCCTTTCCGCGGAGAAACGCACCCATCCGCTTGCTCCACATCTGGTAGTTCTTGCCATCAAAGTGTGGAGGACCCGAACCCCGTTCCTGGTACGCCATCCTTGGATCTTAGACTAGTTAGAGTCAATAAAGACCCGAACCGGCTCTGATACCACTTGAAGGACCGATACGGCGAACCAGAGAGGGGGGGAGTGAATGGGAGCCCATAAAAAATTCTTCTCGAAGGAGATGGAAACTCCAACAAGATGAACACGGCTTCCAACACACGTGTCCGACTCACTACCCAAGTTGGCCAAGCCCACGTAGCCACTGGACCTAGGAACCAACACACAACCTCCCGACCCGAGAACGCAGCGGAACACCAAACCTCGAGTCTACAGACCAACACCAGTCAGACCGGTGAGCCCCACCGGTCGGCCGGTCCCCCTTGCCCGGTGAACCGGGCAACTTTCACTAAGTGGCTCCACACCGGTCGGACCGGTGAGACACACGGTTGGACCGGTCACGGCCCCGAAAGCCGCCAAAGCACCAAACAGGCCAACCGAGCCACCAAACCGACCCAAACTCGAAACGGCAGCAACACAGGACAACAGCGAACACACCTAGACGTTCACCCGAGCAAAAACCCACCGAGGGTTGCACCGGTCAGACCGGTCAAGAGCACCGGACAGACCGGTGTAGCCTGGGTAGCTCGGGATGAACAGCACCCGCGAGTCAACTCCCCCAAATCCAAACCTCGATCTCCCGAATCGCTCCACGAACTTGAAGAAGACTTTGGGGATAATAGGAACACCTCATGAGGAGTCCATAGCCAAGTTTAATCCCACCAAAACTCGTCCAAAAAGGAGGAATTGAAGAAATCCCGCCAAGAGCACTACAAACCCTAGAACCCGGAAAACCCCAAAATCGAGCCCCTTTACTCACGGATTTGGGAGGGGAATCACAACCCAAAGAACCACGAAGGGTTCCCACAAATTTCCCCCATCAAATACCCAAGAGAAAGGTCCCGAAAACAACCCAAAGAAATCACCAAGAGAGGGCTCCGAAAATCACCACCAAGAACAACCGGGAACAACACATCAAAACCTTGAGGAACCACGCCGAATCATCTATACATGCAACAAAGGTTCATACAAGGTCTAGCTTGTCGCCCGATCATCCAACCCTCTCACAAGATCTCACCATGAAGCTCTCAAGCTAGTCCTATGGAAATCCTAAGGAAAATAGGAAGGAAGATAGGAAAACAAATGAGCTAGGGTTCCAAGAGTTGGCTGCCATCCTCTCACCTCTTGGGTTATATGGAGGCAACCGAAAGTCTAAAATGCCCTTTCCTATAACTAGGGATACAAGCCCCTCAAGGGAGGATTTGGAAGTCTCCATGTCTTCACCATCGGACGGATGCCCAGCGACCGCACCCTGCGTAGCCTCGACGCAAGCCATGCGATCCCGACGTGTGTCCTCCGCTTCGAAGTCTTCGGACTGCGTCATCGCACACCGTTCAGACCGGTGCTCCCCACCGGTCAGACCGGTACCCACCGGTCAGACCGGTCTGGAGCTGCTGCAACACCGTCTTCGGTTCTCTGGTCTTGGCTTTGTGGATCAACCAAGGAACCCAGTGGTTTTCTGGTGAACCACCGGAAACCCCGCAAACTCGGTGTAGCCTCCGCCAATCTCCACTCATGACTTCGCTCCCACGTAGTCCCAGCTCGACCTTGGTTTTAAGGCTCAACCAAGAAACCATCCATGACTTCGTCTTGCTGTTCATGCCATCATGCGGCCCGCACTTGACCCCGCTGGCCACCGGGTCCCTCGAACGAAGCCTACTTGTCTTCTCCACACCTGGAGGCCTCACCGTTGATGACCTTTCGCGCTTGTTCTTCACCTGCACCAACACCAGTCAAGCCGCAACCTGCACCTGCAATACTTAGGCAAGAATCAGTCCACACAACATTGTCAATCACTCATCACACAAGGAAGCGACCATCCACCAGTCCTCGAACCACACATGGTCCTCAAGGTGGGAGGCTTGGATGGTTTTTGGTTGATCGACTCCGGTTGCTCTCGACACATGACCGGAGATCGACAGTGGTTCTCCAGCCTCACCCCGGTGATGACCAAGGAGTACATCACTTTTGGGGATAATGGGAAAGGTAGAGTGCTTTCAGTGGGCACGGTGAAGGTGAGTGAGTCTGTGACTCTTAGGCGTGTTTCTCTTGTCAAGTCTTTGGGGTACAATCTTCTCTCTGTCTCCCAACTTCTTCATGAGGGTTTTGAAGTCCGTTTCAAAACGAGCTGTTCTCGTGTTTTGGATTCTCGAGGCGATCTTGTGTGTACAATCGCCCCGAGGGTCAAATTTTCAGAGCCGATTTTTCTCAGTGTGTTGGCTCTTCTCGTTGTTTGGTTGCTGGTGTTTCGGCGGAGCCTTGGAAATGGCATAGGAGACTAGGTCACTTGAGTTTTGACTTGTTGTCACGCTTGAGTGGGCTAGGATTTCCGAGGATTGCCAAAGTTGAAATACCAAAAGGATTTGGTATGTGCTCCGTGTAGGCATGGTAAGATGGTCGCCGCCTCTCATCCGCCTCTGACATCCGTTATGACAGAAAGGCCATGCGAGCTGTTCCATATGGACTTGGTTGGTCCAGCTCGTGTGTGCTCAGCGGGTGGGAAATGGTATGTCCTTGTGATTGTGGACGACTATTCTCGCTATGCTTGTGTCTTCTTTTTGGCTGACAAGGGAGAGACGTTTGGTTTTGTGAGGGGTCTGATCTTGAGGTTGAAGAATGAGAGACATGGAGATGTTGTTCGAGCTATTCGTAGTGACAATGGCAGTGAATTTAAGAACACTCATTTTGAAACCTTTTGTCCTGATTTAGGTCTCGAACGTCATTTTCTTCTCCCTATGTTGCTTGTCAGAATGGTGTGGTTGAGAGGAAAAATTGTTCCCTTTGTGAGATCGCTCGGACGATGCTTGATGAGCATAGGACTCCGAGGAGATATTGGGCTGAGGCGATGAATACCGCTTGCCATGTTGGGAATCGGATTTTTCTAAGGGCCTTCTTGAACAAGACGTGCTATGAGCTTATGCACAAGCGAGCACCTAGAGTGAGCCATTTCAGGGCTTCTGGTTGTCGGTACTTCATTCTCAAGAAGGGTAGGCTTGACAAGTTTGAGTCGAGGTCTTCCGATGGGATTTTCTTAGGTTATGCTAGTCATTCTAGAGCATTTCGTGTGCTCAACCTTGATACTAACCTAGTCATGGAGACTTGCGAGGTGACCTTTGACGAGACACAACCATGCAATTCGTCTGTCTTTGAGTGTGTAGGTGATGATGAAGTTGGCAAGAAGATCTTTGAGGACGAGGAGGATGATGCTGGAGAGGATGATGGTGATGATGGTGAAGCTCCAGCCACGCGTGTACCCTCTACTTCCACTACGACGACTACGGTGCAGGATGGTCCATCCCCTACACCGCCTACGATTCAGCAAGATCAAGTAGAAGCAGCTGCTGAGGGGGAGGTTGCCTCAAGGCGAGAGGCACCGAGGCGAGTTCAAGTTGATCATCAACCCTCGGTAATCATCGGCGACATCAATGGGCGTACGACACGGTCGAGGTCCAGAAATGCTTCTCACTTTGCTCATTCAGCTTTTGTTGCTACCTTTGAGCCAAAAGACATTGGACATGCTCTATCTAATCCTAATTGGGTGAATGCCATGCATGAGGAGTTAGAGAACTTTGAGAGAAACCAAGTGTGGGAGTTAGTGGAGCCACCACCAAATTGCAAACCTATTGGGACAAAATGGGTGTGGAAAACAAAGAGGGAGAAAATGTTGAGGTGGTGAGGAACAAGTCGAGGTTGGTTGCTCCTGTAGCCCGTTTGGAGGCAATTAGGATCCTTCTTGCTTTTTCTGTGGCTAAAGGGTTCAAGTTGTACCAAATGGATGTGAAGAGTGCATCTTGAATGGGTTTTTAGAGGAGGAAGTTTATGTGAAGCAACCACTGGGTTTTGAGAGTGTTGAGTTTCCCCACAAGGTGTATAGGTTGAGAAAGGCGTTGTATGGGCTGAAACAAGCTCCTCGTGCTTGGTATGGCCGTTTGAGCGGGTTCTTGTTCAGCAAGGGGTTTGAGATGGGCAAGGTAGATAAGACTCTTTTTCTCCTCAGGCAAGGTGATGATATCCTAATTGTTCAGGTATACATGGATGATATTGTCTTTGGCGGCTCGTCTCACTCTTTGGTTGCAAGGTTTGCAGAGGATATGAGCAAAGAATTTGAGATGTCTATGATGGGAGAATTGCAGTTCTTTCTCGGGCTTCAGATCAAGCAGGCGAAGGAGGGAACCTTTGTACATGAAGCCAAGTACACGAAGGACATTCTCAAGAAGTTCAAGATGGGTGACTCGAAGCCCTTGTCGACACTGATGAGTATACAGCGCTTGACACGGACGAGGACGGAGAGCTCGTGGACCAGAAGGAGTACCGGAGCATGATCGGCTCGCTCTTGTACTTGACGGCGACGAGGCCAGACATCCAGTTTTCTGTGTGTCTGTGCGCTCATTTTCAGGTGTCGCCGAGGACTTCACATCGGCAGGCCGTCAAGCACATCTTCAGGTATCTTTGATACACTCCTGAGCTTGGTCTTTGGTACTCGGTGTCCTCTTCTCTTTTGCTTCTTGGTTTTTCGGATGACGATTTTGCGGGGTGTCGAGTCAATAGGAAATCGACTTCGGGGACTTGTCAGTTTTTGGGTTCCTCACTTGTTTCTTGGTCTTCTCGCAAACAGTCTAGTGTAGCTCAGTCTACCACAGAAGCCGAGTATGTCGCTGCCACTAGTTGTTGCTCTCAGCTGCTTTGGATCACATACACGCTGAGTGATTTTGGTGAGGAGTGTTCTTGTAAGTGCAATCAAGCCCTATGAGGGTTTTGGTGATGTTGACCACACAATTAAAGAGCTAATGAGCTTTTGAGACTGTTGTGCAGCATAGAGTTATTTTTACAGGTGCAAAAGAAAGAATGGAGACCCCTCAACTGAATGAAGAAGGATGCCTATACTATTTGGAGGAGTTTATTTATTTTATCTTTTGAATTTGAGTATAGGACAATCCGTACTATCAAGAGGGATACTAATGGTGAGTTAGGGTGGTTTCAAGTGCTCATGGTCTACCTTCCTTAAACCCTAATCCTCAACCAAAGGAAAGGGACCTGCTGCTGTTTTGCCTCTGCTGTTTGTTGTTCGGAGGTTCCGAGTTTTTTCTAGGAGGTTCCGACCGTACCGGCTACAATCAGCAGAAATTTCAAAGGTTGGAAGTTCCGAGATTTTTCTTGGAGGTTCCGAACTCTGGAATATAGTCATTACTATTCTGGATCTGGGGGGTATTTATACCCCTTGGTCCCCCAACGACTATTTTCTTCCTTCCCCCGAACAGAACTCGGTTCTAACTCATTTTCTCTCACCTAGCATTCACTCCTAACCTACTATCTTTCAAATCCTTGCCTAGCATTGATTGAGAGTGGATTCTTGAAGTGAGTTTGTGAGCAAATCTCTCTCTCCCTTGTACTCTAGCACTTGGAAGAACCCTAGCAAGCTTGGTGAATCTATTACTCTTGGAGCCTTGCTCCTAGACGGATAGAGGTTCTTGGAAGCTCTCCAACCCGATTTGTGGAAGCTCCAAGGTGTTTGTATTACCCCTTGTGATTCTAGTGGAAAGCCTCCACCTATTACTCAAAGTGATAGGTGTGAGAGAGGAGTTCACCTTCGTGGTCCCTAGCCTTTGTGGCTTCCTCAACAACGTGGATGTAAGCAAGCCTTTGTGGCGAGCTGAACCACGGGATAAATCTTTGTCTCATGCGTGCTCTAGTTTACTTGCTTGTTCATGCTTGTTCTTGACTAGATCTATTGGGGTTTGCTCCCGATCTATGTTGTGGTACCTTTTTAGCTAGTCCTTTGATTAGAAATCTTCTTGCTAGATCCTAAGTACCTCCTAGAATTTGGTAGATCTGTTTTTCATCAAGTTATTTGCTGCTCAAGTCATTTATGATCTGTTCGAACAGTTCCCGGAAGTTCTGAGTTTATTCTCGGAGGCTGCCTCGTTCGGAGGTTCCGAGAATAATCTCGGAGGTTCCGGAGTCTGACAGTGTTTTCGCAGAAAATGTTTAAATTCTGTGTGCAGGTCTATTCACCCCCCTCTAGGCCATATTGCCTCGATCCTTTCAATTGGTATCAGAGCAGGTTATCCTTGCGAACACCTAACCATGTGAGGATATGGCAAGTGGAGATGACAAGCTAGAGGAGGAGGAGTTTGAGGACTTGCCAAGTGACGTTGAAGGTGATGCCTCGGAGGTAGGGAACACCTCAGCCCAAGAGAAATTTGACAAAATCAAGAAGGCTGTCAAAGAAAGTTCCAAGGACAACGGCAAGAAAAGCAAGAAAGAGGACAAGAAGAAAGAGAAAGAAGAGGAAAAAAAGAAAGAGGACATCAAGCAAGAAAAGAAGAAAAAGGGGAAGAAAGAAGAAAAGAAGAGAAGAAAGAGAACACCTTCACCTTCTCCATCACCATCCTCCTCATCCTGATCATCCTCATCATCATCTACATCTAGTGAGAATGGAGATGGGGATGACGAGTACTACGGCACAAGAATTCCCAAGAGAACACTCAAGCCCAAGCCAAAGACCAAGGCTAAGTCCAAGAATGACTATAGAAGCGTATCCTTTAACTATGATTCCTTGGAAACAAAATATAAGGATGATATCACTATACCCGTTGGCAAGTTACCCCAATTTGATGGGACTAACTTTGCCAAATGGAAGCATATGATGAAAGCTTATCTAACCGGTTTGAGTTTGGAGTTGTGGAATATTGTTTGTGTAGGTTTTGATGATCCCAAAGACTTTGGAAACCTCACTCCACGTGATCGTCGCAACATCAAAAGAAATGCTTAAGCTACAAGCATACTTCTTAGTGCTTTGAGTGCCCAATAGTACAACTGGGTTAATGGGCTAGAGATTGCCAAAGAAATTTGGGACACCCTCCTTATTGCTCATGAGGGTGTTGACAAAGCGAAGAAGTCCAAGATCAACATTTTGATGGCCGAGCATAATAGGTTAACTATATTTGATGGAGAAGGGCCACAAGAAATGTTTGATAGATTAATGGTCATAGTTGGAAAGATACGTGGTTTAGGTGGTGATGAGTTGGATGATCACTATGTTGTGAAGGTGATGTCGGAGGCCTTTGCTCCAAGGAATCCCACTCTAGTCACATTGATTAGAGAAAAGAAGAGATTTGAAGAGTTCTCTCCAAATGATGTTCTTGGGAGAATTCTCACTCATGAGCTAATGGACAAGGAAATTCAACATAGAAAGAAAAATGGTGATCTAGAAGCCAAGTTGAACAACTTGAAGGTCAAAGAGGTTGCTCTCCATTCCAACAAGACAAGCAAGCCTACTTCTTCATCCAAGCATTCTACTCCATCCAAGCCCATCAAGTCAAAGTCTAAGAAAGTGGAAGTAGAGAGCTCCACAAGTGACTCAAGTGAAGATGAAGATGAAGGCACTCATGTTGAGATTGGGGATATGGCCTTGTTCATGAAGACATACAAGAGAGGATTAAAGAAGCAAGGGTACAAGTTTGCCAAGAGGAAGTTTCCCAACAAGAAGAAGAGAACTTGCTACAATTGTGGAAGCACCGAGCACTTTATTGCGGATTTCCCTAATGAGAAAAGAGAAAATAGGAATGACAAGGGTAAGGGAAACTACAAGAAAGACCAAAAGCCACATTACAAGAGAAGAAACTATGGTGGAGAGGCTCACATTGGTCATGAATGGAATTCCGGAGATGAAAGCTCTAGTGAAGAGGAAGGGAAGAAAATCGCAACCGTGGCTATCAAGAAGCTTCCCGCTACCTCAAGGTTATTCAACAACTTAACCTATGATGAAGAGAGCACATCCATTCATTGTCTCATGGCCAAGGGCGAGAAGGTAAAAACTAACTCAAAACCCTCTCCTCAACCTAGTGATGAGTCAGAAATGGACTCTAGTGATGATTCTAGTGATGAGGAAGCAAACCA
This sequence comes from Cenchrus americanus, assembly GCA_947561735.1. Taxonomy (NCBI): domain Eukaryota; kingdom Viridiplantae; phylum Streptophyta; class Magnoliopsida; order Poales; family Poaceae; genus Cenchrus; species Cenchrus americanus. Next base: position 179,437,658 of record OX387242.1, read on the forward strand.
ACTTGTTCGTAAAATGGATGAGCAATCTAGAGATTTTATGGCTAGGCTAATAGTAGAACTACAGAAAAGCCAAGATACTATTATCTCCGTTAGAAGTGAGATTGAGGCTTTGCGTTTGGAAGTCAACCAAGCGGAGAGTGTCATAGCTACTCTCAAGGAAGACCTTGCTGCCTCTCAAGCTCAATGTAATTCTCTCAAGTTGAGGAATGAATAGCTTGAGGAGCAATATAGTCTTTTTGGAGTAGCACCTCACATCCTTCGAAGGTAAAAGGAGACTCTAGTGCTTCTACTAGCAAGGGTTGTGATAGATGTTATCATATTGATATTGAATCCTATGCCACTAATGTTGCTAACATGGAGGCCATGAAGAAAGAGATTGCTAGGTTGAACTCAATCATAGCTAGAGGATGCATGGGTGAAGAAAACAAAAGGGCAAGATTCACTAAGAGGAAAGTGTTAGAGAAAAGCAAGAATCCAGGCTTTGGATATGTTGAAGGAGGCAAGAGCAATGAAAGAAAAAATCATCAAGTAAAAAGAATCCCTTGAATTCAGGAGTTCTGGATTCCTGTTTTCCCAGACCCCGGAGGTTCCGACCTCCAAGCCCGGAGGTTCCGGAGTCTAGAAGCCTCGAGCCACACAGACAGTCAAACTCGGAGGTTCCGACAAAATTCTCGGAAGTTCCGGGGTCTGTAAAGACAAGACAAAGAAAAAGAGCAAGGCTCAGAAGCAGCATGTTTCCAAGGCATCTAACACTTGTATGCAGGTTCAAAATCATCCAATAATGCCTAGAAGAAACTTGAACCCCAACAAGACCAAGGCCCATGCATCTAGAGACATACCTCCTAGCTATGTGTTGAGACGCGACAATGTTGGTAAAGTTGTTGCCACGTATGTTGGAAATGAGTCCAACATATATGTGAAAAGATCACTATGGGTTCCAAAGGTTTTGGTTGCTAACGTGGAAGGCCCCAAGTCAAATTGGGGACCTAAAAGAAGGAACTAAATTATTTTGTAGGCATACTCCTCCGGTGGATCAAGTTGGGTGCTTGATAGCGGATGTACACATCATATGACCGGAGAAAAGAGTATGTTCTCATCCTATCTCCATTTCGAAGGACCAAAGGAAACTATTGCATATGGAGGGGATACAAAAGTAGAAGTCATCGGCGTAGGTGATATCCCTATTTCTCAAAACTATTCAATTACAAATGTTCTTCATGTTGATCCGTTGGGTTACAATCTATTATCAGTTTCACAACTTAGTGAGATCAGTTTTGATTGCCACTTCTCGGATAAGGGTGTGTCCATCATAAGAAGGAAGGATTCCTCTATTGTCCTTACGGGTTGCTTGAGGGGGAGGCTTTACCTAGTTGATCTCAACAAAAGTAAGGTTTCTCCCAAGACATGTCTAGTGGAAAAATCTAGCATGGGTTGGCTATGGCATCGCCGACTAGCCCATGTTGGCATGAGGAACTTGGCCAAACTTTTGAAAGATGAACACATCCTTGGACTAACAAATGTACATTTTGAGAAAGATAGGATTTGCAAAGCGTGTCAAGCCGGAAAGCCAGTAGGAGCACCTCACCCACCAAATAGCATCCTCACTATTTCAAGCCCGTTGGAGCTTATTCACATGGATATATTTGGACCGGTGGCCTACATAAGCATTGGCGGTAACAAATATGGCTTGGTTATTGTTGATGATTATTCTCGCTTCACGTGGGTGTTCTTTGTGTTTGACAAGAGTGAAGTACAAGGAAAGGTGAAGACCTTCATTAGAAGAGCACAAAGGGAGTTCGGGCTACCAATCAAGAAAGTGAGAAGTGACAATGGCTCGGAGTTCCGAAACACCTATGTTGAAGAGTTTCTTGATGAAGAGGGCATCAAGCATGAATTTTCAGCGCCTTATACCCCTCAACAAAATGGGGTGGTTGAGAGGAAGAATAGAACTCTTATTGAGATGGCAAGAACCATGTTGGATGAGTACAAGACTCAAGACATTTTTCGGGCCGAAGCTATCAATACGACTTGCCATGCAATCAACCGTCTCTATCTTCACAAGTTTCACAAGAAGACCTCCTATGAGCTTATAACCGGTAAAAAGCCCAAGGTGTCTTACTTTAGAGTGTTTGGGTGAAAATGTTTCATTCTAAACAAGAGGCCCCGAACTTCTAAGTTTTCACCAAAGGTTGACGAAGGATTTCTTCTTGGTTATGGTCCAAATGAGCATGCTTATCGAGTCTTCAATCTAACCACCGGGAGGATTGAAGTCACAATAGATTTGACCTTTGACGAATCTAATGGCTCTCAAGTGGAGCAAGTTGATTTGAATGTTGTAGGTAATGAGAAGTCATCTTGTGAAGTAATCAAGCAAATGGCCATAGGTGATGTTAGACCAGTTGAGGCACAAGAGGAAGATGAGAACCAAGCTCAAGCTTCAACACCACTCGAAGGGCCAGAAGTCACTGGTTCAGGAGCTGTACAAACTTCGGAGGTTCCGAGAAATTCCTCGGAGGTTCTAGGAACTGGCACTGAAACTCAACCTCCGAGAAATTCTTCAGAGGTTCCGGGGTCTGGAAGTCCAACACCACAAGACACCCTGAACCAGCAAATTGATCAGCAAGGGGATGTTCAAGCAAGTACATCTGAGCCCCAAGCTGATAAAGATGACGAAGACCAACCTCTACACCAACCTCTTGGACCATCACATCCTCGTGTACATCAAGTCATACAACGGGATCATCCCGTTGACAACATCCTTGGGAGCATAAGGAGAGGGGTAACAACACGATCTCGTCTTAAGAATTTTTGCGCATTTTACTCGTTTGTTTCCTCTCTTGAACCAACCAAGGTAGAGCAAGCTCTTGAGGATCTGGATTGGGTGGTGGCTATGCAAGAGGAGTTGAACAACTTTAAAAGAAATCAAGTGCGGGATTTGGTGGAAAGGCCAAATACCAACATCATTGGTACTAAATGGGTCTTTCGAAACAAGCAAGATGAGTTTGGTATTGTGACTAGGAACAAAGCAAGATTGGTTGCTCAAGGGTACACTCAAGTTGAAGGGCTAAACATTGGAGAAACATATGCACCGGTAGCAAGACTTGAAGCAATTCGATTTCTACTAGCTTTCGCTGCCCATCGTGACTTCAAGCTCTATCAAATGGATGTCAAGAGTGCATTTCTCAATGGACCACTATCCGAAGAAGTATATGTTAAGCAACCACCGGGTTTTGAAGATCCCAAGCGTCCTAATCATGTCTACAAACTCCATAAGGAGCTCTATGGGCTAAAGCAAGCACCAAGAGCATGGTATGAATGCCTTAAGGATTTCTTGCTCAAGCAAGGCTTTGAGATAGGCAAAGTCGATGCTACTCTCTTCACTAGAAATGTTGATGGTCATATCTTTGTGTGCCAAATATATGTCGATGACATAATATTTGGTAGTACTAATGAAACTTTTTGTGAAGAGTTTAGTAGGGTGATGACAAAGAGGTTTGAAATGTCCATGATGGGTGAGCTCAAGTTCTTTCTCGGATTTCAAATCGAACAAGCTAATGAAGGGACATTCATATGTCAAACCAAGTATACAAGGGATATGTTAAAGAAGTTTGACATGGACAAGGCAAAGCCTATCAAGACTCCAATGCCTACCAATGGACACATGAACCTTAATGAAGAAGGGAAATCCATGGACCAAAAGGTATATCGCTCCATGATCGGCTCTCTTCTTTACTTATGTGCATCTAGGCCGGATATTATGCTTAGTGTGTGCATGTGTGCTAGATTTAAAGCTAACCCGAAAGAGTGCCATCTCATGGCCGTAAAAAGAATCTTGAGATATCTAGTACATACCCCTAACCTTGGCTTGTGGTATCCTAAGGGCTCCACTTTCGATCTACTTGGCTATTCGGATTCCGATTATGCCGGTTGCAAGGTAGAAGAAAGAGTACATCGGGGACATGTCAATTCCTTGGAAAGTCCCTAGTGTCTTGGAGTTCTAAAAAGCAAAACTCAGTTGCCCTTTCCACCGCCGAGGCCGAGTATGTTGCAGCCGGCGCATGTTGTGCTCAACTACTTTGGATGAAGCAAACCTTAAAGGATTATGGATGTCACTTTTCCCATATCCCACTTTTGTGTGACAATGAAAGTGCCATAAAGCTTGCAAACAACCCCGTAAGCCATTCTCGCACAAAACATATAGACATCTGTCATCATTTCTTGAGAGACCACGAAGCCAAAGGAGATATCGTTTTAAGTCATGTGAGCACCGACAAACAACTAGCCGATATCTTCACTAAACCTCTCGATGAGTCAAGGTTTTGTACTTTAAGGAATGAACTAAATATTTTTGATTCTCGTTGCGTGGTTTGATCTCTAGGATGCCATAATTGTTTGCTTCAAACTGTTAGTGTTCTTTGAAAATTGGTTTGAAAAAGTGTGTGTGAAAACACTATCTTAAAAAGGGGTTTTTCAAAATCTACTTTCATATCCCTAACTTGTCTTCAGTGGCTATAGTTGTATGTGTGATTGCTTGTTTTTCTAGCCACTTGAGTCAAGGGTACCATGACCTAAAGATCTCAGTTGATAGAAAGTTCAAAATCTCAAAAGGAGTGAAAGTTAATTGTCTCTAGAATTCAAGTTTCGGAAGCTCCGAGGAAATCTTTGGAGGCTCCGGGCCTCGGAAGCTCTGAGAAAATCATCGGAAGTTCCAATCTTTACAGACTTAACGCTCAGTCTCCATTGAAGGGCAGTTAAAAGGAATATAGCATCTACGGAGAATATTCTTTTACCTAGGGTTAATCCTCCGTTCCCTTTCACCGTGCAGTCAGTTTTCTCAGATCCAGTTTACCGCGCCTCTCTCTCTCTCCCGACGGCGACCGCATCGCACTCATCTTCTCCTCCACCACGCCGCCGCCGCCGCTTCCCTCACCGTCGGTGACCACGCTCCTCGCGGGCTACATGCGCGAGGCCGTGCTCCCTTCTTCGTCAGTGGGTCGCAGCCGAGGAGGAAGGAAGAAGAACCGCTCCAGAGGTTGACCTAGGTCCTCTCGGGTCTAGTACGGAGAAGAAGAAAGAAGCCTCGATCTGCGCCTTTACTCATCTATCTCGTCGATCTCTGAGAAGTAGAAGGGAGCAACATTGCACCGTTGGATCTATTCCGGCGAGTTGCTTCTCTTCAGCGCCACCAGATCTCTGGTCTGGAGGGGGCCTCTATGCTACGTCCCCTGGCGTAAACGCTTCTCAAGATCATCGAAAGTTCCAATCTTTACAGACTTAATGCTCAGTCTCAATCGAAGGGCAGTTAAAAGGAATACAGCATCTACGGAGAATATTCTTTTACCTAGGGTTAATCCTCCGTTCCCTTTCACCGTGCAGTCAGTTTTCTCAGATCCAGTTTACCGGGCCTCTCTCTCTCTCCCGACGGCGACCGCATCGCACTCATCTTCTCCTCCACCACGCCGCCGCCGCCGCTTCCCTCACCGTCGGTGACCACGCTCCTCGCGGGCTACATGCGCGAGGTCGTGCTCCCTTCTTCGTCAGTGGGTCGCAGCCGAGGAGGAAGAAGAACCGCTCCAGAGGTTGACCTAGGTCCTCTCGGGTCTAGTACGGAGAAGAAGAAAGAAGCCTCGATCTGCGCCTTTACTCATCTGTTTCGTCGATCTCTGAGAAGTAGAAGGGAGCAAACCGTTGGATCTATTCCGGCGAGTTGCTTCTCTTCAGCGCCACCAGATCTCTGGTCTGGAGGGGGCCTCTAGGCTACGTCCCCTGGCGTAAACGCTTCTCAAGATCATCGGAAGTTACAATCTTTACAGACTTAATGCTCAGTCTCAATTGAAGGGCAGTTAAAAGGAATACAGCATCTACAGAGAATATTCTTTTACCTAGGGTTAATCCTCCGTTCCTTTTCACCGCGCAGTCAGTTTTCTCAGATCCAGTTTACCGCGCCTCTCTCTCTCTCTCTTTCCCGACGGCGACCACATCGCACTCATCTTCTCCTCCACCGCGCCGCCGCCGCCACTTCCCTCGCCGTCGGTGACCACGCTCCTCGCGGGCTACACGCGCGAGGCCGTGCTCCCTTCTTCATCGGTGGGTCGCAGCTGAGGAGGAAGGAAGAAGAACTACTCCAGAGGTTGACCTAGGTCCTCTCGGGTCTAGTACGGAGAAGAAGAAAGAAGCCTCAATCTGCGCCTTTACTCATCTGTCTCGTCGATCTCTGAGAAGTAGAAGGGAGCAACATTGCACCGTTGGATCTATTCCGGCGAGTTGCTTCTCTTCAGCGCCACTAGATCTCTGGTCTGGAGGGGGCCTCTAGGCTATGTCCCCTGGCATAAACGCTTCTCGAGATCATCGACTTCCATCTTCTTCCTCCCCACTCAAGGTAACCCGAGACCAAAACCCTAACCCTAATTCCTAGATCCATCATATCTTAGAGTTCTAGATCTTGCAACTGTAGAATGCTACCTTGTGCCATGTTCTGAATGTCTGTGATGCATGTGTAGATTAGGTTCAGTTGAAAGTTGAATCAAAATTCAGAATGCAGTAAGGTTTACAGAGTCTCGGAAGCTCCGAGAAAATTCTGGGAGGTTCCGAACCCTCTAACCTACTGTAGGTTGACCCTGATTCAAAGTTCCACTGAATTTCACTTCACTTGCAACACTTTTTCTCATATCTATCATAGCTAAATTCCATCATGTTTGCTCCTTTGGTTTAGATTTAGTTGAAAGTTGAATCAACAAACTGTCCTCTGTCAGTACCCTGACTTTGGAGGTTCCGAAGTCTGTACTAACAAGTGACAGTTTGTGATTCAAAATTCCACTAAAACTTAATCAATTGAACTTCATGTCTATCTCTAATCCTTAGTCTTTATCTATCTTGAACCAATCCTTATCTGCTACCCATGATCCTTTCTGGCAGATGTCTGGAACTCCTGTTGACAAAATCTATGCCAAAAGGCAGAGACAACCATTTGAAACACCTGCTGGAGAGAGGGCCTTCAAGCTTGCAGCAAGAGAGGCTGTGGGTGGTAGTGGAAGCAAGGGGAAAGCTACCCCCAGGAGAGGAAGAGAGGGCAGTCTGTCTGGAGGAAGAGGATCTGGCTCTGCTGCACATGTAGAGGATAATGGGGGTACAGAGGGGAAGACCATCCCTATTGAGCTTGAGGATGATATGCTGCTAGGGGAAATAGACTCCACCTACCTGAAGTATCACAAGGTGCTGCTCAAGAGACACCCCCCAACAAAGTATGACAATTGTGTTTACATTGAGCACACAAACTATGATGGAGCAGGTTTTCTAGTCAAGAAGGCCAGAGAAGAGAATCCTTATGTGAATCCCAAGATGGCAGCAATAGACTATAGGTTCTGGTCTGTTTTTCACTTCAAATTCTATTAGACAGTCCTGAATACTAAGAAGAAGCTGATCAAGATGAAGTGGATTGACTTTACCCATCTAGAGGCAGTAGAGGAACCAGTGAAGGAAGATGTGCTTGAGTTTGTGGACAAGTACAAGATGAGAGATATAATGAGTTTCAAGTATGACTGGAACATTGAGGTCTTGGCTCAGTTTCATGCAACCTTCTTTCATGAGGACAGCAAAGAGACAATCCACTGGATGACTGAAAGTGTGCATTACAAGATAGATTTCATCACATTTGCTAGGCTGTTTGGGTTCAGCAAGGAGGACAGGGAGGCTGATATCATCCACTTTGAGGCTTATATGAATCATAGCAAGATTGCTGCCACCTATGAGTATGATGAGCTGGCAGATGGCTCCACCACTACCCTGAAATCTGTTTACTATGTGTGCTCAACAACATGTTCAGGGAAACCATCTACCCAAAAGGGGGAAGTGACTCAACCAGCCTTAGAAGGTTTGCACCAAATCTGCTGGCCAGGTTGCTGCCAGGAGCCCGGCCTTTCTCAGCAAATTCATTTGGTATAACTTGGTGGACGTGGCTGAGAGTGGCAAGTGCAACCTGCCCTATGCCCCCTACATCATGTATATGATAGAGATGGCCACTGGTGTGAGTTTCAAGAAGGATGTTGAGCATGCATCTTACCAAGTCAAACAGTGGCAGCACCAGAAAAAGCAACAAGTGGTTGAGGAGCACATTCTGAAGAAGGCCACTTCTAAGCAGCACAGGACTGATCAAGAAGAAGGACCCAGCAAGGCAACCATGCCCACTGGACTGCACAAGCTGAGGGGCATGGTGAGGGACACCTGGAGGTTCTGCAACTGGACAGCAACCCAGTTGTTTGAGCTCAGGGAGGACATGAACAGGCTGCTGAAGCACCAGGGGCTGTCCTTCAATGCCATGCTCCCTCCTCCACCCATCTTTCCTGATTTTCCAGAGTATACCACTAGTGAGGATGAGGGTGAGAAGGACCCTGCCAGTCCTATGGCTGAAGATGTGCCTGCTGCTCATTCTGATGAAGATGAAGAAGATGTTGAGCCGCTCAGTGCCAAGATGGCCAAATTAAGGAAGGAAGCTGCTGGTAAGAAGGCAATGGGCTCTTCATCTGGTGCTAGGGTCAGAAGGAAGGCCACTACTGGAAGACCTGTCAGAAGGCCTATAGACTTATCCTCTGGATCTGGCTCTGATTTTGGGTCTGACAGTACTATTCCTAAGGCTGAGGAGGATGCCTCTGACTCCAGTGATGAAGAGTAACTTCCCTAGGTCTTGTTCTAACTTCCTCTCTTCTTTTCTTTCCTTTTTGTTAAACTGTTGACAAAGGGGGAGAGATATGAAGATTGAGATGAATCTGAAGACCTGGAGTTTCTAGTGAGTTTCTAGTGGGGCTGGTGGCTAACAACAGGGAAATTATTTTGTTCTTTTGGTGAGATGAGAGTGCTATCTATTCTCTCATAAACTCCTGGTGGTTAATGTTTGAACTGCTGTAAAGCTTTTAGCTTGCCTCTGTTGGCAAGCATGGTCTGGTCATGGCCAAAACTGTGGGATGTGAAAACTTTAAAACTTTTGTGATGGATGTAATAGGGCTAGATGTGTTGGATGCTTTTATCTTTATCTAGCTGCTATTTCTGGTCATATTGATGCTTTGCCTGTGTATGGTTGTTTGTTGGAGTATCTGTTGCAGACCTCGGAGGTTCTGAGAATTTTTCCGGAGGTTCCAACTCCTGGAGGTTCCGGAAAGTTTCTCGGAGGTTTTGAACTCTGCTAACAGATGACTCTCTGATTGTTTTCACATGTCATATGCATCACGTATTATCTGTTACACTTCTTTTGCACCCCTCGATGGTTTGAGTATAACTTTCTTGACACTTTACTCACAATGTATGCAAATTAAATGTCAGTTAAGACATTTCACTCTATTCAAAAGGTACATGCATACATTGAGGGGGAGACTTGTACTCAAATCATCAAAAGCTCGGGTTGTCAACATTTAACAAAAGGGGGAGATTGTAAGTGCAATCAAGCCCTGTGAGGGTTTTGGTGATGTTGATCACACAATTAAAGAGCTAATGAGCTTTTGAGATTGTTGTGCAGCATAGAGTTATTTTTACAGGTGCAAAAGAAGGAATGGAGACCCCTCAACTGAATGAAGAAGGATGCCTATGCTATTTGGAGGAGTTTATTTATTTTATCTTTTGAATTTGAGTATAGGACAATCCGTACTATGAAGAGGGATACTAATGGTGAGTTAGGGTGGTTTCAAGTGCTCATGGTCTATCTTCCTTAAACCCTAATCCTCACCCAAAGGGAAGAGACCTGCTGCTCTTTTGCCTCTGTTGTTTGTTGTTCGGAGGTTCCAAGTTTTTTCTCGGAGCTTCCGACCGTACCGGCTACAGTCAGCAGAAATTTCAAAGGTCGGAAGTTCCGAGATTTTTCTCAGAGGTTCTGAACTCTGGAATATAGCTGTTACTGTTCTGGATCTGGGGGGGTATTTATACCCCTTGGTCCCCCAACGGCTATTTTCTTCTTTCCCCGAACAGAACTCGGTTCTAACTCATTTTCTCTCACCTAGCATTCACTCCTAACCTACTCTCTTACAAATCCTTGCCTAGCATTGATTGAGAGTGGATTCTTGAAGTGAGTTTGTGAGCAAATCTCTCTCTCCCTTGTACTTGAGCACTTGGAAGAACCCTAGCAAGGTTGATGGATCTATTACTCTTGGAACCTTGCTCCTAGATGGATAGAGGTTCTTGGAAGCTCTCTAACCCGATTTGTGGAAGCTCCAAGGTGTTTGTATTACCCCTTGTGATTCTAGTGGAAAGCCTCCACCTATTACCCAAAGTGATAGGTGTGAGAGAGGAGTTGACCTTCGTGGTCCCTAGCCTTTGTGGCTTCCTCAACAAAGTGGACGTAAGCAAGCCTTTGTGGCGAGCTGAACCACAGGATAAATCTTTGTCTCATGCGTGCTCTAGTTTACTTGCTTGTTCATGCTTGTTCTTGACTAGATCTATTAGGGTTTGCTCCCGATCTATGTCGTGGTACCTTCCTAGCTGGTTCTTTGCTTAGAAATCTTCTTGCTAGATCCTAAGTACCTCCTAGAATTTGGTAGATATGTTTTTCATCAAGTTATTTGTTGCTCAAGTCATTTATGCTCTGTTCTAACAGTTCCCGGAAGTTCTGAGTTAATTCTCGGAGGTTGCCTCGTTCGGAGGTTCCGAGAATAATCTCGGAGGTTCCGGAGTCTGACAGTGTTTTTGCAAAAAAAGTTTAAATTCTGTGTGCAGGCCTATTCACCCCCCTCTCTAGGCCATATTGCCTCGATCCTTTCAGTTCTCATGTACCTCTTTTGTGTGATAGCACGAGTGCCATTAGTAGCCAAAAATCCTGTGCTTCACTCCAAAAGCAAACACATAGAGGTGAGGTATTACTTTCGGAGAGATAATGTTGAGAAGGGAAACATAGACCTCATCCATGTACCCACAGAAAAGCAGCTTGCCGATATCCTAGCCAAGCCTTTGGACCAAGCTACATTTGCTCATTTGCAAGGAGAGCTTGGAGTTATTTTTCCTTTTTGAGTTTCAGTTGGGAGGATTGATGTACATATGCATGTTGCATTTCCATATATGTATCATATCATGCTTGCATCTTTGTATCATAGACTGCATTTGTAACATATGCATTGGAGATGTGCTTCTCTTATATGCTTTGCTCACCATGATATGCTAGAGATGAGGTAATGACATTGCTTGTGATGCTCATGAGTTGTATAGTTGTGCTCTTGGTAGCTTTGGGATATATATGCTTGTGGATGTCTTTCTTTTTATAAAAATGCTATATGATCCTCTCTTGTGAGTAGAATGCCTCTCACGTTCATTTTGGGTGCTTATGGCTATATCTTGCTTAGTTTGTGCTTGGAACCATTTTCTTTTCTTTTGGGATCCAAGATCCATCTATCAACATGAATGTTTAGCCTACAAGCTACCTTGTGGAGAAGCCTAAGCTTCTTTTTGCCGCAAAGGCACTTCATGTACCATGTCTAACTTGTAAATCATGAAAATGGTATGTGAGAAGCCTATGCTTGAAAAATTTGCTTCCATGTCATAAATGCGTTAAATTTCTTATCTTGGGTGCTAAACCGTTGCATGATGTTCACCAATGAGGAGTCTCATATCTAGAAGTGGACACATGGATCGGTGCTTTGACATGACATGAGATAGCTTGTAGGTGTTTGTGATGACCGTGTGATGAGAATTTGTGACCTTGCATGAAGTTTGTGAGTTATATGTTGTATGTGCTCTTTTTGCTCATGATTAGGTCCTATGCTCATAAGAGGGAAATTTTTGTGAAAAAGCTTCATTTTCATCATGGCTATATCACTTGCTTATATGTCCCTTTGTATCTTGTTGGCGATGCTTGTGCTCAAATTGAGGCTATCTTGCTTGTCTATGTCTCAATTTTAGCATGTTGTAGTGCTTTTTGTATATTTGAGAAGCACATGCTTGTATTTGTAGACTTGATTCATGCATTACCAACAAGGGGGAGGAAAGTAGCCAATTCATGTTCCAAGGGGGAGCTTTGCATCGAGGAAAGAAAATTATGCATTTGTTCAGGGGAAGCTTGCATTCATGCATTTGGCGCCTGAATTTTAGTCGTGCTCTTTTGCCGATGGTGTCGAGCCCTTTTGCCTCACCTTGAGGAGTCGGCAATTTTGGAGCATTTTATCTCGGTTGTGTCGAGTCGTTGCCCTTGCCTTAGGGGACCGAGATTTTTCTCACTCAAGTGACCTTTTCTTGGCTTTTGTTTGGCTTTTGATCACTTGCTTGAGTTTTTCCTTCTTTTCTTTTCTTTTTTTCTCTAAATTGGCTACTTGTGTGTGTTGTCAATGCACTCATCAAGGGGGAGATTGAGGACCGGAGCGTCTGAGGGCCGGTGGATGGTCGCTCCTGGTTGTGATGAGTGATTGACAACGTGGTGTGGACTGACTCTTGGCCGAGTATTGCAGGTGCGGGTTGCGGCTTGATGTGCGTTGGTACAGGTGAAGAGTGGGCATGAAAGGTCTATGCCTTGCGGGGCCTCCGGGGAGTGGAGAGACAAGTAGGCCTGACTCGAGGGACCTGGTGGCCAGCGGGGTCAAGTGCGGGCCGCATGGTGGCAAGAAAAGCAAGACGAAGTCGTCGTCTGAAGCCGGTGCAGGGTAGCGGCTCACGACCGGAGTCTACACGCGGGGTTTGCGGTGGTTCACCAGAAAACCGTCAGGTTACTTGGTTGAGCCACAAAACCAAGACTGGAGGCTCGGCGGGCGGAGACGGGATCCGGGCGTGCCGAGAAGCTTCGATGCCGGCGGACGCGTGGCGGGATCGTAGGGCTTGCATCGGGAGGACGCGGTATGTGGCAACGGCGTGGACGTGCGATGATGAGGAGTACTACATGACCTATTTGCCTCTGAGGGGTTGTATCACAACTTAAGTGCTAGGGGTAGTGTGGTCTTTTGCCTGGCCCGGAGGAGACTCATATATATTAGCTCTAGGGTTTCCAGGCAAATCCATCCGGACTGCTGCTCATTTCCTTGCTCTCTAGGGTTAGATTTTTCCTCCATTTGTCAAGAATCTGACCTCCGAGTGAATGGAAGCTTTCATGGTTGCGTCGATTCCCGGTTTGTAGCTCGTTGGATTTTCGTGTCTTTTTCAAGCTATTTTCGTCGGTTTTTCGTGCGCGGCTTGTTCCTTTGATTCTGAGATGTTTTGGCTCGAATTTGTTGGTGGGAATCATGGATAGTTGCCTCGTGCATCTTTGTGCTTGATCTTGATCCCCCAAACTTCGAGTTCGGCCTCCGATTGAAGGATTTTGGTTGGGTCCTAGGTTTTTGGTTGGTTTCGGTGGCGATTCGATTCCCGGCGATTTAGGTTGTTTGAGGACCCAAGTTTTGGGGCATAGCATACCCTAGTGATGCTTCACATCTTCCCCAAATCTTTCCTCAAGAGCTTCAGCCGTTTGAGAGATCCATGGACGAGCAGGAGTTTTGGTGGTTTCGGTTTCAGGTTCCGCCTGTTGTTCCCGTGCCTGGCAGACCGTCCGAGGGGTGCTCGCGCACTGTCCGCGTGGAGTAGTTCGTCCAGGTGTTCTTCGTGTTCGTCGCGTGTTCTTGAGCGCTTTGGTTTCGATCCGGTTGGCCAGTTGCTTTTGACCGGAGGGTGTTTGGCGCACTGTTCGCCCGGACGTCGCGGACTGTCCGCGCGGCACAAGTTGCTCGCGGACCGTCCGAGGACGTGGTACGGACCGTCCGCATGTCGAGGTGCCGGTTGGGTCATTCTGTTCGTGTTTAACGGATAGTCCGCCGTGGGTCGCGGATCGTCCGCACGGTGACCGCGGACCGTCCGCCCCAGGGCTGCGGACTGTCCGCCAGGGCTCCTGCAGGACAGCTAAGTCCTTTGCTTCTTGCTTCGTGCTTCCGCTTTGGGATCGTTTGGGGTTTGTTCCTAGGGTTGGTAGGACTGTTGTGACTATGTGACCTTGGCAAACTCGTGTGGGAATCCGTAGCTATGAATTTGGGGTATAGGCCGAGTTCTCTCTTAGGAGAAGAATTTTTATCGGCTTCCATTCACTCCCCCCTCTTTGGTCGCCTCGGTCCTTCAGCTGGTGATGTAGGTGAGTCAGTAGGAGGAGAAGGTGCACATTGCATAATCCTTATGTGAGCCTTGGGCCAAAAAATCTTGGTATGCACAGCATTTTGAAGAAACTCTTCCCTGTTAGGTCCTGGTATCTCCAGTTCCAGGTCAGCCCAACCATCGACCACTCAGTCCACAAAAACTTTGGCATAATATTTAATTGGAAGATGGTGGCCCGTGATGTGGTCGCCTGGTACTGTTTTCTCAGCCACGCCATAAGCCACCACAAGCCTCTTGTTTCTGCATTGATCGAGAAGCTCACACAAAGGCAATTAGTGACTCATTACCAGAGGTGCAACAAGTATTTACATAAAATGAGTCACTATATATATTTTTCTTAGTATATGTCTATAAGGTCATTTTAATTTTATAACATCTTATTCATCTAAATATGAGAATTCAGGATTAGCATTCTCAAACAATGAACTTAGGGCCATGGTGTCCGAAAGACATTTTCACGGAAAAGGGCAGATGCTTACTTTTGTGGAGTGCATATCCTGGACAGTTTGATCTGACCGATCCTTCTGACTAGTTTGACTAGTATCAATGTTACTTTGGCTATTGAAATTTCAGAACTTATTGAAGCCAAGATTAGCACTTAGAGAAAGTTTGTTGTTTTCTATTAGCATAATTTGAGGTGCATTAAAAATATAAGTCCAGAACAAACAAGAATGGTTCAAAAGTAATCCGGTTGTCATCAATTACAAGGTAATTGTGTTATATTCACTTTTTGGGCGGATTACACATTTTATATTACTTTTTGTCAGAATATTGTGTGGATGCAATTCTGAATTATTCTATACTTCTCCATTATCAATTTGAGAGTTATTGTAAAGACCAATTGACATTATAGCAATTTGGTTGATTTATGCATTCACAATAGCTTGCAAGTGTGACTGTAAGTATAAATTATCTATTCAAGGATACAAACCGATGAAGTGTGTACTTGAAAGTGCATCTTGGCCCCT
Source organism: Cenchrus americanus (assembly GCA_947561735.1). Lineage (NCBI taxonomy): Eukaryota > Viridiplantae > Streptophyta > Magnoliopsida > Poales > Poaceae > Cenchrus > Cenchrus americanus. The sequence continues at coordinate 179,452,702 of OX387242.1, forward strand.
AATTGTTTTGGTGATAGTGACAAGCACAATTTGTGGTATTTAATGCTTGATCAAGATGTGTGCAGGACTTAAGTGAATGAAACTCATGGTTTTGACCAAAGGAAGGCCCCCAACTCCAAGTCGATATTTTCATCTCGAATCAAGGCTTAATTTATTTTTGTTTTTGAATTTGAGTATAGCAAACACCGTACTAAAAAGGGGGATGCGAATTGATAGCCAAGAGATGCTAAAAGTGCTCTAGGAGATAAGTGCACTTCTGCTAATCTTATCTCAAACTCTCAGCCATTGTCGGTAGTACCGACACCGGGTCGGTAGTACCGATATGGCTTCACTGGCGAGTTTTAGCCAGGGGGTCGGTAGTACCGACCCAGTGTCGGAACTACCGATATGGCCTCACTATTGGGAAACCCCTCGGTAGTACCGACACCGTGTCGGTAGTACCGAGGATACCCGACTCAGCACAGTAACGGCTAGTTTTTGAGCTGTAGTATAAAAACCCCCTTCTCCTTCCTCACTCATTGCTGACCAACCACAAGACAAACTCCTCCTTGAGCATTCACTCCACCTCTCCCCTCTCCTATAGAGTCAATCCTTGATTCCCTTGAGCTAGAGCTTGAGTGGAGAAGTGATTTCTAGTGAGGATTAGAGAAGCTTTGAGAGACCCTTTGAATCTCACCATCTCAAGAGCACTTGAAGCATCTCCTGGTTCTTGATTCGCATTTGTTACTCTTGAAGCTTGCTTCTAGACGGTTAGGCGTCGCCCGTTGAGTGCCCTCTTTGTGTGGTGCACCCGGGATCGTTTGTATTACCCTCTCCTTGGTGGAGAATTCTTAGTGAGCACCAATCTTCCTTTGTGGGGGTTGGAAGAGGAAAAGAGGCTCTTGGTGATAGCCCTCCCTTTGTGGGATCCTCAACGGAGACGTAGCATCCTTTGTGGGTGTGAACTTCGGATTAAATCTTTGTGTCTCCTTTTGCTTGCTTGAATTCCTTGTCTCTCACTAACCCTAGAACTTGTTTTAGCCCGATCTATAAATTGGTTGCATTCCTACTCATCTCTATGGTTGCAGGTGGTTCTTAGCCTCTAAACTAAGACTTCGATTCAAATAGAATTGCTAGAATCGCTGCTGAATTCAAATTTCGTTTTAGTCAACTCTACTCTGTCGGTAGTACCGACCTGGTACTGGAAGTACCGACCCCTCGGTAGTTCCGGCACCACGTCGTTAGTACCGACAAAACTTTTAACCACTGCATTTGTTTTAGAAATTTGAAGTGATCCTATTCACCCCCCCCCTAGGCATCACAAGGTCCTTTCAATTGGTATCAGAGCCTAATCCCTTGATTTAGGCTTAACCACTAAGGGATCAAGATGTTGGGGATTGGAAGCAACCCAACCGCTGAAGAAATTGCCGCAAAAGAAGCTCAAGAGAGAGAGCTCAAGGCAACTCAAGTCGGTGACCTCACCGGCAAGGCCCCAAGCTGAACACCGTCCAACATTGATAGCACCCATGACTCGTCATCCGATTCCGACTCCGACTCAGACTCCGACTCAAGTGATGAAGATGTTGATGGTGATGATTCAGCAAAGAAGGAGGCAAAGAAGAGAAGAAATGCTAAGAAGAAGAAGAAATCCAAGAAAGTCCTCAAGAAGATGATCAAGAAGGAGCAAGCCAAGTACACTCACTCCAGCTTCTACGAAGTGCCCCACAACTACACGTAAATTCCAGGCAACAACTCTAGCGATAAATTCTATTCCGTGTATTTGGGAAAGCCTCCTCATTTCGATGGGAAGGACTATCCCAAATGGGCTTATGACATGCAAATGCACCTTTACGGGCTTCACCCTTCTCTTTGGAAGATTGTGGTTATAGGTGTGACAATTCCCGCTGAAGAAGAAGCCCTCACAATTGAGCATGAGCAAGACCTTCGCCGCAATGTGCAAGCTACAAGAGTCATCATGGGATCCTTGTGTGCATAAGAATTCAACAATGTGTGGAACATCCAAATCGCCAAGGTGATTTGGGATACACTCAAGGAAGCACATGAGGGAATCGAACATGTGAGACAAGGGAAGATGGACCTAATCAATGGAGAGCTTGAGCTACTCTTCATGAAGGATGGAGAAACCGTACAAGAGATGTATGATAGGCTCATGGTACTTGTCTCAGACATTAGAGCTCTTGGAAGTAAATATTGGGATGATTCAAATGTCACAAAGAAGTTGCTAAGAGCTTTTGCCCCTAAGGACAAGAACTTGATGCAAATGATAAGAAGGGATCCAAGATACCCAAAAATGACCCCACTCAACTTCTTGGAAAAATATTACATCAAGAACTTGTTGATCAAGATGTGGAGAAGTCTCTAACCTTGAAGATGGGCACGAGTTTAGCCCTCAAGGCTAGCTCTAGTGAAGTTGTTGAAGCAAAGCCCAACCCCCCCCCCCCCCCCCAAGAGCAAGAAGGAAGACACAAGCGATGAAGGGAGCACGGATGAAGAAACCACCTTTGCTATAAGGAAATACAAGAAATTCTTGAAGTCAAGAGCATCAAGAAAAGGCGGCGATGAAAGAAAGAAGAAATCACAAAAAAAATGCTATGAGTGTGGAGAGTATGGACATTTTATTGCCGAGTGTCCTAAGAACAAGAACAAGAATGAGGAAGAGAATAAATACAAGGAGAAGAGTAAGGAATACAAGAACAAGTACCAAGGGCGTGCACATGTGGGTCAACAATGGGACTCAAGTGATGAAGATGAGGAACTAAAGAAGCAAGGCATGGCAACCGTCGCCATGACACAAGGGTCATCTTCACCACGCCTCTTCAACAACCTCTCCGACGATGAGGACCACCCTCACTTTTGCCTCATGCAAGGGGGAGCAAGGTACAAGAAACTACCACCTCATCCTCTCTATCCTCTTCTTCATCCACACCTAGTAGGGACATAGAAAACATAGATGAGGAAAAGGAAATGGAAGCTAACATGATAAAGAAATTTGGTAAAAAGGGCCACAAAGAAATTAAAAAGCTTTTGGACAAACTAGAGAAAAAGAAGGAGATTTTCATGAGCAAGAGGACTTTCTTATTCTTGAAAAGGAAAGAAACCTTGCTCTAGAAAAATCTCTTGCCGAGGAGAAGGCTAAGGTGGAAAAGTTGACCATGGACTTGTCCTTGGCCAATGATTCCAACAAGAGGATGTCAAAGGATTACACCTTGGCAAATGAATCTCTAGCTTCCCTAAAGGCTACTCATAGTGAGCTTTAATCAAGCCTCTCATGCTTGACGGAGAAATACAAAACTCTTGAAGCTAACTTTAGTAGTCTTTGGGAAAGCACCAAAGCCACTCCTTCGGCAAGATTGGACTCTAGTGCCTCCACTAGCAAAGGTTGTTCTATTTGCTCTAACATTGATATAAATGCTATCAAGACTAACCATGCAAGGCTTGAAGAGAAAATTAAGAGCAAAGACAAGGAAATTGCCCGATTGAACATGTTGATTACACAAGGTAACATTGGTGCCAAGTCCATACCTAAGGTGGTTGACAAGAAAGGACTTGGGCACCGCAAGAACAACAAGGCCAATGGTAGAGTGGTGGTGAAAGGGCATGAGATTCCATTGTGGAACAAGGGCGGCTACCTCAACACTATCATGGATATTGCCCATGGAGTCACCACTTCTACCACAACCAAGGACATGCCAAAAGTAGTGCACACCACAAACGGAAGTGGTGGGGTTGACACTCCACCAAAGGTGTCGAAGAATGTGGTGGAACACAAGCCCTCTCCCAACTACACTTGTGTCGGGGACAGCCCTGGGGGTCCCCTTAAACAACTGGGGAAACCCCACTTAAAACCCGCAACAAGCCAAAGCCAAACGCGCCTCGCTTAAACACGCAGGGCATGGCCCACGCCACGGTGGCCCTGACAGCCCACCAAAGCGGCCCACTCAAAGATCCCCTCGAGCAGGCTCCGCCTCGCTCGAGGGCACACGCCTCCCTCGGGTGGGCTCGCCCCGTTCGAGGGGGGTGCGCTACCTCGAGCGAGCTCCGCCTCGCTCGAGGGTCCGCGCCGCCCTCGAGCGAGGCTCCGCCCTCGCTCGAGGTCGCTCCGCACGCGCACGCCCGTTCCCCGTACGCGGGTACGGGCATTTAATGTTCTGACAACGGCGGGCGGCGCCATCATGCGCCTGGGACTCGCGCCCCGGTTCTGTTGCACCAACTCCCTAGGAGGGAACCCATCCCCGCCACTGTGGGGGACTGTGCGACGTGGCCGGTGCCAGTCCCGTGACGCCGCGCCGCCTACTCCGGTACGGCTAACGCGCCGAGCCCTCGAAGGGGGCGGCCGCACCCTCGATTTACTTTCCCGTGACTTTGCAGGGTTAGGTCAAGACGTTAGGCCGGCGGGGCGCCATCACTACCACTGTTAGCTGCATGGTGGCCGCCCCCGCGTGTACAACCCCACGTCGGGCACTGTGGTAACAGCTCCGGCGCTGTGGAGCGTGCGGGAACGGGACGCCACCATGCCGGCCCCTGTATCCCGTACGGATCGCCGTCAGCAACCCCCTCGAGCCCGCCTGGGGACATCACGGCCGTCCGCTGCACTCCTACCCTCGAAGCTACCACTGTTCGGGTACAAGATACGCCATGATGGCCGGATCGCGGCAAGGACCATCAAGGCGGCCACCAACTCTACGGCGCAGCACACCACACTTCCCCATGTAGCTAAATAGTGCGGCATACATGTAATTCGCTCTCTTCTTGGCCTATAAAAGGAAGACGAACTCCCCCGCCGCAGGAAGGAGGATAGAAGACAACAAGTCAGGACACGACACACCACGCACTTACTCTCCAATTCTCCTACAATATCTTCAGCCACTTCACCAGGGACATGGAGGCCACGCTTCCTCTCCCGCCTTGCTTGTAGCCGCCCCACTACAGGCACCCCCGGTGCTGAGCAATACAGTGCCTCGAGCACACCACTGCTGGACGTACGGCCCTCGGCCGGAACTAGGATAAACCTCGTGTCTTTGATTGCTTAGCATCGACCATTGAGGGATAGACCTTGGCGCTCATTACTGGTTAGTGTCGGGACCACATTCCGCACCGATAGTTGGCGCCCACCGTGGGGCAAGCGAGCGCCTAAGGTCAATCCACCGACAACTCCATCCATGGTGATCCGCACTGAGTACCGCGGTACGCGCTACTCCATGGGCAGCTCGGACCCCCTCCCCGCCGGGTTTGAAATCCGGTTCGGGGGCCTGAACTTTCAAGCTATGGGGAACGGCTACCTAATGCGCCTCACCAACCGTGAGGAGCTCCGCGCGCGGCGCCAAGCCGGGTTCGTCCCGGCCGCCACTACGCACGCCATCGCCACGCGGACGCCCGCCGGCACGGATGCCGCGGGTCCGTCGGCGCCGCGACGTCGCCGCCGTTCGGCCGGCGCTCGCGCCAGCGCGGTCCGAGCGACGGCAAGCTAAACGCGCCGCCTCCCAACGTGGCGCACCCGCCAGCGTAGCAACCACCGCCCCGGTGGGGCAACGCACGGTCTCCGGACCGCGCTTCCCCATCGGTCTGCGCGGTGCCACGACGGCCTACAACGCCAGCGTCAACACCACGATGCGCAGGGTTCCCCCTGGCCGTCACGTCTTCGTTGCCAGGGACCCTGGCGCCTCCGCTGGCGACGAATCGTCCCTGGGCTCCCTTGACGCGTTGCCGCCCGCCAACTTGCATGGGTACGCGGAATGGGACTTCTCCGGCGTACCGGACCCAGTAATGTTCAGGCGTTTCCTTGATGCCACGGACTATTGGTTCGACTACTCCGATGACTCCAGCACCGGGAGCTACGACCCCGCGCGGGAATGCTGTGTCGTCATCGCCAACGACCCGGCAAACGCCACGGGTGCGGCGGGCGCCGGCGACGAGGGGGTTACGCCCGCCCCGGGGATCGCTCCGCGCCGGCCGCGGGGCCGAGCACCCCCTACCGGGGCCGACATCGACGCGCGCCTAGCCCAAGCTCGCGAGCTCGAGGCCAAGGCGGCGGAGGAATACGGACGGTGCGGCCGCTCCGCGCCTCCATGGCTGGGGAAGCCTCCTTGCGCGGCGAACGCGCGCGGGAACTGGGCAAACAGGCCCGCGACCGCATCAACACCGACTTCAACGTCGACAACCCGGACACGCCTCCGCGGGCGAGCCAGAAGCTTATCGCCTCCACAACGCTGCTGCGGGCCATGCCGGCCCCCTCAACGCCCGAGGCGCGAAACGGGGCACCGCGAGGTGCGGGCACTCATCGGGCGGGGCGGCCGTCCAACGGGCGAGAGCTCGGCGTCACGCATCCGCCAACAGGGGGACGCACGAGGCGACGGGGCCGCGCGGGGGGGGCGAACCCTCGGTCCATGCGGGTGAAGCGGCGGGGCGACCCGCCAACCCGGACGCATGCCGGCCAAGGAGCGACTCCTCGACACGCGCAGGGCGTTGGACGGCGACGCCCGTCACGTCATCAACGCTCGGCGTACGAGCAAGGTGGATGCGCGAGCGGCGGCAGGCTGCCACCCTCGACGGGGTGGACGCTACGACAGCGATGAGGATCGCTCTCCGACGCCGGAGGCCCCGGGGACCCGTGTGTTCAGCCGGGAGATCCGCGCGGCGGCCTTCCCCCAGCGCTTCCGCCAGCCCACGACCATTGTCAAGTACAACAGGGAAACGGATCCCCGCGTGTGGGTCAACGATTACCGCCTAGCATGCCAGCTGGGCGGGGCCACCAGCGACGAGGTCATCATCCGCAATCTGCCCCTGCACCTCGGCGATTAGGCCCGGACGTGGCTCGAGCACCTGCCGGCCAGCCAGATCCATAACTGGGACGATCTGGTCCGCACGTTCATGGGCAACTTCCAGGGCACGTACGTGCGCCCTGGGAATTCCTGGGACCTGCGCTCCTGCACCCAGAAGCCTGGCGAATCGCTACGGGACTTCATACGGCGCTTCTCCAAGCGCTGCACGGAGCTCCCAAGCGTGGCGCAATCCGAGATTGTGCACGCCTTCCTCGAGGGCACCACGTGCCGGGATCTCGGGCGAGAGCTGGGGCGCAGCCCGCCTGCGGACTCAAACGAGCTGTTCGACATCGCCACCAGCTTCGCCTCAGGAGAAGAGGCCGTGGGGGCAATTTTCGACGGCAAGAAGGGCAAGCGCTCGGACGACGCGCCCGCGGAGGGCAGCAAGTCCAGGGAGCCCCACCGGAAGGACGAGCGGGGCAAGAAAGGGAAGAAGCTGCGCCACGAGGCGCGCGAGCAGGGGCGCGACGGCGATGACGTCTTGGCTCTTGCTGTTGACCCGGCTCGACGAGGCCCTCGACCGGCCCCTCGAGGTCCGGGGGTGTTTGATGACATGCTGAAAAATCCATGTCCATACCACAAGACCCCAGTGAACCACACCCTCGAGCAATGCGACATGCTCAAGAAATTCTACGGTCGCGCCGCCGCGAAGGACGCGGAGGCCAAGAAGGACGGAGGAGATGGCGACGCCGGCGGCTTCCCCGCCGTGGAGAACGTGTTCCTCATCTTCGGGGGACCAACCGTCGACATGTCGAGCCGCCAGCGCAAGCGGGAGCGGCACGAGGTCCTCGCCGCGGAGAGGGCGCCTCCCTCCTTCCTCGACTGGTCGGAGGACGCCATCACCTTCAGCCGTGAAGACCACCCGAACCGCATCCCCAACCCGGGCCAGTACCCACTGGTGGTCGACCCGATCATTGGGAACGCGCTGTTCTCAAAGGTTCTGATGGACGGAGGTAGCAGCCTCAACATCCTCTACGCGCACACGCTGCGCCTGCTGGGAATTGGGTTGAACCAGCTGCGGCCCAGCACGACGCCGTTCCATGGCGTCGCGCCCGGCAAGCGCGTCCAACCCCTCGGGCAGATCGACCTGCCGGTTTGGTTCGGCACTTCGAGCAATTTCCGCAAGGAAACGCTCACCTTCGAGGTGTTGGGGTTCCGGGGCGCCTATCACGCCATACTTGGGCGGCCCTGCTACGCCAAGTTCATGGCCGTCCCCAACTACACCTACCTCAAAATGAAGATGCCGGGACCGAACGGCGTCATTACCGTGGGCTCGTCCATCGAGCACGCGTTCGACTGCGACGTCGAGTGCGTAGAGCACGCGGAAGCGCTGGCGCTGGATGAAGCGCTGGTGACCACCTTGGAGAAGATGGTCAACGAGGACCTCGACTCCACCACCAAGCACGGCGGCAACTTCGAGGCCGCGGAGCAGACCAAGGAGGTGCCCCTCGATCCTGCTGCCCCCGAGGGAAAAGCGTTGAGGGTCAGCTCCACCCTCGACCCGAAATAGGAAGTGGTGCTCGTCGACTTCCTCCGCTCCAACGCTGACATCTTCGCGTGGAGCCCCTCGGATATGCTAGGCATCCCGAGGGAGGTCGCCGAGCACTCCCTTGACATCCTGCCTCACTCCCGCGCCGTGCAGCAACGGCTCCGCCGCTTCGACGAGGAGCGGCGGCGGGCGATCGGAGCGGAGCTGCGGAAGCTTCTCGAGGCCGGATTCATCAAGGAAGTATTCCACCCTACGTGGCTAGCGAATCCTGTACTTGTAAAGAAAAAGAACGGGAAATGGCGGATGTGTATAGACTACACTAGTCTTAATAAAGCATGTCCTAAAGTTCCCTTTCCTTTGCCACGCATCGATCAAATTATTGATTCAACAGCTGGGTGTGAGCTACTTTGCTTCCTTGATGCCTACTCTGGGTATCACCAAATAAAGATGAAGGAGTCCGATCAGCTCGCGACTTCATTCATCACGTCGTTCGGGATGTTTTGCTACGTCACGATGCCGTTCGGCCTCCGGAACGCAGGTGCAACGTATCAACGCTGCATGCAACACGTTTTCGGGGATCACATCGGGCGAACGGTTGAGGCGTACGTAGACGACATCGTCGTAAAGACCAGGAAGGCGGACGACCTGGTTGGCGACCTCAACATCGCGTTCAGCTCGCCCTACGGGCCAACGGGGTGAAATTAAACCCCGAAAAATGTGTCTTTGGTGTGCCGCGGGGCATGCTCTTAGGATACATAGTCTCCCAGCGAGGCATCGAGGCCAACCCCGAAAAGGTTGCGGCCCTCGAGCGAATGGGTCCAATTCGGGACCTCAAAGGGGTGCAAAAGGTGCTGGGGTGCCTTGCTGCCTTGAGCCGCTTCATCTCGCGGCTCGGCAAGAAAGGCTTGCCCCTCTATCGCCTCCTCAAAAAGCACGAGCTCTTCTCTTGGACCACCGAGGCCCAAGACGCGCTCGAAAGCTGAAGGCATCCTTAACCCACGCCCCGATCCTCACGCCGCCGCGGGACAGCGAACCCCTGCAGCTCTACGTGGCCGCGACCACCCAGGTGGTCAGCGCCGTAATCGTAGTAGAGCGCACGGAGGAAGGGCACGCCCTGCCGGTCCAACGGCAGGTCTACTACATCAGCGAAGTCTTGTCCGACACCAAGACACGCTACCCTCAAGTCCAAAAGCTGTTGTATGTGGTGGTCCTCGCGCGGCGCAAACTTCGCCATTACTTCGAGGCCCACCCCGTCACAGTGGTCTCCTCCTTCCCGCTGGGGGAGATCATCCGTAATCCGGACACGGCGGGCAGGATCGCCAAGTGGTCGGTGGAGTTGATGGGCGAGACGCTCGCCTACACCCTGCGCATGGCCATCAAATCCCAGATCCTGGCGGATTTTGTTGCTGAATGGACAGACACGCAATTGCCGCCACCGCAGATCCAAGCAGAGTGCTGGACTCTGTATTTCGATGGGTCAGTGATGAAAACAGGGGCGGGCGCGGGCCTGCTCTTCGTGTCACCTCTCGGGGAACACATGCTATACGCAGTGTGCCTCCACTTCCCCGCGTCAAACAACATGGCTGAGTATGAGGCCCTCCTTTGCGGCCTCAAGATCGCCATTGAAATAGGCGTCAAGCGCCTCGACGTGCGGGGGGATTCGCAGCTCGTGATTGACCAAGTCATGAAAAATGCGAGCTGCCACGACGACAAGATGGAAGCGTACTGCAAAGCCGTGCGAGCCTTTGAGGACAAGTTCTACGGCATCGAGCTCAACCACGTGCCCCGCCGGTACAACGAGGAGGCGGACGAGCTGGCCAAGATCGCGTCTGGACGGATCACCGTTCCCCCGAACGTTTTTGCCCGAGATATCGTCCAGCCCTCCGTCCCCCTCGAGCCACACCCCTCGAGCCACGTGGAACCCTCGGGGGCTCCCTCGAATCCAGCAGGTGCGGAGCCCATGGATGAGGACCCCTCGAATGAGGCGTACGTGCTCTCCCTCCTCGAGGGGTATGGCGCCGACGAGGCTGATGTGATGGATGTCGAGCCAGCCCCTGTCAAAGCGGATTGGCGCGACAAGTATGTCGCCTGGATGGCTCGAGGGGAACTCCCCTCGGACCGGGCCGAGGCCAGGCGCATCGCCAGGATGGCCAAGTCCTTTGCCCTCGTCGACGGCGAGCTGTACAAGCGCGCCACCTCCGGCATCCTGCAGCGATGCGTGCCCATCCCCGAGGGGCGCGAGCTCCTCCGGGACATTCACGCGGGGATCTGCGACCATCACGCCACGCCCCGTACCCTCGTAAGCAATGCGTTCCGTCAAGGCTTTTACTGGCCTACCACGGTCGCGGATGCCAGCAAGATCGTGCGCACCTGCGAAGGGTGCCAGTTCTACACCCGCAAATCCAACCTTCCTGCTCATGTCTTGCAGACCATCCCCATAACATGGCCTTTCGCCGTGTGGGGGCTGGACATCGTCGGGCCCCTGCGGAAGGCGCCCGGGGGCTTCACCCACTTGTTAGTCGCGATCGACAAATTTTCCAAGTGGGTAGAAGTACGCCCCATTACGAATCTCAGGGCAGAGCAAGCGGTGACGTTCTTCACCGATATCGTCCATCGTTTTGGAGTACCAAACTCCATCATCACCGACAACGGGTCCCAGTTCACGGGCAGGAAATTCCTGGAGTTCTGCGACAAATTCCACATCCGTGTGGATTGGGCGGCTGTGGCACACCCACAGACTAACGGCCAAGTAGAGCGTGCCAATGGCATGATCCTACAAGGCCTTAAGCCCAGAATCTTCGACCAGCTGAATAAGTCTGGTCGAAAATGGCTCCAGGAGTTACCAGCGGTCGTGTGGAGCCTAAGGACCACCCCAAGCAGAGCCACTGGGTTCACCCCATTTTATCTAGTCCATGGCGCAGAGGCCGTCCTCCCCACGGACTTAGAATACGGGTCACCCAGGGTATGAGGCTACGACGAGGACGCCAACCAGCGAGCCCGCGAGGATTCACTGGACCAGCTGGATGAAGCGCGCCTTGTGGCCTTGATGCACTCCGCAAGATATCAACAGTCCCTTAGGCGCTACCAGGTACGGAAGATACGCCGGCGGGACTTCAGTGAAGGGGATTTGGTCCTAAGGCTACGCCAAGACAACCGAGGACACCACAAGCTATCACCTCCGTGGGAGGGGCCCTACGTCGTAGTGAAAGTGCTCAAGCCCGGCATGTACAAGCTGGCCAACGAGGACGGCGAAGAACTCACCAACGCTTGGAACATCCAACAACTACGTCGCTTCTATCCCTAGCTAGGATGTCCAAGTCTTTTGTTGTAAATCACGTGACCAAAGACCCCGCTTGGTGACAACCATGTAAACATCACCAGTTTAATAAAAAGGGCAACTCGGCTTTCCCCCGAAACCCAAGTTACCCTCGGGGGCTACTACGGGGGGCATCCCCCCCCCCCAAAATGGTCCCATTTTTTCGCAAAAAAGAAACAACTCACGCGCGCTAAGCATGTTTTCACTTCGGCCTCGAGCAAAATTCGAACAGGGCGCAGGCAGACTAGCGGAAAGGACGCGCGAGCCAGAGATAGCCTACGCCTCCGCGAGGATACGGCCCTTCTCTCTTGCCTCCAACCCAGCAGGCCACCCGCGAAAATCGAACTCCCCTAACTAGAATTTACTCAGGAAGAAGGAGAAACAAAAAAGCGCGATGAAGTAAAAGACATCATTCCACTCTCACAAACGTTTGAAGAAAAAGTGATATGTTTATTTACAAGGCCACACGGCCAGCACACTAATACATAAACAAAAAGGGCCTAGTGCCCGGCTGTCTTCAGGCTGGAGGAGCGGCGGCATCAGCGGCATCTGGGAAGAGGAACTCCTCGAAGGCCTCGGCAAGCGCCCCGGCGGCGTCGGCGGCTAACGCGTCCACGCGCTCCATCGCCACCTCGTCCTCGACACCCTCGGGGACGACGTAACCCTCCGCGCCGCCTCGAAGTTGACCTCGTAATGAGATCGCACCACCCCGAGGGCCTTCTGGACGCCGAGATGCAGCGCCCGGCGCATGCGCCCGATGACGTGCCCACCGAGGGCGCGCAGGCGGCTGGCCAGTGAACTACCAGCCTGCGCCTCGCCCTCTTCTACGGCCTGGCAGGTCTCGAGGGCTGCGGTGCGCAACTCCAGCAGCTCCTGCTCAGAGGAGTTGTAGGAGGTCTGCAGCGCCTCAGCCCGCTCGGCCGCGTGCCCCAACGCGGTTCACAAGCCTGAAGTTGCCCGACAAGAAAGGGATTAAAAAAGGGGGCGAACTCTCTAAGAGAAAACCAGCAAAACTGGAGTCAAACAGCGACTTACCTTCGACTTGCTTCCTCTCCACCTCGAGGGCGCGGCGCCCGGCCTCGACCGCCTTCTCAAGACCCTTGAGGGTCTCGCCTTGCTCCTAGAGGGCCAGCTCCTGGCTCGCGCTCGTGATGCCGAGCACCATCAGCTCGCCCTCGAGCTTCGAGAACTCTGTGTTCCGCCCCTCCAGCGACTTCTGCGCCGCCTCGCGAGCGACGCGCTCCTGCTCCAGTGCCGACCGGGCGTCGGCAAGGGCAGCCCGCTCCCCGCCGAAGCCGCCCCTCGGCCCCCGGCGGGCGCGTACGCTCTGCGCAGAGCCGGTCCTCCGCGACCGGCGAGCGCCGCAACCATGGCGTCGAGGGCGGCCTTCAGATTGTCGGCCTCCTTGGCCTTCCGCTCGAGCGCGCGCGCCCGCTCCTCAGCCTGGCTTTGCTGAGCCTGCGCCCCCCGGAGCAACGAGTGGAGCTCCAGGTTGTCGTTGCGGACGCTGGCCACCTCCGTCTCCCAGTTGGCCGCCAGGGTACGCGTCTTCTCCAGGTCCTCCCGCGCCTGCCGCAGCGCCTCATCCCGGTCGATGAGGGCTGTGCAAACCCGCTCGAGGGTGGAGGGGCGCGCCGGGTCCTGCCTTGCGCTCTCATGGAGCCGATCGCGCGGGCCATGGCCGTGCGCATGACGGCCCGGCCGTCCGGGGTCCTCAGGGCGTCGGCGAGCGCGTCGAAGGCGTCGCACCGCTCCTGGAGCTGGCGGAGCTCGGCGCTCACCTGATCGAAGGCGCCGTACTTGTCACAGGCGCGGCGCTCGAGCTTCTGTCACCAACAAGTCAAAACCTGTAAGCATCATGCTGCAAGGATCGCGCGCAGAAACGAGAAAAACAAATAAATAGGCAACGGCTCCCCACGTGGAAGACGCGCCACGCGGGGCCGCCGTGGATCCTCAGCGCCTCGTTCAACGCTCGGTCGAGCGCGGCGCCGTGGTTGCGGAGCTCTCCCCATAGCTCCTGTTCCCCCTGGGCGTCGGCAAACGCGGGCGGATCGCCAACGAGCCCCTCTCTACCGGGCGGAGCGGCCGGCGCGGGAAGACGAGGCCTCGGCACCGGTGCCCTCGGCATCCTGCCACCATGTGGCCCTCCCGCCGCCGCACGATAGCCCCCTCCCTGGGGACTTGGGGGACGGCGTGGGGAAACTCACACACCGGTCCCACCCGGCGGCGGGGGAGTCGTCGTCCGGGATCTCTACCACCGCCGCCGGGAGCCGCCGGCGGGCGGCCGCCCCCCGCGTCGCCTCCGTCGACGCCTCCGCCCGCGCCTCCGTGGCCGCGGGCTCTCGCCACGGCGCGGCGGCCACCGCTTTTGGCCGCGCCTCGCGACCGCGGGCGCCGCCCCGCCCTCCACGACCGGCGCCACGGCCGCACCCCCACCACGGCCGGCGCCGCGGCCGCGCCTCCGCCACGACCCGGCGCCGTCGCTCCTCGACGGCCGGCCGGCCGCGACGCACGGACGATCCGCCGGGCCGTGGCCTCGGGGCCTCGCCCGCACCCCCGGGAGCTCTCGCCCGCCGCGGCCGCCGCGCTTGCCCCCGCCCCGCGGCGCCATAGACGAGCGCCGCCGGGTGGGAACGGATGCGTCCGCCCTCAGCACCTTAGCCGGCGTGAGGGAGGCACGGTCGGCACCACCCTGCGAAGACACGAACACGCGGTCAGAACATTGGATGTCAAGAACGCAACCCCGCAAAAGACCAAGACCCTCACCTCGAAGAAGAGAAGGCGCGCTTCCTCTTCCTCGAGGCCCCGGTAGATGACGCCGCGCGGCCGGCGCGGCCGCCACCGCGCCTCCCGCCGTCTTCGTCGCGCGCGGGCGCGCTTGTCCACGCGCGCCTCCGCGGCCCGCGCCGCTCTTGTTGTCGATTGCCTAGAGGCGGGCGCCTCCGCACCCGCCCCGGGCGTTCTTTGCTCTTGCCGCCGGAGGCCGGCTCCCGGCGGCGGGGGCGCAGCTCCCACCTAACAGGGGAGGCCACCGCCCCCGGTCTCTTCCTCCTCCTCCTCCTCCGAGGACGAGTACTCCTCGGTCCCCGGAGAAGAGAGCCCCCGCCGCTCGCGCGGCCCGTGCTCCTCGTTCCGCCGCTCGCGGCGCCCGCGCGGTGCCGCTTCGCGCGCTCCTTCTTGCGCGCCGCCCGCTCCCGCTCCCGTTCTTCGACGCCCGACCGAGCGCGCGGGAGCGGGGAGTGGGCGGATCGGATTTCGCGGCGCTCAGGCTCACCAGCTGCGAGCGAAACATCAAAAGTGCGTCCAAAAACCTGAAGAATCAGCAAGATCAAAAATGGGGCCAAGAATTCTACTTACCAGCGGGCCGGTGGGGAGCATCTCGAGGTCCCATAGGGACCGGTCGCTGCGCAGCAACCGGGTGTCAACGGCGCTCCGCGCCCGTGTGGCCGCGTACTCCCACAGAAGGGGGCTCAGAAGCATCCGCGACCTCGCCAGCGCGACGGGGTCCGCCGTCTCCGTCATCTCGAAGATGCGGAGTGGCCTCTCCATCAGGGGGACGACCCGCCGGTGGTGGAGGAAGGCGAGGATGGCCGCCGCAGTCAGCCCGCGCCTCGCCAGGTCCCTCAACGCGGTCAGCAGCGAGTCCAGCCGCCTCCGATGCTGGACCGGAGACACCCCGTGGCTCCAGGAGTCGGGCCTCTCCCGGAGCACCAGGCCGGTGTAGGGGGGAGACCGGGCTCGTCGTTGCGAAGGTAAAACCACCCCCGCTCCCAGCCTGCATTGTTGCTCGTCATGGTGCAGGGGATGTAGTCGTCCTTGTACTGCCCCCGCAAGGCGAGCGACATCCCGCCGGCGCGCACCGCGCGGCGGGTCCTCTGCTCCGTTGTCGGCTGCGTGAACAGCTCCGCGCGGAAGGGGTGTATCCAGAGATCCCAATTCACCGGAATCCCTAGATACCCCTCGCAAACGCCCACGAACGTGGCCGCCTGCGAAATTGCGTTGGGGGCGAAGTTGTGCAACTCCACGCCGTAGTGGTGGCAGAGCACCCGCATGAAGCGACTCGCCGGCGCTGTGAAGCTGCGCTCGTGGAATCGGGTGAAGCTGACCACGTAGCCGCTCGGCGGGTTGGGCACGTGGTCCCCAGCCGGCGGCACGATCCACTCGGCCGGCCGGCCCTCCTCGTTCGCCGCCCGGCGGCCGGCGGACACCAGCTCGCCCAGGGCCAGCCGCGTCACCGACGAGCGCTTCCACACGTACGGGTCGACGATCACGAGAGGCGGAAGAGGCGCCATGAGGAAAGGCAAGGGAGCTGGGAACGAAGGACGGGAAGGAGAAGAAGAGCTCCGACGGTGAAAGGGCGCGGTGGCGAGAACGAGACAGAGGCAGGAGCGCGGGGAGCAAGAATGGCGATTGCTAAGGTAAAAACCGCCGTTTTCCTCTCTACTCAGATTTATAAGCCGCGGGCGTGCTCTCCGGAGCGCACGTCCCGCGCGGATTAACTGCAGGGGAATCTTTTCTCATTGACGGGCGGGCCCCACCACGACCACGGCGGCCACGCCACCGCAGACGGGCCATCATCACGGAGTAGAACCGGGAGGGCCGTGGCAGGCGGTCACGTCCGCCTGCCCACGCCGCCCACTACGCGCGCGGCCGCGGCGCCTAAAAAGGCGCGCCCGTGGCGCGAAACCGCAGCCTCGACTGTGGAGCATTAAATGGCCCGGCCCCTTACTAAGTAAGGAGGACCCTCGAGCGGCGCGAGCCCCTGGCTCAGAAAAATTCAACCCTCGAAGGGTGCAACGCATCAGACGGTCACCTCGGGGCCCGTTTGAGATGAAATGGACGCCACAGGTACCTTTGGTGCGTTGCCTTACTGATCAGCGCCTCGAGGGCTGACACGGTCAGGAACCCTCGAGGATTCGGAGATGCCAAGACGGGAGCGCTTAGCCGCCACCCCGCACCATTCTACTGATCAGCGCCCCGAGGGCTGACACGGTCAGGGGCCCTCGAGGATTCGCAGATGCCAAGACGGGGGCGCTTAGCCGCCACCCCGCACCATTCTACTGATCAGCGCCTCGAGGGCTGACACGGTCAGGGACCCTCGAGGATTCGCAGATGCAAAGACGGGAGCGCTTAGCCGCCACCCCGCACGGCCCTACTGATCAGAGGTTCGAAGCCTGACCGTCGACGGGTTCGACCAGGCGCCCCAGATCACCAGAGTCAGGGACGACGAGGGCACGCGCATTCGAGCCGTTCCTCGAGCCCGCCGGCTCGAGGGTGCCCCACATGTCGTGTTCGAGAGCCAGCGAGGGCGACTGGGCGGGGGATCCCACCGAGGGAGAGCTTCCGCGCCCTCAGTCCCTAGCGAACGGGACCGAGCCCCACCTAGCAAACCCACGCAAGCGCTTTAATGGACGTGTCTCTGGACCACGCAGCCTACCCTTTATCGAACGGGGCATGGGCGTCCACTTGAACCACCCACTAGCAGCTCAACGAGAAATCCACAATCCGCGACCCGACTGATGGGGGTTGCAGAAACCTCACCCTCCGTCCCGCGGAGGGACGGCGAGGGCGCGTTAAAAACAAGTCGTGGAGCTCTACCCGATCGCCTCGAACGGGCCCAGGCTCGAGGGCTCGACGCACGGCTACACCTCCTGGATTGCGCCGGCCGCAGACAGCGCCAGCAGCGCGTGCGTCACCGAAGTCGGCTAAAACACTGCCGACGCCGGTTGAGACATGTGCCACGCCCTCTGTCCAAGTCTCGCGGTGAAACCCCTGTAGGAGCGCCCACGCTCCTACAGGGCTTCGGGGGCTAGACCCGTGGGTCCGCTGACGCGGCCCCACGGAGAGCATTCACAAGCCAGTGGGGAAGGACGTCCTATCAGTAGGCTCCAGCATCTGCGGGAGCCTGGGCGGCGAACCCACAGATACTCGGGGGCTACTTTCGGGGACAGCCCTGGGGGTCCCCTTAAACAACTGGGGAAACCCCACTTAAAACCCGCAACAAGCCAAAGCCAAACGCGCCTCGCTTAAACACGCAGGGCATGGCCCACGCCACGGTGGCCCTGACGGCCCACCAAAGCGGCCCACTCAAAGATCCCCTCGAGCAGGCTCCGCCTCGCTCGAGGGCACACGCCTCCCTCGGGTGGGCTCCGCCCCCGTTCGAGGGGGGTGCGCTTACCTCGAGCGAGGCTCGCCCTCGCTCGAGGGTCCGCGCCGCCCTCGGCCGGGCTCCGCCCTCGCTCGAGGTCGCTCCGCACGCGCACGCCCGTTCCCGTACGCCGGTGCGGGCATTTAATGTGCCGACAACGGCGGGGCGGCGCTATCATGCGCCCGGGACTCGCGCCCGGTTCGTTGCACCAACTCCCTAAGAGGGAACCATCCCCGCCACCGTGGGGGCGCGTGCGACGTGGCCGGTGCCAGTCCCGTGACGCCGCGCTGCCTACTCCGGTACGGCTAACGCGCCGAGCCCTCGAAGGGGGGCCGGCCGCACCCTCGATTTACTTTCCCGTGACTTTGCAGGGTTAGGTCAAGGCATTAGGCCGGTGGGGCGCCATCCCTACCACTATTAGCGGCATGGTGGCCGCCCCCGCGCGTACAACCCCACGCCGGGTACTGTTGTAACAGCTCCGGCGCTGTGGAGCGTGCGGGAACGGGACGCCGCCATGCCGGCCCCTGTATCCCGTACGGATCGCCGTCAGCAACCCCCTCGAGCCCGCCTGGGGACATCACGGCCGTCCGCTGCACTCCTACCCTCGAAGCTACCACTGTTCAGGTACAAGATATGCCATGATGGCCGGATCGCGGCAAGGACCGTCAAGGCTGCCGCCTACTCTACGGCGCAGCACACCACACTTCCCCATGTAGCTAAATAGTGCGGCATACATGTAATTCACTCTCTCCTTGGCCTATAAAAGGAAGACGAACTCCCCCGCCGCAGGGAGGAGGATAGAAGACAACAAGTCAGGACACGACACACCACGCACTTACTCTCCAATTCTCCTACAATATCTTCAGCCACTTCACCAGGGACTTGGAGGCCACGCTTCCTCTCCCGCCTTGCTTGTAGCCGCCCCACTACAGGCACCCCCGGTGTTGAGCAATACAGTGCCTCGAGCACACCACTGCTGGACGTACGGCCCTCGGTCGGAACCAGTATAAACCTCGTGTCTTTGATTGCTTAGCATCGACCATTGAGGGATAGACCTTAGCGCTCATTACTGGTTAGTGTCGGGACCACATTCCGCACCGACAACTTGTGACTACATTGTAACCTTGGACCATAATGGTAAAATAGTGGTCAAGTATGTTGGGGCCTATGCCATGAAGGCTATGAGGAACAGTGTGTGGGTTCCAAAAGTTTATGCATCTAACCTCCAAGGACCCAAATCATTTTGGGTACCTAAACCTAAAGCTTAAACTTGTTTTGTAGGCCTACTCCTCCGGTGGAAGTGCATGGTTGATTGATAGTGGTGCCACTAATCATATGACCGAAGATGAAGGCTCCCTTGATCATTATGACAACCCTACGGAAACTATCATCTATGGAGACAATGGTCAAGGAGACATTGTTGGTTTAGGTAAAATTGCTATCTCAACAATAAATTCAATTGAAGATGTTTATCATGTTCAAGGGTTGGGGTACAACTTGTTGTCGGTTTCACAACTTTGTGAGAAAGGCTACAATTGTCTCTTTACTCATGAGGGTGTGACCGTCTCTAGAAGGGAGGATTCCTCTATTGTCTTTGCGGGTCATTTGCAGGGACAGCTTTACTATGTGGACTTCACAAAAGTGAAGGTGGACCATAAGGCTTGCTTAGTGGCAAAATCCGACTTGGGTTGGCTATGGCATCGCCGACTAGCCCATGTTGGCATGAGGAAATTGGTCAAACTTCAAAAGGACGAGCACATCCTAGGACTAACGAATGTTGTTTTTGAGAAAGTTAGGTTATGTAGTGCTTGTCAAGCCGGGAAGCAAGTTGGAGCACATCATCCCGCCAAGAATATCCTATCCTCATCAAGACCATTGAAGCTACTACACATAGATTTATTTGGACCAATTGCCTACATAAGCATCGGTGGTAACAAATATGGTTTAGTAATTGTTGATGATTTTTCCCGTTTCACATGGGTATTCTTTTTGCAAGATAAAAGTGAAGCAAAGGGAATTGTGAAGAAGTTCATTAGAAGAGTTCAAAATGAGTTCGAGCTCAAGGTCAAGAACATAAGAAGTGACAACGGCTCGGAGTTTAGGAACACTGAAGTTGAAGAGTTCCTAGATGAAGAAGGCATCAAGCATGAACTCTCCGCTCCATATACTCCTCAACAAAATGGCATTGTTGAGAGGAAGAACCGTACATTGATTGAAGCGGCAAGGACAATGCTTGATGAATACAAGACTCCAGACTCATTTTGGGCGGAAGCCATCAACACTGCATGCCATGCCGCCAACCGCCTCTACCTCCATAAGTACTTGAACAAGACTCCCTACGAAATCATCACTGGTAAGAAGCCTAGTGTGCATTACTTTATGGTCTTTGGGTGTAAGTGTTTTAAACTTAACAAGAAACCCAAAGCCTCAAAGTTTGCATCCAAGGTGATGAAGGTTTTCTACTTGGTTATGGAACTAACGAACATGCCTATCATGTTTTCAACAAAACCATTGGTCGTGTTGAAACCACAGTAGACGTGAAATTGGATGAATCCAACGGCTCTCAACGAGAGCAAGTTAGTGAAAATCTTGTAGATGATGAAGATCCCCCAAGCGTATCTATCTTTAGAATGGGGACCGGTGAAGTGATGCCTCGTGAGGTTCAAGTACAAGCTTCGAGTGACACAAACAATCAAGATCCACCATCATCAATAAGAGTGGAACCACCAAGTTTTCAAGATCATCAAGATGGAAGTCAAGTCCATGGTGACGATCATGGACGGGGCTTTGATCAAGGGGGAGAACAAGGTGATAAGTTCAAGACGAAGCTCCACAAGTTGAAGATGATGATGATGATGGACCTATTCAACGTCAATCTCAGGCACCTCACCCAAGAGTACATCAAATGTTTCAAAGGGATCATCCCGTGGACAACATTCTTGGAAGCATCCAAAGAGGGGTGACAACTCACTCAAGGTTGACAAACTTTTGTGCATTCTACTCGTTTGTCTCCTCTTTGGAACCTCTTAGTGTGGAACAAACTCTTGGGGACCCGGATTGGATTATTGCCATGGAGGAAGAATTGAACAACTTCAAGAGAAATGAAGTATGGGAGTTGGTACCAAGACCCAAGCAAAATGTGATCGAAACCAAATGGGTTTTTAAGAACAAGCAACACGAATTTGGTGTTGTCACAAAGAACAAGGAAAGGCTTGTTGGCAAAGGATATACTCAAGTTGAAGGATTGGACTTTGGAGAGACTTATGCACCGGTAGCAAGACTTGATTTCAAGCTTCATCAAATGGATGTAAAGAGTGCATTCTTGAATGGACCCCTACAAGAAGAAGTGTATGTTGAGCAACCACCAGGCTTTGAAGATTCAAGATTTCCCAACCATGTGTACAAGCTCCATAAGGTGCTCAACGGGCTTAAGCAAGCTCTTAGAGCATGGTATGAATGCCTTAAGGATTTTCTTCTCAAGAACGGTTTTGAGATAGGCAAAGCCGATTCTATTCTCTTCATTCAAAGGAACAAAAAATATATATTTGTTTGTCAAATTTATGTTGATGATATTATCTTTGGGTCTACTAACGACAAATTTTGTGAAGAATTTAGTAGGATCATGACCAAGAGATTCGAGATGTCTATGATGGGTGAATTGAAGTTGTTTCTTGGTTTTCAAATCAAGCAGATGAAGGAAGGGACTTTCTTGTGTCAATCTAAGTATGTAAAAGATATGCTCAAGAGGTTTGACATGGCCGACTCTAAGCCCATCAAGACACCAATGGCACTTAACGAACATCTTGATCTCAATGAAGAAGGGAAGTCGGTCGACCAAAAGGTATTACGTTCCATGATCGGCTTCCTCCTTTACCTTTGTGCATCTAGGCCTGATATAATGCTTAGTGTGTGCATGTGTGCAAGATTTCAAGCCAATCCTAAGGAGTGTCATCTAATGGCCGTTAAGAGAATCTTTAGATATTTGGTTCACACTCCTAACCTAGGCTTGTGGTATCCCAAGGGCTCCACCTTTGATTTGCTTGGCTACTCCGATTCGGACTATGCCGGTTGCAAAGTAGATCGAAAGAGCACTATCGGGACTTGCCAATTTCTTGGTAAGTCTTTGGTGTCATGGATCTCAAAGAAGCAAAACTCGGTTGCTTTATCCACGGCCGAAGCCGAATATGTGGTGGCCGGTGCTTGTTGTGCACAACTCTTGTGGATGAAGCAAACGTTGAGTGATTATGGTTGCAAGTTTAGTAAGATTCCACTCTTGTGTGACAATGAGAGTGTTATCAAACTAGCGAACAATCCTGTCCAACACTCTAGAACAAAGCACATAGACATTAGACATCACTTCTTAAGGGATCATGAGGCTAAGGGAGATATTACTCTATGTCATGTGAGCACCGAGAGGCAACTTGCCGATATTTTCACTAAGCCTCTAGACGAGCAAAGGTTTTGTGCTTTGAGGAGTGAGCTAAACATCTTGGATTCTCGTAACTTGGCTTGGTCTATAGCACACAAATTTGATTGTTGCCTAGATAGAAAGCAAAATGTTTTATTTTCTTCCATTTGTGTGTGTCTTACAAAAATTTTGGATCCTCACATAGTGGTTGGTGATTATAGCTTTGATTGATTGATTGTGACTAGTCACCAACCTCTATAGGTGCTCTACATGTCCATAGTTCTTCTTCTCTAACCAATCTCTTTTAAGTTCTCAATCATCTCTCAAAATCTGCTAAATTGACGGTACAACCAACACAAGGTCGGAAGTATCGATCAGAGCTCACTGTTGGAATTTCGATTGTTCAAGGTTGAACTGGCGCAGTGTCGGTACTTCCGGCCTCCCTCAGTAGAACCGACGGTACGTCGGTACTACCGATAAGGACTCTCTGTCTCAATTTTTTCGACCCTCGGTAGTACCGAGGTTGTGTCGGTACTACCGATAACCTTCGCTAGGGTATAAATAACCCCGAACCAGAACCTAGGGTTCTTATCTCCTTTTCAACCGTTGGTGCTGACCCTCTCCTCCTCTCTCTCAAATCCTTCAGCAGACTTCCAAATCCAACCATGCAAACTTCAAACTAGCCATTCCATTAGATTCTCCACCCTCTGGAACATCTGATCCTCGACGGGAGTTCGTCGATTCGCGCGGGAAGAGCCTCAAGGTATTCATTCAAATCCTCGTCGATCGATCTCTCAATGCAGTTGTTTCTAGGAGGAATGCTTTAGGGGATCATCATTTTATCCATCCTAGCACTCCTACCAATGATCTCATAGAGTTTGATTGGCTAAATCCGTTGTTCCATGGATTTTTGCTCGGATTCGGCCCCCATCAGTAGTACCGACCCTGTTGATTGTTCCGCTGAAAGTGTTTCTGCCCAGGGTTACCACCTGAACTTCCAACATGGGGTGTTGTTCCCTGCGGTGGAATGAAACGGGACGAGTGCTGCTCCCAAACTGCACAGAAGTAGTGGCCTTCCTCTTCAAATCTCTCAATTCTATGTGCATGGCCTCCAGGGTGATGGCCTTGTCTAACAGGTGCTGGAAAGACGGAAAAGTGTGAGATGTCAGCTGATACCGAAGCGGTCCAGCCAATCCCTCCATGAAGCGCTCCTGCTTCTTTGGGTCATCTTCCACCTCTTCTGGTGCATAGCGAGACAGCTCGATGAACTCGTCCCGTACTCGATCCACCGACATTCCCCCCTGTTGGAGAGAGAGGAACTCCTTCTTCTTCAGCCTCATCAACCCTGCAGGAATGTGATGGTTCCTGAAGCTCTCAGTGAACTCCTGCCAGGTGATGGCATTTGGCGTAGCATGAGCGGTAGTGTAGGCATCCCACCATGCTCCCGCTGAACCCTGGAGTCATCCTGCAGCAAATAGGACCTTCTCTCTATCATCACACTGAGCTGTGGTGAGCATCTTGCTCACGGTCTTCAACCAATCATCAGCATCAAGCGGATCAGCAGCATGGGTGAAAACTGGCGGACGGTGCCTCATGAACTCCCTGTGCTTGTTCATGGGCGGCCGCGCTCTGTGGCGATGGGCGAGGTGGGTTGTTGGCTTGGGCCCGATGTTGGCCACGGTGTTGGTCGGGTTCTCCAAGAGTTGTAGCCGATTCCGGAAGAAGCTGCGCATGGCCGGATCCATTGGTGGTTGCTTGTGCACTTTGCCCGAGCTGCTGCCTCGTCCTTGGCGTGTCACCGGAGGTTGATCAACACCTGACCCGGACCTGGTGTTCACCATCTGAGTGTTAGGAACATTGACTTAGATGATTGCACAAAGAGAAAAGCTCGAAAGATTAAGCAGCGCAGACTTCCAGTTTAAGACAGATTCTGTCGACTCCAAACATTCAGGTATAACTCTCAACGTGGATAACCAAAACTTATGATCTTTTGAAAAATAAAAGATAATGAAATTACGGAACTAGTCCATAGTCCAACTGGAATCACCTCGATCGGAGCTCTAAAACTTCAGATATAAAATAAACAAGTCGGGTATATCAGCAGTGTTAACAGATTCAAGTAGCTCCAAAGTTTCGGGCGTCACCCTCTGAATATGTAATCAAAATTACTGAATTTTGGACAGACAAACACCCATGAAATTTTTGAACTTCTCCAACTGGATTTGCCTCAAACGGAGGTCTATAGCCCAAGATATAAAATAATGAAGTCAATGTGTCAGCAGAGTTTTACAGATTCTGACCACTCCCATGTTTCATGCATAGCTCCCAGGACATGTATTGGATCGGGCTGAATTTTTGATAGAACATTGGTTATGAAATTTTGGAACTAACCCAACTGGTTTTGCATCAATCGGAGCTCTGTAGCTCGAGATATAAACAAAACACTACTGTTGTGTCGAAAGTTGACGAGAACAGATTTGCAGCAAGATGGGTTCCAAAGTGGATAAGTAAAGATTTAATAAAGGATTAGGAATGTGCAAGATGAAAGGATGGTTGAGACAAAGATTAACCCCAACTAAGCAAACTTATACTAAACTAATGTCATTGTGGTTATCAACCCACAACACATTGCACTCAATCAAAGATCCAAATCAAGCATTAACACAAGATCAAGCATTCAAACACACCACTAAACTAAGCACACCTAATCGTCGATCGTGACTAGCGATTTCACAAGGATAAGCCTAAAGAACCTAGATCCTAAGGAAGATCTTCAGCTTGCACATGATAGAGTCATTAGATAACTGAGAACACTGTGAACACGGGTAGGGTAAAGGTAGGGAAAGGTTAGAGAGCATAGAATAGATGCTAAAGATTTCCTAAAGCAAGAACAAGGTAACATAGAATGGAAAGATTGACCAAGATAAGATAGATAGCAAGTAGAATACCAAGGATGGGGGTAAAATCAAGGATAGGTATATTAAGAATGGAATTAAAGCATAGCACGGAGTAAGCATGGCTTCTAGATGATTATAGTCCTTAAGTTCAACCAGTTTCTAACTAGGCTAACGTCCTACAGTCAACATGGCTCTGATACCACTTTGTCACACCCGGATTTAAGGGCAAATCCGAATGCATAGAACACATGTGCGCCATGATCAAGTTTCACACATGCATTGACTCAGTGTATACCAAAACACAGTGTAAAAGCGTAAAGAGAGTATTAAAACTTTATTACATGACCGAATGTCTCAAAAACGTAACATAAGCGAGTACTAGCAGCGGTAAAGGACGTCTCCACAAGTAGCTGACTGGTGGCACGCTCGCCTAGAAACCACCTAACTCTCCAGGGAAGTCTTCAAAGCATCCGTCTGAGCAGCAACCGGGTTGTGTAGATGCATATAAAAGAACAACAAGCATGAGCACATGTCGTACTCAACAAGGGAAAAGATTTATAACAACATGCAAGGCTTTATGGTGGAAGCTGATGGTTCATAAGCAAGTCAGCATTTTAGTTGGTCAAGTTTTATTAAGCAAGCTGAATTACTAGCAAATGTACGTTTATACCAGCCCAGAGATTAACATAAGCATCATCATCATCATGAACGAAAGTAAATGCAATAAGTTTAATCCATCTTCCATAGTTTACTCATGTGAGGGTCCAGGCCGCCCTTGACCGTGGGCACGGCTAATCGATTAGTTTTACACTCTGCAGAGGTTGTACATCTTTACCCACAAGTCGCGTAAAAGTCCCGAAGAACTTTAAACCCAACCATGCGATGCTGATCAGGCACCATACCACACTACCGAGGTGTGAATGCATAGGGATGCTACGAGGCCGTTACAAAGATCCCCAGATGAAGGCTGCCCGCTAGGTTACCTGGTCAGTGCAACGTATAAAGCTCCCGGACGAGTACCGTGTCTTAGCCAAGCCCACACCTACGCCCGAGCAGGTCCATACGCCACTACCCGCCAGCCCCCAACCCTTATCAGGTAAAGCATACCTAACACCTAGTTCACTAATTAATAAGCCAAGACAGAGCCATATGTCTTGTGGTAGCACTGTTTTCCAGGGTGGTTCTCCATGTTCCGATTAACACAGGTGATCTTGTTTAATGAAAGGTACAACATAAGTAAAGCAAGATTACATTGTTGTTCATCAAAACCACCATAACCCCAAGTTGAGCAACTAAGCATGGTCTACCCATCATAAACATAAACCCAGGTTGATCAAGGCACAGGATAAACAAAACTAGTCAAACCTTAATAGTAGGACCCATCAATTTAATGCAAAGCAATAATAAATAACGGTGTAATTAAAATGCATGTTGTAATAGGATCAACGGGAATGCAGCAAGGACTTGCCTTCTACCAACGTGTGCTACTGCTCAAGGTCTTGGAAATCTTCAACTCCGACGTATTCCACGAACGAACCGTCTTCTACACACCACATCATTCACATACAAGCATACAATGGAATAAAATAAGAAACAATCACCAAACAGTATTAACAAAACTAAACAGGGGCAAAAAGTCGTTCTACTCATCGAGACGATCACGTGGATATAAAGAACGCTAAAAACGGAGCTAAAACGACGAAGTTATGGCCAAAACAAATTTTAGGACTAATCTGTAAATTAAAAAATAAGTTTCGGGGCTAAACTAAAGAAAACAGGACCTATACGTAAAGGTTTCTTAAGGTGGGAGGATCGGATTGTAATTCTGTAAAAACTTAGGGTTTCTTAAATAAAAGCGCGGGGGTATGCAAAAGAATTGGATCTGATCCATCGGATCAGGATCCAACGGCCGGGATCTAAGCGGGCCGGTTTGACTAGCCTAGGTGGATTTGACCGGGGAGTTGATGCGTCTGGAGCCGTCAGATGGAGATCTGGCGGCTCAGATCTCACGCGGGGGCAACAGCGGCGGGATGCCGGCGGTGAGCGGCGGCGCGGCGGCGCTCCGGCGGCCGATCGATTCGAGGGCTAGGGGACACGGTTTTCGGCGGGATTTGGAGCGGCGCGTGGCCGGCGTCGCAAGGGATCTATCCGAGGCACCCGGCGCGGACGCGCCGGCGACGGAGACGGCGGGCGCGCGGCGGGGCGGACGGCCGCCGGCGGCGAGCGCGGCGACGCGGACGCGGCACGGGAAGCCGAGAGGATGACACCGGGGTGCTCCTCACCTTGAGGCGACGCTCGGGGTGGCACCAAGTCAACGGCGAAGCGGCGACGGCGTGGGTCGGCGGCGACGGCTTGGCACGGACGGCGGCGGCGGCGCCAACCTAGGGTTTGCGACGGCGGAACGGCACTAGGGTTTGGGGCTTGGGAAGCGACGCGGTGGAGGCGGTTGCGCCTTAAATAGGCGGCGGAGGGGCGCCGCCGGCTCGCGGGCCCCGCAGCCCCGAGGCGCGCGGCGGCGGACTCGGCATGGCTCCAAGTCGGAAACGGGGTCGCGGCGGGAGGTTGAAGGCGACACGCGAGCCCCGCGCGTCGGCGGGCGGCGGCGGCGCGCGTGGGGAGCGGGCCGGGCCGGGCCGCGCGCACGCCGGGCCGGGGCTGCGGGCGGGTGATGCGCGGACGCAGGGGGAAAAGCTGACGGGCTGCCGGTGGACTTCAATGAATGGGCCGCGACGCAAAACTGGGCTGGGACAGAGGCGGTTGCGGGTTGCGGTGCGAGGGAGGCCTGCTGGGCTGCGCACGAAGCTTGAGGGCTAGTTTGAGGGGAAAGGGGGTTAAGGAAGAATGGGTTTGTTTTTTTCCTATTTAAAAAAAAACATTCAAACAATTGAATTCAAACATGAATTCAATCACTCAAAAACTATGCTCCAACATGAAGGCAATACACATCAAGCCACAAATTTAATTTGGAAAAACAAATAACGCTTTAACTTTTTTTTCTATACTACATTCTCTGTAAAGAATTAAAGGTTGGGCAAAATTTTAAAAATTAAGAGAAAATCATTGTTTAATTTTTCTTCCTATTCACATCCTGAAATTTGGGAATTTCAGGGTGTGACAAGTGCCGATGGGGTGCTGTGAACTGAGCATAAGTCCATGAACCAATCCACCTCTTTTCACTTCCTACACATCCATCTTATGCAAACATTCTCATTCTTCAGATGGGTCGTGTCGGCAAGCAAGTGATTAGAGAAGACTCCGGTGAGGATGATGTTCCTCTTGCTCAAAGGAAGAGGAAGGTGGGCACAAGTGCTCAAGGTCCACGTGGGTGTGGTCACACTAATCCACCACCTGCTCCTCATCGCTCCACTGGCCAAGGTCACCGTTCCCGCACCAAGCAAGCACATCAACTGGATGACCACTATGATGACTATGAAGACATCTCCTTGGACACGCTCTCTACCTTTGTCCTTAGGCCTTCAAAACCTCCTCATCTAGCCACTATGATGGGCATTCTCAAGATGGTAGACTATACTCGTGGGTCTCACAATGTGTACAAGGAGAGGTACACTGATCCCGCTCTTTGGCAAAAGGAATTTGATGCGGACATCCGGTTTTGGCTCAAGTTCAATGCGGATTGGTATGAGTCCATGATTCTAAGAAAGGAAAACATGACCATTGACATGAAGTCCATCAATTGGGACACCCTAAGGTCCCTTAACATTCCGGTGGTCAATGACGCCATTGACATTTGTCATGCCAAGGGGATGACCAACATCATGGGAATCAACTATGATTGGAATGAAGAAGTCGTCGCCCAGTTCTATGCAAATCTCTATATCCGTCGCGAGACAAAGACTTTTCATTGGCTCCTACAAGGCAAGCCCCTCTCCATCTCCTATGAGCGCTTTGCCCAAATTCTTGGATTTGGTGAAGAGGATCTCGGTCTCCCTAAGCTTCATGGTGGGGAGTTTCCGCTTGATAGCGAGATGGCTTTCATGTATGACTCCATGTTTGGCAAGGTGGAGTTTGGTACTACTCATGGCATGAAACCGGTTTATAGGATGTTGAACCAACTTTTCCGCTATACCCTCACTCCTAAGATCGGTGACAACACCAACATCTCCAATGTAGCCAAGGAAATTCTTGTGAGGATGGAACCGGGGAAAGAAGCTTTTAGTATCTTTGATTTCATTTGGGAGATCATTGTGTGCTCCGTGTCCGCAAACAAAAGTTGTCAATATGCTCCTTGGATTTTCAAGATGATTTGTGAGGTGACCGGAGTTGATATTCTCACTGATAAGCCTCACTCATGGTACAAGCCAAACAAGGGCAACATTGAGCGTCTCCTCAAGCTGGGTAAGCATGCCCCACCTCATCCCGCTTCCATGGGTGGCATCCGCATCTACCTATGAGCTACCCTCCTCTTCACTTGGACCATCCGCATATAGAGGCACCGTTCCCCCAGGCAAGAAGAAGAGCATCTTTAACTTTTTATCTTAGGGCCTCTTCGCTTGCTTCAATGTGGAAAAGCACAATGCACAAGAAATTCGTGCCCACCGGCAGCATGTTGATGAGCAGCTCATCAAGTTGGAGACTCGTCAGAAGGCCTTGTTCACTCAACACAACATCGAGCACTCTCCCGTCCGTGAGCCTATGGACTTCCCTCCTCCACCGACCTACTACAACCCTTGGGAGATCTAAGGCGACACATCCATGATGTATGGAGCTCCCCCGGCCGACATCGATGATGAGGACTTTGGTGGTGGTGAGACTAGCGACAACGACTCTCCTCCGGTGGCCAACTCTCCACATGATTATGATGATTGAAGGGCCTCCTCTTTTTTGGCGCTTGATGCCAAAGGGGGAGTGTGCTCACAATTTATCTTGTGGGGGTGGTGTGTATCTCCATGTTTATCTATTTATCTATTTTAGGATTGTGGACATGTATGAACTTATTTGTGTGGTGTGATGGTTGGTGAAGAACCTAGAACTTTTTTAAATTTGTAAGACCTAATTGTACTTGTGTGGAACCTCGTCTATCTACTTGTGATGCTTGATGCTTGTTATTTCTCACTTTGTTGGTTTGTATATCATGTCATATGCATGACGGTTTATATATCACACTTATGCACTTGTGTATGCAAATTGAGAGTGAAAAGTCTTCTAAGTGTGTGATAGGCATTTGAGGCCTTCGTAAAAGTCCAAGCACACATTTAGGGGGAGTTTCATTTTCAAATTATTGGATACACACATCTTTTATAAAAATGAATTGTGGTTGTCAACAATCACCAAAAAAGAGGAGATTGAAAGTGCATCTTGGCCCCTAATTGTTTTGGTGATAGTGACAAGCACAATTTGTGGTATTTAATGCTTGATCAAGATGTGTGCAGGACTTAGTGAATGAAACTCATGGTTTTGACCAAAGGAAGGCCCCCAACTCCAAGTCGATGTTTTCATCTCGAATCAAGGCTTAATTTATTTTTGTTTTTGAATTTGAGTATAGGAAACACCATACTAAAAAGGGGGATGTGAATTGATAGCCAAGAGATGCTAAAAGTGCTCTAGGAGATAACCCAAGTGAGTGAGAAGAGCTTAGAGTTGACACGTGCACTTCTGCTAATCTTATCTCAAACTCTCAGCCATTGTCGGTAGTACCGACACCGGGTCGGTAGTACCGATATGGATTCACTGGCGAGTTTTAGCCAGGGGGTCGGTAGTACCGACCCAGTATCGGAACTACCGATATGGCCTCACTGTTGGGTTTCGGGGAAACCCCTCGGTAGTACCGACACCGTGTCGGTAGTATCGAGGATACCCGACTCAGCACAGTAACGGCTAGTTTTTGAGCTGTAGTATAAAAACCCCCTTCTCCCTCCTCACTCATTGCTGACCAACCACGAGACAAACTCCTCCTTGAGCATTCACTCCACCTCTCCCCTCTCCTATAGAGTCAATCCTTGATTCCCTTGAGCTAGAGCTTGAGCGGAGAAGTGATTTCTAGTGAGGATTAGAGAAGCTTTGAGAGACCCTTGTTCTTGTGCTGTTTTGGGGTTGGTAAGTATTTCTTGGTACGCAAGCTTTACTAAGAAACAGGGAGCATTTGTCCGCACCAAAAAGTGGCATGGCCCAAGATATGTGAGGATAATGCTAGAATTGCCAATTTAGTACTAATCCTTGATATTTTGCAGTTTGGCTTAGATATGCATTTTATAGGACAAGAGGCTCATCTTGGGTATTCGGGATATAATTTTATTGAAAGGCACTAAGAGACACTTGGAGCAACGCCAATATGAGGTCCAGACGTGAGTTCAAGTCACGAAGATGAAACCTTTGCCAAGTTGATCAAGAAATTCATGAAGATCATATAATCATAGTCAAAGTTGTCTCATATGGTTGGTATGACGAGGTGGCCATTTGGCGAATTCGGCAGTCCTGACCGGTCTCACCTTTCAACCACACCGATCAGACCAGTCCATCCAATGTGCTCAAAATTCCAGTTTGACTTCACCATTGAATAGATCTCATCGAGGCGATCGAAATGCATATTTGGACGTCCAATTCGGAGTCTGAATGAGGGAGTTATGGTCTTGACGAGAACAAGCCCTATGCCAAACCGGTCTGACCGGTGCAAACGACGGTCTGACCGGTTCCTGCAACCTAATCTGAGTTAGCAGTTGTATTTTGACATGTGATTTGTATAGGTTTCGACTCCTACTAGGGAAAGACCTCCCCATCCAATATTTATGAAGGGTCACGGCCGATTGAGGAAAATACAATCTAATCAATCTACTACATCTACTTTTTTGTCTCCCAAATCTCTCTTCCAACCTCCATGCTGCTCCTCTACTGATCTCCATGGTCGTAGATGACATCCTAAGGCTCGTTAGTCGACGTAGGGCACGCTGGCGACGTCCACACCCTGACGGGGTCCCTCCTGGGTGAGAGCTTTGATGGCCTTTACTAGTTTGCTCGTAAACTAGTTGTTCTTCGCAACGTAAATATGTTGGTTATCTCTGTGTTGGTTTGCTCATAAACCTAGTTGTCCTCCATCACATAAGTGTGGTAGTTATCCTCTTGAATGATCGATTCAAGCAAACCCTAGGACACCGGCCTGGCCGGCACGCCTGATCGGTCTTACCGATCCCGGCGGCGACTCTGCTCTTCGGTCCGTTCGCGACCCACACAATCTAGTGTTCTTGGGTGTTGACCCTGAAAGGCGTCAACAAGGCCCATGTGCATTAAACATGCAGGCATACCTACCTTCTCACGATGAACTGTTAGAGATGGGCAGTGGCAATGAGGACAAGCTGGAGCTGAAGTTGTGAGATGTGAAGCTTGTATATGCTTATACCAGTTATTATACTAGTTAATTTTTCTGTTCACTGCAGAATTGGGTTGTTTGAACTATATATCAATTGTGTAAGATGATTTGGGATTATAGTTCATGTGAAGATTAAATAATTTTGAGATGTGAAGCTTGCGTACACTCGAACGAAATATCCTAACAGCATGGCCAATAGAAGCTTTCGATTTTCACACTATGGGAGACACGTGCTTCCCCGAGTGCCAAATGCACTCGAGGAAGGGGCAAAAACACTCGGGGAAGAGCCTCCGGGGACGCCTTTCACGGGAAAGAGGTCTTCCCCGAGTGCCAAAAATCGTACACTCAGGGAAGGTTTGACGATGTCGGCGCCGTCCGAATTTTTTTAAAAAAAAATGTCTTCCCCGAGTGCAACACTCGGGGAAGAAATTTATTTAAAAAAACTCTTTCCCGAGTGTTGCACTTGGGGTCCCCGAGTGCTTGCCCAAGGCACTCGGGGAAGAATTTTGACTGGTTTTTATAAAAGCCCTCTTCCCCGAGTGCCGCTGCCCAGGCACTTGGGGAAGCCTCTTTTTTTTGCTTTTCCATGTAAACAGCAAAGCATAACAAAAAAGGTGTACCCAATTCAAATATTCATTCACTAGAAACATTTCACGACAGCAAGCTCCCATATATTTGTCACACCCATAGTTGTCTTAAGACCTACACAATCATTTCTAGAAACTCAACAAGAAAAAGCAACATTTGGATCTAACAACAGGCTGTATATTAGATTATCTTGCACCTGTGTGCTAAATCACTTCAGGACTGACCCAAAATCCAAAAAAAAATTGCATGGATCGAATAGAAGACAGTAGCTTGAGTAGCTGGCAGGGTCTACTAACTTCCTGAAAAATAGAATTTCAACTATCAGTAAAGTGCAGACATGGTATGTGAAATTTTAGAGATAAGATTTGTGTTTGGAAACATCAGTTAAGACACGAGTCAGACATGCATCCCAGGAACCACAATCTTTATGCAACAGAGGGTATTGCCAGCTCAAACACAAAGCATGCTGTAGAAAATTAAAGAGACAGCAACCATGTTTGGATGCCTTTGTCACTAACCTTCAGCTCCCAGAAGGAGTAATTAGAACCACTTTAAATCAGTCTTGAAAATAGTAAGCTAGAACTAAATTGACACTGGCTGAAAAGAATAAGAGATAAATAAAATCAGATGGCCTCCATGACATATATAAAACCATTTGATAGTATTTAACATGTGAATTATAGTATTTTAGATAAAAACCTAACTCATTAGTTGTGTGGTCAAGAACTGCAATTGCACAACTGGAAGTATAGCATGTAGTCAGCAAAGACAAAGGTTAGTTTAAGACTTGAATATTCCCAAGTGGCCATATACACTGTTACTTCTTTGCAAATAAATAACTAGTCTTCAGAACCAAAGTATCCCTGCAAAAATGATATCCACATATTATTTTTTTTCTCAAAATATAAAGAAAACCTAGCTGGGTCCCAAGAGGACAATTAACAGAACCTATGGAAGCAGCAAGCTTAGAGGCATATCCTCCCTCTAACCCCACCCACAGGCAAAGCGCAGGCTGTGCATACATTGAACTTCCTGAATAGGCTTCATCGCCTCACATGATCTTTCCCCTACAACTAGTCACATAATCAATGGAACTTTGATGCGATAAGAATAGACTAAAGTAAAAAAAAATGCTCAGCCTAAAAATTTGGCACAGCAAACCCTAGCTAATAAACTTATTTGATTAGTTTACTTTTCCGCAGAACATGGATTAACAACACTAGCAGCTAGAGAACACATACACTACTACCACCCTCGATCACACAGCTAGAATAATCAAGATCAAATCAAAATTATCTCTCTACTAGTCTGATTTCTCTAGCATACACAGATGAATAGTTCAGCAATTCACACTTCCAGAACACATTGACATTCAGAACCTAGCAGTAGCAATTTGGAGGTAGAGGAAGAAGGAAAATGGAGGAGATTTACCTGCAGATGGAGGAAGGGAGGTGGCTGCTGTCCAGATAAGTTGTTCGTCATGTCACGACAACGCAAGATGCTCGACACTTCATGTGAGTTCCTGGATACGGCCTCAATATACACCAAATATCATGAATATCATTTTTTGAATCAAGAAATTTCATTACTTCATGCATCTGTAGTTCAAATTTGAAGTATGCAAAAAAATTCAACAAAAGAAAAAAACTGAAAAAATATACCTAAAAGTTTGAAATTATCCCAAATTTGAGCAAGGAGTTTTAAATAATGTGGGAAGGTCTCAAAAAAAGTGGGGCAAAAAAACTAAAAAAATTACTTCCCCGAGTGTCTTACCTTAGCACTTAGGGACGGGCTGATGGGGACGAGGGTGCCCGATCTTCCGTCAGGTGAAAGATAACTCGTTTAGGGCGGATGTGACGCACTGATCCGGCTTCAGATCCAAAAACCTGGATCCCTGCAATCTTAGCACCACGATTCCTCTTGTTATCAACCGTGTCACAATCCAGTTGACCTCGCCGCGAAGGCTAATCCCTGCATGCGAAATGAAGAACACAAGCAAGAAGTCGAAAGAAGCAGCTCTCAAAATAGTGACTCTGCAAATGAATGATTAACACACGAAAGTTGGGGTTTCACAAACTGATAACGGCGACTGTTCGACGACAGAAAACTCTAAGCAAAACCCGCGTCTAAACCGGCGGCGGCTACTGAGTTCATGGAGAGGGAGGGTTGTCATAGGGTTGTGGGAGACCAGGAGGGGGCGCCCACGACTTGGGCCAAGGGCACGACTCGATACACGGCTAAGTTGGCCCAAAATAGGTGGCGCAGCACCTTGTTGTGGTCACACAGAATGATACACGCGACTTCTGGAGCTTGTACCAGAACCAAATCGACGGCGTCGCCGTCCTCTTTCCAACGAGTACTTATACGCCTCGTTTCAACGTCGTATGATGGAGTTATTGCTGAAACCGTTCGTAAGTGTAGGCTGAATCCGAGATGGACGTGGCAGCTGAGTCGGAGACGAAGTCCAACATGGGAAAGGTCGTGGCGTATGTGTGTTCAGCATGGTGATGTCCTCATACGGGCACTCGGGGAAGAGGCTTTCAGGCTAGCTTCCCCGAGTGCCTTGCTCCAGCACTCGGGGAATTATTTTCTTTTGTTAGGTTTTTTGCCTCATTTTTTTATGAGGTCATTATTTGAAACTCCTTCCTCGAATTTAGGGTAATTTTGATTTTTTTATAGTTCGTTATTTTTTTCGTGTTGTTGAGTATGCAAAAAAATTCAACAAAAGAAAAAAACTGAAAAACATACTAAAAATTTTTAAATTGCCCCAAATTTGAGCAAGGAGTTTTAAATAATGTGGGAAGGTCTAAAAAAAGGCCAAAAGACTAAAAACAATTACTTCCCCAAGTGCTAGGGTAAGGCACTCGGGGAAGAGGATAGCTTCCCCGAGTGCTAGAGCAAGGCACTCGGGGAAGATTTTTTTCCTCCGGTTCCGTTCCCCTCCGCCGTCAAATGCAAATTTTATTTTCCGGGTGCCGCTTTTCCCCGAGTGTTGCACTCGGGGAAGATGGCCTTCCCCGAGTGCCTTTCTTCCACGTGTGTCATGCCCTTTTCAACACTCGGGAAAGCCTCCCTTCCCCGAGTGCATTTCTTCCCTGAGTGCAACACTCGGGGAAGATTGTCTTCCCAGAGTGCTCGATTTTTGGCTCTTGGGGAAGCAAGTGACACTCGGGAAATTTTGCTTCTCCCGTAGTGTCAGGTTGCCGACTATCACAACGTTAAAGCCTGAATGGAAACTATTGTAGGGTTGCTTGAGGATATGGATAGCCACTACGGCTGCTCCGGTTGCTGCCACTATTGAGGCTCATGTAGCTCAAGAACAAATGGGTCAAAAAAAAATTTTCAAGTACATCAGACATGTTGTTTATAAGCATATACAAGCTTCGCATCTCACATTCTACTCCCGGGTGTAGCAACTCCCACGTTCAAAAAAGCACTTTGCGTATGTGTACATACCCATTTATCAATTTGAGTATGTAAACATATCTAAAATAAGATTTATCAAAGTGATAATCATGAAAAAATTTGAGTGGAACTCATAATTGTTTCACCTTGTGGTATATGTTATTTCCTACATAGAAACAGGGTAACCGTATATTTCCTCATATATAAAAAGAGGGTATGTCCACATACCACTTTTAAAAATCAAGTATGTGTACATACTTGTTTTAGAAACCTCAAGTATGAAAAGATACCCTATAGTTTGTGAGATAAAAAATGGGAGTAGCTACTCCCGGGAGTAGAAAAAACTCGTCGTACTGTTGACACTGTTTTTTGGAAAACACGTCAAAAAAGGATAAGGAAAAGCAGACGATGAAAAACAGAGTGCAATCGGCCGATTGAGGAAAGAGAAGGATAGTCACGAGATTCTCCGATGATCAGAGGATTTCGACCCTGACAGTAGGCTAGCGGGTCAAAGCAATCGGCCGATGGTCAACCAGAGGATCGACCGATGGAGAGGAAGAAGGCGGTGATCAAGGAAATATGCCAGAAGGAAAGCATGGTGGAGGGGGTTAATCTACGATTGACAAAGGGTTAAGAGTTAGTTTTCAGAAGGTTTTTGACTCCTGTGTGAGTCCTTTTCTATTTTTAGTAGTTTTTTATCTTTAGATGCAAGTAAATAGTGTCGTGATCGGCTAAGAGTCGGGTTGTTTTAAGGATATAAATAGCGACCCTGCATGGCCGGAAAAGGGTACACACCAATATCAAACAAATCGCCCCCGGGCA
Source organism: Cenchrus americanus (assembly GCA_947561735.1). Classification (NCBI taxonomy): domain Eukaryota; kingdom Viridiplantae; phylum Streptophyta; class Magnoliopsida; order Poales; family Poaceae; genus Cenchrus; species Cenchrus americanus. The sequence continues at coordinate 179,489,914 of OX387242.1, forward strand.
AATCCTTTACATTACAGCATCTACTTTTCGGCAACTTCGCCATTGCATTTTTCCTTTTTCTTCTACAACGTCGTGGTTCAAGTTCGTTAGGCTGCATCAACTGACCTCTGGCAAGCTTGTAACTACCGTTTTACTGAATAACCCTAGACTTTAACCTCCGGGTGCATCGCTGAGGTTTCGTCTAGTTCTTTATTCACCCCTTACCGATATTAGCTAGACTCCAAGTTTCTGTACTAATTCTTGTGGTTTTAGCTGTTATCATTATCCCACTCGATCTAGATCATATCGGCTTCTAACACCGTAGCCGATTCTGACCTACTTTAGTGCTAACGTCGCGATCGCCGGTTCCAGCCGATCTATTTATTCACTCACCCGCGCTTCAGTCGCCCTCGAGCCAACCGATCCCACTTTTACCTGTATCGACCGATTGACTGGTACACGTGTCGCTACAAGGCCATCGGTTCTCTAGCCGATCCCTAATATTTTCCATTGCCAATCAACAGGTCAGATTGGCTGGCACGCCTCGCTATAGACCAGGGAGTCACATGTGCTGCCTGTGGAGGTGACATCCTATTTTCAAGTCAACACACTTTTGGCACACCCGGTGGGACTCGAAAAAATCAACAATGACGAAGCCTACGAAGACCGGTCCTTCTGAGATTGATCCATAAAACGTCCAAGCAATCACCAAGGATCAGCTGAAAGATACAGACAAAGCTGAGTTCGAAGCTCACATGAAGCATTATGAAGAGCTTTGCCTGGCATCATACGGTCAGACTAAAGGTGGAATCTTCAGGAAGAATCCTTTACCAACACCTAAGCAAGTCACCTTCTCTGCCAATCCTGAAGGGCTTCAAGACATGATGACCAAGGTGATGCATCAAACAATGATTGATCAATCTGAAGTCTTCACCAATACTATTCAAAATTCCATAATTGGGGCCTGCATATTTTCAACCAAAACGAACTCCTCCAGTGTTCCAACATGACCAATCGGCTGCTCCACCGATTGATGATCCAACAGTAAAGGTTGCACCGTCTCCACAGTTTACTCCTGTTTCTTCATCAGACTCTCAGCTGATTCAGAAGCAAGGTGTGGGAGATAAAGCCAAAGATTCTATGTTACCATGCCTGTGATCCAAACACATGCAGTGCAGCCAATGCCCAAGATCAGGCTTTCTCAGTGCAGAATCAAAAGTATCCTGCGATGAGAGATCAAGATGGAAAGCTTGCAGGATGGGATTTTGAAGGACCGATTAGGCGACCAGAGAGGGGGGAGTGAATGGGAGCCAATAAAAATTCTTCTTGAAGGAGATTGAAACTCCAACAAGATGAACTCGCTCGGTCAGACCCCCAAAATCACACGCTCTGCACTTCTACCTTCCGTTTGCCAAAACCACGTAGCCACTGGAGTGCTACTGGTCCTAGGAATAAACTCTACCAGCAACCTCAACACACACGCACCCACGACAGCGGAAACAACTCGAAAGCCGGCTGTCCAGAGGGGGCGGCTGGACCGGGTATAGGGGGCGGTTAGACCGCCTTCACCAGGCAACCAAGAAATCCACTGAAACACCTCTTCCGAGCAGCAAAACGCACCACGGTTTCACCAACAAAGATCTCTGGTCAAGGCCATGCTAGCTACCAAAAAATCTTTGCGAAAACCAAAACTCCACCCAGGGGTCTAGGGGCAGTTAGACCGGCTACCAGGGGCGGTCTAACCTCCTGTACCCAGCAACGAACTCCAAACAAGAACTCCTAGCAAACAGCACGAGAACGACCCGAAATTTCACTCAGACGCTCCTCTGATCAAGGCGAACAAACTCACAGAGGAAAATCCGGCGAAACAAAACTTTGACCTGGAAAGACCCAGGGCGGATACACCGCCCCCTCCAGGCGGTTAGACCGCCTCTCCCAGAAAAACAGCCCGCGGGTCAAACCCTAACTTCCTCGCCCCCGATCTCCCGAATCACTCCACGGATTGCAGCGAAACTTCGGGATTAGCTGGGTTACCTCCTGGGCAACCTCTATCTCAAATGAATCGACCCGAAACGCTCACAATCAAGAGGAATCGAGGAAATCGCTTCTCTAGGTCAAGAACACCCAACTCGAAAGACCACCAAATCGAGTCCGATTCAAGAGAGATTTGGGGAAAAGTCACCAGCCAAAGAGGCACAAGATCCTCATACGTGACATCCACCAAAAACCCCCAAGAAATCATTCTCAAAACACCGCCAACAAAGAGCTCCGAAAATCAACACAAAAGAGGACGGGAAAACCACATTGAGGAACAACGCCGAACCATCTATACATACCATGAAGGTTCGTATAAGGTCTAGCTTGCCACCCAAACATCCGTCCCTCTCTCTAGATCTCACATGAAGCTCTCAAGCTAGTCCTAGGAAAAACTAGGGAAAATGGAGAACGAAAATGGAAAAACAAATGAGCTAGGGTTCCAAGAGTTGGCTGCCATCCATCCACTCAATGAGTATATATGGAGCCATCCAAAAGACTAAACTACCCTTAACTAATAACTAGGGATACAAGCCCCTCAAGGTGGGCAGACGGAGAGAACAAATCAGATACTTGAGGATATGTTGAGAGCTTGTGCGTTGAAGAACAGTGGCAGTTGGGATAAGAGTTTGCCTTATGCAGAGTTTGCTTATAACAACAGCTATCAGTCCAGCATCAAAATGGCACCTTTTGAGGCTCTGTATCGAAGGAAGTGTAGAACACCGTTGTTTTGGAACCAGACTAGTGAAAGACAACTCTTTGGACCAGATAGCATACAAGAAGCAGAAAAGCAAGTTGAAATCATAAGGGAGAATCTTAAAGCAGCACAGTCACGACAGAAGAGTTATGCTGATCCTCGGAGAAGAGATGTGATTTTGGAAGTCGGTGATTATGCATACCTCAGAGTGTCACCTATTCGGGGATTACGAAGGTTTAATGTCAGAGGGAAGTTATCACCTCGATTTATCGGACCTTTCAAGATTTTGGAACGGAAAGGAGAAGTAGCATACCAGTTAGAGTTGCCAGCAAGTTGTCGGGAGTCCATGATGTGTTCCATGTATCACAGCTAAAGAAATGTACAAGTGAGGTTAAGATAGAACCGGTACAGTTAGAGGATATTCAAATGGAGAATGACCTGACATACAAAGAATACCCTGTTAAGATCTTGGATGTATCAGAAAGAGTTACCAGGAGTAAGATCATCAGAATGTGTAAAGTACAGTGGAGTCATCATACCGAGGAAGAGGCAACTTGGGAAAGAGAGGATGAACTTAAGGAAGACTTTCCTCAGCTGTTCTCTAAGTCTTCTGAATCTCGGGACGAGATTCTCTTTAAGGGGGTAGGATTTGTGACACCCTAAAATTCCATCACTAAAATCACTTAGTAACTTAAATTAGTCTTAAGGATTTAAAGAATTTAAATTGCTATTTAAATTGAGCTCTAAAATATTAAATATAATTTAATAAACTTAGAGACAACAAGTGTTTGTGCATCATCAGTTGGCTTGCATGGTTTTTGGTTGCTTGTGTGGTTTCTAAAAAGTTTATAAAATTCTTGAGAAAAAGTTTGAAAAAGATTGATTTGAATTTGAAAAGAAAAATGGTTTGAAAATGAAGTTTGAAAAAAAAGAAAAGAAAAAAAACACCGCCGGCTCCCCTTTCAGCCCAGACGGCCCAGCGGCCCGTCGGCCAACTCCCGCGCCGGCCCACCTCTCCTCCTCTTCTTTTTCTTTTTCCCCCGCGACGCTGACACCTGGGCCCCGCCTGTCAGCCTCCCCTCCCCCCTTTCCTTTCTTCTTCTTCCTCTCGCTGCCCAACTGACCCGGCGCCGCCGCGCAATCCCCGCCGCGACCGGCCGCCTCCCTACCTTCCCTTCCTCTCTCCGCAGCCAATTAAGGCAATCAAACCCCCCGTGATCAATTAGGCCGTTACTTCCCATCTTTAAACCCTAGCCGTGACGGTCGCGGCCATCAATGGCAAGCCGCCGGCCGCCCCGTCCCCTTCCCGCTTCGCCTACTTCCCTGCACCTCTATTTAATCTCGCACACGAGCCCCTGCGCCTCCCTTTGCCTCTGCAACACACCAACACACGCACGTGAGCCCAATTCCACTGACGCCGCCGCCTCGGGTTCCCGCCGCCGCCGTCAATTCGTCGCCGCCGGTGAAGGATTGGTCCCTCCGCTCGTTCTTTTTGATTCTTGGGATCGCCAGGAGCTTAACGAGCACGTGCTGTCGCAGGTTCTTGTCCTCGACGCCCGTGGCAGCCGCGCCCCGACCACGCCGGAGCGCCGCCCGACCCGCCGCCGTTGCCAAGTTTCCCCACCGGCGCCTTCTCTTCGTTTTTGAGCTTGCCTTCTTCTTCTGCACGCGGTGAGAAAAACCCCTGCCCAATTGTCCTTCCTTTCACGCACAGCAGCGCCTCCATGGGCTCGCCGGAGTAGCCGCGCCGCCCCCTTCCGGTGTCGGCCGCCGGTGAGGCCCGATCGCCCCCCCTGACCCCTTGGTCACATGCGCAAGTACCCGCACTGCGTTTTGCTCTCGGAGCGAGGTCGAAAAGGTGGCCGGGAGCGCCGTCCGGGGCCAACGCCGGCGAGCCCCTCGCGCGCGCGCGCCGCACTCCGGCGTGCTCGCCGTCGCGCCCCCGCTCGCACACATCCCCGGCCGTCGGATTTGGCACGGGCGATCCTGATCAAAACAAGGGGGTACCCCTTGGTCTCGGTCCACCGTGGACTCGTGCGCCGGGCGCACGGCGCGGTCCACGGCGCACGCATGCGCCCGTGGCCGTTGGATCTGAGATCCACGGCGCTGGGCTGGCCGTTTTGTTTAAGAGCCCCTGGTCTTTTATATTTTTGCAAGCCGGTCCTTCCACCTTTGAGAATCTTTACGGATAGGTCCTGAGTTTTATATTTTAGCCCCTGGCCAGCCTGGATTCTTTATATAAAGGTCCTTTTTCATCCTTTTAGCATTTAGACCCCTCTGTTTTATTTTATAATTATGTTTTAGCCCTGATTTTATTTATAAAAAGCCCTGTAAACTTAGTTTTCTTGCAGATAGGTCCCTTTAAACTGTTTTAATCATATCTTTCTCATTTTAACTCCGTTTTTAGCATTCTATATACCGAAATGATCGTCTCGACGAGTAGAATCTTTTAAACAGTAAATTTACCAGTTTTGTTACTGTTTGGTGTACTGTTTTATCTATTGTTTGTTGTTCTTGTTTGACTCGTAGATATCGTGCCTATTTCGTCTGAGCTCCCTGTCGGAGGTGATCAGGAAGAGCCTGTTTTCGAGGAGGATTTCACCCAGCTTGTAGAGGAAGGAAAGTGGCTTCCCCCCTCTGCATTATCTTTTTGAACCTATGTCACTACATGTTAAACAATGTTTACTATTCCTGTTGCTATGCATAAACCTGATGGGCAAACACCTAGTTAAGAACTTGACTAGATACTTTACCACTTTACCTTGATCAACCCTGTTTAAACAAATGCTTGGGTAGATAAATGCTTAGTTTGCTTTACATGAGTTTTGTTATGCTTTGTTTATGTTTTACATCCCAGTTCTGTTTATATAATGTTCTTGTGCTTAAAACAAGATAACTTGATTTATAATCGGAACATGGAGAACCACCCAAGATAACAGTACAACCACGGTCCACATGGCTCTGGCTTAGCCAATTAATTAGGAGAGTGGGTTAGCTGATAGCTCATTTCCGAGAGGGGCACAAGGGGCCGGAGTTGAAGGGGTATAGCCCGGTTCTTTTGGGGTAGCAGCCTTGGCTAAGGTGCTGACCATTAGGGAGGGTTATGGTCCGCTCCGCCGCCAGTAATTGTTGCGGGGGCCGTTGGTTTCTCTTCTTTCCTTTGTAAAGGCTTCGTAGTGGACCCCTAGCCACTCACCTTGGAAGTGTTTAAGGGTCTAGCTAACCCGGGCAAGATGGGGAACACGAGCTGTGTGTAAAGTGTACAACCTCTGCAGAGTGTAAAACTGATCGATCAGCCGTGCTCACGGTCATGAGCGGCTTGGACCCTCACATGATTAATAAACTTGAAGATTAATGCAAATCATGGGTTTGTGGTTTGGTTTGAGGTTTTCTTTAAGGTTAAGTGGGTTGGTATACACTTACACCTAGTAATTAGGTGCTTGCTAATAAAACTTGACCAACTTATAAAATGCTTACCGCTGTGAACCATAGCCTATCCTTGATAGCCTTGCATTGTTTCCCCCACTTGCTGAGCACCAACCATAAGTGTGCTCACACTTGCTTAACGCTGTTCAGAGGAGAACGTCGGAGGTGAGGACGAGTACTGGAGTGACTACGAGGAGTTCTAGGGCATGCGGATCCCCCAGTCATCATGCCTGTGGAAGTCAAAGATGGAGCTGCTCGTCGCTTAGTTATCGTTGTGTTCGGACCTTCGAGTCCACCTATCTGGATGTAATAATGGATATCGTACTGGTTTAACTCTTGAACGATTTATTACTGCAATGGTATTACTCTCGTTTTGTCTATTATGTGCGTGTAAATTGATCCTGACGCACATGTGAGATGCATTCGGTTTTCCTTGTAAAATCGGGTGTGACATGTAGCCTCTCCCAATCTCCACTCATGACTTGGCTCCCACGTAGTCCCGGCTCGACCTTGGTTTTGAGGCTCTACCAAGAAACCGTCCACGACTCCATCTTGCTGTTCATGCCACCATGAGGCCCGCACTTGACCCCACTGGCCACTGGGTCCCTCGAACGAAGCCTACTTGTCTTCTCCACACCTGGAGGCCTCACCGGCAACGACCTTTCATGCTTGTTCTTCACCTGCACCAACACGAGTCAAGCCGCAACCTGCACCTGCAATACTTAGCCAAGAATCAGTCCACACAACGTTGTCAATCACTCATCACACAAGGAAGCGACCATCCACCGGTCCTCGAACCACACATGGTCCTCAATCTCCCCCTTGATGAGTGCATTAACAACACACATGATTTGTAACCAAGGAGAAAAAGAAAAGGAAAGAAACTACTAAAAGAAAAACTCCAACAAGTGATCGAAAGCCAAAGAAAGGCAAAGAGCAAGATCACTTGAACAAGAACAAGTCTCAGACCCCTTAGGCAAGGGCAACGGCTCGACACATCCGAGACAAAACCATGCTCAAACAAAGAGCGCAAACCACCGAACCAAAGCTCGAACACCACAAAGAGCTCCCCCTGCACATATGCAAGCTCCCCCTGGGCCAAAGCACACTCCCCCTGAACCAATGCAGCAATGCAACACAGGAATGCAACAAAGAGCAAAAAAAACTGCTCACTCTGCCCAGGGCGGTTAGACCGCCTACCCCAGGCGGTTAGACCGCCTACCACACAACTGAGTGCCTGGGTGGCGGTTAGACCGACCCAAGAGACCGGCCCTGCACAAAACTGCTCAAAATTTGCCCGAACCAATTGGAACACCGTCCAAACACTCCCAGGTGCCCAAAACATGCACAAACTTCTCCCCCTTGTTGACAATGCATGAATCAAGGCAAAATGCGAAAAGTTTCAACATATAGCTTCTCAAATATACAAAATTCATCACAAGGAGCTACACAAGTCCAAATGAGCAAGTTAGATACTCTACAGGTTCGTAATGACCTTAACTACATGATCACCAAGTTTCACAACCATTGGACAAGGCTAAAAAGAATTTGAGTAATTTTGCGAAAAGTTACTCTCTCATAAGCAAATACCTAAACATGAGCAAAACATGTCAAAATGGCAAAGCCACACAAACTTCATGCTAGGACAACCATTCTAATCATAAGACCATCACAAACACCCACAAGCACCTCATGTCATGTCAAAGACACCGAGCCATGTGCCTACTTCTATGTATGAGACTTCTCATTGGTAGGCATCATGCAACGGTTTAGCACCCAAAGCAAATTAAATTTAGCACATATGACATGGGAGCATATTTTCCAAGCATTTTACATTTCATTTTTCAGATTCTTACATGGTACATGAAATGTCTTTGCGACAAAAAGGAACTTATGCCCCTCCACAAGATAAAGCAAGAGGGTTACACATTCATGATGTCAAATGAGCCTTTGGCCCCATATGATCAATAAACTAGCTATCCAACCACAAATTGAGCATAACCAAGCCACTAAAACATGTCAAGATCATATAAAGGCATTTACACATGAGAGAGCATATATGAGACATTTTTCAAAAAAACATAGCCATCAACCATGGATATAAATCAAGATCATCAAGAGCTAAGCCAAACTAACCATAGCATACCAAACTAGCTCACACGATCATATATAGCCCTTCATGGTGAACAATGTATATAGGAGAAGCTTTTCCTATCCAATGCATATGATACAAAATGCATGCAATCTAAGATACAAAGATGCCTATACATCATGTTACATATGATAATCCAAATGCAGGAAATGCACAAAGGAAAGCTATACATATGCTACACAAGGAGCTTCACCACCAACTTAGGAAACCAACCACACACACAAAGCTCACAAAAGACTGGCTCCTCGAAGGGAGGCGAAAAGGGCTCGACACCACTTGCAAAAGAGCAAAGGAGCACAAAACCCACAAGCTCCCCCTAAACTCAAGCATTAAGGTCAAAGAGCATACAAAGCTCACCTTACACACATGAGATAGGGCAAAGAGCAAAAAGAACCAAGTGGCTTGACCAAGGCCACACACTTGAAGGTCACAAATTTACTTACCTTTATCATTTCTTCAAAAGTCACTTATCCTTGTCCACCATCCCTGAGAGTGATGTACCTCCATGTCACCACCGGGGTATGAGGCCGGAGAACCACCCCCCATATCAACCAAATGTTCTCCGGGCCTCCCAACTGCAACTCAAAACCAAGAGCGAGAACAAGCAAATGACTCAACACTGGGGTTAGTCCCAAAGGTGTGAAACCAGTGTCGGGCCATTTCCTCAAAAGTAGGGTTAGCAACATCCATCCTACCGCGCCTATCAAAACTGCGATCCATCCTGTCAAACCTATAAAACCTAGAACCACCATGGGAAAACCACTCTCGTTTCACTAGAGGAGTACGAGTACCACGAAAAGGAAAGCATGGCCCGTAGCCCCTCTGAGACTCAAAGCTGCGACCTCTCCCAAACTCGTATTGATCATGAGGTGGAGAACATCCAGCAAACTCAACACCACCAGACTCAAAGTGTCTACCATCTGCACCATGACCAAGGGAACTGAAACCACCAGCATCACAACCTCCGAAACAGAACTGCCCAAAAATTTGGGGAGGGCCGGTCTGACCGCCTAGCCAGGCCGGTCTGACCGCCCTTCCCTGGGCAGGGCCGGGCTGACCGCCATGCCTGGCCGGGCTGACCGCCCTCTCCAGACCACCACCGCGGCTATGGGATTTCTCATCTCCCCATGCCGGATCCTTACGCATGGCATACGAGGCTCAGGCACACCATGAGAAGGGTGGTACCTGTCCTTGTTCGCCCACTCCTTAGCCATTCTCGCCTCTCTCTTTCTCTTATAGCAAAACTCTCTCTTGTGACCATCCTTTCCACAAAACTCACAATGGAAAAGGATTGGTTTGGGCTTAGGCTTGGGGTGAGGCTCTTCACTTGATTTCTCACTAGGCTTTTCACTTGCCTTCTCACTCGGTTTTTCTCTCGGTTGGTTTGGCTTGGATGCAAACTTGTCTTTGGGTGTGGGTTGTGGTAGAACTGAAACATTCCCAAATTTCCTTTCTCTCTCACCACTGCCCTCACTAACCTTATCCAATCCCAAAGCCCAACCATCAAAGTGCTTACAGCTAGCAATCATGATACCAAGCTGAGGTTCTTGACTCGACAACCAACTCAGTGCTTCACGCAACTTATCATTCTCATCTTGCAAGCGACCAACACATTTTGCAAGATCCAAATTCTTCATAGCATGCAACTCACATGTAGAACAAGAAGTAGGAATAGGAGCACTTTCAAATCAGCCTCTAGCGAACCAATGTGAGAACGAAGCTCAACAATTTTCTCATGCAAATCAGGGCAAGAAGTGCAAGCACCAAGCAAAGTGGGTCTAGATTGTAGCTCAGCCAACTCAACCCTAAGAACATCTAGTTCCTCACACTTGGAGGCATACTTCTCCCTAAGATCAGTCAAATCAGCTAGGAAAGCAGAGCAATCAGCACAATCATTTTCATCAGAAACAACAGGGCTAGCCTTAAGCGAATCAATTTCAAGCTTGCTATCAACAACCTGTGTTTCTAGCTCAGCCACTCTAGTCCTAGCATCCTCGAGAAAAGATCTAAGCTCCTTCCTAAGCTTCTTAGCCTCTCTAAGCGTGTGATCGCGATTATCAAGCAAGTCAACCAACTCCTCATTCTCCTTGCGCAAAGAAGAGAGCTCATCACATACCTCATCCTCGGAATCCAAGTCCGAGGCGTCCTTCTGGCTTCTCTTGCTGCTCGAACTGCGAGTCATGCCGCAGAAGTCGTCCTTGAGGCTTAGGCCCGTCACACAAAGGCCGTTGAGATACTTGCCGAGGTTGTCATCCTCTTCGTCTTCATCACTCGAGCTTGAAGACGTTTCCTCGAAATCGGACTCAATGTCGCTCGATCTCTTCATCTTCTCTCGAGACCGAGCCTTCTTCCCATGTTCATGATCCTTCTTCTTGGACTTCTTCCTCTTGTCCATGAACTTGTGCTTGTCGTGGTAGTTCACCTTCGGACACTTGGCGAAATAGTGTCCAGCCTTGTCGCACTTGAAGCATGTCCTCGGGTTCCTCCTCATGTTCACCCGGTTCTCGTGCAGCCTCTTGAACCGCCTCGTCAGGAGGGCCAGCTCATCCTCTCCAAGCACATCGAACTCCTCATCTAGCATAGACATCAAGGAGGACAAGGAGAACATCCTGGTGGATGGGTTAGTGTTAGCCTTTCCTTTCGAACCACCAACGAGGGCAAGACTATGGGAATCAGTCGGACCCTCGAGCTTGGCAGTCATGCCCCTATCCACCTCAGCCGACTTGAGCTTCGAGAACAGCTCGTTCACTGTCAGAGTGTCATACTTCTCCGACTCCACAATGGCCTCGAACTTTCCGCCCCATATTGTACGATCCAAAGAGTGTAAGAGCTTGACAGCTCTATCATGATCATCGTACGGGAGCACGTCCACATTGGCCCTCATGTTGTTCACAACCACCGTGAACCTCTGAAACAAGGCATCGATGGACTCACGGGGAGATGAGTGAAGTTCTCGTACTCTCTCCGGTAGGTCGCATACATCCGTGCCTGAACCTGGGCATTCCCAACATGAGCCTCCTTCAGCACCGTCCAAATTCTACAAGCCAAGTGCTCGGTGTGCACCCGATCAAACTCAGGCTGACACAAAGCACAAAACAAGTAGTCGACCACCTTATTGTTGGCGTCGAATCTGTCCCTCGATCCTGGAGTGAGGAAGTCCATCGGCTGGACATAGCCTGTGTCCACCGTGACATCCCAAAGGATCTGACCTTTTCCGTGGAGGAATGCACCCATCCGCTTACTCCACATCTGGTAGTTCTTGCCATCGAAGTGTGGAGGACCCGAACCCCGTTCCTGGTACGCCATCCTTGGATCTTAGACTGGTTAGAGTCAACAAAGACACAAACCGGCTCTGATACCACTTGAAGGACCGATTAGGCGACCAGAGAGGGGGGGAGTGAATGGGAGCCGATAAAAATTCTTCTCGAAGGAGATTGAAACTTCGACAAGATGAACTCGCTCGGTCGGACCCCCAAAATCACACGCTCTGCACTTCTACCTTCCGTTTGCCAAAACCACGTAGCCACTGGAGTGCTACTGGTCCTAGGAACAAACTCTACCAGCAACCTCAACACACACACACCCACGACAACGGAAACAACTCGAAAGCCGGCTATCCAGAGGGGGCGGTTAGACCGCCTTCACCAGGCAACCAAGAAATCCTCTAAAACACCTCTTCCGAGCAGCAAAACGCACCATGGTTTCACCAACAAAGATCTCTGGTCAAGGCCATGCTAGCTACCAGAAAATCTTGGCGAAAACCAAAACTCCACCTAGGGGCCTAGGGGCGGTTAGACCGGCTACCAGGGGCGGTCTAACCTCCTGTACCCAGCAACGAACTCCAAACAAGAACTCCTAGCAAACGGCATGAGAACGACCCGAAATTTCACTCAGACGCTCCTCTAATCAAGGCAAACAAACTTACAGAGGAAAATCTGGCGAAACAAAACTTTGACCTGGAAAGACCCAGGGTGGTTAGACTGCCCCCTCCAGGCGGTTAGACCGCCTCTCCCAGAAAAACAGCCCGCGGGTCAAACCCTAACTTCCTCGCACCCGATCTCCCGAATCACTCCACGGATTGCAGCGAAACTTCGGGATTAACTGGGTTACCTCCTGGGCAACCTCTACCTCAAAGGAATCGACCCGAAATGCTCACAATCAAGAGGAATCGAGGAAATCGCTTCTCTAGGTCAAGAACTCGCCCAACTCGAAAGACCACCAAATCGAGTCCGATTCAAGAGAGATTTGGGGAAAAGTCACCAGCCAAAGAGGCACAAGATCCTCATACGTGACACCCACCAAAAACCCCAAGAAATTGTTCTCAAAACACCGCCAACAAATAGCTCCGAAAATCAACACAAAAGAGGACGGGAAAACCACCTTGAGGAACAACGCCGAACTATCTATACATACCATGAAGGTTCGTACAAGGTCTAGCTTGCCACCCAAACATCCATCCCTCTCTCTAGATCTCACATGAAGCTCTCAAGCTAGTCCTAGGAAAAACTAGGGAAAATGGAGAACGAAAATGGAAAAACAAATGAGCTAGGGTTCCAAGAGTTGGCTGCCATCCATCCACTCAATGAGTATATATGGAGGCACCCAAAAGACTAAACTACCCTTAACTAATAACTAGGGATACAAGCCCCTCAAGGGCGGATTTGGAAGTCTTCGGAATTTCTTCATCGGACGGATGCCCGGCGACCGCAACCTGCTTAGCCTCGACGCAAGACTCGCGATCCCGACGCGTGTCCTCCGCTTCGAAGCATCTCGGCGCCAGCGACCAGGGCGGTCAGACCGCCCCCCTAGGCGCTAGACCGGCCCGGCAATCCGACCGGCCCAGCGGTCCGACCGCCCCTCCCGGCGCTTGAACCGCCCGGGTGGCCGCACCTCCTCGCCGAGTCTTCGGCCTCGGTTTTGTGGCTCAACCGAGTAACCCGGTGGTTTTCTGGTGAACCACTGCAAACCCCGCGAACTCGGTGTAGCCTCTGCCAATCTCCACTCATGACTTGGCTCCCACGTAGTCCCGACTCGACCTTGGTTTTGAGGCTCTACCAAGAAACCGTCCACGACTCCATCTTGCTGTTCATGCCACCATGCGGCCCGCACTTGACCCCACTGGCCACCGGGTCCCTCGAACGAAGCCTACTTGTCTTCTCCACACCTGGAAGCCTCTCCAGCAACGACCTTTCGTGCTTGTTCTTCACCTGCACCAACACGAGTCAAGCCGCAACCTGCACCTGCAATACTTAGCCAAGAATCAGTCCACACAACGTTGTCAATCACTCATCACACAAGGAAGCGACCATCCACCGGTCCTCGAACCACACATGGTCCTCAGATTTGCCTCGTGATCACTTTGAGACTGACATCTCAAATTTTTTCGAACCCCAACCTGAGGAAATTCCAGAAGTGAAGTACCCGCAGTCTTATCAAGCTATGTTTGGTGGTACTCCAGGGATTGTACACATGAACAAGGAGGGAGTAGAATTTGTCTACTTTAATCACGGGAGCAAGAATTTTGAAAGAATCAATATCGGTCCAACTCATGCTCATATGGTTATACCGACAGAAAGAAAAGCTCTTGTTCCACCTTAGAGACCAACTCATGTTCAAACCCAGAAATCAATTCAGCAACCGACACAGGGGATGCCCGTGCAAACTGCTCCACTACAGCAGCCGACGCTAGGGATGCCTATGCAGACTGCCCCGCTTCAACAGTCAACGTCAATACAACCTATCTTGACCCCAGCTAATACAGTAGCTCATACAAGATCATTGCCTCAGTAGCCGATCAATCAAGGGGTGATAGAACAGTCAGTAATTCCACAGGTGGATTTTGCACAGATACTGCAAACACTTCTGAATTAATTGGCTATTTCAAGCTAGTTGAATTTGTAGCAATCGACCCCATCGGCTAATCAGCCGATCGGACAAACTCCACCTGTTGCAAATATGCAGAGTTCTTCTGGGATAGGGACACCAATGGTACCAAATCCACAGCCAAAAATCTTAGAAGAATGGCCTTCAGAAACTCTAGCTGAGATGCAAGCAATTGAACAAGTATCTGCTGAATTGAAGTCTCACATGAAGCATGAGTTGATTGACCACTTCTCAGAGATGCTGTAGCAGCAATATGGGATAAAACCCAAGCAGCAGTCGAACATGTACAGGACACCGTATCCATCTGGCTATGATCAAATACCGTTCCCTCCAAGATTCAAGGTGCCAGACTTCACCAAGTTCTCTGGGCAAGATGAGACATCCACTATGGAGAATATCACTCGATTCATCATCCAATGTGGAGAAGCAGGGAACGTTGATGCACTCAAGATACGTTTGTTCTCTTCATCTCTATCAGGACCAGCATTCTCATGGTTCACTTCATTGCCAACTAATTTCATCATTAAGTGGTCTGATTTGGAACAACAGTTCCATAACTATTTTTTCTCTGGCATCCATGAGATGAAGATTACTGACCTGACCAGGCTCAAGCAAAGGCACGATGAAACAGTTGCTAGATTCGTTCAGAGATTCAGAGAAGTCAGGAACAAGTGCTATAGTCTGAATCTTGGAGACAAACAACTGGCTGTGTTGGCTTTCCAAGGTCTCTTGCCAACCTTGAGGGAGAAATATGCATCACATGACTTCAAGAGTCTCAGCTAATTGGTCAGTCGAATGAGCCAAGAAACTGCAAAGTCCTATGAGCCTAGAAGAAACTTTCAGAAGAAGGTGTCTTATGTGGACTACTCTGATTTAGAAGATGAAGACAATATGATAAGACTTGCAGAGTGGGTCAAAGGCAAGAAGACAGTGTCATGTCCCATTGGCAAGAAAGAACAAGAGAAATTCGGCTTTGATATCACTAAGACCGATAAGATATTTGATCTGTTGCTTCAGCAAGGGCAGACCATACCATCTGCAGAGGAGCTGAAGAGGATGAAGTATTGTAAGTGGCATAATGCAACATCGCATGACACCAATGATTGCAAGATCTTCAGACAGCAGATCCAATCAGCTATTGAGCAGGAAAGGCTTAAGTTTGAGACCCCTACCAAAGCTGAAAAGCCGATGAAGATTGATCAGCATCCCTTCCTAACTAACTCAGTTGAGGTATCTAGCAAAGCACGTCACGAGTTAAGTTGCTGACATCTGATTCGGCTCAAAATAAAGGAGTTGTCGATCCCATAACCGTTGTCGATGTCAAAGGAAAGGGGTTACTACTTGAAGAGGGAGATTTGAAGCCACGCTGGCCTGTCACATCCCAGATGCTGATCAACAAATTCCAAAGTCGACAGGAGAAAGCAAGGTGAAGAGAAGAGTGGGCACGGTGTAATGAATGACATTGGAGATATTCGTTCTTCAAGTACTGTTGGGAAGAAGGGATCAAGCTACCGACGATAGAAAATTGTCCAGAATGCAATGGGGCTTACAATAATAGCAACTCATCTAAGAGAGTTTGCTTCAATGACAGAAGATCTTCAGCCAAGGATCACCGTGAATTCAGCAATCAATGGATCTCAGTCCATGATCGGTTGGGGGGCAAGGCCAGCGTCTACGATCGGTTGGGGGGAGGCTAGTGTTCACGATCGGCTGAGAGGCCGAATCAATGAAGAGACAAACAATCGGCTGGAACAGATGGCAGATTCTCTGGTCCCTGATGGAGATATCATGTGCCGAGCTCCTGAACATCGACGCACGCTGTAACAAGACGATGAAGGGTCAAGCCAAACACGTAAGAAACCCAATCCACAGTTGTGTCCAGATGGCTTGACCAAGTCCCAGAAAAGGAGAGTCCAACGCTTACGACAGCTAGAACAGCAAGAAGAAGTGGAGAGACACATGATGGACGAGAAGAAGGTTCGGTCTAAAGTTTGGTGCCCAAAGCCTAAGGCTGATGATTGGAAAGATGACAGTTCTAAAGGACTAAAGAAGGCTTGTGATATATAAAGGTCGATTGAAATGTTCGGTCAAAGCAATTAATACGGAGCATTGGAAGTTGGCCAGTAAAGGACAATCACGGTTCACAAATTTACAAATGAAATCTAAACTATGCCTTGTGAGTACCGTTTTACCGAATAACCCTAGGCTTTAACCTCTAGGCGCATCGCTAAGGTTTCATCTAGTTCTTTATTCACCCCTTACCGATATTAGCTGGAACTTCAAGTTTTCGTACCAATTCTTGTGGTTTTAGCTATTATCATTATTATCCCACTCGATCTAGATCCTATCGGCTTCTAACACCATAGCCGATTCCAACCTACACGAGTGCTGACGTCGCGATCGACCGATTCCAGCCGATCCATTTATTCACTCACCCGCGCTTCAGTCGCCCTCGAGCCAGCCGATCCCACTTTTACCTGTATCAGCCGCTTGGCTGGTACACGTGTCGCTACAAAGCCATCGGTTCTCTAGCCAATCCCTAATATTTTCCATTGTCAATCAACAGGTCAGATTGGCTAGCACGCCTCGCTACAGATCAGGCAGTCACGTGTGCTGGCGGAGGTGACGTCCTATTTTCGACTCAACACATACTAATTATCCTATCAGTGCAGCATGGCCAACCGAATCTTCTGATTTTCAGGAAGATTAAGCACAAATGGGTCAAACATTTTTTTCAAGTGCATCAGACATTTTGTTTATAAGTGTATTAAATGATGGTGAACCTTTGGCCAAGGTTCATCCAGGTCGACAACAGATTGATGCTTAGGGATATTCAACTCCAGCTAGTAGAACGGTCTATCTACAGCGGGCCAAGGCCCCGACATCAACTTTGAGCCTGTTCGGTTGGCTGGTGGGCGATGGTAGTCTTTGGTTTATTCGAGAGAAAATCTTCTTTGGTACGTTCTTTGGTGTGGTGGTTTGTTCGAGAGAAAAGATCTTTATTTGGTGGTGGGCGATAAGCCAAGCGAACAGGGCGGGTCCATTTCATCTGGCAGTCATAAGTGGTTACAAGTCCATGTGCCTTAAACATGCAGGTAGACCTACCTTCTCATGACGAACTGTCAGAGACGGACAGTGGCAGTGAGGACAGGCTGGAGTTGAAGTTGTGAGATGTGCAGCTTGTGTAAGCTCTTCCTATCCATTAATGTTTGTGTTCACTAGAGAACTAGGTTGTTTGACCTATATAGTCATCTATATATGCATTGTGGAAGCTGATTTGGGATTATGGTTCATCAGTTCATGTGGAGATTGACTAAATGTGATATGTGAAGCTTGTATATGCTCGTACCAGTTATTCTACCATTAATGTTTCTGTTCACTGCACAATTTGGTTGTTTGACCTATATGGTTATCTATGTATCCATTGTCAAAGATCATTTGGGATAATGGTTCACGTGTAGATTAACTAAATGTGAGATGTGAAGCTTGTGTATGGTCGTATTAATTATCCTTTCAGCATGCGTTAATTCAGGTTCTTTTAGGAGAGCGCTAACACCTCCAAAATAGGATACAGTACTAGGATTCAACATTTCTCTCACAAAGAATGAAACACTATGCACCAGCTAATATTTGGTTTTCTTAAGGTTTTGCATGCACAACTAATTATGGGCACCTAAGCCATTTTGCTTTAAGCCAATCTGTCTGAAATTTTCAAGAATTGCATTGCTTTGGAGATGGATGGATTACGATCTTAGTTTGTACGGTAAATCAAAGTTCTTTACTTTTCACTAAAATGGAAACAAAATGTCTTAACCAACACCCTAAGTCCTTTGGTGGCTTCAGCACCGAGTTACTGAATCTTGGGACCAAGCTTTCCCAAAAAGGCCATAATTAAACCACTCCAAAAAGAAAAGGTAGAACGCAAGGTAAATGCCATTGGCTATCATCACATAATCTTCAGCAAAAATGATAAATTATGTAGGTGTATATATATGCATCAGAAGTGAGAGATCCTTGTAAATCAATGGCTAAAGCATGATCCTACGAATCAAGGAAAATATTGTCAGTCTGTCTCTATAACCTGATTTGTTCAAGCCGTAAAGTGAGACAATGGGATCTTAATGATATTCTTTTAAGATCTATCTCAATGACCCGATCAAAATGTAAAAGTTAAAGTGACTTATCATCTAATCTACAAAAAAAAATCTTCAATTCTTTTGTTCGTTTTACACACAAACCTACACTGATGGTTATGTGCAGTGAGAATTAGAAATCTTATGGCAAGGCAAAACCATCTTCCAAGCACTCAGTTCTTGTCTCATGCATAAGCTGCTGCAGGAGGGAAGGGTTGCTGGTCACAATGGCATCAACATGCTCATGCAGCATCTTCTCCATGGAGTTGTTATCATCAACAGTCCATGCAAAGACTTTCTTACCATGTCTGTTTTCAAATCCATTAAGCGTAAGTTCAGTTTGTACATAATGTAATTTAAATTGCAAATAGGAGGAAAACAGATCCAAATGTGGGTTATTAGGTACAAGTACCTGTGCATGATGTTCACAAGTTTTTCGTGGATCAAAGGATGATATACACCAGCAACTTTAGCCCCCTCGAGCCGCACTAACTCGGTTTTTCTACCGGTGGACTTATCAACCATAACAATATAACCAACCTACAACAGAAGAGCCACATGTTGAAATGTATGGCACATGTGGTCCTAGGTGCGGATAATAGACGAATCGTTCAAATAAATAAATGAAAAAGAGCAAAAAAAAAGTACCACAACATCATGAGACAACTTGATAATATCTCTTACTAGGTTATCAGTTTTTGCCCACACAAGACAATTTTTGCAATTTGTTCTCTTCAGCTGCAAAACATGAACAAGGAAATTAGATAACAAAAGGTTTTCAGAAACATGCTGTGAAATTGGGACATTTCAGATTTAAGTCAAATGACAAATCACTGAAACGGATAATGGAACAGAAATTCAGCATTTTTTGCTACAAATCAACAAGGAAATCACATGAAGCCTTGCCATGAAACAAGATGCTATTTCTTGAAGCAACATGTAATCAAGTGCACAAAAATAAAACAATATTACTCTGGGTTCACACTAACCGCATCTAAGCTCTAGAAAATTGATGATGTGATACAGATAAGATAGTTACATCAAGAACATGAGAAGAACCAAAAAGTACAAGACTAGTAAATAAAAACAGGTCATGCTATATAAATCACATCATTAGGCAAAACAAAACATGACATAAGAAAAACTTACAAGAGACAATAAATCTTCAGCTAAACCTTTGTCAAATGAAGGTGGGCCAACTTTCACATCCAGAATCACCTGCCTAACTGGTCGCGATATCACCTGTATGAGGGAAAACAGTTAATACACGTAAACAATTAAAATCTCCAGAAAACTGTAAAATGCTTATAGTAAAGCATTCGCTGTTTCACACAAGTAGCTTAACGCTTATGTGATTATAAATACCAAACTTCCAACACCTCAAATTGGTTGGATCAATACTTACTGCCAGAGCATCTTCTGCTTTAGGAACTTCCTCGTTTTGGACTCTTTTTGATAGCTGGAACCTTGTACTTAGTGCTTTTATCTACAAAACAACTAAAAGCTAACTCCATTAGCATCTCAGCTCCAAAATTAGTCCATGATTATGAAATGTCTTAGGAAACTATAGCCTAAACAAGAAAAAATGCTGCAACTTCAGTCCATAAACTACAATCAGTCATTTAGCAGTTTGTTTTGGGCAAAACGAAAACAACAAGCACAACACAAGCACAGGAGTTTTAGTATGTTATAGTGAGATACTGAGATTAAATTTTTTTAAAAAAAAGACTCACCTCATCTGTGCTCCAATGGCCAACTTTGGCTGTGGAATTACCAGACATTTTTTGCAGATCCCTGCCTGTGTCAATTGTGAATTAGGTCCAGGCATGTTATTTGAAAGAAAAATATGCATGTTAATGGATGCATTCGTCATACTAAACATTCAAAAATGTTACTCAATCTACTATTTTTATCAAATTTACATGCATTCCGAGATGAAGAGTAGCAGAAGGGTGATCCCCAACCATATCATAACTCTGTGCTCATGTTTATATGTAGTAAGAACCATGAAAACTAAAATAAGACTAAGGGTGTCTTTGGCACAGCTTCGCGAGCAGCTTCGGCATCTGTTTCGCACGAAGCTGTGCCAAACGGCCTTCCAAAACAGTTGTGCCGGCAAATCACCTCGATATCCCCGACTCTGGAGCAGTTCGGCCAGGGCGAAGCTGCAAAAGGGCACCTTCCCCCGCTTCGCCCTGCCCTTTGCCAAGGCTGCCCCCGCGGGGAGGTGGTGGTCGGCGGTGGCTAGGGACGAGGCGGCGTACCTAGGAGCTCGACGTCACGCCGGTGGTGGAGATGGACCACAGAGGAGGCCGGCGGGCGGTGGCTGCAGCCTGCAGGGCCTCCACGGCCAGCCGGCGAGCTTGCCCGATGGGCGCGGCGTGCGCGGTGGAGAGCTCCATGGCGCGGCTGGCGGGTCGGTGCAGGCAGCGGGGGAGGCGGCCAGCGCACCGGCGGGGGGAGGCGGCGGGCCGACGCAGGAGGCGGGGTGGCTAGTGAAGTGGTGAGAATGAGGATAAGGATAAGGATAAGGTGAGAGGAAAGAAAAAGGAGGGGAAAAAAGAAGGGGAGGGGGAAAGGAAAAAATAATAGGAAAGAAAAAAGGAAAATAGAAAAGGAAATAAAAAAAGAAATGAGGGAAGGGTATTATGGGTATTTCGCCCTCTTATCCATGTGACACAGCTAGGAGAAGCTGTTTTACCAAACGTTTCTCTAAAACTGATTCAGCTTCACCAGCGAATCCGCTTCACCAGCTGAAGCTGCCACAGCCACAGTCGTGCCAAACGCACCCTAATTGTATGCTTCCTGGCTATCCCTTCCATAAACTAAGGTGCACGTAATTCATGAAATAAACCAGCCATACACCATTCTGTGACATGGAGATAAAATTGTTTTCTCAATATAAAAAGATGAAAACATATCAGTAAGTAACCAAACTATATGAATAGTGCAGCAAAAAAATGAATGTCATCCACGTAATCAGCTAATTAGCAATGGTGATGGGTAACCTGTCACACAAAATATCTACTGGCATTGGAAAACTAGTGCGACGCTTTGCAGATAGATGCCTTCCTTGTTCCTTCCCCCCATTAATTTGACATACTTGCATTTTAATTATTAAAAAAGCTTAGATTTATAATGATATGAGATGGTATGCACAATATCTACTATGCAGGTAGTTTTTATCACCCATTCTACTTAATGATAACCCTTAATTGCCTTTATATGTAGGTTATTTCCTGTTATGCATCAACACAATTGTAAAACTCTTCTTTAAAAGGACTCCACAGCAATCCACCCATGTAACTGCAAACTATTTCATGGTACCCTGTTTCACTTGACAAGCACATGCCTTTTCCCGTGACATTAACATCAACATATCACATAATGTAAACAGCAAATTGTTATACAGTACATAAGCCATCAAGAACTGTCATTACTATTATAGTTATCAGTTGTTTTAAGTACAACCCATATGCATTCGCAGATATAACATCACATGCTGATTTAAAATCAATCATCAAATGTAAGCTAATAATTGCAGTTTCCGGTTCTTCAGTAGCAACATGTAATAGATGCTTACCACAGATTGCACCACCCCCAGCAAAGTGGCAATTCAATTACCTGTCATGCAGCGCGAAGAGCACACCATCGGAGGACCTGGAGACATCTACCTCCACACAGTCGACCCGCGCATCCAGAGCCATCCGAAATGCTTCCATCTGAAGCTCCCCGAAGAAACCAAGTCTCATCAGCACATTTACCTCAACTTAAAAAAATGGGGGGAAATTCCCCTGTTAGGAAAGCAGAATCGAAATCACTGGGAGAGCGTCATCTCCCGAGGAAACCCACCGAGTTGGGGAACGCGTTAGTGGAATCGCCGCCGTGCGCGCAAACCATGGGCGGGTTCGTGATCCACCCACACTTCCTCTCCCGCATCTGGAAGACAGCAACCAAAAGGGTTTACCAAACGTGGCACGAAAGGAACGCACTAAAATCAAATCAGTGAAAATCCACAAGCGTCAAAAGGGACCCGGTTCGAGAATCGAGGGGGTGAGGCTTGGGGCACGCACGCGGTGGAAGCGGCGGAGGCGGAGGTGGAAGAAGGCCGGCGGACCGAGGGAGAAGAGCGCGAGGAGGAGGAGCAGGCGGAGGAGACGGCTCGCCGGGAGGAGACGACTGAGGCGCGCGAAGAGGAGGCTCGCCGGCTCGGAGGAGCGCTTGGCGGCGGGGGGGAAGAGGGGGAGTGGCGGCGGCTGCCGCCGGCGCCCGAGGAGCCCTCTCATTCTCTGCGTGCGCTGCGATTCTCCCTGTGCTGTACAGATGCGAAGAAGAAAGTGAACCCAGTTGGGGATGTTGTCCATTAAGCCGGGAGACTAGCCCAGCCCAGCCAGCAATTTAGGCCCATAACAAAATGAGTTTCGAGTTGCTTTGGAATTAATTAGACTCCGACAAGAAAGACCTCATAAGAAAATGAGTTTGGATACTACTGGAGCTTTATTTTTATTTTATTTTTTGAGAAGCATAGCTTTCATTCATTCAACATGGTGATTACAATCACTCTGAAGTGAGGATAACAGAAAGCTAGCATGCAAATTCACATCGACGTCAGATCCATGTATTTTGGAAGAAAACTTAGCCGTGGAGCATACCGACAAGCAAGCATTGGTATAACTAGCGCAATGCCCGTGCGTTGCAACAGGCATAATAAGAATTATAAATGTAAAATGCAGGATATATATTGGAAAAATGAATTGACAAATCAAAACAAAGACATTTATTTTGGTTCCAATCATTTCTTTCTAACTCATAATTTTCAGAAATATGGCATAGATGATTTTGCAACAAAATTTAAATCATAAAAAAACAAAATCATCTGTGGGGATTTTTCTTTACAATCAATTAACACAACAAAAAACAAGACTTACGAGATACAAATGTTGACAATTTTTTAATTATATTATACTAAGAATGTAACAAGTACACTAAAACTATATAGTGGATTAAAAAGGTGTGATTATTCCCCTCCATAGTTATCCCATGCTACTTTACCATGAAAAGAGAATAGCCCTTCCATCACTTGAAGCCATTCTAAATTTTTCTGCACTTGAAGCCACAATGCCAATGCTCTACATTACTTGATAAGTAGATATGCACATTTTCTTATTAACAAAATATTTTCTGAAACATCAGAAGGCGGAGAGCTCATTTTTCACTAGTGGCTAAAAAAACAAACACTAAATCACTGGCAGGGATCAGGCCCAATTGAGAGCAGAGGGGGAATTCATTTGGCCTCACCGTGTAAATTCATTCTTGAAACAAGTTGAATTGTGTTAATAATACAATAACTTTGTTCCATTGATATATTGATTTGAGACTATTTGGTCTTTCATATATTTATGTTTATTATGTTTGCTTCATGGGATTTGATCCAAAGCATACATATCATCAAAAGAGTTATTTTGCGAGAATTGTTGGTACACTAAAACCACCAACCTGCATGTGCATGTTTACAACATCACACGCTTGCTAGATCTTTAAAAGAGGACACGTCAAAGTGGCTTGAGGTTTATAAACGGCATTGGAAGGCACCTTCTTAGGCATAGTTAGGTCAGAGCAAACTCAAGTTCTCTCTGTCGAGCATCACTTTCTCCCTATACCAAATTGCAATGTCATCTTTACTCCTCTGTTTGCACCCTCAACCTATATGCTAAACTCAGATTTGATAAAAAAAACCATTGTATAGATAGCATGGCAACGATGGTTACAAGTATTCAGAAAGTGACGATTATTTAGCACGACATCTAACCCAATCTAATAAGCACGATGGAGTCGTTCACCCAGCCCGCATATTCCATTGAAATCAGATTAATCACCTCTACTTCAAAAACCTCACAGTGGAGCATCTCCACCATGAAGTTGGAGCAGAGTGAAAAAGTGTTTGGCTGTGAGCTCTACTAAGGCACTAAGCCTTGCTGGTTTGAGTTGGAATCACCAAACATTGCGCAGTCATCCTGGTCTACAAACAACCACGCCAACGAGCACCCTGTGAAACAAACCGGTTTTCCGCGGACGGAAACCCGACTCTCTGCACCTCGGTGGTAGTCCCAGGAGGGCTACCACGTGCAATCCCTGTCTCAGCAATACCAAAAATCCATACAGAAAGAATAAAATAGATAGAGTACATCATTTATTTATTACATTAATCAGAGTACATCACTTCAGCACATGTCGGGTACAAGTCCATCAGGACTGAGTCAACCAGAAAGAAAACGTCCAGCAGCGGCTCCATGCAAGCACGGGGAACTCCATATCCGCAGGCATCTCGAGCGTAGAAAGAGCACTAGTCCTCCCATCTGTCGTTGTCGAAATCGTAGTCCGGCTCTGTGTCAGAGACACCAGGATCTACCCGATAAGAGGGTAGGTCATGTCAGCTTCCCAACAAAGAGGAAAAAGCGGTGTATGTTCTACTATGCAGGATATATTCCTACTCTGGATGTAGAAGGCTTAAGCAAAGCAGCGAAGCAACAATCAAGGTAAGCAGAGTTAAGCAGTGAGGTCAACACCTTAGGAAAGCTCACACTTCCGAGGTCCACACCTCTGGGGTCCACACCCCGCTCAAGGATACCACACCAATACACCAAATCACAACCAAGATCCAGCTCCCAACTCTCATCTGCGATGCGGGGCCACCTGCTCCTATCCCCGCATCTCAACGGCCTTAGCCGGGCTCACACACTCGGGGGAGAGAAGAAGCACAAGAAAAGTATATCTAGCCAGAATAACAGATCTCAGGACTGTCCATAACCAGTGGACACAGACTATAGCTATAGGTTTAAACACTCTGCAGAAGTTGTACAACTGTACCCGCCTGAATAGGACCGAAACCGGCCGTCACCGGTTCCAGGCCCTACCATACGGCTGAAGGCCAAGTAAGTGGATAGTACCCTCCTGCGTCTCCGAGCCTGGCTCAGCCTCCGCGGTAGAGCTCATACTGCCCGCGACAGGTCCCTCGAAGTTGTGGAACCCTTCCCCGGCCTCGCCGGGGCGAAGTCTTCTAAGGAGGAAAGAGCCGTCTCCCGACACGATCACACCGATCCGCCTACAGGGTGCTATCCACTATGAGTCTCACCCCGCACCCCCGCCCATAACAATGTGGGCGGTTTGTACGGTAAGAGTCCAAAGAAGCATGGTTAGTCTGAGGATCGGTCCTTAAGGGCCGAGAGCGAGCACTCCCCATCTCCATCCCATACGACACGCCGCTCAAGTTAGAGGCCAGATCGCATCTTCCCGAGGCAGGCGTTCACTAGTAACCAAGCGGCTCGCTCCCGCTGAAATACGTCAAGGAGGTACGCACCCAGAACTCACACTAGAACACACTGAGATCTCCCGCATCTCAGTCCAAACCCAGAGCACCATCCATAGTCAAGCAACAAAAGTATGGATAGTTGGTATATGGGACTAGCTAGGGGTCTATAGCTAGTCCTGAGGTAGGTAAAACAAGGAATCAGGATATCAAATTATCAAGGCAATGCTTAATCAACTGGCTATGCAATTCATCCAAGCAATGCATATAAAGTAAAACACTAGCATCTAAATAACAACATGGGATCTACATGGTTGGGAGTGACATGACACCTTCGTTGGAGCAGACGTTTCCGGAGCAGTGTACTCGGGGTCCTCCGCGTCCTCATGGTCGAAGCTCGGGTCTGTCGCACGAGATTCGACGCGCACGTAAGAAATCGGTACACATCTAAGCAACAACTCCAAATAGAAAACCTCTTTTATGAAATCCCAAAAGAGCTCAAACTACCTACAAATAGCAAGGTTTCAAAATTACGAAATTATAGAAATTAGTTTTGTATTTTTCTGAGCTTCCTATAATTAGTTATGATTTTTCAAAGACTAAAACCATTTATAAATCATTTCTGAAATTACTTTGGAAATAGAAAAAGAATTTTTATTAAAAAGGTCGCTGACGTCAGCAGTCAGCGGTGATGGGCCCTTGATGGGCCGAAAGTGTCACTGGGATGAATGTGGCCCAGTGAGCTTAGCCCAATTGGCCCAGCGGACTAAAGTCCGCCGGACCTCCCTGGATTCCACGTCTAGGGCAGCGGCGAGGCGAGAACGCCGCTACTGGGCCTTGGTGGGTCAAGGCCCATGCGGCGGCCCACTCAGGTTAGAGTTTCCAGCGGCCCACTGATTTCAAAGGTCTTCCCTCGCACCCTGCCGTCCAGGTGTTCGGTGAAATGCCCCGGTCGTCCCGTGTCGACGGCGCGCATGCCAGGCTCCGGCCTCAGCCTCCCCGGCCGGGCGTGACGCAAGCACGATGTCTAGGGCGGCGGCGCGCGCGGTGCGACGTGCGTCTCGGCCGGCCAAAGGCCGGGCCGCGGCGTTGCGCCGAGGTGCGGCCGGCCGGGCTTGCACGCGTGCACGCGCCCTCATGCGCGGCGTGCGACGCATCCACCCGGTGGCCGGGGGGTGTGCTCGACGCCGCCGGTGTGGCGAGGCGCGGCGCACCGCGCCGACACCCCGCATCCTTTCCGCGGCGACGGCGAGCTCGGGACACGAGCCGTCTAGGAGCTCCCGGCACATCGCGGGCGGCCACACGTGCGGCTCGGCTGGCCGGCGGCCAAGCCCGGAGCGCACGGTGGGGTGCACCGGCCGCGCCGTGCCTCGAGCACGCGCGGCCTCGCCATGCCCGCTCGGCTCAACCACCTGGAAGCCGCAGGTGCGGCTCGAGTCGGCGCGACGGCACACCACGTTCCGTGCAGAAAAACCCTCGGCTCGACGGCCGGCATTCACAGAGGCACATCGCACGGCGACGGCGAGCTCAAGAGCATGAATGGCCCAGGAGCTCCAACCCGTCGCGGGGCGGCAGTTCTGCGTCTTGATGGCCAGCACACATGCAGGTCAAGATCCCTAGCGACGCGCCTCAACGTCGCCGCTCCATCACAGTAAAGCATCCAAGGGGGAAGGGAAGGAGAAGATGACCGCGAGGTGCTCACGTCGGGTCGGTGGTGTAGTCGTGGCCGACTCGGTGTAGTCATTCACGTCGGTGATGTAGTCGTTCCCTGTGGTGCGGTGTAGTGGCAGTGTGGCACTCAGCGTCGGCGTCCTTGCTCTGCCTTGGCCTTCTCGCCCGGCGTGGCGCCTTCCTTCTCCCGTGGCAACTGGTCCGGCTCCCCTTGGCCACGAGCGGTCCTCGGTCTTGTCGGCACGGTGCAGCGGAGGCGCGGCGCGATCCTCCCTCTTTTTCTCCCCCTCTCCTCCCCGCTCGGCTGTGGAACAGAGGATTGGGGAAAACCCTAAGTGGTTGGTGGGGAGCCCGCGGGGGGTTCGGCCTGGGTGAAGGCACCGGTCAAGGCGACCCGAGGGCAAAGTAGCCTCGTGCCACGGGATTGGGTGCCCAGGCAGAGGTGGCGACGTGGCCGGCCGGCGGTGGCTGCCACCGCTCCTTTTGCGTCACCGGCAGGGGCAAAAGAGGGAATCCCCCTTGCGGACCGGCCCCCAGATGGGTTGGCTCGGGCGTGGCGCGGCTCGGCGTGCGCGCCGGCCCGCCCCCGGCCGTCCCATCACACGTGCCCGTGCTGGTCAAAGCGACGCGGCTGGCTGCAGACGTGGAAAAGGTGAGGAAGAAGAGAGTCATGTGGCTGACCTATGGGGCCCGAGCGTCAGCGAAAGAGAAGAAAGAAGAAGGGGGCGGCGCAAGCTGGGCTGCGCAGTTGAGCGGCCCGATGGGCTTGCTGGGCTGGGCCAGCAGCGGCTTAGCTGGGTCGGTCGGTTAGCTTCCACGGTTTGAGCCCACAACAGAAGTTAGTGATTAGAAATTATTTGAACATAGGTTTGAAATATTATTTGAATTTGAATCACATTCAAATTCAAACATCACTCATGTAAAATCCAAATGAAACCAAAGAAACTCCAAGTCACTTATTTTACCATAATTTGAATATATATTTTATGAATGGGTTAAATTGGTAGAGAATTTAGGAGAGGGTTAGCAATTTAGTTTGAAAATTGATAGCACTTCAATTCAAACAAAAAGTTTTAAATTTTTGCAAATTTTCACACCTAATTTCTGGTATGTTACACCCTAGTCTTAACTAAAAAGTTTGAGAAACCACCCTTTTACTGGCCAGCAGCCCAGCACCACTTCATTTAATGAATACCGACTACATATTCCATTAAAATCATATTAACAACAGCTAGACACCAAATCAGATTAACAACAGCTGGACACCAAGGAATCATTATCAAATGGAAATAATAATCAAATCTAAGTTCAATTAAAATCAGATTAACAACAGTTGGACACCAAGGAATCATAATCAAATAGAATAATAATCAAATCTAAGTTCATTGAATAATCCAATGTCTCGCTGTTGTTTCCACGTATACAGTTTTTCTCACATATATAGGTTTTTCTTCAGAATTGACAGTATGTACCGAATTGACAGTATCTGAAAGCCTGAGGTAGATCTTCTGGGTTCAGTTACTGTGTGTGTCGGCTTTGGTGGTGCGGGCTTGTATGCAGCCTTGTTGAAATGATCCCAAGGTCTGATGGTCTCCTCGTCACATGCATCCTCTGCGGTGGAGTCTGCAGCTGCCAGTTGGCCTGATGAGCAGCCCTTTGCTTGTGCAGGCGCGACCTACAGCGTGGTGAAGCAGGCGGTTTCGTTGACGCCTTCGCCTTCCTTTGATTCCTCACCGCCTCCATTCTACTGCTCAAACCCTCTCTCCACAAGCTGCTCCTCTGCCCCTCCCTCCATAGGATGCTGGCTGCTGCGCTAAGTCTCCTTTCCCAAGCTCCTGCACGGAGAATCTTTCCGGCGGGGGGCTCCTCCTCTCCCAGGCCCGGCGGGGCCTCCCCCTCCCCCTCCTCCTCCAGGCCGCTCTCCGTTCCCCGGCAGGCTTCGCGACGCATGGAGATCGAGGGAGACGCACAGACGACGCTTGGGGGACGGACTCAGGGGCTCGGGGCTTGGGCGGATGAGGGAGCAAGTGATGGGTTAAGGGGTGGAGGGGGGTGAACGACACCATGGTGCTTAATAGATTGGTATAGATTGCAAGGAATCATCTAGGTGAAGTAATTTTCACGGCATGGAAGGCTTTGTCCCGATGTGTTAGTGCGGCGGAAGCAGAAGCTATGGCATGTGCAGAGGGCGCTCAGCTTGCTGCACAATAGGCTCAGGGTCCTGTGATTTTTGAGACTGATTGTGCCAGAGTTTGCAAGGCCATGAGTAGTAAGGAGGATAGATCGGATTTTAGCTTTGTCATCTTAGAAGCTAAGGAGCACGCCCAGGCTCTGGATGAGTGGCGTGTGTCCCAGGTTAAAAGAGAGTGTAATCTTATTGCCCACGAACTTGCTCAGTTAGCTAGGCGTGAGTCTGACTCTATGATTTGGTTGGCTCGTGTGCCCAGATGCGTCACAGACCTAGTCATTTCAGATTGTAACTCCATCTTTGCCTAGTTAATAAAGCTCTCTTTTGCCCGCAAAAAACTTAGCCCTTTTTTGCATTCGAAGTTCATGAAATCCAATAGGTCTATAAGAAGAAAGCACCCAAAACTAGTACCAATAAATATGTACTTCTTACTTATGAGGCATACAGTAGCACTGCGTAAAACTAATGAACAACCCCATTATATCATAACAACATCAGCGATGTTGTCAGGTATGATCACAATGCCAATGACACAAAGGCATTTAATCACATTTCAGTTTCATTGCAAATACAATCCCATGACGGGTGGGGCTGGAGCCCCCCCCCCCCTCCCCCACACACCCCCCACCCCCGGCCCGTCGGTGCCCCCATAGAGCCCCCTAGGGTGCAGATGGAAGATGAAGAGGGAAGAAATGGTTGCATTGGATGTCATCTGTTTTCTCTTCATGGACTTCAGTTGTTCTTCTTAATGGGGTTCCTGGTAAAACATTCCACTGCAGGAGAGGTGTCAGACAAGGAGATCCATTTTCCCCTTTACTTTTTGTTCTTGCAGCTGACTTTTTGCAAACACTCATCAACAAAGCCAAGGACATGAATTTGCTGAAGCTACCCATCCCTCTGGAGTTTACTTCAGACTTCCCTATCATCCAATATGCAGATGAAACCCTCATTATCATGGAGGGTTTTGCTCGGTAGCTCACCTTTTTGAAGAGCCTCTTGCAGACTTTTGCCACCTCATCAGGCCTCAGAGTTAATTATTCTAAATCCATGATGGTTCCAATTAATATAGAGGATCAGAAATGGAAATCTTGGCCAACACACTGGGGTGCTCGATTGGTTCAATGCATTTCACTTATTTAGGCCTGCCCCTTGGGATAACAAAACCTAAAGTGATTGACTTCCTACCTCTGATATCAAAATGTGAAAGGAGACTTGCCTGTACTTCTATGTTCTTATCACAAGTTGGCAGATTACAGATGACAAACATTGTTTTCACTTCTTTGTCAACTTTTAACCACCGCACCTTTAAGCTTCACAAGATAGTCATCAAACAAATTGACAAGTATAGAAAAATTGTTTGTGGAGAAGGACTGATGTTAATGTCAAAACACCACCCAATGCAGCTTGAGAAATGGTTTGTTTGCCTAAAAAAGAGGGTGGATTAGGTGATCTACAGTTAGAAACACACAATGAAGCATTAATGACGAAAAAAATTCACAAATTCTTTAATAAGGCAGAGGTTTCTTGAGTTCAACTTGTCTGGGAAAAATATTACAGTAATGGCAAGTTGCAAAATCACACTTTGAAGGGTTCTTTTTGGTGGCGAGACAATCTAAGATTGCTACAAAAATTCAAAGGCCTTACCTTTGTCTTAGTCCACAAAGGTGACACTTGCTTTCTGTGGCATGATCTTTGGGGGGGTCCACTCGCAGTCAAGGCCTACCCCAGCTTTTCTCTTTTGCTAGGCAGAAGAATGTCACAGTCTCGAGAGCACTGGCCACTGAGGAGTTGTCACAACTCTTCACCTTGCCACTTTCAGAGGAAGCTTTTCAACAACTTCTAGCTCTTGCTAGTGATCTTAATGACATACATGACATGGATGCAGATGATGTATGGAGTTACATCTAGGGTTCTCCAATTTTCTCCTCGGTTAAAGCATAAGCATACACACAGTTGATTGGCCCAAGGCAAGTTCACCCATTCTACTCTTGGCTTTGGAAAGCTTCAGCTTAGAAAAAACACAAAGTCTTTTTTTGGCTACTGTTGAAGGATCGTTTGAGCACACAAAACATTTTAAAGAGGAAAAACAGAGTGCCGCCTTCATATAATTGTGTTCTTTGCAACCTACAAGTTGAAGAAACTCTAGAACATCTCTTCCTCATGTGCCCCTTTGCTTTGGACTATTAAGATTTGATTCATCTTTTAATCTCCTTGGGAGCACCCTATGATATTCTCTGCTCCTTTAAAGATCAACTACAAGTGAACTTCTTCATGGATATCATTATTCTGATGTGTTGGACCATTTGGATGGCGTGAAATGATTTGATCTTCAGAGGACAGAAAGCATCTCTACAAGCCGCGGCACAGAGGTTCAAATCTGAATTTGCTCTAGTTATTCTACAAGCAAAAACTTCTAGGAAGCAAAGTATGACTACATGGATAGAGTCAGTCATGTAATAGCAATTTCCTTTCTGTCCTTTTTTGTTTGTTGATGTAATTCGATTCTGCACTTTTTTGTTCTTTTCAATATATAATCAATAGGGGTCTTGCCCCCTCCTGTTTCATAAAAAAAGGTGGGCAGGAGGAGGAAGAAGGCAGCAGGAGCTCCCCTAGGCGCTGCTGCTGGCTTGGCCACTGCATGGTATGCTCTACTGACATGGAAAGTGGAAACATTGGAGCACAACACGCACATGCATTTTCAAATTGGATCGACAATTACGAATTCATTCATGACAAGATGTCATACGATAATCGTTATGCATTACCATTACAACAAAACTGATGGAACACCACAAAGAACTAGAAATTGCACACATCTTCAGCAATTGAAGCACCTGCGATTTTACCTCTGAATATTGTGGTCAAAAACTTATTTTTTAGATTATGTGAATCGTGATTTGTTAGTGTTGTGAATCTTGTAAACTTTGTGGTGTGATTTTGAGTTGTAAATCTTGTGACTTGAAGATGAGATGACATGAAAAGGAAAAGAAAAGAAAAGATAAAAGAAAAGAGAAGAAAGATAAAAGAAAAGAAAAGAAAAGAAAAGGAGGAACTAACTGTAGGTGGTGGGCACCCTTTAGTACCTAATTGGGAGAACACCCAATACTAAAGAACCCATTAGTACTGTTGACGCTTTTCTTGGTCGAACGCACGAATGAGCTAGATCGCGCGGTCGTCAGAAATCCACTCACCGAACCTCCCAGCACGGGCCGGTCTAACCGCCTGGGACAGGAGGCACGTCGAAAACCTAGATTCGCTGCTCCGGGAGGGACCCCGTCGGGAACAGTGCGCCAAGGGTTGTCCTGAGATCGGCAGGCCACTCAGAACTCCCTCAACCGCCGTGGAGACGAAGGAGGAGAGCAATGGAGGTTGGAAAAGTTAGGGTTTTGAGAAAATAAGATAAAATTGATAATGATGATTGGATGATAGGTCTCAATCGGCCACGACCCTTTATATTTATAGGGTGGGAGGTCTTGCCCTGCAAATAGTACTTTACCACTCGGAATCAAGCTAAACTCCTAACTCTACCCGAAATCGGGGTGACCCGGTTAGACCGCCCCCTGGGGCGGTTAGACCGCCTGGCTCTTTTGTGCCAGACCGGCTACAGGACACCCGGTCAGACCGCCCCTGGGACTCGGTCTAACTGGCCTGCCTGGCCCGAGTCGGCTTTTGCCAATTTTGGGTGTCAACACATGCCCCCCTATTTTTTAGTAAAGCTTGCATGCTAAAAAGGACGAAAAAGCTGTTGTTGGCCATTTTTATGCTAAGGGTGATTTTCATAGAAACCGGTCATGAATCTTCAAGCATCTTGCCATACACTTGGATAGAACTTCTTTAAATATCTCCCATTAAGCGCCTTGGGCAGCTGCTGTCCTTGCAAAGATTCCACCATATAAGAATTTCCGTAGCAAACTTTCACAACCTTGTATGGACCTTCCCAACTTGGAGACCATTTACCAAACTTGTTGCTCTTGGATCCTATAGGCAAAATAGTTTTCCAAACCAAATCCCCTACTTGAAAAGACTTAGCTTTTACCCTTTTATTATAAGCTCTAGCCACTCGCCTTTTATCCTTCTCAATTGCTTCCAAAGCTTCCAAACGCTTATCGGTCACTTCATCAATGTTATCCACCATCAAAGCATGATATGTATCAACACTAATATCATTTTGCTTTGCAAGTCTATATGCGCCCAGATTTACCTCAATGGGTAAAACGACCTCTTGACCATATACATGCTCAAAAGGAGTAACTCTAGTAGCCCCATGTCTAGAGATGCGATGAGCCCACAAAGTTTAATACTTCATGCCATCTTTTAGGATTGTCTTCTATCTTCTTCTTAATGAGCTTAACTAGAATTTTATTACTAGACTCGGCTTGGCCATTAGCTTGAGCATAATATGGAGATAAATTGAGCAACTTAATACCATAGGAATTGACAAAATCACACACCTCTTTAGCCATAAATGAAGTACCTTGATCCATAGTTAAAGTTTGTGGAATGCCAAATCTATGTATGGTATACTCCGTGATAAACCCAATTACCTCCTTGTGTGTCATGTTCTAGAGAGGAATTGCTTTAGTCCACTTGGTAAAATAATCATTTGCCACAATCACAAAGCAATGTCCTTTGGTCGACGGAGGATGTATCTTGCCAGTGAAATCGAATACCCAGCCTCTGAATGGCCAAGGCTTGATAATTAGATGCAACAATGCAGCGGGCACCAACTGAACATCCCCGTGCTTTTGACACTCTTCACATCCTTTGTAGTATCTAAAGCAATTGGCTATCATAGTAGGCCAATAAAAGCAAGCCCGCCTCAGAAGCCACTTCACTTAGGAGCTGATTGATGAGTACCACAAATTCCCTCATGTACCTCTGCCATAGCTAGCCTTGCTTGATCAGGACCTAAACACTTCTGTCGGTGCGAAATGTAGTCCCGACACTAACTAGTAATGAGTGCTGAGATCTTCCTCTCGATGGGCCGGTGCTAGCAACTAATGGCACTGGGTTTATCATGGTTCCGGCCAGGGCCGTACATCCAGCAGTGGTGTGCTCGGGGCACTATATTGCTTTGCACCGTGGTGCTCGTAGAGGGGGGCTACAAGCATGGCGGGAGAGGAGGCCTGGCCTCCAAGTCC
Source organism: Cenchrus americanus (assembly GCA_947561735.1). Taxonomy (NCBI): domain Eukaryota; kingdom Viridiplantae; phylum Streptophyta; class Magnoliopsida; order Poales; family Poaceae; genus Cenchrus; species Cenchrus americanus. The sequence goes on from OX387242.1 coordinate 179,524,524, forward strand.
CAGAGGTATTGATTGAGGCAAGTGCCAATATCATGGTGAAGGCGGAGAGCGCGTGAATGATCGCTGTCCATCGTCACGTCCCCCCGCGGCTGGGGGACTGCCTCTCCTTTTATAGGCCAAGGAGGGAGCAGTTTACATGTGTGCCACACTATTCTCCTACGTGTGGAGGCGTGGCAAGCAGTGCCATGGAGTTGACGACCGTCCTGGCGAATCCCGCTCCTGTTGGGGCGTCGTGGCGTGTCCTGTGCCCGTACAGGGACGACTTCGAGGGTAGTGGCGTAGAGGTTGGCTGTCCGGCCAACGCCCACGGGCCGGTTCGAGGGCGCCGTCAACGGGGGTCCATACGAGGCACAGCGGCAGGCATGGCGATGTCCCGTCCCTGTGTGCTCCAACAGCGTCGGGGATGTCGTCGCAGTACCCGGCGTGGCGCTGCAGTAGCAGGGATGGACGCACAGGACTGACAACGACGGGGATGGCCGCTCCTACCGGCCCGACGTCACAGCACAGCCCTGTGTAGTAACGGGAAAAGCATTCGAGGGTTCCGCCAGCCCCCTTCGAGGGCTCGGTGCGTTAGCCGTACAGAAGCAGGCGGCACAGTGTCACGGAGCTGACACTGGCCTCACCACACAGTGTTACACAGTGGCGGGGATGGCCTTCCCCAGGGAGTCAGTGGAACAGCGCTGGAGCGTGATTCACACGCGCGTCAGGGTCATTAAATGCCCGTACACGTGAGCAGGAGCGGGAGCGACATGCGTGAGGGGGGCCCTCGAGCGAGGCGGACCTCGCCCAAGGAAGCGTAGCCCTCGAGCGAGGTGGACCTCGCCCGAGGGGGCGTTCAGCCCTCGAGCGAGGCGGACCTCGCTCGAGGGGGTGTTCCGCTGTGCTGCCCTAGCGGGCCGCGGGGGCCACTAGGACTGTGATCGTGTCGTGCACGTGTTTTAGGCTTGTGAGTTGATCCGTGATTTGTGTTTTTTCGTGGGTTTTAAGCGGGTTTCCCCAGGTTATTTAGGGGACCCTTATGGCTGTCCCCGACAGTAGCCCCCGAGCATCTACGGGTGTACCCATCAGGATCCCGTAGTTGCTGACGCTAGCTGATGGGACGTTCTTCCCTCCCGGTTGCTAATGCTGTTCCGTGGGGTCGCGTCAGCGGACCCACAGGTCTAGCCCCCGAAGCCCTGCAGGAGCGTGAGTGCACCTGCAGGGGTTTTTTCACGAGTCTTTACTAGAGCGGGGGGTATTTATTTCAACTGGCATCAGCGATGTTCCAGTCGGTCTCGGTCACACGCACATGGCTGGCATTGGCTGCGTCCGGTGCATCCCAGGAGGTGTAGCCGTGCGTCGAACCCCCGAGCCTGGGCCCATTTGAGGCGATCGGGGTGAGCTCTCCAACTTGTTATGAACGCGCCCTCGCCGTCCCTTCGCGGGGCGGAGGGTGAGGTTCCGCAACCCCCATCGATCGGGTCGCGGATTGCGGATTCCTCGTCGAGCTGCTATCGGGTGATTTAAGTGGACGCCCATGCCCCGTTCGATAAGGGTTGGCTCGTGGTCTGGAGACTCGTCCATGAAAGCGGTCGCGCGGGTTTGCTAGGTCGGGCTCGGTCCCATTCGCTAGGGACCGAGGGCGCAGAAGCTCTCCCTCGATGGGATCCCCCCGACGAGCTGCCCTCGCTGGCTCTTAAATACGACACGTGGGGCGCCCTCGAGCTGGTGGGCTTGGGGATAGGCTCGAATGCGCGCGCCCTCGTCGTCCCTGACTCTGTCGATCTGGGGCACCTGTTCGCACCCTTCGAGGGTCAGGTTTCGAACCCCTGATCAGTAGGGCCACTGCGGAGCAGCAGCTGAGTGCTCCCGACTTTTTGCATCTGCGAGATTCGAGGGCTCGGGATTAGACCGGCCCACGAGTCGCTGATCAGTAATCCTCGCGAGTCGAGGTTACCTGTGGTGCCCACTCTCGCAGAGCGGGCTTCGAGACCACTGGTTGGTAATCGCACCCTTCAAGGGTCGGGTTTTCGAGCCTCGCACTCAGGCCGCTTGAGGGTCGTCCTTACTTGGTAAGGGACTGGGCCATTTAATGCCCACAGTCGTGGCCACAGTTATGCGCTGTGGGCGCGCCTTTTCAGGCGCTGCGGCCGCGCGCGTAGTGGGCGACGTGGGCGGGCGGACGTGACGGCTGCGCCGCGCTCCGGTCGTGGCGGGCCCCGCTTGTCAGTGACGGGGCTCCTCACCTGCAGTTAATGCGCGCAGAGCGTGCGATTCGGGGAGCGTGGCTCCATGGATCTATAAATCCAAGAGGATGGGTGGGAGACCCCCTTACCTCAACACTTAGCGTCTGTTGCTCCCGCTTTCTTTGCCTTCATTCCAGAGCACCGCGCGCCCCGTCTCTTCCGCCCAGCGTTCGCTTCGTCTCCACGCCCCTTCACTTTATCCTCATGCCCCCCCGCAGTCCATCACCGTGATCGACCCGTTGTCGTGGCCGTGCTTGGCGGCGACGAGGTTGGCCCTGAGCGAGCTGGTGAATGCCGACCAGCTGGCAGTGAACGAGGACGGGCAGCTGTTGACGGTGAAATTCCGTCAACCTAGCCATGAGTTTACTTTCGGTGTTGGCATGACTTTTGTGTCTTATCCATTGGTACTAACCCCCGGGGTATAACAAGTTCACTTGTGCATGTCGGTTTTGGAGTTTAGTGTTTATGCAGGGTTTTAGCGTTGAAAGCAAGACTTCCGGGATAAGTTCATTAAGCACCTCATGACAAGACCTTGAAGCCCGGTACAAGTCAAGCAATGAAGTGAACACGACTCCAAGAAGCCCAAGGACCCAACCCGAGAAGGTGGAAAACTCCGAGGACCTAGCCAGAAAAGTGCTGAATCTTGCGAGATAAGGAGCTTCGTCCAATTCGGAGAGAAATTGATGACAAGGGCCCACATGCAAAAGTGGAAAGGATCTAGAAGACTCGGGAAGCAACACCGGGCAAAGGAGGTCGTGGATTGGGCCGAAATTGGCCCAGGCCGACCGGTCCAGCCTGTTTCGAGGCCCAGTCGGCCCCCTTTGACCAAGATGCGTCTCGAGCTATTTATAGCCCCCTGACCAAGAGCCACGCATCAATCAATTCGTCATCCACCGCCGAGGAGCAGAGAAGCTTGAGGGACACCATCTCGGAGATGAGGGTCGTGCTAGTTGTCTAGGGTCTCCCTAGCCGACGTGGGAACCTTGCATGGAAGACCACGTCGGAGCTCCGGAGCAAGGATCAAGATCGAGGTAGGATCCCGGTGGTGATCTTGTTCATGTAATCATTCATGGTGAACTCTTTAAGTGAATTCGATTTCTAGCGATCAAGTGCCTTCTCGATGATTTTGTTTTCTTCTTGGTTTTGCTTCTTCCCCAATCTGTACTTAAGATAGATTGCTTAGGGTGCTCTTGTAGCCGCTGTGACTAGAGGTGCATACCGGACCGACCAAGTGATTTCAACTTGTTCTTATCGAACTCGCCCTAGACTACCCGCACGAATAGGAATACGTTGTGACAGAACGGGGGTTCTGAAAGGCGGGCGTTTTCGGAATCGGACCGGAGACCACGGTTTAAAGATGCTTTTAATGAGATTCGCTTTTCTATCTTCATATATCTTATTTGGAGCTACAACATAAGCATGGTCTAGATTCTCTAGATCGGTTATCTCTTGCTTTCTCTTGCTACCTCTTTAGTAGATTGGATTAGATGTGTTTACTTGATGATATCTTAGATTAGATGCAACTTAGTTCTTCATAAGATAGCTTTCCTCGCTTTAGTAGATTGAATCCTTGCGTTGCACATTGTTCCACGGATTCGATACCTTGGGTTCACCACTCGAGGGAAGAAGGGTCCCTTGACTACGACGGTGGATTTGTCCGCTTGCAAATCCATGTGAACTTTGATACGATAATCTACCGTCAACAAGCCCCTTTTTCTAGCGCCGTTGCCGGGGAACAAGCAGTCAAGATCCAATCTAGTATCGCTTATTTTTCAGTTTTTCTTTTGATTGTCTTTTGCATCTCTTAAGTTTGATCATCCTCAAAACGAAAAAAATCAATCTAATCTAGTTTTGATTAACCCTAATTTTTCTTTTTTTTAGGTTTTTGTTTATGGTAACCCTAACCGGAGATGGTTGGCTACCTCTCCAAGAAACCCAAACTTTCTTTTGTGGATGATCCAGGAAAAATTTACAGGCAAAGGAGACGTGCAACACAAGCTAAAGGGGTGGAAACCCTAGATCCAAAAGCTAAAGTCGAAGGACCGTCGGAATCTCCAAGGGAATCACCACCTCCAAGTCCAAAGGAAGATCAACCTCAATCACCACCCATGGGAGAACAACCACAACCCAAGCACGAGCTATGCACCCCGGACATTGTTGATCTACCTATCATAAACCTTCAAGACGCCAGAAGGCCATTCAAGATCAAGGTCTCAACTATCCGCATGACGATTGCGAGAGCTTTGGAGCGTTTCAATGAATACATACGAGCCGGATTCCTTGAGTGGCATATCGGTTTACTTAAGAGGAGGATGGAGATAGAGAAAGAAGCTCAACACCTAAAGGCTGCCGAAGCAAGATCCACATGCAAGGAGTGTGAGGAGTACAGCCATGTCCAAGATCAACAAGGACGTCGTCACTAAGTTCGCTATGGAGAAAATATTGAAGAATTTAGATGGAAAGGTGACGAAGGTCGGAAGCTCTATAGGTGAAGTGTTCATCATGATGAAGATGCCAGAGATGCAAGTGGGACAACTTGCCGGACAACCGATGGGTGACAAAGAAGAATTTTCGAGACAACCCCAATGTCCCAAGACGGCGAAGGCTACTCAAACTTATTCGGGAGAGATGGAGGATGACACTAAGGAGACAATGAAGATCACAACCGAAGGACCAGAGTTTGAGATGCCGAGCCACTACATGAAGGAAGTTGTTGCATCTGTCAAGACCAAAAGACAAAGCCAGCCTGTGAAGACCAAAAATATGACTAAGCCGAAGAATAGGCCTGTGCCCAAGATGGTGCGGAAGTGGGTACCCAAGATTGCAAAACCCACAAAGAGTGTTGATCCGAGGTAATCAAGTGAAGAAGTCTAGCCATGGACTATAAATGAAGCGCTAGGCGGGAGGCAACCCGTTTCGTCGAGTCAAGAATAAGGTACCGGGAGGACAACCCGATTCCAGGTTTTTCGAGTCTTTTCAAGTAATTTAGTTCTTAATTTTACTATGCAAGACATTAGACTTAGAATGGTTGAATAATATTAGAGATATAATTCTTGGTTGAATATTTTGTTTTGATCATAAACCCTTTACATGAACCATCCTATGTGTTTGTTTGCTTCTTTTCGAGAAACCAAAACCAAATAAATTCAGAACCTATCTCAACCATTCATACTCTTTATGATTTTGTGGTTGACTTGTTTTTCATGCTAAAAACACACGAGTAGAGCCACAACTTGTATCTAGATGTTATTTAAATTTCAGCACGTGGTAGGACTCGCGTGAACCTAGAAACTTGACTTTTGGTTGATTTAAAAATCCATATCCTTGGTTTCTCTAAGATTAGAATTTTTCTAAGCCTCATTTAATTTTATTTCATTCAAAATCTCTCTTATCTAATCAAAATTAGAACCTGAACCTATGCCCCCATGATCAAGCCGGGAAAAGCTTGCTCTCAACTAATGGAAGAAAACAATACCGGTGAAGACCAACATAAAAGTAGTCGGAAAAATTTTTCGACTTACATTTGTTTTTAATGCTTTAAAAACTCCTCTAAATTTATATTTAAACTCATTAATAGCTTTGATTTTATTTTTTATTTTCGAAATTAGAGGAGTACTTAGCATTAAAACATGCTTAGAGGGAGGCAATCTAGTTAACCTAACCATACATGCACCATGATACATCATGGGATGCCCCTTTAACATCTTATCAAACCACATGCAAGGACAAGCATGGGGGCAGCCAAGGCTTTGTTTTGTAGGAATATCATGGAGGCATGTGAGGCAAGGGAGTATGGAAGTGAGTCAAAGCAAAAACATCAAGTGGAAGGAATAATAATGCAAGCGAAGGAGTGGACGAGAACATTTGGAAGGTGCACGCGGTCACGAAGCAACATGAATGCACTAGAGAAGAACCGAGCCAAGAGGAGGAGAGAGGTAAGTCTCCCATCCAGCTCTTTGTTCGTGTGCTCTAGTTTGTAGTCCGGAACCACCTTAGACTTAGCCATCCACCCCGTTTGTTTCGTGCAACAAATCACATCCTAATTCCACTCAAAGTCCAGACTCCAAAATAATATTTGTGTACCTTGTTACTGGTTGAAAACCCCGGATATATATTTGTGAGGGAGAGTGCTGCAATCATGGAAGAAACCTACAAGCTTTTTCACCAAAGAAGAAGGGATCATCATCGTCTAAGCCATCATCGACAACCTCTTCGAGGAGGCGCTCGGTTTCCGAGTCTCCTCGGAGTATGGAGGAGGACATGACACCGCCGAGGAGGAACCACACTCTTCTACTCGGTGGCATGAGGGCCACATGAAACTCGTTTATGCGGTTCACCATACCTCAAGGACATATGGAGGAGCCGCCCGTCCGACCTCGCCACTCGACACGATCATCCGCTCCACCTCCATACGCTCCGCGGTATTCCGAGGGGTTTGTCATCATGACGGAGGAGGAGGAGAAGAAGCTCACTCGCCTTGAGTAGAGGCTTATAGCGAACGTCGACTTCGACGACCAAGCTCTCCACATATTGGGTTTTCATATGGGACACCGAGGTTGGGTGCAATTCTCTAACGGAGTGTCGGCAAACACCCACAAGGAATTGGCCTATGAAATTCTCATGACCATGGTGCATATCCTTGATGTAGGAGTGTTGAGTCTCATTCCGTTTGGAGGGAGCCCACAAGTGGAGAAGAAGGAAGACACCGTCGGAAGGATAACCGTGATCAATGGTGCTATGTCTAGCACCTTGATGGGTTAATCTCCTTCATCCATGGGTTGTAATCGATCTTGAGATGTAATCATACTTTGTTGGATTATCTATCTATCATCTTGTGTTGAATATACTTTGTTGCTTAAGGTTAGCTACCATGCCATAAAGGGAGTAGATCTCCAATGCTTCATTGGATCCATTCAATACGCCGTGTCCATCATAGGTCTAGTCATGAATACCTTCGCGTAATGAGTACGAGAGGAGGGAAAGCGTGAAACCGTGGTCACAACCCCCGATAGATTAGATTGGTTTTCATGTTGAAAATGATTGCATGTTCTAGTATCGTAGACTCATGAGCGAGTGTCTCCTATCTTAATTGAACAAGCAGTTCCTTATGTATTAGGGAATAGCTCGGTTTTCAAAAGGGAGCCCCAAAACAAGTGGATGTGCATGAAGGCACATGGAAGGTTTTTGGAGTATGATCGCGGGAGAAGACCATCAACGAAGAAATACTATCCGGAACCCCATCATCCAAGTGTTTCACTGCAAAAGGATTTGGGGAGAATGAGAGAAACAAAGGTAACTGACACGGAGTTGAGTTGGCTTTACTCGGCTTTGATTGCCAGGCAGCCAATCAACCCCACTCACCTATGATCAACCAGTGGTGTTGTGAGCAACATCGAGTTCGGGAGATGTTGGTTCGGGGTGTTACCTCTCTATGTTGGCTATCTCTTTGAGACCGAGTATTACAAGGAACCTGAATCATCTCCTACCCAGGACTTCCCTAGATTGAATATATGAAGCAAGGCAAAAATATAAGTGGAGATGAGAGAGGAGGCTTCAAAGTGGCCAAAGTAAACCTACCTCTTCCGGATGAAAGATTAAGACTTTCTCTTGAGGGGAAAGAAGATTGGTTAGAGGAAGGAATTCTTGTGCCGGCGAAGAAAAATAAAAGAGAAGGATTATAGGAGAAGGATCTTCAATGGCCCAAGAAGGAGGTGCACAACAAAATTATGTGCAACCATCTGGAGGAATTCCGGCGCCGCCAAGTTACTACGGTGGTGTACCAATGCAAGCATGGGGGAGTGGTGCAGCCATGCCCCCACCAAATTTTGCGGTGCCCAACGTAGCCTTTGCGGAGCCATATGCACACCTTCCTCAACCACAACAAAATGTGGCCATCATTGGAGGATCGCTGTGAGGAACATGCAAATTATTGCAGCCATCCTAAACAATGCAAACCAAATGGGTGAAGGTAATGCAAACATCTCTTATGAAATTTGACACCTTCACTTAGCACCGTCATACAATTCATAGGAGGAGCGATGCAATCCTATTATGAGCAAGGGTGCAGCAACCAAGACTATCAATATCAACCGCCGGCGGAAGATTAGAGAGAGGAGGAGCTTTAGTTATCTTTCCTCTACCCCCTTTTCTTTAATTTTCAGCTTGTATGCGCCTATGTATGTGTTGACGGTGAAAATCCGTCAACCTAGCCATGAGTTTACCTTCGGTGCTGGCATAAGTTCTATACCTATCCATTGGTACTAACCCCCGTGGTATAACAAGTTCACTTGTGCATGTCGATTTTGGAGTTTAGTGTTTATGCAGGGTTTTAGCGTTGAAAGCAAGACTTCCGGGATAAGTTCATCAAGCACCTTGTGACAAGACCTTGAAGACCGTACAAGTCATGCAATGAAGCAAACTTGACTCCAAGAAGCCAGGGACTCAACCCGAGAAGATGACAAACTCTGAGGACCTAACCAGAAAAGTGCCGAATCTTGTGAGACAAGGAGCTACATCCAACTCGGAGAGAAACTAACGACAAGGGCCTACATGCAGAAGGGGGACGCATCTAGAAGACTCAGGAACTGACACCACGCGAAGGAGGCCAGGAACTGGGCCTGGATGGGCCCAGGCCGGCTGGCCCAGCCCAGTCCAGGGCCCAATTCCCCCCTCCTTTGACCTAGCCACCATTCGGGCTATTTATAGCCCCGGGGTCGAGAGCCACACAGGATTCAATTCGTCATCGGCCGCCGAGGAGCAGAGAAGAGAGGGACACCATCCCGGAGAGGAGAGGGTCGAGCTAGTTGACTAGGGTCTCCCTAGCCGACGTGGGAACCTTGCACAGAAGACCACGTTGGAGTTCCCGGAGCTAGAAGCAAGATCAAGGTAGGATCCTGGTGGTGATCTTGTTTATGTATCATTGTCATAGTTGAATTATCAAGTTGAATCTATTTCTAGCGATCAAGTGTTTCTTCGATGATTTCGTTTTTCGATCGGCTTTGCTTATTCTAGATCTATTCTCGAGATAGATCACATAGGGTGTTCTTGTAGCCGCGGTGACTAGAGGTACACGCCGGATCTTCCGAAAGAACTCGACTTGTCCTTGGACTCGCCCTAGACTACCCGCATGAGTAGGGTTCCGAAAGGCGGATGTTTTCAGAGTCGGACGATAAACCACGATTTAAAGAGGCTTCTAATAAGATTCGATTTGCTACTTCTTCTCTTGCTTGGAACTTCAACAAAAGGCTCAACCCGATCTCTCTAGATCGGTTTATCTACCCTATCTTTCTTTGTTATCTCCGGCCTTTAGTAGATTAGATTAGTTTTGTGTTCTTTATCTAGATGCATTAGGGTTTCTCTTTACCGAAGATTGAAGTTACTTGGCTTTACTAGATCATCTTTTGCGTCACACATTTGTTCCACGGATTCGATACCTTGGGTTCACCACTCGAGGGAAGAAGGGTCCCTTGACTACGATGGGAGACTTGTCCGCTTGCAAGTCTAAACGAACTTTGATACAACTATTAACCGTCAACAAGCCCCTTTTTCCTCGGCGCGCGTTGCTAGGAACAAGTGATCAAGATTTGATCTTTTATTGCTTTTTTGTGATTTTCAGTTTTATTTTAGTTTTTCTTTTTGCATCTACTAAACTTTGACAATCCTCAAAATAAATCTAATCTAGTTTGTCTAACCCTAGTTTTCATAGATTTATTTTTTGCTTTCTAGTTTTTGCATATTTTGTTTATTGCTAACCCTAACAGGAGATGGACGGCCACCTCTCCAACAAACCCAATAATTTTGTGGATGATCCAAAAAAACTTTACAGGCTAAGGAGACGTGAAGCACATCAAGCTAAACAGCTGGATTTTGTAGATTCGAAGTAGGAAAACAAAGAATCGAAGGAATCTCCGAAGAATTCACCACCTCAAAGTCCTCGGGAGAATCGACTTCCACCGATGGGTGATCAACCGCAAGAGCGCAAGATCGGGGAGCTATGCACCCCGGACATCATCGACCTACCAATCTTGAACCTTGAGGAGATCGGAAGACCGTTCGAGATCAAGACCTCAACTATCTGCATGGTGCAACATTCACCCTTCACCGATAAAGAGGATCCGAACCTTCACCTCCAAGCATTTATTCAACTATGTCAAACTTTCAACATGGATGGGGTGACTCAAGATCAAATGAGGGCAAGGCTTTTTCTGTTCTCACTACTCGGGAAGGCTTTGCAATGGTTCCACTCTCAATCGGCGGAGACGGTGCAAAATTGGAACACGTTGATGAAGGCTTTCATGAAGGAATACTACTCGCTGTGTAAAACTCAAAGCTTGCGTAATAAGATTGCCACCTTTGTTCAATATCCTACAGAAACTATCTCGGAGGCATTCGAGCGCTTCAACGAGTACACTCGGGCGGTTCCACATCACAAGTTCCCGAAGGAAGACCTCGTGCAAAAGTTTTATCAAGGACTCACCATGGCGTCAAGGACGATCATCAATGCATCGGCGGGGGGATCTATCATCGAGCTTACACCGACGGAAGCTTTCACTCTATTCAAGAAGGTCGCAGATAATGACACATGGGCGTCATCCGGGCGCCTACATTCGGTCCAACCCACGGGGAACGTCAAAGGAGTCTTGCAAGTGGAGAAGGAGAACATACTTGAAGGCAAGATTGATTCACTCATGAGGAGATTGGAGAAGATGGAGATAGAAAAGAAAGAGGCTCAAGACTTGAAGGCCGCCGAAGCAAGATCCACATGCGAAGAATGTGGAGAGTATGGCCATGTCCGCCAAGATTGTCCGGAGGAAGCCAAAGTGCTCGACTACATGAGGAAGGGAGAATTGCCGAACTTCCACTACGGGCAAGGTAGACCTCAATTTGATGCAAGCTTATCCATTCCGAATTAGGTTCCACTTTGTATACAATTGAAGGAATTCATGGACGAGCAAGCCAAGATCAACAAGGACACCGTCACCAAGTTCAAGGCCATAGAGAAGGTGTTGGAGAACATCGATAGCAAAGTGACGGAGGTCGGGAGCTCCAACCATCAAGTGCTCAACATGATGAAGATGCCCGAGACGCAAGTTGGACAACTTGCCGGGCGCCTCACTAATGATGAAGGGAAGCTTCCAGGACAACCTAAAAGTCCCGAATCGGCGAAGGACATTCAAACACGTTCGGGAAAGGAGACCGAAGATCTGGAACGTTCCGCGAGAGCAAGGAAGCCTAAACCATCCGCCGAGATGGAAGGAATTGCTAAGGAGAAGGTTACGGGGATCGTCACTGAAGAGCCCGAATTTGAGATGCCGGAAGAAGACACGAGGATACCACAACTCAAACCACACTACTTCCGAGGTAAACTTGACAACCACTTTGAGAAGTTTGTGGAGGTTGTGCATAGACTTAACATCAACATGCCATTATTAGATGCCCTACAAGTACCTACATATTCTCATTACTTTAAAGACATACTTGCAAATAAATATGAGATAGCAACACTCGGGGTAGATCATGTCAAGATGTCCGAGGAGTGTAGTGCCGCTATTGCTAATGGGCTAGAGAAGCAAAAGGACCCCAGATGCCCTACAATTCCATGTTCCGTTGGTTCATTTAATTTCGAGAAGGTGTTATGCGACCTTGGAGCAATTGTGAGCGTCATGCCAAGGGATGTGTTCGAGAAGCTATGCCTACCATTGGAGCCTACGGGTATGTGTTTGGAGTTGGGAGATAGCTCCATTCGCTATCCCTTGGGCATTGCCGAAGATGTACCCGTGAAGGTCGGACACCATTTCATCCCCGTCGACTTCGTGGTGCTCGAGATGGGAGAGAGGGAGAAGCCGCCGCTCATCCTCGGGAGGCCTTCCTCAAGACCGTGGGAGCTACAATCGATGTTGGCAAGGGGGATCATGTTCGACATTAACGGAGAAAGGAGTTCTTTCAAGTTCCGCCCACGACTCGAGGCATGCAATATGATTGAAGTTAAAGATGTTCCACCTCATCGTCGCGTTGTTAAGGAAGAACCAAGAAAGAAGGAAGGGCTGAAAAAGCAGGAAGAGCTGAAGAAGAAGGACGTAAAGAAAATCAAGGAAGGTGTTGCATCCGTCAAGACAAAGGAAGAAAAGCCGCCTGTGAAGACCAAAAAAATGACTAAGCCGGAAGACAAGCCCGCGCCCAAGATGGTGCGGAAGTGGGTACCCAAGATTACAACGCCCGCAAAGAGCGTTGATCCGAAGTAATCAAGTGAAGAAGTCTAGCTATAGACTATAAACGAAGCGCTAGGCGGGAGGCAACCCGTTTTGTCGAGTGAAGAATAAGCTACCGGGAGGACAACCCGATTCCAGGTTTTTCGAGTATTTTTAATAATTTAGTTTTTGAGTTTTATTACGCAAAGACATTAGACTTAGAAGTGGTTGAACAATATTAGAGACATAATTCTTGATTGAATGTTTTGCTTTATCATAAACCCTTTGCATGAACCCTCCTATGTGCTTGTTTGTTCTTTTCGAGAAACCACAACCAAATAAATTCAGAACCTAACTCAACCCTTCATCCTTTATGATGTTGTGGTTGACTTATTTTTCATGCTAAAAACACACAAGTAGAGCCACGACTTATACCTAGGTGTTAATTAAATTTCAGCACATGGTAGGACTCGCGTGAACCTAGAAACCAAACTTTTGGTTGGTTTAAAAATCTATATCCTTGGTTTCTCTAAGATTAGAATTTTTCTAAGCCTCATTTAATTTTGTTTTATTCAAAATCTCTCTCATTTAGCCAAAATTAGAACCTAAACCTATGCCCCCATGATCAAGCCGGGAAAAGTTTGCTCTCAACCAATGAAGGCAAACTATACCGGTGAGACCGATATCAACGTATTCGGAAAATATTTTCGACTTACATTTGTTTTTAATGGTTTAAAAACTTCTTTAAATTTATGCTTGAGCTCTTCCATAGCTCTGAAAATATTTTTAATTTTCGAAATTAGAGGAGTGCTTAACCTTAAACATACCTAAAGGGAGGCAATCTAGTTAAAGTTAATCATGCATGCACCATTGGATGCCCTTTCATTAACTTTCATCAAGACCACATGCAAAGGACAAGCATGGGTGGGCAGCAAGCATAACTTTGCAGGAAATTCATGGTGATATGTGAAGCAAGTGGAGCAAGGGAGCATGGACATGACTCAAAGGATGAAGCATCAAGTGGAAGGACCAATAATGCAAGAAAAGGAGTGGACGAGAGCGTTTGGGCGATGCAACTCGTGGAGCACGCGGGCAAGAAAGTCACGGAGGAGAAATGATCGTGCTGGAAGAAAACTGAGCCAGGGGAGAGCACGCGGCCACCCAGGCCAGTCGGCCCAGGCCGGCCGGCCTCCCCTACATAAGGAGCCCCCCGGCTCCCGTCTTCTGCAGGCAAGTATCCCTCTCCTTCCCCAGTTTGTGTGCTCAAGTTTTCGTGCCCAGAACCACCGTAGACATAGCCAACCTTCCTAAGCTTGATAGCTCAAACAATACACACCCTTAATCCCCTCAAAGTCCACATTCCGAAGTAAGTTTTTAAGTGCCTAGTTACCGGTTGCAACCCGGAATTTTAGTGGAGAGAAGAGTGCTGCAATCATGTGGAAGAAAACCACAAGTCCCTTCACCAAGAAGAAGGGGTCATCGTCATCCAAGCCGTCTTCAACGACGTCTTCGAGGAGGCACTCGGTTTCCGAGTCTCCTCGAAGCATGGAGGAGGACACGGCACCGCCAAGGAGGAACGACGCTCTCCTCCTCGGTGGCATGAGGGCAACAAGGAGCACGTCCATGAGGTTTACCGAACCTCAAGGGCGTACGGAGGAGCCGCCCGTCCCACCTCGATGATCGACCCATTCAACCGCGCCACCTCCATACACTCCGCAATATTCCTCATATGGCTTCATCATATTGTTGGAGGAGGAGGAGAAGAAACTCTCTCGTCTTGAGAAGAGGCTTGTGCCCAACGTCGACTTCGATGATCAAGCACTCAACTACTTGGGTTTCAGCACTGACATATATTATATGTCGGGGCTCCTTGGATGGGTACAATTCTCCAACGGGGTATCGGCAGACACCCACAAGGAGTTTGCCTTGGAAATCTTGATGACTATTGCACCTATCCTTGATGATGGGGTGCAAAGTTTATCATTCCATTTGGAGGGAATCCAACAAGTGGTTCCCTACGAGTATGTTAGGGAGCTACTTGGGTTCCAAAAGGGAGCTCCAGAGAAAGTTAGCGTGCCACCTTGCATGTTAGATGGATTTTGGAATTTGATCTCCGGAGAAGCCCACCAACAACGCAATTGCATCCATAACCCCATTATCCAAGTATTCCACTCTTCGATGAGAAAGAGGATATTGGGGAGGATGAGGGAGACGAAGGTGACCGACACGGAGTTGAATTGGCTCTACTCGGCTTTAATTGCCAAGCAGCCAATAGACCCCTCATACCTTATGATCAACCAATGGTGTTGCGAGGCAACATCGGGAGCGGGAGATATTGGTTCGGGGTGCTACCTCTCTATGTTGGCCATATCCCTACGGCCGGGGATCAGAAGAAACCCCGAACATCTTTTACGTGGGACCTCTCTCGGCATTGAGTATTTGAGACAAGGTAAATATATTAGTGGAGATGAGAGAGGAGGTTTTCATGTGGCCAAGGTGAACCTACCCCTTCCGGACGCAAGGCTTAGGCTTTTCATTCAAGGGAGGGAAGATTGGTTGGAAGAGGGACTCCTTGTCCCGGTGAAGAAAAATATAAGAGGAAGAATCGTAGAGAAGGGATCCTCCTCCGCACAAGCGGGTGGTGCACAACCCAACTATGTACCACCATTTGGCGGGATTCCTCCTCCGCCAAGTTATTACGGAGGGCCACAAGTGCAAGCATGGGGGGTGGTGCACCGGTACCCCCACCAAATTATGTGGTGCCCAACGTAACCTTCGCGGAGCCCTACGCACAATATCCCCAACCACAACAAAGCATGGCCATAATTGGAGGGTATGTTGCGAGAAATATGCAAAACGTCGCAGCCATCCAAACCAACGCAGCTCAACTTGGTGAGGGCAATGCAAATATTGCATATGAGCTTGGATGCCTTCACCTAGTGGAGCCGGATCAATTCGTTGGAGGGGATGTCCAACCTTAGTATGAGCAAGGGTACAACTATCAAGATTACCAACACCAACCACCGGCGGAGGATTAGGAAGAAGGAGGAACCTTAGTTTTCTTTTCTTTTCCCTTTCTCTGTAATTTTCAGCTTTTGTTTGTTTGTGTTTGCGTAATATTTTCTGTTTTTTAAATTTCAGCAAGTGTGTTAGTTTATTTTCAGCATGTATTTCAGTTTGTTTTCACCATTAATAAAGACACCACCTTGTTTACACCATTGGAAAAGTTACAAAATTTGTGTCATGATGATATATGATTATAATTGCCGCTTTGTTTATCTTTGTAATTGTTCTATGCATGTTAAAGCTAGTGCTCTCTTAAAACATGAATCTGAATTTATCTAAATGCTAGCTTAATCTTTAGCGGAGGTTATGATTAAAATAAAGACCTATAGTGTTTTATGTGCTCTCAAGTTATAGGTAGATTAAAGATGGTTTTTATGCCCAAAAATATCGCTAACCTTGTCATGAATATCACTTGCGTGTTGCTCAACCTATCAAGAGCCTAATATATATTTGAGTGCATAAACCTTAGTGTACAAGATTTATTTTTGAGTGAGTTATTGCAGGCCATGATTTCTCTGGCCCGAGACTAAGAAGCTGGTCATTCCGTTTTTGCGTATCTATCTTTTTGCTAGCCTTTTATCCGTGCATTGTGTATCCCCACATTGGAGATCTCACAAACCTCGCCGGATATCCACCCCTAAAACCAAATATCATCTTTTGTGATTACCTCCTTGACCACAACCTATCATTGAGAATGGATCATCAATTCAAGGAAGATCGCAAGACGGTGCCAACATTGAAGAATTCAAGTATCTCTCCAAGGAAAATATTTCCGGTACTTACCTTATTTATCACCTCTTTGCCCGAGGACGAGCAAACATCTAAGCATGGGGGAGGAGGTAGGTACGTTGCAATTTTAGAGTTCAAAGGGGAGCAAATAAAAGAAAAAAAGAGAAAAAAATGAATGAGAAAAAAGAAAGAAAGAAAGAAAAATATGAGAAAAATAAAAAATATGAGTATGTGTAAAAATAAAAATAAAGTGAACTCCCCGGTTCTCTAAAGTGCATTAGGAATTTCAAGGCTTCAAGATTAAAAGATTCATACTCACTTTCCAACCATGTGCAATCCGATAACGAGGACTTCCTTTGTGCCTCGGGATCACTCTTTGCCATTTGCACATGTCCACTTATCTCAAGTGTGTGTATTTTTCTCTTTCCCCTCCTTGATATAACATTATTTTCCAATGACCTTTTTGATGAGTCTCGGTAAGACCATGAGAAGCTTGTCTTGTTTTGACAACATCTCATTTATAATATCTTGGTAGGACTAAACTTTCCCAAAATCACCATATAAAGCCTACCACAAATATATGTTATGAGAGGGAAAGGAGTAGAATATATAGGCTTGAGAGACAAAGCGAGATGAGAGTTCATGAGCAATATGAAAGATGATTTAAATTCGTAAACTTGGTTTAGCTTTTCTTCATGTCATTCTTTATTTCAAAAATTCTGAGATCTATTTAAATTTTGGGAGCATGTTAATACTTGTGGGGTAAGCTTAATTAAGAATCTACCCTCCGTAGAGGTGAAGGCTTGTACATTATGGAACTTTAACGAATTAAAAATTTTGAGAGCATTATGTTTTCTCATGTATGAACAAGTGCAAGGTTTAAACATTGATGGGCAATGATGATATCCATCGAAGGCTTACTCGAGGACGAGCAAGGTTTAAGCATGGGGGAGATGTTGACGGTGAAAATCCGTCAACCTAGCCATGAGTTTACCTTCGATGTTGGCATAAGTTTTATACCTTATCCATTGGTACTAACCCCCGTGGTATAACAAGTTCACTTGTGCATGTCGGTTTTGGAGTTTAGTGTTTATGCAGGATTTTAGCATTGAAAGCAAGACTTCCGGGATAAGTTCATAAAGCACCTTGTGACAAGACCTTGAAGACCGTACAAGTCATGCAGTTTTAGAGTTCAAGGGGAGCAAATAAAAAAATTTGAGAAAGAAAAAGAAAAAAATGAGGAAAAAGAAAGAAAGAAAAAGAAAAAAGTGAGTATAAAGAAAAAAATGAGAAAAGAAAAAATATGAGTATGTATAACATAAAAATAAAATAAAGTGAGCTCCCCGGTTCTCCAAAGTGCATTAGGAATTTTAAGGTTTCAAGATTTAAAAGATCCATACTCATTTTCCAACCATGTGCAATCCGATAACGAGGACTTCCTTTGTGCCTCGGGATCACTCTTTGCCATTTGCACATGTCCACCTATCTCAAGTGTGTGTACTTTTCTCTTTCCCCTCCTTGATATAACATTATTTTCCAATGGCCTTTTTGATGACGGTAAGACCATGAGAAGCTTGTCTTGTTTTGACAACATCTCATTTACAATATCTTGGTAGGACTAAACTTTCCCAAGAGCTCCATATAAAGCCTACCACTTACATATATGTTTTGAGAGGGAAAGGAGTAGAAGAAATAGGCTTGCGAGACAAGATGAGATGAGAGTTCATGAGCAAGATGCAAGGTGGTTTAAATTTGTGAACTTGGTTTAGCTCTTTTTCATCTTGTTCTTTATTTCAAAATTTCTGAGATCCATTTGAATTTTGGGAGCATGTTAATACTTGTGGGATAAGCTTAATTAAATATCTACCCTACGTAGGCATGAAGGCTAGTACATTATGAAACTTTAATGAACTAAACTTTTGAGAGCATTATGTTTTCTCATGTATGATCAAGTGCAAGGATTAAACAATGAAGGGAAATGATGATATCCATCGAAGGCTTACTCGAGGACGAGCAAGGTTTAAGCATGGGGGAGTTGTTGACGGTGAAATTCTGTCAACCTAGCCATGAGTTTACCTTCGGTGTTGGCATGACTTTTGTATCTTATCCATTGGTACTAACCCCTGTGGTATAAAAAGTTCACTTGTGCATGTCGGTTTGGAGTTTAGTGTTTATGCAGGGTTTTAGCGTTGAAAGCTAGACTTCTGGGATAAGTTCATTAAGCACCTCATGACAAGACCTTGAAGCCCGGTACAAGTCAAGCAATGAAGTGAACATGACTCCAGGAAGCCCAAGGACCCAACCCGAGAAGATGGAAAACTCCGAGGACTTAGCCAGAAAAGTGTTGAATCTTGCGAGATAAAGAGCTTCGTCCAATTCTAAGAGAAACTGACGACAAGGGCCCACATGCAAAAGGGGAAAGGATCTAGAAGACTCGGGAAGCAACGTCGGGCAAAGGAGGCCGTGGACTGGGCCGAAATGGGCCCAGGATGGTCGGCCCAGGCCGGCCGGCCCAACCCGTTTCGAGGCCCAGTCGCCCCCCTTTGACCTAGATGCATCTCGAGCTATTTATAGCCCCCTGACCGAGAGCCACGCATCAATCAATTCGTCATCCGCCGCCGAGGAGCAGAGAAGCTTGAGGGACACCATCTCAGAGATGAGGGTCGTGCTAGTTGTCTAGGGTCTCCCTAGCCGACGTGGGAACCTTGCATGGAAGACCATGTCGGATCTCCGGAGCAAGGATCAAGATCGAGGTAGGATCCCGGTGGTGATCTTGTTCATGTAATCATTCATGGTGAAGTCTTTAAGTGAATCCGATTTCTAGCGATCAAGTGCCTTCTTGATGATTTTGTTTTCTTCTTGGTTTTGCTTCTTCCCCAATCTATACTTAAGATAGATTGCTTAGGGTGCTCTTGTAGCCGCGGTGGCTAGAGGTGCATACCGGACCGACCAAGTGATTTCAACTTGTTCTTATCGAACTCGCCCTAGACTACCCGCATGAATAGGAATACGTTGTGACAGAACGGGGGTTCCGAAAGGCGGGCGTTTTCGGAATCGGACCGGAGGCCACGGTTTAAAGATGCTTTTAATGAGATTCGCTTTTCTATCTTCATCTAACTTGTTTGGAGCTGCAACATAAGCATGATCTAGATTCTCTAGATCGGTTATCTCTTGCTTTCTCTTGCTACCTCTTTAGTAGATTGGATTAGATGTGTTTACTTGATGATATCTTAGATTAGATGCAACTTAGTTCTTCATAAGATAGCTTTCCTCACTTTACTAGATTGAATCCTTGCGTTGCACATTGTTCCATGGATTCGATACCTTGGGTTCACCACTCGAGGGAAGAAGGGTCCCTTGACTACGACGGTGGATTTTTCCGCTTGCAAATCCATATGAACTTTGATACGATAATCTACCGTCAACAGCAGCCCCCGGCGTGGATTGACCAGCCGGCGAGGGATCGGGAGCCCAACCCGCTGTTCGGCTACGTCGTCAGTTTCATCCGCTTCCACGAGCGCGGCATCGCGGCACCGGCGAGCCACTTCCTGCGCGGGCTGTGCTTCCACTACGGCGTGGAGCTGCACAACTTTGCGCCGAACGCAATCTCGCAGGCGGCCACGTTCGTCGGCGTGTGTGAGGGATTCCTGGGGATCCCAGTGAACTGGGATCTCTGGGTTCACCTCTTCCGCGCGAAGCTGCATACACTCACCACGCCGGAGCCGAAGACGCGCCACGTGGTGCGCGCCGGCGGCGTGACGATCGCGCTGCGGGAGACGCGTAGGGAGTTCTACATCCCCTGCACGATGACCTCCAACAACGCCGAGTGGGAGCGAGGGTGGTTCTACCTCCGCAACGACGAGCCCGACCTCCCGCCCTGGACTGGCAAGGTCATGAAGGAGAAGGCTGATTCTTGGTGGCACGGCGTGTCGCCCTCCTCGCGCCAGGACCGGCTGGACTCAGCCTTGCAGGTGTTGAAGACTCTGGCGGACGCCGGGCTGGGCGCGGCCTCAGTTCTCGCGAATCTCAACCACCGGTGGATCATCCCTTTCATGGAGAGGCGGCTCCGCATCTTCGAGATGCACGAGGAAGCCGACCCCGTGGCGCTGGTGCAATCACGGCTGTTGCCCGATCTCCTTCCACAGGAGTACACGACCACGAGGGCCAGGCGCGCCGTCAACCTCAAGGCCGTCAGGAATGACAACGTCGCGCTCTGGTCGTTCGTCATGCTCCCCTACGGCCCTTTGGTGAGTGAATTCCCGCCCCTCTTCTCTCTATTGATTCGTGGGGCGTCGTCGTGACCCGGAGTTCAACCCGCCCTTCGCAGGTGATGGCCGTGGACACCGCGCGGTCTGACCTGCCCACGCCCCGAGCTCGGGCGCGCACATGCGCGGCGCAGCGGCGGGAGCAGGAGAGGGCGGCGCGCAAGAAAGAGAGGAGGATCCGGCGCTGGGAGCGCCGGGAGCATCGAGACGAGGAGTTCCTGCTGCACAAGCAGCAGGGGCTCTCTCCCCCGACGAAATCAGAAGACTCGTCGTTGGGAGAGGAGGAGGAGAGCGATGGGGGGCGGACTCTCCCCGAGAGGTGGGAGCCTTTGCCCCCCTCGCCCAGAGCCGCGGAGGCGGCGGAGGAGACAGCGCCTGAGGCGGGCGCGGGAGCGCCCGCTGCCGGGGCGGCCTACGAGAGGGCGACGCGCGCCGCGGGGGGCGTCGGCACACACCGCGGGGATGATCGGGGGGTGCGGCGGTGGCCACGCCGGCCGCGGCCACAACGTCCGCCGAGCCCCCGAGGAAGAGGAAGCGGGGATTCTCCACCCTGAGGTAGGCGGTTGCTCCCCCTTACGGCGCATCTTTGAGATGAGCGGGAGTTTAACTTTCTCGTCTTTATGTTCGCAGGGTGGCGCCCACCGTGCCCCTACTCGCACCTGCCAAGGTGTTGAGGTCGGACGCGGCCGTCCCCACTAGGCGGCGCTCATCGAGGGCGTCGCGAACAGCCGGGAGCACAGTGGCGGCAGCGAGCGAGGCCCCGCGGAGTGCGGGTGTGGTTGCGGAGCTGCAGCAGGCGGCGACGACCATGGAACCGCAACAGACAGTGATGGCCGCGGAGGCACGGCAGGCAGCGACGGCCGTGGAGGCACAATAGGCGGCGATAGCCACGGAGGTGCACTAGGCGGCGACGGCCGCGGTGGCGATCACAACCATGGAGGTCACTGTGTCGTCGACTTCGTCGGCGCCCGCCCCTACCGGCAGCTCCCGAGCGGTGGCGGTGGAGATCCTGGACGACGACGTCCCACCGCCGGGATGGAACCAGTGGGCAAGCCTGCCCACATCAGCCCCCGAGCCCCAGGCGGGGGCGCTCGTGAGGAGGTGGGACGGCCGCGTGATGGTTGGGCGCCCGGGGCGTGGTGGCGAGGCCTCGTCGTCGCGCGCCGGCTTCCCGGCCTTGGGTGGTCTGGCAGCGAGCCCAGAGCGGGGGCGGGAGCGTGTTGACGCGTCGCCCCCCCCATTTTTCCGAGGCCCAGGCAGAGGAGGAGCTATGAGAGGAGCTCCGTGATCACGGCGCCTCGTTCAATCGGGCGCTGAACGAGGCGCTGCAGATCCACAGCGGTCCAGCGTGGCGCGTCTTCCGGGTACGTGGTTGCTCGTTGAACTTTGTGATTCTTCTCCCTTTGTTGCTTTTGCGCCCGTGCTTCTTCTGAGCAGTGCTCGCTGGTCTTCGTTCGCTGGCGGCAGGAATTGGAGGACCGCGCCAGGGGAAGGTACGACGCCCTCGACCGGATGAGCTCCGAGCTCCGCCGGCTCCAGGAGCAGCGCGACGCTCTCGACGCCCTCGTCGAGGCCCTGAGGACGGAGGACAGGTGGCTGGCGTATCAGGCGGAAGCCGTGCGGGACCAGCTCCTGGAGCTAGAGGGTCGGCCTGTGGAGGGAGCCTCTGCCGTCGAGGCGGTGCGCACAGCGCTCGTGGACCGGGACGAGGCGTTGCGGAGGGCGAGGCAGGATCCGCGGGGGCGCACGCCGTGGCGGTCGAGTGGGAGGCAGAGGTGGTCTCTGCTCGCGCCCAACTCCAGCGGGACCGCGCAGCCCTCGAGGGAGCGCGGGCCCGGCGAGCCGTGCCCAGGAGAGGGCCAAGGAGGCCGAGGAGCTGAGGGACAGCTTGGCCAACAAGGCCGCCGCGGTCATCACGGCGGAGGAGCAGCTCCGACAGGAGGCGGAAGGCCAGCTTCAGCAGGAGCGGGCCGCTCTCGCCGAGACCCGGACTGTGCTTGAGCGGGAGCGCTTGGCGCGGGGAGGAGGCGGCGGCTCGGCTCCAGCAAGAGCGCGCCGCGCTCGAGGGGGCGCGGGCGGCCCTCAAGCGGCGAAAGGATGAGGCCTCGAAGCTCAACGGGGAGCTGGTCCAACTAAGCATCTCGCACGAGGACTTATGCCAGTCCCTCGAGGAGCAGGAGGCCACAGTCCTCGACCTGTGGCGGGAGGCCGAGGAGGCGCGCAAGTCCCTCGAGGTGGAGAAGAAGCAGGTCGAAGGTGAGTTGCTTTCCATTCGTTTCCCGTTTTGTTGATTTGCCCTTTGGGGATCCGCTCCCAACTTTGTTTTTCTCGTTCACGGTTTTCAGGCCTACGGACCGCCCTGGGACACACAACCACCCAGGCCGAGGCTGTGCAGGCAGCCTACAACTCCTCTTAATAGGAGTTGGAAGAGTTGCGGGCCGCTGCCCTCGAAACCTGCCAGGCGGTTGAAGAAGGCGAGGCGCAGGTCGGGAGCTCGCTGGCGAGTCGCCTGCGCGCCCTCAGTGGGCATGTCTCCCGACGCATGTGCCACGCCCTTCACCTGGGCGTCAAGAAGGCCCTCGGTGTGGTTGCGTCCCACTATCAGGTGGACTTCGAGGCTGTGTCGTCAGGCTACGTTGTCCCGGTCGGCGTTGAAGACGAAGTGGCGATGGACCGCGCGGACGCGCTTGCCCCCACCGCTGCTAAGACGCTCACCGAGGACTTCATGGACTTTTTGTTCCTCGATGCTCCTGGCGCCGACGACCCTCAGGTCTGAAGACCACTGGGTCTCAAGCCCTTTTTTGTTTAGATGTTAGCATTCGGGTGTTGTCGGGGACAGCCCTAGGGGTCCCCTTAAACAACTGGGAAATCCCCACTTAAAACCCGCAACAAGCCAAAGCCAAACACGCCTCGCTTAAGCACGCAGGGCATGGCCCACGCCGCGGAGGCCCCAACGGCCCACCAAGGCGACCCACTCAAAGATCCCCTCGAGCAGGCTTCGCCTCGCTCGAGGATGCGCGCCTCCCTCGGGCGGGCTCCACCCCGTTCGAGGGGGTGCGCTTACCTCGAGCGGGCTCCGCCTCGCTCGAGGGTCCGCTCCGCCCTCAAACGGGGTCCGCCCCGCTCGAGGCGCTCCGCGCGCGCGCCCGCTCCCCCCCGTACGCGGGCATTTAATGCCCGACAACGGCGAGGCGGCGCCATCATGCGCCTGGGGCTCGCGCCCCGGTGCCGTCGCACAAACTCCCCAGGAGGGAACCCATCCCCGCCACTGTGGGGGACTGTGCGACGTGGCCGGTGCCAGTCCCGTGACGCTGCGCCGCCTACTCCGGTACGGCTAACGCGCCGAGCCCTCAAAGGGGGGTCGGCCGCACCCTCGATCTGCTTTCTTGTGACCTTGCAGGGTTAGGTGGAGGCGCTAGGCCGGTGGGGCGCCATCCCTGCCACCGCCCCCGGCATGGCCGCCGCCCCCGCGCGTACGGACCCACGCCGGCGCCGTGGCGCGCGCGGCTCCGGCCGTGGAGCGTGCGGGAACGGGAGCGCCGCCTTACCTCGCCACCGTGCCCCGTACGGACCGACGTCGGCGGCTCCCTCGAGCCCGTGCGAAGACATCACGCGCCCGTCCGCTGCCCTTCCACCCTCGAAGCCGCCACTGTTCGGGTACGAGATACGCCATGATGGCCGGATCGCTGCAAGGATCGTCCGGGCGGCCACCTACTCTACGGCACAGCACACCACGCTCCCTCACGTAACTAAATAGTTTGGCTCACATGTGATTCGCTCTCTTCTTGGTCTATAAAAGGAGGACGAACTCCCCCACCGCAGGGGACAGAAGGGGGAGAAGGGACACAGCGCAACACGAGACAGGTCACACCACACACTTGCTCTCCAATTCTCCCACAACATCTTCAGCCACTACGCCAGGGACTTGGAAGCCACGCTTCCTCTCCCGCCTTGCTTGTAGCACCCCACTACAGGCACCCCCGGTGCTGAGCAATACAGTACCTTGAGCACACCACTGCTGGACGTACGGCCCCTCGGCCGGAACCAGGATAAACTCTGTGTCTTTTATTGCTTAGCATCGACCATTGAGGGATAGACCTCGGCTCTCATTACTGGTTAGTGTCGGGACCACTTTCCGCACCGACAGTTGGCGCCCACCGTGGGGCAATCGAGCGCCTAAGGTCAATCCACCGTCAAACTCCCTCCATGGTGATTCGCGCTGAGTATCGCGATACGCGTTACTGCATGGGCAGCTCGGACCCCCTCCCCGCCGGTTTCGAAATCCGGTTTGGGGGCCTGAATTTTCAGGCTACGGGGAACGGTTACCTAATGCGCCTCACCAACCGTGAGGAGCTGCGCGCTCGGCACCAGGCCGGGTCCGCTCCGGTCCCCGCTGCACGCACCGGCACGACGCGGACGCCCACCGGCACGCATGCCGCGGGCCGTCGGCACCACGATGTCGCCACCGCTCGGCCGGCGTTCGCGCGCGGGCGCGGTCCGAGCGGCGGCAAGCTAAACGCGCCGCCTCTCAACACGGCGCACCCGTCAGCGCAACGACCGCCGCCCCGACGGGGCAGCGCACGGTCTCCGGGCCGCGCTTCCCCATCGGTCTTCGCGGCGCCACGACGGCTTACAACGCCAACGTCAACACGACGATGCGCCGGGTTCCCCCTGGCCGTCACGTCTTCGTTGCCAGGGACCCTGGCGCCTCCGCGGGCGATGAGTCGTCTCTGGGCTCCCTTGACGCGTTGCCACCCGCCAACCTCCACGGGTACGCGGAGTGGGACTTCTCCGGCGTGCCGGACCCGGTCATGTTCAGGCGCTTCCTTGACGCTACGGACTACTGGTTCGGCTGCTCCGACGACTCCAGCACCGGGAGTTACGACCCCGCACGGGAATGCTGCGTCGTCATCGCCAATGACCTAGCAAACGCCACCGGCGTAGTAGGCGCCAGCGACGGGGAGGTCACGCCCGCCCCAGGGATCGCTCCGCGCCTAGGTGCGGGGCCAAGCACCCCTGCTGGGGCCGACGCCGACGCACAGCTAGCCCAAGCTCGTGAGCTCGAGGCCAAGCTGGCGGAGGAGTACCGAACGGTGCGGCTGCTCCGCGCCTCGATGGCTGGGGAAGCCTCCGCGCGCGGCGAACGCGTGCGGGAGCTAGGCAAGCAAGTCCGCGACCGCATCAACGCCGACTTCAACGTCGACCACCCGGACGCGCCTCCGCGGCGAGCCAGAAGCTTGTCGCCGCCGCCACGCTGCTACGAGCCATGCCGGCCCCCTCGACGCTTGAGGCACGAAACCTGCACCGCGAGGTGCAGGCGCTCATTGAGCAAGCGGCCGTCCAACAAAAGGCGAGAGCTCAGCCTCGCGCATCCGCCAACGGGAGGATGCACGAGGCGACGGAGCCGCACGGGGGGGGCGAACCCTCGGTCCATGCAGGGAGAAGCGGCGGGGGCGACCCGCCAACCCGGGACGCGCGCCGGCTAAGGAGCGGCTCCTCGACACGCGCAGGGCGCTGGACGGTGACACCCGCAACGTCATCAACGCCCGCCGCACGAGCAAGGCGGATGCGCGGACGGCGGTAGGTTACCACCCTCGACGCGGCAGATGCTACGACAGCGACGAAGACCGTTCCCCGACGCCGGAACCCCCGGGAACCCGTGTGTTCAGCCGGGAGATCCGCGCGGCGGCCTTCCCCCAACGCTTCCGCCAACCCTCGACCATCGTCAAGTACAACAGGGAGACGGATCCCCACGTGTGGCTCAACGACTACCGCCTAGCGTGCCAGCTGGGCGGGGCCACCAGCGACGAGGTCATCATCCGCAACTTGCCCTTACACCTCGGAGATTCAGCCCGGACGTGGCTCGAGCACCTGCCCGCCAGCCAGATCCACAACTGGGACGATCTGGTCCGCACGTTCGTGGGTAACTTCCAGGGCACGTACGTGTGCCCTGGGAATTCCTGGGACCTGCGCTCCTGCACCCAGAGGCCCGGCGAATCGCTACGGGACTTCATAAGGTGCTTTTCTAAGCGCTGTACGGAGCTCCCAAGCGTGGCGCAATCTGAAATTGTGCACGCCTTCCTCGAGGGCACCACGTGCCGTGACCTCGTGCGAGAGCTGGGACGCAATCCGCCTGCGGACTCCAACGAGCTGTTCGACATCGCCACCAGCTTCGCCTCAGGAGAGGAGGCTGTGGGGGCGATCTTTGACGGCAAGAAGGGCAAGCGCTCGGACGATGCGCCCGCGGAGGGCAGCAAGTCCAGGGAGCCCCACCGGAAGGACAAGCGGGGCAAGAAAGGGAAGAAGCCGCGCCGCGAGGCGTGCGAGCAGGGGCGCGACAGCGATGATGCCGAGGCCCTTGCTGTTGACCCGGCTCGACGGGGCCCTCGACCGGCCCCTCGAGGTCCGGGGGTGTTTGATGACATGCTGAAAAAGCCATGTCCATATCACAAGACCCTAGTAAACCACACCCTTGAGAAATGCGACATGCTCAAGAAGTTTTACGGCCGCGCCGCAGCGAAGGACGCGGAGGCCAAGAAAGACGGAGGAGACGGCGACGCCGGCGGCTTCCCCGCCGTGGAGAACGTGTTCCTCACCTTCGGGGGGCCCACCGTCGACATGTCGACCCGCCAGCGCAAGCGGGAGCGGCACGAGGTCCTCACTGCGGAGAAGGCACCTCCCTCCTTCCTCGACTGGTCGGAGGACGCCATCACCTTCAGCCGGGAAGACCACCCGAACCGCATCCCCAACCCAGGCCAGTACCCGCTGGTGGTCGACCCGACCATTGGGAACGCGCGGTTCTCAAAAGTCTTAATGGACGGGGGCAGCAGCCTCAATATCCTCTACGCGCACACACTGCGCCTGTTGGGGATCGGGTTGGACCAGCTGCAGCCCAGCATGATGCCGTTCCATGGCGTCGCGCCTGGCAAGCGTGTCCAGCCCCTCGGGCAGATCGACCTGCCGGTTTGGTTCGGCACCGCGAAGAATTTCCGCAAGGAAACGCTCACCTTCGAGGTGGTGGGGTTCAAGGGCGCCTATCACGCCATACTTGGGCGGCCCTGCTACGCCAAGTTCATGGCGGTTCCCAACTACACCTACTTGAAGATGAAGATGCCGGGACCGAACGGCGTCATCACCGTGGGCTCGTCCATCGAGCACGCATTCGACTGCGACGTCGAGTGCGTAGAGCATGCGGAAGCACTGGCGCTGGATGAAGCGCTGGTGACCACCTTGGAGAAGATGGTCAAGAGGACCTCGACTCCACCGCCAAGCACACCGGCAACTTCGAGGCCGCAGAGCAGACCAAGGAGGTACCCCTCGACCCCGCCGCCCCCGAGGGCAAGGCGTTGAGGGTCAGCTCCACCCTCGATCCAAAATAGGAAGTGGTGCTCATCGACTTCCTCCGCGCCAACACCGACATCTTCGCGTGGAGCCCCTCGGATATGCCAGGCATCCCGAGGGAGGTCGCCGAGCACTCCCTTGACATCCTACCTCACGCCTGCACCGTGCAACAACGGCTCCGCCGCTTCGACGAGGAGCGGCGGCGGGCTATCGGAGCGGAGCTGCGGAAGCTTCTCGAGGCCGGGTTCATCAAGGAGGTGTTCCACCCAACGTGGCTAGCAAACCCTGTACTTGTAAAGAAAAAGAACGGGAAGTGGCGGATGTGTATAGACTACACTAGTCTTAATAAAGCATGTCCTAAGGTTCCTTTTCCTTTGCCGCGCATTGATCAAATTGTTGACTCAACGGCTGGGTGTGAGCTGCTTTGCTTCCTTGATGCCTACTCCGGGTATCACCAAATAAAGATGAAGGAGTCCGATCAGCTCGCGACTTCGTTCATCACGCCGTTCGGGATGTTCTGTTACGTCACGATGCCGTTCGGCCTCCGAAACGCGGGTGCGACGTATCAACGCTGCATGCAACACGTTTTCGGAGATCACATCGGGCGAACGGTCGAGGCATACGTGGACGACATCGTCGTAAAAACCAGGAAGGCGGACAACCTGGTTGGCGACCTCGGCATCGCGTTCGGCTGCCTACGGGCCAATGGGGTGAAACTAAACCCCAAAAAATGTGTCTTTGGAGTGCCGCGAGGCATGCTCCTAGGATACATCGTCTCCCAACGGGGCATCGAGGCCAACCCCGAGAAGGTTGCAGCCCTCGAGCGAATGGGCCCGATCCGGGACCTCAAAGGGGTGCAAAAGGTGCTGGGGTGACTTGCCGCCTTGAGCCACTTCATCTCGCGGCTCGGCGAGAAAGGCCTGCCCCTCTATCGCCTCCTCAAGAAGCACGAGCGCTTCTCCTGGACCGCCGAGGCCCAGGATGCGCTCGACAAGCTGAAGGCATCCTTGACCCACGCCCCGATCCTCACGCCGCCTCAGGACGGCGAACCCCTGCAGCTCTTCGTGGCCGCGACCACCCAGGTGGTCAACGCCGTAATCGTGGTAGAGCGCACGGAGGAAGGACACACCCTGCCGGTCCAGCGGCCAGTCTATTACATCAGCGAGGTCTTGTCTGACACCAAGACGCGCTACCCTCAGGTCCAGAAGCTGCTGTATGCGGTGGTCCTCGCGCGGCGCAAGCTCCGCCATTACTTCGAGGCCCATCCGGTCACGGTGGTCTCCTCCTTTCCGCTAGGGGAGATCGTCCGCAATCCAGACGCGGCGGGCAGGATCGCCAAGTGGTCCGTGGAGCTGATGGGCGAGACGCTTGCCTACGCCCCGCGCAAGGCCATCAAGTCCCAGATCCTGGCGGATTTCGTCGCTGAATGGACGGACACGCAGCTGCCAACGCCGCAGATCTAAGCAGAGTGTTGGACTCTATATTTCGACGGCTCGGTGATGAAAACAGGGGCGGGCGCGGGCCTGCTCTTCGTGTCACCCCTCGGGGAGCACATGCGATACACGGTGCGCCTCCACTTCCCCGCGTCGAACAACATGGCTGAGTACGAGGCCCTCCTCTGCGGCCTCAAGGTCTCCATCGAGTTAGGCGTCAAGCTCCTCGATGTGCGGGGGGATTCGCAACTCGTGATTAACCAAGTCATGAAGAACGCGAGTTGCCACGACGACAAGATGGAAGCCTACTGCAAGGCCGTGCGAACCCTCGAAGACAAATTCTACGGCATCGAGCTCAATCACGTGCCCCGCCGGTACAACGAGGAGGCAGACGAGCTGGCCAAAATCACGTCCGGGCAGATTACGGTCCCTCCGAACGTTTTTGCCCGTGACATCGCCCAGCCCTCGGTCATCTTCGAGCCTCACCCCTCGAGCCACACGGAACCCTCGGGGGCTCCCTCGAATCCGACAGGCGCGGAGCCCATGGACGAGGACCCCTCGAACGAGGCGTACGTGCTCTCCCTCCTCAAGGGGTACGGCGCCTACGGGGCCGATGTGATGGACATCGAGCCAGCCCCCGTCAAGGCTGACTGGCGCGATAAGTATGTTGCCTGGATGGCTCGAGGGGAACTCCCCTCGAACCGGACTGAGGCCAGGCGCATCGCCAGGATGGCCAAGTCCTTTGCCCTCGTCGACGGCGAGCTGTACAAGAGCGCCGCCTCCGGCATCTTGCAGCGGTGCATCCCCATTCCCGAGGGGCGCGAGCTCCTGTGGGACATCCACGCGGGAATCTGTGGCCATCACGCCGCGCCTCGTACCCTCGTTGGCAATGCTTTCCGCCAAGGCTTCTACTGGCCGACCGCGGTCGCGGATGCCAGTGAGATCGTGCGCGCCTGCGAAGGGTGCCAGTTCTACGCCCGCAAGTCCAACCTTCCCGCTCACGTCCTGCAGACCATCCCCATAACATGGCCGTTCGCTGTGTGGGGGATGGACATCGTCGGGCCCCTGCGGAAGGCGCCCGGGGGCTTCACCCACTTGTTAGTCGCAATCGACAAGTTTTCCAAGTGGGTAGAAGTGCGACCCATTACGAACCTCAGGGCAGAGCAAGCGGTGACGTTCTTCACTGATATCATCCATCGCTTTGGAGTGCCAAACTCCATTATCACCGACAACGGGTCCTAGTTCACGGGCAGGAAATTCTTGGAGTTCTGTGACAAGTTCCACATCCATGTGGATTGGGCAGCTGTGGCACACCCTCAGACCAACGGCCAAGTAGAGCGTGCCAACGGCATGATCCTACAAGGCCTCAAGCCCAGAATTTTCGACCAGCTAAATAAATCTGGTCGGAAATGGCTCCAGGAGTTACCAGCGGTCGTGTGGATCCTAAGGACCACCCCGAGCAGAGCCACCGGGTTCACCCCGTTTTTCCTAGTCCATGGCGCGGAGGCCATCCTCCCCACGGACCTAGAGTACGGGTCGCCCAGGGTTCGAGGCTATGACGAGGACGCCAACCGGCGAGCCCGCGAGGACTCACTGGACCAGCTAGACGAAGCACGCCTCGTGGCCTTGATGTACTCTGCGAGGTATCAACTGTCCCTCAGACGCTACCAAGCACGGAAAATACGCCGGCGGGACTTCAGCGAAGGAGATTTGGTCCTAAGGCTACGCCAAGACAACCGAGGACGCCACAAGCTATCACCTCCATGGGAGGGACCCTACGTCGTGGTGAAAGTGCTCAAGCCCGGCACGTACAAGCTGGCCAACGAGGACGGTGAAGAACTCACCAACGCTTGGAACATCCAACAGCTACGTCGCTTCTATCCCTAGCTAGGATTTCCAAGTTTTGTTTGTTGTATAATCACGAAACCAGCACCCCAGCTGGTGACAACTATGTAAACATCATAAGTCTAATGAAAAGGGCAACTCGGCTTTCCCCTGAAACCCAAGTTACCCTCGGGGGCTACTGCGGGGGGGCATCCCCCCAAAATGGTCCCATTTTCGCGCAAAAATGAAACAACTCACGCGCGCTAAGTTTGTTTTCTACTCCCTCCTCGAGCAAAGATTCGAACAGGGCGCAGGCAGCCTAGCGGAAGGAGCGCGCGAGCCAGAGATAGCCTACGCCTCCGCGAGGATACGACCCTTCTCTCTCGCCTCCAACCCAGCAGGCCACCCGCGAAAATCGAACTCCCCTAACTAGAGTCTACTCAGGAAGAAGGAGAAACAAAAAAGCGCGATAAGTGAAAGACATCATTTCAAATGCTCATAGCAAAGTGACATGTTTTATTTACAAGGCCGCACGGCCAGTATACTGATACATGAACAAAAAAGGGCCTAGCGCTCGTCTGTCTTCAGGCTGGAGGAGCGGCGGCATCAGCAGCGTCCGAGAAGAGGAACTCCTCGAAGGCCTCGGCAAGCGTCCCGGCGGCATCGGCGGCGAGCGCGTCCATGCGCTCCATCACCACCTCATCCTCGACACCCTCAGGGACGACGTAGCCCTCCGCCAACGCCTCGAAGTTGACCTCGTAGTGAGATCGCACCACTCCGAGGGCCTTCTGGACGCCGAGATGCAGCACCCGGCGCACGCGCCCGGACGCGTGGCCGCCAAGGGCGCGCGGGCGGCCGGCCAACGCAGCTCCCCGCCGCGCCTCGCCCTCCTCCACGCGCCGGCAAGCCTCGAGGGCCGCAGTGCACAACTCCTGCAACTCCTGCTCGGAGGAGTTGTAGGATGCTGCGACGCCTCGGCCGCTCGGCGCCCGCGTGCCCCAGCGCGGTGCGCAAGCCTGGGGTTGCCAGACAAGAAAGAAGTCAGAAAAGGGTGCGAACCCCCTAAGGGAAAACCAGCGAAGCAGGAGTCGAACAACAACGTACCTTCGACCTGCTTCCTCTCCATCTCGAAGGCGCGGCACCCGGCCTCGACCGCCTGCTCGAGGCCCCTGACGGTCTCGCCTTGCTCCTGGAGGGCCAGCTCCTGGCTCGCGCTGGTGATGCTGAGCACCATCAGCTCGCCCTCGAGCTTGGAGAACTCGGTGTTCCGGTCCTCCAGCGACATCTGCGCCGCCTCGCGAGCAACACGCTCCCGCTCCAGGGCCGACTGGGCATCGGCAAGGGCGGCCTGCTCCTGCCGGAGCCGCCCCTCAGCCCCTTCGCAGGCGGTACGCTCCTGCAGGAGCTGGTCCTCAGTGGCGACGAGCGCCACGGCCTTGGCGTCAAGGGCGGCCCTCAAGTCGTCGGCCTCCTTGGCCTTCTGCTCGAGAGCATGCGCCCGCTCCTCGACCTGGCTCTACTGAGCCTACGCCTCCTGGAGCGACGAGTGGAGCCCTCGGTTGTCGCTGCGGACGCTGGCCACCTCCGCCTCCCAGTTGGCCGCCAGGGTGCGCGTCTTCTCCAGGTCCGCCCTCGCCTGCCGTAGTGCCTCATCCCGGTCGATGAGAGCTGTGCAGACCCGCTCGAGGCTGGAGGGGTGCGCCGGGTCCTGCCTTGCGCTCTCGTGAAGTTGATCGCGCAGGGCCATGGCCCGGTATGATAGCCAGCCGTCCGGGGTCCTGAGGGCGTCGACGAGCGCATCGAAGGCGTCGCACCGCTCCCGGAGCTGGTGGAGCTCGGCGGTCACCTGGTCGAAGGTGCCGTACTTGTCGCGGGCGCGGTGCTCGAGCTCCTGTCACCGACAAGTCAAGACCCGTAAGCATCACGCCACAAAAATAGCGCGCAGAAACGAGGAAAAAAGAGAAACAAGAAAAGACACCTCACCTGAAAGACGCGCCACGCGGGGCCGCCGTGGATCCTCAGCGCCTCGTTCAACGCTCGGTTGAGCGCGGCACCATGGCTACGGAGCTCTCCCCGCAGCTCCCCGCTCCCCCGGGCGTCGGCGAACGCGAGGGCGGGTCGCCGGCGACCCCCCTCTACCCGGGCGGAGTGGCGGCGCGGGAAGACGAGGCCTTGGCGCCGTGCCCTCGGCCCCCGCCACCATGTGGCCCTCGCGTCGTCTCACGAGGGCCCCCTCCTGGGACTCGGGGAGAGCGTGGGGATGCTCGCCCACTGGTCCCAACCGGGCGGCGGGGAGTCGTCGTCCGGGATCTCCACCACCACCGCCCGGGAGCCGCCGGCAGGCGCGCCCCTTGCGTCGCCTCTGCCGGCGCCTCCGATCGCGCCTCCGTAGCCGCGGCGCCCGACGCGCGCCGCGGCCACCGCTTCCGGTTGCGCCTCCGCCACGACCGCCCTCCTCCGCCACCACCGCCCGCCGCGCCTCCACCACGGCCGCCACCGCGGCCGCGCTTTCCACCATGGCCGCCGCCGCGCGGCTGCGCCTCCGCCGCGCGGCCGGCGCCCGCCGCGCCTCGACAACCACCGCCGGCGCCGCGGCAGCCGGATCCGCCGGCCGAGGCCTCGATGCCTCGGCCCGCGCCCCCGCGAGCTCTTGCCCGCCGCCGCCGCGCTCACCCCCGCCCGCGGCGCCCTCGACGAGCGCCGCCGGGTGGGGACGGACGCGTCCGCCCTCAACACCTTGGCTGGTGCGAAGGGAGGCACGGTCGGCACCACCCTGCATCAGCACAAACAAAAAATCAGAACGCCTGGTCGCCAAAAACCAAACCCCGCAGAAGAGCAAGCCCCTTACCTCGAAGAGGAGAAGGCGCGTTTCCTCTTCCTCGAGGCCTCGGCGGATGGCGCCGGTGCGGCCGGCACGCTCGTCGCCGCGCCTCCTGACATTTCCGCCGCGCGCGTGGGCCCCGCCTTGCGCGCGCCTCGCGCGCGCGCGCCGCACCTCCGCGGCCCGCGCCGCTCCCGTTGTTGATTGCCCGGCGGCGGGCACCGCTGCTCCCGCCCCCGACGATGCCGCCCTTGCCGCCGGAGGCCGGCTCCCGGCCGACGGGGTGTAGGCTCCCCACCTATCGGAGGGGCCCCCCCCCCGGTTTCTTCCTCCTCGTCCTCTTCCGAGGACGAGTACTCCCTCGGTCCCTCGGCGAGGAGAGCCCCTCCTGCTCACGCAGCCGGTACTCCTCGCTCCGCCGCTCGCGGCGCTCGCGGTGCCGCCTTGCGCGCTCCCTCTTGCGCACCGCCCGCTCCCGCTACCGTTGCTGCGCCGCCCGACCAAGCGCGCGGGAGTCAGGAGTGGGCGGAACGGATTTTGCAGCGCTCAAGCTCACCATCTGCAGGCGAAAACGTCAAAAGGCGTGTCATAGACCAGGAGCATCATCAAGATCAAAAACAGGGCCAAGACTTTTACTTACCAGCGGGCCGGTGGGGAGCATCTCAAGATCCCACGGGGACCGGTCTTGGCGCAGCATCCGAGTGTCGACGGGCTCCGTGCCCGTGTGAGCGCATACCCCCGTTCGAGGGGGGTCGGGAGCATCCGCGACCTCGCCAGCGCGACGGGGTCCGCCTCCTCCGTCATCTCGAAGATGCAGAGCGGCCTCTCCATCAGAGGCATAATCCGCCGGTGGTGGAGGAAGGCGAGGACGGTCACCGCGGTCAGCCCGCGCGTCGCCAGGTTCTTCAGCGCGGCCAGGAGCGAGTCCAGCAGCCTCCGGTGCTGGACCGTGGACACCTCGTGGCCCCAGGAGTTGGGCTTCTCTCGGAGCACCAGACCGGTGTAGGGGGAGGTCGGGCTCGGTGTTGCGAAGGTAGAACCACCCCCGCTCCCAGCCGGCGTTGTTGGTCGTCATGGTACAAGGGATGTAGTCGTCCTTGTACTGCGTCCGCACGGCGAGCGACATCCCGCCAGCGCGCACCGCGCGGCGGGTCCTCTGCTCCGTCATCGGCTGCGTGAACAGCTCCGCGCGGAAGAGGTGTACCCAGAGATCCCAGTTCACTGGGATCCCCAGATACCCTTCGCAGACGCCCACGAACGTGGCCGCCTGCGAAATCGCATTCGGCGCGAAGTTGTGCAACTCCACGCCGTAGCGGTGGCAGAGTGCCCGCATGAAGCGGCTCGCCGGCGCGGCGAAGCCGCGCTCATGGAAGCGAATGAAGCTCACCACGTAGCCTTCCGGTGGGTTGGGCGCGTGGTCCCCCGCCGGCGGCACGATCCACTCCGCCGGCCGGCCCTCCTCGTTCGCCGCCAGCTGGCCGGCGGAGACCAGGTCGCTAAGGGCCAGCCGATTCACCGACGATCGCTCCCACGTGTACGGGTCGAGGATCGTGAGGGGCGGGAGCGGTGCCATGAGGAAATGCAAGGGAGGACGAGGAGAAGAAGAAGAGGAGCTCTAATGACGAAGGGGCGCGGTGGCGAGAACAAAGCAAAGGCGAGAGAGCGGAGGGCAGGAACGACGAAACGCTAAGGTAAAAACCGCCGTTTTTCTCTCCCCTCAGATTTATAAGCCGTGGGCGTGCCCTCCGGGGCGCACGCCCCGCGCGCATTAACTGCAGGGAATCTTTTTCTCGCTGACGGGCGGGCCCCACCATGACCGCGACGGCCACGCCACCGCAAACAGGCCATCATCATGGCGAAGAATTGGGAGGGCCGTGGCAGGCGGTCACGTCCGCCTGCCCACGCCGCCCACTACGCGCACGGCCGCAGCGCCTAAAAAGGCGCGCCCGCGACGCGAAACCGCAGCCTCGACTACGGAGCATTAAATGGCCCGGCTCCTTACCAAGTAAGGAAGACCCTCGAGCGGCATGAGCTCCTGGCTCGGGAAAAATCAACCCTTGAAAGGGTACAGGCGCGAGAAAGTCACCTCAGGGCCCGTTTGAAACAGAACAAGCACTGCAAGCACCAATGCCGCACCACTCTACTGATCAGCGCCTCGAGGGCTGGCTTGCCCAGGCCCCTCGATGGTTCGCAGATGCCAGTCCAGGAGCGCTCAGCCGCCGCCCCGCACCGCTCTACTGATCAGCGCCTCGAGGGCTGGCTCGCCCAGGCCCCTCGATGGTTCGCAGATGCCAGGCCGGGAGCGCTTAGCCGCCGCCCCGCACCACTCTACTGATCAGCGCCTCGAGGGCTGGCTCGCCCAGGCCCCTCGATGGTTCGCAGATGCCAGGCAAGGAGCGCTTAGCCGCTGCCCCGCACCACTCTACTGATCAGCGCCTCGAGGGCTGGCTCGCCCAGGCCCCTCGATGGTTTGCAGATGCCAGTCCGGGAGCGCTTAGCCGCCGCCCCGCACCACTCTGCGATCGGCGCCGAGGGCCGGCTCGCCCCGTGCCCCTCGATGGTTCGCAGATGCCAGGCCGGGAGCGCTTAGCCGCCGCCCCGCACCATTCTACTGATCAGCACCTCGAGGGCTGGCTTGCCCAGGCCCCTCGATGGTTCGCAGATGCCAGGCCGGGAGCGCTTAGCCGCCGCCCCGTATGCCCCTACTGATCAGAGGTCCGAAGCTGACCCTCGACGGGTTCGAACAGGCGCCCCAGAT
Source organism: Cenchrus americanus (assembly GCA_947561735.1). NCBI lineage: Eukaryota > Viridiplantae > Streptophyta > Magnoliopsida > Poales > Poaceae > Cenchrus > Cenchrus americanus. The sequence goes on from OX387242.1 coordinate 179,561,173, forward strand.
CAGCAGAGTCAGGGACGACGAGGGCACGTGCATTCGAGTCGTTCCTCGAGCCCCCCGGCTCGAGGGTGCCCCACATGTTGTGCTCGAGAGCCAGCGAGGGCAGCTAGCCGGGGGATCCCACCGAGGGAGAGCTTCCGCGCCCTCGGTCCCTAGCGAACGGGACCGAGCCCCACCTAGCAAACCCACGCAAGCGCTTTAATGGACGTGTCTCTGGACCACGCAGCCTACCCTTACCGAACGGGGCATGTGCGTCCACTCGAACTACCCACTAACAGCTCAACGAGGAATCCGCAATCCGCGACCCGATCGATGGGGGTTGCGGAAACCTCACCCTCCTTCCCGCGGAAGGACGGCGAGGGCGCGATAAAAAAACAAGTCATGGAGCCCTACCCGATCGCCTCGAACGGGCCCAGGCTCGGGGGCTCGACGCACGGCTACACCTCCTGGATCGCACCCGCCGGGGATAGTGCCAGCAGCGCGTGCACCACCGAAGCCGGCTGAGACATTGCCGAAGCCGGTTGAAACATGTACCACGCCTTCTGACCAAGTCTCACGGTAAAAACCCTACAGGAGCGCCCGCGGTTCTGTAGGGCTTCGAGGGCTAGACCCGCGGGTCCGCTGACGCGGCCCCACGGAAAGCGTTCGCAAGACCAGGGGGAAGAACGTCCTATCAGTAGGATCCAGCATATGCGGGAGCCTCAATGGCAAACCCGCAGATGCTCGGGGGCTACTGTCGGGGACAGCCCTAGGGGTCCCCTTAAACAACTGGGAAATCCCCACTTAAAACCCGCAACAAGCCAAAGCAAAACACGCCTCGCTTAAGCACGCAGGGCATGGCCTACGCCGCGGAGGCCCCAACGGCCCACCAAGGCGACCCACTCAAAGATCCCCTCGAGCAGGCTTCGCCTCGCTCGAGGATGCGCGCCTCCCTCGGGCGGGCTCCGCCCCGTTCGAGGGGGTGCGCTTACCTCGAGCGGGCTCCGCCTCGCTCGAGGGTCCGCTCCGCCCTCAAACGGGGTCCGCCCCGCTCGAGGGCGCTCCGCGCGCGTGCGGCCGCTCCGTGCGCGGGCATTTAATGCCCCGACAACGGCGAGGCGGCGCCATCATGCGCCCGGGGCTCACGCCCGGTGCCGTCGCACCAACTCCCTAGGAGGGAACCCATCCCCGCCACTGTGGGGGACTGTGCGACGTGGCCGGCGCCAGTCCCGTGACGCTGCGCCGCCTACTCCAGTACGGCTAACGCGCCGAGCCCTCGAAGGGGGGCCGGCCGCACCCTCGATCTGCTTTCTTGTGACCTTGCAGGGTTAGGTGGAGGTGCTAGGCCGGTGGGGCGCCATCCTCGCCACTCGTGCCCCGCATGGCTGCCGCCCCCCGCGCGCGTACGGACCCACGCCGCGCGCGGCGCGCGCCTCCGGCGCCGTGGAGCGTGCGGGAACGGGACGCCACCTTACCTGCCACTGTGCCCTGTACGGACCGACGTCAGCAGCTCCCTCGAGCCCGTCTGAAGACATCACAGCCGTCCGCTGCCCTTCCACCCTCGAAGCCGCCACTGTTCGGGTACGAGATACACCATGATGGCCGGATCGCTGCAAGGATCGTCCGGGCGGCCGCCTACTCTACGGCACAGCACACCACGCTCCCTCACGTAACTAAATAGTTTGGCTCACATGTGATTCGCTCTCTTCTTGGTCTATAAAAGGAGGACGAACTCCCCCACCGCAGGGGACAGAAGGGGGAGAAGGGACACAGCGCAACACGAGACAGTCACACCACACACTTGCTCTCCAATTCTCCCACAACATCTTCAGCCACTACGCCAGGGACTTGGAAGCCACGCTTCCTCTCCCGCCTTGCTTGTAGCACCCCACTACGAGCACCCCCCGGTGCGAGCAATACAAGACCTTGAGCACACCACCGCCGGGACGTACGGCCCCTCGGCCGGAACCAGGATAAACTCTGTGTCTTTTATTGCTTAGCATCGACCATTGAGGGATAGACCTCGGCGCTCATTACTGGTTAGTGTCGGGACCACTTTCCGCACCGACAGTTGGCGCCCACCGTGGGGCAATCGAGCGCCTAAGGTCAATCCACCGTCAAACTCCCTCCATGGTGATTCGCGCTGAGTATCGCGATACGCGTTGCACGCATGGGCGGCTCGGACCCCCTCCCCGCCGGTTTCGAAATCCGGTTTGGGGGCCTGAATTTTCAGGCTACGGGGGAACGGTTACCTAATGCGCCTCACCAACCGTGAGGAGGCGCGCGCTCGGCACCGGGCCGGGTCCGCTCCGGTCCCCGCTGCACGCACGGCACGACGCGGACGCCCACCGGCACGGATGCGGCGGGCCGTCGCGCACCACGATGTCGCCACCGCTCCGGCCGCGCGTTCGCGCCGGGCGCGGTCCGAGCGGCGGCAAGCTAAACGCGCCGCCCTCTCAACACGGCGCACCCGTCGGCGCAACGACCGCCGCCCCGACGGGCGCGCGCACGGTCTCCGGGCCGCGCTTCCCCATCGGTCTTCGCGGCGCCACGACGGCTTACAACACCAACATTAACACGACGATGCGCTGGGTTCCCCCTGGCCGTCACGTCTTCGTCGCCAGGGACCCTGGCGCCTCCGCGGGTGATGAGTCGTCTCTGGGCTCCCTTGACGCGTTGCCACCCGCCAACCTCCACGGGTACGCGGAGTGGGACTTCTCCAACGTGCTGGACCCGGTCATGTTCAGGCGCTTCCTTGACGCTACGGACTACTGGTTTGGCTGCTCCGACGACTCCAGCACCGGGAGTTACGACCCCGCGCGGGAATCCTGCGTCGTCATCGCCAATGACCCAGCAAACGCCACCGGCGTAGTAGGCGCCGGCGACGGGGAGGTCACGCCCGCCCCAGGGATCGCTCCGCGCCTAGGTGCGGGGCCAAGCACCCCTGCTGGGGCCGACGCCGACGCACAGCTAGCCCAAGCTCGTGAGCTCGAGGCCAAGCTGGCGGAGGAGTACCGAACGGTGCGGCTGCTCCGCGCCTCGATGGCTGGGGAAGCCTCCGCGCGCGGCGAACGCGTGCAGGAGCTAGGAAAGCAAGTCCGCGACCGCATCAACGCCGACTTCAACGTCGACCACCCGGACGCGCCTCCGCGGGCGAGCCAGAAGCTTTTCGCCGCCGCCACGCTGCTACGAGCCATGCCGGCCCCCTCGACGCCTAAGGCACGAAACCTGCACCGCGAGGTGCAGGCGCTCATTGAGCAAGCGGCCGTCCAACAGGCCGAGAGCTCAGCCTCGCGCATCCGCCAACAGGAGGATGCACGAGGCGACGGAGCCGCACAGGGGGGAGAACCCTCGGTCCATGCAGGAGAAGCGGCGGGGCGACCCGCCAACCCGGGACGCGCGCCGGCTAAGGAGCGGCTCCTCGACACGCGCAGGGCGCTGGACGGTGACACCCGCAACGTCATCAACGCCCGCCGCACGAGCAAGGCGGATGCGCGGGCGGCGGTAGGCTACCACCCTCGACGGGGCGGACGCTATGACAGCGACGAAGACCGTTCCCTGACGCCGGAACCCCCGGGAACCCGTGTGTTCAGCCGGGAGATCCGCGCGGCGGCCTTCCCCCAACGCTTCCGCCAACCCTCGACCATCGTCAAGTACAACGGGGAGACGGATCCCCGCGTGTGGCTCAACGACTACCGCCTGGCGTGCCAGCTGGGCGGGGCCACCAGCGACGAGGTCATCATCCGCAACTTGCCCTTACACCTCGGAGATTCAGCTCGAACGTGGCTCGAGCACCTGCCCGCCAGCCAGATCCACAACTGGGACGATCTGGTCCGCACATTCGTGGGTAACTTCCAGGGCACGTACGTGCGCCCTGGGAATTCCTGGGACCTGCGCTCCTGCACCCAGAGGCCCGGCGAATCTCTACGGGACTTCATACGGCGCTTTTCTAAGCGTTGTACGGAGCTCCCAAGCGTGGCGCAATCTGAAATTGTGCACGCCTTCCTTGAGGGCACCACGTGCCGTGACCTCGTGCGAGAGCTGGGACGCAGCCCGCCTGCGGACTCCAACGAGTTGTTCGACATCGCCAACAGCTTCGCCTCAGGAGAGGAGGCTGTGGGGGCGATCTTTGACGGCAAGAAGGGCAAGCGCTCGGACGATGCGCCTCGCTTAGGCACGCAGGGCATGGCCCACGCCGCGGAGGCCTCAACGGCCCACGAAGGCGACTCACTCAAAGATCCCCTCGAGCAGGCTTCGCCTCGCTCGAGGATGCGCGCCTCCCTCGGGCGGGCTCCACCCCGTTCGAGGGGGTGCGCTTACCTCGAGCGGGCTCCGCCTCGCTCGAGGGTCCGCTCCGCCCTCAAACGGGGGTCCGCCCCGCTCGAGGGCGCTCCGCACGCGCGCGCCCCTGCTCCCGTACGCGGGCATTTAATGCCACGACAACGGCGGGGGCGGCGCCATCATGTGCACGGGGCTCGCGCCCGGTGCCTTCGCACCAACTCCCCGGGACGGAACCCATCCCCGCCACCGTGGGGGACCGTGCGACGTGGCCGGCGCCGGTCCCGTGACGTCGCGCCGCCTACTCCGTACGGCTAACGCGCCGAGCCCTCGAAGGGGGCCGGCCGCACCCTCGATCTTCTTTCTTGTGACCTTGCAGGGTTAGGTGGAGGCGCTAGGCTGGTGGGGCGCCATCCCCCGCCACCTGGTAACGGCATGGCTGCCGCCCCCGCGCGTACGGACCCACGCCTGGCGCTATGGCAACAGCTCCAGCGCTGTGGAGCGTGCGGGAACGGGACGCCGCCTTACCTGCCACTGTGCCCCGTACGGACCGACGTCAGCAGCTCCCTCGAGCCCGTCTAAAGACATCACAGCCGTCCACTACCCTTCCACCCTCGAAGCCGCCACTGTTCGGGTACGAGATACGCCATGATGGCCGGATCGCTGCAAGGATCGTCCGGGCGGCCGCCTACTCTACGGCACAGCACACCACGCTCCCTCACGTAGCTAAATAGTGCGGCTCGCATGTGATTCGCTCTCTCCTTGGTCTATAAAAGGAGGACGAACTCCCCCGCCGCAGGGGACGGAAGGGGGAGAAGGGACACAGCGCAACACGAGACAGGTCACACCACACACTTGCTCTCCAATTCTCCCACAACATCTTCAGCCACTACGCCAGGGACTTGGAAGCCACGCTTCCTCTCCCGCCTTGCTTGTAGCAGCCCCACTACGAGCACCCCCGTCTTGAGCAATACAGTGCCTTGAGCACACCACTGCTGGACGTACGACCCCTCGGCCGGAACCAGGATAAACTCTGTGTCTTTTATTGCTTAGCATCGACCATTGAGGGATAGACCTCAGCGCTCATTACTGGTTAGTGTCGGGACCACTTTCCGCACCGACAGGTGTCGTGGCCATGTAATGATCAACTATTCGTTTGTTGTATTTTGTAAATAGAAGTATTGTCTTTGTTTTGCTTGTCACGCTATTTCGCTACTCATTTCCTTAGACAAATCTGAGGTAGAGAGTTTCGATTTCACGAGCGACCCGCTGGTCTAGAGGCGAGGGAAAAAGGCCGTATCCTGCTAGAGGCGTGGGCTATCTCCGGCTCGCGCGTCATTCCCGCTTGGTCGCTCGCGCTCCGCCTGAACTTGCCTGAGGCCCAGGTTGAGGCGTAGTTGGCGCACTTGCGAATTTTTCAAAAAAATGGACCATTTTTCGGGGGGGGTGCCCCCTTAGTAGCCCCTGAGGGTGACTTGGTTCTCTAAGGAGAGCCAAGTTGCCCTTTAACTTTATTAATTTGCGGATGTTTACATCTATACTGCCAACTGGGGTGTTGGGTATGTAATTTACAACAAATAACTTGTAAATCATTGCTAAGGGTAGAAGCGACATAGCTGCTGGATGTTCCAAGCGTTGGTGAGTTCCTCGCCGTCTTCGTTGGCCAGCTTGTATGTGCCGGGCTTCAGCACCTTCACCACTACATAGGGTCCCTCCCATGGGGGCGACAGCTTGTGGCGGCCTCGATTGTCCCGGCGCAGCCTTAGGACCAAGTCCCCTTCGCTGAAGTCTCGGTGCCGCACCTTCCGGGCTTGGTAGCGCCTTAAGGCCTGCTGGTATCTCGCGGAGTGCATCAGGGCCATGGTGCGGGCTTCGTCTAGTTCATCCAGCGAGTCTTCGCGGGCTCGCTGGTTGGCACCCTCGTCGTAGCCCTGAACCCTGGGCGACCCGTACTCCAAGTCAGTGGGGAGGATAGCCTCCGCGCCATAGACCAGGAAGAATGGGGTGAATCCTGTGGCCCTACTCGGGGTGGTCCTGAGGCTCCACACAACCGCTGGCAGCTCTTGGAGCCATTTTCGACCAGACTTGTTCAGTCGGTCGAAAATCCTGGGCTTGAGGCCTTGTAGGATCATGCCGTTGGCACGCTCCACCTGACCGTTGGTCTGTGGATGCGCCACGGCTGCCCAGTCCACGCGGATGTGGAATTTATCGCAGAACTCTAGGAATTTTCTGCCCGTGAATTGGGACCCGTTGTCGGTGATGATGGAGTTGGGCACTCCAAAGCGATAGACTATGTCGGTGAAGAACGTCATGGCCTGCTCTGCCCTGAGATTCGTGATGGGGCACACCTCAACCCACTTGGAAAACTTATCGATGGCGACCAGTAGGTGGGTGTATCCCCGGGCGCTTTCCGCAAGGGCCCGACGATGTCCAGCCCCCACACGGCAAAAGGCCATGTGACAGGTATGGTCTGCAGGACGTGTGCAGGTAGGTTGGATTTGCGGGTGTAGAACTGGCACCCTTCGCAGGTGCGCACGATCTCGCTGGCATCGGCGACCGCGGTGGGCCAGTAGAAGCCTTGGCGGAACGCGTTGCCCACGAGGGTGCATGGCCCCGCGTGGTGACCGCATACGCCCGCGTGGATGTCTCGAAAGAGCTCGCGCCCCTGAGGGATGGGAACGCATTGCTGCAGGACGCCTGATGCGGCGCGCTTGTGCAGTTCACCGTCGACTAAGGTGAACGACTTAGTCATCCTCGCGATGCGTCTGGCCTTGGATCGGTCCGAGGGTAGCTCCCCTCGATCCATCTAGGTGATGTATTTGTCGCGCCAGTCCCCCTTGCTGGGGGCTGGCTCCGTATCCATGGCATCGGCCTCATCGGTGTCGTACCCTTCGAGCAGGGAGAGTACATACGCCTTGTTCGAGGGGTCCTCGTCCATAGGCTCGGCACCCGTTGGACTCGAGCGAGCCCCCGAGGGTTCCTCGTGGCTCGAGGGTCACGGCTCGAGGTTGCCGGACGGCTAGACGACGTCCCGCACGAAAACGTTTGGGGGAATAGTAATTCGCCCCAACGTGATTTTGGCGAGCTCGTCCGCCTCCTCGTTGTACCAGCATGGCACGTGGTTGAGCTCTATGCCATAGAACTTGTCTTCAAGGGCCCGAATGGCTTTGTAGTACGCCTCCATCTTGTCGTCATGGCAACTCGCGTTCTTCATGACCTGGTCAATCACGAGCTGCGAGTCTCCCCTCAGGTCGAGGCGCTTGATGCCCGTCTCAATGGAGATTTTGAGGCCGCAGAGGAGGGCCTCGTACTCCACCATGTTATTTGACGCGGGGAAGTGCAGGCGCACTGCGTATCTCATGTGCTCCCCGAGAGGTGAGACGAAAAGCAGGCCCGCGTCCGCTCCTGTCTACATCACAGACCCATCGAAGTAGAGGGTCCAGCACTCGGCCAGGATCTGTGGCGGCAGCAACTGCGTGTCTGTCCACTCGGGACGAAGTCCGCCAAGATCTGGGACTTGATCGCTTTGCGCGGCGCGTAAGCGAGTGTCTCGCCCATCAGCTCTACCGACCACTTGGCAATCCTGCCCGCTGCATCCGGGTTTCGGATGATCTCTCCCAACGGAAAGAAGGAGACCACTGTGACTGGGTGAGCCTCGAAGTAGTGACGGAGCTTGCGCCGCGTGAGGACCACTACGTAGAGCAGCTTCTGGACCTGCGGATAACGCGCCTTGGCCTCAGACAGAACCTCGCTGATGTAAAATACCGGCCGCTGGACTGGCAAGGCGTGCCCCTCCTCTGTTCGTTCTACCACGATGACGGCGCTGACCACCTGAGTGGTCGCGGCGACATAGAGGTACAAAGGCTTGCCGTCCTGAGGCGGCGTTAGGATCGGGGCGTGGGCGAGCATCGCCTTTAGCTTGTCAAGCGCCTGCTGGGCCTCGACGGTCCAGGAGAAGTGCTCGTGCTTCTTTAGGAGCCGGTAGAGGGGTAAGCCCTTTTCGCCGAGCCTCGAAATGAAGCGGCTCCAGGAGGCAAGGCACCCCAACACCTTATGGACCCCCTTAAGGTCTTGAATTGGGCCCATTCGCTCGAGGGCAGCAACCTTTTCAGGGTTAGCCTCGATTCCTCACTGGGAGATGATGTATCCTAACAGCATACCTCGCGGCACACCGAAGACACATTTTTCGGGGTTCAATTTCACCCCGTTGGCCCGTAAGCAGCCGAATGCGATGCGGAGGTCGTGAACTAAGTCGTCCGCCTTCCTGGTTTTCACGACTATATCATCTACGTATGCCTCAACGGTCCGCCCGATGTGATCCTCGAAAACGTGCTGTATACATCGCTGGTATGTAGCGCCCGCATTTCGGAGACCGAATGGCATTGTTACGTAGCAATACATCCCAAACGGTGTGATGAACGAAGTCGCGAGCTGGTCGGACTCATTCATCTTTATTTGGTGGTACCCGGAATAGGCGTCAAGGAAGCATAAGAGCTCACACCCCGCGGTCGAGTCAACAATTTGATCGATTTGTGGCAAAGGAAAAGGAACTTTAGGACATGCTTTATTTAAACTACTGTAGTCTACACACATCCGCCACTTCCCATTCTTTTTCTTAACTAAAACAGGATTGGCTAGCCACATAGGGTGGAACACTTCCTTGATGAATCCGGCCTCGAGGAGCTTCTGCAGCTCTACTCCGATTGCCCGGCGGCGCTCTTCGTCAAAGCGGCGCAGCCGTAGCTGCACGGCGCGGGAGTGAGGTAGGATGTCAAGGGATTGCTCGGCGACCTCCCTCGGAATGCCTGGCATGTCCGAGGGGCTCCACGCGAAGATGTCGGCGTTGGCGCGGAGGAAGTCGATGAGCACCACTTCCTATTTTGGGTCGAGGGTGGAACTGACCCTAAACGCCTTGCCCTCGGGGGCAGCAGGGTCGAGAGGCACCTCTTTGGTCTGCTCAGCAGCCCCGAAGCTGCCAGCGTGCTTGGTGGCGGAGTCGAGGTCCTCGTTGACTAGCTTCTCCTGGTTCGCCATGAGTGCTTCGTCCAGCGCTAGAGCCTCCGCGTGCTCCACGCACTCGACGTCGCAGTCGAATGCGTGCTCGATGGACGAGCCCACGGTGATGACACCTTTGGGCCCCGTCATCTTCATCTTGAGGTAGGTGTAGTTGGGGACCGCCATGAACTTGGTGTAGCACGGCCGCCCAAGGATGGCGTGATACACGTCCCTGAACCCCACCACCTCGAAGGTGAGCGTTTCCTTGCGGAAGTTGTCTGGCGTGCCGAACCAGACTGGCAGGTCGATTTGCCTGAGGGGCTGGACGCGCTTGCCCAGCGTGACGCCATGGAACGGCGTCGTGCTGGGCCGCAGCTGGTCCAACCTGATCCCCAACAGGCGCAGAGTGTGCACGTAGAGGATGTTGAGGCTGCTACCTGCGTCCATCAGCACCTTCGAGAATCGCGCATTCCCGATGACCGGATCGACCACCAGCGGGTACTGGCCCGGGTTGGGGATGCGGTTCGGGTGATCCTCGCGGCTGAAGGTGATGGCGTCCTCCGACCAGTCGAGGAAGGAGGGAGGAGCCTTCTCCGCGGCGAGGACCTCGTGTCGCTCTCGTTTGTGCTGGCTGTTGGACATGTCCAAGGTCGGTCCCCTGAAGATGAGGAAGATGCTCTCCACAGTCGGGAAGCCACCGGTGTCGCCGTCACCCCCGTCCTTCTTGGCCTCGCCCTCCTTCGCGGCGGCGTGGCTGTAGTACTTTTTGAGCATATCGCACTGCTCGAGGGTGTGGTTGACCGGCGTCTTGTGGTACGGACATGGCTTTTTCAGCATGTCGTCGAATACCCCAGGGCCTCGAGGGGCCGCTCGAGGACCCCGTCGAGCTGGGTCAACAGCAAGGGCTTCGTCGCCGTCGTCGTCGCGCCCCTGCTCCGCGCCTCACGGCGTGGCTTCTTCCCTTTCTTACCCCGCTTGTACTTTTGTTGGGGCTCCTTGGACTTGCTGCCCTCCGCGGGCGCGTCGTCCACGCGCTTGCCCATCTTCCCATCGAAGATCGCCCCCACCGCCTCCTCGCCCGAGGCGAAACTAGTAGCGATGTCGAACAGCTCGTTTGAGTCGACCGGCGGGCTGCGTCCAAGCTCGCGCACGAGGTCCCGGCAGGTCATTCCCTCAAGGACGGCGTGCACGATCTCGGACTGGGCCACGCTCGGGAGCTCCGTGCAGCGCTTGGAGAAGCGCCATATGAAGTCCCGGAGTGACTCGCCGGGCTTCTAGGTGCACACGCGCAGATCCCAGGAGTTTCCAGGGCGCACGTACGTGCCCTAGAAGTTCCCCACGAAGGTGCGGACCAAATCGTCCTAGTTGTGAATCTGGCTGGCCGGCAGGTGCTCGAGCCACGTCCGCACCGAGTCGGTGCAACGGCAGGTTGCGGATGATGACCTCGTCGGTGGTGGCTCTGCCCAGCTGGCATGTCAGGCGGTAGTTGTTGAGCCATACACGGGGGTCTGTCTCCCCCGTGTACTTGTCGATCGACGTGGGCTGGTGGAAGCGTTGAGGGAAGCTCGCCGTGCGGATCTCCCGGCTGAACACACGGGTTCCCGGGGGCTCCGGCGTCGGCGAGCGATCCTCTTGGCTGTCATAGCGCCCACCCCGCCGGGGGTGGTAGCCTGCCGTCACCCGTGTCTCCGCGTTGCCCGTCCGTCGGGCGTTGATGACGTTGCGAGCGTCACCGTCTTGGGCCTGTCCGCGCATGTCAAGGATCCGCTCCCTGACCGGCGTGCGCCCTGGGTTGGCGGGCCGTTCCGCCGCGCCGCCCGCGTGTACCGATGCTTCGGGGCCTTGCGCGCCCCGGTCATCCCGCGCGCTCCCCTGTTGGTGGATGCGGGATGCCGAGCTTTCGGCCTGTTGGACGGCCGCATGCTTGATGAGCGCCTGCGTCTCACAGTGCAGGTTTCGTGCCTCGGGTGTTGAGGGGGCGGGCATGGCCCGCAGCAGTGTCCCAGCGGCAACGAGCTTCTGGCTCGCTCGCGGGGGCGTGTTCGGGTTGTCGACGTCAAAGTCGACGTTGATGCGCTCGCGGGCTTGCCTGCCCAGCTCACGCACGCGTTCGCTGCGCCCGGAGGCTTTTTCGGCGATGGAGGCCCGAAGAAGCCGCACCGTGCGGTACTCCTCCGCGAGCTTGGCTTCAAGCTCGCATGCTTGAGCCAGTTGCACGTTGATGTCAGCCCCTCTCGGCGGTGAGGAGGGAGGAGTGCTTGGCCCTGCACCCTGGTGCGGTCCAGCCCCCGGGCAGGGGGGAACCTCTCTGTCGTCGGCTTCTGCCGCGTTCGCGGCGTTTGCTTGGTCGTTGGCAAGCACGACGAAGCACTCCCGCGTGGGATCGTAGCTCCCGGCGCTGGAGTTGTCGGAGTAGCCAAACCAGTAGTCCGTGGCGTCGAGGAACCGCCAGAACATCACTGTGTCAGGCACGCCGGAGAAGTCCCACTCTGCGTACCTGTGCGAAGTGGAGGGTGGCAGCTCGCTGGCGGAGCCGTGGGATGACTCGTCGTCGGCGGAGGCGCTGGGATCCCTGACGGCCGGAACATGGCGGCCAGGGCAAACCCTGCGCGCCGCCGCGTCAGTGTTGGCGGAGGCGACGTACGCCATAGTGGCGCCACACAGACTGATGGGGAAGCGTTGCCCCGAAACCGAGCGCTCACCCGTCGGGCGGTGGTCGTCTTGCCGGTGGTCGCGTCACGCTGTGAGGCGACGCGCGTAGCGTGTCGGCGCTCTGTCCGCGCCTGTCGTGAAAACTGGCCGGAGCGTCGACGGCATCGAGGCGCTGAAGGGCCCACAGCATCCACCAGGGTGGACGCCAGGGCGTTAGTAGCGGGTGCGACGGAGGCTGGGTCGGCTCCGGTCTGCCGCCGTGCACGGAGTTCGTCGTGATTGGTGATGCGCATGAGGTAGCTGTTCCCCGTGGCCTGAAAGTTCAGGCTCCCGAACCGGATTTCGAACCCGGTTGGGAGGGCGTTCGAGCTGCCCATGTAATACCTCTAGTCGCGGTACTCGGTGCGAATCACCATCGAGAGGGCTGGTGACGCGCTGATCTTCAGCGCGAGGCCCCTACCTGGCACGCCAACTGTCGATGTAGAATGTAGTCCCGACACTAACTAGTAATGAGCGCTGAGATCTGCCTCTCGATGGGCCAGTGCTATCAACTAATGACACTGGGTTTATCCTGGTTCTGGTCAGGGTCGTACGTCTAGCAGTGGTGTGCTCGGGGCACTATTTTGCTTCGCACCGTGGTGCTCGTAGAGGGGGCTACAAGCGTGGCGGGAGAGGAGGCCTGGCCTCCAAGTCCCAAAGGTATAGATTGAGGCAAGTGCCAATATCGTGGTGAAGGCGGAGAGCGCGTGGGTGATTGTTGTTCGTCGTCGTGTCCCCCCCACGGCTGGGGGACTGCCTCTCCTTTTATAGGCCAAGGAGGGAGCAGTTTACATGTGTGCCGCACTATTCTCCTACGTGTGGAGGCGTGGCGAGCAGTGCCACGGAGTTGACAACTGTCCTGGCGAATCCCGCTCCTGTTGGGGCGTCGTGGCGTGTCCTGTGCCCGTACAGGGATGACTTAGAGGGTAGTGGCGTAGAGGTTGGCTGTCCGGCCGCCGCCCACAGGCCGATTCGAGGGCGCCGTCAACGGGGGTCCGTACGAGGCACAGCGGCAGGCATGGCAATGTCCCGTCCCCGTGTGCTCAATAGCATCGGGGATGTCGTTGCAGTACCCGGCGTGGTGCTGCAGTGGCGGGGATGGACGCACAGGACTGACAGCGACGGGGATGGCCGCTCCTACCGGCCCGACGTCACAGCACAGCCCTGTGTAGTCACGGGAAAAGCATTCGAGGGTTCCGCCAGCCCCCCTTCGAGGGCTCGGCGCATTAGCCGTAAAGAAGTAGGCGGCACAGTGTGACGGAGGTGACACCGGCCTCACCACACAGTGTTACATAGTGGCGGGGATGGCCTTCCCCAGGGAGTTAGTGGAACAGCGTCTGGGCGTGATTCATAAGCGCGTCAGGGTCATGGCGTGCGTCCTGTGGTGTCAGAGCATTAAATGCTCGTACACGTGAGCAGGAGCGGGAGCGACATGCGCGAGGGGGGCCCTCGAGCGAGGCGGACCTCGCCCGAGGAAGCGTAGCCCTCGAGCGAGGTGGACCTCGCCCGAGGGGGAGTTCATCCCTCGAGCGAGGCGGACCTCGCTCGAGGGGGTGTTCCGCTGTACCGCCCTGGCGGGCCGCGGGGGCCACCAGGACCGTGATCGTGTCGTGCACGTGTTTTAGGCTTGTGAGTTGATCCGTGATTTGCGTTTTTTCGTGGGTTTTAAGCGGGTTTCCCATGGTTATTTAGGGGACCCTTATGGCTGTCCCCGACAACTTCAAAAGCAAATCATCTGTCGTCGAATGATACAATTCATCATCATCTAAGATAAACTGAAGTGCCCATCGTCAGACTTTTGTGTCACGTATACTTTTAGGATCCTGCAAATATTTGATCAGAGGCATTCTCCAATCTCCCACTTTGTCCTCAACAGTTTTGGAAGAAACAGTGGCCGAAGTAGGGTTGCCCCCCGAGGGGCGGTCTAACCGGCCCGTGGGGGCGATCTGACCGGGGTACCAGGTTTGACCGGCAGGAGGGGGCGGTTGAACCAGTTCCTCCAGAATGTAACCCTCGGCTTCACTAAACATCGGTTTCCGTTCTTGAAAATTTCTTTTTTGAACATTATAACCAGATGCTTGCTGAGCCAGAGCATTAGCCTTCGGATTCTCCTCCCGGGGTACATGATATATCACAAATTCATCCATACAAGATATAATGTCCAAGCATTTATCAAGGTAAGTATTTAAAGAACCATTTAGACATTGACATACCTTGGATACTTGTTGTACCACCAGTAAAGAATCACCATAAGCTTCTACATGTTTCACTCCCATGTCATGTAATATTTGCAATCCAAACAAGAGAGCTTCATACTCAATTTGATTATTAATACATTTATGATCCAACCGGCTAAGGGCTTCAAAAATAGCTCCACTAGGTGACATAATAATAATTCCAACACCACAACCACTTCTACAAGTCTATCCATCAAAATGTAATTTCCATGGAGTAAAAGTTACATAACTGACATCTAAATCAAGTTGCTTATCAATCCTATGTTGAACAATAAAGTCGGATACTATTTGACCTTTCATTGATCCAATAGGTTCACAACGCAAATCATACTCAAGAAGAGCATAAGCCCACTTGCCGACTCTACCACTAAGAATAGGTTTTTGCAACATGTATTTAATTATGTCGGTTTGGCATGCAACATAACAAGTACTAGACAATAAATAATGCCTTAACTTGGTACAAGCATAATATAAAGATAGACTAAGCTTTTCAATAAAGGTGTACCTCGTTTCGGTGTCTAGCAATCTTCTACTCTCATAAGCAACAACATACTCCTTGCCATCGGTCTCTTGAGTCAAAATAGCCCCAATCACACTTGGCTCCGCTGCAACATAAAGTCGGAAGGGAACTGAAGGACCGATTAGGCGACCAGAGAGGGGGGGAGTGAATGGGAGCCGATAAAAATTCTTCTCGAGGGAGATTGAAACTCCGACAAGTCGAACTAGCTCGGTCGAGCCCCCGAAATCACACGCTCCGCACTTCTACCTCCCGTTTGCCAAAACCACGTAGCCACTGGAGTGCTACTGGTCCTAGGAACAAACTCTACCAGCAACCACAACACACACGCAGCACCGACAGCGGAAACAACTCGAAAGCCGGCTAACCAGAACGGGGCGGTTAGACCGGGTATAGGGGGCGGTTAGACCGCCTCCACCTGGCAACCAAGAGATCCTCCGAAACACCTCTTCCGAGCACCAAAACACACCACGGTTTCACCAACAGAGATCTCTGGTCAAGGCCATGCTAGCTACCAGAAAATCTTGGCGAAAACCAAAACTTCACCCAAGGGCCTAGGGGCGGTTAGACCGGCTACACCGGGGCGGTCTAACCTCTCGTACCCGCAACGAACCCCGACCAAGAACACCTAGCAACCCGCACGAGAACGACCCCAAATTTCACCCGGACACTCCTCGATCAAGGCGAACAAACTCACGAGAGGAAAATCCGGCGAAACAAAACTTTGACCCGGAAACACCCGGGCGGTTAGACCGCCCCCGTAAGCGGTTAGACCGCCCCTTCCGTAAAACGAACCCGCGGGTCAAACCTCAACTTCCTCGCGCCCGATCTCCCGAATCACTCCACGGATTGCAGCCAAACTTCGGGAATAGCTGGGTTACCTCCTGGGCAACCTCTACCTCAAAGGAATCGACCCGTAATGCTCACAATCAAGAGGAATCGAAGAAATCACTTCTCTAGGTCAAGAACTCGCCCAACTCGAGAAATCACCAAATCGAGTCCGATTCAAAGGGGCTTTGGGGGCAAAGTCACCAGTCAAAGAGGCACAAGAACCTCATACGTGACACCCACCAAAAACCCCAAGAAATCGTCCTCAAAATACCGCCAAAAAGAGCTCCGAAAATCAACACCAAAGAGACGGGAAAACCACCATGATGAACAACGCCAAACCTTCTATACATGCCATGAATGGTTCGTACAAGGTCTAGCTTGCCACCCAAACATCCATCCCTCTCTCTAGATCTCACATGAAGCTCTCAAGCTAGCCTTCTAAAATCCTAAGGAAAAATGGAGAACGAAAATGGAAAAACCAAATGAGCTAGGGTTCCAAGAGTTGGCTGCCCTCCACCCATCTAATGAGTATATATGGAGGCACCCAAAAGACTAAACTACCCTTCACTAATAACTAGAGATACATGCCCCTCAAGGGCGAATTTGGAATTCTTGATGTCTTCATGTCACACCCGATTTTACAAGGAAAACCGAATGCATCTCATATGTGCGCCAGGATCATTTACACACACATGATAGACAAAACGAGAGTAATACCATTGCTGTAATAAAACGTACAAGAGTTTAAACCAGTATGATATCCATTATTACATCCATAGGGGTGGACTCAAAGGTCCGAACAAGACGATAACTAAACGACGATGAGCAACTCCATCGCTGACATCAACAGGCATGATGACTGGGGGATCCGCATGCCTAGAACTCCTCGAAGTCACTCCAGTACTCGTCCTCGCCTCCGACGTTCTCCTCTGAACAGCGGTAAGCAAGGGTGAGCACACTTATGGTTGGAGCTCAGCAAGTGGGGGAAAACAATGCAAGGCTATCAAGGATAGGCTATGGTTCACAGCGGTAAACATTTTATAAGTTGGTCAAGTTTTATTAGCAAGCACCTAGTTACTAGATGTAAGTGTATACCAACCCATTTAACCTTAAAAGAAACCTCAAACCAAACCTCCAACCCATGATTTGCATTAATCTTCAAGTTTATTACTCATGTGAGGGTCCAAGCCGCTCGTGACCGTGAGCACGGCTGATCGATCGCCTTTACACTCCGCGAGGTTGTACACTTTACCCACGGTTCGTGTTCCCCAACTTGCCGGGTTAGATAGACCCTTAAACACTTCCAAGGTGAGTGGCTAGGGGTCCACTACGAAGCCTTTACAAAGGAAAGAAGAGAAACCAACAGCCCGCAACGAGTTACGACGGCGGAGCGGCCATAACCCTCCCTAGTGGTCAACACCTTAGCCAAGGTCGCTACCCCAAAAGGACCGGGCTATACCCCTTCAACTCCGGCCCCCTGTGCCCCTCTCGGAAAAGAGCTATCGGCTAACCCACTCTCCTAATTAATTGGCTAAGCCGAGCCATGTGGTGTGGTTGTACTTGTTATCTTGGGTGGTTCTCCATGTTCCGATTATATCAAGTTATCTTGTTTTAAGCACAAACACGTTATATAAGCAAAGCCGAGATGTATAACGAAACAGAGCATAACCAACTCATGTAGAGCAAACTAAGCATTTATCTACCCCAAACATTTGTTTAAACAGGGTTGATCAAGGTAAAGTGGTAAAGCATCTAGTCAAGTCCTTAGCTAGGTGTTTGCCCATCAGATTTATGCATAACAACAGGAATAGTAAACATTGTTTAGCATGTAGTGTCATAGGTTCAAAAAGATTATGCAGAGGGGGAAAGCCACTTGCCTTCCTATACCAGTTGGGTGAAATCCTCCTCGAAGACAGGTTCTTCCTGATCACTTCCGACAGGGAGCTCAGACGAAACAGGCACAATATCTACGAGTCAAACATGGATAACAAACAATAAATAAAACAGTACACCAAACAGTAACAAAACTGGTAAATTTACTGTTTAAAAGATTCTAATCGTCGAGACGATCATTTCGGTATATAGAACGCTAAAAATGGAGTTAAAATGAGAAAGATATGATTAAAACAGTTTACAGGGGCCTATTTGCAAGAAAACTATGTTTACAGGGCTGTTTATAAATAAAATCAGGGGCTAAAACATTTTTATAAATTAAATCAGAGGGGTCTAGGTGCAAAAAGGAGTGAAAAGGGCCTAAAACAAAATTATACAGGGTAGACGGGGGTTAGATTGCAAAAACCAGGACCTATCCGTGAATATTCTTAAAGGTGGAAGGACCGGCTTGCTAATATTTGAAAACTCAGGGGCTCTTAACCAAATCCGCCACTCAGCACCGTGGATCTTAGATCCAACGGCGGGGCGGTACGCGCGCGCACCGTGGACCCGGCCGTGGGCGCGGTCCACAGGTCCACCGTGGACCACCCCACTTAAACGAAGGGGTATGCGATCCCGGCCGTCCGCTCGTGATCAAACGGCCCTGGACGCGTGCGTGCGGTGGGCGGCGGCGACGGCGCCGGAGGCGGGGCGGCGTGGCGGCGTGCGGCGGCGCTTCGCCGGCGCGAGCTCTGGAGTGAGCTTCCGGCCACCGTTTCGTACACGAGTGGGTGCAACACGCAGAGGAGAAGCTTGCGCACGCATCTAGGGGTTCAGGGGAGGGGCTCGGGCATCCACGGCAGCTGGCGCCGGAAGGGGGCGGGACCGCTGCTCCGGCGAGCCCGTGCGGGTCTGCTGTGCACAAGAGAGAGGGGAAAAGGTGGGGCGGTTTTGCTCACCACGCATAGGCAACGAGAACGGGCACGCAGACGACAAGGAGGCGCTGAAGGAGAAGTTCGACGTCGACGGCGAGCTCGGGCAGCGATCCGGCGGATGATGACACGGCGCAGCTCGGTCCCGAGACAACGATGCGTCCCTGGAGCAAAGTGAGAGGGAGAGAGGTAAGCCACGCGTGCATAGGAGAAGAAGGGAGGGAGACGGAGTACTTCAATGTCGGCGGTGGAAACAGAGGCGGCGGCGCTGGTGGAATTGGGCTCGGGCTCGTGCGTCGGTGAGCTGGGGTTGCAAAAGGGGAGGGCAGGAGCGTGTGCGCGAGCTTAAATAGGGCCAGAGGAAAGGAAAGGGGAAAAAGGAAGCGGCGGCCGTGCCTATGGCCATGGGGCGCCGGCGGCCGGATTCCAAACGATTTGGGGCGGGATTAAAGGAAACCGATGGGAATTAAAGGGGGTGACTAATCCCTGGTGCTCCGGCGCTTGATTGATTGCCTTGATGGCCAGAGGGAGCAAAGGAAGGCGGGCGGGCGCAACGGGATCCGCGGCGGCGCCGCCGTGCGAGGGAAGGAAAGGGGGAAGGGGAAAGGAAGGGGAAGCTGACCGGTGGGTCCCAGCCGTCAGCGGCTCAAAGAAAAAAAGAAAAGGGGAGGGGGGAAAGGTGGGCTGACGCGGGAGGCTGGCTGGGCCGCCTGGGCCGAAAAGAGCCGGTGCTAGCTTTTGTTTTTTTTCTTTTCCTTTTTCAAACTTCATTTTCAAATCCTTTTTCAACTCAAATTCAAATCAAATTTTTGCAAACTTTTCTCAAGATTTTGATAGACTTTTTAGAAACCACACAAGCAACCAAAACCATGCAAGCCAAAAGATGATGCACATACACTTGTTGTTTCTAAGTTTATTAAATTGTCTTTAATATTTTTAGAGCTCAATTTAAATAGCAATTTAATCTCCTTAAATCCCTAAGACAAATTTAAGTTGCTAAGTGATTTTAGTGATGGAATTTTAGGGTGTCACACTTCACCATCGGACGGATGCCCGACGACCGCACTCTGCGTAGCCTCGACGCAAGCCTTGCAATCCCGACGCGTGTCCTCCGCTTCGAAGCTTCTCGGCGCCGGCGGCCAGGGCGGTCAGGCCGCCCCCCTGGGCGGTTAGACCGGCCCCGGGGATCTGACCGGCCCCAGGCAGTCTGACCGCCCCTCCTGGGCGGTTGAACCGGCCTGGGTGGCCGCACCTCCTCGTCGAGTCTTTGGCCTCGGTTTTGTGGCTCAACCGAGGAACCCAGTGGTTTTCTGGTGAACCACTGCAAACCCCGCGAACTCGGTGTAGCCTCCGCCAATCTCCACTCATGACTCGGCTCCCACGCGATCCCCGGCTCGCCCTTGGTTTTGAGGCTCTACCAAGAAACCGTCCACGACTTCATCTTGCTGTTCATGCCACCATGCGGCCCGCACTTGACCCCGCTGGCCACCGGGTCCCTCGAATGAAGCCTACTTGTCTTCTCCACACCTAGAGGCCTCACCGGCAATGACCTTTCGCGCTTGTTCTTCACCTGCACCAACACGAGTCAAGCCGCAACCTGCACCTGCAATACTTAGCCAAGAATCAGTCCACATGACGTTGTCAATCACTCATCGCACAAGGAAGCGACCATCCATCGGTCCTCGAACCACACATGGTCCTCAGGAACACCACTCTTAGGCGCTTGAAGAACAGGCGGCGAAGTCAAATAACTCTTAATATCACCAAAAGTCATTTGTTGTTTTGCCCCCCTCCAAGTGAATTCAGCTCCACTTTTCAACCGAAGTAAAGGAGTAAAAGCATCGACCTTCCCAGACAAGTTACAAATGAATCGCCTCAAGTAATTAACCTTGCCCAAGAATCTGTAACTCTTTTTTACAAGTAGGAGCTTGAACCTTTTTAATCGACTCAATCTTTTTAGGATCAATCTCCACTACTGACGCATCTTTTCAAATGCAAGTCTTAAATCGGCTAAATGAGAACCTAGACTAGCCGATTTAACTACAATATCATCGATATAGACTTCTACGATAATACCAAGCAAGTCATGAAAAATCAAGTTCATAGCCCTTTGATAAGTAGCACCAGCATTTTTCAAACCATAAGTCATGACTATCCACTCAAACAAACCCACAAATCCTGGACATATGAAAGCCGTTTTGGAGATATCCTCTTCGACCATAAAGATTTGATTGTAACCAGCATTACCATCAAGAAAGCTAAGTATTCTATGTCTAGTTGCTGAATTAACAAGAAAGTCAGCTATAGGCATATGATATTCATCTTTAGGACTTGCTTTATTAAGATCTCTAAAATCAATGCAAACACGAAGTTTCTTTGTTCCTTTTTTCTCAATAGGCACAGTATTAGAGATCCAATCAACATATCAACAAGGCCCAATAAACTTAGCATCAAGCAACCGATTGATTTCTTCTTTCACTCGGTCATAAATATTAGGATTAAAATTCCTACGATGCGTCCCTGGAGCAAAGTGAGAGGGAGAGAGGTAAGCCACGCGTGCATAGGAGAAGAAGGGAGGGAGACGGAGTACTTCACCGTCGGCGTTTGCTCCGGCGGCGGTGGAAACAAAGGCGGCAGCGCTGGTGGAATTGGGCTCGGGCTCGTGCGTCGGTGAGCTGGGGTTGCAAAAGGGGAGGGCAGGAGCGTGTGCGCGAGCTTAAATAGGGCCAGAGGAAAGGAAAGGGGAAAAAGGAAGCGGCGGCCGTGCCTATGGCCATGGGGGGCGCGGCGGCGGATTCCAAACGATTTGGGGCGGGATTAAAGGAAACCGATGGGAATTAAAGGGGGTGACTAATCCCTGGTGCTCCGGCGCTTGATTGATTGCCTTGATGGCCAGAGGGAGCAAAGGAAGGCGGGCGGGCGCAACGGGATCCGCGGCGGCGCCGCCGTGCAGAGGAAGGAAAGGGGGAAGGGGAAAGGAAGGGGAAGCTGACCGGTGGGTCCCAGCCGTCAGCGGCTCAAAGAAAAAAGAAAAGGGGAGGGGGGAAAGGTGGGCTGACGCGGGAGGCTGGCTGGGCCGCCTGGGCCGAAAAGAGCCGGTGCTAGCTTTTGTTTTTTTTCTTTTTCTTTTCCTTTTTCAAACTTCATTTTCAAATCCTTTTTCAACTCAAATTCAAATCAAACTTTTGCAAACTTTTCTCAAGATTTTGATAGACTTTTTAGAAACCACACAAGCAACCAAAACCATGCAAGCCAAAAGATGATGCACATACACTTGTTGTTTCTAAGTTTATTAAATTGTCTTTAATATTTTTAGAGCTCAATTTAAATAGCAATTTAATCTCCTTAAATCCCTAAGACAAATTTAAGTTGCTAAGTGATTTTAGTGATGGAATTTTAGGGTGTCACAAATCCTACCCCCTTAAAGAGAATCTCGTCCCGAGATTCAGAAGACTTAGAGAACAGCTGAGGAAAGTCTTCCTTGAGTTCATCCTCTCTTTCCCAAGTTGCCTCTTCCTCAGTGTGATGACTCCACTGCACTTTACACATTCTGATGATCTTACTCCTGGTAACTCTTTCTGACACATCCAAGATCTTAACAGGGTATTCTTTGTATGTCAGGTCATTCTCCATTTGAATATCCTCTAACCGTACCGGTTCTATTCTAACTTCACTTGTGCATTTCTTTAGCTGTGATACATGAAACACGTCATGAACTCCTGACAACTGTGCTGGCAACTCTAACTGGTATGCTACTTCTCCTTTCCGTTCCAAAATCTTGAAAGGTCCGATAAATCGAGGTGATAACTTTCCCCTGACATTAAACCTTCGTAACCCCCGAATAGGTGACACTCTGAGGTATGCATAATCACCGACTTCCAAAATCACCTCTCTTCGCCTAGGATCAGCATAACTCTTCTGTCTTGACTGTGCTACCTTAAGATTCTCCCTTATGATTTCAACTTGCTTTTCCGCTTCTCGTATGCTGTCTGGTCCAAAGAATTGTCTTTCACCAGTCTGATTCCAAAACAACGGTGTTCTACACTTCCTTCCATACAGAGCTTCAAAAGGTGCCATTTTGATGCTGGACTGATAGCTGTTGTTATAAGCAAACTCTGCATAAGGCAAACTCTTATCCCAACTGCCACTGTTCTTCAACGCACAAGCTCTCAACATATCCTCGAGTATCTGATTTGTTCTCTCTGTCTGCCCATCTGTCTGAGGATGGTATGCGAGCCGAAGTTTAACTTTGTATCCATCGATTCATGCAACTTCGCCAAAACCGTGAAGTGAACTCGTGTGCCTCGATCCGACACTATCTTCTTCGGTACCCCGTGCAAACACACTATCCTTGAATTATACAACTCAGCTAGCTTCACTCCTGTATAGGTCGTCTTCACTGGGATGAAGTGCGCTACCTTGGTTAGTCTATCCACAATAACCCAAATAGAATCATACCCGTCACGAGTACGAGGTAATCCTACTATGAAATCCATACCGATTTCCTCCCATTTCCACTCAGGTACCTTCAGAGGCTGTAGCAATCCTGCTGGTCTTTGATACTCAGCCTTCACTCTTTGACACACATCACACAAAGCTACATGAGCTGCCACATCTTTCTTCATCCCATACCACCAATATCTCTGCTTCAAGTCCTGATACATCTTGGTACTACCAGGGTGTATAGAGTAAGCTGAATCATGTGCTTCCTTCAAGATAGCTTCTCTCAACTCCTTGATCTCAGGTACACAGATTCTGTTCTTAAACCACACTGTTCCTTGCTCATCTTCTCTAAATTCCGAAACTTTGCCTAACTTAATCAGCTTCCTGTATTCTGCAATCTTGGCATCAGTCAACTGTCCCTTCCTGATATCTTGCTCAAGTGTCGACTCAATCTCTAATGTTAAAGTCTCACTTGAAGCAACCATTCCCAAGTTAAGTTGTGCCATCTCCCAACATAGCTCCTGTGGTAACAGGTGTCCTATCAGCATGCTGGTCTGTCCCTTCCGACTCAAAGCATCTGCCACAACATTCGCTTTTCCTGGATGGTACTGGATATCCAAATCATAATCTTTGATCAACTCTAACCATCTTCTTTGCCTCAAATTCAAATCCTTCTGAGTAAAGATATACTTCAGACACTTATGGTCAGTAAAGATCTTACACTTGTTCCCAATCATGTAATGTCTCCAGATCTTCAATGCATGAACAACCGCAGCTAACTCAAGATCATGAGTAGGATAGTTCTGCTCATGTTTCCTCAACTGTCTTGAAGCATAAGCTACTACCTTTCCTTCTTGCATTAACACACATCCCAAACCTTGCCGAGAGGCATCACAGTATACATCGAACCCTTTGTGTATGTCTGGCATGATCAACACGAGTCTTTGTGGTCGGCCTCTTCTTCAACTCCTCAAAACTAGCCTGACACTTCTCATCCCACTTGAACTCTCTTCCTTTCTCGAGCGAGTGGTAAGTGGCTTCACTATCTTAGAAAATCCTTCAATGAACCTCCGATAGTATCCCGCAAGTCCAAGGAAACTTCGATCTCCGGCACATTCTTAGGCGGACTCCGCTTCAATACATCCCGAACCTTGCTTGGATCGATCGCTATGCCTCCATCTGTGATGATGTGTCCGAGAAAAGAGACCTCCTTCAACCAGAAAGCACACTTGCTGAACTTGGCATACAGCTGATGTTCCCGTAGCTTCTGTAACACAAGCCTCGGATGTTCCTCGTGTTCTTCCTCACTCCGAGAGAATACCAGTATATCATCAATGAATACCACAACGAACTTATCCAGATACTCCATGAATACCTTGTTCATCAAATACATAAAGTATGTTGGTGCATTGGTCAGGCCAAAGGACATCACAGTGAACTCATATAACCCGTATCTAGAAGTGAATGCTGTCTTTGGTATATCCTCCACACGGATTTTTAACTGGTGATAACCTGATCTAAGGTCTATCTTAGAGAAGGCCTTAGCTCCTCTCATCTGATCAAACAAATCCTCAATCCGAGGTAAAGGGTATTTATTCTTGATAGTAACCTCGTTAAGTGATCGATAGTCTATACACAACCTCCTAGATCCATCCTTCTTATCAACGAAGAGTGTGGGGGTTCCCCATGGTGATGAACTAGGACGGATAAACCCTTTACTAAGTAATTCTTCAATTTGTTTCTTTAATTCAGCTAGATCTTTAACATCCATTCTATATGGTCTTTTAGATATGGGAGCAGTACCAGGTATAAGTTT
Source organism: Cenchrus americanus (assembly GCA_947561735.1). Taxonomy (NCBI): domain Eukaryota; kingdom Viridiplantae; phylum Streptophyta; class Magnoliopsida; order Poales; family Poaceae; genus Cenchrus; species Cenchrus americanus. The sequence goes on from OX387242.1 coordinate 179,585,761, forward strand.
AATACTAAATTCAATGTCACGATCAGGTGGCATACCTGGCAAATCCTCTGGAAACACATCAGGGAATTCATTCACTACTCTTATATCCTCCAAGGCCTTGCCTTCAACAGAGTTCATAACTCCTTTGCTAGATGAGGGTGCACTCACATATTCTACTCTTTCCCCTTGAGGACCTAAGTTAACAGATCGACCTCTTCCGACACTGAATAACTCCATCACAACTCCTTAACCAATCCATACCAAGAATGACATCTATTCCCCATGATTTTAGAACTACCAGATTAGCAAGAAAGTCTACTCCCATTATATTAATCTTTACTTGTGGGCATATATGACCAGTTTTCATTTCTCCCCCAGGAGTGCTAACTATCAGTGGGTTCTTCATTGTACTCATAGATAAGTTATATTTTGCCACAAATTGATCAGTTATGAATGAATGTGATGCTCCTGAATCAAATAATACGGTAGCGGGTACGAGTTGACGAAAAACGTACCCAATACCACGCCGCATCATTCGAGCTTGCTCCACCGATACATGATTGACTCGGCCACGCACATGACTCTGCCGGCCTCTCTTGCCGGGTGTCTATGGAGTACGAGCCTGCGAAGATGGCTGCCCGATCCCCGTTCCCAATGTCCCTCCGCGGAGTCCGCATCACCCTCTTAGGACAGGTTGTTAGCATAATGCCCCAGCTCTCCACACTTGAAGCATCCACTAGGCTGAACAGGGGTTGGTGTTTCGACAGTGTGCCCCGCAGTTGTTGCTAGGACGGCTCAGCTGAGGGGTAGGAGCTCTGGGGGTCTGAGGATTGAAGCGCTGTGGCTGAAACGAGCGCTGCAGCTGCATGTTCTGTGGGTACCTCCCAGCTTGTCCACCAGGACGATATGGAGCCAAGCTCTGCTGAGAACTGTAACGGGGACGGGTGTTACTGCTGGACTGCCCATGAGACTGAAACTTGCATTTCTGTTCACCCATCTCCTTTCTCTTGCTTTCCAGCCCAATAGCTTTGCTCACCAGCGTCTGAAAGTCCGGGAAGATGTGACTCTGCAGTAGATAGTTCAGAGGACCAATCAAGCCATCCAGGAACCTTTCTTGGCTCTTTGGATCAGTGTTGACTTCATCAGGTGCATAGCGTGACAAGTGAGTGAACTTGTCCAGATACTCAGTCACTGACATATTGCCTTGCCTCAGTGACAAGAACTCCCTCTGCTTAAGCTTGAGAACCCCTGAAGGAATGTGGTAAGTACGGAAGTTGTCACGGAATTCCTGCCAAGTGATGTTATGCCTGTTGGGATGAGCGATTGAGTACGCATCCCACCAATCTGCGGCTTTGCCCCACAAGTCTTCCGGCAGCATACGGGACCATCTCTCTATCGATGCACCGCACAATTTCCAACTGCTTTGTGATAGTTTTCAGCCGACCATCGCATCCGGTGGATCAGTCGAGTGGGAAAATGTAGGGGGATGGTGGCTCATGAACTCCTTGTGCCTGTCCCTTGGTGGCGGGGGTGGTGGAGGGATCGGCTGTGGTGGCTGGTTCTGTTGGGCTTGCATCTGCTGCACTGTGTTGGTAAGGTTTTGAATCAATTGCATCTGCGCTGCCAGGAACTGCTGCATGTTTGGGTCCATTGCTTGGTTGATCGGTGGAGGTGGTGCTGGGTTTTGCTGATTTGCAATATGTGCCCGGATCACAGGTGGCACGTCTTGACCTCCTCCGGACCTGGTGTTTACCATCTGACCGTTAGAAAAATCATATCTCAGATAATTGTACTTGAATCATTGCATAAAAGGATAACTCAAAATAAAATGACAGCATGTACTTCAGTTAAGACAGATTCTGTTGACCTCAAAGAATTATGCATAACTTTCTGTGTAATTGTCCAATGACCACAAATTTTTACCAGATTATAGTGTATAAAATGATGGAACCATCCCAACTGGAATCACCTCATTTGGATATGTATAACTCGAGATATAATTCAAAAAGTACAGATATATCAGCAGAAATTTACAGATTCTGACTTGTTCATTACTTCGTGCATAACTCCCAGAATATGTATTGTATACTATTTAATTTTTGACAGAAATTCATCCTCTAAATTTGTGAACTAACCCAACTGGTTTCATGTCATTTGGAGTTCTGTAGCTTGAGTTATAATCAAAACATTACTGATATGTCATGTGACTGCTAAAACAGATTTGATCCAATCATAATTGCACGAGAGATTAAGCAATGATAATCGATAGAACCCAAACCAAACTTTAATTAACTAAAAATTTCAGATTGCATAGTGGCCATCACTCCACCATACAATTCACAATCAAGCAAAGATCCAACTCAAGCATGTTTGCAAACAGCATTCATTATTACAAGCAAATACGTTCACGCAGGAACGGTCTATCGAAAAGGTAAATGATAAGGGCGAGCATCCTAGGATCCTAGCCAAGACGAGTGGTAGCTTCATCGCGTCGTAACGAAGCCTCTTGCACGGAGGGGAAGGCGTAGTCCGATATGGCATGACCTCCTGAGGCGGTCGGCCGTCGTCCGCCACCGTGCTTCCGGACGTGCTATCTTTGCCCTCGAGCGACTGCAGCTCTTCATGATACTTGTTTATCTCCAAAGTTGCTCCCCTCCGGATCTGCGTTCGGAGCAGCGGTCACCCGTGCCAAGACATCAATGCGATCATTGCCTCCTGCCGGCACCACGGTCACTTCGTGCCACTTGCACGTCGAGGCACATGGCGGTACTCCGATTGGAACAACCGCACCCGATTAGCATGGCGGACCGACCGCAGCGCCCTCCTTGCTGCATCATTCACCGCAGCGTCATCCGTAGAGAACTGAGTTGTGCTATGGTGAGATGAGCGATACCTCCATCCTTCAGTATCATTCAGAGGCTTCCTGATGTAAACTCTACAAGTGTAGTAATCCCTCATTCCGGGCTCACTGAAATGCTTGGTCACATAGAGAGGCTTTATGGTATACCCCAGATACCTCAGAACATTCCACAGAAGAATGCAGAATTGTCCATTCTCAGCTTCAGTAGAGTGTTTGTGGTATTCAGCTCCATGGTAGCGGGGATCCTCATCTTCCTCTGGGTTGCCAACAGCATTGTTACCATCATCCTCACCCACACTGTCATCACTGGAGTCTTCTGGGTCACCTTCTTCACCTTCTGGCACAGGATCAGCAGGTGCAGGGGGTGCTTCCTCATTGACTGCAGGCGCCGGTGGGATCACGATGTCACCATCTGCGTCTGCCTCTAGCACTGTGCCATCGTACAGCTGTGGCTGTTCCAATGGCTCTTCTGGCTCCTCCTCCTCCATCTCGACTTCTTCAGGATCCTCTTCTTCTTCTTCTGGCTGGACCTCCTCTGGGTCTTCCTCCACCTCAACCTCTGGCTGGAACTCCTCCTGTTCCTCCTCAACATCTTCAAGACGATGGCGAGGGGCCAGCTGTCCAGAAGGGAAACGCCCACCAGTGCTCTTGCGAGGGGTCATGTAAGTCCTGGCCATCTGTCAAAGCAAAACTGATCTCAGAGTACAGAATAAATCAAAATGATAGTTTAAAATGATAAACAAAATTAAATTAGATTTTTAATGCGTAAATAAGATGATTTGAAGTATGATAAGGCTTTCTAGAACATGAATCCTTAATTTCGTCCATTTCTAACTAAGGCTGCGACCTACAGTCATCACGGCTCTGGTACCACTTTGTCACACCCGATTTTACAAGGAAAACCGAATGCATATAATATGTGCGCCAGGATCATTTACACACACATGATAGACAAAACGAGAGTAATACCATTGCTGTAATAAAACGTACAAGAGTTTAAACCAGTATGATATCCATTATTACATCCATAGGGGTGGACTCGAAGGTCCGAACAAGACGATAACTAAACGACGACGAGCAACTCCATCGCTGACAACCACAGGCATGATGACTGGGGGATCCGCATGCCTAGAACTCCTCGAAGTCACTCCAGTACTCGTCCTCGCCTCCGACGTTCTCCTCTGAACAGCGGTAAGCAAGGGTGAGCACACTTATGGTTGGAGCTCAGCAAGTGGGGGAAAACAATGCAAGGCTATCAAGGATAGGCTATGGTTCACAGCGGTAAGCATTTTATAAGTTGGTCAAGTTTTATTAGCAAGCACCTAGTTACTAGATGTAAGTGTATACCAACCCATTTAACCTTAAAAGAAACCTCAAACCAAACCTCCAACCCATGATTTGCATTAATCTTCAAGTTTATTACTCATGTGAGGGTCCAAGCCGCTCGTGACCGTGAGCACGGCTGATCGATCGCCTTTACACTCTGCGAGGTTGTACACTTTACCCACGCTTCGTGTTCCCCAACTTGCCCGGTTAGCTAGACCCTTAAACACTTCCAAGGTGAGTGGCTAGGGGTCCACTACGAAGCCTTTACAAAGGAAAGAAGAGAAACCAACAGCCCGCAACAATTCATGAAAGCGGCGGAGCGGGCCATAACCCTCCCTAGTGGTCAACACCTTAGCCAAGGTCGCTACCCCAAAAGGACCGGGCTATACCCCTTCAACTCCGGCCCCCTGTGCCCCTCTCGGAAAAGAGCTATCAGCTAACCCACTCTCCTAATTAATTGGCTAAGCCAGAGCCATGTGGACTGTGGTTGTACTGTTATCTTGGGTGGTTCTCCATGTTCCGATTATATCAAGTTATCTTGTTTTAAGCACAAACACGTTATATAAGCAAAACTGAGATGTATAACAGAAACAGAGCATAACCAACTCATGTAGAGCAAACTAAGCATTTATCTACCCCAAACATTTGTTTAAACAGGGTTGATCAAGGTAAAGTGGTAAAGCATCTAGTCAAGTCCTTAGCTAGGTGTTTGCCCATCAGATTTATGCATAACAACAGGAATAGTAAACATTGTTTAGCATGCAGTGTCATAGGTTCAAAAAGATTATGCAGAGGGGGAAAGCCACTTGCCTTCCTATACCAGCTGGGTGAAATCCTCCTCGAAGACAGGTTCTTCCTGATCACTTCCGACAGGGAGCTCAGACGAAACAGGCACGATATCTACGAGTCAAACATGGATAACAAACAATAAATAAAACAGTACACCAAACAGTAACAAAACTGGTAAATTTACTGTTTAAAAGATTCTAATCGTCGAGACGATCATTTCGGTATATAGAACGCTAAAAATGGAGTTAAAATGAGAAAGATATGATTAAAACAGTTTACAGGGGCCTATTTGCAAGAAAACTATGTTTACAGGGCTGTTTATAAATAAAATCAGGGGCTAAAACATTTTTATAAATTAAATCAGAGGGGTCTAGGTGCAAAAAGGAGTGAAAAGGGCCTAAAACAAAATTATACAGGGTAGACAGGGGTTAGATTGCAAAAACCAGGACCTATCCGTGAATATTCTTAAAGGTGGAAGGACCGGCTTGCTAATATTTGAAAACTCAGGGGCTCTTAACCAAATCCGCCACTCAGCACCGTGGATCTTAGATCCAACGGCGGGCGGTACGCGCGCGCACCGTGGACCCGGCCGTGGGCGCGGTCCACAGGTCCACCGTGGACCACCCCACTTAAACGAAGGGGTATGCGATCCCGCCGTCCGCTCGTGATCAAACGGCCCCGGACGCGTGCGTGCGGCGGGCGGCGGCGACCGCGCCGGAGGCGGGGGCGGCGTGGCGGCGCGCGGCGGCGCTTCGCTCGCGCGAGCTCGGAGTGAGCTTCCGGCCACCGTTTCGTACACGAGTGGGTGCAACACGCAGAGGAGAAGCTTGCGCACGCATCTAGGGGTTCAGGGGAGGGGCTCGGGCATCCACGGCAGCTGGCGCCAGAAGGGGGCGGGACCGCTGCTCCGGCGAGCCCGTGCGGGTGCTGCTGTGCACAAGAGAGAGGGGAAAAGGTGGGGCGGTTTTGCTCACCACGCATAGGCAACGAGAACGGGCACGCAGACGACAAGGAGGCGCTGAAGGAGAAGTTCGACGTCGACGGCGAGCTCGGGCAGCGATCCGGCGGATGATGACACGGCGCAGCTCGGTCCCGAGACAACGATGCGTCCCTGGAGCAAAGTGAGAGGGAGAGAGGTAAGCCACGCGTGCATAGGAGAAGAAGGGAGGGAGACGGAGTACTTCACTGTCGGCGGTGGAAACAGAGGCGGCGGCGCTGGTGGAATTGGGCTCGGGCTCGTGCGTCGGTGAGCTGGGGTTGCAAAAGGGGAGGGCAGGAGCGTGTGCGCGAGCTTAAATAGGGCCAGAGGAAAGGAAAGGGGAAAAAAAGGAAGCGGCGGCCGTGCCTATGGCCATGGGGCGCCGGCGGCCGGATTCCAAACGATTTGGGGCGGGATTAAAGGAAACCGATGGGAATTAAAGGGGGGTGACTAATCCCTGGTGCTCCGGCGCTTGATTGATTGCCTTGATGGCCAGAGGGAGCAAAGGAAGGCGGGCGGGCGCAACGGGATCCGCGGCGGCGCCGCCGTGCAGAGGAAGGAAAGGGGGAAGGGGAAAGGAAGGGGAAGCTGACCGGTGGGTCCCAGCCGTCAGCGGCTCAAAGAAAAAAAGAAAAGGGGAGGGGGGAAAGGTGGGCTGACGCGGGAGGCTGGCTGGGCCGCCTGGGCCGAAAAGAGCCGGTGCTAGCTTTTGTTTTTTTTTCTTTTCCTTTTTCAAACTTCATTTTCAAATCCTTTTTCAACTCAAATTCAAATCAAATTTTTGCAAACTTTTCTCAAGATTTTGATAGACTTTTTAGAAACCACACAAGCAACCAAAACCATGCAAGCCAAAAGATGATGCACATACACTTGTTGTTTCTAAGTTTATTAAATTGTGTTTAATATTTTTAGAGCTCAATTTAAATAGCAATTTAATCTCCTTAAATCCCTAAGACAAATTTAAGTTGCTAAGTGATTTTAGTGATGGAATTTTAGGGTGTCACACTTCACCATCGGACGGATGCCCGGCGACCGCACTCTGCGTAGCCTCGACGCAAGCCTTGCAATCCCGACGCGTGTCCTCCGCTTCGAAGCTTCTCGGCGCCGGCGGCCAGGGCGGTCAGACCGCCCCCACGGGCGGTTAGACCGTCCCCGGGGATCTGACCGGCCCCAGGCGGTCTGACCGCCCCTCCTGGGCGGTTGAACCGGCCTGGGTGGCCGCACCTCCTCGTCGAGTCTTTGGCCTCGGTTTTGTGGCTCAACCGAGGAACCCAGTGGTTTTCTGGTGAACCACTGCAAACCCCGCGAACTCGGTGTAGCCTCCGCCAATCTCCACTCATGACCTCGGCTCCCACGTAGTCCCGGCTCGCCCTTGGTTTTGAGGCTCTACCAAGAAACCGTCCACGACTTCATCTTGCTGTTCATGCCACCATGCGGCCCGCACTTGACCCCGCTGGCCACCGGGTCCCTCGAACGAAGCCTACTTGTCTTCTCCACACCTAGAGGCCTCACCGGCAATGACCTTTCGCGCTTGTTCTTCACCTGCACCAACACGAGTCAAGCCGCAACCTGCACCTGCAATACTTAGCCAAGAATAAGTCCACATGACGTTGTCAATCACTCATCACACAAGGAAGCGACCATCCATCGGTCCTCGAACCACACATGGTCCTCAGGAACACCACTCTTAGGCGCTTGAAGAACAGGCGGCGAAGTCAAATAACTCTTAATATCACCAAAAGTCATTTGTTGTTTTGCCCCCCTCCAAGTGAATTCAGCTCCACTTTTCAACCGAAGTAAAGGAGTAAAAGCATCGACCTTCCCAGACAAGTTACAAATGAATCGCCTCAAGTAATTAACCTTGCCCAAGAATCTGTAACTCTTTTTTACAAGTAGGAGCTTGAACCTTTTTAATCGACTCAATCTTTTTAGGATCAATCTCCACTACTGACGCATCTTTTCAAATGCAAGTCTTAAATCGGCTAAATGAGAACCTAGACTAGCCGATTTAACTACAATATCATCGATATAGACTTCTACGATAATATCAAGCAAGTCATGAAAAATCAAGTTCATAGCCCTTTGATAAGTAGCACCAGCATTTTTCAAACCAAAAGTCATGACTATCCACTCAAACAAACCCACAAATCCTGGACATATGAAAGCCGTTTTGGAGATATCCTCTTCAACCATAAAGATTTGATTGTAACCAGCATTACCATCAAGAAAGCTAAGTATTCTATGTCTAGTTGCTGAATTAACAAGAAAGTCAGCTATAGGCATATGATATTCATCTTTAGGAGTTGCTTTATTAAGATCTCTAAAATCAATGCAAACACGAAGTTTCTTTGTTCCTTTTTTCTCAATAGGCACAGTATTAGAGATCCAATCAACATATCAACAAGGCCCAATAAACTTAGCATCAAGCAACCGATTGATTTCTTCTTTCACTCGGTCATAAATATTAGGATTAAAATTCCTACGAGGTTGTTTATAAGGCTTGAAACCAAGTTTAATAGGTAATTTATGTTCTACCAAATCACGACTTAAACCAGGCATCTCATTGTAATTTCAAGCAAAGCAATCAACATACTCTTTCAATATCTTCATTAATTCAAGCTTAAACATAGGATCAAGATTCTTGTTTACAAATGTGGGCCTGGGTACAGTGTCATCACCAATATCTACCTCCTCAAGAGGATCAGCCAACATAAACCCTTGTCCTAACTTGCCCAAATCATCAAGATCCTCAATAGCTTCACACGTATCGGTCTATGCGCCCGATAATGATCAATTCTCTGTTGCAACCATTCTTTTGTTGAACTCATTGAGTCACATGAAGTGGTTTAGCCGATTATCAAACGACTTTATGACAGCAGGAATGAAACCATTGTTGGAACAAGTTATAAACTCATAATTAGATAAATCTAAACCAGATAGACATTTTACATCATCATGCACATCTATAGAATGACTATCGGCTACAACTACACAAGCAGAATTATCACCATGCACTACTTCTACCTCATCATCTACCCATTGTATTAACATTTGGTGCAAAGTAGAAGGAACACATTTATTTGCATGAATCCAATCACGACCAAGGATAAGACTGAACTTACCTTGTGTCTCAGCGATGAAGAAAGCTGTGGCGAGCGTCTTACTTCCAATAGTGAGCTCCATGGAGATCACGCCTTTAGCTCCCATTGGCTCGCCTCCTCCAACCCGGCTGACGGTCATGTTGGTCTTGATCAGCTCCTTATCTGAACCTCCAAGCTTCTTGAATAGCGAGTACGGCATCAGGTTGACAATCACACCTCTATCCACTAGCATCCGAGATATAGGCTTCCAATTGATGTGACCCTTCATGTACAAAGCATTCAAATGATTATCAGTGTCTTTGGGCTTCTGAAATATAGCATCTTTAGTCCCAAAGTCAAGATGAGCCAAGTCCTCCTCCGTAGGTACCGATCCATCAACAAACAAATGAACCACATTGATCTCAAGGTTCATCCGCTCTGGAGAAGAATTGTAGTCCACAAGCTCTTCGTCGTCCTCTGGAGTATGGATAGACAAATCTTTGTTATCACAAGCCATGGGGGTCAAAGAAGCGAAACCAGGTGGCATTCCTGGAGACCCCGGTCTGACCGCCTGGTCACCCGGTCTAACTGCCCCAAGCGGTTGAACCGCCCCCTCTGGCGGTTTGACCGCCTCTGTCTGGAGTGCCGTCTTGACTCTCCACTCCTTCCCCTGTGGCACCATGGGCCTGTTGCTGTTGAAATCCTCATCCCTCTTCTTCTCTAGTTCCTTCTCCCTTTTCTCACGTAGCCTTAGTCGCTGAAGCTTCCGCCTTTGAGTATGAGTCAGACCGAGAGGGCACCATCTTGGCAAAAAGTACTCCGGACGAGACTTGCTTTCGCTGGCCTCATGATCATTAGCAACATATCCCTTTTGAGTTGGTGTCACAACCTCATTGTTTGGCACAACCGGTCTTTTGCCACTTCCCTCAATGGGAACATTCATCGTCCCAATCTGAATAATGTCAAGACTAGTAGTCCTCTCTGGGTCAATGTCCATCTCCTAAACCTCCTCCTCTCTGATTTTAGGCTTGTACACCTTCTTCGGAGGAAATTGCTCTCTTCTGGGCAAGGCAGTCTAACCGGGTCAGCCTGGTGGCCCTACCCAGTTTGTCGTAGAGTCCAGCGATCTTGTGTATGTCTTGAGATTCTATCCAGTGCTGATCTCCTTGGTCCTCCCCATCCAGGATGGAAGGATTGCTGATATGGCACCCACATTACCCCATTGTCATCGTAGATAAGACGAAGTGGAGGAGTCCAATTTGGAGTAAAGTTTTGCCTCTGAGATGATTCACCTCTGAATCTGATGGCTGCCCTAGGAGGTGATGCTGGCCTCTCTTGATGTGGAGGTGATCTCATCCTTTTTTTACCGGCCGATCACTTGTAATGGCCTTTTGTTTGGAATACTTGTCAAATAGCATATCAAACGTGACCTTTGGCTTTGGAATGCTTCCCTGGTTCTTTGCCACGTTAAGCTTCCAGTTTCCTATCTCAGGTCGCTACGGAACAAGCATCTTTGGGCGGCCATGTGCAGGGGTGGTCTGACCGCCCTATACCCCCAGTCTAACTGCCCTGTCCAGGACAGGCTCGGTTGTTTTTTTGACCAGACGGCATGGATGATCCTTGCCCCCCATGTTCAGAAGCTTTGACAGTAATTTTGAAAGTTTCTCTGCCATCAGGGGTCTTTTCATATGCCACTTCTCTTGTCAACTCTCTTCCCCTCAAATCGGGCTTAGCTTCCCCGATCATCGCGTTCTTGCCCTTAGTAGCTTCGGCTTGATGTGGCCGAACCAAGACCTTAGGCTGCTACAACTCCATGGTGTTGATGGGAAAAGGTTGCTTATCCACTCGCATCTCATGAAACATCAAACGACCTTCATTAATGGCCAATTGAATCTGACGTCAAAACACACTGCAACCGTTAGTTGCATAAGAATAAGAATTATGAAACTTACAATATGCACGTCATTTAATTTCATCAAGTGGTGGCATAGTATGAAAAATTTTAATGTTTCCAAGCTTAAGTAACTCATCAAAGATACGATCACATTTAGAAATATCAAAAGTAAATTTTAGTTCTTCTTGCCGACCTTTAGTAGCCGGCTTAAGAGATGCAGACGAACTAGCTTTAGACTTTGATGGCCACACAAATTCAGCAACATACACTTCATTCTCGTCATGTGAACTATCAGAATCATATTCAACCACATGCACATTAGACCGACGAGTTTAGAGTGTTTTTTTTCTTTATTCAGTTTTAAGTCTTGTGCCATACCTCTAACAAGCACATTAGCAAGCGTATGAAATTCTACACCTTCTAATCTATCTCTAATAGGAGGTCTTAAACTTCTAGCAGCAAGATCAGCAAGGTCAGAATCATTGAGAGACAAATTAAAACAACGGTTTTTAACTTCTTTAAAGCGCTTAAGGTAATAAGAAACTGGTTCTCTTTATTTTGTCTAACCGATGTTAAATCTATCAATTTTAGTTGGTAGCTCCCACTAAAGAAGTGATCATGAAACTTTTGCTCTAGTTGATCCCAACAATCAATAGAGTTGGGAGCTAATGAAGAGAACCAAGCAAAAGCAGTAACAGTCAAAGACAAAGAAAACAAGTGAACTTTTAAAGAATTAAAGGTACCAACTTCACTTAGTTGAGCAATATATTGACTAATGTGTTCCCAGGTTGTACGGTTGTCATCACCACTAAATTTAACAAAATCAGGCATACGCCAACTAGGGGGAAAAGCCACATAATCAAAATCGGTCCTATATGGTTTTTGATATAACCTAGTATTACCCATATCAACGCCGAGATTATTTTTCATCATGTTAGCTATCTCTTCCTTAAATTGAGCTAATTCACTCCTAGCAGCTAACTGAGATTGCATTGCAGCTGTTCTTAAATTACTCACAGGGGGTTGATTAGGATTTTGCATGTGATGCAAGTTGGTAAACACATCGTTAGGCACACCATAAGATGGAACAACATTAGGGATAGGTGGTGATGTGTGAGCTATTGTGCTATACATTGGTGGAACAGTACCATAAGCATTATTTTGACTCCGAACCAATGTACTAGGCACAACCGACAAAGGCAACGACTGATCCGGAACCATGACCATCTAGCCAGACGGGGGGGTTAGACCAGCCTGGGGGTGGTCTAACGGGGGTCGGCTTAGGCAACGGTAATTGCTCTGGATAAAACCCCATCGGCATACCATACAGGGGAGCTTCAGGTGAAGCTTCCAGTGCTGCCGACGTGGTCGAATGCAGAACCCCTTGTGAATCTACTTGAGGAATACCGTCATTAGATATATTAATAACACACTTACCCTCAAATTTTTCAAGGCGAGTAACAACACTAGCACCCAAAATACTCTGATCGTTAAACGCACGTTCAAATCTATCAGTAATAGCGGATAATTGCATAACTAGATCAGGAGGGGATGCTTGACTTACAGTGCGTATTACCTCAACCTCTGTTCAGCTTGATCACCGGCAACTCGAAATCTTGATTGAGCATCACCTTGCTTGAACGATCCTTCTTGGTGCTGGAGAGGAATTGCTGCTTGATGTACTCTTGCAGCTCCGTGTACTTCCTCCGGTCTTCTTCGCTGAGTTCTTCGATGTTCACCATGATCACATTTTTCTTGTCAATGTCGCACTATGATCCCATGCAAAAATTGAAAGATGGGTTGTGAAACCAGATCTATTCCCCAGCGGAGTCGCCAAAAATGTGTTGACGCTTTTCTTGGTCGAACACACGAATGCGCTAGATCGCGCGGTCGTCAGAAATCCACTCGCCGAACCTCCCAGCACGGGCCGGTCTAACCGCCTGGGGGCGGTCTAACCGCCTCGGACAGGAGGCACGTCGAAAACCTAGATTCGCTGCTCTAGGAGGGACCCCGTCGGGAACCTAGGCTAGTACATTATGGAACTTTAATGAATTAAAATTTTGAGAGCATTATGTTTTCTCATGTAAGATCAAGTGCAAGGTAAACATTGATGGGCAATGATGATATCCATCGAAGGCTTACTCGAGGACGAGCAAGGCTTAAGCATGGGGGAGATGTTGACGGTGAAAATTCGTCAACCTAGCCATGAGTTTACCTTCGGTGTTGGCATAAGTTTTATACCTCATCCATTGGTACTAACCCCCGTGGTATAACAAGTTCACGTGTGCATGTCGGTTTTGGAGTTTAGTGTTTATGCAGGATTTTAGCGTTGAATGCAAGACTTTAGGGATAAGTTCTTCAAGCACCTTATGACAAGACCTTGAAGACCGTACAAGTCATGCAATGAAGCAAACTTAACTCCAAGAAGTCAGGGACTTGATCCGAGGAGATGACAAACTCCGAGGACCTAACCAGAAAAGTGTTGAATCTTGCAAGACAAGGAGTTATGCCCAATTCGGAGAGAAACTGATGACGTGGACCTACGTGCAGAAGGGGGAAACATCCAGGAAGCAAAGGAACGGACGTAGAGCAAAGGAGGCCGCGGGCTAGGCCTGGATGGGCCCAGGCCGGCCGGCCCAGGCCGGTCGGCCCAGCTTTGTCCAGGGCCCAGCGATGCTCCCCTTTGCCCTAGCCGCCATTCGGGCTATTTATAGCCCCCTGACCGAGAGCCACGCAGGATACAATTCGTCATCGGCCGCCGGGGAGCAGAGAAGAGAGGGACACCATCTCGGAGAGGAGAGGGTCGAGCTAGTTGACTAGGGTTTCCCTAGCCGACGTGGGAACCTTGCACGGAAGACCACGTCGGAGTTCCCGGATCTAGAAGCAAGATCAAGGAAGGATCCCGGTGGTGATCTTGTGTATGTATCATTGTCATAGTTGAATAATCGAGTTGAATCTATTCTTAGCGATCAAGTGTTTCCTCGAAGATTTTGTTTTTCGATCAGCTTTGCTTATTCCAATTCTATTCTCGAGATAGATTACATAGGGTGTTCTTGTCGCCGCGGTGGCTAGAGGTACACGCCGGATCTTCTAAAAGAATCTCAACTTGTCTTTTCACTCGCCCTAGACTCCCCGCATGAGTAGGGATACGTTGTGACAGAACGGGGTTTCCGAAAGGCGGATGTTTTCGGATTTGGACGGGAAACCACGGTTTAAAGAGGCTTCTTATAAGATTCGATTTGCTACTTCTTCTCTTGCTTGGAACTTCAACAAAAGGCTTAACCCGATCTCTCTAGATCGGTTTATCTACCCAATCTTACTTTGTTATCTCCGGTCTTTAGTAGATTAGATTAGTTTCGTGTCTTTTACCTAGATGCATTAGGGTTTCTCTTTTAATAAAGATTGAAGTTACTTGGCTTTACTAGATCAACTTTTGCGTCACACATTTGTTTCACGGATTCGATACCTTGGGTTCACCACTCAAGGGAAGAAGGGTCCCTTGACTACGACGGGAGACTTGTCCGCTTGCAAGTCTAAACGAATTTCGATACAACTATTAACCGTCAACACACTCAATCTATTTGTTTATAATGATCCAACTCCCTACGATTTATCTGTTCTTTGTCATGATGATCCAGCCAATTTCTCTCCCCACGTTTGTCTCTCCCTTTTCTTTTCAATTCAACACCCCTACTGAGTTTGGGCCCGGCCCAGTCAACCATTTATTCACCGCTCATTTACTTGGGCTGAGCCCAATTTGCACAACACAACAGTTGCCAAACCATAAAGGGACAATCCTATTCAGAAGATAGTTTGTTATGAAACTATAACCCACAAGTAGCCTATTTAACAACCCACCCAGCCCAATAAAATCAAACCCTAGTACCCACCCTTTCTCCCGCCTCTTGTGCCGCCACCGTTCTTCCTCCCGAGCCGTCGCCACGCACCATGGCTGGCTTCCCCACGTCGCCACCCGCCGGCCTGCCGTGGCCTCCCTAGGCGCGGGCGCGGGTTCGGTGCTGGAGCACCACCGGGTGGCCCCGTAGAGGTCACGCAGGCGTGACGCGCAATGTTGGAGCGTTGCCGGCCATCTTGGCCCCCCGTGCATGAGCTTGCGCGGCCACAATGGCCTACGTCGGCGCCGGAGAAGGATCTCTCCAAAATGTTGGTAAAAAATAAATTGGTCCCAAAAATGTTGCTACAATTTGAAAATGTTGGTGAAAACATAACGAAAAATGTTGAAAAAAATGTTGCAACATTTCTGAAAAATGTTTCAACATTTTTAATTTAATGGTTCTGAGGTGGGGTGATTGGAAACTACTAGCTAGCAATCATATGTGGGCTTTGGTGAGCTGAAAGTTCCAACCCTTATCCACCTTCTGGTAGCCATATAAGAGCCTTCATCCCCAACCCAACCCACCCCTCCTCTCCTATCCCAGTCCCGTGGCCACTATCACCCCTCCCCTGGTCATCGTCTTGCTCCTCCAAATCACGTCCCTAACTCCTCTGTCACCCCTTGATCCCTCCCTCCAGCTGTGGGACGCGAACGCGACCGAGCGGTGCTTGTAGTGCGCACAACTGGGCAGCGCTTGTAGTGCACCGCTGCCGTCGGGCGCGGCCACGAGGTGGGAAACCGCCACCGCTGCTGTGGCACGCGGCTGGGCGGCGTTTGCGCCGCCGCCGTGGGACTTGACAACGATGCAAGCAAGTACCACCACTACCGACAGAGCTCGAAGATTTGTTTTTTGTGGGTTTTTGTGCATATGGGCCAACACGACACGACTAAGTGAGGTTCGTGTCGTGTGTGGGCCGAGGAGCTTGCACGGCATGTTGGCATGGCACGACATGACATGACTACTTGTGCCTAGCCGTGTCGTGTCAAGTTGTGTCGTGTTTAGCCGTGTCAGCATGTTGTGCAGCTCAGTTGGACATTTATAGCGTGGTCCAGCCGACAAGAAAAAAAAGAGGTCAAACAAATCAAACAAACTATATATAATTTAAAACGTGGAAGTAATCATGAAGGAGAAAAAAACTTGTAAAGATGGGGTACCAAGGACCAATAATTCTCATTTGGGAATCAGGATTGTATTTGTTTGTAATATTTACACAAGCGAACACCTTATTGCCATGGACACAAGGCGTTCAATTCATTTGACATGGTTTTCTAGTGCACATCAACACCAAGTAGCTTATGCTTACCGCAGATGAAATATGACCAAATAAAACTAGAAAAAAAATCGTAACGCAATTTTGCAGACACTGTCAAATTCCAACTGACCAAAATCACCCTGGCAGAGTGAGTGTAGCTGGAGCAGAGCAGAGGTCGTCTCACATGGCCTTGAGGATGTCGGCGGCGCTCGTTTGGTTCCCGGCGAGGGTGACGATGTTCGGGGAGTCCATGGCGACGACATCCTCCGTCAAGAAGCCGTCCTCGTCGCGGAGAAGCTCCTCGCTGCCGTGGGTGACTAGCTCCGGCAGGACCAACGTCTTGTGCAGGCCGGGGAGCAGCCGCTCCCGGTCCGTGTCGCCCTTGTCGCCGACTAGCACCGCCACCTTGGACAGGTCGATGCCCCACTGTATCGACAGGTACCTGCAGGTTACAACAGCCGATATGATGCTCAGAAATTCAGAGATGGCCATAGCCGCGGTGCAATTCTTCTCTCACCTGAGCGCCCGCGGCCGCGACGCCGAGAGCGGGATGACGTTGAGGCGCGTGCACGCGCGCGTGTACACGAGGTTGCACCGGAACCCGCGCATCCGCAGCGACTGCCGGATCGAATCCACCTTCTTCACCTTGGACGCGCCGGCGACGGTGTAAGCGTGGCAGTGCACGGAGGAGGCGGCGGCGTCGGCAGCGATGACGCCTTCCTGCGCGCCGTCGGCCTTCCCGAGCCTGGGCACGGCGGACCGCACGTGCCCGCCCGGCCACCGGAACGACACGTGCCCGGCGTACTCCTCGTCCGCCGCGAGCTCCTCCTTCCACGGGTAGCAGAGCTCCGCGCCGCTGCTGCAGACCAGCGCATCGAAGGCCGCGGGGTCGGCGCCGCATGTGCTGAGCGCGGCCGCAGCCTCGGCGACGGTCATGCCCGTCGCCAGCACGCACCCGACCCGCCCGCCGGCGGCGGCGCACGCCGAGAGCGCCATGTCGACGGCTTTCTTGAGTTTCTCGGCGTCCGGCGCGCCGTCCGCGCCGTAGCAGTCGGCGGCGAGGACGAGGAGGCTCTTACGATGGCCCGGTGCGAACCCGGCAGCCGCCCTGGGGGATCCGGCCGGGCGGTCGACGTTGGACCGGCGGCGCCGGCGGAGCGCGTCCATGATTGCCGCGGCGGAGTCCCCGGAGGCCTTGAAGTCGTGCGAGGCGTCGATGGAGATGGACAGGCCGCGGAGCGAGTCCGAGAGGGAGTCGCCAGAGGCGGCGTGCGGGCTGGCGCTGGCGGCGGCGGCGGCGGGGACGCGGAGCAGCTGGTGCGGCGCCGGGTGGTCGCAGCTGGCGGCGACGTGGGAGAGGTAGAGGCGGCAGTGGTGCGGCCAGGAGAAGCGGTGGATGTTGCGGAGGCCGGCGCGCCGGCACTCGAGCCACCGCGCCTTGTCGGCAAGCAGGCTCAGCAAGGCGTCGGTGATCGCCGCCGCGTCATGCGGGTCCACCAGCAGCCCGTTGTGCAGCGCGTCAATGATGTCCACCGGCCCGCCGTTCTTGGTTGCCACCACAGGCAGGCCATACGCAGCAGCCTGCACATATTTGCCATAAGTTTACGAGTCACAACTCACAAAACCAAATTTCATCTAAAAATGGTCAAATTAGATTTCTGAATCCGAAATCAAATCTATCAAGAGTTTGTTACCTCTATGAGGGTAAGGCCGAATGGCTCCACAAGAGCAGGGTTTATGAATACTCCCTGCAAGATATGGAGAAAATAGTTGGTTGTGTTCTGAAACTGAAATGGTTACGAATATTTTCAGTTTCAGGAAAACGGCGCACCTTGGTCTTGGCAGCCAGGCGGTATATGTGCGGCACGTCGGTCTGCTTGTGGTGCTTGGGGTACGCCACCTGGCCGTAGAGGTCGTATCGGTCGATAAGCTTGAGCACGGCCGTGAGCACGGTGCCGGCGCCGCCGGACATCTCCTCGATGTCGTCCCTGTTCCCCAGAATCAACGTCAGGTTCGCGAGCTCCCGGAGGTGGCGGCTCTCCCCGTAGGCCTTGAGCAGCGTGGTCACGTTCTTCTTCGGGTCCGGCCGCGACAGCGCCAGGATCATCGGCTTGTGCGGGTTCGTGAAGAACCTCAGCACCTGAAAAAAAGCAGAGGAGGGCTCAGTAACCTCTGCTCTGCTCTGCTCTCAGCTGAATCTCACTCACAGCAATGGCGGCAATGAATTACATACCTCTGACCAGATGGGAGGCAGCGGCTTCTTGGAGTTGCCGGGGCTGATGAGCGCCTGCAGGTCGCCGGCGCCGTCGCCGTCGCCGGAGGCGAGGTCCCCGGTGTCGACGTAGCTGAAGTCCATGCCGGGCGGGATGACGACCATGCGCGGCATGTGGCGGCCGAGGCAGCTGACCCCGCGGCGGCGGCGCACCCGGAGCTTGCGCTCGATCATGACGTCGAAGCCGTCGTAGAGGCCCCACTGCTCCTCGACCTCCTGCTTGGTACTGGTGACCACCACCTCGGCGGCGTCGAGCCCGGTCTCCTCCGCCTCCACCCGCCGCGCGATCCGGTAGGTGCCCTGGATCTCAGCGCGCGGCATGCGGCCCAGCTTGAGCAGCTGCTCCAGCTTGTTCCGCCCCAGCGAGTGGCCCGTCATCACCATCGGCACGTTCAGCGCGCTCGCCAGGTTCGCCGCCACCTCCGCCGCGTCCGCGTAATGCCCGTGGATCACGTACGGCCACACCGGCGCTGACGACTGGGTGCCGCCGACGCCGCCGTCGACGACGCCGGCGAGGTGCTCGCCGAGGGCGCGCGCGACGTTGGTGACGTGGGCCAGCGCGCGGTCCACGAACTCGGGGATGTGCGGCCACAGAGACTCCTTGGGGAGGTACTTGTCGCGGGGACCGCACGGCAGCCGCACGATGTACGCCCCGCCGTCGCCGCTGCCGTCGTCGGCGTCGTCGGTGTGGCGGGTGATCATCTCGACGGGTTCGCCGTAGGTCCAGTCGACGTCCGGGCAGGAGATCTGCCGCGTGAGGAGGTCGACGCGGTGCACGCCGGGGGTCGCCGCCAGCGCCCGGGCCAGCTCCACCACGTACTTCACCTGAGCGTCAAAAAAAAGTGTAAAAAAACATAAATTATTGAAAAAAGGGTAAAAGTGTAATTTTTTTAGAGGAGCTAACAAATTCTTTTTTAGCTTGAACAACAGGGATTAATTTTGTAAAAGATAATAATCCGGTCAGAATCAGCTCATCTAATGTCCACCGTCCACCAGACGTGTCAAAGTCTGGACCGGCCTAGCTTGACCATCACGGGATAAGACAGCTCAGTATCATGTGGCCTGTACAAATCGCAACCGTGACAGCTCCAGAGGTAAATCCATGAACGTAAGGTTTTCTGTTGGTCACAATGTTTTAGCAAATCCATACTAAATTTCAACCGTCTCAAATTCGACGAAACCTCGAGTCAAATTTCGAACAAGAAGGGGCTAGTGTTCACAAAATTCAGCAGAACAGCGGCTGTTTGTGAGTGAAGACTGACCTGGCCCCCGGTGTCAGAGTCGCGGCCGAGCTCCATGTTCTCGCCACGGACGAGCCCATGTAAGCTGCAACGGGACGCAAAACCCAAATTATTAACCAGTGAGCCGTTGGATAGCGACTGATCACTTTGATTAGTACCTGATGAGGACGATGTAGAGGTTCCGTTCATCCTTGGCCCCCTCGTCCTCGTTGTCGGAGACGATCCGGGCCTCGGAGCTGATCCTCGCGAGCCGGCTCTGGTGGTGCTTCTGGTCGCCGTTCGCGGCCTCCGCGCCTGCTGCATCGGGCTGCTGATCCTTCTCGCCCTCGGAGAGCTCCTCGGCGGCCTCCTGGCGGCCGAGTTCCTGCTCCAACCGCCGGTGCGCCAGCTGCCGCGAGTACTCCCGCTCCACCTATTGGTTTCGGCAGATGTATTTTTATTAATAAGAGAAAATAGAAAATAAAAAAATTGATTATAGCGGCCTTTAGTCGAAAGTGAGATATGGTGGCTTGACCACATTTAAAACCTGACGCTGCTGCAACATATGCAAGGCATCTCTAAATCCATGTTATAGAAAATGAAACTGGACTTTATTTTCAAGTCATTTATTTGTTCGCACATGGCAATCATAATCCCGAATCGATCGCGCACACCGCTACAAGTGTCAAAATTGCACAAACCACATTTTCACACGTCTAATTTAGTTTCATTTTCATTACGGAAGGGTGCAAGGCGCAAACGCAACCGACCTCATTTCGAATCGTAAACTCAACCACAATATAGTCTAAAAACTTATTAACTTTCGTTATATTGTAATTTAAACATTTTAAAATTTTGACAACATAAGTTACGTGACCAACGAGAAAGAATCTGAGGAATTCCGATTGGAGTGAACAACAATCTTGCCGAAAGCAGAGCAAGGGCGAGTGCGAGTGGTTGGACGAGCAGAGCAGAGCAAGTAGTGTCTCTATAGGCATTTTAGTTTCATTTTTCACTAGGGAAAGGTACAGGTGCTGGAAACCGGTCATGAAAACCAGGTGTGACATGTGCAGTATAGTGTAGTAGGGGGCATGCATCAACATGCAACAGCCATGGCCCAGACGCAACCGACCACGAGACGAGAGGGGTGAACAGCCAAGTAAGTGCCCTGCCATATGGGCCAGGGTAGGAGACGCTGATAGCGGCCGTGACCGATCTTTTTTCTTTTTGGCAACATACTGTAGCAAAGAGAACGAATCGAGGAACTCCGATTGAAGTGGAGAATAACAATCTTGCCGAAAGCAGAGCAAGGGCGAGTGCGAGTGGATGGACGAGCAGAGCAGAGCAAGCGCGCACCTGCTTCTTCTGCCTGGCGACGTTCCAGATCCTCCAGCACAGGTTCTCCAGCCGGTTGTTGCGCTCCTGGCTGCTGCGCATGGCCACCACCTGCACGCCGTTGGTCAGCCCCGTCAGCACGAGCGCAGCTAGCACTGCTAACAGCCACGCCGGAGCTCCGGCGACCGATCAACTGACTCTGTTCGTCTCTTACCTTGGTCCACGTCTTGTGGAGGTCCCGGTCGTCGAAGCGGCTGACGACCTCCTCGACGAAGTAGCGGGTGGGGCTGTACGCCGCCGCGTCCAGCGCCGGCGCCTGCAGCAGCCTCGGCGTCAGCGCCAGCGCCTGGTGCGCGCCACCGCCGCCGCCTCCCTGCTCGCCGCGCTGCCGCACGCCCGCGTCGAGGATCGCCTCCAGGTACCCGTTGATCCACTCGTTCCCCGCCGCCATCTTCCTCCTCTGCTCCTGCTCCTCCCCGCCGCCCGCGGCGCTGCCGGAGAGCAAGAAGAAGGAGGAGTAGCTGCCGCCGCCCGCCGCCACGTACCAAAAGGCACGCTCTGTCTGTATATATGTTGTGTGCAGGGCAAAGGAAGGCAGGCAGCTACCCTACCTGTTATACTGTCGAGCAGAGGATATGATGGTGATTTTTACCCTCAATTTTTTCTCCCAAAAAAGTGAGAGAAAATTGTCAGATAAATTCGTAAATATACGGGATATAATTTTTGCACTCTCTTTTAATTTCCTTCATTTTCATTTTCGAGGATGGAGGAACAATATTGTTGTGGCTGTAAGATTCTTGGGCTCTTTTATCTGGCTAGCGATATTTATATTATCCCATATCGTTCGTTGGCCGTAGGTCGATGGGAGGAGAGGAATAAAGCGAAAAGGATTTCCGGAAGGAGGAGAGGAGAGGAGCAACGATATGGCCATATGGTTGTGGGCGTGTGGCAAACTAGTGGCGTGGCGGCGGCGGCGTCGCGAGGGCAAAGCCAAAGCTGTGTGCATGGCATTGGCACACGTTTCCACGGCACATCACATATGCCTTAGCATATGCCCCCTCGCCCTGCTCCTATATGGACATATGGTTTCTCTAGCTTACTCTGTTTCTATCTCACTCAGGCACACACAAGTTTTAAAGAGGAAACTATATGTATATATTACGGGAAATTGCTAATACAAAAAAATCCATGGTCTCTCTTAAGTTGGTAACATAGGTTGCTGTTAGGACAATGTTTCTAAGCTATAAGTGCATCCTAAGAGCGAATGATCTATAGTTTCAACCTCCTAGGTACACAACAGGGCGCAATCAAAATTATAAGTTGTTGGAGTTGCTCTTAGATTGTGTCTTCGTTGGACAAACTCCAATAGTTTGGCAAATCAACTTGGCATCCATATAATTTTGGCAAAACAAGAAAAATTGGCCTCCAACAGTTTGGCAAACCAACTTGGTAAAAATAGAAACTTGGCAAAACTCACCTCCCCACGCGCATATATGCGCGCGCGTATCGTGGTTGTCATCGTTGTTTCCCTCTAGGTGGGAGGGTGAGAAAACAAATAAAGAATAGAGAAGGATTCCTGATGTAAGTTTCCAAGAGGTGGAAGGGCATAAAAAAAATTTGTTTCTTTCAGGATTCCTGATGTAAGTTAGATCTGTGTTTGGCAAGTGAATTATGCCAAATTGTTGGAGACGAACTCTTTTTTTTACTTGGCATACCTTTTTAGAGGTTGGCAAAACACAAGATTTACCAAGTAAAATTTAGCAAACTCTTGTAGATGAGAACATCGGATCGGGAAAATGTTGCTCTTCCTGTAATTAGCCGATAGTCCCAAGCCTTTCCAAAATACTAACTCATCTATCCAAAATAACATAATTACATTTATTTTGCCAAATTCTCTACGAGTTGTTGATGTCGTACCAGAGTCTGCCAGCTTCACTCCTATATATTCCGAATTTCACACGAATTATATGAGAATATAGTGGACTACACTCCTTAAGAACCCATGAAGTCAAATCCTTGTTTCAAGCAATCCTTATCAATAAATTATGAAAGATCAAGATCCCCTAGCACACTAGTAAAAATCCTATTCGTGAGAGAGGCTGTGGAAAGATGCCAACATTTCTTTTGATGGGCGTAGATGCCAACCTGTTGGAGAAACCCATAGTTTGTAGTAATGCAACCATTCTGTCACACCCGATTTTACAAGGAAAACCGAATGCATCTCATATGTGCGCCAGGATCATTTACACACACATGATAGACAAAACGAGAGTAATACCATTGCTGTAACAAAACGTACAAGAGTTTAAACCAGTATTACATCCTTTATTACATCCATAAGGGTGGACTCGAAGGTCCGAACAAAACGATAACTAAACGACGACGAGCAACTCCATCGCTGACATCCACAGGCATGATGACTGGGGGATCCGCATGCCTAGAACTCCTCGAAGTCACTCCAGTACTCGTCCTCGCCTCCGACGTTCTCCTCTCGAACGGCGGTAAGCAAGGGTGAGCACACTTATGGTTGGAGCTCGGCAAGTGGGGGAAAAATGCAAGGCTATCAAGGATAGGCTATGGTTCACGACGGTAAGCATTTTATAAGTTGGTCAAGTTTTATTAGCAAGCACCTAGTTACTAGGTGTAAGTATATACCAACCCACTTAACCTTTAAAAGAAACCTCAAACCAAACCTCCAACCCATGATTTGCATTAATCTTCAAGTTTATTACTCATGTGAGGGTCCAAGCCGCTCGTGACCGTGAGCACGGCTGATCGATCGGTTTACACTCTGCGAGAGGTTGTACACTTTACCCACGGTTCGTGTTCCCCATCCTCGCCCGGGTTAGCTAGACCCTTAAACACTTCCAAGGTGAGTGGCTAGGGGTCCACTACGAAGCCTTTACAAAGGAAAGAAGAGAAACCAACGACCCGCAACGATTACGAGCGGCGGAGCGAGCCATAACCCTCCCTAGTGGTCAACACCTTAGCCAAGGTCATTTACCCCAAAAGGACCGGGCTATACCCCTTCAACTCCGGCCCCCGTGCCCCTCTCGTAAAAGAGCTATCGGCTACCCCACTCTCCCAATTAATTGGCTAAGCCGAGCCATGTGGACCGTGGTTGTCTTGTTATCTTGGGTGGTTCTCCATGTTCCGATTGTATCAAGTTATCTTGTTAAAAGCACAAGCACATACATAACGAACGAGATGTATAACATAAACAAGCATAACCATACTTATGTTGAGCAAGCTAAGCATTTATCTACCCCAAACATTGGTTTAAACAAGGTTGATCAAGGTAAAGTGATAAAGCATCTAGTCAAATCCTTAGCTAGGTGTTTGCCCATCGATTTATGCATTTCGACGGGAATAGTAAACATTGTTTAGCATGCGGTGTCATAGGTTCAAAAAGATTATGCGAGAGGGGGAAATCCACTTGCCTTCCTCTACCAGTTGGGTGAATTCCTCTTCAAAGACAGGTTCTTCCGGATCACTTCCGACAGGGAGCTCAGACGAAACAGGCACGATATCTACGAGTCAAGCATGGATAACAATCAATAAACAAAACAGTACACCAAACAGAAATAAAACTGGTAAATTTACTGTTTAAAAGATTCTACTCGTCGAGACGATCGTTTCGATATATAGAACGCTAAAAACGGAGTTAAAATGAGAAAGATATGATAAAAACAGTTTTCAGGGGCCTAATTGCAAGAAAACTATGTTTACAGGGTTGTTTATGAATAAATACAGGGAC
Organism: Cenchrus americanus; assembly: GCA_947561735.1. Taxonomy (NCBI): domain Eukaryota; kingdom Viridiplantae; phylum Streptophyta; class Magnoliopsida; order Poales; family Poaceae; genus Cenchrus; species Cenchrus americanus. The sequence continues at coordinate 179,610,400 of OX387242.1, forward strand.
CAAAACATTTTTATAAATTAAATCAGAGGGTTTACATGCAAAAAGTAGTGATAAAGGCTTAAAACATAATTAAATAGGGTAGACAGGGGCTAAACCGCAAGAATCGGGACCTATACGCAAAAACTTTCAAAGGTGGAAGGACCGGCTTGTGATCGTTTGAAAATCCGGGGACTCTTTAACAAAATGGTCACTCCACACCGTGGATACGAGATCCAACGGCGGATGACGCCTCGGTGCACCATGGACCGGCCGTGGGTGCGGTCCATGGGTCCACCGTGGACCATCCCCCTTTAAACGAAAGGGTATGTGATCCCTATCCGTCCGCTCGCGATCTAACGGCCCCGATCAAACACATGCGGCGGGGCGGCGGCGGCGGCCGGAGGGCGGCGGCGCGCGGCGGGGACTCGCCGGCGTGAGTCTGGACGGCGTTCCCGGCCGTCTTTTCGACCACATGTTAGGGCAAAACGTTGCAGGGATGCTTGCGCAAGTGCTCGTGAGGTCTACGGGGGTGATCGGGCCTCACCGCGGCCGGCACCGTAAGGGGGCGGCGCGGGCACTCCGGCGAGCTCGAGGACTCGATGCCGTGCGCGATACAAGGGGAAATTGGGCGGGGGTAAACACTCACCACGCACAGGCGATGAAGACGGGCCGAAAAGTGGAAGAGGAGCGGCAGCGGGGCGGCTTGGTGGCGACGGCGGCTCGGGCGGCGCTCCGGCGAGCACGGGCGCGGGCGCCACGGGCGTCGGGGGCGCGAACTGCGGCGCATGAGCAAGTCAAGACTCTCGCGAAGCTATTGATCAACGAGAGACGGGTGAGAGACCAAGCCTTTCACGCGGCGGCGACGAGACGACGGCGGCGGCGGAAAGCAAAGCGGCGGCTGCGGGGCAATTGAGCTCGGGCTCGGGTGTGTGTGTCTTTGCGGAGAGGCGAAAGGAGGCTAAGAGTGCGTGCGCGAGCTTAAATAGGGCACGGAGATGGGAGGTGAAGCGGCTAAAGGCCGGGGCGGCGGCGGGATGCCATTGATGGCCGGCGGCCATCACGGCTGGAGTAAGGAAAGGGGAAACGGCCCCCAATTGAACACGGCAGTTACTTGCCTTAATTGACAGGCCTGGGGAAGGAAAAGAAGGAAGGGGAAGGGGCGGGGCCGAGCGGATCCCGCGGCGTGCGGCGGCGGCCGGCGCGGGCGCGAGGAGGAAGAAAGGAAGGAGAGGCGGTTGGAGGGCGACGGGTGGGGCCCACTCGTCGGCGCCGGCCGAAAAAGAAAAAGAGAAGGGGAGAAGGGAAGTGGGCCGGGTGGGGCATGCGGGCCGGAAAGGTAAGGGCGCGGGGTTTTTCTTTTTTTTTTTCTTTTTTTTTCAAATTTCATTTTCAAAACCATTTTGAATTCAAATCCTTTTCAAACTTGACAAACTTTTCTCAAATATTTTATAGGCTTTTTAGAGACTACACAAGCAACCAAAACCATGCAAGCCAAATGATGATGCACATACACTTGTTGTTTCTATCTTCATTATATTATCTTTAATATTTTTAGAGCTCAAATTTTGTTTACATTTTAATTTTCCCTAAGTCCTTAAGACATTTTAAGTTGCTAAGTGATTTTAGTGATGGAATTTTAGGGTGTCACACATTCATGGTACACCTAATTAAGTTGTACTCATTCCTAGAAAAGCAGGGCGTCCTTCAAAAATTGATTCAGAAAAAAAAAACATATATGACAGTTTGTTTTGAGGTTGACGTGATGTGCCTATCAGTATCAGGACAGTATCATGGGTTCATGGCGCAAGCGCAATATACATGCAGGGATATGAGCTATTAAGCGACGTCTAAGAAATGATTTTGACCAAAATCTGTGTTAAAGAGGATTTCAAAGCCGGATCCTTACTTTTGACACAAGGAGTGTGTTGGGGATTTCAGGAAAACCCGTCACTCTCGAAACGTTAAGCTTAACAAAGTTCTAGAAGCATGTTTTTCAGGAGCAGGGAATTCGCGATTCTCGGAAGCCTGGAACCTGTGAAGTCTCGAATTCGCGAATATGCAGAGTTCAGGAATCTTGATTCGGCGAAGAGACGGAGTCACGAACATGCGGGAGCCCGAAATCTCAACTGTTGATGGTCCGAACTTCGGAGAACTGCCGATTCGGGAATCTGATGAAGACTCTGTTCGGGACTCAAGCGCGTGGACATGCACGAACCTGTTGGGAAGCAAGAGCCACTTCGGGAATCTGTTGAAGACCTAGTTCGGGAATTTCGGGCGAAGACATTCACGAACCACGGGAGAAGCAAAGTCAAAGTTGTAGTCCCAAAAAGTCCGGGTTTAGAGTGTGAACTAGTGGCAGATTTGTAAATATGTTAGATAAAAAAGACAATCATGTACGCGTTCACACTAGGAATATTCTCTGAGGCAAGGGGTGTTATCGGTATGTGAAAGTCCCTTCGTCTCCCTATAAAAGGGGGCGCAAGGGCACGTGTAAACGGATTCAGACTTTTTTTGGGACTTGTGCTGCTAGCGGAGAGAATCACAGTCTCTTTGCGCCCTGACTTTGTACTTGAACGTGTTGAGAACTCATACTTGTGTTAGGGTAGTTATCCGAATTTTTCGGGTATCCCCCAACATTGGCGCCCACCGTGTTCCAGCCGAAAAGAAACTCACGATGCCACGTCAGAAGAAGTCAAAGAAGACTGCTCCAACCCAGGCAAATCAGGAAGATCGCCATCACACCCAGGGGAATGAAAACTCGTTTGTTCCTGAGTCCTCGAACGTAACAGACCAACAACGAATAGAGAAGCTCGAGGCCCTCATGAAGGCAAGAGCAGAAAAGACAGCTCACATCCAAGAACAACCTGCTGAACAGCAAGAGCACGAGAATGTTGATGCTGACGATGATTCCATAGACAGAGAACTAGCCATGGTCCACCAAAAGATACAACAGCTACAGAAAGACAAAGAAATGTTCGCGGCTCAGTTGCAGGCGAAGAGAAAAATCTCGGAAAAGCTAGAGCAGCTGAACAAAGCAAAAGAGCAGATACAGGCAATACAAAGAGAAATTGACGAAATGAAAGAACAAGAGAACAACTCTCTGTGGCAAGAAACACCGCAGCAGAACCCTGCGCCTGCAAGAGAATCCCCGAAAGAAAACTTTTTCGCGGGAAACGGAGTCTCACACTTCGTGGATTCTGAATCGCCGCTGTCAATAGGGCTGCAAACAGCACCGTGGCCGCCGAAGTTCAAGCCTGTCTCTCTTCCCAAGTACAATGGCTTCGGAAACTCCAGGCAGTTTCTCATGAGATACGAGTCGGTGGAACTCGGCGGGGAGGAGATGATGTTGCACTCGCCAAATCCTTCATCATAGCTTGCGAAGGACCGATCTTGAATTGGTACTCACTGCGCCTCCACACTCGATCTACGGTGGGTAGATCTCAAAACAAAGTTCATGCAAGCGTTTCGGATGTTCCATGACACAACGGCCGAAGCCTCGGATCCGTACAACGCAAGCGAAGGACGAGGGGAACCACTGCGGAACTTCGTGAGAAGGTTCATGCAACAGAGGTCTCAGATCCCCGACGCTGATGACAAGACAACGATCGAGGCACTGATCAAAGGTCTCACCCCAGGGCCAACGGCTTCTCACCTCACAAGAAAGAAGCCCGAGACAGTTGAAGAGCTATTTCGAGAATTGGAAGATTATATCCTGTCTGATGATGACCACCGCAATAGAGTAGCCGAACGAAATGAGGCAAGACAGGGCAGCAGAGATATGACCTGGCGGGCACCACCCCACCATCCACGAAATGTAAACAATGTCGCAAATTCTCAGCCGCAACAGGACAGCAGGCCAAGTACCAGGGGAGGATTCAGTCCCAGAGGAAGGGGGAGAGGAAGAGGAACCCCAGGACTCCCGAACCATAACCCGAGAGATCCCCACTTCTACTGCCTGTATCATGGAAGAGGCCACAGCACCGAAGGGTGCCCAGAGACAAAGAAGAACATGGTAAGAATCCAACAAGAGAAAGCACTGATGAGCATTGCATCCTCGATGCCAACCCAGTTTCGGCCGAACTTCTGGCAACCGCAGTTCGCGAATCCGCAGTCAAGCTCTGTATCAGTTCAGCAGTTTCCACAATCATAATCAGCATGGCAGCCATCGCAGCAATTCTTCCCTCAGTCGCAAGCAATACAGTCAATCCAGCAACCACAGCCCATTCGGGAAATCTTGGCACCACCTCCAGAAAGCTCATCAAGGCCTCAGTCAAGTTCGGGACCTCAGAACTCCAAAGCATTGCCGTCCTTCGGGACTATCATGCCAATCACAGGCGGATCTGCTATGGAATTCGAAACAAAGAAGCAGCGAAGCAATTACTTCAGATCTGTCAATACCATCATCAACGATGGCCCAGCTGCCCGCCCGGAGTGGGCGAAGGTGCCAATCACCTTTACAGAAGAAGATTTCAGGTTGAAATCCGTGATTCACAATGATGCCATGGTGATCGAAGTCAATATTCTTGGGGTGGGTCATAGGAAAAATCCCGGTTGACAACGGGAGTTCGGCGGACATCACGTTCTCGAAAACATTCGAGAAAATGAACACGAGCCGAGCACATGTTGGATCCACCAGAGTACCCACTGCAGGGGTTCGGAGGAAAGCCCATCAAGCCGGTGGGAAAAATTTCACTCCCAGTTTCTTTCGGAGATCTTGAGAATGCCATAACGGAGAACCTCACCTTTGATGTAGTTGACATATATCACCCGTACCTTGCGATCTTCGGCAGAGGATTCATGAACAAGTTTGATGCTGTTATAAGGCAGCAGTTCCTATGCATGAAGACGCCTGCGCCCAAGGGGGTTATCACAGTGTTCGGCAATCAGCAGGAGGCCAGGAACATAGAAAAGGGCCACACGCCTGGCCAAACGAATGTGTACCAGCTGAAAGCAGCTGAAGAGAGGAAGGAAACCTATGAAGAGCCTAAGCGGGACAAAGAGAAAAATAACATAGCCGCAGAAGATGAAACAAAGAGAGTGTATTTGGATGACATGCCCGACAGAGCAGTCATAATAGGGGCGAACCTCAGCGCCGAAGAGGATGATGAACTCATACGCTTCCTGAACAGAAACAAGGATGTTTTCGCATGGTCAGCTAAGGACTTGCAAGGTGTCGACAGAGACATAATCGAACATGCCCTTGAAACGGATGACAAGATACCACCCAAAAAGCAAAAACTTCGGAAAATGTCCGACGAAAAGGTCAAGACAGTGGAAGCAGAAGTTCAGAGATTGCAGGATGCCCAAGTGATCAGAGAGGTCAAGTACCCAGTCTGGTTAGCCAACACTGTGCCAGTCAAGAAGAAAAATGGCAAATGGAGAATGTGTGTGGATTTCACCGATTTGAACAAGGCCTGCAAGAAGGACGATTTCCCACTGGAAAGGGTAGACAAAATCGTGGATGATGCAGCCAACAGTGAGATGCTTTCGCTCCCGGACATGTTCTCGGGTATCATCGGATCGAGTTCGCAAAGAGGACGAAGAGAAGACAAGTTTCATCACTCCTTTCGGAACATTTTGTTTCGTAAGAATGCCAGAGGGGCTGAAGAATGCAGGATGCACGTTTTCAAGAATGATAGCAATAGTCTTTGCACCAAACCGAGATTCGGAGAAACATTTTGGCATATGTGGATGACATAGTTGTCAAAAGTGTTCAGAGAAGAGACCATATCAGTGATTTGGCAGAAACATTCGCGAACATGAGGGCAACAAACTTGAAGCTAAATCCAGAAAAATGCGTGTTCGGCATTCACAAGGGGAAAGTTCTTGGATGCCTAGTTTCAACGAAAGGCATTGAAGCAAACCCTGACAAGATAAAGGCTCTGATGGAGATGCAAGAGCCAATCTCAGTGAAAGATGTTCAGAAGTTGACAGGGAGAGTGGCCGCCCTCAACGCATTCATCCCCGCAGCCGCGAAAGAAGTTTGCCATTCTTCCAAGTTCTCAGAAGTGCCAAGAAATTCCAGTGGTCCGAACCTCAGAAGCAGGCCTTTCGCGAACTGAAGGACTACTTGTCCAACATGACCAAGCTCTGTCCTCCTGAGCCAAAATCGCCGCTTCGCCGTGTACGTGTCCGCATCAAATTCGGCGTAAGTGCGGTCTTTGGTACGAGAAAAAGGAAGAAGAAGGAAAGCTCGGGCAAATTCCTCGTATACTTCGCCTCGAAGCATTGTCCGGTTCCAAGGTTTTCTATTCCGAACCGGAGAAGATCGCGTATGCGGTCATCATGGCAAAGAAGAAAGCTAAGACACTACTTCGAGGGCCACGAATAAGAGTTATCACCAACCAACCGTTAAGTGACTTGTTCGCAAATAGGGAGGCATCCACCCGAATCATCAAGTGGGGTCTTGAACTCTCCGAGTATGTGGTGGATTTCGAGAGAAGAAGTGCAATAAAATCGCAAGTTCTAGCAGATTTTGTCGTGGACTGGACCTCACCTACTCAGAATCTTGAGGAAAATATGCCCGAACCTTGGATAGTACAGTGTGATGGAGCATGGTGTTACAAGGGGGTCGGAATTTCGGCTGTTGTAACGTCCCCGACGGGCGTGGTCATAAGATATGCAGCACGGCTCGTATTCGCGAACAATGAACACTACACGAACAACACAACGGAGTACGAAGCTCTACTGCTGGCATTGAAAAAAATGAAAGCCTTGGGGCAGCAGACCTTCATAATCAGAACAGATTCGAAAGTGATCCAGGAACATATTGAGAAGGAAAGCGAGGCCAGGAATCCAGTTCTCATGAAATATCTTGAAAAAGTCAGAGAAATGGAAAGACATTTCAAAGGGTATTCAGTCCAGCATATCCCAAGGGATGATAACAATGAGGCGGATAAACTAGCGAAGGCAGCAGCTAGAAATCAAGAGCTACCACCGGACGTGTTCTTTGAAATCATCAGAGAACCATCCATCAAAGATTCAAGAACTCAAATCGTGAATATGGTGGAAACTCCAGACTGGAGAGAAGAAATAATGGCCTATCTGAGGGGACATTACGAACCGCAAGATGAGTTGGAGGAGAAAAGGTTGAAGCAAAGGGCTCGGGGCTACACAGTGGTAAATGGAGAATTGTACAAATCAGGAGTCACTGAGCCTTGGCTACGCTGCATCACCTCCGAAAAAGGCCGCGAACTTCTGAAAGAAATTCACATTGGATTTTGTGGGGCACACATAGGCACCAGGGCTTTGGCTGGCAAGGCGATAAAGAAGGGATTCTATTGGCCCACCATAAACATCGATGCCAAGATGTTGGTTCGGCAATGTGAAGCATGCCAGAAGACGGGAAATCAGCAGAACCTGCCTTCAATGCCAGTTCACTTAATTCCTCCAACCTGGCCTCTGCAAAGATGGGGAATGGATCTAGTAGGCCCGTTGCCAGCAGCTCAGGGTAATTGCCAATTTGCGGCTGTAGCAGTCGACTATTTCACGAAGTGGGTAGAGGCAAAACCACTCGCGAATATCACAGCGGCAACAGTTCAGAAATTCTTTTGGCAGAACATAGTCTGCAGGTTCGGAGTTCCTAGAGAGCTGACGGTTGACAATGGCAAACAGTTTGACTGCTACACCTTCAAAGAATACTGCAGAACCCTGGGCACACAAGCGAAATTTTCATCAGTATATCATCCACAGTCCAATGGTGCAGTCGAAAGAGCCAATGGTTTGATTTTTTCGGGAATCAAGAAATGTTTATTTGATCAGAAAAAGGGAAAGTGGGTGGACGAACTTCCGAAGGTGATCTGGTCTCATAACACCACGGTTTTAAGGGCAACAGGTTTCACGCCTTTTCGCCTACTCTTCGGGACTGAGGCTATGACGCCAGAGGAGATCAAGAATGAAAGCATGAGAGTCTTGAAAGGAAAAGAGATAGAGGAAATTGATAAGAAGGTGGAGAAAGACATGATAGAGCTGACAATCCCAGAAAACATTGAGAAGTACCAGAGAGAGACAAGGGCATGGAGAGACAAAAAGGTGGTCCGAAAGGACATCAAAACTGGTGATCTTGTCTTGAAAAGAAAGAAAAATTGGGAGAACCCAGGAAAACTTCATGAGTCATGGGAAGGGCCTTACATAGCCGGGGAAACGGATATGCCGGGGGCTTTTCGCCCGATGGAGCGGTCGGCGAAGAGTTGCCGTATTCGTGGAATGCCGATAGCCTAAAGAGGTATTATCCATGAAAACCCTAGTTGTAGATAGACGTAGTGGGTAGCACTTTTTCAATCTTCGTAAGTTTACATTCTAGGAAGATAAAAGCCCGAATCACGTGTCTATAAGTGACTTCGGAGGAAAAACTAGTTTTATTTCTTAAATCGTCGTGCTAGAATAAGAAGGACCGTACTCTTTTCCTTGCAAAGGGGGCTCTAAATCAAGAGGCAAGGTTTTTAACGAGGCGGATCCCATGTAAATACTCTTTCCGATATATATATGAAAAGAGTCTTCCCCAAAATTGCATGTTTCGTATTTTGTGTCTCGAAATTCCATCGTGAAAAAAGAGAAAAAAAATCGTGAGAAAAGGCTTCCTGATAGCCGAAATTCCATCATGAAAAAAGAAAAAGTTCGTGAGAAAGGGCTTCCTGATAGCCGAAATTCCATCGTGAAAAAAGAAAAAGTTCGTGAGAAAGGGCTTCCTGATAGCCGAAATTCCATCGTGAAAAAAGAAAAAGTTTGTGAGAAAGGCTCCGTGATAGCCGAAATTCCATCGTGAAAAAAGAAAAAGTTCGTGAGAAAGGCTCCGTGATAGCCGAAATTCCATCGTGAAAAAAGAAAAAGTTCGTGAGAAAGGCTCCGTGATAGCCAAAATTCCATCGTGAAAAAAGAAAAACTTCGTGAAAAGGGCTTCCTGATAGCCAAAATCCCATCCATCAAGGGATTCCCACCAGAAAAGGCCCGAGACAACAACAAGTTGTGGCCTAGAAAAATCCCATCCACGAAGGGATTCCCACCAGAAAGTTCGCATGATAATTCCGAGAAAACGAATGTCTAAGGGTTCGCCTATGTATTCTCACTCAGTTCAGATTGTTGTAAATTTTGCAGGTATCATCATTATAAGAAAAGGACAAGTGGCTCCATCGGATGTCCACAGAAAAATCTTGGTTGAAGCAACTGAGGGTTGCAATTTCAACCGAGGCAAGTCTGCCGATCGGGCCAAGTCCACAAAATTCGAAAAACAAATTTTGTCGACTTGCACAACGATAGTCGAAATTTTCAAAAATTGACGAAGACTTCTCCTAAAGATGCGCTAAAGAAGTTCGTGAATAGTAAGATTCGTGAATCTGCAATCTAGTTTTCATACGAAACGGAAAGGTGGGGGAGGGTGACGTTTTTTCAAAGAAAAAACATTTTCATTGCCTTATTCGCATAAAAACTTCCGAACAGTTCTTCAATAATTACAACACTTGGCGTAAAACTCAAAACGAAAGCTCAACAATATGTCCCGGTTTACAAACATCGTCTTCAGCCGTATCGCTGGCATAGGCGAAGTCAGGTGCATCGGCTAAGGGGCTAGGGGGCTCCATCTTGGGAACCTTCGCGGACGGCGGAGTAGGCGACGCGGAACGAACCTTCTTACGAAGTAAGAAAAACGAGGAAAGATCAAAACAACCTATAGAAAACTTAAGCGAGGCCTCAAGCCAAAAATCGGAAAAATCTTGTTCGGGATGCGCTCGCTTGAACAGACGCCACGCTTCACCACTAACGAACATATTATCCCGATGAATTCGCAGTGGTACCACGTCCTGCGCAGGCCCAGCTTGCAGGACCTGCGCAGGTTAAAATTTACAAAACATCTGTTCAGAAAAGTTTAATGAATCTACGTGAATGTACAGCCAGTCTCGAATTCAACCAAAAAAGTCCAGACATATCGCTCAGTTCGTAATATCCACCTTCGGCGAGTCCTCCTCTCGTTCGGCGACTTGTTCACCGTCGTTGCCACCATCGCTGCTGCTGCTGCTGCTGCTGCTGCTACTGCTGCTGCCGCCTGAGCCGTTGTGACAACCCACCGAGGAAAATACCGTACTAACGCCTAAGACCGATCCACTTTGGTCATTAAGCCATAGTAAAGTATCATCCTGTCGTTGGTTGCCGGGTCAACGCCCGGTAAATCACTTGAACATCGAACAGAGGATCGACACATGCATTAAAACTCACGCGAAGGCGAGTCCAGAGTACAACATTAATTAAACCTTTGATTACAAACCATTGTTCATGACATGGAGTAAAGGTTCAGAGTTCGAAAATACAGCGGAATTAAAATAAACTAGCGCGACGGTAGACATCACAGGAGGCCATCCGTGATGTCATCACATGTCATCACCCATCCGATCAATCACACCTGCAACAACAGTTTTAAAGCAAGGCTGAGTATACTAATACTCAGCAAGACTTAATCGTCGGGTGATGACTACATCATCAAACTCTAGACATGAAAGGCTTTTGGCCGGTGGAGTTTCTTTTGCTGGAAAACCACTAAGAGTGGATCCTTACTTTCAATCTTTTAGCACAAGTTCTAGTTGATTACCATTTCTAAGTGTGCCAACTAATTCAATCAAGAATTGGACAAGCAATTTAATTCATCCAACCATATTTCTCGGGTTCCATCATTATGGGATATCATGGCCAGTAGAATAAGCAGTCTCGGATAACGGTGAGAGGTCGACAATCGATTGATTTAAACCTTGCAAGGTAAACCCAAACACAAGGTCGGTTGCCCCCGCGAGGACAACTCCCCAGGCCGTCCCCATAAATCTTCGGGTTGGGATCGAATCTTACAGTCCCTGGTGCAGGCTATCCGGCATACCCCGCGAGATACCCGGAGTCACCATACACCACCCTTTCCGGTAGCTAGCAGGTAAGGAGATTTCTCAAGAGTAGTAATAGTAAGATCCCGTGCCGCCTCATTAAGGTACTAGGCTTACCGGCCCATAACCGCATGTGCTTAGTACGTTCAAAAGCTTAGCCCACATGCCCACTGGACCGGAGCCCAATCCCATGCTCTTACCACATGAGCAATCCATTTAAGGATATCTTGTGATTCCTATCTAGGAACCTATTCTCGCGAGTGACGAACATCACTCGACTTCTATCGGTCCTATAGCATGGCAGCTATCGACCTAGCATACTAGTGATAGAGCATAGGTACCTAGGGATCATGCATCTAGGGTTTCAATTCAATTCCTGAAACGTAAATGCACAATCATAACAAACATAATTGCATAATTTTACAAAGGCGGGGTTAATGATCCGGGGCTTGCCTTTGCTGGCAAGGTTGGCCTTGGGCCCTTCTGGACTTGAGTCCAGGTATTGAGCTACGTTTACGCACGGCAGCTCTTGGTCGGCACCTTCGTCTCCTCCTTCCGGCACGAGCGTACGTCTACTGGCGGAAAGATCTACACGAAGATGCAAATGCAAGATTTATTCGACGGTTTATACTTTCATCACTTACAAACCATTTTGACAATCAAGGGGTGTATTCATTGGGCACATTCACCTAGATAAGAATACCTTCAGCATACTCTTCCATAAAGGAGTAATATGCAACTCTTTATTAATTATTCTTTTTGATGGTGACTGTGTACATATATATGTACATAATTTAATTTAATTTCATCCACAGTAGTGGGTAGGTACAGTTTACCTTGTTAACATGATTTACAACCACACTCAAGTTATATGGGTGGTTAGGTGATTTCTCTTTATTGCACAATTGAATAAGGGTTTCTTTATACTTGTCATTTCATGTGAAAGCTTTTAATCATTTTACTTTCATAAGTAAGGAAATAAATGATATTTTTATCCTTGAATTAATTCCTTATCAGAAATGAGAATTAATTATCTTTGAATTGAATTTAGATAATATTTTCCAAAAGGAAAAAGAATTAACTAAGGCTTTTCTTTATTTAATCTCCCTTTAATGGAAAAAGGGCTTTTAAGCCTTTTATCAAGCAATTAAATTACCAAAAATTAATGGGGTGTTTCTTAAGCCTACTAGCATCTATACTGGTCCATTGGACCCACATGTAAAGGTTGGATGCTAGGAAAAATAAATATTATGGAAAATGGCAACGGTTATCTAGTGATTCAATTTAAATGCATATAAAAATAATTAAGCATCCAAATGATCCAAACTTTCTTGTGGATGCTCCCTGGTCCTAAACAAGCTTAGAAAACCAACATGTTCACATGGAATCTCTACTGAACTTGTTTTAGTAATTTTACCAAGGAAAACATGCATAAATCAAGAATAATTATTTCTGCTAATCCAAAATTCATGATTAATTCACAAGATGTGTATTTTGGTATTATAAGACAGTGTGCACAAGTTGGGCTCAAGCACATAAATATATTTAACATGAAAAATCCTTTATTCAGTTCTGCCAGAGATATAAAAACATTTTTATAAAACGATTTACATGATAACTTTGTGCAATTTTTGACATAGGAGCTAATCATGACCTAACACACAACATATCCAAAAATTAGCTACAGAGGAGTTATGGTTTTTGAGATATTGCAGATCTAGGGTTTTCACATTTGTATTTTTCATGCAAAAACTATAAGGAAACAGTCAGGCCAGAATAAGAAAAGTTGTAGTATAAATCACCATAGATCCAACAAAATTGGTTTCACATTTTTCTTAATTTTCTGTGATTTTCTACGCAATTTACAAGAATCAGCAATACTATTGAACTGCGGGAGTTACCCTTTTGCGATTAGGACCCTGGAAAGAGTTGAATGCTTGCAATTCAGTCCCTATGGCGGCCGGCCGGCGCGGATTTTGAAATTCCGGTGAGGCCGGTTGCCTTGGCCGGGCGGGAACGCGCCGGGGAGGATCTAGGGGTGCTCTAGGATGGGTTTGGGGCTTGGTTCGGGTGGCAACGCGGCCGGTGATGGCGCTCGGCGGCGGTGGCCGGCGGCGCGGCGCCGCGCGACGGGTTCCGGCGAGGTGAGGGCGTGGCCGGGGCATGAGTGGCTTGGGGGGCTTTGGCGGTGTGTAGGAGAAGGCGGCGGCTAGGCCGTGCGGGGGCGCGCAACCGACCGGAGCGGGGAGCTCGCCGCGGCCGCCGACCGGGACGCCGGCGGCGGCTCGCGCGCGGCGGGGAGGGGCGCGGCGGCCGGGTGGCCGGGGACGGCGACCGTTTTAAAGGGCGCGCGAGCGAGACACGGCGGAGCCGGCGCAGGCCGTACTACGGCGGGCGGGGGCGGTACGGCGGCGCGGCGCTCGAGAACGCGGGCGGCGTGCCCCCCTCGGTGTGTGTGCAACCTCGGGATGGAGCGGTGCATCGGGAAGGCGCGGGCGGCACGTGGACCGAGGCACGGCGGCGGAGGGGCGGACGCAGGGCGGCGCCGGCGGCCGGCGGGCGCGGGCGGGCCCGACGCGCGCGCGCGCGACGTCGCGCGAGAGCGCCCAACTCATGCAGACCGGCCCTGTTTGAAATAGGATTTCTCCAAAAACTTGAATAAAAGTGCTCAAGGCAATGAATAGGAAAGTTGTAGATCTAGCTACCCTCTACAACTTTCAAAAAGGTCCTATAGTGTTTTTCTCAACGGATTTTGCAGGAACTCCGTGCCAACTTTGAATGTCGACACGTTCTGGAAAACAGGAAAATCTGTTTTGCAAGGGGTTTTTCACAATTTTCCTCTCCAAATTTGAAATGCCAATCTACATGAAAGTTGTGTCCCTCAACAAGATGGACAACTTTCATAAAGGTAGATTTTGGAGTGTTTAGGTGAATTTTGGGGAACGCGGCAAAAGTTCCGGACGACATCCGCTGACGTCAAAGGTCAAGCGGGGTTTGACCGTGTCTTTGACCAAGGGTTGACTACGGTTGTTTGTAGGCTTGGTCAAGGGATTCATCGGGGTTCATTGACGAGGTTTCCGGGTGATGACCCAGGTTGACCTAGGTTTGACCGGGGTTTGACTGGTTTGACTCGGCTGATCCGGTCATTAGCGTTAATGACGGTGATTAAAAACCTGGGGCGTCACAGTCTACCCCCTTAAGAAGAATCTCGTCCCGAGATTCGAAATTACAAGGGGAGGTGAAGAATGGTTCTGGGATAGAAGTGTTACCCATGAAATTCAGTTGGCTTTGCTCCACTTGAGGGCTTGGCCTGTTGTTGTTGATAGCAGATCCGGGTTACTCGCCTCCGCTGCCGGGGCCTCGCGTGCGGGTTTCGGGCACTTATCGACGAAATGCCCGGGCTGTCTACAATTGTAGCACAACCGGGGAGGAAGGTCTTTAGGCTTGGGGATCGGTTGCTGGGCTTCCTGAATAAGGCGGAGCCTCTTTCTCTCCTTTTTCTTTGCCTTCTTCGAGATTCGCGCAGGTGTTGTAATAGCGGTGCATTGAGTGGTCTTGCTGGGGTTACAGCTTCGCTTGCCTTCACGTGGACAAGTCTCTGTACAGGTAATTTCCCACTCACTTACATCTATCTCAGGTAATCCTCGTTTGTTGCCTCGGATTGCCTCCTCTTCTGCTCTAAGATTCATTGGTAGTCGAGAAGGTGGTAATATTGAGTCAGAGGATTGGGGTTGGTCTTGATTAACATACTCCTCCAACAGATTGAACAAACGGGCTTGTTCGACCGTAGAGGCAGATAAGGACTGAGAGAGACTGTCTGCCAAACTATTCTGATATGGTTTCCCATAACGTCCTTTGATGATATCGTGCACTATCTGATTCAGCACGGAATTCTGCCCTTCTAGAAGTTGGGTTGCACCGACAATGGTGTTTATATCCCTCTGAGTGGGTACTTCGGGTGAACAGGGCTTGGAAGGTTGAAGCTTCGATTGCATCGGCGGCATTTGTTGTAGTTGTTGAGCCATTTGCTGTTGGGTCTGTAGGAGTTGGCACAACACTTCGGTATGTGCTGCTATGAAAGCTTTGGTCAACATTGTGGGCGGTGGTCGCGTACGATCGCCACTACCCGATGCTTCAAAATCATTGGGGTCATTCCATGCCGGTCGGAACATCTGAAATTTGAGTCCCTAATTAGCGCATGATCGGAAATCTCACCCAAGCTTATAATTCGGACATATTGTACGAGACTCGTTCACGGTAAGCAATGCAAACCGGACATCCCAATAGTCTCAATATCAATTCGGTAAAACTTTGCCTACACATCCCATGATCGGGAATGCAGTGGGACAAAAAGTACAAGGTGTTTTTCCTTACTACCTCATCGCCGTTCATGAGGAAGCGGACGATGAATGTGCACATGCACAACTAAAAGCAGACATAATCCTCCTACGATACAGAGGTACATCCCTAACAATGTCCAATAGAACGACTCGAGCTCTCCCGAAGACGAAGTCATGGGTGGCAGCTTGGATTGATTTCTGCTTTCGGTCTACTTCGAGCTTCTTCTTGACGTCGGAAATGAAGACGAAGAACAGTTTGCTCGGGAAGATTGAAGTATCTAGGGGAGGTGCTCTAGTGGCAAGTAGCCAGGCTAGCTAGAAGAAGAACAAGAACAGTGATACTGCCGAGCTCTGATGGAAATGGAGCTTTCGTATCGGCGGTTCCGAGTAAAAGGTTCCATTTTATAGCCGATGCGGGGTTGTAACGGTGAGTTGACCCAGTCGGGTATCTGGCGTATACAACACGGAGCTCGACAAGGTCAGCTCACGTGATTACGGCGTCGTGAATACGGTTGCGGAAATCGAAGGCAAAACGACGTCATGGCGTCGTATGATCGTGGCACTGATGACGATGGCGCTCAACGGTCTAAATAATTGACCGTAACGGGGAGCGAAACGAGAAAAGCTCCATGCACAACGCTTTACGTTTGCGATAGCAACACAGAGGAGCGTAGCATAAAGCTTCGATCGATCCTGGGCGTACTTCCTTGTTTGATTTGAGAATTGGAAGGTTAAGAGCACGGACCAAGAACGAATACACGATGGAGGGCTTCTCCATGTTGACTATTCGAGAACCTTGACTGCTCGAGAAAAGTTTCTACTTCTGCTGTTTTCCACTTGGCTAGCGGAAAAGGGAAACGATGCTGCAAGATCGTCGAGATTCATGGCAAGGGACCAATTGGTCAAGGATTCCCAATAGGCCATTTACCAGGAAAGAAGGTTAAAGATAGACTTCCACAAACTCATGTACGAAAGGTGACATCAAGTGGGAACTTCAAGGAATAACCTTGCTCACACCTTTACTTATTTCGCAAATTTTTGAGGTTTTGACAACTCGTTATTTTGAAAGCGTAACACTTTTCAAATTTGACGCGATGCATATGCTGGTGCAGTATGATGCTCATGATGCACGTTAGAATGACTCGGTTACCCATATGCGTTGATGATTGGAATTGCAATCAATAGTAGGGAAAGGATTTGTGTGACGGGTTGCTATCTCACAACCAAGATACCTAGCGCGCTCCTAGTGGCAGTCGTGTGGCTGCAGCACACACGATACCCTAGGTTCCGTCGCGGCACCTTTGACTATGGGGTAACAACATCACCAAACGAGAGAGGTAGGGTAATGGAGTTTCATGCGAATGCACGTTAGTATACCCACGCTTCCCAAATGCACATGCTATGCAGCGCATGCTCAAAAGCCACATTTTATGTTTAAATCACAAGGTTTGAGCAAGACCGAAAAGAACAAGTTCAGGATTGAGGAATCGATTGGAGCTTGGATTGGCACAAAATTTGTGGAGTACGGATCTTGGTTGATCACAACTTAACATAATTAATGTCGTACGAACATCATTGCTGAATGGGATGTTTAATCAAGGCAGTACATCGATTGAGAGTTTTCAGAATTACCAACAACATTTAGGATTACAAAGAAGACTAGCTGCGATGACAAGGTTTCTAGTTCAACTGACAGCGATAGCTGACCAAAGTGGTCATGGTACACTAGGATTCCTCACAACACTGGATTCTGACGACTCAGAACTTTATTTCCAATGGATCAACTCCCAAGGTGGGATCTTCCACTCCGAAAGTCTACGGTGACTCAAGTCCAGACTCAATTCCAGATTCACCCTGGATATCTTCAACATCTTCTTCTTGTGCTGGTCTCGGAATGACAGGTTCTGGGGGTGGAACGGCTAGAGCTTCCAATTGATTTTCTAGTTCAAGCATATACTGATCGTTATGCTGCAACAAGAAATTCTACTCATGTATGACTCAGCTTAACTCTTTTTTTTTTCCTTTGTCCTTGCGCCTTTCCTTCTGAGAGTAGCGATCATTGCTCGGGCTTCCTTCAACGCTTGAGCTGAACACTCTACTTCCTTAACTTTGTATCTATAGATTTGGTGTCTATAGAATACGCTTTCTCCCACCATTCGCAGATAGGTGTCGTACATGGCTTCTGAGAAGCGGACTGAGGTAACAAGATCAGGGCTATAGTGAGAGTTGCTCTGGACTGGAAGGATAGTTTCTCGTTCACCACCCGGTGCAATGTGTCGCTCGGGTACCGGAATGACTTTAGCTGCAGAGTTGGCTATCTCGGTCGGGTGCTTTCCACAAAAAGTTGTGAGTGCTTCGAGAGCAGCCTTCTGCACCGTGTCGGACAAGTTTCTTCCGTGTGCCGTACATTCCCACTCATCCCAAGCAGGATTGGTCGGGCACGTTGAAATCTTCACCTTCACTTCACAACGCAGGAGTTGACCTGTGGTCATGATCTCACGTGTCGAGTACTGCGATAAGTGGTGTACCCAAAGCTCCTTAGGGTGTCCCACAAAAGTGCAGGAAAACCACCCTCCTCGATGTAGTCCACGAGAGTCCATGATTCCACATCGGTCGATGTAGAGCCAACGTTGTCCATCTGGACATAACGACAAAAGTGAGAATCAGGCGGGTGCGAGTGTACAAAAGTAACTCGATCCACGAATTGGGTAAGGGTTAAGGTATGGGGTAACTATGCATACTTAAATACCATCGTATGCTGAGCTCGAACGAGCGGGCATACCAACGATACAAGGTCTGGCAATCGAGAACCTAACATCCTACCCCACTCAGAGTTCAACACTTCCCCAATTGGCGTAGCATCTTAGCAAGGTTATGAAACTTAAGTTGGATACTCCAGGTTAAGCTAGGGAACTAGAAAGGTGCTGAACCAAGCAAGGTTCAAGGTTCTAAAGGAATGGCAACAAGGTTGACTTCCAAGCATAACTTGCGGTAGACCAAGGTATGATCACGAACTGGGGCTAGCAGATCGGGATTTGATTTGAAGCGGCCTAGGTCAAGATCATTTTAGACGAAAGGTTATTGGACAAGAACAGAAATTTTTAAGCAACACTTTTATTAAATTTAAGCAAGACAACACACCTACACCTAAAGAAGCTAAACAGAACAAAACAAGCTATAAATGTTTACTTCAAAGAGCACGAAAACAGACATGAGTTCAGTTTAGGTTCTTTCACGATTTTTAACATGATGCAAGGCGTCCTATTCGTCCTCACAAGGCAATCAAGCCAAACTTCGGAGTTAGCGCCGGTGGCATGGCACATACGCGTATCTCCCTATAATAACTAGTCGAGATCTAGTCGATGCTTGCTTAGAGAGCTTACGGAACGGGTTAGTGTACCTGCAAAAGATCACAGAACACAACGAACCTTTCATGCCAGCACTCATGAAAGCGTCCACATACATTACCGTTCACTATAGAAACGGCATCCATGCGTTAAGCCGCTGCATGGACAGCATCCAACCTTGGACATTCTCCGTTTGAATGGAGTATATCCTTGCCTCGCATGAGCGACATGCGGAATGCTCACGTATGAAACACGTGGCAAGACACAACTCATAAACATACGCGAAGATGGGATCCGTGGAATGGATCACTCCATCAACCCTCGCAAATCCCGTGATGCGGAACAGCACACGTATAAAACACGTGGCTCCTAGTTTGGTTGTGCGAGAGAGTAAGTCTGACATAAAGTAATGTGCTGGAAGTTAGCAAAATAGACCATAGATTAATAAGCCACCTGAAAGAACCCAAAAATTCCCTCTCGGGCCTCTCGGTCTAGTTTATCCTTAACGGACCAACGTGTTTTGCAAATCAACAATCTTGGCAAATTTTATTCTAAAATCATGTGATTAGAGTTGTTAATTAAACTCTGGTGCATGTAGTCGCTCTGATACCAGCTGTGACAACCCGCCCAGGAAAATACCGTACTAACGCCTAAGACCGATCCACTTTGGTCATTAAGCCATAGTAAAGTATCATCCTGTCGTTGGTTGTCGGGTTAACGCCCGGTAAATCACTTGAACATCGAACAGAGGATCGACACATGCATTAAAACTCACGCGAAGGCGAGTCCAGAGTAGAACATTAATTATACCTTTGATTACAAACCATTGTTCATGACATGGAGTAAAGGTTCAGAGTTCGAAAATACAGCGGAATTAAAATAAACTAGCGCGACGGTAGACATCACAGGAGGCCATCCGTGATGTCATCACATGTCGTCACCCTTCCGATCAATCACACCTGCAACAACAGTTTTAAAGCAAGGCTGAGTATACTAATACTCAGCAAGACTTAACCGTCGGGTGATGACTACATCATCAAACTCTAGACATGAAAGGCTTTTGGCCGGTGGAGTTTCTTTTGCTGGAAAACTACTAAGAGTGGATCCTTACTTTCAATCTTTTAGCACAAGTTCTAGTTGATTACCATTTCTAAGTGTGCCAACTAATTCAATCAAGAATTGGACAAGCAATTTAATTCATCCAACCATATTTCTCGGGTTCCATCATTATGGGATATCATGGCCAGTAGAATAAGCAGTCTCGGATAACGGTGAGAGGCCGACAATCGATTGATTTAAACCTTGCAAGGTAAACCCAAACACAAGGTCGGTTGCCCCCGCGAGGACAACTCCCCAGGCCGTCCCCATAAATCTTCGGGTTGGGATCGAATCTTACAGTCCCTGGTGCAGGCTATCCGGCATACCCCGCGAGATACCCGAGTCACCATACACCACCCTTTCCGGTAGCTAGCCGGTAAGGAGATTTCTCAAGAGTAGTAATAGTAAGATCCCGTGCCGCCTCATTAAGGTACTAGGCTTACCGGCCCCATAACCGGCATGTGCTTAGTACGTTCAAAAGCTTAGCCCACATGCCCACTGGACCGGAGCCCAATCCCATGCTCTTACCACATGAGCAATCCATTTAAGGATATCTTGTGATTCCTATCTAGGAACCTATTCTCGCGAGTGACGAACATCACTCGACTTCTATCGGTCCTATAGCATGGCAGCTATCGACCTAGCATACTAGTGATAGAGCATAGGTACCTAGGGATCATGCATCTAGGGTTTCAATTCAATTCCTGAAATGTAAATGCACAATCATAACAAACATAATTGCATAATTTTACAAAGGCGGGGTTAATGATCCGGGGCTTGCCTTCGCTGGCAAGGTTGGCCTTGGGCCCTTTTGGACTTGGGTCCAGGTCTTGAGCTACGTTTACGCACGGCAGCTCTTGGTCGGCACCTTCGTCTCCTCCTTCCGGCACGAGCGTACGTCTACTGGCGGAAAGATCTACACGAAGATGCAAATGCAAGATTTATTCGACGGTTTATACTTTCATCACTTACAAACCATTTTGACAATCAAGGGGTGTATTCGTTGGGCACATTCACCTAGATAAGAATACCTTCAGCATACTCTTCCATAAAGGAGTAATATGCAACTCTTTATTAATTATTCTTTTTGATGGTGACTGTGTACATATATATGTACATAATTTAATTTAATTTCATCCACAGTAGTGGGTAGGTACGATTTACCTTGTTAACATGATTTACAACCACACTCAAGTTATATGGGTGGTTAGGTGATTTCTCTTTATTGCACAATTGAATAAGGGTTTCTTTATACTTGTCATTTCATGTGAAAGCTTTTAATCATTTTACTTTCATAAGTAAGGAAATAAATGATATTTTTATCCTTGAATTAATTCCTTATCAGAAATGAGAATTAATTATCTTTTAATTGAATTTAGATAATATTTTCCAAAAGGAAAAAGAATTAACTAAGGCTTTTCTTTATTTAATCTCCCTTTAATGGAAAAAGGGCTTTTAAGCCTTTTATCAAGCAATTAAATTACCAAAAATTAATGGGGTGTTTCTTAAGCCTACTAGCATCTATACTGGTCCATTGGACCCACATGTAAAGGTTGGATGCTAGGAAAAATAAATATTATGAAAAATGGCAAAGGTTATCTAGTGATTCAATTTAAATGCATATAAAAATAATTAAGCATCCAAATGATCCAAACTTTCTTGTGGATGCTCCCTGGTCCTAAACAAGCTTAGAAAACCAACATGTTCACATGGAATCTCTACTGAACTTGTTTTAGTAATTTTACCAAGGAAAACATGCATAAATCAAGAATAATTATTTCTGCTAATCCAAAATTCATGATTAATTCACAAGATGTGTATTTTGGTATTATAAGACAGTGTGCACAAGTTGGGCTCAATAACATAAATATATTTAACATGAAAAATCCTTTATTCAGTTCTGCTGGAGATAGAAAAACATTTTTATAAAAAGGTTTACATGATAACTTTGTGCAATTTTTGACATAGGAGCTAATAGTGACCTAACACACAACATATCCGAAAATTAGCTACAGAGGAGTTATGGTTTTTGAGATATTGCAGATCTAGGGTTTTCACATTTGTATTTTTCATGCAAAAACTATAAGGAAACAGCTCAGGCCAGAATAACAAAAGTTGTAGTATAAATCACCATAGATGCAACAAAATTGGTTTCACATTTTTCTTAATTTTCTGTGATTTTCTACGCAATTTACAAGAATCAGCAATACTATTGAACTGCGGGAGTTACCCTTTTGCGATTAGGACCCTGGAAAGAGTTGAATGCTTGCAATTCAGTCCCTATGGCGGCCGGCCGGCGCGGATTTTGAAATTCCGGTGAGGCCGGTTGCCTTGGCCGGGCGGGAACGCGCCGGGGAGGATCTAGGGGTGCTCTAGGATGGGTTTGGGGCTTGGTTCGGGTGGCAACGCGGCGGTGATGGCGCTCGACGGCGGTGGCCGGCGCGCGGCGGCGGCGCGCGGCGGGTTCCGGCGAGGTGAGGGCGTGGCCGGGGCACGAGTGGCTTGGGGGGCTTTGGCGGGTGTAGGAGAAGGCGGCGGCCGGTGTGCGGGGCGCGCAACCGACCGAGAGCGGGGGAGCTCGCCACGGCCGGCCGACCGGACGCCGCCCGGCGGCTCGCGCGGCGGCGGGGAGGGGCGCGGCACCGGGTGGCCGGGGACGGCGACCGTTTTAAAGGGCGCGCGAGCGAGGACACGGCGGAGCGGCGGTGGCCGTACTACGGCGGGCGGGGGCGGTACGGCGGCGCGACGCTCGAGAACGCGGGCGGCGTGCCCCCTCGGTGTGTGTGCCACCTCGGGATGGAGCGGTGCATCGGGAAGGCGCGGGCGGCGCGTGGACCGAGGCACGGCGGCGGAGGGGCGGACGCGAGGGCGGCGCCGGCCGCGCGCGGCGGCGGGGCGCGGGGGGCGGCCGGCGCGCGCGCGGCGAGACGTCGCGCGAGAGCGCCCAACTCATGCAGACCGACTCTGTTTGAAATAGGATTTCTCCAAAAACTTGAATAAAAGTGCTCAAGGCAATGAATAGGAAAGTTGTAGATCTAGCTACCCTCTACAACTTTCAAAAAGGTCCTATAGTGTTTTTCTCAACGGATTTTGCAGGAATGCCGTGCCAACTTTGAATGTCGACACGTTCTGGAAAACAGGAAAATCTGTTTTGCAAGGGGTTTTTCACAATTTTCCTCTCCAAATTTGAAATGCCAATCTACATGAAAGTTGTGTCCCTCAACAAGATGGACAACTTTCATAAAGGTAGATTTTGGAGTGTTTAGGTGAATTTTGGGGAACGCGGCAAAAGTTCCGGACGACATCCGCTGACGTCAAAGGTCAAGCGGGGTTTGACCGTGTCTTTGACCAAGGGTTGACTACGGTTGTTTGTAGGCTTGGTCAAGGGATTCATCGGGGTTCATTGATGAGGTTTCCGGGTGATGACCAAGGTTGACCTAGGTTTGACCGGGGTTTGACCGGTTTGACTCGGCTGATCCGGTCATTAGCGTTAATGACGGTGATTAAAAACCTGGGGCGTCACAGCCGTCTTCATCGGACCCACTCGAACTCTCGCCAGAAGTCGATCCTTCGGGAGACGCGGCGGCACCTTCTTGGTTCTCCTTTTCCCTAAGCTGCGAAAGGAAGAAAAGAGTGAGGAAGGTTTAAGAAACTGGAACACCTGCGACGAACATAAGTCACGAAATCGAGCAAAAGAAACTACCTCGGCAAGCTTTGCCTGCGCAATAGTCTTAACGATGTCCGCCCCGCCAGCCAGCCAAAACTCCTTCGCGAATTTCGCCTTGATAGCCACAACGTCGGGGTTTGCTCGAAGTATCGCGTCGCTGGTAACGCTTGGGAATTGAGAAAGGTTCGCGCGAAACTTCGCCAAGTCCACACAATCATAATCGTGAAGGATCTTCAGGATACTCTCAACAGAGAAAGCAATGGCGAAGTCGCTGGCACCAGAGATCACTTCGGTAAGAGCCTTGAATTCATCCTCCAGCCAATCCATGAAATCGGGAATATTAATGTCATCCGGGAGAGGGGCTGGACGAACACCGTACTCATTCAAGGATTTCTGGTACTCAGCATAGAGCAGTTTCAATTTTCCCAGAATTTCCGAAGTGCTTTTCTTCGAGGCTTCACCTTGTTCGGCCAGCGCCTTCTCAAGATCCACGATTTTCCGATCCTTTGTGCTCAATGACTTGGCGAGGTTGGCATTGTTGATGCGAAGGTCCTCGGCGATTTTTGTGGCTCGCTCTTGTTTTTGCCGAAGCTTTTCGATCACGCTAAGATCGTCTTCGTGAGATTTTTGGACTTTCTCAAGCTCTTTCTTGGATTCCTCGAGCGCGGCCTCTGCGATTTTCTTCTCATCGTGACTCCTCTTCAAAGCTTCCGCCAACTCAGCCACCTTTCTCTCCAATTCCAAGTTCGTAGATTGCGCGAGAGTAAAGTTGCGCTCCAGCTCCTCGGACTTCTGGGAAAGTTGTTCGTTAATCTTCTCTTGTTTAGAGAGCCGCTCTATGGCAACCTTCCCAAGCATAGAATACTTCAGGGTATAATCTTCGTGGAAACGTCCAAGCTTTGAGGGAGAGTAAGAGTGCAACAGATCTTTAAATTCTGAAAAATCCAGGAATAAATCTCAGACCAAGATTCAACAATCGTGAATGACGTGAAGAGCCAGCGAGGATGAACGAACCTTGCTTGCTAAAATGCTGCATGGCGACTTGTTTAGTCGAACCCGAAGAGGCCTTCCCTTGAGGTGAAGGAGTAGTTTCGGAGATGGAGAGAGGCCTTTTTTCGGAGCCTTGAGCGGCTTCTTCGGGTCGTTCCGACGCCTCCTCTCCTGTTTCATCAACAATTGTGGACGATTTCCATAGAGTTAAAAACTTGGACGTCATGCCCCCGACGCCACTTGTCTCGAAACCAACACGCAATAGCTTGTCGCGATGAGACGTACCAAAGCTTTTGTTAAAAGCGGCTAAGGAAGGAGAGGGCGCCTGGTCTTCGGGGACGATCTTCCGAACTTCGACAAAAGGAACATTCTCGATAGGATGGCCCCCCTTTGAATAGTGCGCTCAAGGTCCTGGGCGAATTCGGAGGAGACTTGGTCAGCGGCAGGGACCTCAGCAACAGGGGTTTCGGCAGCAGCAGGGGACTCAGTACGAGCAACAACTTCGGCAGCAATAACGGACTTCTCAACGCGGCGGAGATGTCTCCCTTCGGACTTCGGGAGCAACATCTGAAAAGGAATCAATATCCACGAATTCATTTTCGGAACCAGCAGGACAACTGTCTCGAAAGTTAAATAGTGGCCAGAGGAAAACACCTTTAAGGCTATCTGTCTTCGAGAGGGTATCGTCGTCGAAGGCGGATGGGACCCGCCGAACTCCGGTGGAAGAAACTTTCTTCACAGCTTTCTTCAATTTCTTGCGGCTCATCTGGGCAAGCCCCGAGCGACACCGGGGTTCGGCTTCCGAGGTCCGAGGTTCGGAGGTCTTTCGTTTCCGCTTCGACGACTCAAGCGATCTGGTCCTTGAAGGCTTCACTCCCGAAGAGGTTCCCTCGATGGCATGCGACGAGCTTCGCTTCGACGACTTGGTTCGGGGAGCGTTGATTGGGGCGGCTGAGCAGCTGGCCACGGCGACGGCGGGAACTTTTAACTTGGGACCATGGCCTCGAGAACTAAAAAATTTATCACCGCTGATTTCCGAAAAGACGCGATTGATCTTCTTCCTATGCTTCACCAGGGCCTTGTACGCCTTATACTCGTTCATGGTATATTCGCCTACCATGACGTTCACCCTTTTCTCTACTTCATCCATGAAGTCTGCGGCGCTCTGGCCTTCGCGAAGTTTAATCCCGAACTTCGGGAAAGGCACCTTCTGGTCCGCCCAATTGACATTGTAGTACACAAGTTCAGCAGGGGACCAACCGTTCGAGATAGGCCAGATTCGCGCGGCGACGAATTCTTCGATAATATCACGGCCTCCAAGTATCGTGCTGGCCAGGTGAAATGCACTCTCGCAGCTTCTGATTCCTAAGGCCCGCTGGTTGTATCTCCCTACATTCACCGCGGCGAGAGGTGCGATCGGGCTCGACATCTTCGGCTCATCAACCTTCAAGTAAAACCAATAAGATCTCCAATCGTCCGTAAGATTGGTCTTGCAGCAAGGAGCGATCTGGATTCGAGTGATTCCTTGTCGGGTGTTCTGGCGTCGCGTGTTGAAGGTGCAGCACGCGTGTTGACTATGGTAGAACTGCCCTTCGTCGCCCTTGACAACCTCGGGGACAATCACCAGCTCGTAGAACCGAGTGAAACCGTCAACGATAGGATTGCAGCCGAAGGTCTTTAAGATCCAGACAAACTTCGACACTTCGAGGAAGGATGTCGGAGTGAGCTGGTGGATCTTCACCGAAAAAGCATCAAGAATCGCCGGCAGGACGGGATCACAAGGGAACCTCAGTCCACAGATGAAAAAGTCCCGAAACACCACAATTTCTCCTTCCTGGGGAGTGGGAATTAGCTCATCAAGCGGGGCGCGCCCGGCGCCAGGGGAGAAGAATCCGGCCTTCTCGTACTCATGAATAATGTTGCTTGTGACCTTCGATTCTCCGAAGGCGAGCGAAGGCGGCAGTGGGCCAGAGGTCCTCAGCATAATGAGATCGTCGACACCGGCGTCTACATCCCCAACGTCTTCGCCGCCGTCAGACCCAACCTCCTCATCTTCGCGACTTCGGGAGCCGCTGGGCGAACCAGAACCTTCGGCCGGTGTAGCGCGATCCGCGCTTTCGGCAGCTGGGTCGAGAGGGAGACCGGCAGCGATAAGCTCTTCGGTAGTCATGGGCCTGGCTGTACTTTTAACGCGAGCCACCTAACCAACAATTGCGAACATTCAGATGGGTAAGAGTAATGTTCGAGAATAAAACTCGCGAAGTCACGACATCGCTACACCAAAGTTTAAAGAACTAACGAAACGACAAAGCAAAGATAAAGGAATACCTTAGAGGAGCGTGAACAAGGCCTGGAGTTCGCAAGCTTTCTAGCAGAAAAACCAGATTCCGCGAAGAGAGAGAGAGAGAGAGATGTGAGAATCGTAAAAGGCTCGAGAGCAGTAAAAATTTTTTTAACAGCGCCAGCCCGCTATTTATAGAGCCGGGGAGGGGTAGTTCCGCGAAGTGCGCCTCGATTTAACCGCCTTTGGCTCCCCGGGCGACGCGTGTCCCCTCCGACGTTCCGAGGGTGACGTTTTTTACTAAATTTCCGAAAGGTTCGTGGAATCGGATCGTCGGAGTCAACCCGCTTCCCCGAGGGGCTAGTGCTGGGGAATTCAGGAAAACCCGTCACCCTCGAAACGTTAAGCTTAACAAAGTTCTAGAAGCATGTTTTTCAGGAGCAGGGAATTCGCAATTCTCGGAAGCCTGGAACCTGTGAAGTCTCGAATTCGCGAATATGCAGAGTTCAGGAATCTTGATTCGGCGAAGAGGCGGAGTCACGAACATGCGGGAGCCCGGAATCTCAACTGTTGATGGTCCGAACTTTGGAGAACTGCCGATTCGGGAATCTGATGAAGACTGTTCGGGACTCAAGCGCGTGGACATGCACGAACCTGTTGGGAAGCAAGAGCCACTTCGGGAATCTGTTGAAGACCTAGTTCGGGAATTTCGGGCGAAGACATTCACGAACCACGGGAGAAGCAAAGTCAAAGTTGTAGTCCCAAAAAGTCCGGGTTTAGAGTGTGAACTAGTGGCAGATTTGTAAATATGTTAGATAAAAAAGACAATCATGTACGCGTTCACACTAGGAATATTCTCTGAGGCAAGGGGTGTTATCGGTATGTGAAAGTCCCTTCGTCTCCCTATAAAAGGGGGCGCAAGGGCACGTGTAAACGGATTCAGACTTTTTTGGGACTTGTGCTGCTAGCGGAGAGAATCACAGTCTCTTTGCGCCCTGACTTTGTACTTGAACGTGTTGAGAACTCATACTTGTGTTAGGGTAGTTATCCGAATTTTTCGGGTATCCCCCAACAGAGTGGAAGGACACACAATTGTAGGTGTGCTTCAACGATCTATCTCCTCAAATTCTTTATGTGCTCTTGACCTTGTGCTCGAATCTCGGGAGGAGAATGTTAATGGAATTATGCACGAATTTTGCGAGAATGTAATGGACTACTACATTCCTTGAGAATCCAACACAACTTCGTTCTAGCTAGTTTCAATCAAACCTTTATCGATATATTCGTCAAAAAAGTTAAGTGTTGGCACCTTTTGGAGCCAACAGCACGCAAAGGCAGCTGTCGCGGCGCCTCTGCGTCGACACCGGTCAGACCGGTGGGGTAGACCGGTCACCGAGAGATTTCCGGTGGTAGACCTCCGAACGTCGCCCGGGCAGGATCCCGTCAGGGAGACGCACGTAGGGTTGCTCTAGGGTCGGCAAGGCCACCTAGAACGTCTTCAAACGTCGCGGAGACGAAGGAAGAACAACAAATAGTAGATTGGAAAAGTTGAGAAGAGGTAAAAGTAAATACGAGACAATAAAAAGGTAAATATATTTGATCGATTGGATGATGAACCTCAATCGGTCGTGACCCTTTATATTTATAGGGTGGGGAGGTCTTGCCCCGTAAGGAAATCCTTTTACAAGCCTAATCTATCAGGACTCCTCAATATGGTTCGGAATCAGGGAGGCACCGGTATGACCGGTGAGGAGCACTTGTCAAACCGGTGCGTCCGGTGTGTAGATCTTGGAGATGTTATATCTCCCTCATCCGGACTCCGATTTGGACGTTCCACATATGGATTTTGATCTACTCGTCGAGACCTATCCAATGGTGAAGTCCAAATAGGATTTCGTGGACTTTAACCACACCGGTCTGACCAATGGGCCCATAGGTCTGACCGATCGGATGAGACCTGCCAATTTTGGGTGCGAACATATGCCCCCCTATTTTTTTGGCAAAGGATACGTGCCAAAAAATATCTTTCTAAACTAAAAAACACTTAGGACGATGTTTAATAAAACAACAGACGTACACATATTTTACTCAAGTCGAGGATGACGCCTGCTTCGGTCTCCACTCCTTCCGGGTCCGTGTTGATTTGGCTGGCTTCTCTTCAATCTACTGTTCCATTGCTCCTCGCTTGCGTAGTCTTTGCAACCTCCTTTTTTGAGTGTGGGACAAGCCTGAGGGACACCACCTCGGCTGCATCTCCTTAGCATTTTGCTTGTCGCTATTCTCACATTGCTTATTAGTAGTACACACATTATTTTTGGACCAGATTGCTTTTGCAAACAATCGGTCTTTGTAATGCATTATAATTTGAGTATGCAATAGGATATTGAATCATATATGAATTCATGTAAATACTACTATAATCAGCAGGTGAATAATAGCAAGGATAAAACCAAGACGATGGCATAACAGATCCAACAAAAGGATATTGTGAAAAGTTACCTCGTTGGTGATGAATACCTTTATGTCTTGGTGGTGCTTTTACGCCCTTAGCACCGATTGGCTGATTACTTTGATCCTTAGTAGCTCCTTCCCTCTTATATTTGTCCAAGAGTTCATTAAAACTCAGTCTTGCTTTTTTCTTGGGCTTGGAGCATCTTGAACCTTTCTGGAGGCACCGGTTAGACCGGCCCTGGGCACTGGTCAGACCGGTCGATGTAGTACCAGTCGACTTGATCTTGTCTTGCCCCAAGCGTTGAAGCTGTTGAAACCTTGGGGATCACTTCCAGTGGCTGCCTCTTGTCGTGTCTTTGCTTTCCAATGATCACATTCTTTCCTTCAACGTTTTCGGTTTGATCTAGCCGAATAAGCACCTTAGGATTTAACAACTCAAGAGTATTGACAAAGGCATTATTAGGGAAAGGATTTTCGTCGACTTACATCTCATGGAATTTCAAACAACCTTCATTAATGGCCGATTGTATTTGCCGACGAAAAGTATTGCAATCATTGGTAGCATGAAAAAAAGAATTATGAAATTTACAATATGCACGTCTTTTTAGTTGATCAATAGGTGGTATAGTGTGAGACATCTTAATTTTACCCGACTTAAATAACTCATCAAATATTTTATCACACTTAGCCACATCAAAAGTAAATTTCATCTGATCCAGACTCTTATGAGCCGGCTTAAGAGAAGTACAAGTGTTTGCTTTATCATTAGGTAACCAAGTAAATTCAGCAGCAGACACTTCTTTATTCTCATCGTTCGATGATTCATAATCTAGCATATGCATGTTAGGACGATCAGATTTAAGCCGAGTATCTTTGCTTCGACTTTCATGAGCTAAAGCTCTTACTAAGACTTGGGCAACATCAATAAATTCATGACCCTCTAATTTTTCTCTAATATGGGATCGTAAATCATTAAAAGCTAACTCAGCAAGATCCCTTTTGGAGATAACAAGATTATAACAACGTTTTTTGTTTCTCTAAACCTTCTAATATTGCTAGTAACAGGTTAATCATGCTTTTGCCTAACCGATGTTAAATAACTCAATCTTAACTCATTATCTCCGCTATAAAAGTTGTCATGAAATTTTTGTTCTAATTGTTCCCAAGTACGAATAGAGTTAACAGGTAATGAAGCAAACCATGAAAAAGCATTGCCAGTTAAAGATGAAGAAAATAAACGCACTCTTATTTCCTCTATGGCACTAGCTTCTCCTAGTTGAGCAAGATATTGACTAACATGCTCCCATGTAGTTTTGCTATCATCCCCATTAAACTTCTTGAATTCAGGACAACGCCAACCAATGGGATAGGGAACCGAATCAAAACTTGAAGGATACGGTTTTCGATATGAAAGATTTTTATTTTTCACTTCTATCCCATAGTCATCTTTCATTTGTTTAGCAAGATTAGCGTTAAACCTATCGATGACTTCCTGGATGGTGGTTGGCATTGGCGTAGTGGAAGCATTCGATTGCATGATATTTTGCTGTGTGTACGAGCCAGAAGTATGGTGTTGCAAACGGCTATGTAGCGAACATGGCCTCATATGCCATTAGTTCGAGTTTGATTTTGGTGATTCCTGACAACATGATCATTGGGACTAACCTTATTGTTGCTTTGGTTGTGTTGTCATAAATCACAAAAAGGGGGAGATTGTAGTGAACATGGCCTCATATGCCATTAGTTCGAGTTTGATTTTGGTGATTCATGACAACATGATCATTGGGACTAACCTTATTGTTTTAGCATGTCTTTGTAGACACTTCTAGGTCCCAAGCATGCAAGAAAACCATATGCCAAATTGAGAAGATAGTGTATTTTTCAAGGGTCAAAACCGAGCAAGAAAAGGAAAAGAAAAGACACCGTCGGATGAACCGACGGTCCCTCAAATACAAGCGTCGGTGCAATCGTCGGACGAGTTGGTGCACAGGGTCAAACCCTAGGTACCGTCGGATGAACCGACGGTCCATTATTTAGTAGCGTCGGATGAGTTGCAGAGGAAAAGCAAAGAAGACAGTAGCACCGGATGATCCGACGGTTTGAGTGGGGACCCCGTCGGTCTATCCGACGCTCAGTTTAAATTCATACAGAGATGCGCCAAGACGAAGCTTTTAGCACCGGATGATCCGACACCTTGGTCAGGGTTAGCGTCGGTCTATCCGACGGTCAGTTGGAAGCTAACAATGGCGACTTGGACGCAAGGCCTTCAGCACCGGATGATCCGACGCAGCGTCGGAGCATAGCGTCGGAGCAGTTGTGTAAGAGAACCTCAACGGCTACGTGACGTGGGAGGGGCACCGGATGAACCAATGCCCTGGAAAAGCATAGCGTCGGATCATCCGATGGTACCTTTTTCAGCAGCTTTTAGCCAACGGCTAGTTTGATGCCTTGGGCCATTTATACCCCCTCCACTCACCCATTTGAGGTTGCTGGATTGTGTGGAAGTGCAGAGGAGTTCAAGACACATTCAAGATCATATCCAATCCATCCAAGTGCTTAATTGCTCATCCTTAGACTAGTACATGCTTTGTGTATGTGCTTAGTGCTAGGCTTAGCTTAGAGCTGAGTTGGTTCAAGGTTGTGCTAACCTTGTGAGGTGATTCTTGAGTGAATCCAGTTGTACAAGGTTTGCTGGAAGCCTTGGGGCCTAAGTGGCTCACCGGCAATCGTCATCGACCCTCCGGCTTGGTGTGGAGCGGCGAGGACACTTTGTGCGGGGGACGTGGAGACCCCCTTCCTTGGTGGAGAAGCTCCTTAGTGGAGGCGGCACCAAGGTGACCAAGGGAGCTTGACAAGTGCCTAAGTGGCTAGCCTTTGTGGCGAGTCAAGTGGTGCTCTTGAGAGAGACTTGGTGACCAGGAAGCAATACTCTTGTGTGAGTGCTTCAACAACATGGACTAGGGGTGGCTTAGTGCCTACCGATACCACGGGATAAATCGCGTGTCAAGAGTTTGCTTCCTCTCATCCCCTTTACGTTTCCGCATTTACTCTTTTGCAATCTTTGCTTGCCTTTACTTTCCTAGAGTAGTATCATGCTAGGATTGGCTATAGGTTGCAAACCTTTGTTTGGGATGGGAGTTTCACACTAGAAGAACCGTAGTTGCACATATAGATAGTATGTTCTAGTTTACTTTTGTGTAAAGTTTAGTGAGCCTTAGGTTAAGTTTTTAAGTTGCCTAATTCACCCCCTCCCCCTCTTAGGCTAACGAGCATCCGATTCCTTATAGGATATTAACTTGGGGATTAGGTGCGTAACCATACCCAATGCCTGTCTCAAACAGAACCATAATTGGAACACCTTGAGCTACTGAAGTATTCCCACCAGATCGGCCAGAAGCAGCCTGAACGGGAGGAATAGTAACTATAGGTTCCGGAGACGAGGGAAAAGGCACCATGGCGCCGGCACCGGTCTGACCGGTCTGCTCTGACCAAACGACGGCGGTGGTGTTTGTCCCGCAAAATAATTCAACGACATACCATACTGAGGATTAATTGTTTGTGCAGCCGATGAGTTAATAGTTGGGGTCTGAGGTGCCACAGTTTTAGAACCAGATGCAACATTATCATCACCCTCTACTCGTTTACCTAGACTCTTATCTACCATGTTTTGCATGTTTTCAATCATAGACAAGAGAAAGCTATCCATCACAGTAGTAAGATCATTGATGGTAACAAAAGAGGATGGAGATGATGATGTGCTCACATTGAGTGGTAC
Organism: Cenchrus americanus; assembly: GCA_947561735.1. Lineage (NCBI taxonomy): Eukaryota > Viridiplantae > Streptophyta > Magnoliopsida > Poales > Poaceae > Cenchrus > Cenchrus americanus. The sequence continues at coordinate 179,643,184 of OX387242.1, forward strand.
ATCAAGCGGTGGAGTGTCGAAGGTGATGTCCTTGATCTTCTTCACATTGCCTTCACGATTCTTCTTGAAGTGCGACAAGTAGTGAAGTCGATCCTCTTCAGCCTTCTTCTTCATGCGCTCTTCTAATTCTTGGCGATCTCTTTTGGCCTTTCGCTTCATGAAGTCCTCCATAGCTTGACAATCTTCAGGTGAGAGCTCTTCATCCGTGAAGTCGATGATGTTGTTTTTGTCTAGCTCACACTGAGACATGTCCCCGGAGTTGGATAGATCGGTTAAGATAGCCAGATCTTCGCTCCCCAGCGGAGTCGCCAATTTGTTGGCACCTTTTGGAGCCAACAGCATGCAAAGGCAGCTGTCGCGGCGCCTCTGCGTTGACACCGGTCAGACCGGTGGGGTAGACCGGTCAGACCGGTCACCGAGAGATTTCCGGTGGTAGACCTCCGAACGTCGCCCGGGCAGGATCCCGTCAGGGAGACGCACATAGGGTTGCTCTAGGGTCGGTAAGGCCACCTAAAACGCCTTCAAACGTCGCGGAGACGAAGGAAGAACATCAAATAGTAGATTGGAAAAGTTGAGAAGAGGTTAAAGTAAATACGAGACAATAAAAAGGTAAATATATTTGATCGATTGGATGATGAACCTCGATCGGTCGTGCCACTTTATATTTATAGGGTGGGGAGGTCTTGCCCCGTAAGGAAATCCTTTTACAAGACTAATCTATCAGGACTCCTCAATATGTCTCGGAATCAGAGAGGCATCAGTCTGACCGGTGAGGAGCACCGGTGAGACCGGTGCGTCCGACGTGTAGATCTTAGAGATGTCATATTTCCCTCATCCGGACTCCGATTTGGACGTTCCACATATGGATTTTGATCTACTCGTCGAGACCTATCCAATGGTGAATTCCAAATAGGATTTCGTGGACTTTAACCACACCGGTCTGACCGGTGGGGCCCACATATCTGACCGGTCGGATGAGACATACCAATTTTGGGTGCGAACATTAAGTCCTCCATGTTTCTGTAAAATTTATATTCGCAAGAGAGAATGTCCACGGATGCCAACTTGATGCGGCATCATATAGTTTGGACTAATTAGTCGATGCAAACCCTTGATGCTGCACAGAAGTCGTACTCATTCTTTGAATGATAGGTCGGTTCCCTCCAACCGTTGATTCAGAAAGAAAAACAAAGATCCACAATTCATTATGAGGTTGATGTGATCGGATGCCCGTGTCCATATCAATATATCATGCTGGGTTCGTGGCGCGAGATGGGAGCAGGGAAAAGGAGGCTGCTGCTACGCGATGTTCGACACATGGTACGCCTCCAACACTCCCCGCAATGTCAGCACGCAGACTCCATCTCCTCAAAGAAACCACCTGACAAGACACATATACACGCCGGCAGTTAGGCTGTCACTGCTGGTAGTGTGTGTGCAGTGCACCTCGATCGACCCTCACATATTTTTAGTGCAAGAAGTACACATCTTGGTTATATTTTGGTTCCACTTTCTCAAGGGTTTATTATTAGCTTATTTGACGTTCTAGGGATTTGCCAAGAGCTATATGACGTTTCCATGGAAATCACTGAACTTATAAACGCTCTTTCGGTTTGTCAATTGATCTTTCAGAATCCTACAATAACATACTTTCATCTCCAAGAAGGAATCCTGCAATCAGGCCAACTTTTGCGCAGGAAAACAGAAGATTCTTTCTGAAGTAACCCTTAGCATAAGAAGGGTCCCTTTCAGCCCTTCCGTGTGTCCATTTTCTACTGCCCGTGCGGAATCGCATCCTGCCCGACCTGCTTTCTTGGAGTGCCGAATCGTAGGCGTCGTTTTAGGCGTACCATCTGTGTCCTCAAGACTGAGGGCGCGGCCGTTCGTTCCAGCTCTTGAGATCGACCCCCTCCACTCCACTTTGCTCAAACAGCAAAAAGCCTCGAGCTAGCCTTCTTGCATCTCGATCGATCGTCGATTCGTCGGCATGTGCCCGGGGGATCGATGCTCTGCTGCACTTTCGAGGGGATATGCTTGTCAATGACTCGTGAGGCTACAGCATCGATCTTATATTAGCCATGGAAAGGTGCCATTAATTTCAGTGATATCAGCAGCACATGGAGTTCTTTTAACTAAGCATTATCTTAACAAATGGTAAGGAATGCACTATGAGAAGAGATTACGTACAGCAGGTATATTTCAGGTCCACACTACACTACACTACACTACACTACACTACACTATGAGCAGTTCTTTTTGAAGGACCGGGTTAAATAAGGATTGAGTCGCTCGCCCAGGGCGACTCGGGAGGCGACCGCCCCCGCTGTCGCGAGCGCCCCTCCACCGCCGGTGGCCCCGCACAACCGGTGCCGCAGCGTTATGCTCCTCCTTCCACTCTCCCTCCTTCCCATCTTCCTCCTTCCACGGTCGACGGCAAGGGTCCTCCAAGGTCACCGGCGGGGGCTGGTCCTCCCGGATGTGAGATCCGCGCGCTACCGCCGGATGCGCGGCCTCCCGGTGCGGTGGGGGGGGGGGGGGGGGGGGGGGGGCTCGGGGGCCCGGCGAGGCTCCCTGCGCGGATGCCCGCCGCATGACAGCGCTGCTCCCCGCGTGTGGAACCGCCCGACGCATGTGGCTGGGTGGTGCGGCCTCCCGTGGCACCCCAACATCTGTGCACTTTCTAATCCCCTGCGTGGTCTCCTGCTTGCCGCTGTCGATGGGCCCTCTGTGCGGCGGCGGCGGCGGCTTGCGTCGTGCTGAAGCCGGCGACTGCGTGCTTCTTTCTCCCTCCCCCTGTGTGACAGGCGCTTCACCGGTTCTGTTGTCAGAGCTATCAGACGACACCACCGACAACGCTGCTGGATGTGCATGCAAAGCCGCGGTTCCCCCCTTCGACGCGCTACAGACGCGACTGGGAGGGCTCTGCTGCGGCGGGTGGAGCATTGCTCACCCCCTTCGCCAGATCTAGCGCCTCCGCTCGGAGGTTTGGGGTTGCTTCACCAAATCCTCCATGCTCCCCCATGTGTGTTCATCGTCTCTTGCTGGTTCTTCGTCTGGTTGGCGCAGTGGTCGCGTGAACCATTCTACTCATCATCGAGGGGGGGGGCTGAGGTGCGTCCGTGGTGGTTGTTCTCTCATCCCTTCTTGCCGAGGAGTGGTTTTGAGCTCCGGCAGAGTCGGCACCTTGTACCTCAGATGATGTGCAACGAAAGTGTTGCGCTCGGTGCGTAGGGGTGCTTCTTCACCTTGCACAGTTCAGCGGTTTCGGTGTTGCTTGCTTCCAACCTGGAGTTCTTCTCTGCTTGGAGTATGCCCTGTCTCTATGTTGCTTGCGACCATGCAGCGAAAGCGTCGCAACCGGTGCGTGAGGAGGTTTGCAAAATCTTTGCATGGTCACTTGATTACTTCCTTCGTGACTTCCTAAGTGTTCATTGTTGGCGCCTCTACTTCGTCGGCGCTCTCCTTGTTGATGTAATACCAAATCTTATGTCGGGTAGTGAAAGTTTGCCTTTGTCCGGCCCTCCCTCCTTTGAGGATTCCTCCCCTCGAAGGGCGTTCGAGGGTGGTCTACGATGCCCGGATGTGCTCCTTTTGGTGTTGCCCTCAGCTCGAAGGGGGATCGTCATTTCCGACAATACTTTGTTCAAGTTGTTTTCGACTACCCTTAGCCCCCATCCTGTTAGCGAACTCTCCCAAGTCGTTAGAGGGTAGCACACAAGGCGGTGTAGCTGCAACAGGTTTGGAGGACGCACCTCGGCCCTAGTGAAGTTGGCAAGCATGCTGCTCAGTTGTGGCGCCGATTGATGATCCGTGGAATGTAATTTTTTGTGTTGTGTTCTCCTGTTCCCTCTTTGTATGTGTTGCTTAGTGCTTGTTAACACCAAAATTTAGGTCTCTTTTCACCTAAAGTCCCTTCTTACCGTATCCATGACCTCTACGATGAAGGATCTCACATCTTAACCATCTTCTCTTCTCCTATGAATTCTTGTATCTTTATCTTCACTCTCCTTGGACATCTCTTCGACCCATAGCCTATTCATTCCCTCAAGCAATAAACACCCCACTAATTTATTGGTGGAATTGTTACCCTTAACATTCCATCTATTAGCGAACTCTCTGACACATCAGCGCTGTTTTAATTCTTTCTCGAGCTACGGAACTCCGATCGACATGAAACCAGTTGGGTTAGTTCCTAAATTGCATACGTGAATTTCTATCAAAATTCAGCCCTATCCAGTACATGTTCCAGGAGCTATACTCGAAACATTGAAGCTATCAAAATCTGTAAACTCTGCTGACCTAGTTACCTTCAATATTCTATATCTCGGGCTATGGACCTCCGATTGAGGTAAATCCAATTGGAGTAGTTCAGGAATTTCATCAACTACGCCCTGTACAAAATTCAGCAGTATTCGTTTTGTATCTATGGAGATACCTACGAATTAGTGGAGCATTCAGAATCTGCCAACACTGCTGACATAGCCATCTTGTCTAATTCATATCTCGAGTTCTAAACCTCCGATTGAGGTGATTCCAGTTGGGTTGTACTCATAATTTCATACTCCTTGATCTGGGAAAAATCCATTATTTATGGATATCCTTGCTAGAATGTCTGATCTATTAGGAGGATACCCTTTGACTTTATTAACAACGTGTAGTATCGTTCACTTAGCTATGCCTTGATTGGTGGAATTGTGTATTTGCATGATGATGCTTGGTTTTATGATATTGCTTGTGTTGGTTCTTTGAAGTGAGTGTTGGTGTATTGTGGGTCTTACATCCGCAATAACATCGGTTGCCTAGTTGGGTTCTTCTTTTGTACCTCCCACCTCCACTTGTTCTCCCCCACTCGTTTTGCACTACTCCTGTTCCCTTACGATAATATCTTTACCTACCAACCGGATGGAAAACCAAAGAAGGAGGTAACCAAGGAGAAAGCTATGAGAACAGTGGTGACAATGGATACAATCCAAGATGGGTTATCATATCCACCCTCGAGATGATAAGTATACGAGAGTTCATGAAGGCCAAGACCACCAACGTTCTCTAGTACCATATCCCTTAAAAGGCGAAAATTTGGATCAAGACAATTGAAGAAAAGCTAAATATGGTACAATGCAATGATGGAGAGAAAGCTTTGTATGCATCTTGGCAGCTTATAGGGCTGACTTCGAATGGTGGAATTCTTACATCAATGGACATCGGCAACTTTGAGAGTATTGTGTGGAAGGAATTCAAAGACAACTTTATCTTACACCATATGCCTATAAGTGCGATGAAGCTCAAGAGGAAGGAGTTCCTTAACAAAGTAAACGGAAGGACGATTGGCCAGAGTAGCGAGTACAAGGAATCGGTTGTTCAATTATCTCTGTATGCCCCAAGATGTTGAAAGTGATAAGAAGAAACGAGCATTTCATCAAAGGGTTGAATGAAGATCTTCAAAGTATACTAAGCTTACATGATTATTCCAATCTACAAGATTTAATCAACAAAGCCGTTGGGCTAGAAAGCAAGCTACGGGAGATCATGAGTAAGAAGAAAAGGGAATATCCGGGGAAGCCAATAACAACTCTCACCTACATCATATGTCTCTAGCCCAAAGGTTTTCACGGAGATCACAATGAAGATGCATATCTAGAATATCCTCATGGTGTCACAATACCGGTGATTTATGAGACCCCACGAAATTGTCGGAATATTAGGGAAAGTAAAGCTTGTTTCTATTGCAAAGCTGGTGGACCCTTTATCAACGGATACTAGAAGAAATTTCTAGATCGTCATTTTAAGAGAATGGCGACAACGACACAAGCAAGACAAGACCCCCGATACCTAAGGATTTTGATATAAGTTAAATTTTGTGGGAAAGATTTAAGCAATATGAAAGGAAAAATATTCTTTGAAGGATATGAAAGAGTTCGGAATAAACCCTTGTCTCTTGCTAGCCTTTTTCGAATCTGGGGCAAATTCCGTTTAAGGGTAGATTTGTCACACCCACAGGGGCACAATTCGGGATGTGAATAAAAAGAATAATTAAATAACGATTTTCTCATAATTTAAAATTTTTCCAACATTTATTTTCTTTACGGGGAATATAGTATAGGAAAAATCATTTGTTCCAATTTCTAAATTAAATAAAAGATTTTGGAATGTTGCATTCATGCGGACACATCTAGTGGCTCTTGAGTGCAAAGGTTTCAAAATGCGTTTAGGACTGTCCAAACTCTCCAGAAATTCGAAGTTTTTGGAATTTATTCTCATTTGCCTTGAGCTTCTATTTCGGCTATTAGAAGGCTTTAAAATCTTTTTCATGAACACCAAATGCTTTATTTGGATTGTTTCATGTCTTAATCTATCTCTAGGAATTTTTCCTGGAATTTTTTGTGATTTTAAAGGTATTTTTCGTGCTTTAAAATAATTCTGACTTTTGGATTATTTTTCGCACGGGAAATACTTTCAAAAAAACCTGCTCTGCCGGTGGGCGGCCGTGGGCTCGACCGCCGCGCCCGCGCGCGTTCTCGCGCTCGGCCGCGGCCGCGCAGAATTCATCGGCCGGAGGGCGGGTGAGCCACGGCGCCGCCGTCACGGGCGTGCACGCGGGCTCCCAGGGCTCGCGCCCCAAGGCGGGCCCCTCGCGCCCCTGGCGGCCCTAGCGGCCCGCGCAAGCCGCGCGCGCCGGCCCGCGCGCGCCTGCGCAAGCCGCTGAACCGACCGCCGTCGCCGTTGACTTGAAGATTCGGCCGATTCCGTTGTCCTCGACACTTGGAGGTGAGCACCACCATCGAGATCCCCTTGGTCTCCTCTGCTCAGTTCCTTGCCTCGCCAGGAGCTCCTTGCGGCCTTGGTCGCCGGTGCCGCCACCCCATCGAGGCCGCCGCCTGTTTGCATCTCTGTCCCGGAGAGGTGGAAAGAAGAGGCCGCCATTTTGCATCTAGCCCCGCTGAGTAACCCATATTTGTTTCGTTTTCTTGTCTCTTGCATCTCTTATCAATAACCCCTTAGATCTTATAGATTCCTGCAATTAGATCCACCCGGATCTTCTTTTCAGATCTAACCACGAGCTCTATTAGTTTTATGCGCACTATTGCATGTGTCTTACGAGATCTTCTCTGCTAACCCTTTAAATCTATGGTTAATTGCGACTAGGTCGCACTGATCTTGTTTTGCTCATATCTTCTATGTTTTAGCTCCGATTTCATCCGTTCAGGATGCGTTAGGTCCATAATAATGTAAAGCACGCAATAGTGGAGTGTTTTTACCATGTTTTGTTTCTGAAAATAAAATTAATATTAATTTTGATTAGTGACTAGATATACATGTCTTTTCCAAATAAAAGCTATATAGATCCTTATATATCGTTTTTCATAATCAAATTTAATTTAGTTATGGAATTACTTTACATTCTTTCATGAATAAATCTAATTAGATCTTTTACTCGGTTTTCCATAAGTCAAATATTAATTTGCTTAATGATTAATTAACTTTTTATAATTAAAAGTTGATTGAAACTTTTACTACGGCTTTATAAATAAATGTTAATCTTGATTAATACCAATTTAATACTGTTTTTTTTGATAATAATATGATGAACTCGAATTACAAAGTTTCGTTTAGATTGTTCTATAGTTTAGTTTTCTAAATTAAATGTTTAATCGGTTAAATTCATATGAATCTTTATTAATAAAACTTGACTAGTTCTTTACCCTAGGTTTCATAAATAAAGTTTAATATTGCATTAATGTCAACATAGGGTATTTTCTTTACGAAATATCCTTTATATTTGTTTTGTTAATTAAAATGAACCTAGCTCATAGCCTTGTTCTCTCATATATGCAAAACGTTCGTTAGGCGTTCTTGTCTCGGCTCAATCTAAGTGTGATCTTTAGGTCCTTGCTCAATCTTAAGTAACCATCTCTTTAAAACTAACCAAGCCAAGTACCCTTTGTGTTCTTTAGTGATCTATCTAATCAAGTCTATCCTTTAGTGCGTTCTTTTCAAGCTTCCTTTTGATTGGTGCTTTGTTCTTAGTATGCTTGTTTGTTTCCTTTGTGTATGTTTGTGCCCCGGAGAGTAGTTGATGCGCTTAGAGTGAGAACGCGGGTCGAGAAGCTTGGAAGAGCTTGAAGTTGAAGATGTCCCAGGCAACGACATTACTTTGGTTAAGGCAAGTGTGTCCTTGATCTTTTGTCTAAGAATTATATTTAATCACTCATTGCTTTGCTTACATTAATTTTGATGGGTTCCTATTAAAGGTTTATCCTAGTTTTGATTATCATTCCTTGTTAACACAGGTTTACATTTATGTTGGGTAGTTATGCTTAGTTGCTATACCTGGGTTATGGTGGTTTTCTTGAACAACAATGATGAACTTGTTTTACCTTTATGCTATATCTTTGGATGCTTAATACAAGACCATATGATTAATCGGGCCATGGAGAACCACCCGGGACAACGGTGCGGCCACAAGGACTATATGACTCTGGTCTTGGCCGATTAATTAGGAAGTCTTTGTGTGGTTATTACTCGCATAGTAGGTTGGGGACGGAGGAATGCTTTTATGGCTCTTCTATTCGGAGCGGTGATGGAACGGAAGACTCTGTAAGAAGCTACTAGTGTTAGTAATAGAAGTGTGGTACGAAAGATAGCCTCTATGACAATACTACTATGGACTAATACGCGGAGAACTCTTTGTCAAAGACCTCGTAGCGTCCATATGTAATCACACCCTCGGTAGTGTGGTATGGTGCACGATCGGCATCGCATGGTTGGGTCTAAAGTTCTTCGGGACTTTTACGCGACTTGTGGGTAAAGATGTACAACCTGCGAGTGTAAAACTAATCCATTAGCGCGTGCCACGGTCACGAGGCTGGACCCTCACATGATAATTGAACTTGAAGATGGACTTAAATCGCTCTCTCTCTCTCTCGGTTATGCTTGCCATGTGCTTATGGCGTATCTCTTACCTTATGCTTAATTGTGGGTTGGTATATACTTATACTTTATTAGTAATCGGTGCTAATAAAACTTGACCAACTAAAATTGCTTAAATGCTTATGGCCAGGTCACTATAAAGCCTTTGCATTCATATCTTTTTCCACACTTCTTGAGTACGACAATTCACCCTTGCTATAAACATTGTTGCTCGAAAGAGAGGCTGCTATGAAGATGTTGCTGGTGCTAGGCGTACGCAACCCCCGATCGATTTTTTGTGATGTTTGGTGCCTTCGTTTCCGGGATAAGCGTAAATCTACGATAATCTTTCTTTTTCTTACGTGATCTTGTTTACGTATACACTTTTTATGTCACTATATGCATGAAACTTGATCCTGGCATGCATATAGGTATGCACTTGGTTTTGTCGGAGAGAATCGGGTGTGACAGAGTGGTATCGGAAATTTGTATCGGCTGACAGGGCAGTAAGCCTAGATAACATTCTGGATGATTCCTAAAGTCTCTTTTCACCTAAAGTCCCTTCTTACCGTATCCATGACCTCTACGATGAAAAGGATCTCATCTTAACCATCTTCTCTTCTCTATACCATGAATTCTTGTATATTTATCTTCACTCTCCTTGGACATCTCTTCGACCTCGCCTATTCATTCCCTCAAGCAATAAACACCCCCTTAATTTATTGGTGGAATTGTTACCCTTAACATTCCATCTATTCGCGAGCTCTCTGACACATCAGCGCTGTTTTAATTCTTTCTCGAGCTGGAACTCAGATCGACATGAAACCAGTTGGGTTGGTTCTAAATTCATACGTGAATTTCTGTCAAAAAGTCAGCCTATCCGGTACATGTTCCGGAGCTATACTCGAAACATTGAAGCTATGGAATCTGTAAACTCTACAGCCTAGTTACCTTCCAATATTCTATATCTCGGGCTATGGACCTCCGATTGAGGTAAATCCAATTGGAGTAGTTCAGGAATTTCATCAGCTTCGCCCTGTACAAATTCCAGCAGTATTCGTTTTGTATCTGTGGAGATACCTACGAATTAGTGGAGCATTCAGAATCTGCCAACACTACTGACATAGCCATCTTGTCTAATTCATATCTCAGTTCCTAAACCTCCGATTGAGGTGATTCCAGTTGGGTTGAACTCATAATTTCATACTCCTTGATCAGGAAAAAATCCATTATTTATGGATATCCTTGCTGGGAGATATATCTGATCTATTAAGGAGGATACCCTTTGACACTATTAACAACGTGTATTATCGTTCCCTTAGCTATGCCTTGATTGGTGGAATTGTGTGTTTGCATGATGATGCTTGGTTTTATGATATTGCTTGTGTTGGTTCTTTAGTGAGTGTTGGTGTATTGTGGGTCTTACATCCGCAATAACATCGGTGCCTAGTTGGGTTCTTCTTTTGTACCTCCCACCTCCTTGTTCTCCCCCACTCGTTTTGCACTACTCCTGTTCCTTACGATAATATCTTTACCTACCAGCAGATGGAAAACCAAGAAGGAGGTAACCAAGGAGAAAGCTATGAAACCGAGTGGTGACAATGGATCACAATCCAAGATGGGTTATCATACATCCACTGAGATGATAAGTATACGAGTTCATGAAAGGCGAGCCACCAACGTTCTCTAGTACCACATATCCCATAGAGGCGGAAAGTGGATCAAGACAATTGAAGAAAAGCTAAATATGGTACAATGCAATGATGGAGAGAAAGCTTTGTATGCATCTTGGCGGCTTATAGGAGCGGCTTGAGAATGGTGGAATTCTTACATCAATGGACATTAACAACACAGAGAGTATTGTGTGGGAGAGAATTCAAAGACAACTTTATCTTACACCATACGCCTATAAGTGCGATGAAGCTCAAGAGGAAGAGTTCCTTAACTTAAAGCGAGGACGGTTGACGGTAGCGAAAGTACGGGGATCGGTTGTTCAATTATCTCTGTATGCCCCAAGATGTTGAAAGTGATAAGAAGAAACGAGAGCATTTCATCAAAGGGTTGAATGAAGATCTTCAAAGTATACTAAGCTTACATGGTTATTCCAATCTACAAGATTTAATCAACAAAGCCGTTGGGCTAGAAAGCAAGCTACGAGAGATCATGAGTAAGAGAAAAAGGGAATATCGAGGGGAAGCCAATAACAACTCTCACCTACATCATATGTCTCAATCCCAAGGTTTTCCTGAAGATCACAATGAAGATGCATATCTAGAATATCCTCATGGTGTCACAATACCGATTGATTTATGAGACCCCACGAGTACGTCGGAATATTAGGAAAGTAAAGCTTGTTTCTATTGCAAAGGCTGGTGGACACTTTATCAACGGATACTGAAGAAATTTCTAGATCGTCATTTTAAGAGAATGGCGACAACGACTACAAGCAAGACAGACCCGATACCTAAGGATTTTGATATAAGTTAAGTGTTTGTGGAAGATTTACGTAATATGAAAGGAAAAATATTCTTTGAAGGATATGAAAAGAGTTCGGAATAAACCCTTAATCTCTTGCTAGCCTTTTCGAATCTTGGGACGAGATTAGTTTTAAAGAATGCGTTACATACACAAGAATTTCCAATTTCGGGATGTGAATAAAGATAATTAAATAACGAATTTTCTCATAATTTAAAAATTTTTCCAACATTTATTTTCTTTACGAGGGAATATAGTATAGGAAAAATGTTTCATTTTAATTTCTAGGTAAATAAAAGATTTGTGAGTGTTGCATTCATGCGGACGCATCTAGTGGCTCTTGAGTGCAAAAGGTTTCAAAAAATGCGTTTAGGAGACGTGTTAACTCTCCAGAATTTTCCGGATTTTTACGGAATTTATTCTCATTGCCTTGAGCTATTTCTATTTATTAGAGGCTTTAAAATCTTTTTCATGAACACCCGAATACTTTATTTGGATTGTTCATGTCTTAATCTATCTCTAGAATTTTCCTGGAATTTTTGTGATTTTCGAGTATTTTCGTGCTTTAAAATAATTCTGACTTTTACGGATTATTTTTTAAACGCGATATTTCAAAAAAAACCCTGTCCTACCGAGTACGGGGGCGGGCCGTGGGCTCGACCGCCCGCGCCGCGCCGCTCTCGCTCGGCCCGCACAGCGCGCAGGCCCATCGGCCGGGCGGTGAGCCCGGCCGCCGCGCGGGTCTGGGCGTGCACGCGGCTCCCCGGGGGGCTCGCGCCCCTAAAGGCGGCCCCGCGCGCCGCCCTAGCGCCCCTCGCGCCCGGCAAGCGCGCCGTCGCCGGCGCTAGCGCGCCTCCTTCTGCAAGCCGCCGAACCGACCCCGCCGTCGCGCGTTGACTTGAAGATTCGGCCGATTCCGTTGTCCTCACTTGGGGTGAGCACCACCATCGAGATCCCCTTGGTCTCCTCTATCCGTTCCTTGCCTCGCCCAGGAGCTCCTTAGACGCGCGCGTGCCGCGGTGCCACCCCATCGAACGCGCCGCCCCTGTTGCATCTCTGTCCGGTGGAAGAAGAGCCGCCATTTTTTGCATGTAGCCCCACAGGTAACCCATATTTACGTTGTTTCGTTTTCTTGTCTCTTGCATCTCTTATCAATAACCCCTTAGATCTTATAGATTCCTGCAATTAGATCCACCGAGAGATCCTTTTTCAGATCTAACCACGAGCTCTATTAGTTTTATGCGCACTATTGCATGTGTCTTACGAATCTTCTCTGCTAACCCTTTAAATCTGTAGTTAGTGGACTCGTCCTTTCCAGTCTTGTTTTGCTCCTTATCTTCTATGTTTTAGCTCCGATTTTGTCCGTTCAAGTTGCGTCGTCCATAATAATGTAAAGCACGCAATAGTGGAGTGTTTTTACCATGTTTTGTTTCTGAAAATAAAATTAATGGTGATTAGTGACTAGATATACATGTCTTTCCAAATAAAAGCTATATAGATCTATATATCGTTTTCATAATCAAATTTAATTTGATTAATGATTACTTTACATTCTTTCATGAATAAATCTAATTAGATCTTTTGCTCGGTTTTCCATAAGTCAAATATTAATTTGCTTAATGATTAATTAACTTTTATAATTAAAAGTTGATTAGGCTTTACTACGGCTATAAATAAATGTTAATCTTGATTAATACCAGTTATCTGTTTTTGATAATAATATGATGAACTCGAATTACAAAGTTTCGTTTAGATTGTTCATATAGTTTAGTTTTTCTAAATTAAATGTTTAATCGGTTAAATTCATATATGAATCTTTATTAATAAAACTTGACTAGTTCTTTACCCAGTTTCATAAATAAAGTTTAATATTACGTAATGTCAACATAGGGTATTTTCTTTTGAAATATCCTTTATATTTGTTTTTGTTAATTAAAATGAACCTAGCTCATAGCCTTGTTCTCTCATATATGCAAAACGTTCGTTAGGCGATTCTTGTCTCGGCTCAATCTAAGTGTGATCTTTAGGTCCTTGCTCAATCTTCCGTAACCATCTCTTTAAACTAACTGACAAGTACCCTTTGTGTTCTTTAGTGATCTATCTAATCAAGTCTATCCTTTAGTGCGTTCTTTTCAAGCTTCCTTTGATTGATTTGGCACTGTTCTTAGTATGCTTGTTTGTTTCCTTTGTGTATGTTTGTGCCAGGTGATTGATGCGCTTAGAGTGAACGCCGTTCGAGAAGCTTGGAAGAGCTTGAAGTTGAAGATATTCGAGCAACGACATTACTTTGGTTAAAGACAAGTGTGTCCTTGATCTTTTGTCTAAGGAGTATATTTAATCACTCATTGCTTTGCTTGCATTAATTTTGATGGGTTCTATTAAGGTTTATCCTAGTTTTTGATTGTCATTCCTTGTTAACTGGGTTTACATTTATGTTGGGTAGTTATGCTTAGTTGCTATACCTGGGTTATGGTGGTTTTTGCTTGAACAACAATGATGAACTTGTTTTTACCTTTATGCTATATCTTTGGATGCTTAATACAAGACCATATGATTAATCGGAACATGGAGAACCACCCGGGACAACGAGTGCAACCACAAGGACTATATGGCTCTGGTCTTGGCCGATTAATTAGGGAAGTCTTTGTGTGGTTATTACTCGCATAGTAGGTTGGGGACGGAGGAATGCTTTTATGGCTCTTCTATTCGGAGCGGTGATGGAACGGAAGACTCTATGGCTTACGTCAGCCAATAAAAGTGTGGTAGAAAGATAGCCTCTATGACATACTACTATGGACTAATACGCACGGAGAACTCTTTGTAAAGGCCTCGTAGCGTCCCTATGCAATCACACCTCGGTAGTGGTATGGTGCCGATCGGCATCGCATGGTTGGGTCTAAAGTTCTTCGGGACTTTTCGAATCCTTGGGTCAAATCCGCCAACACCCCGTTCTTCGCAATCCGCCGGAATCTTCATCCGCATCTAACCCTAGATCCCCTTGTTCCGAACTCGAACCTCCAATGGCAACTCGTAACCAAGTCGTTGTGTAAATTCATCCCTCATAAACCTTGTTCGGCATTAGGTTTTCAATTTCACCCGAGATTTTCCTTCTCCGCTTCCCTCCAGAGCCTTCTATCGCTCTTCCGATTCCCGTCGAGGCCAATTCGAGCCTTATTACCTTGGTCCTATAGGGAATCCTGACCCTCGAGATTTTATCGCTGCTGAATCTCAGAGAATCCCCTTCAAGGCAGCTTTGTCTCCACCTCCTCAGTGGCAAGATGCGTTCAAGAACTGGCCTTTGCCCCCAATTGCAGGCTGGAAGACTTGGTATCGGAGGATTGTTGCGGATAAGAGTGGACTGACCAACCTGGATACTCTCCGCATCGCCCAATGTTTGGAGCTATCCGTGGCTGAGACACCCAAGAATGAAGATCTTCTGATAGCCGCATGCCACTTCTGGTCAAATGGCGTCAACGCCTTCCTTTTTGGGCATGGCCCAATGTCTCCAACCTTGGCCGATGTATACATGATCACCGGACTTGACATCACCGGTCCGTCCACCAATTCGGGAATTCAAAAACTCTTCACGCGGCATGTGGGTAAAGCCAGGGAACGGCTACAAGAATTATATCTTGAAGCACATGAGAGACAATCCCCTCGGCAATGTTGAATACAGAGCCTTTCTGAACATGTGGTTGTGCAGGTTCGTTTTCTGTGGTAAAGCCAACGAGCCTACTTTAAACCACATTGCAATGGCGACTCATCTGGCCAGTGGCAACCGCCTTCCTCTGGGAAAATTCTTCTTGGGCAGCGTTTATCATATGCTTCATCAGACTGTCACCCAAATGTACACCGGCCGAGGATAACGTGCGTCAATGGCCCTTGGTGGTTTGTTCAAATGTGGCCGCAGCCTCCACATGCATCAAATTGTTGGTGTCGATTTGAACTTCGAGTTCTTCCCTTTGTCCAATCACCCCGAAGGAGAGCCTCAAGCTACCGAGAGGATGCCAAAACTATGGAGAAGCAAGCTTCAACTCGTTTCTATCCAAACAGACATCGCCCGGCCTCTTCGAGTTGTTCTTCAAAGGTTTCCCCAACCCCCTTTGGCTTCCTTATCCGGGGCAACGACACCTTGACCTTCCCCGTTGAGTTTTCCTTTGAGCCCGGCCATCAAGATGGGAAATTCTTGGAAATCCTTAACATCATAATCCGCCCATGCATACCGCCGCCGAGTTCAATGGAGGAAGACCGAATGTCGGTACTTATGAATATTATCACCTAACGTAATGGCCAGGCAACTTGGATGCGGCCGCATGCCCCCAAGATTGTTTTCGCATGAATTCCTCAAACCCAGGGAGGAAATCAAAGAACCGATGCGGGCAGAGAGTTTTCAACTATGTGTGCGGTCCCACCGTCTACACATGTCCTTTTGTGCCCACAACCATAGCTCACCCCACCTTCAACTCCCCGGTGGCAAGAATTTCATGACCACATCTTCGGTGAGCCCGTTCATGTATTCCGTGCGCAGTTGGTACCGACTTTCGCCAACTTCAGAGGTAATACAATGAGCCCTTAGATCGACTTTCCCTCTTTATTCATGGTCCCGACCTTCATTTTTCTCGTCCACGAACACGAGTACTCGCCCCTCGAGCCAGGGCAATTGCTTACAACGCTCGAAGGTCCAATTTCAAAGCACTAGGATTCAAATCCACAACTCGCATCAACTAATGGCCGTGTACGCTACCACGTATCCCGGCCTTTCTAGCCTTGTTGCGGACGGTGAGGCAAGGTCCGCATCCGATTGCCCCTCCAAGTGCTAAAAGGAGAAGAACCGTCAAGAAAGTGCTTGTTGAGGTAAACCCTTTTACTTTCTTGATTACCAGTGTTACTCGTTCTTGACGAATCATATTACCGTGCATTTCGGACCGCAGCCCAAAGCCTTCGCACCCGCAGACTCGCCAATGCCCCATCCGCCGGTATAACCTCTCATCGTTCTTTCTTAAGGATGAGCACCGGCATTTACCCTTCTCACTTGACATTTGCGGAGAAGAAATAATAGAAGAGCAGCTTTTGTAAATGTTCCAGGTGGTCCAAGAAGCAAGTCCACCCGGGCCGAATTACCTATCCCAAAGGAGATTTCATCTTCATCACCTTCTCGCATAAGGAAGACATTCTTCAGAGATGAATCTCCCTATCCAACCAAGTCCCCCAAGGGTGCCGTCACCCATCGCCACGCGAGAGATGACCAACCCAACAGAGGCGGATCCAACTCCTCATCAGCCAGAAACTCACGAGCCGTTGATAACCGCATTGGCATCTCCCAGCTTGGAAGTTTCGGCTCTGCCTGGGGCATCTCCTTCGCCTGTGATCGCCCCTGCCCAAGAAACCAGCCATGAGGTATCCATCTGCGCTTAATTTTGGCTCCTCAATGTTAGCATTCTTAACTTGGCAGTGTTGTTTTCAGGGTCAGGCTCCCTCGTCATCAAACTTGCAATCAGAGAGCCAATCAACCGCCGAGGTGATGAAAGAAACATATCGCCCATCGCCAGATGAAGTGTTGCCCAAACTTAAAGAAATTGCGTACTCGGCTAGAAAAAGATGTTCAGATCGGCTCAATGATCTTCATCATTTCGAAGAGATGTTTGAATCCATCAGTCAAGAACTCCCTGAAGACATCAGAGCTTCTCTATCATCTGTCTATGACTTAGAACCCCTTTATGTACCCTTGAGGCGCGCTTGGAGGAAATTGCGCTCCCGTCCGACCATTGAAAAGAAGAAAACTGATGCTGAACACGCCATGAACGGGGCACAATCCCAAGCAGAGAGCCATAAAGATGCATTGGCTAACCTGCAAGCTTCCTATGATCTGAAAGTTGCTAGGAAGGCTGCTCTAGAGGCAGAACTGAGAAGCCTGTCAGCGGAGATAGAGATTGACAAAAAGAAAATAGCCGAACTTCCTGGATTGATAGCAAAGACCCAAGCGGAAGTAAATTCGGCTATCACCGTAATAGAGCAATGCGATGCGGAACTCACCGACTTATCCGGTGCCCAAAAGGACCGCCAGAGATGTCGGACAATTCCCATTTGATAATATCCGATGTTCGTCGCGTACTTGCAAAACTCCTGAATGCCTGAATATCCTCATTGATGTATAATTGAATTGGTCGTTCACGTAATATCTTCTTGTGATTTGTTTCCTTTCTTTTGCGCACTTTCAGATGTAATGTTAAACGACCCGTTCGGTAGTGAAACGCCAATTCCCCGAACGGCACTTTGATTTCCTTTAGCCGAACCGGTCAATCCGCACGCGGCTCGCCCTAGAACTCCAAGCGACCCGCCGGCGAGCTTAGCCAAGGAAACCTTTCCACCTTCCGATTTTCTTGGGATATGCGCCACGATCCACAGCCACGACTCGAAGCCACGATTCATCCCCGCCGGCCTATAAATGTTACCATAGGTGCCCCTAGCTCTCCACCAGGCCTTCTAGCTTTCGAATCTTTGCCAATCTTTAGTCCTCTCGCAAACAGTGCACATCCCAAACCACCATGGTGCGCCGTCTCAACCGCCGCCGTGCCTCCGACGAGGCCGAGGGGAGTAGCGCCAATGCGCGCAGGCGGTGATGATCGTCGATCTCTCCTCTTTGATTCTGTTCTTGATCTTCTTTTGCCTTGACGATCATCTCCCTTTTTCAGGCTGATTCAGTGGAATCCGCCCCGTGCGCCGCCAATCGGCCCCCTCCCAGATGACTCCTCGGAGTCCGATGGCCACTCCCCGGTACCGTACGGGGAAGAGGACGCCATCCGCTTCAAGGAGGAGCTAGAGGCGTCCCGTCGCGAGCTGGAGGACGTCTCCAAGAAAGCGGGCGTGGCCGAGCTAGAATGGGAGGACCAGCGCAAACAGCTGCTGGAGGCCATTGACGGTATGGCTCTGAGATTGATTCTTGATCTAGCCCGTCCTCTCGATGCTAATCTCTCCCCGTTTGCTCTTTGCGGCCCGCGATGCCGAGCTCGACCGCCCAAAGACGCTGGTAGAGCAATTGGCCGAAAAGATGAATGCCCACGGCGACACGCCGGCGGAGCGCCTAGCCGCGGTGGAGCACCGCGTCGACGAGGTGGCCGTCCATGGCGTTCGTTTGGGCACCACCTTGGGCCTGGCTGCGATGGCGACGCATACGGACGTCGACTATTCCACCAGGCCGCGTGGATTTCAGGGCGGCGCGCCGGAGGACATCGACGAGATCGAGCTCATCCTGGAGCGCCTTGACGGCCACGGCGACGCCATTGCCGAAATTACCCATCCCCAATCCGTGTTGAAATGTGCTCTTCGACTAGATTGTACTAGGGATGTGTAAATATCGGCAATAGATGGAGAACTTTTGAATTCTGCACCTGTTCTGCGATGATTTCCCTTTGCATCTTGCATCCGTGAATTCTCGTTTTCTTTAATTGCATCCGGGAACTATCTTTAGCCGAACGCGCGAGAACAACTGCCCCTTGGCGCAAAATCCACAAAGGATCCCAATTCGGCAATCCGTAAACACTGTTCAAGAGAAAACCCTTCGCACTTGGTGGAAAACCCTGCCGCTTGGTATTCCAACAGTGTGTACTGGCCATTCATCACTCCCAATGAGTCTCCCCGGTCAATAAAATAACCTGTGGGGTGCTCTGCAAATCCATTCGCACACTCCTCCATCATTTCTCATCTCTTCCCCCCGCCTCCGCAGGAAAAAAAACCCCAACGCCATGGACAAGGGTAAACAACCTCGAGGAGAGCGGCTCATCAAAGAAGCGTACGATTCGGAAGTGAGTTTTCTCTTGATCTGCTCCTTGTTCTTCCGCTTGATCTTGCGCTTCATGCTTTTCCTCTCGTCCTTTTCAGCCTTGATTTGCTTCCCGAAGAAGTCATCGGGACCGAAGATGTGCCTGAGTACATCTCCTCCGATTCCTCTCTCGGCGCAGGATGCCACGCCTGAACAGAGGACCAACCATCGGCTGCGCCGCCGCGTACGACACCTGGAGCATGGTCTCAGGGACATGTCCGCCCGTTGCCAAGCCGAGCGCGAGCGTCGCATGGCGCTGGAAGCATTAGTAGGGGGTAAATGCTCCTGACCCCTTCACGTTTGCATCCGGATTTCTTGCCTCTAACCTTGATTCTCCTTTTCCAGATGTTTCTGACTCTAGGCATCTCATTCTTTAGATATGGGACACCGCTTCTGTTCTTCTTAAATGACGTAGTGCACTTCGTCGAAATTGATCTACGACGTCTTGGAGTTGCCGCCGTCGCTCCGAGAAAGATCCTCTAGGTCGACGTCCATAAGGTCCGCAATCTCGTGCATATTGAATTAATTCGGGCCGTTAGTCCCACCGGGCGTGCCAAAAAGTGTGTTGACGCGAAATGTGCACTCAACGCCAATCACACAGGCAAGCCGAACAAAGCTAGCTTCGCACGCGCAGAGCAAATGACGTGCTACGCAATTTTTCCTGAAAATTAACAAAAGATAAAACAGTTAAATACCAAAGCTTGGAACTTGCCGGGTGGTACCAGACAGTTCCATATTTACGGCCAAGAAGCCAAGCAAAATGACACGTAGCTATGTAGAGCTATCTGTCAAAGAACCACAACCATTCGGACCATTACAAAGGGAAAAAGAAAACTGCCGAATGGATGACGTAAGCATGACGACGATCGGTCTTTGTATAAACAAAGATGCAAGCACAAAGTTATGACCGATCCCCATAAGGTTCAGCATCAAATAAAATAAGGTAAAGCACGGACATGATCATGTATTAAATAAGCATGCATAGATCCAAAGCACTAGTCTACCGCATGTCTAGTTACTTTAAAACCCGTCGGGTACGATAACAAACAAATCTATCCACCGCATGATACGACTTGCATGAAAAACGTACCACTTTCCACAAATAGATCTATCCACCGCATGATACAATCTAAATGTGGAAAGCTAAAAGCATACATCACTTAAGACATAAACAATGCACGTGATCTACTCGTGAAAACATAACCGAATACGGCTAAACAGCCGATCCAGGGTCCATGAATAAGGAACAAACGTTACCACGTGAATAAATCTATCAGACTTATTTGGGAATCTAATCCACCGGATGACTAGCTCCAAAGCAACCCAAAAACCTGCATCTACCACATGATACCCGGTTCTTTCAAGATTTATACGAACGAAGCAAGATTGAACCCGCAACACGTAACAACCTAGATCGATTCGGTTTCGGCTATCAGAGAACACAAGATCCACGCGTCAAAACGCGAAACCCGCTCGCACAAGGACCTTAAAAGAGATATAGCCGATCCAAACCCATCTAGATTGGGCAAGGGTGTGTTACATGAATTAAAACATAAAGTAAAATTCAAGATAACACGGGATAACTTAATGAATCTATTGGATCTTGCCAAAATCCAATAGAGCCGATAACTAGCTTCAAGCCAGATCTTAGCCTACCGCATGGCTCATGATCTAACAAGAAACCCTCTTGAACCAAGCTTGAATCTACCGCATGACACGAAGCATGGTAACAAGACTACTTGCATCAGATCTAAATCCACCGCATGATACTAGACATGATACAAGGTTGCCGGTACTCACGGAGGTCGACGGATCGATTGGTCCTCTCGAAGAACTCGACGACACGACAAGGACTCTAGGGTTTGGCGTAAGGCCGGTGTGTATTGAAGAATGATCGTGTTTGTTACATACATCCAGGGATCGTATTTATACCCTGTTGATTACAATTGCGAATGGATTCATTGCCTAACTAAACTCGATCGCTTGTCCATCCATTCGTCTCCCCTGATTTGAGCCACGTCACTATCCAATCCCGCAAAATCAGCTCTACTGTTCCTTTGCCGAACTGGAGCAGATAGCCGACCGCGGATCTCTTTGCCGAAAATTTCTGGAAATATCCTTCCTTCCACCAGACGGACTCTTTTTCGAACCGGACCCACAGGTCAGACTCCTTACCAAATTTTGGTGTTAACAGTGCTTACAACTTTTTCTGTAATTTGTGGATTCACCACACCTTTGTAAATCTGTCGATGGGTTTTTGGCTGGTGGCTTGGTAATGAAATGTTCAGGTGGGCGAGCTCTGTCCCCCGTTGACGCTTAAAAAATACTACTGTTTTTGTTAGCACTGCAGAGGGTAGCAGAGTGAGGATTGAAGAGCAGGAAGGGAGATTGAGAACAGAGAGAGAATGACACGAGGGCCGGTTGCTTGTTCAGAGGAGGAAGACAAGTGTTTCAGTTGATACTCCCCTGGTTCCCTATTAGAAGTCGTTTTGGACAAGGTTTGAGTCAAACATTGGGAATACAAATCATGAACAACTTTTAAGTTGTTGAGTTTGAAAATGAAAATCATATAAATAGATTTGTCTTGAAAAAATACTTTCATAAGAATATACATATATAACTTTCCAACAAAATTTTTATAGAAAAGAGAAGTAAAAGTTGTGCTTTGGTGACCGTGTCGCTGTTCTAAATGACTTCTAATATGGAACCGGAGGGAGTACATGCCTCACCACCCTCACTATTAGGAAATCAGTACACAACCGTGCCTAGGCCTGCTCAAAAAAGGCCACAGGCCCAATCACGCACAGAAGCCCATGGTAGCCCAATAGGAGGTAGTCCACGATCCTAACATTCACTAAAGAGCAGCTTGCCCAAGCGTGATGCTGCTTATCTGATGTCAGGTGCGACTAGCCTTGTAGTCCAATGGTAGGACAGTTCAGTGGGACGCTATCCACCAGGGTTCAAATCCTAGTGCTCACACCTTTTCCTGGATTTATTTCGGGATTTTCCGGCGTTATACGTTAAGTGGTAAGCGACGTTCTCGTCAACGACGAGGCGCCAGTGGTGACTTCGAGAATCTCCAGATCCGCCGGTGCTTAGTCCTTCGGAGGTGCTCATAGGGGTAGGGTTTGCGTATGTGTATTCATAGGGGTGAGTGTGCGTGCTTGTCGTGAGCGTCTGCGTTGTACTGTGTCAATCTCAAAAAAAATCTGATGTTAGGTAAAATTCTTACTATGACATTGAGAACAGGAGGTGGAATAGTCAGAGTGGGAATAAGCATAGCACAATTATAGAAAACCCATGTTATCGAGTAGTTGGATCATATCTTCACTTTCCTGTCTAGCTTTGGTAGCAGGAGTACGTGTCCAATGGTTTTAAACATGTTGAGCACCTTTGGTATCGAAGCGGAGACAAACTTGTTAGCACCAAAATTGAAAAAAATGACTCATATATAATAAAAAAAGAGTTATATGAAAGTATCTAACGGTTGAAATTAATTATATACTACTGAAACCTCAAACTATAGCATGGGTAGTATGCATGAGTAGTATAGTTAGTACAGTGATATGATTGAAAATTTGAAAAATGCATAATTGATTCATCGCCACTCGCCAGGTCATTTTCCTTTACTCGTCACCTGTTCATTTCGACGTATCTCATCTCGTACTCGTTGTTGGCGGCGGTGTTGGCACCGCGAGGGGCTCCTCGCACCATTTGCGGTGGTGACGGCATCAGCGGTGACTGCAGTTCCCCTCCTCTTGACCGGTGACGAGGGCCCAGATTAGGGCCCCCTTTGACGGCGAAAAGATCTCCCTTAAGCATAAGGTAACCCAACACCATTGACAATGTGAAGACCAAGAATGACATTGTCAAGGCCAAGATTCAAGATGAGGAAGACTAAGGACCTCGGTCAAGACCCACACTGGCAAAACGTCAAGTCCCAACCAGTTGGCAGCATCTCCGACCAGTTCCCTACAAGAGGGATCCTCACGACAAGTCTTCGCCTCGCACGACAAGTCTCCGCCTCGAACGAGAAGTCTCCGCCTCGCACGACCCCCCGGCTCCGACTGGTGCATGGGCCATGACACGCGGTTCGAGCCCTGGGCGTGTGCACCACCACCGAGACGCGTGGGGGAACGATTCCCCGCGCCATGCAAATACACCAGCTGGCAGTCATGCAAGCAGTTGGCCCCGACAAAAGCCTTAATGCTGGTTTGTTCGGCTGCGCGGCCATCCCATCAACACCATCTCCCCCTCTGCCACATGCAAGCTCAGCTCGAGGCACTCAAGCACCCTCTACGACGCGCTCAAGCCTAGGCTTAGGCCCAAGTGTGGCAGGCTAGCCAAGTACTTGGGCAAACCAAGACAACAACAAACTACTCGGGAGGAGATGCCAAGCGTTCCGGGGTGAACATCCACACCCGGCCACGCGACAGCTCCCACGACCTAGTTGCGCGACTCCTCTTCAATGCGTCCTGACGAACAGCGACGTGCGTCAGGACATCCCAGCAACCAAGCACTGTGTTTCTTTTTTACTTCCCCCTTGTGCCTCTCCCCTTGTGACTATAAAAGGGAGAGGAGGGCAACCGTTACAAGGGTTAGACCTCCTACATATCGAACACCACTTCAAGGGACTTGGGACCAACACCCTCGCCCGACCAGCTTGTAACCCCTACTACAAACACTCCTAGCTCGGGAACATGGCAGCTCGACACTGGACGTAGTGAAGGTCCTTGTTTGGTTTTGGTAATTGAGTGACAACTTAGATGGACTAATGTGTGGTTGAGTGAAATACATAGGTGATTATTCCACAAGTAATTATGTGATGAAGAAGCTCATTGCATTTGAGACATGACATGGAGTCATGTGACTAGATGGAGAAGATCAAGACAAGACTTGGCTTGACAGACCGGTTGCAGGTGTGAAGGGCAAGTCAGAGGCTAAGCGCTGGACCGCGTGGCGGGATGCTTGAGTAATGACTTGGCGCCGATGGACCAATGCAACGGTCAAGAGCAAGTGAAGTCAAGATCGATGAACCAACACGTCGCATGATGATATGGAGTGGATCATATTATTTGTCATGGTGTTGATGGATATTAGAGAAGATGGAATGGAATGTGCAAGGCAAAGGTATATCCAATAGGAATTTCATTTCACCAGTCATAGGTGTGTAGAGAAGTTTATGACCAGGTTTAGGATAGATGGCCGTACTATCAAGAGGGGCAAACTTGTTTGCATATTAGTCATCTAGTGCCACTTGAGTGATCTAACATTGCGATGTTGCTAGGATCGAGTGG
The DNA here is from genome assembly GCA_947561735.1 of Cenchrus americanus. Classification (NCBI taxonomy): domain Eukaryota; kingdom Viridiplantae; phylum Streptophyta; class Magnoliopsida; order Poales; family Poaceae; genus Cenchrus; species Cenchrus americanus. The sequence goes on from OX387242.1 coordinate 179,667,682, forward strand.
CATGGTGAAGAGAGTGAAAATCCCTTTGAAAAATGTTTGTGAAAATGCTAACTCACTCACACCTAAGGTGGTACACTTATGGGGTTGGCACATTTGCAAAGGGGTTGAAGATTTGGTTGATGGTTTTGGTTTGTGGTGGATCTTGGTTAGCAATTCTGCTTTGATCCAAAGGGTTTTGGGTCAAGCATTCAGTTGGGATGGATAGTCCTCTGAATAAGCTTTCCATAGAGTCCAAGATAACCTAATTCGGACATCGGAGCTAAAAGTTAGAGTCGTTTTACCGAGCCTCCGTTGTGCTGAAAATAGAAGGTCGCGGACAGTCCGCGAGTGATAGACGGACAGTCCGCGAATTGATCGAGTTTTAGACAGAGACGAGTTTTTGATCTTTCAGGGGTCGGACGGTCCGTCCATAGGTGACGGACAGTCCGTCCTTTGACCTCGGACAGTCCATCCGGGCCTCACAGACTGTCCGTGACGCACCAACGGCTAGTTTTTTTGAATGACAGACAGTCCGGGAATGCATCGCGGACAGTCCGAGAGAGACGTTAGAGCTCGGGAAAAGGGTGTAACAGCTTGTTTTCTCCCTCCCTCTATAAATAGAAGGGTGCCTAGGACTTGGATGCTGTTGAGCACCTTGGGGATGTGTTTCCCATGGTAGTGCTTGTCTTGGGAGCCCTCTAACTCACTTGTACTTGTGAGATTGCAAATCGATTGCGAGTGAGTGCGAATCTAGTGAGTCGCTTTGTGAGATTGCATCAAGTGGCACTAGGTGTTCATGTTGCAAGTCGGTTAGCTTGTTACTCTTGGAGGTTGCCACCTCCTAGACGGCTTGGTGGATTGTGGCTCCGTTGAAGCACGCAAGGAGATTGTGCGTAACTCCGAAGAAGGATTTGTGAGCGGGATTGTGCTCACCCTGCGGGGATCGCGAAGAGCAACTATAGTTGAGCGTGTCATTGAGTTACCTCACTTGTGAGTTGTGTCTTGGTGTTCCCGGAGTGGCCAGCGGCTTGAGAGCCTTGCCCAAGAACCATCGAGGTGTTGGTCGACACAACGAGGACTAGCTTGGTGGCAAACAAGCGAACCTCGGGATAAAAATCACCGTGTCAACATTGTCTACTCTTCTCGGTGGTTTGCACTTCTCGATCACAAACATTGTATTACATTCTTTTATATATCTTGTACTTGTGTGATTGCTTTTATAATTAGTTGGGTTTGTAGCTTGCTAGTTGACTTCTTGCTTGTGTAACTAGAAGTAGTGATCTTGTGACTAATTAACTTGTGTAGCGTAATTAGTCTCTTTGCTTAGTTTGTGTAGCTAAGTAAATTGAGCCTTTGGATTAGACTTGTGTAATCTTGTCCATTGTGCATCTAGTGAGCTTAGGTAGGCTTTGTGCTTTTGCTATTAGAATTGTGTAGGAGCTCCCCGGTGCTTAAAGTACTAGTGGCATAGGTTTGTGTGACCTTGCTCCTAAATTTGTTTAGGTGAGCTCATGCTAGGCCGGCACCTTATTTGCTTGTTTAGGATCTTTTATAAGGTGCTAGTGAATATAGATAGAGGTATGTAGTCTTTGCTAGACCGATATTTTTTATTCAGCATTTGTTTCAGTTAGTTGTCGCGTTAAGTTTTTAGAAAGGACTTTTTTACCCCCCCCCCCCCTCTAGTCCGCCATCTCGACCCTACAAGTGGTATCAGAGCCGAGATCTCTCATTTGTGGTCTTTACCGACCCGAGAGGATGGCGGACTACTGGCTAGATGTTGAGTGTCCACACAGTTTTGATGGCACCCACTTTACACGATGAAAAAATTGGATGATATGCAATTTTAAGTTCATTTGCCCTCAAATGTGGTGGATTGTAGATGTGGGCTTTTCTCATGCTATTGATGAGAACAATGCAACTCAAGCGCAAGAGAAATGCCTACATCTCGATTGTCAAGCTACTAACATCATTTATAGATCTTTGGATGATAGTATATTTGGGGAGATTATCAACAAGAAGAATGCTCATGAGATTTGGATTTATCTCAATGAGAAGTATGGGATGGTCTCCGATGATAAAGATGGTGAGCCCAAGGAGGGGTGCATGAGGATGTTAAGCATGACCACAACTTGTTGATTGTGGAAGATTGCTCCTCCTCATGGTCAAGTGATGAAGATATTGATGAAAGATCAACTAGTAGTTCACTTGACAAGATTGATGGCTCAATATCAAGTGATGAAAATCATTGTTATATTTCAAGAACAATTGATAATTGTGATTGTTCATGCTCGGATGATTATGTTACTACAAGCTCTCTAACACCACTACATTGCTTCATGTCACAAGGTAACAAAAGGGTATCAAGTTGCAATGTGATTAGTCATGATTCATATGATGAGCTTGTTAGTAGACTTGCTAGCACGAACATTTCTTTAGAAAATGAGATGGCCAAAACAAGTAAATTGGAAAATGAAAACTCATTTCTAAAGAACACATGTGAACAACAAAAGCATTTACTTTATGTCATTACTTGTTCACATGAGGAACTAAAAATGGCTCATGAGGAACTTAGTGTTACTCATGATAACTTGGTACAAGATCATGCTTTTATCACCAAGGAACTTTCAAGTAAAAAGACTAAAACTTGTGAGAGCTCATCACTTGGGTCAAATGATCAATCACATTATATTGCTAACCCTTGTGATGTAGAGAATAAGCATGTATCCACCTCTTGTGATGACTTATTATATATGCCATGTTCTTCACGTATATGTGTTTGTTCTACTTCCATATCTTGTGAGACAAACATTTTGAAGGAAAACAATGAGCTCAAAAATAAAGTGAAGAATTTGAGCAACAAGTTAGAAAGCAAGAGCAAGGGCAAGACCAAGAAAATGCAAGAAGAAAAGATTTCTCACTTCATGTGCTATCGGTGCCATGATATGGGACATCTTGCAAAGTATTGCCCAACCAAGAGGGATCAAGTTGAGCCAAAAGAAAAATCCCAAAATTGTGTTCAAGTCAATTATCAAGATGGTGATTTGGCGATGATGATGAAGAAGAAGAAGACAAGAAGAGGTGGTAAAGCAAGAGCAAGGCATCACACTCCTAATCAAGATGCACAAAAGATGAGCAAGATTCAAGATGAAAAGAATGATCATTCTCACATCAAGTACTTCAAGTGCAAATATATGAGACACTTTGCCTCGAGGTGTCCTACCAAGCTTGAGAACAAGATTCAAGCAAAGTTGAAGAGATAAGGCAATGAGAAGCAACATATAAGAAAGGAAGAGAAGGTTCAATCAAAGAGAGTTTGCTACTCATGTCGGGAAAGGGGACACATGGATAATTCATGTCCCCTAGGAATATTTGGAGGCTTGCAAATTTTTTGAGTTGAAGCTTGCTATGGGTTGATCTTGACATAATTACCAGCTGACATATATGATCAAGGACAGCCATATGATTTGGATTGCAATGGAAAAGTTAATGTCAGTTTGCACATGACAATGGGAATCTTTGGCTGCTATACATTGTTGACAAGTATATCAATGGCAATTTGAGAATAGATTAATTGCTATGAATTTTGAAGGATCTCAACTCAGCTATGCTCAGTTTACGTATGACAACCATGGTTGAGATCATTGCCACAAGGTGTATATGATTGTGGACATCTACAAATTCAGTTTCAATGAGAGCTTAAAATTTATATCCTTATGCCAACAACTTCTTTGGAGCACCCACCAATATGCAAATATGAAAATCAGCTATATTGATGTATATCCATTTTATCAGTTATGGATAAATATGAGATGTGAGGTCATTTGCACCCAAGCCTACACAAGCTGCAAACTGAGAGTATTGCCACTTATTGCTATCAACAAAGGTTGTTTAAAATCTTAAGATTTATTAATAGAGAGCAGCCATGTACAATGGAAACTTATAGATGACTATGTACACAAATTAATGACAATTATGTGCAGCAGCAACTTGGTGATATTTGCTAAAATTTCTCATTCAGAAAGCTGAAGGGAAAAATACTTTGGGTTAAGTCAAATTCAGATCTTGAGCTTCACAAACTTGAGAAAATTTTAGATGTCTATGATTGGTGAATGAAACTTCATTCTTGGTCCTCAAATCAAGCAAATTAACGGAAGACAGATTTGATTGCCAATCTAAATATGTGAATGACCGATTGAAGAACTTTGGTATGAAAAATGCAATATCAATCAAGGCACATATAGTCACAAATGGACATCTTCATCTTGATGAGAAAGAATTTTGGTTCGAGACATTTTTACTATGGTTATTATTGATTCAATGGGTTAGTTGAAGTATTGAGGATAATCTTGAGCAATGACCCCAATTGATACACCAAATCAGCCAAAAATTAAAGTTTCTCAAGATGACAAAGAAAAGGAGGCACAGACCGTCCGCCAGGTATTCACGGACCGTCCGTATAGATCGTAAAATATCGCAGAGCCTCTGGATGTCTGGACAAGAATTTCGGACCGTTCGTCGGTGGTCCATGGACTGTCCGACAGTTGACCATGGACAGTCCGACCGTGTCGCATAGACTGTCCGTGTGCGTTGTGTGCATGTGAGATCACCAAGGCTGGGACATAAAGAGACATCCAACTCTCTATTTAAATTTTGGATTAATTTGGATGGAAATTTTCAAGAGACTGGTTTTAGTAAGTGGACTGAATGGATATATTTTGTGACAGTATTAAATCAAGTTGATATGAAGTTTGATTCAATTTGAAGAAGTACAGCTCAAGTTTAGAAATCTGTTATATATTGCAAAAATTGAGCTAACTGTGATGATAGCCATGTTTGAGTGATCAAATTTATTTGGATTGGCTTAAAAATTGGTATATATGCTCTACACTTTTGATATGAGTTGCAGTGAAAATCTCATGAGTATTGGATAAGAGATGCTTCGGTTTTGGAGTGGATCTTGTCACACATGTGCAACAGTTTTCAGCATGTAGCAGTGGGAAAGATGTGAAATCTGGCAGCAATTGAGAAGTCAAACGAACTTAAATTTTTATGGCTGATAGATGACTTAGTGAAGAACATATCCACCAAATTTCATGATCATTGGAGTTGTATATTGGGAGTTATAGATTGTTCTTTCAAGTGTACAGAATCTGCCAGAAAGGTATCAATGTTTGGATTGATCAAAAGTCACCTTGATTGAAAGGTCCTTAAGTTGGAATCATGGTTATAAGAAATTGGGGAACCTAAGTTTGGTTTTGAGATGAGCTAGAAGCATAAAAAAATAATGAGTACAAGTTCATTGGATTGTGGGGTGCATTTGGCACACATTTGGTACTCAAGTTGAAAATCAAGACCAAGCTCAAGATAATGATGGAGATTAAGTTCTAGTGATTATTGGAGATCATCTGGTAGAAAGAAACAGACTTAAAGAATTATTCAAAATTCTTCATAAAAATAAGTCCATCATATGGGTCAATCAATTCAATTCATAAAAATGGTTCTTGGAGAGGTCACTTCTCCCTTGAGAGGGGCGAGCCACCCAATGGTGGGATTGACAAGCACGGTGCTTGGAAGGCCAACATGGAAGTGGTGATCTAAGGGCGTTCAAGATGTTTAGTTGAAGCAATCAAAAGGGCTAATTTAGAAAGCAAGCGACACACCAAAAAGAGAGCTAGTGATGGTATTTCAATTGGTAGTCTAAGTTAGTTCTCTTATGCAAGCATTGATCAAAAGAAGAAGCAAGCCAACCACAACAAGAAAAATACACTTGATCATTAGGGGCTCTCAACTCATATGGGTGAAGGATGGAATTAAAATTGGTATTCATTGATCTTCACCAAGCTCTTAATTGGACTTCATATTGCAATTGCAGAGCTAAATTCGAATCTTATTCACTATCCTCTACTCCAATGTAGCAAAGGTATAATTGTAATGTGCATTAATCATTTTCATCCCTTACTATTATGTGGTTTGTGCATATAGTACATGCTTATAGGATCATGCCTTAAAAATAAAAGTTTTTAGATTCATATTCTACCACTATTGCTTGAATGTTTATGTGATCTAGTGGTTAGTATATGAGTTTGTTCATGAGCTAGTAAACCCAAGTACTTGATGTATTTTGGATTGCCAATAAGTGACAAGGACAACCTTGATAAGATAACCGCTTCATGCGTGTGAAGAAGCTTAGAAAGGGTTTCAACCGGTCTTGGAAGCTTAGGCAAATCATTTTATTCAAGTCAAAAATTGAGAAGCTCATGGAAACAATCTAGTTCAAGAATAAGACAACAATGCAAATGGTTATCAAGTTTCATCCTACAAGTGGTTTTCATCATACAAGTGGTTTCTAGACTCATATGATTTATAAATTGGTATATCTTTAAGTTGTATATTTGAATTGGTATTATTCAAGTGATGGTTAGAACAAGATATATTACAACTTACAAGTGATCCACAACTTTAAGTGATCAATTCAAATCAAGAAAGCTACCCTCACCGACAAGAGTTCAATTAGATTAAGTGGATGACATATGCTTTGACATAGGGGGAGGAGCCCCACTACATGGCTTCAAGGTCAAGGATTCTACAAGTGACATACATGTGGTAGTTACAATTGGTGTCATTCCAACATACGGTGATGTCCATAAAATTTTTTTAAGATTCAAGAATCAATCATCTACCCCTAGTACCACCCTTCGTATCAAAAGTGGCATACCTTTTATGGTTATTGATGACATAGGGAGAGAGATTGTAAAAGATATGAAATTGTCTTTGTATATGAAATGACAAAAGGGGCGAGATAGTATGGACACAATCAAGAGGGAGCAAAAATACATGAAAGGAGTGAAATTCATGGACAAAGAGAAGCACACAAGTAGGGGGAGCAAGCTCATGAATTTGATTGATTGCATTTGATATGTGCATAATCATGTGCTTGCTTGCATATTGCATAAGCCTTAAAATTCAATATGCATACTTGTGTGGTCTGTGGTGTATGCTGGATTTGAATGATGAAATGTTAACTAGCATGCATATGTTGGTAGCTAGATATGTTCTTTTTGTAAAGCCTATCTATCCTCAACAACATTTTTTCTTACCCAAGTTGGGAATCTATTTCCATTTCGGCCTGACTGGAAACTGAGCTGGGCCCCAGCCCAGCTTCACAGATTTCGTTAGCAGCACAGCCTTTTTGATGTCCGAACAGTTTTTAGTCACAAAAGCCCACAACGCAGCAATATGTGCCGCAGTAAGTAAATCAGCACCAAAACACAGCAGAAAATAAAAATAAGGCCAAGTGGTATGAAACAGCACAAGCCCGGGAGCCCAACGCGGATTGAGATTCCAAATCCTCTTTTTAATTAAAAGTTTTGGGTAATTTCAAAAAAAAGTTTTGGGTCTTAAATGCAGTTTTTTTTAACAAATACAGTATTCATATATGCAGCAATCCTATCTATCCTCCACAACATTTTTTCTTATCCAAGTTTGAAATCTACGTGAACCGTTGAGATTGCATCTAGGTAATAATTGTGCTGGCAGCCGAACCGTGTATGGAGGAGCAAATGTTACATGGTGAGGACACATGTTTCGACACGAGTGGAGGGAGGAACATGAGAATCTAAGCAAACTCTAAAATCTTTAAATGATTATAAACCATACATCCCAGTTAAAATCCGATCGAGCCATCTTCTTGGTTGGAATTAATAGTACATAATGAGATCTAAAATGACTATGCTTTGTTATATTTTTTTAATTCATCATTTTAGACAACTATGCAATATTTTTAGTAAAAATGTTAAAATATAAAAAATGTTGAGCTAAAAATATTGGTGAATGCAAAAAAAGGTTGGTTCTTGTAAAAGCTTATTGAGCATTAATCTTAATTAGTAAAACAAATAAAATAAAATTTTTGGTACATATAAAAAAATTGTTGGCCAGTGGTAAGAAATGTTGGTAACAATTAAGCTAATTTTTTGAATGTAGATGACTGTAAACAAATGTTGATGGATGTAAAAATGTTAAAAAAATTATACTAGAGGGGTGAATATGGGTTTGAAAAGATGAGTTGCTTATCTACCTTCTGGAAAGTAAATACGAACATGTGCATAAGCGGTATCTTGAGATTGCCAAAGTCTCCGCATACATATGCCATGTTATCGATGGAGAAAACTAATCGCTCAAAGAATAATTAGACAAAAAAAAGGTACAAGCACATATGTTAGGTGGAAACTCAAATCTGGATGGACGTACAGTTCCACCAAAGGGTTTTGGCCATAAAAAGTTATAAACTATTTCCATAGACATTAGTTCCTTTTTTCTTGATTTGCAGTAAAAGCAACAACGTTTGTTGCTTGTTTTTGGAGCATTATTTTTGAATGAAAATTGATGAATAAATAATGGGTTACTCCCACATGAAGCGATCCATGATAAAAACTGACAGAAAATCCACTACAGAAGTGACCATTGTTATTAATATCTCACTGTGTTAGGTGAAGGGTACGGTTTGATCCCTAAATGGCTTGAAATCGATCAAAACTCAAAAGAATACAGAATCACTAGTAACTCTACGTGAATTTCTCACACCAGGCCCGTTGATTGGGTGGCGCAAGTGGCGTGACAACACCAAGCCGCCCATTCTCAAGGGCCGCCCGAAGCCGCAGGCAGTCATTAGCACATTAGCAATAGCAATGTCGCACTCATTAGCAAACTGAGAGAAAGCATGGCACATCACATCCACAACGCCTCGGCACACCATTCAGACCTGGTAGTCTGCAGCTGGCACCGCTGCATGTCCTTTGAATATTTTTTTACACCACTAGGTGCATGCCCGTGCGTTGCTACGGGCCCAAATATATATAATACAATACATGTAACGTTTAATAAATAAAACTGTATAATACGAAAGTAATGCCAATAAATCATAATACTGAATTTCAATATACATGTATTACACCGACTTAAGTATTACATGTTGCTCATAATGTACCTTGGGTATTGGTGTTAGTGATATCCCCAAGAGGCTCCCTGGTATTGACAGCTTCAGACGGATCCATACTACGAGTCAGGAGATATATATCATCACACCCATAGGAACACACTGGAAGGAAATTGAAGTATATTTACAACCCAGAAAAAGTAAATAAAAATTAATGCATCCAGTGTGAGATGTAGGAATTTTGAAGTTTACAACATGAATTATTTAAACTGACTTGAACAATATCACAATCAATTTTCCAAAAAGAAACTTGGACATTAAATTACAATACCAAGTCTTGAGCTGTGTTTCATAAACAGGGATTCAAAGGAGCAGCGGGACATCTGTGGCATCAAGGACAACCTGATCAGGTTCAGCATTGGAGTGTAGGATTTCGAGGACCTGAAGAACGATCTTGTCCAGGCCCTTGAGAAGGTCTAAGCACTTGATTCGTTCACATAAATGAAATAGTATATCAGATCATGGTTGCCATGTATCTCATAGAGATCAGTGAGAGTATTTGAGCTGATGACTGCGAATAAATTTTTCTCCTTTTGCAAATTTATTCTTTCATTCCAATAAGTTGAGCTCTGTAGCCCCGTGGTTATTGCAAGATGCAGTGTTGAACTTGGTTCTTGTCAAATTTCAGTTCATTGGGATCATATACCTGTATATACGGCACACCGACTGAAGTATTACATGTTGTTTGTTATGTACCTTGGGTATTGGTGTTAGTGATATCCCCAAGAGGCTCCCTGGTATTGACAGCTTCAGACGGATCCATGAATATTAGCTGTTGGTACAAATACTACGAGTCAGGAGATATATACCATCACACCCATAGGAACACACCGGAAAGAAAATCGAAGTATATTTACAACCCAGAAAAAGTACATAAAAATTAATGCATCCGGTGTGAGATGTAGGAATTTTGAAGTTTACAACATGAATTATTTAAACTGACTTGAACAATATCATAATCAATTTTCCAAAAAGAAACTTGGACATTAAATTACAATACTAATTATGTAAAGCCATTGCAGAAAAAAATGTGTGTGCCATGACAACATGAAACAATCATAAACACGACAAAATGAGATGAAAACACAACATAATGAGATTCTGCCCACATGTTGGTATATTTGTTAACACAACAGAATGAGATGAAAATAGAAATTTGCCTCAGGAGACATTCTACACTGTAATACTATCCACATTTGCAATACTGTACTAAAATATTGGCAAACTGTAACTCCATCGATTTGCAAAAATAGCATGTAGTATATTGATGACCTGCGTCTGACCATTGGTAAAGTAAATGAATTTGTGACCCCATGCATATGTTGTCTCTACTTCAGTTAAAATTCTAGTCATTATATGTGATGCCCACAAACAATTAATGTAACTTTTAACAGAAATAATTACATGAACCAGACCATATGAATATACATGCATCCAATTGCACTTGCATTGCAGCAGACAAAAAATTGAACATGACCAATTTATGAAGGCCACATGCAGCCAAAGCAAAAAACATGAGAAAGGTACCTTTAAAGTAGATATTTCCCTGGTCAGCTCGATTTAAAGTAGAATGGTGGGGCTGAAATTTGATGAAGACTTAAAAATGTTTGCTTATGTTAATTTTCCTACAATATATTGGATAAACATGTCAGTCCTTAAGTTATATAAACACACAGAAGTCATATAGTTTGAATTGACAGTAGAGATGCAGTAGAAGCTAGAAATCGAAACCTGAAAAGAAATTAGCTCATAAGATTAAAGAAGATAAAGTAGAAACAAAATCTGAACAGAAACTCTATTAATCCCCATGGATAAAATGGCTGAGCTCAATATGACCGTGAGAAATAACATTTCACAGGTAAGGTCACCATATAACTAAAGGTGTTTTAACCCACTCAAGAATCCTATGTTGTTCAAAAATTAACCAGTCAAAAGGTTCTGACCCAAGCACATTCACCAGAACACGACATTGGTGGTGGAACCATTGCAGGCATGGGTGACATCTCACACACGACTGCAAGATGGAAACATCAACAAAAAAAAAATCTTGGAGCACACCAATTCCTATGACAAGGAAAATTAGTGATAGTCCCAAGAGGCTCACGGGATTGTTTGCTTTGGACGGACCCATGAATAATAGCTTTTGGCAAATACTACGAATAACAGCAGATCCATTGTATCATCCCCATAGGAACACACATGACATAAATAGGATTAGCATGCCAAGCTCTGTCATGGATGGAGGCTCTCAAAGTCTTGCAAAAAATGAGACGTGTGATCTCACATCTTTACACCTGACCATTTTGGGCCATGGTGGCAGCATCCTTGACGTTTTTTAAAAACTGGTATTCAGAGCAAGACAACTCTGTCATGCATCGTGGTTGACCACGGAAATTCAAATAATATTATGAAGGTGAGACAGCGAATCAGCGGGTGTGAAACTGTCTTTCTGAAAGTCCAACTGACTTGCGTAACCCACCAATAAATAAGATAAACGTCAAGCATCACAGAAGGGAAAGCATCACCAGGAATTAACATCTTGACGTGAATCCTTCTGACTTATTGAACTGTTTTATAGTTCAAGTAATTGTTTTTAGTGCTCCATCCCCAATGTACATGGGGCAAGAAAAACAATAAAAAGAGATAAAAAAAGGAAAAACACATGCAGAAAAAATCACATAAAAGAGAAACAACCCAGGATAGCTGTAGTTAGCATGAGACCGTTACATGGAAGTCATTAGCACATTGCTGATTTGCTGGTTCTCCATTTATATAAAAAAAGCAGTAACCTCTGTACATTAGTTAGCATCTTTGTCAACCATATTGAATGGCAGATGCCTGCTCTTGCTATTTGTATAAAAGCAGCGTGTCCATTCCAAGTTATTAGAAAGTTCTACAGTTTGAACTCACTTAGTAGATGTATCTTGTCAAAGTATCTTGGTATTCTAATTGGACTGGATTTTAATTGGAGATGCTCATCAACATTAAGGAAAATCCATCGGGGTGAGGATCTCACCTTGGTGGAAGTCATTAGCACATTGCTGATTTGCTGGTTCTCCATTTATATAAAAAAAGCAGCAACCTCTGTACATTAGTTAGCGTCTTTGTCAACCATATTGAATGGCAGATGCCTGCTCTTGCTATTTGTATAAAAGCAGCGTGTCCATTCCAAGTTATTACAAAGTTCTACAGTTTGAACTCACGTAGTAGATGTATCTTGTCAGAGTATCTGGGTATTCTAATTGGACTGGATTTTAATTGGAGATGCTCATCAACATTCAGGAAAATCCATCGGGATGAGGATCTCACCTTGGTCGTCGGGGAGCAACGCCTTGGCACAGATGCAGGTCGGAGAGAGGCGAAGTGGTTGTTGGTGCTCACTATGGTGGCGTGACCTCCTGGACGAAGGAGACGGCGGTGTCGGCTCCAGTGATAGCAGATGCAACCGGCAACCGCGGCGAAGAGTGGTGGCAGCGCGGCGGCGGCGTTACGACGGAGGGAGGCCGGCTCGACGCGAGGAGAGAAGGAGGGCCGTGGCTGAGGGGAGAAGAGAGGATGGCGGTGGCGCGGCGGTGTGAGGACGGAGGGAGGCGCGAGGGGTGGAGTGAGGATGGCGGCGGCGTGGCGGATGCCTTCGGGGGTTCGGGGGAAACAGATCGCGAGGAGGCCACGGTTTGCGAGCGGATAGGCGTCGGAGGAGGGCTGACCCGCGGGAGCACAGAAAAAATACGGACGAAATTCACAGGAGGGAGAGGAGGCAGATTCACGTCAGACTGGAAAAAGTAGGAACAAGTTTTTGTCTCCACTTCATACTTTTTAGTAGTAGAGATTCAGACCTGGTAGTCTGCAGCTGGCACCGCTGCATGTCCTTTGAATATTTTTTTAATTACACAATACATCGGAGACACTCACAACGCACGCACACTCATCCCTATGAATAAACGCACGCAAACCCTACCCCTAGGAGCATCTTCGAAGACTGTGTCGGCAAATCCTCAAGATTGACGAAGTCACCACAGGCGCCTCGCTGTTGACGGGAACATCGCCTACCACTGAAAGCACAAACGCTGTTAAATCCTGAGAAATTCGCTCCCACGGGGAGTCGAACCCAGGACCTGAGGTGCTACCGAGACTCTTGTAACCACTAGGCTACAGGCCCTTTCGCATGTCCTTTGAATATCTAAAATGATCTGTTGAGAACATGAGATGCAATCTATACTTCTCTCATCTAGCATTCTACTTTATTAATTATGCAGAGTATAAATACAGTTTTATTGTTTGCATTTTGAAAAATATAGAACCACAACGAAAACTAATCTACGATCAGCTAATAAAGTTCCTTGTGATTGAACCCACCCTTCGACTCCTCGACTCAGCAATGGTGTTTGCATTTTCATGAATTGATTCTAAGATTTAACGGACAATATTCCTTAGTGATAGACGATGTGCCCATGTCGATAACGAGATCAATCTCGTTGATTTACCGTCTCAGTCTTTCGAATGTGCTCATACATGTAGGGTTGTATGTGTTTGTAGAGGAGCATACATGTGGGTATGTGAGCATTTGCATTCACATTGTGTGATTTGGAAAAACAAAATAAGGCCACCATTATTTCGCTCTAGGGCCTTCTAAACTTAGGTACGGGTCTGCCTCACACAAACCTAGCGCGAAAACTGTATGCTTTTCTGCGGCAAACACCAAACCCTTCCTAATGTGGGTACTCCAGGCCACGACAACAGACTGCGTAGCGCATTATGAATCTGATTTTCCTCATGAATGCCGGCCAAATCTTCGGGTAGTGGTAGGTCGCAGGGGGGGGGGGGCGCTCCTAGCGACCGGTTCCCTCCCGTTGTAAAATTTCCTTTTCTAGAAAGTTTTTCCTTCCCACGAGTTTCTATTTTTGGAACATCATAACTTGTACACACAACTTTGGTGCATAATTTCGCCTTATAAAATTTGTCAGATAATTTTTAAACATAAGTTTGATTCGCGCAAAACTTGTGCGTACAACTTGTATGCACAACTGATTGAAGAATAACTTATGCATATTTTTTTTCTCTAACAACAAGTTATGCGCATAACTTTTTACGTATACAACAAGTTATGTGCATAATTTTTTCTGTAAGACGAGTTGTGCACATAACTTATGAAAAAAATTGTTGAAGAAAGAAAAAAGAAAAAAAAAGTAAAAAGTAAAAAAAAAGAAACAGTATCGGTGGCTCGCGGGGGAGCACGGACGCCCCGCCCCGCCCCCGATCGATCGGACCGCGGCACCAGCAGAGCGACCGGTTGCCAGATTGGTTTTGCGCGAATCTTCCCCAACAGGAAACGGCGGACGTGGCTGAATCGTACGCCGCAGCCCATATTCCCATGCACGCAAGACCCCTGGGCCCTGAACTGGACACCAGAAAGTGACCTGCACGATGCCGCTCGAGAAACGGGACGCTGCCTAACCGGCGCGCGGCTCACCGTTCCTTCCACAAGCAGCATTGCTAGGACTAGGACTAGGAGTTGGCTGTTCGGCGGCCGCCGTTGTGCGGGGAGAACCAGCTAGCCCGGCCGACCGGGTCATCTACCTTGCCCGCTCGCGCGTGTATAAATTCGCAGCTGCTCGACGGCGATCTCGACCACAGGTGATCATCGATCTGCAGTGGGGAGACGGGCGCTGATCTCTCCCTTCCCTACGGCCACGCTGCCGGTACGTATATGTATATGACGTTGGGTGAGTTGCAAATCAGATTCTGTTCTGATGTACTTGCTGACGGGTGCTACGGCGTTCCATGCACGAGATCTTTTCCATGGTTCCCTTATGCCTTTCCTCATCGGTCTGCTACCCGACGCAGTAACAATCAAGGCAAAAGGATTAATTTATTCATTATTTCTCTTGTCAGCGCGTGCTTGGTTGTATTCAGTGAAGGATGATGGGCTGGAGTTGGACCTTAGTCACTGGAGTTCCCGGAATAACAGATGGAGGAACCACGAACCGGGAACGGAAACAACGTTTTAGATGCAATTTTTACAATGGCTTGCTTCAAATCAACAACATTCAGGCAGTTGTGGTAAATGAAGATGGAGGAAATTTTGAAGTCACAACTGAAGAACAAACACAAAGGAACCAAAGGAATAAGCTATGGGGTCTTATTGTTTGCCACCACGCGAGCCCCGGATATGTCCCCTTTCCATTACGACATGCCTGTGAATTCATAGGGAAAGTGTTTTTGCCATCCACATAAGTAAGGAGATTTATTTGGAGAAGAAGATGCAAGAGAAAAGTATACTATGCATGCAACAACACACATTGCAAGTGCAGCAAGCCTTTGAGAAAACAACACTAGAAAGGTGAAAAAGGCTTGTCCTACATGAGATCTACTATTTTCTTCCATGAATCTTCTTTCATCAGTACTTGCTTTCCTTATTAAGTTCTCAGACATAGCTAGTAAGTTGATGGGGTTGTTTTTTTAAGTAGTACGTTTCACCATAATAATGCTCCATGATTGTGTCCACAATACAGGTCAAAATGTTTGGATTTATGGATGGATGAATTTGTTTTGCAAGACATGGTGGTTGCCGCTATAAGTAAAGTTCGGACAACATGCCAAGGAAAAGGGATCTTAGTCTCTTGCGACCCTGCAGTGAAATTTCTTAAATAAAAACTATACCGGGACTGCATTCAACTGTGGAAAATTCTCTCCGATTTCCTCTTTTCTTCGGTGAACTTTTGCCCCATCAGAGGTTCTGTCACAATATCGTCCAACCAGACTAAGAATAGCATTGGAGAAAACATTGATGTCATATGGAACTTAGGTACATTGATCATGCACGCACCACTGATGCATCTTTTTCTGTAATGAAATTGTAATTAGTGTACAGAGGCTTAAAACTAATTAAACTCTTGGTTATCGGTTTCAGGATCAAGGAGCAAGTAATAGTAGTCCCAGAGGAAATATTGGCCCACATGTTCCAAGAGGACCAAGGACATCAACTAGAGCAAAGCTTGACACTTGTAGTTTTTAGAAACCTTCTGAGTTTGATGAACTAAGGGAAGCGAGAACTTGGAATGCTGAATTCCATACCGATGAACGTGTATGTTTGGTTGAGCTATGGTTGTGGGAAAAAGATCTTGTGGGCGTGGATTGTGAAAAAGTTGAAAGTTGTTTGGCTGAAACATGTGCGAACAACATGCTGTGAGCTGTGTATGAGAAGTCTATGATACCTCTATCTGCTCTAGACTCTATTTATGTGAAAAATGTTTGTAATTCCCTGAAGACTTGAGAGATTGTTGATATTCAAAGTTATTGTAAAATTTCTTTACCCATGTGTGGCTCATGTTATTTTATTTAAATACTACATTTAAATTTACAGTATTTTTGCTCGTGACTCGTGACGTGTCTAGTGAGTAGCAATAACAACAAAATGATCCGAATTTTTTGGCACTTAATAGTAGAACATGTATGGAGAAAATTGCTACAGAGTCCAAGGTACGTATGGACACGAAAACACATTTGGAGAACTCGAATCAACGATCAGTTCAGAGATCTTAAGGCCTTGGTCAGAGTGCAGCGACATCTGAATTCTGAACCACAACTGACACTTGTTGAATCAGCTGCATCAGTGCTTAATAAACAGATAACTAGAACAGAATGGCGCACGTTGCACGTCCTATCGTGCCAAACTGCCAACAATCAAATATAAGCAAACGGACCAGCAACAATCACTTGTTCCAGCTCAAATGAAGAAGCATATGCACCCTATGGAATGAACATGAATTTTCATCATGTGTGATAAAATGACAATCATGTTCATATAGTTGTCAAGAAAAAACATATTTTTACAAAACTATCATTCCAAAGCTTTTATCTAACAGATAAAGTTCATTAGATCAAGTGAAGATTATTCTAATTCTACACATAACTTCATATATTTCACAGAAGAATTATGCACTATCATCCTTCTTCAGAACCAGTTGTGCTTTGCTTCCTCCAACACCTACAACCCTATAACAACAACAAAGAATATGTTAAGCACAAATGAGATTATTGTAGTGACATAAGAGAAATGTACCTTACAATTCGAATATACTCATGAAAATCTAATCATCGAAAATGTGCTTTGCGTAGAGCACTCAGCAAGTTAAGCTTGCGTACCAGCCTCATGAAGACATCCTGATAAGCGACACCCTTTCAAAACTTGTTTTTCTTGTTGTTTGAGGGCATAATGTTCATTAGGAGGGGCGCACATGGTTAAAAAAAGTAACTAACCCTATTAGCAGATCTTGAGTGGCGGTCAGTGCCCTCAACCTCACAGCATTACCCACAACTCTTGCTTATAAGCCTTTCCTTTCTTAAAAAAAGAAAATTAATTTCATTTTTCAGTACAGCCCTAAATCACGCCATCATTATTATTTTGACCCTTTGTAAATATTAAGCAATATGTGATTTATTTACAGTAGCATTCTAATTCTCCATCAAGCATTATGCACATACCAAAATACTGAGTAGCATACCTTATATCTTTAAGTTGAGCAACATTGCAGCACTCCTTTAGCCCGTGCTCATCTCTAACATTTGCACCACTCCTCTTTGTAAATGATAGCAGATCCTGTGAAAGAAAAATGAACAATACATTTAGATTTATGAACTGATGTGTGCCTGAACAGGAACCACCTTGCCTGCTGCAGACAATAATATAGCACACAACTCCATA
Organism: Cenchrus americanus; assembly: GCA_947561735.1. Lineage (NCBI taxonomy): Eukaryota > Viridiplantae > Streptophyta > Magnoliopsida > Poales > Poaceae > Cenchrus > Cenchrus americanus. The sequence continues at coordinate 179,685,357 of OX387242.1, forward strand.
GGAAAAATATACAATACCCATCAAATTTCAAACTAAACAATAAGAGCCCCACTTTATCTACATTAATTATCCCCATCCAACGTTCATGTATATCTATGCGTCCACATTTTTGACCGAGAAACAAAAGTAGTAAAATAACACACAACTTCGTTAGAGTCTTCAATGGCTTCTAGAACTTTTAGACGACGCAACTGCATAATCATAGAACACAGAGGAGCAGCACAGTCCATTGAATTTCATAAGATCAATTGGCAGCATTTGCTCCCTTGTCTCTGTACGATTATGATGGCATAATTGCTTAAACTAGCACTAATTAAAAAGAATGCTAGGAGCATACGGACAAATTTCATAAGATCAATTGGCAGCATACGCTTCAAATATTAGTTAATTAAGATCCAAAGGGACTCACAACAGTTTTGGATTGATTTACCTCGCCCATGCACCTCTTGAGGTGCGGACGAAGCGGCTGCAGTTCATGCTCTTGACAACGTGTGTTTTGGGCTTATCATTTCTACTCCTTTATGTCGTCCATCTGCAAATTATGAAACTCAGATCCATGGATACATAGTTTTAGAATAAGAAGTAGCAGAAAATGCAAAAGTTATTCATAAGAAGTTCAAAGTTATTTAAGTTCACCGACCTACATGTGTATCATCTTTCTGTATAATTCCAGGTCTGCAGCAACATGCAGTAAAGCATATATATCTTTTAAAAACCAATACATGGATACATGCTTATTATAGCAGAAACTATAAATAAGGTTGTGATTGTATCCTTTTGCACTAAGTTTAAGTATGCAACCCTATTAGAGCACAACACTGAGTCAAAAGGCTACACAAGGGGATAAAAGGAAAGTTAGGAGGCACTGATCTGCCAAAGCAAAAGGTGAGGGAGTATCTCAATGTATCCGTGATATATCGGTATCGGATACGTATCCAATACGGATACGGTACCCTCCTTGAGGTATCAGGGAAGCATAGTCGGGCGCATAACAATATTATGATGGAAAACGTCATATATTTTTCGATCAAATATGCTAGATGCAGGCATATTTACCTCAAGACGACATGACTTTTTGGAGGAAACTGAACAAATGGAAATACATCAAGCAATTTACAACTATATTGCATACTTGTGGTTGTGAATTACCAATGGTGACACTGACACAAAAGGGAGGTTGGCGAGCGCAACACAGATAGTATCAAGCTCATCCCGGCAAGAAACACATATCGCAATCAACAGCCTGACATGGCGATCACCAATAACCCTAACACCCAGCAGTTCCATGAGTGCCCTCTGCACACAAACACAAAACCATAAAGCATTAAAAATCAAGACAAATCAGCCCGTGTATCGTAAAACTGGGTAGTATCCATGTGTAGCACTGGAAGCGGAAGGTGTAGTGAGAAAGAGGAACTCACCATCTTCACTATCCAGCGTGCAGATCAGGTGCACCTCGCCGACCACCACACATCCTTGCAGATAAGATGAATGAGTGCATGCCTTTAGTGCAGATGCCAAAATACACCCTGTTTCTTCATCTAAAACAAATATGACAGAATTACTGTAATCCAAATGATTATATATTATTCCTCAAAAATAAGAATGCAAGATAAGCTGCCAAAACTTGACATGATTAAATAAGAATGCAAGATAACCATTTTTTTAATACATGACACTACACAAAGGAATGCTTCCTCTACTTGTGAAATGCAAGTTAACTGTTGTAAAAATAAAATGTTAATATAGCAAAAGTTTGGGACGCATATGACCGATCATTTTCCTACATGTGGTCTGAAGGATGAGCCATCATTTTTCTCGATCTTATGCAGGGATGTGAATACACATATGAATAAGAGCAAGAAATTCAGTTACTATTTATTGCTCAATTTCTTAATACTAAAAACACATAACCATTAATTAAGTTGACAGACGATAAATAGAGCTGCCAAAAAACATAACATTAATTAAGCTAACGAGATGATAAAAAGAACTTCAAAAACACATAAACATCAATTATGATGACATAAGATCAACATAACTACCAAAACATGCATAACATTAAACAGAACTACAAAAACAGACATTAATTAAGTTGACAGGTGGCAAAAAGAATAAGGTTTTCGGTGTAACATAAAGATGCAAATGCAGCTATACATAAAACACACCCAAATGACAGTCCTTTGAAAATTTTTAACAGAGGTATTACTGACAGTTTTCAGTCAGCATGGTAAGCCTAAATATTAAATGTTTCCTAGTAGAGATGATTTAATCATATTGACAATACCTAGGACTGATTGGGCACTTAACACAGATTTTCAATTGTTGACATGAAACCTTATGTCTAACGGTTGTGCCAACATTTTTTGCGGTTGGGACAATGACAATGATTGCATTACTACCTGAAAATTAAACAGGATGCCACTAACAGGCCACTTAATTTCTCTAGACCATGCGGTCGAGTACAGAAGACAGGGACACTTATTTGAATTGCACCTCAAAGTAGATGGAGTTGTGCGTACTGGCTCCCTACATCATGTGAAAACCGACTTTCCAAATATTTGAGTACAGCTGCACACTAAACTTTGACATGATCTAACAAAGCATATCACTCAAAATGAAGAAATATAGACACATAATATCAAAGACAACACAAATCTATGCTGACATTGTAAAGTTGGTAAATACATAAATAAAGCTCTTAGCATCATGAATATGTAATGAAATTTCTTTTTCCTTGGAACTTTCTGCTCAGATCTGGTGGATAATGGACTAACTAGAAGAGAGGGCCCATTACCTCGGCCTGGCCAAGCAGCACAAAACCCTTATCCATTTGGCCCCTGCCGCCGGCCTACCTGCTCTCGCTCAGCTCCATCCCCCGTTCTGTGCCCGCGCCATCCCTGCCGTCGGTCAAAACCCTGACAAAATTTGTGCTCTTTTGCAACATCCTGACAAAATTTTGTGGTTGGGGAACGAACGCGGGGAGGATCTCGAGCGAGGAGTACACTCGGAGGAGCGGCCGGGGCGGGGGCGGGGCGTCGAGGAGGGCGGGGGCGGCGCGGGGCGGCGATGAGGGGGCGGGGGCGGGGCGGATCCGCCGGCCCGCGCCGCGCCGTAGGGGCCGGGGGCGGGGTGGGGGCGTCCGGCGGGGGCCGGGCGGGGGCGGCTCGGATCCGGCGGCCGGGCCGCGCCGGGAGGGGCCGGGCGGGGCGGCGGCGGCGGCGCGCGCGGCGGCGGGCGGGGCGCGCGCGCGCACCGGCGGCGGGCACGGGCGTCGAGGAGGCGGGCGGGGGCGCGCGCGCGCGCGAGAGGGGCGTGGAGGAGGGGCCGGGGGGGGGCGCGCGCGCGCGCGGAGCGGGCGTGGAGGAGGGGCCGGGCGGGGGCGCGCGCGGCGTTGCGAGGGGGCGGCGGCGGCGTTGGGGGGCCGAGGGAGAGGAGGGAGAGCTTGGGTGCGGGGGCGGCGGCCGTCCCGAGGCCGAGTCGGGGGTGGGTGGGGTGGGGGGGGCGGGTAGGGTTAGGTTCGGTAAATGGGCCGGCGGGTAAGTGGGCTCGGCCGGCGGGTAGCTGGGCGAGGCTTCCCCGAGAGCCGTTCAACTAGCACTCGGGGAAGAGGTGTCTTCCCCGAGTGCCCCGTCCCCGGCACTCGGGGAAGGACCTCTTCCCGAGTGCCAACAAAGGCACTCGGGGAAGTATTTTTTATTTTTTTTGTTTTTTGCCCCAATTTTTTTGTGAGGCCTTCAAACATTATTTAAAACTCCTTGGCCAAACTTGGATTACTTTTGATTTTTTTTGTTATATTTCGTTAGTTTTTCTTTTTTCTTGAATTTTTAGGAAAAGTTCAAATTTGAACTACAGGTACATGAAATCATATAATTTGGCGATTCAAAAAATGATATTCATGATATTTGGTGTATATTGAGGCCTTATCCAACCACTCACATGAAATATCGAGCATCTTGTTGCTGTGACATGACTAACAACATACGGGAAAAGTGTTTATGAATTACAGAAAATCCGGACGAAGTCCGAAAAACACGAAACTTGTCGGGACATCGTGTTATCACATGTAGAGGTTGTGTACAACAGTTGAGAAGATTTCGAGCAAGTCTGCGACGTTTGATGCCTACAACTCACACATCTCCTGGTGTGTTATCACATGGATCACATGTGGAGATGTCTGGGTTTCAGGCTTCACACATCGCAACTTGCTCGAAATCTTCTCAACTGTTGCACACAACCTCTACATGTGATAACACGGTGTCCCGACAAGTTACGTGTTTTTCGGACTTCGTCCAGATTTTCTGTAATTCATAAACACTTTTCCCGTATGTTGTTAGTCATGTCACGGCAACAAGATGCTCGATATTTCATGTGAGTGGTTGGATAAGGCCTCAATATACACCAAATATCATGAATATCATTTTTTGAATCGCCAAATTATATGATTTCATGTACCTGTAGTTCAAATTTGAACTTTTCCTAAAAATTCAAGAAAAAGAAAAAACTAACGAAATATAACAAAAAACTTCAAATGTAAGCCAAATTTGGGCAAGGAGTCTTAAATAAAGTTTGAAGGCATCACAAAAAAATTGGGGCAAAAAAAACAAAAAAAAATAAATATTTCCCCGAGTGCCTGAAACTAGGCACTCGGGGAAGAGGCCCTTCCCCGAGTGCCAGGGACAAGGCACTCGGGGAAGAGGTAGCCTTCCCCGAGTGCTAGGTCTAGGCACTCGGGGAAGAGCTTTTCCAATTTTTTTTAAACGGTTCCGTCTATTTGCGCCGTCAAATGCAACTTTTCTTTTTCGTGTGCTTGTCTTCCCCGAGTGTTGCTCTCGGGGAAGAGGGCCTTCCCCGAGTGCCTTTCTTCCCCGAGTGCTTTGCCCTTTTAGGCACTCGGGGAAGGCCATCTTCCCCGAGTGCATTTCTTCCCCGAGTGCAACACTCGGGGAAGATTGTCTTCCCCGAGTGCCCGATTTTTGGCACTCGGGGAAGCACGTGGCACTCGGGGAATTTTGCTTCTCCCGTAGTGAGTACGTTTCACCATAATAATGCTCCATGATTGTGTCCACAATACAGGTCAAAATGTTTGGATTTATGGATGGATGAATTTGTTTTGCAAGACATGGTGGTTGCCGCTATAAGTAAAGTTCGGACAACATGCCAAGGAAAAGGGATCTTAGTCTCTTGCGACCCTGCAGTGAAATTTCTTAAATAAAAACTATACCGGGACTGCATTCAACTGTGGAAAATTCTCTCCGATTTCCTCTTTTCTTCGGTGAACTTTTGCCCCATCAGAGGTTCTGTCACAATATCGTCCAACCAGACTAAGAATAGCATTGGAGAAAACATTGATGTCATATGGAACTTAGGTACATTGATCATGCACGCACCACTGATGCATCTTTTTCTGTAATGAAATTGTAATTAGTGTACAGAGGCTTAAAACTAATTAAACTCTTGGTTATCGGTTTCAGGATCAAGGAGCAAGTAATAGTAGTCCCAGAGGAAATATTGGCCCACATGTTCCAAGAGGACCAAGGACATCAACTAGAGCAAAGCTTGACACTTGTAGTTTTTAGAAACCTTCTGAGTTTGATGAACTAAGGGAAGCGAGAACTTGGAATGCTGAATTCCATACCGATGAACGTGTATGTTTGGTTGAGCTATGGTTGTGGGAAAAAGATCTTGTGGGCGTGGATTGTGAAAAAGTTGAAAGTTGTTTGGCTGAAACATGTGCGAACAACATGCTGTGAGCTGTGTATGAGAAGTCTATGATACCTCTATCTGCTCTAGACTCTATTTATGTGAAAAATGTTTGTAATTCCCTGAAGACTTGAGAGATTGTTGATATTCAAAGTTATTGTAAAATTTCTTTACCCATGTGTGGCTCATGTTATTTTATTTAAATACTACATTTAAATTTACAGTATTTTTGCTCGTGACTCGTGACGTGTCTAGTGAGTAGCAATAACAACAAAATGATCCGAATTTTTTGGCACTTAATAGTAGAACATGTATGGAGAAAATTGCTACAGAGTCCAAGGTACGTATGGACACGAAAACACATTTGGAGAACTCGAATCAACGATCAGTTCAGAGATCTTAAGGCCTTGGTCAGAGTGCAGCGACATCTGAATTCTGAACCACAACTGACACTTGTTGAATCAGCTGCATCAGTGCTTAATAAACAGATAACTAGAACAGAATGGCGCACGTTGCACGTCCTATCGTGCCAAACTGCCAACAATCAAATATAAGCAAACGGACCAGCAACAATCACTTGTTCCAGCTCAAATGAAGAAGCATATGCACCCTATGGAATGAACATGAATTTTCATCATGTGTGATAAAATGACAATCATGTTCATATAGTTGTCAAGAAAAAACATATTTTTACAAAACTATCATTCCAAAGCTTTTATCTAACAGATAAAGTTCATTAGATCAAGTGAAGATTATTCTAATTCTACACATAACTTCATATATTTCACAGAAGAATTATGCACTATCATCCTTCTTCAGAACCAGTTGTGCTTTGCTTCCTCCAACACCTACAACCCTATAACAACAACAAAGAATATGTTAAGCACAAATGAGATTATTGTAGTGACATAAGAGAAATGTACCTTACAATTCGAATATACTCATGAAAATCTAATCATCGAAAATGTGCTTTGCGTAGAGCACTCAGCAAGTTAAGCTTGCGTACCAGCCTCATGAAGACATCCTGATAAGCGACACCCTTTCAAAACTTGTTTTTCTTGTTGTTTGAGGGCATAATGTTCATTAGGAGGGGCGCACATGGTTAAAAAAAGTAACTAACCCTATTAGCAGATCTTGAGTGGCGGTCAGTGCCCTCAACCTCACAGCATTACCCACAACTCTTGCTTATAAGCCTTTCCTTTCTTAAAAAAAGAAAATTAATTTCATTTTTCAGTACAGCCCTAAATCACGCCATCATTATTATTTTGACCCTTTGTAAATATTAAGCAATATGTGATTTATTTACAGTAGCATTCTAATTCTCCATCAAGCATTATGCACATACCAAAATACTGAGTAGCATACCTTATATCTTTAAGTTGAGCAACATTGCAGCACTCCTTTAGCCCGTGCTCATCTCTAACATTTGCACCACTCCTCTTTGTAAATGATAGCAGATCCTGTGAAAGAAAAATGAACAATACATTTAGATTTATGAACTGATGTGTGCCTGAACAGGAACCACCTTGCCTGCTGCAGACAATAATATAGCACACAACTCCATAGGAAAAATATACAATACCCATCAAATTTCAAACTAAACAATAAGAGCCCCACTTTATCTACATTAATTATCCCCATCCAACGTTCATGTATATCTATGCGTCCACATTTTTGACCGAGAAACAAAAGTAGTAAAATAACACACAACTTCGTTAGAGTCTTCAATGGCTTCTAGAACTTTTAGACGACGCAACTGCATAATCATAGAACACAGAGGAGCAGCACAGTCCATTGAATTTCATAAGATCAATTGGCAGCATTTGCTCCCTTGTCTCTGTACGATTATGATGGCATAATTGCTTAAACTAGCACTAATTAAAAAGAATGCTAGGAGCATACGGACAAATTTCATAAGATCAATTGGCAGCATACGCTTCAAATATTAGTTAATTAAGATCCAAAGGGACTCACAACAGTTTTGGATTGATTTACCTCGCCCATGCACCTCTTGAGGTGCGGACGAAAGCGGCTGCAGTTCATGCTCTTGACAACGTGTGTTTTGGGCTTATCATTTCTACTCCTTTATGTCGTCCATCTGCAAATTATGAAACTCAGATCCATGGATACATAGTTTTAGAATAAGAAGTAGCAGAAAATGCAAAAGTTATTCATAAGAAGTTCAAAGTTATTTAAGTTCACCGACCTACATGTGTATCATCTTTCTGTATAATTCCAGGTCTGCAGCAACATGCAGTAAAGCATATATATCTTTTAAAAACCAATACATGGATACATGCTTATTATAGCAGAAACTATAAATAAGGTTGTGATTGTATCCTTTTGCACTAAGTTTAAGTATGCAACCCTATTAGAGCACAACACCGAGTCAAAAGGCTACACAAGGGGATAAAAGGAAAGTTAGGAGGCACTGATCTGCCAAAGCAAAAGGTGAGGGAGTATCTCAATGTATCCGTGATATATCGGTATCGGATACGTATCCAATACGGATACGGTACCCTCCTTGAGGTATCAGGGAAGCATAGTCGGGCGCATAACAATATTATGATGGAAAACGTCATATATTTTTCGATCAAATATGCTAGATGCAGGCATATTTACCTCAAGACGACATGACTTTTTGGAGGAAACTGAACAAATGGAAATACATCAAGCAATTTACAACTATATTGCATACTTGTGGTTGTGAATTACCAATGGTGACACTGACACAAAAGGGAGGTTGGCGAGCGCAACACAGATAGTATCAAGCTCATCCCGGCAAGAAACACATATCGCAATCAACGGACCGACATGGCGATCACCAATAACCCTAACACCCGGCGGTTCCATGAGTGCCCTCGCACACAAACACAAAACCATAAAGCATTAAAAATCAAGACAAATCAGCCCGTGTATCGTAAAACTGGGTAGTATCCATGTGTAGCACTGGAAGCGGAAGGTGTAGTGAGAAAGAGGAACTCACCATCTTCACTATCCAGCGTGCAGATCAGGTGCACCTCGCCGACCACCACACATCCTTGCACTCCAGCATGCCACTGCTGGCCTGCTGCCTTCTTGTACCTTTTGTCGTCGACATCTTCCGTGGATCCATCGCCTTTCTCCGCCTCTCCCTCGTTCACGCCTCTCCCTCGTTCAGTGGCTAGAGAGAGAGAGAGAGAGAGGAGAAGAAATATGAGAATGGGATGAGGGGGGAGAGAAGCTCGCCTTTCTTTTTTTAAAAAAAAACAAAGAGAGAGAAACTCACCAAGGAAGGCCACCGCCGCTTGCCACGACCCCGACAGTGACGACGTGGCTTGCAGAGCACTCCCCTCCGTCCACAGCGTCGCTGGCAGGGTTCGCAAATTCGCGGTAAACCGGTCGGTTACCGCGGTAACCGACCTTACCGCTGCGGCTCGGTAGGGGTAACCGACCGGTAACCACCCCCTAACCGTACTTACGAAACCGAGCTTCTCGGCTAACTGCTCGGTATGGTCGGTTTACCGGTCCGGTTTCGTCGAATTTGAAAACCGCTACTGTAGCGGTTATTGAAACCCTGGTCGCTGCTCGACCCGGTCCCCTCCAAGGCGAGGAGTTTGCAAGCGCCGCACGCTGCCGACGGTCCAGCCTCCTCCGAGAGTAGTGCGGGCACGACATTGTCCCCGAACACAACGGAGATGAGCGCATGAAGGAGGATCAGAATTGAGTTCTCCTTCTCAACGTAGCCCCCACGCCAGATCCGAAGAGTAGAGCCGCACCGAATCTAAAGAGGAAAAGTAAAGATGAGAATCGACCTTCATGGATCCGAGCGCGCGTGACAGATCAGGGAGCCACTGCTCCGGTCGGTTGCTGCTCACCGAGCAGATGATAGGGATGGGCCTCCGCCTCGGCAACTGGCGCGGAGCCGACGCAGCTGTGCCCCGCCACCATCGGCACCGCCGCGGCCTCGCGTCGCTCCAGGACGCACGCCGAGGCCGCTGCACTCGCGGGCGTGCTCGACAAGGCCGGTGTCGTGCTCTTTCGCAAGGATGGAGAGAGAGGGCGGCGACGCAGAGCAGGAGAGAGAGGGCGGGCGCAGGCGAGAGAGGAAGGATGAGACCGAGGAAAGGGGACTGCGGTTTCGGCCACCCGCGCGACACCCACAGGTTTTCCGGTTTTGCGATATACCCTCAGCAGATGACAGTGGGCCACCAGACGGCTGACCGGACCACTTGTCATTCAATGCAGGGAAAGGGACCGGTGCCCCGCGCACCCACCGCCCAACCACGCGCGCTCCCGCTGTGAATTTTTTCTGGCCCAGACACGACTGCGGTCAGCTAATAGCGGTGCCACATACGTTGATCGGACCACCTGTCAGACAAGCAGAGGCGGCCAAGGGGGTGGTGTAATACTGTGCGCGTGCTTCCGCCGTGAGGCCTCCTGGGCGACACGTACCCCCGGGAGTGCGGAGAGAGCAGCAAAGGGGCTGAGGTAGGGATGAAAACAGATCGGATACGGACGGATACTGCAGATACAGATACAAATAGTTTTTCTTTTTCGGACTGAATTCTCGGATCGAATACGGATACGGACAATATATTTTTTATCGAATAGTGATATTCATTATATTTGGATCATAGAAATCCAACTTTGAATTTCCGGATACTAATGTGGTACGGATAGTTACAGATATTAAATGTCCGGATTCGAATACGGTCTTACCATATGAGTGTCTGAATCTTTCGGTCGGTCGGTCGGACGGATAATATCCGTACCACTTTCATCCCTAGGCTGAGGTTTTAAGAAAAGAGATTTGGATGGCAAATATGAACTTGCGTGCAAATATTCAGGAAAATGGTCAGAATCGACCAACAGTTAAAGAGTCCCGTGCGTGCAAATATTCAGGAAAATGGTCAGAATCGACCAACAGTTAAGAGTCCCGGGCCTTGTTTAGTTCGTTGTGAAATTTGCGAAAATTTATTGTACAATTGTAAATCAAAGATTAGAAGGACTTGATCTAATTATAAAACTAATTATATAAAAAGGAATCACGAGATGAATCTATTAAGTCTAATTAATTCATCATTAGAGATTGTTTACTGTAGCACAACATTGTCTAATTATAACCTAAATAGGCTTAATAGATTCGTCTTATGGAATAAGTTTGTCATTAATACACGTTTAATACTCTTAATATTGTCGATCGGTAGATTGGATGTTATGATGAAAGTTGTGATATTCACTGACCGCAACAAAAGAAGACCTCAGTTAAACTCTGTCTTTATCAAACTGTCACCCAGTCATATCACACATGGATACATCAGCTGTATCGATCTTTTGACAAAAAGAAAAGGAGACAATTTTTTCACATAACAGACATCCCTAACTCGTATAATCTGAACTGACGGGAAGATATAAGATGTGCCGCAGCTCTTGCTGCTTGCACGCCAGGCACGCGGCAAGGAACGGTTCATCCTCCGGCCGGCTGGCCGGCGCACGCCCTCACCAGTGCATGCGAGGCGCCGACGCCAACGCCCACCTGCAGATCGGGAAGAGGAAGAGGAGGCTGCTCCAGTTGGGTTGGGAGGGAGGCCGCCGCCGGTGGGGAGGGTGGCGTGTGGGAGGCTGCCGTTGCCTGTGGGAGGCGCTGCCGGTGGGATCTCCTGCAATAGGCCGTAGGCGCCTCAACCTTTATTACTTTCTATAAAAGCAGGGCCATAGTCCTTCATTGGAGAAAAGAGAGGAGAGACAGAGCGGTGAGTTTTTTTTACGATATTTTCCGAATTTGGTGATCTTTCGATGCTATGATACCAATTTTCCTTTGAACTTACTCTTTGCCAACAGCCATTGGACCCATAAACAACTTAATTTTGGATAGTAAAAGCTTGTTAGTTGGACCTTTTTTAAAAATGCATTAATCGTAGCTACAAGAGCCTGTTCGGCTTATCTCGACTTTTTGACTTATTTTCTCTCACCTAACACTATTTCATCTACCAACCGAACATCATTCTTCTTACCGGCCGAACAGGCTAGAAACCATAAATTCATGATATTGTTTTGGTTCAGTGCATCATTCAACGAAAATAGCGCTTCAACACACACATACACACGAAGAGAGAGAGAGATGCATGCATGCAATTAGCACCACAGGCCCCCCTTGAACCCCTCGTGGCCCCAAACCTTAATTACTCTTCTCTGTATATATATTGGGGCAAAACGATCAATATTACTCACAAAGGCTCACCCATAGAAATAATCCTAATGGCGGATAAGATCATTGCTATGGCATTGTTCCTCGCCACCCTTGTGGTGGTCACTATTTTGGTCCCGACAGCAACTGCGTACAACAACGAGATAAATGACATTTGCTCCAAGGTGAGAAGACTTTGTTAAAATCCATAACAGCTAAAGATCAAGACCTGCCAATGTACTGGTACTCCCTCAAGTTTCAAAATACTTGTCATTCGGACTTTTCTACGTACATTCCCTTTATTACGTATGTGGGCATAATATATATCCAAGTATGTAACAAAGGGAGTGTATCTAGAAAAGCCAGAATGACAAGTATTTTAAAACGAATGGAGTACTGGCCAACTTTTATAGATAAACTATATCTGAATTTTAATTTTATATATATGCAGATCCCAGCCACAAAGGTTGGATTATGGGGAGGAAACGAAGGGATTGTAAAGGACATCCCGGACGCACCGAAGCGCCTGGAAAGCATCACCATTATCAGCAATTATTCCATAGACTCAATGGAATTCACTTACATCGATCAGTCTGGGCAGAAACGCGTTGCAGGTCGATGGGGAGGTCCTGGTGGTACTCCTCACAAGGTATATGAGGTTTACAATGGCCTTAATGCCCAAGCGATGTTGTGATCACATCGTGGTTAACAGTGATAACCACTTATACTCTCTTTATGCAGCTTGATCTCGGACCCACTGAAATTGTCAAGGAAGTTTCTGGAACATACGACATGTTCGATGGTGAAACTTGCTTAACCTCATTCAAGCTTGTCACCAACGCCAGGACCTGGGGACCATGGGCAGAGGAGAAGGGAACACGTTTCAGCATCACCGCGCCAATCGGAACCAGCATCGTGGGCTTCTTCGGCCGTGGAGGAATCAAGTACTTGGGTGCCATTGGTGTTTACTTCAACAAACTCTGATGAAGAGCACAGCTGTTTGGCTCATGATCCTATCGTTTTTAGCTACTTTTCTTTGTGTTTGGAAAAAATAAATGAGATGTGTATTCACTCACGAGTTGACAATCACTACTGCTGAAACGATTTGTAAGAGCACCCCGATTTTTTCCAGTAGAGTACAAATTTACTGCCCGATCTAACAAAAAGGCACATAGAAATCATTTTTGGGAGAGGGTGACACCATCACCCGCTTCTGAAAATATTCTCATTTCTAGGAGAAGGTGATGACGTCACACGCACATGAAATGATTTTCATATAACTTGGATGAAGACAAACTTTATATCAAAATTGTATAACTCGGCAAGACCTACAACTTTGTAGTTGATTTTTTTTGTCATTTGAGATTGTTTAGTATTTCAAAATATACATTTAAGTTCTCTAGTTTTAAAATCTATACCTTATCAATTTTCAAATGACTTCGTTTATACACAATTTTAACATTAGACTTGTAGAGCTCAATGAAACGTAACACTTTCAAGTTGTCATGTTTTTTATTTGAGATTGTTTAATACTCCAAAATATTATTATAAGTTTTCTAATTTTTAAATATACATATTTTAAAATTTTCAAAAGATATCGATCATAGAGGAGTCTACTTAAAAGTTGTAATGTTCACCGTGGTCTAAATTTATATAAGTACAGAAAAATAAATATGAATATGAGTGTACATATTAGTAGATGACTATATGAAAATGTATGAGTATATGTGAATGAGCTTAATGAATGTATTTTTTAATACAAACTTTTCATGCCACCACGTGTGAATACAGATTTTATATAAAAATGTAAAGCTTAATGAGAAATGAAACTTCGTAGTTGACAATGTTTATATTTGAGATAATTTAAATGGTAAAAAATACATTTTAAAATAAACAAAAATTAAAAAATATTTGTAAGTGCGGGTGATGGCATCATCCGCACCTAGAAATGCAAGCACCCACACCTAGAAAGGGTTACAAGTAAAAAAAACAATCATAACTTTTCAATAGTATCTTTAATGAAAACAAACATTATATCAAAGTTGTAAAGCTCAAGGAGATCTAAAATTTTGTAGTTAAACAATTTTTTTGATTTGAATTGTTTAAGGACCAAAAATATATTACAAACTTAGTAACAAAACACATATGTCCATGCCATCAATTCACGACTTGCTGCAAATCCAACATTCCTATTGGCTGGCTGGATTCTCTCCCCCCTCCATCCACTCTGAAGAGCGGCGCGCCGGCGCCGTGGCGGTGGGGACATCCTCCACCGGTACACGGTGATGGCAGGGACGTCATCCACCGGCACGCGGTACGGTGGGGACGGCCTCCCCCGGGGTGCGGTGGCAGCGGGGACGACCTCTTGATCTCCTCGTCCCTCGTCCTCCAGCTCGTTGGGGCTCTGGCGATGGCGCAAGTCACAACGACGGCTAGGTCGCGGGCCATGGAGGGGTGTGAACGGTGAGGCGCGGGCCATGATAGTGACGCGAACGGCTGGGTCATGGGCCATAAAGGGTTGTGAACAGCGAGGCACGGGCCACGACGGCGACGCGAACAGTAGGTCGCGGCTCTAGCTCCGGCGGCAGAGCAAACGACATGCAAATGGTGGGGCGTGGCCATGGGGGCGGTTGGGTCGCGACATCCAGCTCGGAGGCAGCCTGCGGTGTGGTCGCGCGGGGAACAACCACTGCCGTGGCGGCGCCCTAACACCTGTAGCGGACTTGGTGGCATGAGTTCCAACAAGGCCCGCTTTTTTAAAAATCTATTTCCCTACGTGAAAAACTGGCTTTGGTAATGGGCCTAGATCGCCTTTGGCAACGGACAATGCGCCCGTTACCGATCAAGTGTTACAAATAAGCCAAAAAAGGTAACGGGCAGATGCCCGCTACTAATAACACATATTCGTAACGGGCATAAAACAACAACTGTTACCACAACTAGCCACCGATCACGTGAAAATGACTGTTTCTCTGGGCCCACAGGGAACTTTGGTAACAAGCACCAAAACAAAGCCCGTTACCATGAAATCAATATCAGAGACACATGTGGTGAACCTGCGTCTCCGATGTCTCAATGAATGGGCCACGTTGTGGGGCCCACCGGTCAGTATTGGTAACGGGCTTTTACGATGCCCGTTACTTTGTTAGCAAGTTTGTAACAGGTGTTCCAATTGAAGCCCGTTACGCAGTTTTCAGTGTTTGTAATGACTTTTAATTAACACCCGTTACAGATACGTAGGCCACCCCTACAGTAACGTGCTGCCTGCTTGCCGGCTGCATCCTGGATCCAGCCAGGATTTGGCAGCCATCAGGTGTTGCATCCTGGAACAATCAGGATATGACTAAATTCACAGAAATTAGATCCAGCATCCAAATTCACCACAATTCACATGCATCATATGACAAAATTGTTGACGGTCGATTTCCGTCAACCAACAACACTTGTTACACTTTAGTTTGAGCTTTGAATTATAACTAACCCGCCACTAGGCATACTAATGATGTAACAAGTTCACACTTGCATTTGGTTTTTGGAGTTTATTGGTTATGTAGGAAATTAACATTAAAGAGAAGACTTTCGGGATAAGTTCATCAAGCACCTTATGAGAAGATCTTGAAGCCCATCACAAGTCAAGACATGAAGTCAACACGACTTCAAATGACCCAAGGACCAAAGCATCAACACGTAAAACTCCGGGGACTAGGAGGTTTACCAACGAGATCAACTCAGCCCGAGAGATATTATCGCAACTCAGAATAGCATGATCTTTCAGTGCAGATTCAGAGACTTAAACGGCCTCTAATGGCAAAAGTTTGAATACCAAAGTTGTGGGCCTTGACGATAGCTTCGATTTGGACATATGGAAGGCCCAATTTGGGTCAAGGAGCTAGGAGATGTGGCCCCCGAAATGATAGCTGCGCAGACAAGTCCGAAATCAGACAGATTATCTTCCGAGGCTGGTTTGGGGTTCTTATCTTCGTTTCCAAGGAAAGCAATGAATACCAAAGTTGAATATGAGCAGGGAATTTGTGATGAGCATGATGGGTGAGTTGCAGTTCTTCCTCGGGCTACAAATCAAGCCATCAAAGGAAGGAACATTTGTGCACCAAGCTAAGTACACCAAGGACATTGTGAGGAAGTTCAAGATGGAGGATTCCAAGGCCATGGCGACGCCTATGAGTACGACTACAGCCCTTGATGTGGATGAGGAAGGTGAACACGTGGACCAGAAGGAGTACCGGAGCTTGATCGGGTCACTCCTCTACTTGACGGCGACGAGGCCAGACATCCAGTTCTCGGTACGTCTGTGCGCTCGTTTTCAAGCGTCTCCAAGGACTTCACATTGGCAAGCGGTCAAGCGTATATTCAGGTACTTGCGTCACACTCCCGACTTTGGCCTTTGGTACTCCGCGTCTTCTTCTTTGGCTCTTCATGGTTTTTCAGACGCGGATTTTGTCGGGTGTCGGTTGGATAGGAAGTCCACCTCTGGGACTTGCCAGTTCTTGGGATCTTCTTTGGTTTCTTGGTCTTCCCGCAAACAGTCGAGTGTTGCTCAATCCACTACCGAGGCAGAGTACGTTGCCGCGGCTAGTTGTTGCTCTCAGCTCCTTTGGATCACATACACCATGAGTGACTTTGGTGAGGAGTATACCCATGTCCCACTCACTACGTGAAAAACTGGCTTTGGTAACGGGTGTAGATCGCCTTTGGTAAGGGGCAATGCGCCCTTTACCGATCAAGTGTTACAAATGAGCCAAGAAAGGTAACGGGCAGATGCCCGTTAGTGATAAGACATATTCGTAATGGGCATTAAACAACGACCGTTATCAAAACTAGTCACCAGTCACGTGAAATGGCTGTTTTTCCAGGCCCACAGGGAATTTCGTAATGGGCACCAAAGCAAAGCCCGTTACAGAAGCTGAATATCAGAGACACCTGATGTGCACCTGCGTCTCCAGTATCTTGACGAAATGAGACGCGTCTATTTCACGCGCGTCTCAGCACAACTAGTATTCGTAACGGGCATCAAACAACCACCGTTACCACAACTAGTCACCGGTCACGTGAAATGGCTGTTTCTCTGGGCCCACATGGAAATTTGGTAACGGGCATGAAACAAAGCCCGTTACTGTTAAATTAACATCAGAGACGCATTCTGTGAACCGACGTCTCTACTGTCTCGACGAAATGAGACACATCTGTTTCTACGCGCGTCTGCTTTCTCTCTATTAAAGGAGACGCTTTCTGTCAACCTGCGTCTCCTATATCTCGACGAACGGCCAGGTCCTGGGGCCCACCGGTCAGGACTGGTAACGGGCTTTTACACTACCCGTTACATTGTGGGCATTTTCGTAACGGGCTTTCTGAATGAAGCCCGTTACTTGCTGATCAGTGTTTGTAACGAGCTTTAATTAACGCCTGTTACAGATACGACGACCACCCCTACAGTAACCTGCTCGGTTGCCAGCGGCATCCTAGAACCAGCCAGGATTTGGCAGCCACCAAGGGCTTCATCCTGGAACCAGCCAGGATATGGCAGCCACCACAACAAGGAGACATCACAAACACATTCTCACATCACAGATATTGGCAAAGCAAGATCACATTTATAGACAAGCTAGCTAGGATCACATCAAGTTTCAAGTTACTCTCATCAGGGCTTGTTTGGATGGAGTCATGAGAAAACGGACCGAATCGAGCGATGTCGACCCCAACCAAGCAAGCCAAGCAGGTTTCTCAGGCAACAACACCTGACTAAAGAAGACTGAATGAGTTTCAAGTTTATGGTCACAATAAACTCACGGTGCACCACTATACAAGTTGCCCTTTCGGTCGATGGCCTCCTTAGGAATATACTCGCACAACATCTCCCGGACGCTTTACATCTTCTATGGAAACATCTACAGGAGGTTTGAAATCCTGCAAAATACAATCATTTATGAGAATACAAGTAGAAATCATTTTCTAAAATCAGATGGATAATATGAGCAGAGACAAGGTTGAGCATTATTATCTACTTACAGCATCGAGTAGTCTTAACATATGGAATGCCACTTGGAATCCACACAAAGAGGACCCCCGTGGCTGCTGAGCACACTGCATCAAGGTACCAAAATGACAAGTTAATGCAGTACCAATTAGGTAAGCAGGGACCATAAAAAAACCTCGATCTTACAGCGAGATTTGTTTTGTGCTTGACTGTGGCTTTTGGCTTTTTTCTTTCCTTTCGTCACTCTGTACTGTGCATCACTAAAGGCCCTGCATGATCAACAATACCAATTAGAAACACTAAGAGATTGATTTTTTGTGAACAAACAATATTGTACCAAAGGCCTTGCATGGTCAGCAATACCAATTAGAAACAGTAAGAGATTGAATTTTTGTGAACAAAACCTACAAGAAACTGATCTGGTCAAAACATTTTGGAGGTCTGGGAACTTTAACGGGGGATGTTGTTTAGCAGAATCTAGATACCAAACCTCTGTGAACTTCATACAGACATACACAGTTCATATTTTACTTAATTAGCATACAGGGATAGGTGCTAACCATTTTGACAGGGACACAACCACATGGAATCCACACAAAGAGGACCCCCGTGGCTGCTGAGCATACTGCATCAAGGTACCAAAATGACAAGTTAATGCAGTACCAAATAGGTAAGAAGGGATCATAAAAAACCTCGGTCTTACAGCGAGATTTGTTTTGTGTTTGAGTGTGACTTTTGACTTTTTTTCTTTCCTTTCGTCACTCTGTACTGTGCATCACCAAAGGCCCTGCATGATCAGCAATACCAATTAGAAACACTAAGAGATTGATTTTTTGTGAACAAAAAATACTGTACCAAAGGCCTTTCATGGTCAGCAATACCAATTAGAAACACTAAGAGATTGAATTTTTGTGAACAAAACCTACAAGAAACTGACCAATTCAAAACATTTTGGAGGTCTGGGAACTTTAGCGGGGGATGTTGTTTAGCAGAATCTAGATACCAAACCTTTGTGAACTTCATACAGACATACATAGTTCATATTTTACTTAATTAGCATACAGGGATAAGTGCTAACCATTTTGACAGGGACACAGCCACATGGAATCCACACAAAGAGGACCCCCGTGGCTGCTGAGCACACTGCATCAAGGTACCAAAACGACAAGTTAATGCAGTACTAAATATGTAAGAAGGGACCATAAAAAACCTCGGTCTTACATCGAGATTTGTTTTGTGCTTGAGTGTGGCTTTTGGTTTTTCATTCCTTTCGTCACTCTATACTGTGCATCACCAAAGGCCCTGCATGATCAGCAGTACCAATTAGAAACACTAAGAGATTGATTTTTGTGAACAAAAAATACCGTACCAAAGGCCTTGCAAGGTCAGCAATACCAATTAGAAACACTAAGAGATTGAATTTTTGTGAAAAAACCTACAAGAAACTGACTAGTTCAAAACATTTTGGAGGTCTGGGAACTTTAGCGGGGGATGTTGTTTAGCAGAATCTAGATACCAAACCTCTGTGAACTTCATATGGACATACACAGTTCATATTTTACTTAATTAGCATACAGGGATAGGTGCTAACCATTTTGACAGGGACACAACAATAAGCTTATATATTAAAGCAGAGAATAAATTCCTTCAACTGGTTCCGTGTCCAACTTGAGCAGCGTTGGATTGTGTGTTCCATATGTACATGCAACACGAGGATAAAGCAATGGTCATGACATTATATATGACAGTAGTGAAACAACACTCACAACACATCATGACACCAACAATAACAATATATATGACAGTAGTGAAACAATTAACACTCACAATAAAGCATAAGATAGTCTAGTTATCACTACATTCAAAGCATAGCAGAATTAAAGTATGCTAACATCCTTTATGCTTTTCATGATTTACAGTGCAAAACTTATAGCATCAGGAACATGAAAATGAATTTCAACATTTCATATAACTTCATCTGTTAGCAATAATTTATTCAAAACATACTTGGAGCAACAGAATCCATCCATCAAATCCACAGTCAATCAATTGAAGATGAACTATTAAGGCATGTCTCCCTAATCCACCTTGACATGAATATATAGCAGATTGGGTGGACTACACTATAAACCACTGCGTTGTAATTCCCAAAATGACATTTTGTGGCCATCAGAATTAAATTATGCTCACAGGTCCAAAGCATAACTGTCGATTTGAGCATAGCAAAATTAAAGTATATGCTAACAGGTCCAAAGCATAACTGTCGATCTGGTACATTCAGAGCATAGCTGAATTAAATTATGCTAACATCCTCGATGCTTTTCATGAATTTACAGTGCAAAAATTGTAGCACCAAGAACATGAAAAATGAATTTCAACAGTTCGTATAACTACATCTTAGCAACAATTTATTCACACAAACTTGGGGCAACAAAATCCATCAATCAAAACCACAGTCAATCAATTAAAGATGAACTCTCTAGGCATGTCTCCATAATTAATCCACATTGATATGAATATATAGTAGATCGCTTTTGGTGGCCAATGAGAGAGAGGGTGTTGGGGGTTCAAGCAGGACTAACCTCTGTCGCGAATGAAGTAGTTGTTCTCGTGATGGTCGGAGGGGCCCGATCCACGGCGGCTCGTGGCCTGAGGCAGCCGGCCGACTCGTCGTCGTGGCCGGGGACGACGTCGACGGATCTGTGTCAACCGTCTTTAGGTTGGCCGGATGTACGTCCGCACGCCAGTAACCGCGTCCTCCTCACACAGGGAGCGGTGGGGCTGGAGAAGAGTAGGGCTGCGGCGGGGAGAGAGCGGCGAAGGCGAGCGGGGCGACTGGCGGCGGCGGTGGGGAGAATGTGGGCATTGTGGATCTGTCTAGCGAGGAGCCGAATATGAACGGCGCGCGTAACTATGTTTAATGAAACTTACTGGTGTGCCCTTGACAGCTCTGTGCAGCAATTGGAATTTCATGGGCACTATAGTAAATATAAGTGAGAAATTTTGAGCAGCCCGTGCACGGTTCGCCTGCTAATGCTGACGAATGGGCCAGTGTCATGGGCGACGATGGTTAGTGAACCCGGATCGCCTTTGTTGGGAGTTGGGTCAGTGGTTATCTTTTTTATATTAGCTGCTGACGCTGACGCGTGGGCCTGTCACAGTTTTTTTTGGAATGAAACTTGCTTCCCTGATTTATTAGAGCCCATAAAACAACAGCTAAAAAATCATAAAAATAGGAACAATTCGTATTTGGACATTTAGTATTGGAATAAAATATCAGCAGTCACACTTGTGTGCCCAAGATTCTTAGAATCCGTTTTTACATCCGATGTTAATGATGTAATAATTCTACTAACATCTAGTGTGCTCTAAAAAATCTACAAATTGACATGCCAACATAATTTGGGTACCTAGACTTGTTTTCAACATATCAAATGGTTTAGATGAAGGAATTATATACTTGTGTACAAATGTCTACATCTCTCACATAGTTTTCTAGAATGTTTGCTTGAACATTGAAGTTTTCCACACTTTGCAACATGTTCGAACTCATATGCATTTGAAAACGTAACAAAACCTTGTGTTCACCTTAAGCTTACGAAATCTAAAGTTCTATCACTAATGGTTGTGTAAAACAAATATTATTTGTATGTTGTACTTACAAAGAACAAAATAAGGCATATAAACATCACTCAACAAACGAAATGTACACTAAACAATGAAATTAATGAATAGATGATGATTTTAGAAAATTTTAGAAAAAAAGTATCAAATTTGGACTAAAAATGACAAAGAAATACTTGTTACAACATTTGATTGCAGATTAAAAGGAGAAATGAGAATTGTTCTTCATTTGAATAGAACTGGCCCCCACAATCATTTGAATAGAATAAAGGAGGAAGTTAAGGGCACCGCCGACATCCCGACATCCCGATAAAATCAAATCCGCGTTTAGTAATATCGAATAATTTACATTCAAGATAGATAATGTTCATATTGATGCTTGCGCCTACATCCCGATGTTCATCCTGCTGACGGCGTACTCCACAGCGGGGCAGAATTTACGCGTCCAGAGGTCGAACTCATGACGGATGCAACACTTGGCGCTGCAGTAGTGGATGATCTCTTTGGTATCCAACCCGTAGTGCCTACATCCCGCTTCCCAAATGCAGATGTGGGGATTCTGGACAGGCAGCAACGGAATGTCATCGTCGTCGTCGCCGTCATCAAGCCAGTACAACCACGCAATGTTGTCGAGATCTTGCTTGACGAGGTAGTGCAGCCGCCGCAGGTTGTGGCTCTTCCACCGGCCGTCAGGGGGCGACGGGCCGCCGCTGATTTCCTGGAGTAGTGCCATGGCTTCGTGGTCCGCTGGGTTGCAACGGTACTTCGGCATCGCTAAAAAGTACTTGACACCAAAGTCTTCAGAAGCGGTGGCATCTCTGATGAGCTTCAGACCCTTATCGGGTTTCCGCCGCCTCATCAACCTCACCATCCCCTCGAAGCACAATGCCTCCGAATGATTGGCCTCACGGAAGCACCGCTCAAAGCATGACCTGACGTAGCGATTCTTGCACGCCGAACGAAGATCACGCAGCGACACGTGCAGTAGTACCTCATCAGAGTTGCAGATGCACCGGAAGGTACCGCAGAATTTCTTGCGAAGGTTTAGAAAATGGAAAACGGCCACATCCTTTATGGAGTGGATGATGATCTTGGTGAGAAGTTCATCTGGCAGCAGCAGCATCAAGCACACCGTGGAGGCCATCAAGGAGAATGGAGGAAATAGCACAGCGACGAGGTTTGGAATTTGAATGGCGACGAGGGTTGAAGTTGGCGGCGACGAGGGCTGAAGTTGGCAAGGAGGATTGAAGTTGAAGAGGGATGAAGTTGGCGACTAGGATTGAAGTTGAAGGAGCCAACGAGCTCGAGGGTTGAAGGTTGAAGATGGCGCCTCGGCCATGTCGTAATAAAACAATAAATGGAAATTGAAAAGGCGCCGCAGTTTGGCTGCTGCCGTTGGCAAGTGGGCTCGACATCATTGCCCCGCCCCTTCTCCTTCCCGCCTAAGTGAAAGGCGACGCGTGGCTTCGCGCCCGAGACGGATCCTGATGTGCAATCGAGTGGCACGTACTGGCAGTAATGGAGTAGTGGGTGGGGGCAGAGGCGCCTGACGGTTCTGCGTCTTGTCAATATAACTCCCTCGCCCAGTCGCCTTCCCCTGCTTTCTCCCCTGCTTGTTCCATAAGCTTATCATCTTTTTCTTCATTTCTTCTTCCTCCTCGCGATTCACCACTACAAATCTACGGTCATAGAGAGAAGGAGGAGATGGCGTCGAGGAGCCCACCGCCGTCGAAGCGGGGACGAAGGGAGGACGACGACTACGAAAGCCGCCGTCAGAAGAAGTTGGAGAAGGGGATGGAGCCGGCGGCCATGGACACCGATGAGGAACCGCTCTTCGACGACAATAAGTTCGCCGCCGAGCTGCTCAGGAGCGCCTTCAGAAAGCTTCAAGGTGTTGGCGAGGCCTTCGACATCAAGGCACATCATGATGTGTACAAGGACCAGACCTTGAAGGGTCTCGCCTTCAGGATCCATGGTTTGGCTGAGAAGCTCGAGAACCTCCCCGTGGTCAAGCGGGCTGCCCACCACCACTTCTTCTTCGACGACGGTGGCTCCGACGGCGACGACGGCAGCCACAGCAACGGCGGTGGCGACGACGGCAGTCACGACGGCGACGACGGGATTCCAACTAATTGATAGACTCCTCTACTAATTAGTAACAATAATGTCTGTGTGCTTTTGTGTCTTCATCTGGTTCTTGGACATGAACTGCTTAGTTAATTAGCTTGGTTGTTGTCGGTGTTTTAGACCGGAAACCTACCAAGGGGACTACCTGAGGTAGATGAATGTGGCCTCGCCGAGATCAGTAACTCGAAGGAAGAGACACGTGGCACACAGTTTAGAAAGGTTCGGGCCGCGAGGTGCATAATACCCTACGTCCTGTATGCTGCGGGGCTCTGGATTGATTGGATGTGATTACAAGATGATGCGTGATCAGAAAGAAGGGTCCCTGCCTCGCCTTATATAGTCCGGGAAGCAGGGTTACAGGTCGGTTTAGGGAGAGAGTACTTGTCGCGTACGTCTAGGAGTCCTCTACACAGTCCAAGGTATGTATAGCTTCCTATCCGAGTATGTCTCCACCGTAGCCTTGCGCCTCACGCCATCAGGTGCCGTGTGGCACAAGCCGAGTAGTCCGAGGAGCCCACCGAGTAGTCGGTCCTGGTACCCACAGAGGTAGTGAGCCCAGGGAGGTCCATACGACAAGCCCCCGAGTACTTGGTAGTCGAGCAGGATAGCTTCGAGTAGTCTTGACGGCCTCGACGAGTAGTCTTCAAGCGTCCCCGAGTTCTACAAGTCGAAAGTCCTCAAGAATATTTGAAGCATCCCGAGGCTGGAAGGTACTCTAGCTGATCCTTGAGTAATCCTGAAGCCTTCTCTAGTAGTCCCCAAGCGTCCTCGAGTTCTGCCCTTGAAGGTCTTCAACAATACTCGTGTTGTTTTGAAGCCGAAGTTTATATGGAAGTGCGATTGCAAAATCGCACTCCGTATGGAGTAGCCCCCGAGCCTTAGGTTGAGTCATAGACTCTGGCTGAGGGTTAATCTGAAGTTCTGGCAAGATTATCCCGCAAAATACGGAGAAAAAACCGAAGGACACGTGGCATGGAGCCCCTGAGCCTTGAGTCGAGTACTTCATCTCGAATTGAAGGGTCATCTTGTATGTAGAATGTGTTCTGAGTTGCTCTTTAATCTTGTCGCTACCTAGGGAATTGATTAGATGTAGCCGAGCCCCCGGGATAAGGTGCATCGACTACTGGAAGTTGAAAGGTCAGGCGCTGCCGCTGAGTCAGCTGTCTTGAAACATATCCATACGGCCGTTGCGGAGCCGCCTGTTGACTTATAAATAGGAGACAAAACCCTTAGGGGTTTTCACCCCACACACTTGCAGCCATTCGTAGCAGATCTCGCTAAGAATCCGCCGCCAGTGCACACTACCACCTCAGTGGAAATCGTAGATCCAAACGTGCTGCCGCCAATAGCCACCGCCACAGCCCCCGCGCGAATGCGAGTGAAAACCCACTGTACTTGGAGAATGAAGCCCTCACCATCCAAGAGCATGAAGACCGCCAGCGGGAAGAAGAGATCCCGGGAGGAGGCAGCTGGATCTGTCGGAGGGTCAAAACCGCCAGTGTCTCCCCCGCGTCCGAATCCCAACAAGGAGTGGAAGAAATTGAAGGCGAAGACTGAGGACCTGTTGGCGCTGCTGAATAGCGGATTTCTCTGGGAGAAGGAGGTCGACATGTGGCGCGCCGCCACAGGAGATCCATACCCGATGGAGAAGAATCCCGATGAGATCCCAATGTTCACGCGATTCGTGGAGCGCGGGTTGGCCCTCCCAGCAAGCAACTTCTTCAAGGGGCTTCTTGAGTATTACGGTATCGAGTACCTCAATCTCAACCCCAATGGCATCTTCCACACTTCTGTCTTTGTCCATTTTTGCGAAGCATTCTTGGGGATCAAGCCCCACTGGGTACTGTTCCGGAAGTTCATCCGCGTGAAGCCCCAGACGAGCGCCAACGACCCGCGAGTAGTCGGAGGGGCTGACATCCAGATGCGTGAGGACGCCGCCGAGCAGTACTTGGCGTACAAGTTGATCGACTCCAACCAGGACGGGAAGTCGAAGTGGTTCTACATCACCAACCACCACCCAGAGCTGCCAAAGCCTAGCGGGAAGCAGCCGAAGCACCGGCCCTGGTGGAATACAGAGCCGACGATGCAAGAGGGTATCCAGCTACCCGAACTGCTGGTGAAGATCAAGGCTTTGAGGGAAGTCGGGCTGAGGGCCGAACATGTGGCCTTCAGCTTTATGAAGAGGAGGGTACAGCCGCTCATGGCTCGCGACACCCTCGGCTACCAGTACATCGGCGAGGGCGACTTGTCGCGAATGCCCGGTGGTGAGATTGATGATGACGACATCATTGATAGGCTGGGCCAGATCTTCAAGGACATGCCGGCGTACACACCCTGTCCGGTCCCCGAGTACTCCGCCGCTCATCTACCGAACGAGGTCAGTAGCCGCACTCAGTGTCGAGTACTGATTTTGTAGTAGTAGTCGTGCTCACCCAATGTGCTTGTTGCAGGATGACATAGTAAAGTTTGTCTCTGAGCCGGCTTGGCCTCCCCGACTTGTGGAAATCCCAGAGGAGGGGAAGGGCAAGGCTAAGGAGCGCCGCGAAGTCTGCGAAGGTGACGACACCGTCATCGTTGAAGACACATCAGATGAAGAGGACGAGGAGACGCTTCTAGAGTGCTTCCAGCTGCGGTCGAGGTTCAGCCGCCCTGGACTGCCCAATGTTCCTCTCATCCAAGATCCTCTGACTAGTTTGGAGGCTAGTTTGCCTGCGCCACCGAGGAGGCCGCGCAACGTGGCACGCAAGTGCGTCGCCAAGAAGCTGAAAGTCACTGAGACTACATCTCAAGAGGTAAATTCTTCGAGTAGGGTAGTCGAGTTCTTGACTTGCAATTGTATGTATGCTGACGACAAAATTCCGAGTGCTCACAGGAGATTCTGCCTTCTGACCCCGTAGAACAAGGGGACGAAGGCGACTGGGAAACGTGGGGGAGCAGACTGAAAGAAGCCGTAGTCCAGCCCCCACCATGACAGAAGTCGAGCCGTAGGCGCCAGTTGCTGAGGGTAGGACTGAGCCAGCCGCAACTCCTACTGCTGAAGAGCCAGTGGCTATTGAAGCCAAAGAAGAGGCGCCTGCTGAAGCTGGACTTGTCGACATCGCCAGCATACTTGGCGCCCCGACCATGACTGTCGTCCAGTCGAGCTTGTAAGTGAAGATCTTCCCCGAGTAGTACATGTAGATTGGTAGTCGTACTTGGTTGACAACCGATTGTGTATTGACTTGTCCTGGGAGGAGGATGAATCCAGCACGGTAGTGGCTGAAGAAGGTTCCATGCCAGCCACCGAGGAGTCCGCTCCCGTCCCCCAAGCGGAGACCGTGGCGCCGGCCGTTGAGGCTTCATTGCCTGAAGCCAGCATGGTAGAAGGTGAGTACACTGCGCAGACGCAGTCTTCCTCGAAGATTAGTCGTAGCCCCCGGGAAACTAATCCCATGTGTCTTCTGTTGACAGGGGCCGAAGCCGAGGGAAACACCATCCCCGAGGCTGTGCCAGTTGAACGCTTGGTGTCGGAGACCCGAAGGCTGCCGGAGTAGCGACCGAGCCGGCGGAGGTAGCCAGCGGAGGAGCCCCCGCGATGGCTGAAGAGAAGCACGACGAAGTACTGCCAGATTCAAGCCTGGAAGTAGTCGTCCGTTCACTGGAGATTCAGGACGCGGAGCCGATCCGTTCGGCGCCGATGTCCGGGGCCGCCACGACTAGTCGTGGTGGGATCGAACTTCTGGCGGACGATCTCGTCGACCCGGCGGCAGTAGCGCGCAACTTAGAGGCGATGCATCGGGCCGAGCAGTGGATGAAGGTATGTTATCAATACCCTTGAGTAGTCAATCTACCATAAGTGTTGAGTACCCAGTAACAGTAGTTGTCTACTGCAGGATGTCGTGGAGAGATCCCAACAAAAATCTGAAATGCTCCAAGGATACGGCGATACAGTACTCGGGGCGGAAGCATTGGAGGAAGAACTCGCGAAGGCCAGGAAACACTCCGCCATGCTCCGGTCGAAGCTTGACGGTGCCTTCGTCCAGTACCATAATGAAGTCCAGGACATGCAGGCGAAGAGTGACGAACTGGTGCACAAGAACAAGTCGCTCCTCAACAAGAACAAAGGTACGCTGCTGTCTTGTGGAGTACCCATTAGAAGTACCTCGCAGTAGTCTAACCCCGTCTTGTTTGTTGATTGCAGAGCTTGAGACCCGGGTCGAACAACTGAAGGCCTCAGAAGTCGACATGAAGAACCTCTTCTACCGGGAGAAGGAGGCCCGCGAGGTACTTGAATATGATTATAAGCAGTTGGCTTACGAGTGCGATAAGCACATGGAGCTCCGAATTGCCTCGGACCATGATCTCGTCAACTGCTACAAATCCCTCCAGAAGTTGAACGAAGACCACGAGAAGTTGCAGGAACAGCTCAAGGAACTTGAAGAAGCCGCACTTCCCATTGCAAGGCTATTGGTGCCTCATCCGGGCGGGCCGAAGATAGCTCCATTGGTTGACCGACTGAGAGAAGCTCCTGGTAGTCTGGCGACGTACGTTAAGCATCTGGCGAAGTCCATCCCCAATCAGATCTTGGCGTACATGAAGTCGTACTTCCCTAAGGCTCCGGTGGACGTAGTCGTGGGTGGACTAGCCGCCAACTGTACTGATGACCAGTACGCGGAGCTCCTGGAGCAGATGGCGCCAATAGCTGAACAAGTCGCCGGAAAGCTGAACCTCCAGTAGTCCTATAGGGTTAGCTTGTAGCAATAGTTGTGTATAAACAAAGTTGTACTAAACTTGTTTAAGTATGAATGAGAAAACTTCAATAAATGAGTACACGTTGTCGCGAGATATGTATGCGGAGTGCTCATCGTGGAGTTGTGATGAGTAGTGGTACTCGGTAGTAGGCCCGTTGAGGGAGACACAATAAGTTAGTTGATAAATAATCAAACTTTATTACTGAAAGAAGTACACCTGGATGGCCAGGGCCGTTTTACAAGACTAGTCGCTAGGACCCAGAGGCCGCCTACGGCTAAGTGGTGCTAGGGCGCATGGCTGCTTACAGCAGTAGATCCGTTAGTAGCCGTATAGGCTGGATCTAGAAGTACATGGTCTCTTAATAGACCGCTGCTGGAGTCCTTTGTCACTCTGAGCAGCCCGAGATCTGCTAGTAGCTGTGAACGCTGGATCTTGGAGTAGAGTAGTCCGGAGACTGGTGCTTGGAACCGGGGGACGCTTACAGCGAAGGGGTCTTGGAGTAGTCGTGGAGACTTGAGCCCCCAGGGTAGTCGAGAGACTAGGCGTAGAATTGACAGAGTTGGTCGATATTCCACGAATTGCTGACGTCTTCGCCTTCAAGGGTCTGGAGGTGGTAGGAGCCTGGTCCGGTCACCTTGGCAACTGTGAAGGGACCTTCCCATGGCGAGCTGAGCTTGTGTCATCCTTCCGTGTTCTGGATGCGGCGAAGGACGAGATCCCCAACGTTGAAGGAGCATTCCTTGACGTTGCGGTCATGGTAGCGTCGGATACCCTCAAGGTACCTTGCTGATTGGACGAGGGCGGCACAACGAGGTTTTTCGAGTCCATCGATGTCGACTCGCCTGCTATCTTCAGATATGCCTTCGTCGTATTGCTCTACTGCCGTTGAATCCCACATAACGTCGGCAGGGAGAATTGCTTCGGAGCCGTAGACCAGGAAGTAAGGCGATTGTCCCGTTGGCTTGGAGGGTTGAGTACGCAGCCCCTAGAGTGCATTGGGTAGTTCCTTGATCCACTTGCCTCCTTTTGAGTTAGCAGCATCGTGCAATCACTTCTTGAGAGCGTCGAGTACCATCCCGTTAGCTCGCTCGACTTGTCCATTGGCCCGAGGATGGGCGACTGGGACATATCGGACGTCGATCCCGCTGTTCTCGCAGTACTCCTAGAACTGGTGATTGTTGAAGTTGGAGCCCAGGTCTGTGATGATGCGGTGGGGTAGTCCGTAGCGATGCACGAGTTCATCCAAGAAGTCGAGTACTCTGTCGGCCTTGGGGCATGTGACCGGCTTGACTTCGATCCACTTGGTGAACTTGTCGATGGCCACCAAGACTCTATTGAATCCACCTAGCGCAGTCGGGAGAGGCCCAATCATGTCGAGCCTCTAGCAGGCGAAAGGC
This sequence comes from Cenchrus americanus, assembly GCA_947561735.1. NCBI lineage: Eukaryota > Viridiplantae > Streptophyta > Magnoliopsida > Poales > Poaceae > Cenchrus > Cenchrus americanus. The sequence continues at coordinate 179,715,100 of OX387242.1, forward strand.
CATGTTGGCGGTATGGTGACTAGCTTGTAGGCCGGTACGTGTTGTTGCTTGGCAAAGTATTGACACCCTTGGCACCTTCTGACAAGTTTCGGCATCGCCCAGAGCTGTGGGCCAGTAGAAGGCTCGTCGAAAAGCCTTGCTGACCAGCGTGCATGAGGACGCGTGGTTGCCGCAGACACCTTTGTGGATCTCCTCCAAGATGCCCTTGCCTTCTTCGCGGGGGACGCACTTCATGAGTACTCCGGAAGATGTGCCCCGCCTGTAGAGCTTGTCTCCGACTAGGACGTAGGACTTGGCGCGGTGGATGAGTTGCTCGGCCAAGTTCTTATCCGAGGGAACCTTCTGCTCGTGGATGTAGTCGATGAAGGGTTGCCTCAAGTCCACGTCTATCATCATGAACTCCTGGCCAGCTGGTGGATGTACTGGATCAGTGGTCGATGGCACCGGCTCCGGGATGGATGGCGCGTGAAGCTCATGTATGAAGACACCCGCTGGTACTTGAGCGCGAGTAGATCCAAGCTTTGACAGGACGTCCGCTGCAACATTGTTGTCGCGGACGACGTGATGGAACTCGAGACCATAGAACTTATTCTCGAGCTTGCAGACTTCTAGGCAGTAGGCGTCCATGTTCTCCTTGTTGCGGTCCCAGGACTTGTTGACTTGGTTGATGACCACTGCGGAGTCGCCGTAGACTAGTAGCCGCTTGATGCCCAGTGAAGCCGCGAGGTGGAGCCCGTGTAGTAGAGCTTCATACTCGGCTTCGTTTTTTGAGACCTTCCAAAAGATCTATAGGACGTACTTGAGTTGTTCGCCCGTTGGGGGAAATTAGAAGTACCCCTGCACTTGCGCCTTCAAGCTTGAGCGAGGCGTCGAAGTACATCACCCAGTGTTCTGGGCGCTTAGTTGGAGTAGGTAGCTGATTTTCCCGCCACTCTGCTATGAAGTCGACTAGTGCCTGTGACTTGATGGCTATTCGTGGCTTGAAGTCAATGTTGAGGGCGCCGAGTTCGACTGCCCACTTCAAGATTCTTCCAGTAGCATCTTGGTTCCGCAAGATGTCGCCGAGCGGGTAGTCGGTGACGACGGAGATCGAGTACTCCTGGAAGTAGTGTCGTAGCTTCCGCGAGGTGATGAGCACTGTGTACAGTAGCTTTTGTACTGGTTGATAGCGTGCCTTAGATTCTGACAAGACCTCGCTGACGAAGTAGACTGGTCGCTGGACTGGGTAGGCGTGGCCGTCTTCCTGCCGCTCGACGACGATGGCAGTACTAACCACGTGAGTAGTCACAGCGAGGTAGAGCAGTAGTTGCTCCTTTTTGCGAGGAGCTGTGAGGACTGGTGGCTTGGATAAGAAGTCCTTGAGCTGAGCAAGGGCTTGGTCTGCCTCTGGAGTCCACGCGAACTTCTCTTGATGCTTGAGTAGTTTGAAGAAGGGGAGCCCCCATTCTCCAAGCTTCGAGATGAATCTGTTCAGGGCCGCCATGCACCCGGTTAGCTTCTGCACATCTTTGATGCACGTGGGAGCTTTCATGCTGGTGATGGCGGAGATCTTCTCGGGATTTGCTTCGATGCCGCGATGGCTGATGATGAAGCCGAGTAGTTTTCCCGACGGTACACCGAAGACGCACTTGTTCGGGTTGAGCTTCCAGCGGTACTCTCGCAAGGATGTGAAAGTCTCCTCAAGATCGGTGATGAGCATGTCGGAGTTTCTGGTCTTGACGACCACTTCATCCACATAGGCTTCGACGTTCTTGTTGAGCTGCCTCTTGAAACAGGCCTGGATAGCTTGCTGGTAGGTAGCGCCGGCGTTCTTCAACCCAAAGGACATGGTCGTGTAGCAGTATGCACCAAACGGGGTGATGAACGCGGTCTTCTCCTGGTCTTCTTCCTTGATTGCGATCTGGTGGTACTCGGAGTGGCAGTCGAGGAAGCAGAGCAGGTCGCAGCCCGCTGTGGAGTCAATGACTTGGTCTATCTGCGGCAACCCGAAGGGGTCCTTGGGGCAGTGCTTGTTGAGGTTGGTGTAGTCGACGCACATCCTCCACTCGTTCGAGTTCTTCTTGCGGACGAGAACAGGGTTGGCGAGCCACTCAGGATGGAAGACTTCTCTGATGAAGCCAGCCGCAAGTAGTTTGGCGAGTTCCTTCTTGATGGCATCCCGTCTGTCGTCGGCGAAGCGGCGGAGGTGTTGTCGCTTCAGGGTAGCTTTATGGTCGACATTGAGTGAATGCTCGATCAGATTCCTGGGCACCCCTGGCATGTACGCTGGTTTCCACGTGAAGATGTCTTGGTTAGCCCGAAGGAAGCTGACGAGTGCGTCTTCCTATTTCGGGTCGATGCCCGCCCCGATGGTGGTGGTCTTGCTGCTGTCGCCTGTCCCGAGGTCAATCGTCTTAACTTGAGCCGGTCAATCGTCTTGACTTGAGCCTCCTCAGTTGGCTGAGGCTTGTTGGCGTTGTCTGAATTTTTTGGAATGTCGAGTTCACTTGGGGAAAGCTTCTTGGATGCAGCGTAGATCTCCATCATTGCGTTGGGTACTTGATTCGTGGCTGTGAGTTCCACAACTTTTGTGTCACAGTCGAAGGATATCTTCAAGTCCCCTTGCAGCGAGAATACACCGGCCGGACATGGCATCTTGAGTACCAAGTACGTGTAGTGAGGTACCGCCATGAACTTGGCGATAGCTGGTCTGCCGAGGATGGCATGGTAGGAAGTCTCGAAGTCCGCGACTTCGAACTTGATGTACTCGGTGCGGTAGTTTTCCCTTGTTTCCCCAAAGGTAACTGGCAGGACCACTGAGCCTAGTGGGATAGCCGCGTTCCCGGGGACGATGCCATAGAAAGGCGAAGTGCTCTTGGTGAGCATGTGGGTGATGTCGAGCTTCATCTTCTTCAAGGTCTTGTTCAAAAGGACATTGAGCCCGCTTCAACCGTCGATACGGACCTTGTTGAGTCTGGAGCCCGCGACTACCGGCTTCAGGACGAGTGGAAACCGTCCTGGTTCAGAGAAGCTTGTCCACTGATCCGCGCGGGAGAAGGTAATGGGTATTTCCGACCACCGGAGAGGGGTCGGGACCGCTGGTTCAATGCTTAAGACTTCTCGTCGGGTGGCCTTCTGAGCCCGTCGGTTGCGTAGTCCGCCGAAGAGGACGTTCACCGTCATGTCGGGTTCCTGGAAGTCGTCGTTGCCCTCGTCGGCCATTTTCTTGCCTTTCTTGTCGTGAGGGTGCCGTGGTTCTAGAGTATCCTTGAGTGCTCGCCGGAGTTGGTAGCACTGCTCGGTGGTGTGGTTGCCATCCAGATGCCACGGGCACTTCTCTTTCAGCAAGTTCTTGAAGCTGCCGGAGGTCTTCTTCGAGTTGTCTTTTGCAGGGCGCTGGATAGCTGTGACAGTGTTGTCTGGCTTGCGCTTGCGATTAGGACCCGAGTAGTTGTTGCTGCGACCGTCTTGGTTCCTGTTGTTGTTGCTGTTGCCGCCCGTGTTCTGCTTGCTCTTGCCACGGATGGCGTCGCACTTGGCGTTAGCCTTGTCTTCTTCATCAGCCCAAGAGGTGATCCTGTCCTTGAGGTGGGTGATGGAGCTCGGGCGGCGATGACCAAAGTCTTCAAATGTGCGACAGTGGTACAGACCGTCTTGGAAGAGGTCGATGACCTCCTTGTCGGTGACGTCGACTACGGTGGCGCGCTTGTCGAAGAAGCGTCGCATGTATTTGCGAAGGGTCTCGCCCTGTTCCTGCTTCACCATTGCCAGGTCCATGCGAGTACCGAGCGACCCATAGCGCCCGCGAAGTTGCTGGTGAACTGTTCCTTGAGCTGGTCCCACTTGTCGATCGAGTACTTCTCGAGTGACTCGAGCCATGTAAGCAGGGCTTGATCCAGGCAGAAAGGAAAGTAGAGGCACTTCGTGTCATTATGGCCACCGACGTTTTCGATGGAGAGGGCGTAGCATCTGAGCCACTGTACTGGATCTTGCTTCACGTCGTACTTGGTGATCCCCAGAGGTTTGAATTTCTCCGGGAGGAGTAGATTGCGAAGCCGTGCAGAGAAGGCGGGGAAGCCGTCGTTGTCGCCTGCCTTGGAGGACTTTTTTGCGTCGTAGTTCTTAAATTTTTTGGCGGGCGTCGAAGCCTCCACATGAAGCGCCGGAGGTGTGGCTATTCGCGTGGCCTCGGCGGCCGTGGTTGCCTCCACCCCCGGCTCTCCTGCCAGCTCCATGGTTGGAGCTCCCGCCGTCACTGCCTCCGCCACCAGGATCGCAATGAGGGATAATCTCATGGTTGCCGCTGGCACCGCTGGCGCTGTTGCCACCATGAGAAGGTCCACCGGCCGATGCCCGGGTACGGTTGGGGTTAGCCAGTAGGTCCCCTCGGGTACGGTTGCGACCGTTGTCAGCTCCACTGCGGCTTGTGGCTTCATTGTCTTGCTGGCGATTCCTGACGGGGGGCACTTGAGTGACTCTGTTGTCAACTCGCATGAAGTAGGCGTCCTCCGCGATCTTGGCGAGGACTTCTCCCACGCGCATCCCCTGAGCCTGACGTGCTATCGTAGTGATAGACATGAGGCATTGCTCTGGGGTAGTGTGCACCCGGTTTTTGACTTGGTCAAGGGCCTCAGCGAGGTTTCGGATGGGTAGGGACTCGCGGAGACGTCAGCGCCGTTCGTTCCGCTTTCTGTTGCGTCCACGTCGGGCGTCCCTGTTGGCGTCGGTCTCATCTGCGGTTGCATTGGCGGACAACTCGTCTGCTGAGATATCCTCGAGATATCAGTCAGGGAGTGTCCCTGAGGGTCCCGGCGTATCGTTGGTAGTCATGAAGACTTGACGATCAAGAGAGCCGAGGCTGGAGTCGCTAGTCGCCACCTTTGTTGGAGTGTGCTTCTCAGCTGGAGCTAGCGGAGTTCCCTCCTGGAACGGAAGTGAGTTGAGGTAGACGATGCAGCGTGAGTTCTCGTCTATCAGGTATGCGGGCTTGCGGTTTGGCCAGTAGACGAATCTGCCGACGGGTGTAGATGTTATAACCAGGCCAGAGGCAGGTCCTGACAGCGGTTGCTCCGTCGTGTAGTTCTCGGACTCGGGCTCGTCAGGGTCCGCCCCGAAGTCGAATTTGTAGGAGGAGTCCGAGTAGTAGCCGGAGATGGGGTTGGAGTCCGAGTTGTACTCGGAGACGATCACCTTCCCAGCCCGGCGTGCGGAGAGAGCTTTCGCATGGGCCCTGCTAGCGATGAAGAGGCCGTATGGGAAGTGCTCATGGAGTGGGGAGTCCGCACACGATGGCTCGATAAACTGGCTCGCATGCGATGGCCCACGGTGAAGTCGAGTTCGAGTTGGAGTCGGATCCAAGTTCGAAGTCCGCGTGCTGGTTGTAGAGCAAAATTTCGCCGAATTTCCCGGTGAGGTCGCCCGTGACTACTTTGGGAAGCGTCACGAGCCCAGTCTTCGGGTTGGGCGGCTGGTGAGGCGGCGCTGGAAGGATCCGGCGCCGTCAGCAGTGCAGACCCAGGAGCCGAAGACGAAGGTGTCGCCGCGGTTGAAGGCGACAGTTGGCTTGATGAAGATTGAAGCCGTCGAGTTCGCCATGTGATCTTCGGCGAGATCCCCTACCTGGCGCGCCAGCTGTCGGTGTTTTAGACCGGCAACCTACCAAGGGGAGTACCCGAGGTAGATGAATGTGGCCTTGCCGAGATCGGTAACTCAAAGGAAGAGACACGTGGCACACAGTTTAGATAGGTTCGGGCCGCGAGGTGTGTAATACCCTACGTCCTGTATGCTGCGTGGCTCTGGATTGATTGGATGTGATTACAAGATGATGTGTGATCAGAGAGAAGGGTCCCTGCCTCGCCTTATATAGTCCGGGAAGCAGGGTTACAGGTCGGTTTAGGGAGAGAGTACTTGTCGCGTACGTCTAGGAGTCCTCTACACAGTACAAGGTATGTATAGCTTCCTATCCGAGTACGTCTCCACTGTAGCCCTTGCGCCTCACGCCATCAGGTTCCGTGTGGCACAAGCTGAGTAGTCCCAGGGGCCCACCGAGTAGTCGGTCCTAGTACCCACCGAGGTAGTGAGCCCAGGGAGGTCCATACGACAGTTGTTAGATTTTGTATGTCATGAACTCGATCTCATATACACGAGTAGAGATCCAACCGCGTTGTGATGAACTGTGTTTTGTTGTGATTAACTGGAGATCTGTTGTGATGAATTAGATCTTATTAGAGTAGTCATTGCCAACGCAGGTTAGCCTGCTGACGCTGACGCTGACGCGTGGGCCAGTGTCATTGGCGACGATGGTTAGTGAACCCGGATCGCATTTGTTGGCAGTTGGGTCCGGGCGGGCAGGCAACAGTTATCTTTTTTATTGTGGTTGCTGATGCTGACGTGTGAGCCTGTCACAATTTTTTTGGAATGAAACTTGCTTCCCTGAATTATTAGAGCCCATAAAACAACACCTAAAAAAAATAAAAATACGAACAATTCTTATTTGGACATTCAGTATTTGAATAATATATCAACAGTCAAACTTGTGTGCCCAAAATTCATATATTTCGTTTTTACACCCCATGGTAATTATATAATAATTCTAATAACATCAAATTTGCTCTAAAAAATCTACAAATTGACTTGGCAACATAATTTGGGTACCTAAACTTGTCTTCGAAATTTCAAGTGGTTTAGATGAAGGAATAATATACTCGTGTACAAATGTCTTCATCTCTCACATAGTTTCCTAGAATGTTTGCTTGAACATTGAAGTTTTCCACACTTTGCAACATGTTCGAACTCATAGGCATTTGAAAACTTAACAAAACCTTGTGTTCACCTTAAGCTTACGAAATGTAAAGTTCCATCACTAGTGGTTGTGTAAAACAAATATTATTTGTATGTTGTACTTACAAAGAACAAAATAAGGCATATAAATATCACTCAACAAACGGAATTTACACTAAACTATGAAATTAATGAATAGATGGTGATTTTAGAAAAAAATAGAAAAAAATATCAAATTTGGACTAATAACGATGAAGAAATACTTGTTACAACACTTGATTGTAGATTAAAAGGAGAAATGGGAACTGTTCTTCATTTGAATAGAACCGGGCCCCACAGTCATTAGCGACGCGGGGCTGATAACCCACGTCGGATTTGCTGGTCTCCCAAAATTTTACACAGATAATTCGAGTATCATACAAAAGCTAATCTACTACTACTGATTTCCTATTCTCTATGAGAACTTCACCATTTCGCAGTGCAGCCTACAGTCTTCACTGCAAAACAGAGAAATTCGAAGCCATCCTTTTTCCACGCCGCAGTCGCAGCCGGTGCCTGCGCACGGCTGATCGCCGCGCACCTATGCCGGAGGCAGCAGCGGTTCACCCCAAATGCGCCAAGTCGAGTAGTGGAGCGCACGCGTGGCCTTCTTATGGAAAGCAGACACCCCTCATTGCTCAGCCATCTCGACGACGTCGTACTGCCACCGCCCGCGACCTGCCTCATGTACCCCTTCGCGGTGTCGGCAATGGCGGCACCGCCATTGTCTCTGTAGAGCAAGATGGTGTATAGATAGGCCACCGCATCGTGCCCACCCTCGGCGGCACGCCAGAGATCATTGTATCCCCTGTGTTTGATGAAGCAGGCTTTGATTCCGGAAAGGAAACAAGCCTCCAGATTCCCGAGACCGCTCAGCATGGCAAGGAATGCTTTGTAAGCGGCGGGGTTCCACACCCAAGAAATCTCATGTCGTATCCCCTCTATCGACAAACGTCGACCGATGTCGCCGTGGCCGCACACGCGGCGCATGGTCGAGCAAGTACCACGTAGGCTGCGGAGGTCAGCCAAGGGCCGCTCCGAGGTCACACCGACGCGCGCCGCAATCTCAATGCGGAGGTCTTGAGGGAGGCCCAGCAGCAGCGATGACGGCTGGTGCCGCATGCTTCTTCCCGGCATGCTATCCATCTCCGGCTGCGAATGGTGACGATGAGGAGTAGGCAGTTGCTATTTTTCGCGGGTAGAGATGAAGGGGCAGGGGATCTAATTGTTTTGGAAGGAGAAGATACAGGAGATTTGTTTCCAAACACGATTTAAGTATGCAATGGAGATGACATTTGGCTAATCCACGTTATCATTTAATTCTCCATTAGAAACGATGTTTGGCTAATCCGCGTAGAGACGATGTTTCGTTGCCCTGCGTATCATTTAACTCCACATTGGAATCACTACCTCTACAGCTCTGCTCTTAGCCATTGACTAGATACAGTTTCGCCATTGACCGTCTTGGGAACCTCTTCCCGTTTCCTGTGCTCTTGATCTTGTCCGTTCCTCTCTTTTTTTGGAGATGATGACTACATTGGATGTTTGGATGGAGGTGTTAGTGTTAGTTTGTAGCGAACTAACACCAAAACTAACACTGTGGAGCCAAACACATGTGTTAATTTGGAGGTGTTAAAAACTACCACTAATAGTAACACTAACATCTACCATCCAAACACGGCCATTAGAGACGTTGTTTGCTTACTCCGCGTATCATTTAATTCTACATTGGAATCACTGTACCTCTGCAGCTCTGCTCTCAGCCATTGACTAGCAACAGTTTCCTGGCCATCTTGACCGTCTTGGGAACCTTCCCGGCCGTTCTTGTGCTCTTGATCTTATCTCTTCCTTGTTTTTTCTATAAAAAGGCACTGAAGCCTTTCGGTCCTCCTCACTTTAAGTTGCTTCCTTCTTCTCTAGATCTAGATCTAGCTATATGATTCCTTCTTCTGATAGGAGTACAATAAAGTGAGTCACTTGCTTCCTTCTTCTCTAAATCTAGATCTAGCTATGGCGCAAAGAATAGATCTTGTAGGGCGCAAGCTTTTGCTTTTCTCTCTTCTTCCTCCTCCTCGATCTCTTAGTTGCTAGAAGAATTCTTGTGATAGGGGGTGATTGGGTTGCTCATCCCTCGAACACGGCTGCCAGAAGAATCCTTGTGACGTACCCCTTCTACGTAGTCGTGTCCGGGGAAGGTTGCCTAGAACCTCCTGGCATTAGGATGTACAAGCCGACGGAAAGCTTGCTGCAACTTCTCCGTCACACTTGGGCTTCCTTTTGCTTTCCCCTTCTCCTCCAAGAAGAGGGATTTTTAAGGGATATGTTTCCACCCTCTCTGTATCTTTTTCTTGTGTTCACTTGGAAGATGAGGAAGCAGCCAGAATCTGGATGGAGCATATCTCATTATTTTTCCTTGTAAGATGAGCATAATTATGGAAAGCTTTTGTCTTGCAAACCAAAGTTAGGGTTGCTAGACAAAAGCTGTCCTTAGTTAGTCATGCAAGGAATAATGTCTCTAAGCCGCCAGCAGAAATGGAGCTTGTTCTTTGACCACGTGCCGCAAGATCGACGACCTGCGAGCAAGATCAATGTGTGTGTGTATGATTTTGCATATCTCATCATGAAGATATGGCCGCATTGTAACCTTGTTCTGATGTATCAATGATGACTGTAATCTGTGTGTGTGTTTTTTTTCATCTCAAGAGACATGCTTTTGTGATTATCTCTGTGCAGTACAATTTTTTGTATGATTTACCTACTCACTTGAAAAGCTTGTGATTATCTCAACAGTTTGGCAAATCAACTTATTTCTCTCAGGATTCCTGATCTAGATTTGGCAAGTGAAATTATGCCAGATTGTTGGAGATGAACTCTTTTTTTACTTGGCATATCTTTGTAGAAGTTGGCAAGGCACAAGATTTGCCAAGTAAAATTTGGCAAACTCTTGGAAATGCTCTAATCCGTGTCTCTTTTGATGTAATATGTTCGTGATTTCGCATATCTTCTTGCCCATAACAAAAGCGACACTGGTTCGTTAGACCTCGTCTCTTGCCTGTAACAAAGGCGATGCTGGTTCGTTAGTCCTCGTCTCTTGCCCGTAACAAAGGCGACGCTGGTTCGTTAGTCCTCATCTCTTGCCCATAGCAATGGCGACACATGTTCGTTAATCCTCGTCTCTTGCCCGTTACTGAACTGAAGCAGAATATAAACAGAGTATATATAGTATCTTTGGCAGAATATATTACAAGCAGGATCAAATCCCACCACATCCCATATATTACAAAAAGGATTGAAATTCCACCAATACATCGCATCCTTTATATTACAAAACGGATTCCATTTCCACCAGTAGACACATCCTCCGGCATTACAAAAAGGATTCAGCAAAAATCAGGCTTGCTTTTTCTTTCTTGATTTCTGTATATGAATTTTTTTCACTATGGTCGCTTCGCAAGTACGGTGTTTTGTTAGTTCCGAAGAGTTGGGGCTTGTATGAAGTGTCAAAGGATGAAATTTCATCAAACTAGTTGTATTCCTCCTCCTCAACAACATTTTCAATCCGCACAATCCTTTTTTTCTAGGCATAACCACATACCAGTTCTTCTTCGCAAGGTCAGGTACATAGAACACTTGCTCAACATCGTTGGCGAAGACAAACGGTTCGTTTTTGTAACCAAAGACCCGGAGATCAACACTAACATAACCATATTTGTCCTTGCTCATAGCTCTCTTTCCATTGGTGACCTATCTACACCGAAACAAGGCTACCTTGAATCCTACATAATCGAGCTCCCATATCTCCTCTATTTGACCATAATATGTGTCTGTCTCCGTGTCATCATCATCATCATGACTGTCGTCAACGACGGCCCGTACACCACACCACTATTTTGATAGACGCTCTTTTTATCCTGGGTCATGGTGTAGAACGTGTATCCATTGATATCCATTCCTTCGTATCTTGTAACAGTGAACAATGGCCCCGCTGCTAGATTCCTTATCTCGTCGGTAATGACAGCATTATTGCTGCATGTCTCGACATAATCTCGGAGCCACCTGCTGAAACCTTGCATGAGCATCTTTGCAAGCCAAGCCCTACCACGGTTAGGGTTGTCTTCACGTAGTTGTCATTTGTGCTCATTGGCAAACGGTGTAATTAGGTGCGGCTGTTGTATCACGCTGAAATGAGCCTTTTCGAAGGCATCTGCATCCGGAGTGACTGACCTTTTCCCGATGGTCCCAACACCTGAAAGCCTACCTTCATGCCGTGAGCAAGGCACACCAATGGGGTTTTGTGGGTCCATATAACCCATGACCCACTCTACTGCTTTTATGGTCTCGTAGCCACGAACAATGGCTCCCTCCGGAAACAACCTGTTACGTACCAATGATTTCAGGAATCCATAGAACCTCTCATATGGAAACATCTGACGAAGGTAAGATGGGCCAAGGAACCAGATTTCCCTCGCGAGGTGTGCTGTTAGATGCAGCATGAGATCAAAGAATGACGGTGGGAAGGTAGCTTCAAGCAGGCATAGGGTCTCGAAATGCCTCCTCTCCAAGTCCAATAGTTTTTCCTCATCAATCACCTTCTATTATATTGCATTGAAGAATAAACACAAGCTCGTGACCGCGTCGCGAACCAGTTCTATCTTGATACCTCTAAGTGCAATAGGAAGAAGAGCTATCATCAACACATGGCAATCATGAGATTTCATCAAGTTGAAATTCATTTTCATGTCCTTCACTAACACTAGCCTCTTGAAGTTTGATGAGTAGCCTGAAGGTACTTTCAAATCATGCAAAAACTGACAGAATTCTTTTCTCTCTGCCTTTGACAAGGTGGTTGCAGCAACGGGAAGGTTCGTCCCCATCTCTGTTTCCTCTGCATAGAGCTCCGTCCTAATGCCCAGCTCTTTAAGATCCTCCCTTGCATTTTTATGATCTTTTCCTTTGGACTTCTGTTGTAGCAATGTTCCACAAATATCTTCACACACATTCTTCTTGACGTGCATGTTGTCAATCGAATGACACACATCCAACATCGGCCAATACTCTAGCTCCCATAGAATTGATTTCTTGTTCCACATTCCTTCTTCTTCACCATCTCGTTTCTTTCTTTTGCCAAGGGTTTTTTTTCAGTCAGTTTGGGTAACTCCTCGATAGTTTTGATGTCCTTGACTTTCAAGTGGACCAGATCTCAAGTCACATGCAACGACGCCTCTCGATTCTCCTTGTCCCCATTAAATTGACAATCCATGGCCCGGTATGGATGTTTCTTGCTTAGGAAACAACGGTGCCCCATAAATACGTATTTCTTTGAATGTCTTAGCCATATCGCGTAAGTATCTTCCAAGCAGTGTGGGCAAGCTGCACCTTTCCTTTTACTCTGGCTAGAGAGGTTGCGCTGAGCCGGGTTGTCGTTGATGGTGGTAAACAACATGCCATGCATTGTGAACTCCTCACGCTTGTACTCATCCCAAACCTTCGGCACACCAGGCTTCCACAATATCTTCAAGTCATCAACTAGTGGCCTTAAGTAGACATCAATACGGTCGCCAGGTTGCTTTGTCAGCATCATATATTTCTGTTTCTTGCATAGCCAAGGTGGAAGGTTGTACAATGACAGCACGACAGGCCAGGTGCTCTATGTTGAGCTCTGGTTACCGAATGGGTTCACGCCATCTGTGCTCATAGCAAACCGTATGCTCCTTGCATCGTCAAACCATGGGAAGTGGGTATTAATGTTACCCCATTGCGCTGCATCTGCGGGGTGCCTAAACTTGCCATCTTTCTTATAATTAAGCTCCTTCCGGCCTTCGTCATACCAATACAAGAGTTTGGCCTCCTTTCGTGTTGCGAACCATCTTCTCAGCCGAGGAATGATGCAAAAATACCACGCCACCCTCACAGGAGCCCCTCTGTTAGCCTTCTTCTTCTTGCCTCTGATCTCGCCGGGCTCATTCTTGTCATCAGCATTATTATCATCTCCACCATCCTTTGTCCTCTTGTACCGATCATAGCCACACTTGGGGCACTTGTCAAGGTCTGCATAATCTCCACAGAACAATACACAATTGTTCTTGCATGCATGGATTTTTTCAACCTCTATTCCCAGAGGACAGATTATCTTCTTCGCCTCATAGACAGACTCTGGTATTTGGTTTCCTTCAGGTAGCATGTCTCTAAGCACATCCAATAGATGTTTGAAACTTTTGTTGCTCCAATCATGATCTGCCTTAAGCTGCAGAAGTTTTAGATCACCAGAAAGGCGAGAGTACTTCTGGCAATCAGGATAGAGGGGTTTCTTTGAATCTTCAATGATCTGCCTCAGCCTCGCTAATTCAGAAGGTGTGTACACTCGTTGAACTCAATATCCCGCAACATTTGATCAACATTGTGCACACGTTGCAACACCTCACCATCATCGAAGCCCCTAACTTCTTGATCAGTGATATCCTCAGGTCTCAACACATTTGGTGGGAATAATGGTTCATTTCCATCAAAAAGTCCACTATCATCAAGGTCTTCATCATGGTTAGCATGGTGTCGCACTTCACCTTCATTTACGCAGCCTACTTCGAGTTCATTAAGGCCTTCCTCACCATGTTTATTGCAACACGTGTAATGTCTTGTGAAACCACGTGTGACCAAATGATGAAAAATGATTTCCCGTTGTGCGAATTTCTTTTGGTTGAGACAATCAATACAGGGGCAAAGCATTGCCTGAACACCACGGTTTCTCATATCCGCCTCTGCTTGATTTAGAAAACCATTGACCCCGCTTAAGAAATTCTCCCAATCTTCTTGGGGCTGTCTGTACATCCAAGCCCGAGCAGCAGACGCCATCTGCATTCCATACACCAAATGAGCATAATTCATCACACAAAAAGACAGCTGAAGAATTTCAATAAAATGGGCCAATTAATTTCCACCTTGACGAGGACTTTCTACACGAGCCGAGCGCGGCCGAGGAGGAGGATCAGAGGCGCGGAGGACGGCGCGGTCGACGTCCGCTCTGGCCCCTTTCGCCGTCGCGCAATCCTCAGAGCGCGCGCAGCTAGCGGCGGCGAACATCACAGGTCGGCAGGGACATCTGAGCACACAGATCGAGCGAGTGACCTTCTGAGGAGAGAGAGCAAGTGTTGTTGTCGGAACAGGAGTGGGCTAGCTTCTGCGGAGAGAGAGCGAGTGGTGTCAAAAGGATAAGACACAGACATACAGACGAGATAACAACATGCGTCTCTGATGTGAGAAAAAAGGCGACCCTGGGTGCCAATCAAAGGAGACGCATCCTACAAGCATGCATCTCCAGTACGAACTTATCGGTAATGGACTTTATTGCCCATTACCAATACGGTAGTGATCAGTAACGGACTTAAGCAGCCCGTTACTGATAGGGCTTTGATCGGTAACGGACTTTACAAGCCCGTTACCGATAGGTTTAACATTTGTAACAGGCTCTTTTAACATCCGCTACACAGAATTTATGTAACGGGCATTTAAGAAGCCCGTTACTAGAAGTCCACATTGGTAACGGGCATTATGGAGGTCAACCCCGGGGTCATCCTGGCGCGCTTATAGGTAACGGGTGCCAAACAACAACCGTTACAGATGTGGGTGGATGTAACAGGCGTTAAGGGCCCGTTACAAATGCTGCGTGACCTATTTGAGGTTTTCACATAGTGACTTCAATGTGATAGCACCAGTGCCATAAGCGTTTGTAACACCCTAATTCTATGAAAAATTTGGCTTTATTAAAAATTTGCTAGCAACCATTTCCACATGGGAAAGAGAGGATGAGCTGAAAGCAGAATTTCCAGATCTTTTTCCCAATCTGTCCGAATCTCGAGGACGAGATTCTTCTTAAGGGGGTAGGATTTGTAACACCCTAATTCTATGAAAAATTTGGCTTTATTAAAAATTTGCTAGCAACCATTTATTTGCTTAAGGAATATAAGGTGGTTTCATTTATTTTTAGGCATTTAAAACTTTTCTAAAATAAAGTTAATGAAATATAGAATTTATTTGTTGCATACATGCTGGAGCATTATTTTGGTTGCCTGGAATTCAAATTCAAAATTTGAATTCCATTTGTTTGGTACCTTTTCCTAAATCCCTAAAATCCCAAAACCTTTTCTATTTACCCTTAACCCTTTCTAACCCAACCCAGTAGCCGCCGCGGCCCACCAGCCGCGCAGCCCAGCAGCCTTAGCAGGCCGCCGCACTCGCTTCGGCCCCCGCGTGCCCGGCGCCTTTCGCCCGGGCGGCCCGGGGCAGCCGCGCGCCCCGCCGCCGCCCTCGATTCGGGCCGTCGGATCCGGATCCGACGCGCCCCGCCCCGCCAGCCCACCCCCGTGCCGCCGACCCGTGGGGCCCCGCCGTCATCCCGCCCGCGGCGTCGTCCCCGCGCCGACACGACCCCGAGTCCGACCCCCGCCGCCGCAACCGCGCGGTCCGTGCCGGGCACGCACGCCAAGGAGGCCCCCGCCCGGGCTATTTAAGGCGCCGCCGCCCCGGACCTCCCACCCGAGCCGCCCGAGCCCAAGCCACCGTCTTGCGCCCCTCGCCGAACCCTAGCTCGAGATAGCCGCGCCGCCGCTTTCGGGGTTCGCCGCCGCCCGTCGCTTCATCGTCGA
Source organism: Cenchrus americanus (assembly GCA_947561735.1). NCBI lineage: Eukaryota > Viridiplantae > Streptophyta > Magnoliopsida > Poales > Poaceae > Cenchrus > Cenchrus americanus. The sequence continues at coordinate 179,730,537 of OX387242.1, forward strand.
GGAGCCGCACCAGGGACGCGCAAGGAGGTGAGGAACCCGCCGGCATCACATGTCGCCGTCCCCGTGCACCCCGTCGCCCTAGGGCCGTCGCCGAGTCCGTGCTCCGCACCGCCGCGCCGAGCGCCCGCGCCACCGCGTCTCCGCCCGAGCCGCCGCCCTAGATCGGTTCGTGTGCTCGCGCGCTTCGTGTAGGTGCCGCCCGCGCGCAAAACCGAGCCCCGAACCCCGGTTTGGGCACGCCGGCGAGCTCGCCACCGCCCCGCCGCCGCGCGCCGCCGTCCCCGGCCGCCGCCGCCGCTTCGGCCGCATGCGCAAGACCCCAGCCGCCGGATTGAAATCCGACGCCCAGATCTAAGCCGCGCCGCCGCAACCCGCCGCAGCCGTTAGATCCAGATCCAACGGATCTAGATCCACCCGACCGGTCAACTAGGTCAAACCCGCCGCCAGCCCTGGAAATTTTGCAGAAAAGCCCCTGAGTTTCTAATATTTACAAAAATACCCTTCCGCCTTATGAGTTTTCTTACAGTTTAGTCCTTTTCTTTATTTTAGCCCAAAACCTTTTCAAATCTTCGCAGATTAGTCCCTAAACCTTCCCGAAGCCATAACTTAGTCGTTTTAGCTCCGATTTTAGCGTTCTTTATGTCCACGCGTTCGTCTCGAAGCGTAGATTAGTTTTATGCTACTGTTTAGATCTGTTTGATATGTTTGGTGACTGTTTCTTATTTATTCCTATTGTATGCTTGTATGTGATGATTGTGGATCGTAGAGAGCGATTCGTTCGAGGGATTTGAAGATCAAGTCGTGCAAGAGTTTGAGCAGCAAGGCTTTGTTGAAGGCAAGTATTCCTTGATGCATGCCCGCTTGTCCTACATAACATGCATTTAAATTCACTGTCTTTACTTTTCGCTTGCATTAATTTGATGGGAACCTATTAAGGATCATGCCTAGCTTTACTACCTTTACCTTGATGCCGGGAATTAAATTAATATTGTGGTAGTTATTGCTTAGCATGCTCAACAGGGTTTTGGTATTAATCAACTTGGTTACCTTTTTGTTATTCTATGTTCCGTTTATGATCTTTTACTTTACAAGACCACTTTAATGTGTAATCGGAACATGTAGAACCACCCAGGAAAATAGTACAACCACAAGAACTAATGGGCAATGGTCTTGGCTGAATAATTAGGAACTTTAGCTTGGGATGGTCTTACCTGATAAGGACAAGGGATCGGCGGTGCGTGGGGTATGGACTCGCTCTAGCGGGGGGGTTGGGTGAGTTATTCTTTTTATGGTGGGGTATCGACTGCTAGGGGACTTTATACCTTGCTAATCGATCCGGACCTTGTGGGTCATAACTTGCTAGGGAACCTTTGTAAAGGCCATGTAGCGTCCCTATGCAATCACACCTCGGAAGTGTGATATGGTGTCTTGCAAACACCGCATGGTTGGGTCCAAAGTTCTTCGGAGCTTTTACGCGCTTGTGGGTAAAGATGTACAACCTCTCCAGAGTGTTAAACTAATCGATTAGCCGTGCTCACGGTCAAGAGCGGCTCCGGACACTCACATGATTAAATTATGGAACTTTAATGTTTAAATTGTTGTTTTATTCTTTATTTATGATGCTTTTATCTTATTAATTGGGTTGGTATGAACTTACACCTTTAGTAATCAGGTTGCTAATAAAACTTGACCAACTAAAATGCTAAAGTGCTTGAACCTTAGCCATCCACCATATGGCCTTGCATGTTATGTTGTTTTCCCTTGCTGAGTACGATATGTGCTCACGCTTGTTTATTCTCTTGCATCTAAAATACCCGGATTTGCTGCTCAGACTGGGAGAACTTTGAAGATATTCCAGGAGATTTCCAGGAGTTCTAGATGTGCGTAGTCTTCAGTCAGCTGCCTGTGGAGGCATTTTGTCCGCTGCGAGAACTCGTTTATTAAAGTTTCGTTTAAGATTATGGTTTGTAATAACTCTTTATTCGTGTGGCACTATTTTTGGTATTCATAATGTCTAAGCGTGTGTGTAACTTGATCCTGGCGCACACGTGATCAATGCATTCGGTTTTGCCTTTAAAACCGGGTGTGACAGAGTGGTACCAGAGCTGTGTTGACTGTAGGAACGCTAGCCTAGATAGAAATGGTTGAATTAAGGATTTTATACTCATAGAAGCTTTCTCTTACATGCTTGCTTTATTCTTACTAACCTTACTCTTGCCTTTTTGCTTCACTCTTGAGCTGTCTGCATTCTTTACCTTGTTCTTGCTTTAGCTCTCGTCCTTTTGCCTTACCATCTTTCTCATTCTGCACTACACTACAGATGGTTCGTAGCTTGGAGACTTCTCAGGCTGGAGCAGTCCATCAGTATGCTCCACAGGAACAGTACCATGATTTGCATGATGGAGATACAGATGAGGAGATTGAGATGGAGCCTGCACCTGTGGTTTTCCCTAACCTTATCATGGTGCCTGACGATGAGGAAGATCCGGAGGAGATGATCCCAGAGGAGGATGAGCTAGCTGAACAACCCAACCTAGAGGAGCAAGCGCCAGAAGAAGATGAGGATCACTCAGATCAAGAGATGGAAGAACAAGAGCAAGAGGAGGAAGAGGTGGAAGCGATCTGGGAAGTGTACCACTACAGAGCTGATGGAGTAGGCATTCCCATGGCAGACCACCTGAGAGCAATGGTACTTCGCCTAGGCTATGATAAGGCCCATGTCTACCATTGTGAGTTGTGGACTCATCCGTGGTTCGAGCCCCATTGGGAGGTTGCTGCCATCTTGGAGGAGTACATTCCACGTCGTGGAGTGAAGGAGGTGTCCAAGCATCATGACGTGGCTCACAGGACTACTATGGATGCTGGGATAGCAGAGTCAGCTCGGAGGGCGCTCTATGTGCTCTCTCACAAGGAGCGTGACAGGTTGGAGGATACCCACTGCCGTTAAACACCTTTTAGAGCAAGTGGGAAAGCCAAGACTTACATCGCCCCAGCACCAGCCTATGAAGGGACGCTCAACAATGTCCGGAGTCTACTTGCAGCTGTGAACACTGCATTGGATGATGCCAACAACACACTATATGCAGCACAGCAGCAGATTTTCACTCTGGAGACGCAGAGGCGTGCCTTGGAGGCTGCACTTTTGAACGAGGGAGCGCCCGAAGCCCATGAAGCCACAGAAGGATGTACCTCCCCATCACCCAAGAGGCCACACTACGACTCCCCTGACGCTCGCACAGATGCCATGGCAGAAGATAGTCCTTAGGTTTAAGATTAAGGATAGGATTTCTTTGTAATCGCTAGTGGACGATCGGTAAAGTGTGTTTAGTTTAGAGGTGTGGTTGAATGCTTGATTTTGTGCTTAATGTATGAGTTGGATTTTTGGTTGAGTGCAATGTGTTGTGGAGTGATGACCACAACGACATTGGTTTAGTAGTAAGTTTGTGAGGGGTTATCTTTCAGTCTCAATTAGTTATCTATCTTAATCTTTTTGTCCCTTTAAGTTTTCCCTTAATGCAAATTCGAGATCCCAAAAATCTGTTCGCACAGTTTTCTGAGTCAGCAGCACTGTTTTAATTTTATCTCGGGCTACAGAACTCCGATTGCAGTAAAACCAATTGGAAAAGTTCAAGAATTTTGTGACTGATTTTCTGTGAAAAATTCAGAATATTTGGATGGAAAACCAGAGAGTTATGACTAAAATATTACAGCCTCACGAATCTGTTAAACACTGCCGACCTACCTGACTTGTTTATTTTATAACCAGAGCTACACAACTCCGATTGAGGTGATTCCAGTTGGAGTAGTTTCGTAATTGCATTACCATTTATCTGTCCAAAATCCATAATTTTTGGTTACTCGTACAGAGAGCTATGCCTGATTGTTTGGAGTCAACAGAATCTGTCTTATCTGAATATCATTGCTACCTTATCTTCCTGAGTTTAACCCTTGGTGCAATCATCTAAAATAATGTCCCTAACACTCAGATGGTGAACACCAGGTAAGGATCAGGTGTTGATCAACCAGCAGGAAGAGCACCCCAGCCAGTACAAATGGATCCCGCTATGCAGCAGTTCCCGGAGGCACAGACCCAGCTCCTCCAGAATTTGACCACCACCGTGACAAACTTGCAAGCCCAGGTCAACAACCCACCGGTGCCGCCACCCGCGCCTCGCAACAAGCACCGGGAGTTCATGAGTCATCACCCTCCTGTGTTTACTCACGCCGCTGATCCACTAGAAGCTGAAGATTGGCTAAAGACAATACTGAAGATGCTCACTACCTGTCAGTGTGACGACAGAGAGAAGGTCCTGTATGCTGCAGGACGACTTCAAGGATCTGCAGCCGCTTGGTGGGATGCGTACTCTGCTGCTCATGCCGCCCCAGACACTATCACTTGGGAGGAGTTTACCACCAACTTCAGGAGCCATCACATACCCTCTGGAGTCATGAAGATCAAGAAGAAGGAGTTCCTTTCTCTGAAGCAGGGAGGAATGTCAGTGGCTGAGTATAGAGACAAGTTCACCGAGTTGTCTCGTTACGCAGCTGAGGAGGTTGCTGAAGATAGGAAGAAGCAGGAGCTGTTCCTGGATGGGTTAGCTGGTTCGCTGCAGTACCAGCTGATGTCCTATCCTTTCCCTAACTTTCAGCAGTTAGTTGATGCCGCCATCCGCTTGGAGCACAAGCGCAAGGAGCTCGGAGAGCAGAAGAGGAAGGCCGCCGGCCCGGCGCGTTTGGGAGTGCGTCTCGCCCGCGCTTCAACCCACCACCGAACACCCCGTTCCGCTATGGGGGACCGGGTGGAAACTTTGAGCGACAGCGGCCCCGGCCGTCTGCTCGGCGGTTCCGACGAGCCTGCCGCTCGGCAGTTTCGGCGTCTGTTCCTCGGACTCCCCGCCCGGCTTCCCGAAGAAAGTCGGCGAGAGAGCCCCGGTTGGCACACCGCAAGGACCGTGGCACCGCCCAATCCCCGCCACCACCACTTGCTTCAAGTGCGGAGAGCTTGGTCACTATGCCAATGCTTGCCCAAAGAGGAACCCTCCACACACCCCCGTACAGAACCGCCAGCAGACAAGGAGCGGAAGCCAAACCCCGCAAGTCTAACAAAGGACAACAAGAGCTATGCACGAGGCAAGGCAATGCACGTTGATGCCGAAGTCGCCAGAGAACCCCGCAGTAGTGCTCGGTATGTTTTTAGTTAACTCTACTCCCGCCTCGCTTTTGTTTGATTACGGAGCATCCCATTCTTTCATTACATCCCAGTTTGTAGCTCAACATAATCTACCTATCAGTCCCATATCTCGCCACATGTTAGTTACCTCACCTGGGGGGGAATTGAAAGCTATCTATAAATGTGATAACGTCCATCTCAAGATTGTGGGCAGAGATTTCCGTGCCAATCTTATAATCTTGGATTCAAAGGGGATCGATGTGATATTGGGAATGGGATGGTTGACCGCGTGTGATGCGGTGATTCAGTGTGCTAAGAGGTCAATCCTTCTTACAAGTCCAGCTGGTGAAAGATTTGAGTTTGCAGCAGATCCCGCACCATCAAATGCCAGTGCCATGAATAAGCTTGACGGAGCAGCCTTGGAAGACATACGAGTAGTGTGCGATTATCCTGATGTGTTTCCCGAGGAGTTGCCAGGTATGCCCCCTGACCGAGATGTTGAGTTCGTTATTGATCTATTACCTGGTACTGCCCCTATCTCTAAGCGCCCATATAGAATGTCTAGTGATCGGTTACAAGAACTTAAAGCTCGGATTAAAGAATTATTGGGTAAAGGGTTCATTCGTGCTAGTTCATCACCCCGGGGAGCACCCGTTATCTTTGTGGGTAAGAAAGATGGCACACAAAGGATGTGTGTTGATTACGAGTCTCTTAATGATGTTACTATCAAGAACAAGTATCCTCTCGCCACGTATTGAAGATTTGTTTGATCGGATGAGAGGAGCTAAAGTGTTTTCTAAGATCGATCTACGATCCGGTTATCATCGATTGAAGATTAGTCCTTCGGATATTCCTAAGACAGACTTTTACTACCGGTACGGACTTTATGAGTACACAGTTATGTCTTTTGGGTTAACCAATGCACCCGCGTACTTTATGTACTTGATGAACAAGATCTTTATGGAGTATCTGGACAAGTTTGTTGTGGTATTCATTGATGATATTTTGATCTACTCCAAGAATGAGGAAGACCATGAGGAGCATTTGAGGCTTGTGTTGCAGAAGCTGAGAGAGCATGAGTTATATGCGAAGTTCAGCAAGTGTGAATTCTGGCTCAAGGAAGTGTCTTTTCTAGGTCATATCATCACCAACGGAGGCATTGCAGTGGATCCTAGCAAGGTTAGTGATGTGTTGAAGTGGGAAGCCCCTCGTACAGTGTCTGAGATTCGGAGTTTCCTTGGACTTGCCTTGGTTACTATCGTCGGTTTATTGAAGGATTCTCCAGATTGTGAAGCCTCTCACTACATTGCTAGAGAAGGACGGGGAATTCAAATGGACCGGTGCATGTCGGTCCGGTTTCGAAGAGTTAAAGAAGCGGTTAACCACAGGCACTGTTCTAGTAATGCCTGATCTACGAAAGAGCTTTGACATATACTGTGATGCATCTCGACAAGGTCTAGGATGTGTGTTGATGCAAGAAGGTCATGTTATAGCCTATGCATCTCGTCAGTTGAGGAAACATGAGTTGAACTATCCTACGCATGATCTTGAGTTAGCAGCAGTGGTCCATGCATTGAAGATTTGGAGACACTACATTATGGGAACTAAGTGTCAGGTCTATACTGATCACAAGAGTCTGAAGTATATCTTCACTCAGAAGGATCTTAATCTAAGACAGCGTTGTTGGTTAGAGTTGATCAAAGACTATGATCTAGAGATTCACTATCATCCGGGTAAAGCAAATCTGGTTGCTGATGCTTTGAGTCGGAAAGGCCACACTAACATGGCTATGACCATTCAGTTTCCTGAGGAGTTGGTAAGAGAGTTTGAAGGGCTCAACTTGAAAGTGGTTGCACATGCAGAAGGAGTGACTTTGGAAGTGCAGTCCACTCTGGAGCAAGAGATACGTAAGTGGCAGATAGAGGATGCTGGAATACAAAAGATTAAGGAGAGTATGCAACAAGGAGAAGCCCCAGATTTCACAGAAGATGAGCAAGGAACCGTGTGGTTTAAGAACCGGTTGTGTGTACAGAGACAGGAGATCTCAGGGAGAAGATCTTGAGAGAAGCTCACGACTCAGCTTACTCTATCCATCCAGACAGTACTAAGATGTACCAGGATCTCAAGCAGAGGTATTGGTGGTACGGTATGAAGAGAGACGTGGCCGCTCATGTGGCTTTGTGTGACACTTGCCACCGAGTTAAGGCTGAACATCAGAGACTCGCTGGTTTGCTTCAACCATTGAAGGTGCCTGAGTGGAAGTGGGAAGAGATCGGAATGGACTTCATAGTGGGTTTACCCCGAACCCGAGATGGTTATGATTCAATTTGGGTTATCGTGGATCGTTTAAGGTAGCTCACTTCATTCCGGTAAAGACCACTTATACAGGAGCTAAGTTGGCGGAACTATACATGTCCAGGATTGTGTGTCTACATGGTGTACCAAAGAAGATCGTGTCAGACAGAGAGGTACTCGGTTACTTCTCGTTTCGGGGGAAGTTGCATGAATCTCTGGATACTAAGCTAAATTTCAGCTCGGCTTATCATCCACGGACGGATGGACGGACGGAGAGAACCAATCGGATCCTAGAAGACATGCTGAGAGCATGTGCGCTTAAGCATGGTTGTAGTTGGGATAAGAGCTTGCCGTATGCTGAGTTCTCTTACAACAACAGCTACCAAGCTAGTCTCAAAATGTCACCCTTTGAGGCCCTGTATGGAAGGAAGTGTAGAACCCCATTATATTGGAGACAGGCGAAAGGCAGTTATTTGGGGCAGATATCATCAGAGAAGCAGAGAAACAAGTTCAGATCATCAGAGAAAATTTGAGGATTGCTCAGTCTAGACAGAAAAGTTATGCAGATGGCAAAAGAAGGGATGTGGTCTTTCAGGAAGGCGATTATGTGTACCTAAAGGTGTCACCCATCAGAGGTTTGCGTCGATTCAGAGTTAAAGGAAAGTTGTCACCTCGGTTTATTGGACCTTTCAAGATCCTTGAGAGAGTGGGAGAAGTGGCTTACAGATTGGAGTTGCCAGTCCAGCTAGCTGATGTGCATGATGTGTTCCATATTTCTCAGTTAAAGAAGGGTTTTGGTCCCCATGACAAGGAGCCGTTACCCTTGGACGATCTAAACATGAAAGAGGATCTCACTATCGTTGAACACCCCATTCGGATATTGGAGACAATGACAAGGATCACCAGGAATAGTGTGATTAAGATGTGCAAAGTACAATGGACTAATCATGCAGAGGATGAGGCAACATGGGAAAGAGAGGATGAGCTGAAAGCAGAATTTCCAGATCTTTTTCCCAATCTGTCCGAATCTCGAGGACGAGATTCTTCTTAAGGGGGGTAGGATTTGTAACACCCTAATCCTATGAAAAATTTAGCTTTATTAAAAATTTGCTAGCAACCATTTATTTGCTTAAGAAATATAAGGTGGTTTCATTTATTTTTAGGCATTTAAAACTTTTCTAAAATAAAGTTAATGAAATATAGGATTTATTTGTTGCATACATGCTGGAGCATTATTTTGGTTGCCTGGAATTCAAATTCAAAATTTGAATTCCATTTGTTTGGTGCCTTTTCCTAAATCCCTAAAATCCCAAAACCTTTTCTATTTACCCTTAACCCTTAACCCTTTCTAACCCAACCCAGTAGCCGCCGCGGCCCACCAGCCGCGCAGCCCAGCAGCCTTAGCAGGCCGCCGCGCTCGCCCGGCCGCGTGCCGGTGCCTTTCGGCCCGGCCCGGCCGGCCGCGCCCCCGCCGCCCTCGATTCGGGCCGTCGGATCCGGATCCGACGCGCCCCGCCACGGCGGCCCGCCCCTGTGCCGGCCGGCCGTGGGGCCCCGCCGTCATCCCGCCCGCGGCGTCGTCCCCGCGCCGGGACTCAACCCTAAGTCCGACCCCGCCGCCGCAACCGCGCGATCCCGGCCGGCACGCACGCCAAGGAGGCCCCCCGCTTGGGCTATTTAAGGCGCCGCCGCCCCGGACCTCCCACCCGAGCCGCCCGAGCCCAAGCCACCGTCTTGCGCCCCTGCCGGAACCCTAGCTCGAGATAGCCGCGCCGCCGCTTTCGGGTTTCGCCGCCGCCGTCGCTTCATCGTCGAGGAGCCGCACCGAGGGACGCGCAAGGAGGTGAGGAACCCGCCGGCATCAAGTGTCGCCGTCCCCGTGCACCCCGTCGCCCTAGGGCCGTCGCCGGAGTCCGTGCTCCGCACCGCCGCGCCGAGCGCCCGCGCCGCCGCGTCTCCGCCCGAGCCGCCGCCCCTAGATCGGTTCGTGTGCTCGCGCGCTTCGTGTAGGTGCCGCCCGCGCGCAAAACCGAGCCCCGAACCCCGGTTTGGGTACGCCGGCGAGCTCCGCCGCCGCCCGCCGCCGCGCGCGTCGCCGTCCCCCCGGCCGGCCGCCGCCGCTTCGGCCGCATGCGCAAGACCCCGGCCCGCCGGATTGAAATCCGACGCCCGGATCTAAGCCGCGCCGCCGCAACCCGCCGCGGCTCGTTAGATCCAGATCCAACGGATCTAGATCCACCCGACCGGTCAACTAGGTCAAACCCACCGCCAGCCCTGGAAATTTTGCAGAAAAGCCCCTGAGTTTCTAATATTTACAAAAATACCCTTCCGCCTTATGAGTTTTCTTACAGTTTAGTCCTTTTCTTTATTTTAGCCCAAAACCTTTTCAAATCTTCGCAGATTAGTCCCTAAACCTTCCCGAAGCCATAACTTAGTCGTTTTAGCTCCGATTTTAGCGTTCTTTATGTCCACGCGTTCGTCTCGAAGCGTAGATTAGTTTTATGCTACTGTTTAGATCTGTTTGATCTGTTTGGTGACTGTTTCTTATTTATTCCTATTGTATGCTTGTATGTGATGATTGTGGATCGTAGAGAGCGATTCGTTCGAGGGATTTGAAGATCAAGTCGTGCAAGAGTTTGAGCAGAAAGGCTTTGTTGAAGGCAAGTATTCCTTGATGCATGCCCGCTTGTCCTACATAACATGCATTTAAATTCACTGTCTTTACTTTTCGCTTGCATTAATTTGATGGGAACCTATTAAGGATCATGCCTAGCTTTACTACCTTTACCTTGATGCCGGGAATTAAATTAATCTTGTGGTAGTTATTGCTTAGCATGCTCAACAGGGTTTTGGTATTAATCAACTTGCTTACCTTTTTGTTATTCTATGTTCCGTTTATGATCTTTTACTTTACAAGACCACTTTAATGTGTAATCGGAACATGTAGAACCACCCAGGAAAATAGTACAACCACAAGAACTAATGGGCAATGGTCTTGGCTGAATAATTAGGAACTTTAGCTTGGGATGGTCTTACCTGATAAGGACAAGGGATCGGCGGTACTGTGGGGTATGGACTCGCTCTAGCAGGGGGTTGGGTGAGTTATTCTTTTTATGGTGGGGTATCGACCTGCTAGGGGACTTTATACCTTGCTAACTGATCCGGACCTTGTGGGTCATAACTTGCTAGGGAACCTTTGTAAAGGCCATGTAGCGTCCCTATGCAATCACACCTCGGAAGTGTGATATGGTGTCTTGCAAACACCGCATGGTTGGGTCCAAAGTTCTTCGGAGCTTTTACGCTGCTTGTGGGTAAAGATGTACAAGCTCTGCAGAGTGTTAAACTAATCGATTAGCCGTGCTCACGGTCAAGAGCGGCCTGGACACTCACATGATTAAATAATGGAACTTTAATGTTTAAATTGTTGTTTTATTCTTTATTTATGATGCTTTTATCTTATTAATTGGGTTGGTATGAACTTACACCTTTAGTAATCAGGTTGCTAATAAAACTTGACCAACTAAAATGCTAAAGTGCTTGAACCTTAGCCATCCACCATATGGCCTTGCATGTTATGTTGTTTTCCCTTGCTGAGTACGATATGTGCTCACGCTTGTTTATTCTCTTGCATCTACAATACCCGGATTTGCTGCTCAGACTGGGAGAACTTTGAAGATATTCCAGGAGATTTCCAGGAGTTCTAGGTGTGCGTAGTCTTCAGTCAGCTGCCTGTGGAGGCATTTTGTCCGCTGCGAGAACTCGTTTATTTAAGTTTCTTTTAAGACTATGGTTTGTAATAACTCTTTATTCGTGTGGCACTATTTTTGGTATTCATAATGTCTAAGCGTGTGTGTAACTTGATCCTGGCGCACACGTGATCAATGCATTCGGTTTTGCCTTTAAAACCGGGTGTGACAGCGTTGCAAAGAACCCAGTGCTCAATTTCAAAACCAAGCACATAGAAGTGAGGTATCATTTTCTGAGAGATAATGTAGAGAAAGGGAAGATATCTTTGATCCATGTACCCACACATGACCAACTAGCCGATATTTTCACCAAACCCCTAGATCAAGCAACTTTCACTCATTTGCGGGGGGAGCTTGGTGTTTGTTTGATTTCTTGAGTTGGGTGTGTGGGAGCTCCTTTGTAGCATATGTATAGCTTTCCTTTATGCATCTCTTGCATTTGGCATGTCATATGTAACATGATGTCTAGGCATCCTTGTATCTCAGATTGCATGCATTTTGTATCATATACATATTGTAGGAAAAGCTTCTCTCATATACATTGTTCACCATGATGTGCTATATATGATCTTGTGAGCTAGTTTGGTATGCTATGGTTAGTTTGGCTTAGCTCTTGATGATCTTGATTCATATCCATGGTTGATGGCTATGTTTTTGAAAAATGTCACATGTATGCTCTCTTGTGAGTAAATGCCTTTATATGATCTTTACATGTTCTAGTGGCTTGGGTATGCTTAATTTTTGGTTGGATAGATTATTTTGATTATATGGGGCCAAAGGCTCATTCGTCATCATGAATGTTTAGCCCCCATGCTTTATCTTGTGGAGGGGCATAAGTTCCTTTTTGTCGCAAAGACATTTCATGTACCAAATATGAATCTGAAAATGAAATGAAAATTGCTTGGAAAATGTGCTCCCATGTCATATGTGCTAAATTTAAATTGCTTTGGGTGCTAAACCGTTGCGTGATGCCTACCAATGAGAAGTCTCATATATAGAAGTAGGCACATGACTCGGTGGCTTTGACATGACATGAGGTGCTTGTGGGTGTTTGTGATGGTCTTATGATTAGAATGGTTGTCCTAGCATGAAGTCGGTGTGGCTTTGCTATTTTGACATGTTTTGCTCATGTTTAGGACTTTGCTCATGAGAGGGTAAATTTTCGCAAAATTGTTCAATTGTATCTTAGCTTCGTCCAATGGTTGTGAAACTTGGTAGTCATGAAGTTGATGTCATTACGAAGCTGTAGAATATCTAACTTCCTCATTTGGACATGTGTAGCATCTTGTGATGAATTTTGTATACTTGAGAAGCTCTAGGTTGCATGTTTTCAAATTTGAGCCTTGATTCATGCTTTGGCAACAAGGGGGGAGAAAGAAAGGTGGAGAAAAGTTGCATTGCATCCCTAGAACCTATCCCAAGAGTCAAGGGGGAGCTTGTGCATTTCTTTGCATTTTTTGCGTTTTGGGGGTGTGGTCTGCTATACCAAAGCGGTCTGACCGGTTTTGGCAATCGGCCTGACCGGTTTTGGGAACCGGTCTGACCGGTTTGTGCCTAGAGTTGGCACTTGTTCAGAGGGAGTATGCATATGTGCAGGGGGAGCTCTTGTATGCTTTGGTGGTTTGTATTCTTTGCTTGAGCATGGTTTTGTCTCGGATGTGTCGAGCCGTTGCCCTTGCCTAAGGGGTCCGAGACTTGTCTTCTTCAAGTGATCTTGCTTTTTGCCTTTCTTCGGCTTTCATTCGCTTGTTGGAGTTTCTTTTGGTCATTTCTTTTATTTTTCCTTTTCTCTCTGATTACCAAATGTGTGTTGTTAATGCACTCATCAAGGGGGAGATTGAGGACCATGTGTGGTTTAAGGACCGGTGGATGGTCATTTCCTGGTGTGATGAGTGATTAACAATGTTGTGTGGACTGATTCTTGGCTAAGTATTGCAGGTGCAGGTTGCGGCTTGACTCGTGTTGGTGCAGGTGAAGAACAAGCGAGAAAGGTCGTTGCTGGTGAGGCCTCCAGGTGTGGAGAAGACAAGTAGGCTTGGTTTGAGGGACCTGGTGGCCATCGGGGTCAAGTACGGGTCGCATGGTGGCAAGAACGGCAAGATGAAGTCGAGGACGGTTTCTTGGTTGAGCCACAAAACCAAGTTCGAGTCGGGACTTCGTGGGAGCCAAGTCATGAGTGGTGATTGGCGGACGCTACACCAAGTTCACGGGGTTTACGGTGGTTCACCAGAAAACCATCGGGTTACTCGGCTTAGCCACAAAGCTGAGGCTGAAGACCGGGCGTGGCTGTCAGGCCAAAACTGGCCTGACCGGTTTGGAGAACCGGTCTGACCGGTTTGGGGTCGCAAGGCGCCGGAAGCTTCGAGGCAGAGGACACGCGTCGGGATCGCAAGGCTTGTGTCAAGGTTACGCGAAGTGCGGTCGCCGGGCATCCGTCCAATGGTGCTACAAAGAAAAATTCCCAAAGTGACCTTGGTGGGCATGTATCCTAGTTTAGGCTTTAGGGTATTTTAGTCTTTCGGCTTGCCTCCATATAACCCAAGTGGTGAGAGGATGGCAGCCATCTCTTGGAACCCTTGCTCATTTGTTTTTCCTATTTTCCCTTCCTATTTTCCTTAGGATTTCTATAGGACTAGCTTGAGAGCTTCATGGTGAGATCTTGTGAGAGGGAAGGATGATCGGGCGGAAGCTAGACCTTGTATGAACCTTTCTTGGTATGTATAGATGATTCGGCATGGTTCCTCAAGGCTTGGTTGCGTTCCTCCCGTTTTTCCTTTTTGGTGATTTTCGGAGCCTTTTCTTGGATTTTCCCTGGGAAAGTTTTGGGGGCGTTTCTTTGAGGGATTCTTGTTGGATGTCACGTATGAGGACCTTGTGCCTCTTTGCTTGGTGATATTGATCCAACAAACCTTCCGAAACAGCTTTGATTTGGGTGTTTTTGATGGTTTCCATGTAAAGGTGTTCTTGAGGGTTGACTTTCGATTCCTCTTGTTTGAGTGGGTTTTGGGGACCGAGCTTCTAGCCAAAGGTTTCCCACGAGGTACCACAACTATCCCCAAAGTCTCACTTTGATCCGTGGAACGAACCGGGAGATCGATCGCTTGAAGTGTTGAGTTTTTCCCGCGGGCTGTGTTCTTCCCGACTGCCCAGGCAAAACCAGTCTGATCGGTTTTCCAAATCGGTCTGACCGATTTAACCTTGTGGGCTGTTGTGAAGAGTTTTTGAGCAAGAGAATCCCTGTCGTGCTATGGCTTCTTTTGTTCAAAGGAGGGAAGGCTCTTGAGGTGTTTGGGGCTCAGAGGGTTTTGGGGGAGTTTCTGGACAAAACCGGCCTAACCGGTTTGCCAAACCGGCCTGACCGGTTTCCCCTGCCTGTGTGAGGCTAAGTCCAACAGAAGCGGTCTGGCCGGTTTCAGAAACTGGCCTGACCGGTTTGGGCTGCCAGCAGCTGAGTCGTGTGTGTTTCCGTTGTGTGTGTCTAGTGGCTGTTGGTTGGGTCTTGCTCCTAGGTCCAGTAGCACTCCAGTGGCTACGTGGGCTTGGCAAGAGAAGCTTGTGGAGGTTCACGAGTGAAATCAGGTTCATAGGCCGAATTCTTGAATAGAATTTTCATCGGCTCCCATTCACTCCCCTCCTCTCCGGTACACCGCTTCGGTCTTTCAGTGTGGCGCACATCTCAGCAAAGGGGTGTAGCATGGGTCGCGGCGTGGGGGAAGTGAGGGGGACAAAGGTGAGGGGGAGAAAGTGGCGGCGGTGGCACGAGGGGAGAGTGGGAGGAGACTGTGTGAGGGAGGCGTCCTTCCCTACTAACCTAGCGCGAGTGGGCTTGTGTGGGCCTTAAAACGAGTAGTGTAGTTCACATCACCAAGAAAACTAACTCATAACAAACATATTCACATCTGACATGCATCAGCACGGCACATCACCAAAATAAGACTGCATTAGCTGGGCGCATCACCAAACTAGATTGTTGCTGCAAGGGAACTAGTTAGCTAGCTAGATGGCTTCTTTTGTGCTGCTGCCTCAAGTTTAGCTAGACTTGTCTCTAGTTTTGCAACTCTTTCTGCCAACTCAGCATTCTTTTTTAGAAGGTCAATCTCCTGCCACTTTTGTGCGGCTTTAAGCTGCTCATCCTGCTTGTCGATTCCTTTCCAGATGTAGTCAATGTCATCCCGAGTAACAACACGGTCCTAAAACAAAGGAAAAAATTATGTTGATGCAAGCTTTATAACAGTTGTAATTTACAAGAAAGCTGTTTTAGCTCTAACTGGTTTCAAAACTTGCCAGCTTCTCTTCAGTCGATTCCTTGAGCTTGTCGATTTCAGTCCAAATCCTGTCAATGTCATGTGCAACAACTTCCTACAACAAATGGAAATTGATGCATTAGAACAATTGATCAGTGAAGATGTGAAGGTACAAGGCCAAATCTTGTGCGTGATGGTTTCAGAACTTGCCTCATGGTCTTCAGAATCGTCGCCGGAGTTGTTGCCGGAGTCGTCGCCGGAGGAGATGGGGTCTACCAACACCACTCTTCTGCCCGGTCGTCGCTGGAGGAGTCCACACTCACCTCAATGCGCGTGGACCGCTTCTACCTTCACGTTGAGGAAAAAACCCTACCTCTCCATGGTGGGCGTCGCTGGAGTCCGCCAACTTGGCCGTTGCACGCGTGTACGGCTTCCTCCTCAGGCTGATGAAGAACCGACCTCTTCCATGGAGCACCGAGGAAGACGCACATGGGCGGCGCCCTGGGACAGCTCCTCTTCGTCACCGCAGAACCTCATTCTCTTAGCGAGGGCGGCGGACAGCACCGAGGAAGACGGACAGGGACGTGACCGCGGGGCCTCCTCCTTGCAGAAGCTTCCCCTAGTATCGCAGGCCATACCAATGACGGAGACGAGGAAGGCAGAAGCCAAAGAAGGGGATAGATGGCGGAAGGGAGGACAAAGTGTTTATTAAAAAGGTTCGGATGCGCAAATGATACGATGATTAACAAACACCCGTTGCCAATGAAGGGGCGGGGCCAGGTCTGTTCGAATGAAGAATAGTTTGCTTGTCCCCTTTTAATTTGCAATCAAATTTTGTATCACGTTTTTCTCTGCCAACCATAATCCAAATTTGATGATATTTGTTTCTGAATTTTTCTAAAATCAACATCTATTCATTTATGACATTTTTTCGTATGTAATTCCATTTCTTGGATGTTGTTTATACACCTTATATTGTTCCTTATAAGTACAACATATAAATAATATATGTTTTACACAACCATTACTAATGAAACTTTGCATTTCGTAATCTTATGGTGAACATAAGGTTATGTTGAAATTTTAAATGCATATGAGTTCGAACATGTTTTAAAGTGTTGAAAACATCAATGTTGAAATAACATTCTAAGAAACAATGTGAGAGATGTAGACATTTGTACACAAGTATAATCTTTCGTTTTCGAAACCATTTGAATTTTTGTAGACAAGCTTAGGGAATTAAATTATGTTGCCAAGTCAATTTGTAGAATTTTTAGAACACACTAAGACGTTATTATAATTATTATATCATAAACAAAAGATAAAAATATAATTTTATGAAATTAGACAAGTGTGGTTGTTGATATTTTATTCAAATACTAAATTACCAACTATTAATTGTTCGTATTTTTTACGATTTTTTAGTGCTGGTTATGGAGTATAATATTTGAGGGAAGCAAGTTTCAATTCAGAAAAATAGTGTCGGGCCCACGCGTCAGCGTTAGAATCCTATATAAAAAAAGATAATCGTTGCCTGCCCGACCGACAAAGGCGATGCGAGTAGACTAACCGTCGTCACCATTAAGTGCTCCATTGTTCGAATGCCCCTGGCGGGCATCCGCCCCAGCAACGGTGGTACACTAACCATCCTCGCCAACAAGTGCTCCATTATCAGAAATGCCCCTTGCCGAATGAATATGCATCCGCCCTGGCGCCCCGACCCCTGCCCCCTTCTTCTTCCCTGATCTGAGCTCCACCGCCGCTGCCCGCCCGTCCTTCCCCGTCGTCGCGCACATGTCGCACTACGCCGATTTGTCTAGAGGTGCACGTTGGAGGAGTAGGGTTCAAGGTTTCCGGAGCAGCCGTAATCACTCCATCGGCTTGGATCCAGTCAGTGAGCTAAGCGGCTTTCCACTGGTCCCTTGCTCGGACTGTGGTATGGCTCGGGTGGTGGAGGGGCGGACGCAGAAGGAAGGTGAAAACCACGGTCGTCTTTATTTCAAGTGTGCAAGGAACTCGATGAGTAATTTGTTGTGTCTCCCAGTTAGGGTTTTTATGTGCTTTTGATTCTACAGTACGCCAAGAATTGTGGATTTTATCGTTTCCACAAGGAGTATCTCTAGATGATGAAGGATGCTGGCGTCATTGTTTTTCGACCGTCGAACTTGGCAGATGCGGTCGATGAAGTAGTTGATTCAGTGGAATGTCAAATTGGGAGCGGCGAGCAGAGGAAAGCACTGGAGGACAAGCAGAGGAAGAAAGAACTAGAGGAGAAGATGGACAATGTGATCTGGAAGATGAACTTGATGATTGTGGCTATTGTTTGTGTAGTATTTAGATGTTTACTAGGGATGTATTCCACTAAGAAGTAATTCTGATGTTAAAAGTGGTGCTTTTGCTTCATCTGTGTGGATGAAGAATGAAAATTTTGTCACATATGACAAACTTAAATGTATGAATGAAGAATGGATAGAATGACAATTGGGTCACAAATCTTAATGTGTCACACATCACAGAATTCATCAATTCATCTGTGCTGACATTTCATTGTAGCACGAGGCAAAGGAAATGCGTATTATTAACACAAACAAAGTAGCAGGCATAACTCTAGCATATATACACATTGCAATTCATTGTGAACTGCTGCCATATAATGACACAAACAGAGTAACAAACTTCTGGCATACACATTGCAATTCTTTGTAAGCTGCTACCATAGATACTGCAATGCCTTCCAAAATAGGAGACATGGATTGATCTACCGCGTCTCTTAGATCTACTAGTTCATCACAAGTTCCACATACACATAGGAGGAACATATTAACAGAGGATCTACTAGCTAGTCCATCACAAGTTCAACAAGCACACTGGAAGAACACATTAACAGAGGAACAAATTAATTAAGCAGAGGTAGTCGCCGCCGGAGGAGCCCCATTGTCGGAGCCGGAGCCGGCCCCGGAGACGTCGAGGCCGCCATCGTCGCCACTGTCGTCGTCGACGGGGGGGGAGCACTCCTCTCTGCAGGTCTGCAACCAAGATATTGATCTTGAAGGCGTAATCCATCACGGTTGTATGCAGCGGATGACTGGGTGGTTGGACCCCGAGATGAGCATCCACCTTTCCAAGATTGACGAAAGCCTCGTGGAGCAACTTCGCTGACCAAGGGGCATCCTGAGCACTTAGTGCAGGAGCACGCATGGCCGCCACGGGCTGCCACGCCACCTTGCGCTGGGGCGGCTTCACCTCCTTGGGTGAGGACGGCATCACCTCCTCGGGCGGGGGCGGCTTCACCTCGGCGGGCGTGGGCAGCGACACCTCCTAGGGCGGGGGCGGTGACACCCTCAGGCTCGGTGGGCGAGGGCGGCGGCATCCCTCCTCCCTCCCCCGCTTCCTTGATGGCTCGCTTGACGCCATGCGCTTGCTTGAGGAAGAAGAAGCTCTTGGATTCACTTCTTGGTGACCGAAGACGGTGGTGCTGGGGTTTTCTTGGTGCCGCGGTTGACGAAGTTCGTGACCGGCCGAAATTTATATTGATAAGACGGCGAACCGTCAGGCGGCCGGTCACGCGCCTCGAAACCCGTGTCTACTCAGGAGAGCTCTTGGCCACAAAAAGTCATGTGGTCACAAGGAGACATGTGACTTCATATTTTTTTTTCAAAATACCAAATGGCCAACTACTCCTATGATTTGTTCGATTCTTAAAAAACTATGAATCATTCGTATTTTTATTAATTTTTAGATGCTGCTTTATGGGCCCTAATTTTTTAGGAAGCAATTAAGTGTCATTTCAAAAAAAGCGTCAGTAGCCTAGTATAAAGAAGGTAACCATTGCCCGCACACCAACCAACAAAGCAACGTGGGTTTGCTAACCCGCGTCGGCATTGACTACTAATCCCTCCATCCCAAATATTTACACTTGTTGACTTCCGTGCTTCACGTTTGACCATACGTCTTATTTGAAAAAATTGTGAAAGTATTATTTATTTTACAATGACATGTTTTATCATAATATATGTTTTAAGTATATCATAATTATTTCTACATTTTCACAATTTTTTTGAATAAGACGAATTGTCAAATGTGTTTTGTAAAAGAAAAAAGGGTGCAAACTGAATATTCAACCGCCTCCTTCTTCTTTCCGAATGGATAAGCGCAGCACTTTCCTAGGAAAAAAAGCGCAGAGGAGGCGTGGAGACAGAGACGACGATGAACGCCGGCGAGGGGCCAAGAAGCGGACGACCCCGCGCACCCGGGATCGAGGAGAACCGGAATCCGAAGCGGTGCCGCAACAGGATCCGCACGCGTGCCGGCGAGATGGCAGCGAAGAGGGAGATGACGACGAGCGTCGAAGAGGGGCCAAGTGGCAGTGGAGTGAACCCAATACCGGAGACGAGGGTCCTCGACTGGATTCTCTAGGATTCCGACGAGGGGCCAAGCAGCGGTAAGGAGGAGCGTGCCGGTGAGGGGCACGAAGTGGGCGAGGGGCCTGCCTCACGTTTGCGAGCACAAGTGTCTGGCAACTACAAAGAGGTGTCGAGGGAGCGGCGAAGAAGGTGTAGAGGACTTCATCTCTGACTTTGGCAATGACCACGACGACGGCGAGGCAAGTTTCTCTGAATCTTACTACCTTTTTACTTGTTCTATAGATGGAGCTTAAGGTAGTTTGAGCTTGAGCTTCACAATGCCTATGATGATGTCTTCCATGCTTGTCCTTATCTTATACCAAGTTTTGAGGTAAATCAGTTTTGAACTAAGTTCTGCTTTTATTTATCACACCCTGCTATGAAGCCTACGATAATTTTCAAGTTCTTATATAATTTTCCTACGACTGTTCCTATATATACTGCTCCAAGTTCTGAGGCAAATTAGTTCTGAATTAACTATGTTATTCTTAGGGCAGTCCTAATGGAGGAAATTGACACAGTTTCCATAGCATAAGAAATCATCTATAGAAACTATACTTCACAGTGGTAGTGTCTTCAAGTAATAATTGTTTTCCCTTTCTATATCTCCCAATTTGACCAATGGGGAGTGGTTCATTAATCCTATAGAAACTAGTGGTTCTTTCCCAATGGCAAATTCAAAGTTTCTTGTGCATTGGGTCAAGAGTAGAAATGGTTTCTCCATGAGGAAACCATTTCTATGATTTGTGCTCTCTTTCCTCATTAATTAGGCTGCCACATTACCATTTTGCTTAGTTGGCATGATGATTAATAGACATAGAAACCACCATAAATGTTCCATTGGGACTACCCTTATACCATGTTTAACCCTGTTTCAGGAAAAACTCTTTGAGTCGCGAGCAGAGCTTGAGTTACTTCTAAACCTTAATGTCTGGGATTATGTGAAACCTGATTTTGAAAAAATCACGAAAGAAGTGAACATCCTCATTAGAAAGGCTAAGCACATAAGGAGGTACAATTATACTACTGAACAAAATCTCGAGCCCATTGAAGGTGCGCTCGAAGGGCTTCAAGAATCCTTGGTTGCTTACGAAGAGGTTGCAAAAGGAGCCAATCTTGATGGGGCATGATCTAGTTCAAGCTTCTTGATGTGTAGGGTCAGTAGCCATACTTTTGTGGATGTTCAAGGGGCATACCTTTGTTGATGTGTATGGTCAGATAGCACGACCATAGTAAATAATGTGATGGACAAGTTAAGTCCTAGCCTGATATATGGATACGTTAACCTTTTGTAATAATTATCTTTATCTTTGTGGACAAGTTATCTCTCTTATGATGTCTGTTTTGTCTCAGAAGATATGTGTGTTGATTGTGCCTGTATGTCGAAATGGAAGCAATGAGAGATCGACTTGATCTATCAATGAGGACAAACTCAAAGGAGACGATGATTAACAAACCTCCGTCTCATTTGTTCACTGCCCCCGTGCTCCCGCTTCACGGCAGTGAAGAGTGCTCTCAAACTAGTAACGGGCGTCAAATGCTCATCGGTAACGGACTTTATAGCACATTACCAATACGGAGTGATCAGTAACGGACTTAAACATCCCGTTACTGATAGGGTATTGATCAGTAACGGACTTTACGAGCTCGTTATTGATAGGTTTAACTTGTGTAATGGGCTCTATTTAATGTCCATTACAAAGAATTCATGTAACAGATGTTTAAGAAGACTGTTACCAGAAGTCTACATTGGTAACGGGCGTTGTGGAGGCCAACCCCAGGGTCGGTTGCCGCGCTTATCTGTAATGGGTGCCAAATAACAACCATTACAGATGTGGGTGCATGTAACGGGTGTTAAGAGCCCGTTACAAATGCTGTCAGACCTATTTGAGGCTTTCACGTAGTGAGGAAAGAATATTCATCACACATATCTTTATCATTCTTTTATGACTTATACCTTGCTAGTGCATACTATATAAAAGATACGTTCCATTCGATGCAGGCTTGTACCTGCTACTATTCCAACTACTTGTAAATTCTATCTAAAGTACTTGATTAATATATGATGGTTAAGCACGACCCATGGACGAGTGCATGGTCTCACCAATAGCTCATGTGCTCCAAGGAAATGGCATAATGCATCAATTGTACATGGACTGGACAAAGTACTCATAGGTATATTGTACATCAACTGTACATAGTTATATATTGTGATCAGTCTCTGTAGTGCCCAAAGTGTTTTGCAAAAAAAATATTTACAAAATCCCGAGAGGCTCCCACACATGCGCACTCGTCCCAAATCACAAGTCACGTGATTTTCACATGAAATATGTGTGTATGTGGTGCGAAGATGCAAACTCATGACCTCTTACCTCACACAAGTCACACGAAATATACACATGCAAGGTGCGGGGATTCAAATGCACAATCTCTTGCCTCATGTGTAGCTTTCTTACTATGTCACCTATACAAGACATCTGATTTAGTGGAGGATACAATCATTTTGTAGTAACACATTAGGACCCCATAGTAACTGTAGTGAAAATGCCGCGGGTATAAGCGACCATGGAGCTTATCGAAATAGTCTTACATGTCACACTTCAAAGTTTTCAAATTTTTTGAAACTTTGCACACCAATAGTGCCAAACTCTCATCGCAGTTACTCAATGCACATGCAGTTTTTCATAGAGAAATACATAGAGCCAATGAAATGATTTTTTTCTCTTGTTACAATGCACATGCAGTTATTAATCATCCATAAAACCAAACAGACTGCACATTTTACAATCTCAACTAATATAAGTAAGTAGGGGTAGCATGGTCGTTTGTTACAACAATTAGTATGTCAATTTTTTTTTCTGAAATAGCACTGAATTCTTCATCACTGCAGTTGGACGAACTCCTGGTGCCTCAGTTTCGTACTTGATACAATGAGCTGGCAACACTTATTTCCTCATGATGTCCTCTAAAAGTGTCGACATGCAGTTGCCAATTTATTTCTCTTTAAGGAACCTTTTTTTCAGCAAAAACTGTGGGGCCAAACCCCCCGTCAACAGATATATTAAATGAACAGAGGAACAGAGAGAGTCAACTTACAGCAGCTTAACAAGAACGCAAAAGCTAAACGGAGAGCCCTCTCGATTTAGTGCTAAATCGAGAGCCCTCTTGTTACTTTGTGCTACAACAGCTAAAGGTAACTGCAAAGAGAAAAACACAGAAGGAAGTAACAGTGGAATTCATGCTTCTTCTCCAACTCCGGTGGGTTGTGGGCGGGGCGGCCGCCGGTTGGTCGCCGGCGGGCGCGGGCGGCGGTGGAGGAGGCGGCCTTAGGGTTCCGGGGTTTGGGGTTAGGGTTTGGGGGTTTGGGATCCTCCATGGCCACCGGACATGGAGAGAGGTTTGGGGTGGTCACCGGACCGGCGGTGGTGGTGGGGGTGGGCGGAACGGCGGCGGCGCCACACACCGGGGTGGTGGAGGAGGGCGGTTGGGCCAGGTCGGTGGCGGGGGCATAGCTCGCCGGAGATGAAGAAGACAATGTCGGGTTAACACGGTGGCGGCTGGTGGTGGCGGATTCGGCGGCGGAAGCCGCCGGAGATGGAGGAGGTGGGCGGGGCGGGGGCGCAGCTCACGAGCTTTAGGAAGGGCGGGGAAGGGGGGGCCGCGGCGGTTGGTGGGCGAACGGCCGGCGGCGAGGTCGCCACTGGCCGCGGGACGGCGGTGGAGGCCGGCGGTGGTCGGGAAGAAGGGGCGCGTCCGGGCTGGATCCATGCCGGCCATGCGTGAGAGCTCGCAGTAGAGGGCGAGGAAGAAGAAGATAAGGTCAGGGAGAAAAGATTGGTCGCGTGAAGATGATAAGGTGGGTGGGACCTACGTGGGATCGTATGTGGGAGGGGCCGGCTCTCGGGTTAGTGCTAACAGGAGGGAGCTCTCCCCGTAGCAGCCTCCTAACAAGAAAGTAAGCCAGAGGAATAGAGAGAGAGTCAACTTACAGCAGCCTAACAAGAAAGTAGACCAAAGAAAACAAGAAGACTAACACTAAAACTTTAAAACAAACTTGGCACCGAGAAAGGAACAAACAAAACGGAACGAAATTACAAGGCTTGAAGTCAAGCAAGGATCGACAGATGTATATTTTGCTTGATTCTCACAAAATGACTTCTGACAGTGGCTTGAAAAGACATTTTCCAAATGTCTAGGCTCAGAGGTTTATTGTTCAAAATGCAATAATTCCTCTCATTCCACAGTCACCAAGCTCCAACCATGAAAAATTCCAGTATTCAACGAACTCTTGAAGTGGTGCTACAACTTTGGATAGTTATTCAAAATGTGAACCAGTCATCGACCATATATATGGAGTGTTGGCAGCAAAATAGCAGACTTGTATAAATCTGGATAGAATGCAATGGCATTCCTAGTAGACTCAGCCCACCTGGACGAATGGTACATGGATATGCCAGTAGCGTGGAGTGTGGATATATACTACTTAGAGCACGGATTCCTCAGCTTTCAGAACACAACTGAGTCCTTCAAATGCATTAATCCATTATTAGATGAAGAACTACAAAGATTCTTCCTTGAAATTTTATATTTATATAAATGTTGGTCTGCGGCCATCTCGATTATATATGCTGCACGCCTAGATTGTGTCCATTCCAAGGACTTCTGCAGTGCATAAGAACGTTATAGCCGGTACCAAACTAATAGTATTGGAGCTTCAAGGTCCATGTGAGTTAGTTCTAGTGGAGTACTTTAGGAGCAGTATTACTGAAATAAAGTAATTGTTCGCACCCAAAAGTGGCAAGGTTTGAGATATATGAGGCTGAAGGCTAGATGTGCCAATTTAGTGCTAATCCTTTTGCTAGTTTGGCGTGGATATGCATTTTACAGGACAGGGGGTCATCTTGGATATTCTGGATGTGATTTCATTAAAAGGGATGAAGACACTCTTGGAGCAACGTCAAATCAAGTCAAGTCATGGGTTCAAGTTATCAAGATGAACTATTTGCCAAGATGATAAATATGGACATTTAGATCATATAATCATAGTCAAAGGTTGTTGATCTGGCTACTAGGACAAGGCCAACTGATCTGATTCAGTTCTTGGTTAGCAGTCCTGACCAGTCTGACCTTTGACCCACACCGGTCAGAGCGGTCAGACCAAAGTGCCCAAAATTCCAATTGGACTTCACCATTGCGTATATCTCGTCGAGACGATCGAAATGCATATGTGGAACATCCAGTTCGGAGTCCGGATGAGGGAGTTATGGTTCTGGCAAGAACCAGCCCTGCGCCTGACCGGCCTGACCGGTGGGACCCGACAGTCTGACCGGTGCTCGCAGCCAAATCCAAGTTAGGAGTTGTATTTCGACACCGTATTTGTATAGGCTTCAACTCCTACTGGGGTCATGCGAGCTGTTCCATATGGACTTGGTTGGTCCAGCTCGTGTGTGCTTGGCGGATGGGAAATGGTATGTCCTTGTGATCGTGGACGACTATTCTCGCTATGCTTGGGTCTTTTTCTTAGCTGACAAGGGGGAGATGTTTTTGTTCGGGATCTAATCTTGAGGTTGAAGAATGAGAGGAATGGAGATGCTGTTCGAGCTATTTGTAGCGACAATGGCAGTGAATTTAAAAACTCTCGTTTCGAAACCTTTTGTCGTGATTTGGGTCTTGAACATCAGTTTTCTTCTCCCTATGTGGCTTGTCAGAATGGGGTAGTTGAGAGGAAAAATCGTTCCCTTTGTGGGATGGCTCGGGCGATGTTCGATGAGCATAGGACTCCGAGAAGATATTGGGCGGAGGTGGTGAATACCGTTTGCCATCTTGGGAACCGGATTTTTCTGAGGGCCTTCTTGAACAAGACGTGCTATGAGCTCATGCACGGGCGAGTACCTAGAGTGAGCCATTTCAGGGCTTTTGGTTGTCAGTGCTTCATTCTCAAGAAGGGTAGGCTTGATAAGTTTGAGTCGAGGTCGTCCGATGGGATTTTCTTAGGTTATGCTAGTCATTCTCGAGCATTTCGTGTGCTCAACCTTGATACTAACCTAGTCATGGAGACTTGCGAGATGACCTTCGACGAGACACAACCTTGCAATTCGTCTGTCTTTGAGTGTGCAGGTGATGATGAAGTTGGCAAGAACATCTTTGAGGATGAGGAGGATGATGCTGGAGAGGATGATGGTGATGATGGTGAAGCTCCAGCCACGCATGTACCCTCTACTTCCACTACGACGACTATGGTGCAGGATGGTCCATCCCATACACCGCCTACGATCCAGCAAGATCCAGTGGAAGCAGCTGCTGAGGGGGAGTGTCACACCCTGAAATTTCCAATTTCAGGATGTGAATATAGAGAATAATTAAATAACAATTTTCTCAAAATTTTAAAATTTTTCCAACATTTATTTTCTTTACAGGGAATATAGTATAGGAAAAATCCCTTGATTGATTTTCTAAATTAAATAAAAAGTTATGTGCGTTGCATTCATGCCGATGCATCTAGTGGTTCTTGAGTGCTAAAGGTTTCAAAAATGCGTTTAGGAGTCGTCCAAACTCTCCCGAGAATTTTCCGGATTTTTCTGGAATTTATTCTCATTTTCTCTGAGCATTTTCTATTTAATAGAAGGCTCTAAAATTTTTTTCATGAGCACCAAATGCTTTATTTGGGTTGTTCATGTCTTAATCTATCTCTAGGAATTTTCCTGGAATTTTTGTGATTTTCTGACTATTTTTCGTGCTTTAACGTATTTTCTGGACTTTTTCTGGAATTACGTATGCACTGGAAAATATTTCGGAAAAAAAAAGAAAAAGAAAAACCTATCCTAACGGGCCGAGCCCGGAGGCCCGACCCGGTCCGCCCGGCCCGCCCGCGCCGGCCTGGCGGGGCCCATCCGGCCGGCGCCCATGGCCGCCGCCGCCGGCGGGTGTGCCCCCGCGCCCGCGCCCATAAAAGGCGCAGCCAAGCGCGCGCGCGCCTCCCCGCCCCCGCCGCCTCGCCTAGCGCGCCGCCGCCGCCCGCGCCTGCGGTGCTCGCGCCGCCGCTTGCCGGGAAGCCCGAGCTCGCCCGCCGGCGTTGACCGCAAAAATCCGGCCGATTCCGTCGTCCTCCGCCCGAGGTGAGCACATCATCGCGATCCTCTCGATCTCCTCTCTCCGTTTTGCATCTCATCCAAGCTCCTAGCCGCCGGAGTGCCGCGCCCATGGCCACCGGAGCCGCCGCCGCCCTTGGATTGCCCCCGTTCGGTCCGTCCCGAGGAGGAAGAAGATAAGGTGGCAGCTTTGCACTTGACCCCCTGCAAAATCTGGAAAATAAGTAGATCCACTTTTGAGTCTTGCACCTTTCCTCGAAAACCCCCTGGAAAGATTAGATTCCTTAGATCCAATCCATCCCAAGCACTTTTATAGATCTAACCCTGATTTTTACCAGTTTCACGAGCATTGTTTCCTGTGTCTCGGGAATCTTTTCAGCTACTCCCTGAAATCTACGGTTAATCGCGAACAGGTCCTTACAATCTTGTTTTCCTCATATCTTCTTCGTTTTAGCTCCGATTTAATCCGTTCAAGTTGCGTTAGGTCCATAATAAAGTAAAGCACGCGTTAGTGGTGAGTTTTCATCATGTTTTGTTTCTGAAAATAAAATTAATAATAATTTTGATTAATGACTAGTTATGCATGCTTTTTATAAATAAAATCTATATAGATCTATACACCGTTTTTCATAAGCAAATTTAATTGATTAATGATTACTTTACATGCTTTCATGAATAAAATCTAATTAGATCTTTTACTCGGTTTTCCATAAGTCAAATATTAATTTGCTTAATGATTAATTAACTTTTATAATTAAAAGTTGATTAGGTTTTTACTCCGCTTTATAAATAAATGTTAATCTTGATTAAAGCCAATTTAATACTGTTTTTGATAATAATATGATGAACCCGAATTACAAAGTTTCGTTTAGATTGTTCATATAGTTCAGTTTTTCTAAATTAAAATGTTTAACCGGTTTAATCAATATATGAATAAAACTTGACTAGTTCTTTACACCGGTTTCATAAATAAAGTTTAATATTGCATTAATGTCAACATAGGGTATTTTATTTCTGAAATATCCTTTATATTTGTTTTGTTAATTAAAATGAACCTAGCTCATAGTCTTGTTCTCTCATAAATGCAAATAGTTCGTTAGACGTTCGGCGTCAGCTTTTATCTTAGTATCTCTTTTGATCAAGTTTATCAGAAGCTCTAAACCCTTCTAGTGTTAGCCCCAAGCTAAACCGTGTGCATCTAATCAAGCCTTAGAGTTTCTGTTTAGCTCAGTAGCTTTGTCTGTGTGAGTAGTTTGCACTGCTCATTTGCCTATCAAATAATCTTATCACTCTTGTTTCATGAATCTTGTACATCAGCATCTAGCTAGTTGATGTCTATCCCATCTCCGTTAGGTTGTCTTTTCATAAATCAGCTATGTTCTTATGCTCAACCTTTCGTAGCTATACCTTTCTTCAGAGCTAATCTCGTTATCAGTTCCTTTATCAATTAGTTTAGCCCACCTTTTGCTCAGTTCTTGCCCTTCGATCTAGTTCTCTACCTAAACTAGTTTTCCTAAACCCATCTTAAGGGTCTCTTATGCGTTGATAGTCCGTTTGTGCTGTTCTAGTTCGTTTCACCATAACTTATGCGTT
The DNA here is from genome assembly GCA_947561735.1 of Cenchrus americanus. Lineage (NCBI taxonomy): Eukaryota > Viridiplantae > Streptophyta > Magnoliopsida > Poales > Poaceae > Cenchrus > Cenchrus americanus. The sequence continues at coordinate 179,759,076 of OX387242.1, forward strand.
AGCACGGGTATCACCTGCTACTTGTTTTAATATTAAAGATGCTTGATAATCTTGACTAATTATTATCGCAATGCTTTTATCAATAAAAATTGATTAGGTTCTAATCCGGTTTTCTTTAATCATGATGTAATTGGTTAATTCCTATTTATAACTAGTTTTTCTAAATAAAAGATGTTAGAGTTAAACACCGGTTTTCATAATAAAGTTAGTATGCCTAATGACTTCATAAATGCCTTTTCAATATAAATATGTTTAGTTGAACACGTGATATAAAGTTACTCGTTTAGATATCTTACACCCGCTTCATCTTTCTAAAGTAATTGTTAATTTGACATAACTTCTACTTTGGAATGTTATAAATAAAATATGATTAGGTTTATCGTGATTTCTTTAATTAAATGTAACTAGTTTAATGGTAACATAGAGTATTTCTCTGAAATATTCTTTCACATGATTTCTTAATTAAAATATGCCAAGCGTAGTCTCTTGTTGTTTGATAATGATCTCATGATAGTTTCGAGCTTAGTTTTGTTTTCAGTGTTTCTCGCGCTTGCGTAACCAATAGAACCAAACCCTATCCCAGAGTGATCTTTCCGATCTTCCGCAACCATCTCTTTAAAGCTAACCAAGCCTTTCCAAGCACCCTTGTGTTCTTTAGTGATCCATCTAATCAAGCCTATCCTTTAGTGCGTTCTTTTAAAGTTTTCTTTTGATTGGTACTTTGTTCTTAGTATGTCTGTTTGTTTGCTTTATGTATGTTTGTGCCCGATGATTGATGCGCTTAGAGTGAACGCCGTTCGAGAGCTTTGGAAGAGCTTGAAGTTGAAGATATTCTGAGCAACTACTCTCTGGTTAAAGGCAAGTGTGTCCTTGTTCTTTTGTCCTAAGAACTATATTTAATCACTCATTGCATATGCTTGCATTAATATGATGGGACCCATGCTTAAGGTTTGACTAGTGTTATTTATCCTGTGCCTTGATCAAACGGGTTTATCTTTATGTTGGGTAGCTATGCTTAGTTGCTATACCTGGGTTATGGTGGTTTTAATGAACATTAATGATGAATCATGTTATACCTTTATGCTATATCTTTGGATGCTTAATACAAGACCATATGATTAATCGGAACATGGAGAACCACCCAGGACAACAGTGCAACCACAAGGACTATATGGCTCTGGTCTTGGCCGATTAATTAGGGAAGTCCTTGTGTGGTTATTACTCGCATAGTAGGTTGGGGACGGAGGAATGCTTTTATGGCTACTTCTATTCCGGAGCGGTGATGGAACGGAAGACTCTATGGCTTACCGTCCGTAATAGAAGTGTGGTACGAAAGATAGCCTCTATGACATACTACTATGGACTAATACGCACGGGATGACTCTTTGTAAAGGCCTCGTAGCGTCCCTATGCAATCACACCTCGGAAGTGTGGTATGATGCATGCGCAGCATCGCATGGTTGGGTTTAAAGTTCTTCGGGACTTTTACGCGACTTGTGGGTAAAGATGTACAACCTCTGCAGAGTGTAAAACTAATCGATTAGCCGTGCCCACGGTCACGGGCGGCCTGGACCCTCACATGATAATCAAACTTGAAGATGGACTTAAATCGCTCTCTCTCTCTGGTTATGCTTGCCATGTGTTTGTGCCGTATTTCTTATCTTATGCTTAATGTGGGTTGGTATAAACTTATACTTTATTAGTAATCAGGTGCTAATAAAACTTGACCAACTAAAATTGCTTAAATGCTTATAGCCCAGTCCACTATAAAGCCTTTGCATTCATTTTTTCCCCACACTTGCTGAGTACGACAAGTGCTCACCCTTGCTATAACCATTGTTGCTCAGAAAGAGGATGCTACTTTGAAGTCTTGTGAAGATGTTGCTGGTGCTAGGCGTACGCAACCCCCAGTCGATTGTCTGTGATGTTTGGAGCCTTCGTTTCCAGGATTAAGCGTAAATCTCTGATAATCTTTCTTTTTCTTACGTGATACTGTTTCTGTATTCACTTTTATGTCACTATATGCATGAAACTTGATCCTGGCATGCATATAGGTATGCACTTGGTTTCCTTCGGAAAATCGGGTGTGACAGAGTGGTATCAGAGCTGTATCGACTGTAGGACGTAAGCCTAGTTAGCACTGGTCGTTTCTTAATGCCTCTTTTGTTCTACAATCCCTCCTTACCTTATCCCTGACCTCTCTGATGAAGGATCTCGCTTCTTAACCATCTACTTTTCTCCATACCATGAATGATTGTATATTTATCTTCACTCTCCTTGAACATCTCTTCGACCTCGCCTAGTCATTCCCTCAAGCAATAAACACCCCCTTGATTGATTGGTGCAATTGTTACCCTTGACAATCTATCTGTTCGCGCACCTCCCCGACACATCAGCGCTGTTTTAATTCTTTCTCGAGCTACAGAACTCCGATCGACATGAAACCAGTTGGGTTAGTTCCTAAATTTCATATGTGAATTTCTACCAAAAATTCAGCCCTATCCAGTATATGTTCCAGAAGCTATGCCCGAAACTTTGGAGCTATCAGAATCTGTAAACTCTGCTGACCTAGTTACCTTCAATATTTTATATTTCAGGCTATGGACCTCCGATTGAGGTAAATCCAATTGGAGTAGTTCAGGAATTTCATCAGCTTCGCTCTGTCCAAGATTCAGCAGTATTCGTTTTGTATCCAAGGAGATACCTACGAATTAGTTGAGCATTCAGAATCTGCCAACACTGCTGACATAGTCGTCTTCTTCAATTCATATCTCGAGTTCTGAACCTCCGATTGAGGTGATTCCAGTTGGGTTGAACTCATAATTTCGTACTCCTTGATTTGGGAAAAATCCATTATTTATGGATATCCTTTCTGGGAGATATATCTGATCTATTAGGAGGATACCCCCTGACTTTATTAACAACGTGTAGTGTCGTTCCCTTTAGCTATGCCTTGATTGGTGGAATTGTGTGTTTGCATGATGATGCTTGGTTTTATGGACTTGATTGATTCGTTTCTTTGAAGTGAGTGTTGGTGTATTGTGGGTCTTACATCCGCAATAACATCAGTTGCCTAGTTGGGTTCTTCTTTTGTACCTCCCACCTCCTTGTTCTCCCCCATTCGTTTTGCACTACTCTTGTTCCCCTTCTGATCATATCTTTATCTACCAACCAGATGGAAAACCAAGAAGGAGGTAACCAAGGAGAAAGCTACGAGAACGGTGATGACTATGGATACAACCCAAATGCGCTATCATTTCCTCCCTCAGATGATAAGTATGCAGAGTTCATGAAGACTAAGCCACCAATGTTCTCCAGTACCACATATCCCTTAGAAGCTGAAGACTGGATCGAGACAATTGAAGAGAAGCTAGATATGATACAATGCAATGATGGAGAGAAAGCTTTGTATGCATCTTGGCAACTTATAGGAGCAGCTTCAGAGTGGTGGAATTCTTACATCAATGGACATCGGCAACTTCGAGAGTATTGTGTGGAAGGAATTCAAAGACAACTTTATCTTACACCATACTCCCGTGAGTGCGATGAAGCTCAAGAGGAAGGAGTTCCTTAACTTAAAGCAAGGACGGATGACGGTAAGCGAGTACGGGGATAAGTTTGTTCAATTATCTCTCGTATGCCCCAAGATCGGTAGCCGAGAGTGATAAAAAGAAACGAGAGCAGTTCATCAAAGGGTTGAATGAAGATCTTCAAAGTATACTAAGCTTACACGATTATTCGAGTCTACAAGATTTAATCAACAAAGCCATTGGGCTAGAAAGCAAGCTACAGGAGATCATGAGTAAGAAGAGAAAACGGGAATATCCAGGGGAAGCCAATAACAATTCTCACCTACATCATATGTCTCAAGCCCAAGGTTTTCCTGAAGATCACAATGAAGATGCATATCTAGAATATCCTCATGGTGTCACAATACCAGTGATTTATGAGACCCCACAGAATCGTCGGAATATTAGGGAAAGTAAAGCTTGTTTCTATTGCAAAGCTGGTGGACACTTTATCAACAGGTGCCCGAAGAAGTTTCTAGATCGTCATTTTAAGAAGCAATGGCGACAACGACACAAGCAAGACAAGACCCCCGCTATTTAAGGATGTTTGTATAAGTTAGGTTTGTGGAAAGTTTTTACGTAACATGAAAGGAATAATATTCTCTGAAGGATATGAAAAGAGTTGAAATAAACCCTTGTCTCTTGCTAGCCTTTTTCGAATCTCGGGACGAGATTCCTTTTAAGGGGGGTAGATTTGTCACACCCTGAAATTTCCAATTTCAGGATGTGCATATAGAGAATAATTAAATAACAATTTTCTCAAAATTTTAAAATTTTTCCAACATTTATTTTCTTTACAGGGAATATAGTATAGGAAAAATCCCTTGATTGATTTTCTAAATTAAATAAAAAGTTATGTGCGTTGCATTCATGCCGATGCATCTAGTGGTTCTTGAGTGCTAAAGGTTTCAAAAATGCGTTTAGGAGTTGTCCAAACTCTCCCGAGAATTTTCCAGATTTTTCTGGAATTTATTCTCATTTTCTCCGAGCATTTTCTATTTAATAGAAGGCTCTAAAATCTTTTTCATGAGCACCAAATGCTTTATTTGGGTTGTTCATGTCTTAATCTATCTCTAGGAATTTTCCTGGAATTTTTGTGATTTTTTCGACTATTTTTCGTGCTTTAACGTATTTTTCCGGACTTTTTTGCGGAATTACGTATGCACCGGAAAATATTTCGGAAAAAAAAAAAGAAAAAGAAAAACCTATCCTAACGGGCCGAGCCCGGAGGCCCGACCCGGTCCGCCCGGCCCGCCCGCGCCGGCCTGGCGGGGCCCATCCGGCCGGCGGCCATGGCCGCCGCCGCCGGGCGGGTGTGCCCCCGCGCGCCCGCCCATAAAGGGGGCGCGGCCAAGCCGCGCGCGCCTCCCGCCCCCGCCGCCGCGCCTAGCGCGCCGCCGCCCCGCCCTAGTCCCCGCGCGCCGCCGCCGCCCGCGCGCCGCGGTGCTCGCGCCGCCGCTTGCTGGGAAGCCCGAGCTCGCCCGCCGGCGTTGACCGCAAAAATCCGGCCGATTCCGTCGTCCTCCGCCCGAGGTGAGCACATCATCGCGATCCTCTCGATCTCCTCTCTCCGTTTTGCATCTCATCCAAGCTCCTAGCCGCCCGGAGTGCCGGCGCCCATGGCCACCAGAGCCGCCGCCGCCCTTGGATTGCCCTTGTTCGGTCTGTCCTGAGGAGGAAGAAGATAAGGTGGCAGCTTTGCACTTGACCCCCTGCAAAATCTGGAAAATAAGTAGATCCACTTTTGAGTCTTGCACCTTTCCTCGAAAACCCCCTGGAAAGATTAGATTCCTTAGATCCAATCCATCCCAAGCACTTTTATAGATCTAACCCTGATTTTTACCAGTTTCACGAGCATTGTTTCCTGTGTCTCGGGAATCTTTTCAGCTACTCCCTGAAATCTACGGTTAATCGCAAACGGGGTCCTTACAATCTTGTTTTCCTCATATCTTCTTCGTTTTAGCTCCGATTTAATCCGTTCAAGTTGCGTTAGGTCCATAATAAAGTAAAGCACGCGTTAGTGGTGAGTTTTCATCATGTTTTGTTTCTGAAAATAAAATTAATAATAATTTTGATTAATGACTAGTTATGCATGCTTTTTATAAATAAAATCTATATAGATCTATACACCGTTTTTCATAAGCAAATTTAATTGATTAATGATTACTTTACATGCTTTCATGAATAAAATCTAATTAGATCTTTTACTCGGTTTTCCATAAGTCAAATATTAATTTGCTTAATGATTAATTAACTTTTATAATTAAAAGTTGATTTGGTTTTTACTCCGGCTTTATAAATAAATGTTAATCTTGATTAAAGCCAATTTAATACTGTTTTTGATAATAATATGATGAACCCGAATTACAAAGTTTCGTTTAGATTGTTCATATAGTTCAGTTTTTCTAAATTAAAATGTTTAACCGGTTTAATCAATATATGAATAAAACTTGACTAGTTCTTTACACCGGTTTCATAAATAAAGTTTAATATTGCATTAATGTCAACATAGGGTATTTTATTTCTGAAATATCCTTTATATTTGTTTTGTTAATTAAAATGAACCTAGCTCATAGTCTTGTTCTCTCATAAATGCAAATAGTTCGTTAGACGTTCGGCGTCAGCTTTTATCTTAGTATCTCTTTTGATCAAGTTTATCAGAAGCTCTAAACCCTTCTAGTGTTAGCCCCAAGCTAAACCGTGTGCATCTAATCAAGCCTTAGAGTTTCGTTTAGCTCGGTAGCTTTGTCCGTGTGAGTAGTTTGCCTTTGCTCATTTGCCTATCAAATAATCTTATCACTCTTGTTTCATGAATCTTGTACATCGGCATCTAGCTAGTTGATGTCTATCCCATCTCTCGTTAGGTTGTCTTTTCATAAATCAGCTATGTTCTTATGCTCAACCTTTCGTAGCTATACCTTTCTTCAGAGCTAATCTCGTTATCAGTTCCTTTATCAATTAGTTTAGCCCACCTTTTGCTCAGTTCTTGCCCTTCGATCTAGTTCTCTACCTAAACTAGTTTTCCTAAACCCATCTTAAGGGTCTCTTATGCGTTGATAGTCCGTTTGTGCTGTTCTAGTTCGTTTCACCATAACTTATGCGTTAGCACGGGTATCACCTGCTACTTGTTTTAATATTAAAGATGCTTGATAATCTTGACTAATTATTATCGCAATGCTTTTATCAATAAAAATTGATTAGGTTCTAATCCGGTTTTCTTTAATCATGATGTAATTGGTTAATTCCTATTTATAACTAGTTTTTCTAAATAAAAGATGTTAGAGTTAAACACCGGTTTTCATAATAAAGTTAGTATGCCTAATGACTTCATAAATGCCTTTTCAATATAAATATGTTTAGTTGAACACGTGATATAAAGTTACTCGTTTAGATATCTTACACCCGCTTCATCTTTCTAAAGTAATTGTTAATTTGACATAACTTCTACTGGAATGTTATAAATAAAATATGATTAGGTTTATCGTGATTTCTTTAATTAAATGTAACTAGTTTAATGGTAACATAGAGTATTTCTCTGAAATATTCTTTCACATGATTTCTTAATTAAAATATGCCAAGCGTAGTCTCTTGTTGTTTGATAATGATCTCATGATAGTTTCGAGCTTAGTTTTGTTTTCAGTGTTTCTCGCGCTTGCGTAACCAATAGAACCAAACCCTATCCCAGAGTGATCTTTCCGATCTTCCGCAACCATCTCTTTAAAGCTAACCAAGCCTTTCCAAGCACCCTTGTGTTCTTTAGTGATCCATCTAATCAAGCCTATCCTTTAGTGCGTTCTTTTAAAGTTTTCTTTGGATTGGTACTTTGTTCTTAGTATGTCTGTTTGTTTGCTTTATGTATGTTTGTGCCCGATGATTGATGCGCTTAGAGTGAACGCCGTTCGAGAGCTTTGGAAGAGCTTGAAGTTGAAGATATTCTGAGCAACTACTCTCTGGTTAAAGGCAAGTGTGTCCTTGTTCTTTTGTCCTAAGAACTATATTTAATCACTCATTGCATATGCTTGCATTAATATGATGGGACCCATGCTTAAGGTTTGACTAGTGTTATTTATCCTGTGCCTTGATCAAACGGGTTTATCTTTATGTTGGGTAGCTATGCTTAGTTGCTATACCTGGGTTATGGTGGTTTTAATGAACATTAATGATGAATCATGTTATACCTTTATGCTATATCTTTGGATGCTTAATACAAGACCATATGATTAATCGGAACATGGAGAACCACCCAGGACAACAGTGCAACCACAAGGACTATATGGCTCTGGTCTTGGCCGATTAATTAGGGAAGTCCTTGTGTGGTTATTACTCGCATAGTAGGTTGGGGACGGAGGAATGCTTTTATGGCTACTTCTATTCGGAGCGGTGATGGAACGGAAGACTCTATGGCTTACCGTCCGTAATAGAAGTGTGGTACGAAAGATAGCCTCTATGACATACTACTATGGACTAATACGCACGGGATGACTCTTTGTAAAGGCCTCGTAGCGTCCCTATGCAATCACACCTCGGAAGTGTGGTATGATGCATGCGCAGCATCGCATGGTTGGGTTTAAAGTTCTTCGGGACTTTTACGCGACTTGTGGGTAAAGATGTACAACCTCTGCAGAGTGTAAAACTAATCGATTAGCCGTGCCCACGGTCACGGGCGGCCTGGACCCTCACATGATAATCAAACTTGAAGATGGACTTAAATCGCTCTCTCTGGTTATGCTTGCCATGTGCTTGTGGCGTATTTCTTACCTTATGCTTAATGTGGGTTGGTATAAACTTATACTTTATTAGTAATCAGGTGCTAATAAAACTTGACCAACTAAAATTGCTTAAATGCTTATAGCCCAGTCCACTATAAAGCCTTTGCATTCATTTTTTCCCCACACTTGCTGAGTACGACAAGTGCTCACCCTTGCTATAAACATTGTTGCTCAGAAAGAGGATGCTACTTTGAAGTCTTGTGAAGGTGTGCTGGTGCTAGGCGTACGCAACCCCCAGTCGATTGTCCGTGATGTTTGGAGCCTTCGTTTCCGGGATTAAGCGTAAATCTCTCGATAATCTTTCTTTTTCTTACGTGATACCGTTTCGTATTCACTTTTATGTCACTATATGCATGAAACTTGATCCGGCATGCATATAGGTATGCACTTGGTTTCCTTCGGAAAATCGGGTGTGACAGAGTGGTATCAGAGCTGTATCGACTGTAGGACGTAAGCCTAGTTAGCACTGGTCGTTTCTTAATGCCTCTTTTGTTCTACAATCCCTCCTTACCTTATCCCTGACCTCTCTGATGAAGGATCTCGCTTCTTAACCATCTACTTTTCTCCATACCATGAATGATTGTATATTTATCTTCACTCTCCTTGAACATCTCTTCGACCTCGCCTAGTCATTCCCTCAAGCAATAAACACCCCCTTGATTGATTGGTGCAATTGTTACCCTTGACAATCTATCTGTTCGCGCACCTCCCCGACACATCAGCGCTGTTTTAATTCTTTCTCGAGCTACAGAACTCCGATCGACATGAAACCAGTTGGGTTAGTTCCTAAATTTCATATGTGAATTTCTACCAAAAATTCAGCCCTATCCAGTATATGTTCCAGAAGCTATGCCCGAAACTTTGGAGCTATCAGAATCTGTAAACTCTGCTGACCTAGTTACCTTCAATATTTTATATTTCAGGCTATGGACCTCCGATTGAGGTAAATCCAATTGGAGTAGTTCAGGAATTTCATCAGCTTCGCTCTGTCCAAGATTCAGCAGTATTCGTTTTGTATCCAAGGAGATACCTACGAATTAGTTGAGCATTCAGAATCTGCCAACACTGCTGACATAGTCGTCTTCTTCAATTCATATCTCGAGTTCCGAACCTCCGATTGAGGTGATTCCAGTTGGGTTGAACTCATAATTTCGTACTCCTTGATTTGGGAAAAATCCATTATTTATGGATATCCTTTCTGGGAGATATATCTGATCTATTAGGAGGATACCCCCTGACTTTATTAACAACGTGTAGTGTCGTTCCCTTTAGCTATGCCTTGATTGGTGGAATTGTGTGTTTGCATGATGATGCTTGGTTTTATGGACTTGATTGATTCGTTTCTTTGAAGTGAGTGTTGGTGTATTGTGGGTCTTACATCCGCAATAACATCAGTTGCCTAGTTGGGTTCTTCTTTTGTACCTCCCACCTCCTTGTTCTCCCCCATTCGTTTTGCACTACTCTTGTTCCCCTTCTGATCATATCTTTATCTACCAACCGGATGGAAAACCAAGAAGGAGGTAACCAAGGAGAAAGCTACGAGAACGGTGATGACTATGGATACAACCCAAATGCGCTATCATTTCCTCCCTCAGATGATAAGTATGCAGAGTTCATGAAGACTAAGCCACCAATGTTCTCCAGTACCACATATCCCTTAGAAGCTGAAGACTGGATCAAGACAATTGAAGAGAAGCTAGATATGATACAATGCAATGATGGAGAGAAAGCTTTGTATGCATCTTGGCAACTTATAGGAGCAGCTTCAGAGTGGTGGAATTCTTACATCAATAGACATCGGCAACTCCGAGAGTATTGTGTGGAAGGAATTCAAAGACAACTTTATCTTACACCATACTCCCGTGAGTGCGATGAAGCTCAAGAGGAAGGAGTTCCTTAACTTAAAGCAAGGACGGATGACGGGAAGCGAGTACGGGGATAAGTTTGTTCAATTATCTCTGTATGCCCCAAGATCGGTGAGAGTGATAAAAAGAAACGAGAGCAGTTCATCAAAGGGTTGAATGAAGATCTTCAAAGTATACTAAGCTTACACGATTATTCGGGTCTACAAGATTTAATCAACAAAGCCATTGGGCTAGAAAGCAAGCTACAGGAGATCATGAGTAAGAAGAGAAAAAGGGAATATCCAGGGGAAGCCAATAACAATTCTCACCTACATCATATGTCTCAAGCCCAAGGTTTTCCTGAAGATCACAATGAAGATGCATATCTAGAATATCCTCATGGTGTCACAATACCAGTGATTTATGAGACCCCACAGAATCGTCGGAATATTAGGGAAAGTAAAGCTTGTTTCTATTGCAAAGCTGGTGGACACTTTATCAACAGGTGCCCGAAGAAGTTTCTAGATCGTCATTTTAAGAAGCAATGGCGACAACGACACAAGCAAGACAAGACCCCCGCTATTTAAGGATGTTTGTATAAGTTAGGCTGTGGAAAGTTTTCTGTAACATGAAAGGAATAATATTGCTGAAGGATATGAAAAGAGTTGAAATAAACCCTTGTCTCTTGCTAGCCTTTTTCGAATCTCGGGACGAGATTCCTTTTAAGGGGGGTAGATTTGTCACACCCTGAAATTTCCAATTTCAGGATGTGCATATAGAGAATAATTAAATAACAATTTTCTCAAAATTTTAAAATTTTTCCAACATTTATTTTCTTTACAGGGAATATAGTATAGGAAAAATCCCTTGATTGATTTTCTAAATTAAATAAAAAGTTATGTGCGTTGCATTCATGCCGATGCATCTAGTGGTTCTTGAGTGCTAAAGGTTTCAAAAATGCGTTTAGGAGCTGTCCAAACTCTCCCGAGAATTTTCCGGATTTTTCTGGAATTTATTCTCATTTTCTCTGAGCATTTTCTATTTAATAGAAGGCTCTAAAATCTTTTTCATGAGCACCAAATGCTTTATTTGGGTTGTTCATGTCTTAATCTATCTCTAGGAATTTTCCTGGAATTTTTGTGATTTTCTGACTATTTTTCGTGCTTTAACGTATTTTCTGGACTTTTTCTGGAATTACGTATGCACTGGAAAATATTTCGGAAAAAAAAAGAAAAAGAAAAACCTATCCTAACGGGCCGAGCCCGAGGCCCGACCCGGTCCGCCCGGCCCGCCCGCGCGGGCCCGGCGGGGCCCATCCGGCCCGGCGCCCATGGCCGCCGCCGCCGGCGGGTGTGCCCCCGCGCCCGCGCCCATAAAAGGGGCGAGCCAAGCCGCGCGCGCCTCCCCCCCGCGCGCCGCGCCTAGCGCGCCGCCGCCCGCCCTAGTCCCCGCGCGCCGCCGCCGCCTGCGCCTGCAGTGCTCGCGCCGCCGCTTGCTGGGAAGCCCGAGCTCGCCCGCCGGCGTTGACCGCAAAAATCCGGCCGATTCCGTCGTCCTCCGCCCGAGGTGAGCACATCATCGCGATCCTCTCGATCTCCTCTCTCCGTTTTGCATCTCATCCAAGCTCCTAGCCGCCCGGAGTGCCGGCGCCCATGGCCACCAGAGCCGCCGCCGCCCTTGGATTGCCCCTGTTCGGTCTGTCCTGAGGAGGAAGAAGATAAGGTGGCAGCTTTGCACTTGACCCCCTGCAAAATCTGGAAAATAAGTAGATCCACTTTTGAGTCTTGCACCTTTCCTCGAAAACCCCCTGGAAAGATTAGATTCCTTAGATCCAATCCATCCCAAGCACTTTTATAGATCTAACCCGATTTTTACCGTTTCACGAGCATTGTTTCTCGTGTCTCGGGAATCTTTTCAGCTACTCCCCGAAATCTACGGTTAATCGCGAACGAGGTCCTTACAATCTTGTTTTCCTCATATCTTCTTCGTTTTAGCTCCGATTTAATCCGTTCAAGTTGCGTTAGGTCCATAATAAAGTAAAGCACGCGTTAGTGGTGAGTTTTCATCATGTTTTGTTTCTGAAAATAAAATTAATAATAATTTTGATTAATGACTAGTTATGCATGCTTTTTATAAATAAAATCTATATAGATCTATACACCGTTTTTCATAAGCAAATTTAATTGATTAATGATTACTTTACATGCTTTCATGAATAAAATCTAATTAGATCTTTTACTCGGTTTTCCATAAGTCAAATATTAATTTGCTTAATGATTAATTAACTTTTATAATTAAAAGTTGATTAGGTTTTTACTCCGGCTTTATAAATAAATGTTAATCTTGATTAAAGCCAATTTAATACTGTTTTTGATAATAATATGATGAACCCGAATTACAAAGTTTCGTTTAGATTGTTCATATAGTTCAGTTTTTCTAAATTAAAATGTTTAACCGGTTTAATCAATATATGAATAAAACTTGACTAGTTCTTTACACCGGTTTCATAAATAAAGTTTAATATTGCATTAATGTCAACATAGGGTATTTTATTTCAAAAATATCCTTTATATTTGTTTTGTTAATTAAAATGAACCTAGCTCATAGTCTTGTTCTCTCATAAATGCAAATAGTTCGTTAGACGTTCGGCGTCAGCTTTTATCTTAGTATCTCTTTTGATCAAGTTTATCGAAGCTCTAAACCCTTCTAGTGTTAGCCCCAAGCTAAACCGTGTGCATCTAATCAAGCTTTAGAGTTTCGTTTAGCTCGGTAGCTTTGTTCGTGTGAGTAGTTTGCCTTGCTCATTTGCCTATCAAATAATCTTATCACTCTTGTTTCATGAATCTTGTACATCAGGCATCTAGCTAGTTGATGTCTATCCCATCTCTCGTTAGGTTGTCTTTTCATAAATCGGCTATGTTCTTATGCTCAACCTTTCGTAGCTATACCTTTCTTCGAGCTAATCTCGTTATCGGTTCCTTTATCAATTAGTTTAGCCCACCTTTTGCTCGGTTCTTGCCCTTCGATCTAGTTCTCTACCTAAACTAGTTTTCCTAAACCCATCTTAAGGGTCTCTTATGCGTTGATAGTCCGTTTGTCTTTGTTCTAGTTCGTTTCACCATAACTTATGCGTTAGCACGGGTATCACCCGCTACTTGTTTTAATATTAAAGATGCTTGATAATCTTGACTAATTATTATCGCAATGCTTTTATCAATAAAAATTGATTAGGTTCTAATCCGGTTTTCTTTAATCATGATGTAATTGGTTAATTCCTATTTATAACTAGTTTTTCTAAATAAAAGATGTTAGAGTTAAACACCGGTTTTCATAATAAAGTTAATATGCCTAATGACTTCATAAATGCCTTTTCAATATAAATATGTTTAGTTGAACACGTGATATAAAGTTACTCGTTTAGATATCTTACACCCGCTTCATCTTTCTAAAGTAATTGTTAATTTGACATAACTTCTCTTTGGAATGTTATAAATAAAATATGATTAGGTTTATCGTGATTTCTTTAATTAAATGTAACTAGTTTAATGGTAACATAGAGTATTTCTCTGAAATATTCTTTCACATGATTTCTTAATTAAAATATGCCAAGCGTAGTCTCTTGTTGTTTGATAATGATCTCACGATAGTTTCGAGCTTAGTTTTGTTTTCAGTGTTTCTCGCGCTTGCGTAACCAATAGAACCAAACCCTATCCCAGAGTGATCTTTCCGATCTTCCGCAACCATCTCTTTAAAGCTAACCAAGCCTTTCCAAGCACCCTTGTGTTCTTTAGTGATCCATCTAATCAAGCCTATCCTTTAGTGCGTTCTTTTAAATTTTTCTTTTGATTGGTACTTTGTTCTTAGTATGTCTGTTTGTTTGCTTTATGTATGTTTGTGCCCGATGATTGATGCGCTTAGAGTGAACGCCGTTCGAGAGCTTTGGAAGAGCTTGAAGTTGAAGATATTCTGAGCAACTACTCTCTGGTTAAAGGCAAGTGTGTCCTTGATCTTTTGTCCTAAGAACTATATTTAATCACTCATTGCATATGCTTGCATTAATATGATGGGACCCATGCTTAAGGTTTGACTAGTGTTATTTATCCTGTGCCTTGATCAAACGGGTTTATCTTTATGTTGGGTAGCTATGCTTAGTTGCTATACCTGGGTTATGGTGGTTTTAATGAACATTAATGATGAATCATGTTATACCTTTATGCTATATCTTTGGATGCTTAATACAAGACCATATGATTAATCGGAACATGGAGAACCACCCGGGACAACGGTGCAACCACAAGGACTATATGGCTCGGTCTTGGCCGATTAATTAGGGAAGTCCTTGTGTGGTTATTACTCGCATAGTAGGTTGGGGACGGAGGAATGCTTTTATGGCTACTTCTATTCGGAGCGGTGATGGAACGGAAGACTCTATGGCTTACCGTCCGTAATAGAAGTGTGGTACGAAAGATAGCCTCTATGACATACTACTATGGACTAATACGCACGGGATGACTCTTTGTAAAGGCCTCGTAGCGTCCCTATGCAATCACACCTCGGAAGTGTGGTATGATGCATGCGCAGCATCGCATGGTTGGGTTTAAAGTTCTTCGGGACTTTTACGCGACTTGTGGGTAAAGATGTACAACCTCTGCAGAGTGTAAAACTAATCGATTAGCCGTGCCCACGGTCACGGGCGGCCTGGACCCTCACATGATAATCAAACTTGAAGATGGACTTAAATCGCTCTCTCTGGTTATGCTTGCCATGTGCTTGTGGCGTATTTCTTACCTTATGCTTAATGTGGGTTGGTATAAACTTATACTTTATTAGTAATTAGGTGCTAATAAAACTTGACCAACTAAAATTGCTTAAATGCTTATAGCCCAGTCCACTATAAAGCCTTTGCATTCATTTTTTCCCCACACTTGCTGAGTACGACAAGTGCTCACCCTTGCTATAACCATTGTTGCTCAGAAAGAGGATGCTACTTTGAAGTCTTGTGAAGATGTTGCTGGTGCTAGGCGTACGCAACCCCCAGTCGATTGTCTGTGATGTTTGGAGCCTTCGTTTCCAGGATTAAGCGTAAATCTCTGATAATCTTTCTTTTTCTTACGTGATACTGTTTCTGTATTCACTTTTATGTCACTATATGCATGAAACTTGATCCTGGCATGCATATAGGTATGCATTTGGTTTCCTTCGGAAAATCGGGTGTGACAGAGTGGTATCAGAGCTGTATCGACTGTAGGACGTAAGCCTAGTTAGCACTGGTCGTTTCTTAATGCCTCTTTTGTTCTACAATCCCTCCTTACCTTATCCCTGACCTCTCTGATGAAGGATCTCGCTTCTTAACCATCTACTTTTCTCCATACCATGAATGCTTGTATATTTATCTTCACTCTCCTTGAACATCTCTTCGACCTCGCCTAGTCATTCCCTCAAGCAATAAACACCCCCTTGATTGATTGGTGCAATTGTTACCCTTGACAATCTATCTGTTCGCGCACCTCCCCGACACATCAGCGCTGTTTTAATTCTTTCTCGAGCTACAGAACTCCGATCGACATTAAACCAGTTGGGTTAGTTCCTAAATTTCATATGTGAATTTCTACCAAAAATTCAGCCCTATCCAGTATATGTTCCAGAAGCTATGCCCAAAACTTTGGAGCTATCAGAATCTGTAAACTCTGCTGACCTAGTTACCTTCAATATTTTATATTTCAGGCTATGGACCTCCGATTGAGGTAAATCCAATTGGAGTAGTTCAGGAATTTCATCAGCTTCGCTCTGTCCAAGATTCAGCAGTATTCGTTTTGTATCCAAGGAGATACCTACGAATTAGTGGAGCATTCAGAATCTGCCAACACTGCTGACATAGTCGTCTTCTTCAATTCATATCTCGAGTTCTGAACCTCCGATTGAGGTGATTCCAGTTGGGTTGAACTCATAATTTCGTACTCCTTGATTTGGGAAAAATCCATTATTTATGGATATCCTTTCTGGGAGATATATCTGATCTATTAGGAGGATACCCCCTGACTTTATTAACAACGTGTAGTGTCGTTCCCTTTAGCTATGCCTTGATTGGTGGAATTGTGTGTTTGCATGATGATGCTTGGTTTTATGGACTTGATTGATTCGTTTCTTTGAAGTGAGTGTTGGTGTATTGTGGGTCTTACATCCGCAATAACATCAGTTGCCTAGTTGGGTTCTTCTTTTGTACCTCCCACCTCCTTGTTCTCCCCCATTCGTTTTGCACTACTCTTGTTCCCCTTCTGATCATATCTTTATCTACCAACCGGATGGAAAACCAAGAAGGAGGTAACCAAGGAGAAAGCTACGAGAACGGTGATGACTATGGATACAACCCAAATGCGCTATCATTTCCTCCCTCAGATGATAAGTATGCAGAGTTCATGAAGACTAAGCCACCAATGTTCTCCAGTACCACATATCCCTTAGAAGCTGAAGACTGGATCGAGACAATTGAAGAGAAGCTAGATATGATACAATGCAATGATGGAGAGAAAGCTTTGTATGCATCTTGGCAACTTATAGGAGCAGCTTCAGAGTGGTGGAATTCTTACATTAATGGACATCAGCAACCTGAGAGTATTGTGTGGAAGGAATTCAAAGACAACTTTATCTTACACCATACTCCTGTGAGTGCGATGAAGCTCAAGAGGAAGGAGTTCCTTAACTTAAAGCAAGGACAGATGACGGTAACTGAGTACGGGGATAAGTTTGTTCAATTATCTCTGTATGCCCCAAGATCGGCTGAGAGTGATAAAAAGAAACGAGAGCAGTTCATCAAAGGGTTGAATGAAGATCTTCAAAGTATACTAAGCTTACACGATTATTCGAGTCTACAAGATTTAATCAACAAAGCCATTGGGCTAGAAAGCAAGCTACAGGAGATCATGAGTAAGAAGAGAAAACGGGAATATCCAGGGGAAGCCAATAACAATTCTCACCTACATCATATGTCTCAAGCCCAAGGTTTTCCTGAAGATCACAATGAAGATGCATATCTAGAATATCCTCATGGTGTCACAATACCGGTGATTTATGAGACCCCACGGAATCGTCGGAATATTAGGGAAAGTAAAGCTTGTTTCTATTGCAAAGCCGGTGGACACTTTATCAACGAGGTGCCGAAGAAGTTTCTAGATCGTCATTTTAAGAAGCAATGGCGACAACGACACAAGCAAGACAAGACCCCCGCTATTTAAGGATGTTTGTATAAGTTAGGCTTGTGGAAAGTTTTACGTAACATGAAAGGAATAATATTTTTGAAGGATATGAAAAGAGTTGAAATAAACCCTTGTCTCTTGCTAGCCTTTTTCGAATCTCGGGACGAGATTCCTTTTAAGGGGGTAGATTTGTCACACCCGAAATTTCCAATTTCGGGATGTGCATATAGAGAATAATTAAATAACAATTTTCTCAAAATTTTAAAATTTTTCCAACATTTATTTTCTTTACAGGGAATATAGTATAGGAAAAATCCCTTGATTGATTTTCTAAATTAAATAAAAAGTTATGTGCGTTGCATTCATGCCGATGCATCTAGTGGTTCTTGAGTGCTAAAGGTTTCAAAAATGCGTTTAGGAATCTGTCCAAACTCTCCCGAGAATTTTCCGGATTTTTCTGGAATTTATTCTCATTTTCTCTGAGCATTTTCTATTTAATAGAAGGCTCTAAAATCTTTTTCATGAGCACCAAATGCTTTATTTGGGTTGTTCATGTCTTAATCTATCTTTAGGAATTTTCCTGGAATTTTTGTGATTTTCTGACTATTTTTCGTGCTTTAACGTATTTTCTGGACTTTTTCTGGAATTACGTATGCACTGGAAAATATTTCGGAAAAAAAAAGAAAAAGAAAAATCTATCCTAACGGGCCGAGCCCGAGGCCCGACCCGGTCCGCCCGGCCCGCCCGCGCCGGCCTGGCGGGGCCCATCCGGCCCGGCGACCATGGCCGCCGCCGCCGGGGGGTGTGCCCCCGCGCCCGCGCCCATAAAAGGGGCGAGCCAAGGCCGCGCGCGCCCCCGCCCCCCCGCGCGCCCGCCTAGCGCGCCGCCGCCCGCCCTAGTCCCCGCGCGCGCGCCGCCGCGCCCGCGCCTGCAGGTGCTCGCGCCGCCGCTTGCCGGGAAGCCCGAGCTCGCCCGCCGGCGTTGACCGCAAAAATCCGCCGATTCCGTCGTCCTCCGCCCGAGGTGAGCACATCATCGCGATCCTCTCGATCTCCTCTCTCCGTTTTGCATCTCATCCAAGCTCCTAGCCGCCGGAGTGCCGGCGCCCATGGCCACCGAGCCGCCGCCGCCCTTGGATTGCCCCCGTTCGGTGCGTCCCGAGGAGGAAGAAGATAAGGTGGCGCTTTGCACTTGACCCCCCAGCAAAATCGGAAAATAAGTAGATCCACTTTTGAGTCTTGCACCTTTCCTCGAAAACCCCCCGGAAAGATTAGATTCCTTAGATCCAATCCATCCCAAGCACTTTTATAGATCTAACCCTGATTTTTACCAGTTTCACGAGCATTGTTTCTCGTGTCTCGGGAATCTTTTCAGCTACTCCCCGAAATCTACGGTTAATCGCGAACGGGGTCCTTACAATCTTGTTTTCCTCATATCTTCTTCGTTTTAGCTCCGATTTAATCCGTTCAAGTTGCGTTAGGTCCATAATAAAGTAAAGCACGCGTTAGTGGTGAGTTTTCATCATGTTTTGTTTCTGAAAATAAAATTAATAATAATTTTGATTAATGACTAGTTATGCATGCTTTTTATAAATAAAATCTATATAGATCTATACACCGTTTTTCATAAGCAAATTTAATTGATTAATGATTACTTTACATGCTTTCATGAATAAAATCTAATTAGATCTTTTACTCGGTTTTCCATAAGTCAAATATTAATTTGCTTAATGATTAATTAACTTTTATAATTAAAAGTTGATTAGGTTTTTACTCCGGCTTTATAAATAAATGTTAATCTTGATTAAAGCCAATTTAATACTGTTTTTGATAATAATATGATGAACTCGAATTACAAAGTTTCGTTTAGATTGTTCATATAGTTCGGCTTTTTCTAAATTAAAATGTTTAACCGGTTTAATCAATATATGAATAAAACTTGACTAGTTCTTTACACCGGTTTCATAAATAAAGTTTAATATTGCATTAATGTCAACATAGGGTATTTTATTTCTAAAATATCCTTTATATTTGTTTTGTTAATTAAAATGAACCTAGCTCATAGTCTTGTTCTCTCATAAATGCAAATAGTTCGTTAGACGTTCGGCGTCAGCTTTTATCTTAGTATCTCTTTTGATCAAGTTTATCAGAAGCTCTAAACCCTTCTAGTGTTAGCCCCAAGCTAAACCGTGTGCATCTAATCAAGCCTTAGAGTTTCTGTTTAGCTCAGTAGCTTTGTCTGTGTGAGTAGTTTGCACTGCTCATTTGCCTATCAAATAATCTTATCACTCTTGTTTCATGAATCTTGTACATCAGCATCTAGCTAGTTGATGTCTATCCCATCTCTGTTAGGTTGTCTTTTCATAAATCAGCTATGTTCTTATGCTCAACCTTTCGTAGCTATACCTTTCTTCAGAGCTAATCTCGTTATCAGTTCCTTTATCAATTAGTTTAGCCCACCTTTTGCTCAGTTCTTGCCCTTCGATCTAGTTCTCTACCTAAACTAGTTTTCCTAAACCCATCTTAAGGGTCTCTTATGCGTTGATAGTCCGTTTGTGCTGTTCTAGTTCGTTTCACCATAACTTATGCGTTAGCACGGGTATCACCTGCTACTTGTTTTAATATTAAAGATGCTTGATAATCTTGACTAATTATTATCGCAATGCTTTTATCAATAAAAATTGATTAGGTTCTAATCCGGTTTTCTTTAATCATGATGTAATTGGTTAATTCCTATTTATAACTAGTTTTTCTAAATAAAAGATGTTAGAGTTAAACACCGGTTTTCATAATAAAGTTAATATGCCTAATGACTTCATAAATGCCTTTTCAATATAAATATGTTTAGTTGAACACGTGATATAAAGTTACTCGTTTAGATATCTTACACCCGCTTCATCTTTCTAAAGTAATTGTTAATTTGACATAACTTCTACTGGAATGTTATAAATAAAATATGATTAGGTTTATCGTGATTTGTTTAATTAAATGTAACTAGTTTAATGGTAACATAGAGTATTTCTCTGAAATATTCTTTCACATGATTTCTTAATTAAAATATGCCAAGCGTAGTCTCTTGTTGTTTGATAATGATCTCACGATAGTTTCGAGCTTAGTTTTGTTTTCAGTGTTTCTCGCGCTTGCGTAACCAATAGAACCAAACCCTATCCCAGAGTGATCTTTCCGATCTTCCGCAACCATCTCTTTAAAGCTAACCAAGCCTTTCCAAGCACCCTTGTGTTCTTTAGTGATCCATCTAATCAAGCCTATCCTTTAGTGCGTTCTTTTAAATTTTTCTTTTGATTGGTACTTTGTTCTTAGTATGTCTGTTTGTTTGCTTTATGTATGTTTGTGCCCGATGATTGATGCGCTTAGAGTGAACGCCGTTCGAGAGCTTTGGAAGAGCTTGAAGTTGAAGATATTCTGAGCAACTACTCTCTGGTTGAAGGCAAGTGTGTCCTTGATCTTTTGTCCTAAGAACTATATTTAATCACTCATTGCATATGCTTGCATTAATATAATGGGACCCATGTTTAAGGTTTGACTAGTGTTATTTATCCTGTGCCTTGATCAAACGGGTTTATCTTTATGTTGGGTAGCTATGCTTAGTTGCTATACCTGGGTTATGGTGGTTTTAATGAACATTAATGATGAATCATGTTATACCTTTATGCTATATCTTTGGATGCTTAATACAAGACCATATGATTAATCGGAACATGGAGAACCACCCAGGACAACAGTGCAACCACAAGGACTATATGGCTCTGGTCTTGGCCGATTAATTAGGGAAGTCCTTGTGTGGTTATTACTCGCATAGTAGGTTGGGGACGGAGGAATGCTTTTATGGCTACTTCTATTCGGAGCGGTGATGGAACGGAAGACTCTATGGCTTACCGTCCGTAATAGAAGTGTGGTACGAAAGATAGCCTCTATGACATACTACTATGGACTAATACGCACGGGATGACTCTTTGTAAAGGCCTCGTAGCGTCCCTATGCAATCACACCTCGGAAGTGTGGTATGATGCATGCGCGGCATCGCATGGTTGGGTTTAAAGTTCTTCGGGACTTTTACGCGACTTGTGGGTAAAGATGTACAACCTGCGCAGAGTGTAAAACTAATCGATTAGCCGTGCCCACGGTCACGGGCGGCCTGGACCCTCACATGATAATCAAACTTGAAGATGGACTTAAATCGCTCTCTCTGGTTATGCTTGCCATGTGCTTGTGGCGTATCTCTTACCTTATGCTTAATGTGGGTTGGTATAAACTTATACTTTATTAGTAATCGGTGCTAATAAAACTTGACCAACTAAAATTGCTTAAATGCTTATAGCCCGAGTCCACTATAAAGCCTTTGCATTCATTTTTTCCCCACACTTGCCGAGTACGACAAGTGCTCACCCTTGCTATAACCATTGTTGCTCGTAAAGAGGATGCTACTTTGAAGTCTTGTGAAGATGTTGCTGGTGCTAGGCGTACGCAACCCCCAGTCGATTGTCTGTGATGTTTGGAGCCTTCGTTTCCAGGATTAAGCGTAAATCTCTGATAATCTTTCTTTTTCTTACGTGATACTGTTTCTGTATTCACTTTTATGTCACTATATGCATGAAACTTGATCCTGGCATGCATATAGGTATGCACTTGGTTTCCTTCGGAAAATTGGGTGTGACAGGGAGGTTGTCTCCAGGCGAGAGGCACCGATGCGCATTCAAGTTGATCATCCACCCTCAAGAATCATCGGCAACATCAATGAGCGTACGACACGGTCGAGGTCCAGAAATGCTTCTCACTTTGCTCATTCAGCTTTTGTTGCTACTTTTGAGCCAAAAGACATTGGACACGCTCTATCTGATCCTAATTGGGTGAATGCTATGCATGAGGAGTTAGAGAATTTTGAGGGAAACCAAGTGTGGGAGTTAGTGGAGCCACCACCAAACTGCAAACGTATTGGGACAAAATGGGTGTGGAAAAACAAAGAGGGAGAAAATGGTGAGGTACTGAGGTGGTGAGGAACAAGTCGAGGTTGGTTGCTCAAGGCTATAGTCAGAAGGAGGGGATAGACTATGAGGAGACATTTGCTCTTGTAGCCCATTTGGAGGCAATTAGGATGCTTCTAGCCTTTTCTGTGGCTAAAGGGTTCAAATTGTACCAAATTGATGTGAAGAGAGCCTTCTTGAATGGGTTTTTAGAGGAGGAAGTTTATGTGAAGCAACCACCAGGCTTTGAGAGTGTTGAGTTTCCCCACAGGGTGTATAGGCTGAGAAAGGCGTTGTATGGTCTGAAACAAGCTCCCCGTGCTTGGTATGGCCGCTTGAGGGGGTTCTTGTTAGCAAGGGGTTTGAGATGGGCAAGGTCGATAAGACTCTTTTTCTCCTCAGGCAGAGTGATGATATCCTAATTGTTCAGGTGTACGTGGATGATATTGTCTTTGGCAGCTCGTCTCACACTTTGGTTGCGAGGTTTGCAGAGGATATGAGCAAAGAATTCGAGATGTCTATGATGGGAGAATTGCAGTTCTTTCTCGGGCTTCAGATTAAGCAGGCGAAGGAGGGAACCTTTGTGCATCAAGCCAAGTACACGAAGGACATCCTCAAGAAGTTCAATATGAACGACTCGAAGCCCCTGTCGACACCGATGAGTACGACTAGAACACTGGACGCGGACCAAGGATGGAAAGCCCGTGAACCAGAAGGAGTACCGGATCATGATCGGCTCCCTCTTATACTTGACGACGATGAGGCCGAACATCCAGTTTTCTGTGTGTTTGTGCGTTCGTTTTCAGGTGTCACTGAGGACTTCATATCGGCAGGCTATCAAGCAGATCTTTAGGTATCTTCGATACACTCCTAAGCTCGGTCTTTGGTACTCGGCATCGTTTTCCTTTCGCTTCTTGGTTTTTCACATGCCGACTTTGCAGGGTGTCGAGTCGATCGGAAATCGACTTCGGATACTTGCTAGTTTTTGGGATCCTCGCTTGTTTCTTGGTCTTCTCGCAAACAGTCTAGTGTAGCTCAGTCTACCATAGAAGTCGAGTATGTTGCTACCGCTGGTTGTTGCTCACAGCTGCTTTGGATCACATACACACTGAGTGACTTTGGTGAGGAGTGTTCCCATGTACCTTTCATGTGTGATAGCACGAGTGCCATTGGTGTTGCCAAAACCCCGTGCTTCACTCCAGAACCAAACCAATAAAGTGAGGTACCACTTCTGAGACAATGTTGAGAAGGGAAACATAGACCTCATCCGTGTACCTACAGAAAAGCAGCTTGCCGATATCCTAACCAAGCCTTTGGACCAAGCTACATTTGCTTGTTTGCGAGGAGAGCTTGGAGTTGTTTTTCCTTTTTGAGCTTTGGTTGGGAGGGTTGATGTACATATACATGTTGCATTTTCATTTATGTATTATATCATGGTTGCGTATTTGTATCATAGACTGCATTTGTAACATATGCCATAGATATGTGCTTGTCTCATATGCTTTGCTCACCATGATATTCTAGATGTGAGGTTATGACTTTGCTTGTGTAACATATGCCATAGAGATGTGCTTCTCTCATATGCTTTGCTCACCATGATATTCTAGATGTGAGGTTATGACTTTACTTGTGATGCTCATGAGATGTATAGCTATGCTCTTGGTAGCTTTGGGATATATATGCTTGTGGATGGCTTCTTTTTGTAAAAATGCTATATGATCCTCTCTTGTGAGTAGAATGCCTCTCATGCTCAATTTGGGTGCTTATGGCTATATCTTGCTTAATTTGTGCTTGGAACCATGTTCTTTTCATTTGGGATCAAAGATACATTTATCATCATGAATGTTTAGCCTACATGCTACCTTGTGGAGAAGCCTAAGCTTCTTTTTGCCACAAAGGCACTTCGTGTACCATGCTTAACTTGTAAATCATGAAAATGGTATGTGATATGCCTATGCTTGAAAAATGTGCTTCCATGTCTTAAATGCTTTAAATTCCTTATCTTGGGTGCTAAACTGTTGCATGATGTTCACCAATGAGAAGTCTCATATCTAGAAGTGGACACATAGCTCGGTGGCTTTACATGACATGATGAGATAGCTTGTAGGTGTTTGTGGTGACCTTGTGATGAGAATGTATTACCTTGCATGAAGTTTGTGAGTTATATGTTGTATGTGCTCCTTTTGATCTTGTTTAGGTCCTATGCTCATGAGAGGGATTTTTTTTGTGAAAAATGCTTCATTTTAATCATGGCTATGTCACTTGCTTGTATATCCCTTTCTATCTTGTTGGCGATGCTTGTGCTCAAATTGTGGCTATCTTGCTTGTCTATGTCTCAATTTTAGCATGTTGTAGTGCTCTTTGTATATTTGAGAAGAACATGCTTGTAGTTGTAGACTTGATTCATGCATTACCAACAAGGGGGAGGAAAGTACCCAATTCATGTTCCCAGGGGGAGTTTTGTATCAAGGAAAAAAATTGGGAGAAATGCATTTGTTAAGGGGGAGCTTGCATTCATGCATTTGGGAGCTCTTTTTCGCCTGAATTTTAGTTGTGCTCTTTTGCCGATGGCGTCGAGCCCTTTTGCCTCACCTCGAGGAGTTGGCAATTTTGGAGCATTTTATCGCGGTTGTGTCGAGCCGTTGCCCTTGTCTTAGGGGACCGAGATCTTTCTCACTCAAGTGATTTTTTCTTGGCTTTTGTTTGGCTTTTGATCACTTGCTTGAGTTTTTCTTTTGTTTATGTTCTTTTTCTTTTTCATCTGAATTGGTTACTTGTGTGTATTGTCAATGCACTCATCAAGGGGGAGATTGAGGACCGGAGCATCCGAGGACCGGCGGTTGGTCGCTTCTGGCTGTGATGAGTGATTGACAACGTGGTGTGGACTGACTCTTAGCCGAGTATTGTAGGTGCAGGTTGCGGCTTGATTTGCGTTGGTGTAGGTGAAGAGTGGGCGCAAAAGGTCTATGCCTTGCGGGGCCTCTGAGGAGTGGAGAGACAAGTAGGCCTGACTCGAGGGACCCGGTGGCCAGCGGGGTCAAGTGCGGGCCGCATGGTGGCAAGAAAAGCAAGATGAAGTCGTCGATCGGAGCCAGTGCAAGGTAGCAGCTCACGACCGAAGTCTGCACGCGGGGTTTGCGGTGGTTCACTACAAAACCGTCAGTTTCCTTGGTTGAGCCACAAAACCAAGACCGGAGGCTCGGCGGGCGGAAACAGGATCCGGGCACGTCGAGAAGCTTCGATGCCGGCGGAAGTGTGGCGGGATCGCAGGGCTTGCGTCGGGAGGACGCGATCTGCGGCAGCGGCATGGCCGTGCGATGAAGAGGAGTGCTACATCACCTATATGCCCCTGAGGGGTTTGTATCACAACTTAAGTGCTAGGGGTAGTGCGGTCTTTTGCCTGGCCCGGGAGGGACTCATATATATTAGCTCTAGGGTTTCCAGGCAAACCATCCATCCGGACTGCTTCTCATTTCCTTGCTCCATAGGGTTAGATTTTTCCTCCGTTTGTAAAGAATCTGTCCTCCAAGTGAATGGAAGCTTTCATGGTTGCGTCGATTTCCCTCTTGTAACTCGTTGGATTTTCGTGTCTTTTTCGAGCTATTTTCGTCGGTTTTTCGTGTGTGGCTTGTTCCTTCGATTCTGAGGTGTTTGGGTTCGGATTTGTTGGTGGGGATCTTAGATAGTTGCCTCCTACATCTTTGTGCCTGATCTTGACCACCCAAACTCCGAATTCGGCCTCCGATTGAAGGATTTCGGTTGGAAACCTAGCTTTGTGCTTGAGCTCGGTAGAATCTCGATTCCTCTTGATTCAGTGGGTTTGAGCTACAAATTCGTAGGTATAGCATCTCCTAGAGGCGCTTCATCTTCACCTATGATTTGGTAGCTTTCCCTTGGTTGATTTGGGAGATCGGGCAAAGGGGAGGAAGGTTTGACCTTCAAGAGGTCAGGCTCAGGCTATAGGATTTCTCCTGGCGGACAGTCCATGTGAGCATGGCGGACGGTCCGCGAGGAACCAGACATCCCAAGTGTTCTTCGTGTTCTTCGCGAGTTCTTGCGCGTCTTTCGTTTGATCCATTTTGTCGGTGGATTTTTGTTGCACGAGGTTTGCGGATGGTCCGTACTAGAGTGTTAGACGGTCCGTGGTGGGGCAGACGGTCCGCGGGCCCATCGCGGATGGTCCATTATTGAGGGTGTAGTACTGGAGGTTCGGGAACGTTTTTCGGACAGTCCGCCGTAGCTCACGGACGGTCCGCCGTACCCACGCGGACGGTCCGGCCGGAGGTCGCGGACAGTCCGCCTGGGGTTTCGCAGTGTTGCTAAGTCCTTTGCTCCTTGAGTTTCGCTTTCGCTTTGGGGTCGTTTGGGGTTTGTTCCTAGGATTGGTAGGTCCGTTGTGACTACGCGACCTTGACAAACTCGTGTGGAGATTCTTGGTTGTGAATTTGGGGCATAGGCCGAGTTCTCTCTTTGGAGAAGAAGTTTTATCGGCTCCCATTCACTCCCCCCCTTCTCCAGTTGCCTAATCGGTCCTTCATCTGCCTAGAGCCACTCGTGGAGCCGGAGCCCTCCCAAACAGGCCCGAACAACGCTAGTCTACAGGAATAGTGTTGGGCTCAACCTAGCTACAAACGGGCTAAATTCATTTTGTAACGCAAAACGGTTTGTCACAATTAGCCTGCCACATCTAGCGTAATAAAGTTGCAGGAACGAAGTTATGACAGCTTTGTATTGATGATTTTGCACGCGTCACTAAACTCATGACGTCGTGAAATAAGATATCGTCATTAATCATGGTTTATGGTGCTCAATTAATGACGGACGCTTTTGGTAAGAACCGGCGTCATTAATCACGATTTATGATGAGAAACACCCTTTTTTCGTCCCTACTAGTGCACACAATAGTTTTTCCTCATTATTATTTTGCAAAACACACATACATTCTCATGACGTGCACTAAAACACACATAGATGCAAACCCTGAGCACCTCCGAGTTGGGCAAGCAGATCATAAGATTGACGAAATCAGCACGTTGCATCGAAATCTACAATGACATTAGAGCAACTCCAACAGACTAGCTATCTTGGCTTAACTAGCTAAAAAATAGAAAAGTTGTCGAAAAACTCAATCCAACAGACTAGCTAAACTTGTCCTAGCTATCCTCCACTAGCTAAACCGGGGGCTTCGCTAGCCATCTTTGGCTAGCCAATCCCCCTAGCTATCCTGTTGTACATGAGTATGGCAGGCGGGACCCACTAACGGTGGAGCATATGGAGAGTTCATTTTAGCTAGTCTGTTGGATTTCATCAACTTTTTACTAGCTATTTCATTTTACATATTAGCCAAATCAGTAATTTAGCTAGTGATATTTAGAGAGGCTCTTGGAGTTGCTCTTACCTACCTCTAAAAGAATAGGTCAGTTAATTCCTATAATAAATCTAGGTAAAATGTAAAGTTGCAATGTATAACCAGAACAATAAAACTTTAATCGGGAAGATTTAGAATATATGATAGACCATTGGAAAACATAAAAACTAATCTATTTAGGTTACATGGCAATAATATCATATTTAGGAAATATTTATCAACAACTAAAGTGAACAAATAAATACATAACACATCATATTTATTAAAAATTAGGGAATAAGAACAGTAAAAAATTGTGATATATGTAGTTCAAATAAGAAACAAAAAATAAAATCAGCAAAGTGAAAATATTTTTAAAAATAATGTTGCACGTAGAATTTAGTGTTAGATCAACCCATTTTCCCCATAGTTACCAAGAATCAACATGAAATAGTTCTTGGGCCAGCTTTTGACTGCTCTAATAGGAAACAAATGAGCACCTAATAATGCATAAAAAGGCATGAAGTAGTCCATCATGGACAAAAAGAAGAAGAGATAATATTTCCCCAAATTTGGCCACTACTCTATGTCTATGCCATGGTACGAAGTCACAAGAATGAGATTTTTCATGCTAGAAAACACAAATATGCATGACTCCATTAGCTTTTACGTTTCAATATTTTCTAAGCCAGCACCATTTCCATGCACCAATTTCGAAAAATGACTGAAGAATAATTTGCTTGGTTGCAACGCAGGAAAAAAAGATATAATTTTGATTTCTTTTTTATCTGGGTTTGATTCAATTTTATAGCTAGTCTTGCAGTGTCCATACGATTATATATATGTTGGCATCTTCAGCCTTACGTACTCGTGATGGC
The DNA here is from genome assembly GCA_947561735.1 of Cenchrus americanus. Lineage (NCBI taxonomy): Eukaryota > Viridiplantae > Streptophyta > Magnoliopsida > Poales > Poaceae > Cenchrus > Cenchrus americanus. Next base: position 179,787,658 of record OX387242.1, read on the forward strand.
TCCGACGACTCTCGTTTGTCTTAAAATTATGTTATTATTCTCATCATACTCAGTACAGCTGCATAAGTGTATCTGGCATCGACCTGTAAATGGAACGAACTTTCCAGCTGAAATTTTGTTTTCTTCAAATCTGTCAATAGCACGCCCCCCTTGAAAGCAAGCACGTGAGACTACATAATCAACCGAGTCATAGTGCCGCAACTTGCCTACCATCCCCATCCCCAGTGAGTAACCATCATCCCCCTTTAGGAATTGCAAATAATTGTAGAGGTACGAAATATTGAGGTTGGTTGTGCACTACCCTAAGCTTTCATATGCAATTTTTATAGTCATTGGATTAATGACCCCCAAAACCATTCTTTGGTGCGAGCAATGGCAACACTACAATTTAAATCTAAAATCCTGCTACCTCCATTTCCTATTTGGAAGAACCAAACAACATCCCTTGCCGTTCCCTGTATATGTTTCTAAATTGTTAAGGTGATGAAATAGCTAGAAGATATGATTACTGGATATTTATCATAATTCATGATATGGCTGCTCCAGCTATATGAAGTCAAGGGACACATATCATGCAATATATGTGCTCTGAGTTAACACACTTGATGAAGCCGACAGAGATAGGTGCAAGCCATTTTACACCCCATGAATATTTATTGATTCAACAAAACACTTTTGTACAGAGCTATGCTTGAAGGACAGCCATGTGCATGTTATATAACTTAAATTGCCAAAAAGACAAAGACCAGCATCCAAGGCCAATTCCAAAATTTGAAAAAGACGCACTGAATAATAATCAGACAAAGATCCAGGATACTTGATATTCGCATACTCAGGATCATCACCATTATGGTTATGGCTTGAGCTTCAATCAGAAAGTCACAACTATTTTCCATGTTCATTAATTTGTGATTCCGATCTACTAACTCTACATGCTCAATCATTATTTACATCATGTTAGAAAGATCAGTTGTTTCAACCATTCAGTAGAAATGCCAGCAAACCATGCTTGCCTCACTTGGCTTCTTGGAGTTTCCGAGCATGAACATTTTTCTTACACTAATTGCCTTCTTGGTTGTGTGCGTGGATCAGATACCGAGACATAATAAGCATAAAGGAGGAAGCCGGTTCGACCATAGCAACCAATCGAACAATACAAAATGGTGTTGGTTCAGTTCACACTTCAAACCATGCTCATCCACGCCCACCAATACCACTATACTACCAGTTATCTCTGGCACGAGAATTATTGTTTCAGCCAGCCGCAGATGGATCGTTTTTTTTCCAATTTAAGCATAATCGACCATGAATCTCAGAATAAGCATAGAAATCAACTACCTATTTCTAAGAAAAATGCTGGCAACTTTTTTGCAGTGTCCATATAGTTCTATTTGACGCTGCAGCCTAATCGAAGTACACTCTGCCGTGCTCGTGAACGCCAACAAAAAAAAAAATTGATCGCTCTGAACACTGCCGGTGCTATGCTGCACACAGCTTCCAGCATGATACACGTCCAGTTTGCCACATCCACTCTCTCAGCTGTTTCGCCCTCCTCGTGAACGTTCGAGAGCTGCTTCTTGGAGAAAAATGCCCGGTGCCTCCTATTCCTATTGATATACTTAATTATGAATTACTATAGATGTTTTGGTATGTGTCTCTCATTGGTTTCCTAGCTCCTGGAGTTCTTGAAGAAAGATTATAATCCTGTTGATCAGCTATATTCACAAGATTCGAAGATGCACATATAGAAATATTGACTCACTTGTCACAATGTAGCAAATTAACCATTTGTTAATATGTAGCACGTAGGGGACTTGTCACATGTGCAATGTTTGCTGTGTTGGACAGACGGCACATGCAACCATTGTAGTTAATAGACTAGATAGGGGAAAAAAATCAATTTTTGACCATTCAACTTTTTTTTGTTAAAGTTTGATTTTGACCATCGAACTCCAAACTCGGGTATCTGGTCATCAAACTATCAAACCCGTTCAAATTTAGCCATTGGGCTGTTTTGATGAGTGGTTTTAATTTTTTTATTTACAATTTAGTCCTTAGATCTTAAAACGATCATTAATTTTTGCCTGTACTTCTGATTTAGGTGACTCTTGCGGTCACGTGTTCATGACAGCGAGCTTTATCTTTTAAAATGTTATTTATACAATTTTGTCTCTACTTATTATATTATTCTTATATTGTTTTGTAAAAACAAGCATATCAAAAAAGTAAAATTAACATTTACAAAATAATATGAAAAATATTTTAAAAGATAAAGCTCATCATTACAAATGCATGAGCACAAGAATCACTTAAATCGGAGATACGAGAAAACATAGTAATTTTTTTAATATCCAGGGACTAAATTGTAAATAAAATAGCCCTTTGATCTTAAAATGATTACTATTTTTTCTTGTATCTCTGATTTCAGTGATTTTTATGGACATTTATAACAATGAAATGTATCTTCTAAAATGTTGTTCGTAATATTTTGTAATTATTTGTTTTACTTTTCTTATATTATTGTTTTTACACAATAACATAAGAATAATATAACGAATAATGATACAATACTACAAAGAACATTTGAAAAGATAAAGCTCACCATTATGAATGTGTGACCCCCAAGAATCATCTAAATCAGAGGTACTGACAAAAATTAATAATCATTTTAAGATTAATGACTAAATTGTAAAAAAGATTAAGTAATAATCATTTTTTGATAATTACCACTACTAGGAATCGACCCTTAGAGCACCAAATTGTCTGGCAACATCAACGTATTTGGTTGCAATAGTTGGTTTTATAGCAACCAACGTATTAATGCGTTGCGATATCTGGGTGTTATGGCAACAAAAAATGTGGGTTGCGTCTGTTGAAACAGTCGTTGCAACAGGTTGGTGTTAATGCCACGGTGAAAATGGTGGTTGCCTTTATGGGTATCTATTGTCACAACTGATTGTGCATTGCGATAGTATCGATTTAATGTTGCAATAGATATGTGTTTGTTGCCACGAATATTTAATTGGTTGCGATAATGCATGCCTATGGCCACGATGAAATTTCGTTATGTAGAGTGCAAACTTTGTTGCGATAGCTGATGTGCCTGTTGCATCCAAAAAATCATTCGTTGCGTTTGATGTGTGTTTGTTGCCACGAATATTTAGTTGGTTGCGATTATGTCGGCTTTCAACCACGATGAATTAACGTTGCCTAAAACTTAAACCTGGTTGCGATAGGTCATGTGACTGTTGTATCCAGAAAACAAATCGTTGCATCAATTAGGTTTTGTTGCCACGATAAATTTGGTGAATTCATTAGATTTTTTTTGGTTGCGCTAAAAGATTTTATGATGATGTAATTAAACCCACCTGCATTTTTGAAGAAAGAAAAATAAACAAGCCCAATTGGGTTGTATTGTTGTGGCCGGCTTGCCAACAAAATTAGGAAAAAAATCATGCCTCTAACCCAGCCCACCGGCGCATGAGGAGAGGGAAAAAGACCTGAGAAGAAAAAAAGGCCGACTCATGCCTGCGTATGCGCCCAGTGTAGGTCGGACCTCGGCCAGCCGGCAACAGCATGGTCGCAGAAAAAAAGAAAAAAACATGTCGGCAACAGGAATTGAACCTATGACCTACCACTTGAGAGATAGAAAAGTTACCACTATGCTACTTGGTTGTTGATGTCAAATCTTAGTATTTATTTATTTTGAATAACACCTATAGGTACTGTTGTTTGCCACGCGAGCGCCACCTCAGCCAGGCACCACACATCACTACCACGCGAGCCGCGCCACCTCACCTGACCATGTCATCAGTTAATAAAAATTTAAAAAATCAAACCACGCAAATGGGGGGAGTGTGGTTCGAGCCCAAGACCACAAGGTCTCAAGAGATGGAACGACTACCACGGCACCACTTCACTATGTGTGATGGTTTGATTGTAGTTCTTTTTATATAAATCGTGGTTTGGGACCACGTGGCATCACTGGGATGGTCGAGTTGCTTCGTCGGGACCACGTGGCGCATGATGAGCTCGTTTTCCCGTCGTTTTTTAATCTAAAATTAAAATTTGTAACTAGTGTTTCTAGGTCATAGTAACTTCAAATTCGGTGATTATTTTTTCTAATTTTTTGTAAAATCATGATCTTTCCTGTGACATTGTTTGTTTGCATACTAATTGCTATTCCATTTATCTTTTTTATATAGCTTCTATTCTTCTACCGAAAGAGGATAAATAAAAGATATTTTTGCATAATAAAGGGTAACATAACTTCATATTTTCTAATGTTATGATAAACATAAGGTTGTTGCTAAGTTTGAGATGCATACAACTTTGAAAATGTAAATAGCCACTCAAATCTCAAAGTTTGTGTTGAGTTATTAGAAACTATGTTAGAGAAGTATCCATTTGTGAGCAGTGTATATTGTCACTTTCTTGAAACCACTTAAATTTTTTATGGCAGGACTGTGGACCAAAAACATGTTGTTATGCAAATTTACATAATTTTTGTAGGTTACTTTACAAGGGTGTCTTAATTAGGTATTTAAAAAATAGAAAAACAACTTTTTCACATGACAATTGAAAATCTAAATCTCCAAATACTAATAAGAGAGTAAGGGTAAGATTGCATCCAAATTTGAGGTGTCCATGTGGTAAAAAAAGTACATGGACTAGAATGGAACATGGACGCTTAAATATGATTACGAATGGAACTAGGAATTAATCTCGATAAGCACGCATAAATTCAATTAAATGATAGAAAATAGCAAATCTATTCGAAAAATCTTGAAACACTTAGAAGGAAACTTAAATGTTGTCTGCTACATGTGAAAAATGTATCGCGGGTATATAAGGTAATTAATTTTCAATTTACTTCATAAAAGTCACCTAGTCGGCCCGCCATGTCATGGGCCAGACAGGTCACCGGCCACAACGGGCCACAGATATTATATTAACTTTGCTTGTGAAGCAATTTGGTAATAAATATTATATATTACAGATATAAAAAGCAACACAACATCTTCATAAGAAGAAGTGTGACCGCGGGGATTCGAACAATGAGCATAGATTGAAAAATGAGCCCAATTTCTGTGATGAAAATTTGGTGTCCGTCATAGATTGAAAAATGAGAACATCATGGAGTTGAAGGTAATAAAATAAATGTGTCACTTAAAGTAACTAAGACATGTTACTCTTTTAATTTTCTTCTAAACATGAGTGGGCATGAAAATGGTAATTTAAAAATAGTAATTAAATATGTATGTGTGCGCAAGAAAAAATCGGAAAAAAATAAAAATTGCATGCGTGTGCATAATTAAAAACATCATTAGTAGGTGGGGAGGCTAGGTTTTGAACCCAGGTCTTGGGGCTAGGAGTCATGTGCTTTACCACTATGCTATAAGACTGCTTGTGAAACTTGTATAGTATTTAGCTTATTGTAGAGATGCTATCGTTTTATTAAAAAAAAGCCGCCGCACTTGCGAAACAATGAATGATCCTACATACTTTAAACCACTTATTTTTTTATGACAAGATTTTGGACAAAAAACAAGATGTTATGCCAATTTGTAGAATTTTCTAACAAAATTTAGATATTACTATAATTATTATGTTGTACTTTTGAGATAAAAGTTTGAATGTTCCTTATAACTCGAATTGAATTTGTCATTAATGTGCAAAAATATGGACTAGAATGGAACATAGAAGCTTAAATATGATTTTTGTGAAATTTTCCCAATTTTATTGGAGGTACACATAGGTCAACTAGGAGTTATTCTCGGCAAGCACACAGAAATTTAACTAAATGATAGAAAATTGCAAATCTATTCAAAAAAAATCTTGAAACGCCTAGAAGGAAACTTAAATGTTGTTTGCTACATGTGAAAAATGTATTGGGGGTATATAAGGTAATTAATTTTCATGTTACTTCATAAAGGTACTTTATTAGGTATTTAAAAATAGAAAACCAACTTTTTTAAGAAAAAAAGGTAATGTAACTTCATATTTGTTAATGTTATGGTCAACATAAGGTTGTGTCCAAAATTTAGATGCATACGATTCCAAGATAATCATGAAGTATTCAAATCTCAAAGTTTGTCTTCAATTGTATTAACCTATATAAGAGTTGTGTCCATTTGTGAACAATGTATACTCCTTTTTTGAGAAATCTCTTGAAAAATTTATGTCAAGTTTAAACATCCTTAAAATGATTCCATGACAAATTTCATAATTTATGGACAAGATTTAGGTATTCTTATCATTATTTTATAATAAGATTACTAATAGAAGTTTGAATTTTCCCTGTAAATCACACTATACCACAACCCCAATATGTCGTCGGACATTAGTCGGTACAAGTTCGAAAATACCGAAAGACCATTTGTCGTATAGTTGAGCAACTGACCATTCGTCGGTATATCACATTAGGAGGACCAATCATCTGACGGTACATATATTTAGATGTTCTATCGAATCATTAGTCGGTATAACCCAACTTATACATCCAACTATCCGTCGGCAACTCGGCATACTTCCCCGAGCCCATTTACCGCAGCACATGCTTCCGACCCATTATCCTCGTGCACCAAACTCCCCGAACCCTACCTTATCTTTTACTCCTCCCAGTCACCCGCCACCAACTCCTCTCCTCCCCAAATCACCGCTGCTGCTCCCCCAAAATCCTTCCCTCCGCGCGCTCCATCTCCCCTAGATTCCAGGCTGCTGGCATTTTCTCGCCGCCGCCGCCATCAGATTGCCTCCAGCCCTACGCGGTGCCTCGACCTACATCCCGACGGCTGGCGTGTCGACCTGCACCCCGGTGCCACCCCGACCTTTACTCCTGCGCGCCCGGCGTCGCGCTGACCTGCATCTTGTCGCTGCCCCGACCTCCAGCCCGGCGCTGCCTGAATCTGTAGCCCAGCGCCACCCGGAGAGCCAGGCACTGCCCCATCCTCCATCCTTGGAGACGTTCCATACCTACAACCTACCACAATGTGTGAGTCCTAGATTCTCCTTCACTTGCATCACCCGTGACCCGTTCCTCATCTTGCACCTTATGGGGCTCGTCTCTGACTGTTTTGGAGGTTGTCAGATCTGGGGGTGGTGAGAATGCGAAGGGAATCTTGTGATGAGAATAAATCTGGCGTGGAAGGCTTGTGAGGAACATCACCTGGCAGGGGCGTCCCCTTCCCCCTCTATGCTAATACAGTTTCCTTGCTTAATTATTAGCATATGGTTCAACAAATCTTTTATTTCATAACCTCGCAAGTGATGCCGAGCAGTCTACTGGTGATGCCCTGTCCCGTGCGACGGCAGTGTCGAGCATGGTGGCTGCGCAACTTGTTGCAACTCTGGAGAGATTTCAGGTAAGTTTTTCCCAATGTCATGCCTCCCGAGTTGTAGCTATTGTTAGTATGCTTAATTGGTAAATTCCATATGTAGTATCCATGGGTGTAGAATTTTGTCTCGATTTCACTATATTAGTTCCTTTGAATCTGAAGTACTTAGATGCCAGGCATGGTTTTAAATAGCACGCTATAGCGTCGCAATAGCGGCAATATAGCGGCCCGTAGCTCTCGACGCGAAGCTATTCTTCTTTTTTGCGCTATCGGCGCTATTGCCGCTATATCGTGCTATTGCGCCGCTATTCCAGAATAGCGTCATATCGTGCTATTTTGCCGCTATAGGCTCAAGCAAAAAACACCAAGGCAAGTGGACTGTAATTAAAAAACGTGGCTCGACCCATGGTTTGATATGTGATTTGTGAACTTTATGGTTGTGTGGTCCATGGTTGTTTGCTTATGTACTTCAACTTCAAGTGTTGACTTGATGCCTTCATGGCTATTTGATATTTGCTTTGAGGTTGAGAACTTATCATATTATGTTGTCCATTGTCATGGCTATTTAGTTATTAACTTATTAAGGCTAGTTCAACACTATCATGTTGTTGTTGCTATTTCAATCAAATAGCGCGCTATAGCGGTGCTATAGCGGCGATATAGCGGCAGTAGCAAGCTAGCGCTACTACACATAGCTGACGCTATAGCGGTGCCATAGCGGCGCTATAGCGGTGCAATAGCACCAAATAGCGGCCAGACTAGGACACCGCTATTTTCCATAGCCCGCGATTAAAAACCTTTATTCCAGGTCATAATTCTGTTTTGACTGAATACGACGTGCTGGTTATTTCTAATCTATGACAAAATGTTTTTTTGACTTGTTGATTCTTATGTTCACATCTCTATTTGCTAAGATGTGGATTAGTTTTTTTGTAATGTTTAGCACTTCTAGTCATCTTGCATGAAATCCCATTAACTATAAAAGAAGAGTCCCGACCTAAAAGCCATCATTTCTTTATATTTTTTATTATGATCTGTCATTTGCATTTTTTCATGACCAATGATCAGTCTTAGGTGGGGTCTGAAAATAATAAATGCTTTTCTACCCTTCATGTTTTGGTTCAATGAAATTGGTATGCTAGGTCGCTAAACACATGGCTTAGTTTATATCATATACAAGGTCTAAAATTACAAGAGCTCCGGTGCTAAGGACACTGATATTTTATATTCTACCTGATATCATAATATATATTTTCTATTATCTAGAAATTGATATACAAGTTCTGAATTTTTTTAGGACACATGAGCTAACATGAGTATCTCCGTATCTGATACATGCACATTTACATTATATGTTGTTGGGAAGTCTCATAAGGTACAGTATCTGCTTTTTGGAAAGTCTCTGAAGATACAAAACCTAGGTGTCAAGATCATATGTATTAGGTTAGTATGGTGTACCGTGTTAACAAACAATGTTAGAGACATGCCAATATGTGGAGGCATCGATTTGTATACCGTGTAGGAGTACTAGCATGGACCTGTTTAAGGTATCGATTGGTGTACCATGTACCAGACTTCTTTTGGAGAAATTCTAACTGCTACTTATGCTGCAGGACGCACACAACAAGGGACTTAGTGCTGTTGCTGAGGAGTTGAAGCAGTTGGCTCAAAAAGAAAGAGATAATAGTATAAAACCAGTAGATTATGAGGTATGTTGTGCTTACTAAGTGTGCTATGCTGGAAAGTAGAATTGAGGAAAGTTCAGGACATTGGTGGAAAGTAGAATCAAACAATTATGTGACATCATAAATTCTCAATCAGCAATTTTGGCCATTGGTTCTGGTAATGAGTTATAGAACATTCCACCTATATGCTGCACTTCTCAGTTTTTTAAAAGCCATGTTATCATATTTTTCTAACCTTTCTTTTAGCACTTGGGCCAAGAATCATACATAATCCTGAATATAGTGTTGGTGAGTCTTAGTAATTTAGTTCCAGAAACAGGATGTTTAACCTAAAGATTAGTTGGCATGAGTTTTTTTTGCTATAAATATGCTACTTCAGAATGATCTAGCTACTTGTTTTGCTAGCAGTGCCTAATGTTTTTTTATGTTTAATTGCATTCTTTTTAGCAGCTGAAAAGAGGCTGATACCTGTCAATACGAATTTGGTTTATTCATGTCGGCTACACCGAGTTTGTGATCACGAGAGGGTTATAGATGGTAAGCTATTGGTCCTTGTGCGCTTTCTCCATGGTCTGTGGGCTAGGGATTAAGTCTTTACACTGAACTGTTGTCCTGTGGACTAGGAATTGTCCTTGTGTCAGAAAAGGAAATCCTAATCAGTCTAGTATGTTCAGTCTCACCCTTTAGTCTAGGATGTCTAAAGCAGTAACCTATCTGACACATCCACATGAAGTGTCAACATGATATGATCAGAAAAATCTGAGTAATGCATATAATTTTCTAGATGTTGTTTATTTGTGATCAGGATAATATTTGTGATGGTGTAGCTGATGTGATATGATATGATATGATATGATATGATATGATATGCTATTATATGATCAGGATAATATTTCACATTTTCGTGTCCCATTGGATTCTCATATAATTTATATGCAGATTGAATTGTTAAACGATTTTTCCCTTCAGTGAACAGACATAGTTTTTTTGAAACCCCAAGTGGAATCTAATTTGTCTATATCAATTGCTCTTGTTCTTTGATTGCTAATTACTCCATTAATTTAATCATATATGTTTTCATGATTCGTAGAGAAACTCAAAGAACCAAAACAATTAGAGAAAGCTTCCATGGCTTACTGTTGATGGGTGGCCAACAAGAATGATGGACGTGGAGCTGATGGGCTTGGAGCAACAATTTTTAGATCCATTTATTATATACTAAACAATGTAGTCAACTTTGTTAAATGTGGTGTCTTTATTTTGTTAGTTGTGGTTTCTTCTTTCAAGAAGAATTCTGGTCATTACATGTTACTTTGGTTTGAGACAATCTTAAATAAAGAATTTATCAACTATTAAATGTGATATGCATGCCGTGCAATTGATTTGTAAACTACTATTCAAATTCACCGTGTTGCGATAGAATAATAGGCAACAATTGATTTTGGTTGCAATATGCATTATTGCAACGGACTTATGCGTTGCATTATCATATCATCTATTGCCGCAAACCATTGTTTGTTGCATCTGACCTCTATTACCACCAACACAAATTCGTTGCAACATATGTATATTACCTCGAAGACTAGTTCGTTGCATTAACATACCATCTATTGCCACCATATCTGATTTGTTGCAAAAGTATTGTAATGCAATGGATCATAATTCGCGGTAATAAGACCATATGCCTACGTAGTTTTGGAGTGGCAATACTCTTCTATTGCAACACATTTGGTCGTGGCAATCATGAAATATTGCATCCTAGTGTTTGGTCGCAATATAACCTGAGGCAACCAATAAAGTCGCTGCAATATTTACTCTTGCAACCAAATATTGGTTGCATTTCCATTTTTGTCTGTTGCCATATTTGTTATTACAACCTAGTATAGGTTGCATTAGGCTTCTTTTGCATTGCAATATTTATTTTAGCAACCAACTATTGGTTGCAATAGGATTTTTTGGTCATTGCATTAACAAACTCTATTGCAACACATCATCTTACGGTTGCCTCAGGCTATTGCACCATTCCAATTGCAACCATCTGTCGACCACCTCACTTCAATGCAACTGATTCTAGATGCAACCAAAACAGCCATATTGCAACCATATATAGGTGTTGGCAAAGGGTTGATTCCTAGTAGTGTACTATGTAGTTTGATGGATTGATCGAAGGCTTGCTGAGAATACCAAAATTGTAGTGATGGCTTTGATGCGAAGTACGTTAAGAACAGGGCATTTCAGGGTTGCATATTGATACACTAATGTCAAAGTTGCAGTTCCAAGGCCACCAATTATAGTCCCTCGTGATCTCTCAACACTGTCAATAGCAAGCGAGCCACCCCCCCATGAAAAGCATTCACGTGAAACCACAATATAGTTTGAGTGTTGCAACTGTCTTGCCTTCTCTGTTAGCTTCCTTTGGGCCAGTCTCAATGGACGGTTTCTCATGAGAGTTGTTGGGGGAAATGATTCACAAGGTGCCCCCCTACATAGGTCTAAGGGCTCGGGTGTAATAATTGTACAGGTGCCCCCCTACATAGGTCTAAGGGCTCGGGTGTAATAATTGTACCCACCAGGGACTTGGGCTAAAATGACATCCCTCCCGGCCTTCTCTTAGCTATATAAACAACCCAAGGGGGTTGAGAGAGGGGACTCCCCCTCACTTGTTCATCATCTCCTTAGTATTTTGCTGCATCTTCTTTTATGAGTGTTGGCTCCTCTTAGGGAGACGGTTTTCACCCCAACAAGAGTCTCAAGACATTAAATTTAATGAATTTAATGACACATCTGCCAAAATGTTGACTCGGCAAGGTAATTAGGATGATTTGAAGAACAATTGCTACTTCGTTCCTATGGCTATGAAAAACTTTTCATCGATTGGTGAAGAATATACAATATATCTTTCTTAGAGGAAGATCGGAAGAGACTTCTAATCCTGTATAACCTCAATCAGGACACCGAATGAATCCTTTATCTGGTAAAATATTCAATACTACATGAATCCTGTATAAACTCCTAGCACACTACGTCTGCAACTAGCTGATTATTGATTAACTGTTAGCTACTTGTAAAATATTCAATACTGCAAGATGATGCTAATCAATAACATGATCTAAAATGAGAACACCAACCATACTTTGTGTACATCTCCATTGCGGCCATTTCTAGTATGACAAGCCTTATTGCTAAATACTCCCTCCATCTAAAAAAGGTGTTTTAGAATTTATATTGTTCACGTTTAACCATTCGTCTCATTCCAAAAAATATATGAAAATATTATTTATTTTGTTATGACATGTTTAATCATCATGTATAATTTAAGTATACCATAATTATTTTTATATTTTCACAAATTTTTGAATAAGATGAATGGTCAAACGTGAACAGCAGGAAGTCCAAAACACCTCTCTCTTTTTGAGACGGAGGGAGTAGACTATATGGCGTAGTTTGATGGATTTATTGAAGCCTTGCTGTTAATTCCAAAAAAAACAAGTGCCTGCATCTCCAAGTTATTAAGAATAGGGAAGTATGGCGTTGCATATTGCTACGTATTGATGATATCAAAGCTGCAAAGCCAAGGCCATCAAATGGCTTGAACTTACATTTTAAATTTTTTGATTCCTCCTAATCTCTTGATTGCAAGCCCCCATAAAAGCAAAAACATATGACCACACAATTAACAGAGTCAGTGTGCTGCAACTTTATCACCGTCTCCGTCTCAAGCGCAGATTGGTCATCCTCCTTTAGGAATTGCAAATAATTGTACAGCTATGCAGCGTCTAGGTGGTGTGTGCACTACCCTAATGTTTCATATGTAATTCTGAGTCATAGGACCGAGGACGCTCAATGCCAGGGTTAGTTGGGGAAAATAGTGCCATAACCATCAAAATTAAAATTCCTAGTGCCTTCTTTTCCTATGTATATAGATGAACCACACATCCTATGGCCCTTGCTATATATAGTGTCGTTCTTGCCTTAATCTATATCCTCTGTAAAGTTTTAAGATGAAGAACTAGAAGATGACTATAAATATTTATCATGATTGGTGACTGCAACTCTATAAAGACAGAGGTCCTAGCTATTATGTAATATACATGGGCTGATATTTATTGATTCAACAAGTCATTGTTGGTATATAATAACTACACATAAAGGACGATGGCATGTCACCCTTTTGTTGCAAAAGCAAACAAGACAATGAAATTTTGGCCATGTGCATGAGGTGTATGTCTCAAATGTCCAAAGCTTACCAATGCCCATATCCAAGGGGCGACGACCTTAATAAAACAAGTAAAACCTGATCTTAAAAGCGATCCTCGCATTTCATCAAAGAGAAAACGGGACAAAACATCTAGTTGATAATATTTGCAGATCCCTCATAGTGAAGTTGTCAATCATATATATTCCAAAAGCTGCACTGCATGGTGACCAACAACTAAAGCCACACTAAGCACAAAGTCTTTTTCTGCACCAGGAACAATTTTGAAGATAAAACATGTTCTTGCCTTCTTATGTTGTGTTTTATGCCTGATGAAAGGGAGGAAACATTGTATCATCAGCTTCTTGGCTGCCCCTTTGCTCAAGAGTGTTGGATCTTTCTTGGTCTCTTCATTAGCCCCTCTGCCGAACCATACTCACTACTGGAAGGTTTCAAAAATAGTGCCATTTTTGGATGACTCAAATGATTTGATTTTTAAGGGTATTCCTCCTTAAGTCTAGTTTTGCCCAGCTCATTTTCAAAGTAGTGTTTATTCAGGTTATTCTTAGAGTAACAGAAGACTGGAAATCAATCATGGTTCAACAGCTAAATCAGACATGTCATAATTTTTTTATCTTCTTCGTATCTTTATTTCTAGAAATGTATTTGTAAGACATTACTACTTCTTCAATATAATATAAGAGGTTTTTTACGGTACTCAATACCACTTTGTACCACTGGTCGAAAAGGACTTACATGTAATATAAAAGGACCTATATGTAAAGATCTAATGGTTGAGATTAATTCTGTACCACAAGTTTTTCAGCGTGGTATGGGTGGTATTCTAGGTGGTATGGGTATTACATGGGTATTATCAGAAATATACAAAATAATATTGTTGTAATATATGAAATCAAGTCTTTCTATGTAACCTTGGCAGAGGAATTTTTTTCAAATAATATACATTGAGCAAATTGCCATTTTACCCATTTTTAAAAACCGAAAACCCCGATAATACTACTGTACTACCGTTGGGTGGTATTGTGTACCGTAAAAGACCTATGATATAATCGGTAGGTGCGTAGCCCTCCTATTTTATCAAAAACAAAAACTGGGCCTTAGAACGTGGGAGGGGATATGGTGCGGCCAGGATTTTCGGAGCTGGATTTGTGTGATTTTTTAGGGTGTGTTTAGGATAGCTCCACGCAGCTCCAGATCCACAAAAACAGCTCCACTCCATTTTTTTCCTGCCAAACACCCCAGCTCCAAAAACTCCAGATCCACCAAATCCATGGATCTAGCTCCCAACTCCACCAAATCCATGGAGTGCCTCAAGGGGTACTCTGCGAAGGCATGTTTTATACTCACTCGTGGAGTTAGGTGGAAATTACCCACCTTTGCCACCCATTACACAACATACCGGTTTGTTCTTTTTTCTCTCCCCCACGCGACCCATCGCCTCCCCCGACTTTTCCTCTCCTCCGCCGCCCGCGTCACGTGAACAGGGGCGTCAGCGCCGCCCTTCCCTCCTCCGGCCGACCGGCAAGACCACCGGAGACGCCGGAGATGAGCCGTCCGCCGCCCCCTCTGCCTCCTCCTCTCAATTCCAGGTGTCGAGTTGGCCTTCCCCGTCCTCCTCCTCTAACCCTAGACGCCTCGGATGGCAATGGCGCGGCGGCCGCTGGAGACGAGGAGGGAAACGGGGCTCATGGCACTATCAGGGAGGACTCATTTGCTCCGTTTTCGCAAGGATTTGGCGCGGCCGGTGAACTTGGCGACGACGAGGCCGGCGGCCTAGCCACGGGAGCAGCGGACGGCTTGGCCACGGGCACATCCCGCGCCGTTCTAGGCGCGACCGCTGGAAGTGGCAGGGCGCCGCCGCCCTAGGCCCGGCCGGGGGCTCGATGGGCGGCTTGGCTAGGAGCGCAACCGGCCCCGGCGGTGCGAGGGGCCGGCGGCCTAGGCGAGGGCTCGACCTCCCTAGCCGGGGGCTCCACTAGCCGGGCCGGGGGCGTGGCCGGCCCGGCCACCGGAGGGACCGACGGCCGTGGGAGGGGCTCGGCCGGCCATGGCGAGGAGCGCGCCCGTCCGGTGCCGGTGGCGCGGCCGGCCATGGCAGTGGCGCGGCTGGCCTTTCCAGCGGCCCTGCCGGCCTAGGCAACGAAGGAGACGGCCTAGACAACGGCATGATCGGGCATTTTGAAACGGATCCATCCATCGGCGATGCGTTTTTGGCGTCTCAAGCATCAGCTACCTCCGGTGCTCAGCGAAGGAGACGTGCTGCATCAAGCAAAAGGGTCAGAGATGATGAGGTATAATTTGATGTCTTTGCATTGTTCATAGGTTTTTAAATTTGTAGATATTAAATTGGTGTGTCATAAATCATGTATAGGGAGATTATATTGATTGGAATGAGGACAATACCACCCTAGTTTGGCAACTGTTTGCTGATAAAAAAGGAAAGGAAATAGACCAAACACACAATTGAATAATGTGGAGTATGATGAGGTGATTAAAGGGTTTTTCCAGTGTACCGGTATCATGTTAAAAAGAAGTCAGCTTAAGAACAAATGGGATAAGTTGAAGAATGATTTGTCTGATGTGCATCATACAAACTATGAATACTTCAACACTAAATTTAATCAAGGGGGCTTACTACTTGACATAAGTTTAATTTAATTAGAATTGAAAACGAAAAGAAAAAAGATGGATTCAATGGACACCATTGAAACCTAAAACTATTAACATTTTGAAGTAAATTTGACTCCTACTCAAATAACACCAGTGCCTGATGTTGTGTCTAAATTCTGAAGCAAAGAATTCTAAAAAAATCACTTCAGCTGGAAATGTATTATCAAATACATTCATAAAATAGAACTGGAGAAAGCAAACTACTTTCCTGTTGGAGGAACAATGCGGAGCAGAAGATTAAATTAAGGATTCACTCTAAATTAAATGTAAACCTCTTTACACTACATTTTAGCCTGAATGTTAGTGTGCTCTGAAGTTGATTGTCCCTCTTACAAAACATTGCAAATTCACAGAATAAATAGCACATACCTCTTTGAAACATTTTAAATTCACGAACAAATAGCACAAAGCTCATACAAAATTACAGTTTCTTCCAGTAATTTATATGAGAAAATGAAAAATGCATTGTAAGACAAAGACAAAATAGGTTAATAGATATGGCACGAAAAAATAACTTTTGAGAAAGAAAAGTCATATGCATATAGGCATTCGGAAAATTTGTACTTAGGTTTGTCCCCCGCCAAGCAATCCTAGCCGTCCGAGCCCCTCCCTTTTAGTGTCATTTAGTTCAAGCCCAACAGCGAGACCAGGCTGATCTGGATGGAGGTCACCCCGGCCCGCCCTACCGAGCAAGCAGCAGCAGCTCCAACTGATGGTCCAGCAAAATAGCAACCCAGCACTCTCGCAATCGCGAGTTGACTCGCAGCCCAATGATAATACGGTCCGGTGGTACGCTACCCATCAGATTTCAAATCATGTTGCTCGCGCCAGTAGTGATTTCGGAAATCTCCAGATTTGTCGGGTGCCCAATCCTTCAGAGGTGCTCATAGAGGTAGGGTTTGCGTACATGTGTTCATATGGTTGAATGTGTGTACGTGTTGTGAGCATTTCGGTTGTACTGTGTAATTCTAAATTCTAAAAAACATTCTTGCAGTCTGGCTCCAACCAACTGGAAGCAGCTAAAAAAATCGACTAGTAGAAGATAACGATTCTTAGTCGAGTGATAGTTTGGCATAGAGAAAAGTGTATTTCTTCTAAAATTCTAGAAAAAAGCATTCTTGCGGTCTGGCTCCAACCAACTGGAAGCAGCTAAAAAATCTGACTTGCAGAAGATAACGATTCTTAGTCGAGTGATAGGCCTTGTTTGTTTTCGTGGAGTCGCGCTGTCACACCCGGAGTTAAGGACAAATCCGAATGCAAGAATACATGTGCGTCAGGATCAAGTTACACACATGCATCGACTCAGTGAATACCGAAACACAGTGTAAAGCGTAAAGAGAGTATTAAACAGTTATTACATGACTGAATGTCTCAACTAAACAATCGTTCGAGTAGCTAACAGTGGAAAAGAACACGCAGAAGTCCTCCACAGGCAGCTGACTGGAGAACGAACGCCTAGAACTCATCGAACTCTTCATGGAAATCCTCAAAGCGTCCATCTGAGCAGCAGCCGGGTAGTGTAGATGCAATAAAGGAACAACAAGCATGAGCACATGTCGTACTCAACAAGGGAAAAGTTCTATAACAACATGCAAGGCTTTATGGTGGAAGCTGATGGTTAATAAGCAAGTCAGCATTTTAGTTGGTCAAGTTTTATTTAGCAATAGTTCCTAGCAAGTGAAAGTATATACCAAACCCAATTAACAAATGCAACGGAAACATTGAATGCAGTGCACAAGTTTAAAAGTCCATCTTTCATAAATTACTCATGTGAGGGTCCAGACCGCCCTTGACCGTGGGCACGGCTAACTAGTCAGTTTTACACTCTGCAGAGGTTGTACATCTTTACCCACAAGTCGCGTAAAAGTCCCGAAGAACTTTAGACCCAACCATGCGATGCTAGCTAGGCATCATACCACACTACCGAAGTGTGATTGCATAGGGACTCTACGAGGCCGTTACAAAGATCCCCAGATGCAGGCTGCCCGCAAGGTTACTTGACAGCGCAATGCATAAACCTCTCTCAGCTGCGAAGCTACCATAGAGCAGATCAGTCTGAGGGTCGGGCTATACACCAACTACCGGCAACCCTCAACCCTTATCAGGTAAAGCATACCTAACACCTAGTTCACTAATTATTAAGTCAAGACAGAGCCATATGTCTTGTGGTTGTACTGTTTTCCTGGGTGGTCGCTCCATGTTCCGATTAACAGGCTTAAAGTGTTCTTGCATTACATGAATGATAGCCTAAATAAATCCATATTGACAAGTGTTCATTAAACCACCCAAAACCAAGTAAAGCTCTAGCATGTGCTACCCAACATAAAGTAAACCCAGGTTGATCAAGGCATAGGATAACAAAGCTAGTCGAACCTTAGCAATAGGACCCATCAATTTAATGCAAAGCAATAATAAATAACGATATAATTAAAATGCATGTTGTAATAGGATTAACGGGAATGCAGCAAGGACTTGCCTTCTACCAGCACCGGAAACTGCTCAGGGTCTTGGAAATCTTCAACAGCAGCGAAGTCCCCGAACTGCTCGTACTCTACGCTCCACACATTCACATACAAGCATACAACGGAAACAAATAAGAAACAGTACACCAATCATCTCAAACAGAGGTAAAAACAACAGAAAACTATTCTACTCGTCAAGACGAACGCGTGGACATAAAGAACGTTAAAAACGGAGCTAAAACGACTAAGATATGGTTAAAACAAGTTTTAGGGACTAATCTGTAAATAAAAATTGAGTTTCGGGCTAAACTGAAGAAAACCGTACCTAACTGAGAGGGTTTTCCTAAGGTGGAAGGACCGGGTTGCAATTTTGGAAAAACTCAGGGTTTTATTTGCAAAAGCGCGCGGGTAAGCTGAAGGGGCTAATCTGATCCGTTGGATCGAGATCCGGCGGCTGAGATATAAAGCGGGCGCGGGTGGCGGTTGACCGGTAAAGGGCTGGTTTTGACCGGGGGTTGACGCGTCCTGGGCCGTCAGATGGAGATCCGGCGGCTCAGAACTTGCGCGAGCGGCGGGCGGCGGAGCACGGCCGGCGGCGACGCGGGGTGCGGCGGCGCTAAGGCGGCGAGCGGCGGCGCGCTTGTGGGTTAGGCGGCCGGGGTGCACCATTCAACACGGGGGTTGCACCGAAACGATCGGCGGCGCACGGCGAACACCACAACGACCTCCAGGAGCGGCGAAGACGGTGCGGGACGGCGGACGGCGGAGAAGCGCGGCGGCGGAACTCCGGCGTGGCCAACCCGGCGACGCGGTGCAAGGGAACATCTCCAAGCAGTGCAGGCGGCTCCCTTACCTAGCGGCGGAGGCACGGAGACACCTGCTTGTCGACGGGAGACGGCGGAGGCCCGGTTCGACAGCGGCGGCGCTGACGAATTAGGGTTTGCGGTGGCGGAAGCGAAGCTAGGGTTTTGGAGCTCGCGAGGCGGTGCAGTTCGGTGCCTTAAATAGAGGCGCGAGCTTCCTGGCCTGCGGGCCCGAGAGCGCGGGGTGGCGGGGCGCGGACGCCGAGTCGATTCGACCCCCGGCTCGGACGCGGGCCGGAGCGGCGGCGCGAGGGAGGGGATGACGGGTGGCCCCCTCCCGTCGGGCGACTAGCGCGGCCGCGCGCGCGGGGAAACAAGCCGAAACGGGCCGCGCCGGGGCCACGGACGCAACGCGGGCCGGGCGCGCGCGCAGGGCTGCGGCGCACTGGGCCGAGGAAAACAGGGGGTGGCAGCGGACTTGGCTTGCGATGGGCCTAAACAAACACGGGCCAGATCAGGATAGGGGTAAAGGGGTTAAAAGGAAAGGCTTTCTAATTTTTGAAAACACCCAAACAATTGAATTCAAACCTAGATTTGAATTCAAACACTCCCAAAAACAATGCACCGGCATGAATGCAGCAGGGAATTCCTATATTTCATTAATTAATTAAGAAAAAATGATTAAATGCCTATAAAAGCACAATCTCCATATATTCCTTAAACGAGAACGCATTTGTTGCTAAGCAAATTTTAGTTAAACTCGAGAAGTGAAATTTAGGATGTTACACGTGCGATGGGCAAAATCACGATGAAGATAATCATCGATTCCTTCGCTTCCTGAATAAGCGGCATTCCAGTTAAAAAGTCAACTACCGCCCGCAACTGCGACAAGGAGAAGCGCGTATATCGTGAAGTGTTTGGCGGGATTTTCGGCTTTCTGTGGTCGTCGTCGCAGGAATCGCAATCCCAAGCAGGGCCATAGTTTGGCATAGTGTTTTGAAAAAGAAAAGGTGTATTTCTCACTTCTAATTTTTTGTGAAAGTGCGATATTCATCCCTTATATTTTGTTTAGTCCAAATAAACCTCTGGACTAATTAAATTGGTGCATTTATCATCCTGACATTATTTAATAATAATTTTTGGAGTAAAGTGCATGGTTGGTTCTTAAACTTGTGCAGCTGTGTCACTCAGGTCCTCATACTGTCAAAATTCTCCCTAAAGTTGGACTCGAGAGTCATTTAGGTCCATATACTCTCAAAGTGCATATATGACTTCCTAAACTTGACTTTGAGCGTCATATAGATTCCTAAACTTGAAATGCATTTTCGTCCCACTAAAATAATTAATATGATAAGTTCAAACTTTATGTTTTAAAGTAAGTCATTTTTATTGGCATATTTTCTTACTTGTTTTATTGCTTCTTTAGCTTTACCCCTATTCATCTAGTAAATTACCTTAAAAATTCCTGATTTTAGTTTAGTATTGTGCAACCACGAGTTATTTAAATTTGAACAATCTTCTAAGAATAATTGAGTATGTCTGTCCTGTGCACCTATATGATATTACCTCCAAAGTAAAAGAATATTATTCTTTCTGGATTCAACATATTGATATTCTGCGCATACGATGAGTTGAAACACATTTTTATTTTTACTATAGTTAAATTATATATGTGTAAAGTTAAGTTTTTATCAATTTATTTGGGATGACAATGCCTTTAGAAAGATTATGGAACTAGATGACACCTGAAGCCAAGTTTAGAGGGATAAATATATGTAGTTTGAGAGTATATGGACCTAACTAGAACCTGAGCCTTAATTTAGGGAGCCAGAAATGCATTTTGAGAGTATGAGGACCTAAGTGACATAATTGGACTAGTTTAAGGACCACCAATAATGCATTTTACTCATAATTTTATTATCATATAATGCAGTTTGGATCCTACAACCATCTTGCTAATCAATGCTTAGTTGCATCTTATGTTGAGTCAATCTCTATAATGGTTCAGTGTGAATCGGTTTCTTTTTTTGAATTATCCAATTTAGAGTATTTACTGAAATTTTTTGTGAGCTTTATATTTTTGACTCAATATTTGAAAAGTACACTTTTTTTTCCAAAAACACCACTAGGCCCGGTGCACCGTGGTATGTAGCACATTTTACCTTATTTTTGGGAAATATTATTGGTCGGCATAATATGCATTTTTTGGCCCATTTACTTTTTTTTGCACAAGACACAAAACCAGATGATTGTGTATAAGTCTTTTTTCCCCGTGTGGTGTTTGTATCGTTTAAGGTGCGAGGGTCAGTTTCCTAATCCGGAAAGGAAAACAAATAAAATGTAATCGACGCGACTTAGCCGTGTTGGAAAGCAAAAGGGATCGCAAGAACTAAACGAGGCGACGACGTACGCCGCAATATATATCCAACGGATCGATTCATAATCACACCTGACCCAAGTACCCAACGCCATCAATCAAACCCAAACACACCAAGCCAAAAAGATCCTTGAGGCGTACGTCGTTCAGGCGACGAGACGATATGGTTTCCGGCGACGAGCTTATCGCCATGGCGTCGTCGTTCGTGGAGTCGGTGTCGGAGTCCTCGGCGGCGGCAGCCGGGGGCGCGGCGGAGGTGGCGTGGAAGCTGGCGCGGAGCACGGGGAAGGCGGCGTGGTTCGCCGGGACGACGTTCCTCGTGCTGGTCTTGCCGCTGGTGTGCGCGATGGACCGGGAGATGCAACTTATAGAGGCGGAGCGCAGCGAGGAGGCCATGCTCGGCGCCGCCCACCCGCTGCTGTAAAGGTCGATCATCCAAGGTTTTATTTTCTTGTTATTAGGGAAGTCAGGGATGATCGATGCAGTATTATTGGAACCTGGACCTCATGATGATCTTTGATAGGGTACTGTCACCTCATGGTCTTTTTCTGCAACGTTACCAAATTCTCAAGTTCTACTGTCTGACAGTATTGGAACATAAGGCTTTATTTTGATGTATTATTATATATGATCGAATACTAAACATGTTGCACTACCGTAAACTTATAGTTCGCCGTGTGCCAAACACTGCTCAAACACTGCTATGCGCATTGTATCAAGCAAACGGCAAAGAGGGTGCTTTGCTCCGTGCGTCAAATTAAAGAGGTGCTTTGATTGGTGAACGTAAAAATTGCGAGTCCTTTTCTGTTTGCCTTGTTCTTGGGGTAATCTACTGATCTTATTGGTAAAAAGAGAATTCTTTTCTGATGATTATGGTATACTATTATACAGAAAATACAGGATGAGATTGTAAGAAAAGATTTTTAGAGGATAGAAAGAAAGAAAAACAAAGTAACAAAACGGACGAACAAAGTAACAACTCAACTCCCGGTGATGGGTGGTGCTCCGATAGCGACGTTAGGGGTTTCAGTCCGGGGGTTTAGGGCGATGAGCTTTAGAGGGTGTTTGGATCCCTTTAGTCCCCTGACTAAAGTTTAGTCAGACTAAAACTTTTTAGTCTCTACCCTGTTTGGAGGGTGACTAAATTTAGTCAGCATTAATTGTTGGATGCATTAAATGTTCTCTCCCTCTCCTTTCTCTCTCTGTTTTTTTGGCGCCACCAGCAACTGCCCGCGGCCTGCTTCTCTCTTGTTTTTTTTTGGCGCCAACAGGGCCTGCTTCTCTCTCTTGTTTTTTTGGCCGCACGCATGGCCTGCCCCCCTCTGTTCCCACGCAGCACACACATGTTTGTAACCAGAAGCTAGTTAAAAAAAGAAATATCCATACACAATGAACTGTAAGTAAATTTGTCCCACAATTATCCCTCAATGTTACAACGTTACATGTTGGAAACGACATAAATAGCATCACAAATTTCTCAATGCCTGTTAAACAAGCCATCAGCAATCCTATCTCTCACTTCATTCATGTCTACAGAATCTGGCTCCATTTCTTCACCCCTAGTGTTACGACGCCTCCTCCTTGTTTCCTCAAGGAGAGGTTGATAATTCTCATCGTTGTCACATCTATCGAATTCCTTGTCCGCCAACTGACTTTCACGAATGAAATTGTGCAAAGCCATGCATGCCACAATAATTTTTGTTTGCTTGCGTAGAGGATAACTTGGTATTTTAAAAAGGATCCTCCACTTATTTTTCAATACTCCAAAACAACGCTCAATGACATTGCGTAGTCTAGAATGAGTATAATTGAAGTGCTCCTTTTTACCTCTCGGCATGGTGCCTTGGTGGAACTCTTGGAAATGATACTTTTGCCCCCGTACGGTGCAAGATAACCCGGTGGTTGGGGTAGCCCGAGTCAACAAGGTAAAACTTCCCTATTCAAGGCAATGTATTTTAGCAATAGTAAATGTAACGCATAGCAATATGTACGAAGTGTCAAGTTCGGTACCTGGTTGTGGATGTGGAAACTTGTCACTGAATCGGGTACGAGCATCCTTGAACGGCCTCATGTCATGAACAGATCCAGGCCACCCCGCAAGGACAAAAGTGAATCTCATGTCGAAATCACATACGGCCATGACATTCGACTACGGTAACTATGTCCGCTAAGTACCGGGGGACCTTGTTAGGTGGCACCACAACCGGTACATGAGTTCCATCTATTGCTCCAATGCAATCATTGAACCACGGGTACCACCGAGCACCTCTTAACCTTTCATGGACAACTCTAAATTCGGGATCTCGTGGCTTAATGATGTCTATAGAAAGCTTAACCATACATTCCAACACTTTGTCAAACTTTCTACTAATTGTTTCCATTGACCTCACAAACCGATTCTCGACTGTCTAACGGATTGGGGAGCTCCAACTATCCACAAAAAGAGAGCTAAACACTCAACTGATGACATTTTCTTGGTTCCCTTCAGTCCATAAGACTCAACAAGGACATTATGTAGTTTATCAAACACCGGTGGGTACATCCTAAACATTTTGTAGCAATCTGTTCTATGTCCTAGAGTTCTTACTACCCATTCATATCCAGATTCTCTAGCTCTTAAAATCCTCCTTTCCCCCTTATCCATGAAACGGTCAATGTAGTACATACCAAACATGTGGGCGAGCATACCTATATTGTTGAGCCTCTGTCGCCTCAGTTGAAGCAGTGCTATCACTTTGTTGGTCCTTGTATCTTCCTCTTCCTCATCACTAGAGTCATCATCATGATCAATACTGTCCTCACTACTAGAGTCATCATCTTGATCGGTACTGTCACCATCAGTGCAATCATCCTACAACAAAAGCACAAAGTGACACACATCATTACACAGACATATTTAAATATCATTAACATATGTAAGTATACCGATGCAAATAAGCCCACAAATCATATGACAAAGCCGGGAGTCCATAAGACTCATCAAACACATAATTAGGTTCACAAACACAATAATTAAGGCCAAATTAGGTCCACAAATCATGTCATCCGCAGCAGGAAGCACGACATAACAGTACGACATAACAGTACGACATAACAGTACGACATAACAGCACTGACTCAAGCCATAGAGTAGCTAACACAAAACTAGAGGTAAATAGTGATTCTGCCTTCACATCTCGCCATCTGCTGCATACATGTTCCTCGCCCTGCACCATCTCTTCAACCATATCAGCCTTGCTTCAGGGGCCTTTATGTTGTCGAAGACATATCTGTTGTGTCTATCCTTGAATAAGTCACATGCAACAAAGTACTCAATCGATTCCTCTGCTGCGCCACACTCAACGGCAAGATTCGGGCACTTAGCTACTGATATAGCACGTTCCTCACGTCTCCTTGCCTTCTCATTGCCTTGGTTCACAAGAGCCTGCAAAATGGAGTCAGATTTCTCAGCTTCCTTGTCCAACTTAGTTTGGACGTCCTTCATATATTTCACAAATGGACCCTTAGGTTTGCCATGAGTAGGACCATTGTTGTCAGAATCTGCCCTGGACTTATTTTTGCTTTTCTTTGAAGGACTTGTAGCTGTACTCCTTAAATCAGTTGAACTGCTGCCTCTCTTTCTAGTGTTGGTACTCATCGGGCATGGCACATCATCTAGCTCATCATCATTGTTTGTCTCGAAGTCCTCTTCTGTCCCAGGAACATATGCAGAACTTCCATCAACAGCAACCTCATGATACATCTCATGTAACAGGGGCAGATACTCAGGGTTGCCATGTCTAAATTTCTTCAGATTTGGTCTACCCTGAAAAAAATATTTGTAGAACATTAGCATATCTACTTGCTGTCCCAGGAACATTAGCAGCCAAAAAAAGTAATATGAACTTGAAATACCTTGATTTCCCTCTCCCACCAACTTGGAGTTGCTGTCACTTCTCCATTTGGGCCGCGGCCGCAGCCCGTTTGCTGCTGCAACCATACCCAATCTGTGTACAAGGTCTTCAGTCCATTCATTTTGTTTTTTATTTCCCTGCCTGGATGCCACAGCTTTACCCTTTGCCAATATTTCTCCCTAATGTTTTTGTAAGCCTGAGGTTGCCAAACTCGACCACTGAAATTTCCGGCCTCTATTTCCTCACAAGCTAATTCACACAAAATTAACGTATTTTCTTCGGTCCAGTTAGCCTTGCTTTTTGGCCTCCATTAAAAAAACAAGTATAAGAAAACTGTCTACTATTCTGGATTTAATTAGCAGCAGCATGACATAGCATAAAAGGACAGAAGTAATTAAATAAGCATGTAATTATTATTTCAGATCTGGCAGCATTTGCATGCAGGCAACAGTATATATATGGTTCACCACAAATGGTTAAAAAACAACACAAAGGCAGGCAGCAAATAACTCAGTAAAGATATATTCATGGTTCATTACTTATCTTCATGGTCACTTGACAGGCAGGCAGCAAATAGATAAATTCATGGTCACTTGACAGGCAGGCAGCAAACAACACAAAGGCATGCAGCAAATAGATAAATTCACAAGCAAAAAAGGTCATGTCCTACGATGGGCACATTTCTCAGATCCGCATCAAAACGGCCCGGTTCTGTCAAACCGCATTGAGACCGAACCCAAACATTTTCATGTTCTACTATAGCCTGCCAAACACATATAAGCTGATCCATATTTACCCAGCACATACTTTCAGTCCTATATATACTACGCTAAAAAAATCGCGGAGTTTTTCTGACGCCATCAGCAGCACAGCACATAACATTAAAAAACAGTATACATTACAAAGTCAGATTTAGGATTAGCAGTACAACGTCATGTATGCTTCTACCTCTGTTCGTTTGCCTTTCCTAGCAACTTTTCAAAATACAGTTGAAACTATGGTCAGTTCAGTGCTGATTGCAAGATAGTAAATGCAAAAGAACAGAATTGCAAAACTTATGCAAGAAATGATTGCTCCAAGGAGCAAACTTATGACTTTACGCAGATGATATGTGTTCCTTGCAGCTGTTCAAGTATAAGCAACAATAGAATATTGCTTGTACCAACAAATTTTGTTGATCATAAACCATGTTTAGCGAATTGAAGTATGGCTAACAACGGGACAGCTTTGGAACAGTACTATTTATTTTACCAAACTATTCAGCCAACAGTAGACTTGGGTGGAGAATTAATAGTTAAACACAATAAACACAGGACAAGGAGATATGAGAAATTATCAGGGGCTCTGAACACATCATAAGGCTCATAAATGCTAAAACACCATGCTTCTTTTCCTCTTCATTGCAAGGTCTGCTTCGATAAAAGATTCAACGGTGTGCACAAGCGGGGGCACATGGATATAATGTGTACATGATGATTCCTTTTTCTATGTAACTTTTTAAATGCATGAATAGGCTTGGTAAAATCTTACTAAACATCGGGATTGATATATGAGCAAGTGAGCTCGCATGTACCATCTTATAGCAATGTATAGCATCGGAAATACCAACACGAGTCACGAAATAGCAATGTATTGCAATGTATAGCATGGGTAATACCCAGTTTCAAATCAAATTGACCTCTAATTGCAAATCAAGTGCTCTGCCATGTCAAATGGATTGACAGATCATACCTGCCTATGCTGATTCATCAAGTTGTCGTCTTCCTCTTCTTCATCTTCGTCGCCGACGTCGTCTACCATGATCGGTGGTGGCTGCCGCTGCCTGCCGCCACCAGAGCGAGATGTACCAGCACCTGCACGCCCCGATGCCGCTACGGCCTTGCCACGACGATCAGGGGCCCTCACTGGGGGCAGACCCTGGCGTGGTGGACGACCCCCCCTCGGCGGCGCGCCGTCCGATCTGGCCCTCTGTGCAGGCGTACCATGGCCGGCCGAGCTCCCTGGCTGAAGGAGGTGCGTGTACATGCTCATGTTTGGGTAGGAGGCGGCGGCGGGGGGGCAGTCGGCGTTGAGGTCCAGGTTCTCCAGCCCGACACGGGGAGCGCCGAGCCCACCAGCCACCGGACCGCGGCCGCCGGATCCACTCCCTACCCGGAGACGAGGTGGCGTCAGTCCCCAATCGGCGTCGTCCTCGATTGGGAACGCCGCAGCACCGGACGAGGCGGATTGCGAGAAGAAATCGTGGGGGATCCTACCGTCGCCGTCCATGGTGGAGGAGGGAGCGCTGCAGGGGACGAATCAACGCTGCAGGGGGCGGTGGTCTCAATAAGCAAACGGATTTCTCAATAAGCAAATGGATTTCTCAATACGCAAATGGATTTCTCAATATCACCCACCAAATCGCGCAGGAGGGGGCGGGCGGCTGTCGGGGGGCGTCGGCCAAGGCGCGCCGGCCGGCGTGGAGGGAGCGGGGGGGGGGGCGGCGTTGGCCGCCGCGGGGACCGGCGTGGAGGGGAGCGCGGGGGGCGGCGTTGGCCGCCGCGGGGACCGGCGTGGAGGGAGCGCGGGGGGGCGGCGTTGGCCGCCGCGGGGACCCGGCCGCCGCGGGCACCGGCGTTGGCGGCCGCGGCGGGATGCGCCGCGGCCACCGGCGAACGCCGGGAGGAGGCGCCGCGGGGGAGGGGGCCGGTGGCGGGGACCGGCGGGGGTGGGGGCGGTGGCGGGGAGCGGCGGGGGTGGGGGGCCGTGGCGGGGAGCGGCGGGGGTGGGGGTCGGGCGCCGCGCGGCGGGGTGAGAGGATGAGGCGGGCGCCGCGGGGAGGGGGGAGGGGGAGGATGAGGCGCGTGGGCCAGCGCAATTATTGGAGAGAGATGGGTTTTAGTCCCTTTTAGTAGGGTCATGGGTGACTAGTGGCTTGACTAAAATTAGTCACCCTTTAGTCAGGGGTGTTTGGAGAATTAGTCACTCTAGGTGACTAAAATTAGTCTAGTCACCTCTACTTGGCTGGATCCAAACACCCTCTTAGGGAGGCTGCCGGCCCAGCTATGGAGGTGGGCAGCGGATAGTGATAATAACGTTGTTGGCCAATAGTGTGTTTGGATGGAGGGAAGTGGGATGATCTCACTTCATGCTCATGTTTGGTTGAGAGTCGCATGTGACAGGACATCCCCAGGAGGGAATATACACTCCTGACTAGTAGACGCACTCGTCCCCTATGGATAGCATCTCGCTCCGAGGTGGACACATGCAAGCAATGACAGGCGGGCGAGCAGCAAGGCAGGGGAAGCCATGGTCGGCGGCAAGCGAGCACCCAGACAAGCCCGCTAGTGGCGTTCTGGAGGAGCTCGTCCCCGGTAGCAGGAAAGGCCACAACAGCCGATGGACCACCCCAACCCGCGTAGGGAGGGAGACGAGGTAGGGGCGTGGTCGGGGATCACACCACACAGGGAGGAGCTCCACAGTGGCGCAACCACAACTCAAGCCAGCGAGGACTCCCCCGGCGGCGCCTGCATCGCAACCCAGGCAGGTGGGGTGGAGCTCCTTGTTGGGCGGCTGCAGCCCAGACTGACTAAACTCGTCTAGCAAGCTCTTGTGGTCCCCCGTGAGGAGGAGCCGAGGCAATTCGACCATGGCCATCGATATGTAGAAGAAGGGAAAGGGATAAGGATGAGGGTAAAATAAGGAATGTAGTTAATAGACATTGACATGTAGGATCCACTATTTCATGAGAAATGTGGTATATTTACTATGCCTAACGGTGTTAAAGTTGTCATCCATATCATTTTCACATATCTATATACCAAGCAATGTACTGAGATGAACTCATCCCTTGTATTCAAACACGAAACGGAACTGTCTCATCCTACAAAATGAGGACGGAACCATCCCATCTCATGTTGTCTCCAATCCAAATGCACTCATTTTTCTCTGTCATGGGCTGATATGGCAACAAAAGCCGCAAAGATAGATGTCAGACCACTTTCGAGAGACCAAGATGCAGGGGCTGAGCTTGGGGGAAGGAGCCTAGCCCCCTAATGCTTCAAGAAATACTATTCTACCATTGCTAATAAAAAATAGTGAAAAATAAGTAACATTAGTCTATTTTGACTTAAAAATTGGTTGTTTGACCCCCTTTATAGCTGATTGGCCCCCCAATGTTGGAAACATGGCTACGCCCCTGCCAACATGGTGTTGAGATAAGGGTGTAGCTCGCTAGAGACGCGGACAATGACCAAGATGTCATGGGGTCTTGCCATTTTCCAGATGAGAGGGGACAAGGGGAAAAGAAGGGGAGGGGTGGGAGGAGCACAGATTTAGTGGAGGGTGGTACATTTGGGCATACCGTGGGACATGCGTACGGATAAGGGTAAGGATCTACACTAATAAGGGGGAAAGGGTGGTGCCCTCTCACTGAAATGGCCTCCTTAATTATATATGTGTGAATTGTGAGATACGATTCAATTTCAGTTGCCCATTAGAGAAAATAGTTCTTCTGAAGTGTGCGAGAGTATGTGAGCTCGGTGCACGTGTTTTTGAAGTTGAAATCCGGAGGAAGTTGCCTTGTGTTGGTTCCACGGCTTGCAGCGTCCTTTGGCGGGAAGCCTTGCTTTACGGGTGTTAGTCCAGTGTCGGACAACTTCGCAAGAAGGCGCAGACAGGCCCAATGACATGGCAGCTACACAGCTTGTAGCAGATCACAACGACTAAGACTCTTTTACAGTGGACCATACCACTGTTGGAAAATGACCGGTATGAAAGGGTCCGACGGCTGAGATGCTGAGATTAATTGTATACCACCACAACTTGCACCTGTGATATAGGGTGATATATAGGTGGTATAAGTGGTATAGGGTTATTATTTGAAGTTTTATCTCGGTGGCATAAACGAAATATATGATTTCTTCATTTCAAATTTTTTTCATTTCCCTTTGGTGATATGGCCAATATTTTTTTTCAAATTTCAAACAGAAATTTTCATTTCAAATTTCAAAAATAGAAAATTTCAATATTTTAATTTCAAAATTCTGTGGCATATTTCATATTTTTTTCATTTTCGATCACTCTGGTGGTATGCCCAAATTTTTTCCAATTTCAATTCAAATTTCAGAATCATTTTTTCCAATTTTTTCCATTTCCCTCTGTCGCTATGGCCATTTTTTCAAAATTCAAAAAATAAAAATTTTCAATTCAAATTTCAAAAATGAAACTTTTTAAAATTTTCTTTTCAAAATTTCCTTATTGCATAAACGAGGTTTTTTTCTCGGCCCAATGTTGCCAAATTTATTAAAAGATTGCAAAAGTTACCTATTTACCCATACAAAAATTAGCGATATCGTCATCAGCGATATCGCTGGCGGTGACAGTGGGCTACCTTAAGGGCTTTGTTTCCATGCGACGGTGCTGCTGTGGGTACATGAGCAACATGGGTTTCTGATATGTCCGGTGGTGTCGCTACTACTGAGGAGCGTTGAGTTACAAAGGCTCGTGTCAGCGTTTCAATCCGACCGGGTAGAGTTTGTCGTTGTTGAGGTCCGTATTGATGTCCCAATTCGACCAGGCAGCGTTGTCTTGTGAAGATGAGTTGTGCGGCCTGCGTCCCTATCCCAATCCAACTAGTCTGAGCTGTTTGAGATGAATTGCGGTGGTTGTTGAGTTGAGTTTGGGTGGAGTTGTGCGGCCGTGTGATCATTGTTATTGTTCTTGCTATTTATTTTTGTGCTCAGTATGGATGTTGTCTCTTCTTTTAAATACTAGGTGCATGCCCGTGCGTTGCTACGGGCCCAAATATATATAATACAATACAGGTAACTGTATAATACGAAAGTAATGCCAGAAAATCATAATAATGATTTTCAATATACATCTACCCACATCATTTAGTATAACAATAGCAATATGATAACGATAATTCCCCTACATCATCTCGCCTATCTATCATATTTTTCTTCCTATAGGATCGTGCCCGTGCGTTGCCACGGGCAATACTCTCTATTTTTCTACATATCATGTTTTATTTATTCTAAATAAAAACAAGGTGTTCAAAAAGAAAATTACACTTTTTTTATATCCCTTTACTAAGACAAAAGTGCCCTAATAATCCTAACTCAATTTATTAATGGTTTAAGGCACACAATCATCAGAAGTACAACATTGACGCTTTTTCATAAATCTAGTAAAAAGAACTTCAGATTTTTACATCAAAAGTCTCATAATTCGATAAGCATATATACAATGTATCCTAATGTACAACAAAAACATCCAACATAGAGATTTGGTAATGCTTCCATTGAGGTCATGCAGAACAAAATCCACTCATATCTCCAATAGCTCCGCCTGAAGGCAGGAAAACATTGAGACCACCGAAGACCTGAGATAGGAGAGCATATCTAATCTAAAGATAAGAGAAAAGCAGAGATCCATCTTTAGTGCAATATCATTATATGACCTCTTCAGACTTCGGAGATGATATCAAGTTTAGTATAGCCAATATATACTTTATTTTACTGAAATCTTTCAAAATGTTTTTGTTTAAAAGTGTCCTATAACCCTGATATGATATAAAATCAAAGATGGCTGATGTCAATGCAATGTAGATAATGGGATCTCAGACACACACAATGCAAACTCACCTTGATAGAAGTGTGTATCTGCCTAGTTCCTAGGCAAGATGAGGCAAGTGACCCAACTTCACTCCTCACAGAAGCAAAACAACCTTGTTAGTGTAGACAGATGAGCACAACAGCACATCAAACACCAGGCTAGATCAAATCCCCACTCAACAACATGATGAGGTGAGGTTTCCTGGAGGATCCGAACACAAACAAAGGTCATTGATAAATCAACAAGGGTAGTAAATGGCACACAACCAAATATGCTACATGATGAAAGCAAATAAGACTCTGTTTCAATTCTTAACAAGGATGAACAAAGACATGAAACAAAGTGCGATCCTATGGAAAACAACCAATATAATTACATAAGACTTCATTTGCTCCATCTACTGGAATTTATCAACCATACTTTTTATGGTAGAACAACCAAACTTATCTATGATAACTCCAATATCAAATTACTTGACAGATAAAAAAACCTTGTATAGTAGATCGAAAAATAAAATTCATGAACTACAAACATTCTAAGCCAATACCTCTCCTCTCGATAACCAAAGCATGGCTGCACTTGCACCCCCTAATGCAATTAATAAAATCAGCAAGATAATCGAAGTAGAATTCAAATAATTTATGGTTTTATGCTTAGCTGTCATTCCTCATATAAACCATTTAATCTAAGTAGCATTCAAATAGTTATGTGTTGCATTCATGTATTTTCAAGATTGATTTTTCACATAACTGTGTGATTGATAATCTAAAATATTTCCATAACCTAAATGGTAAGATCATTACAAATTCAAATGAATAATATTCCCAAACAAAAAAATTACCATTCTATAAGAAAGAATGAATGCTTACATATGCCTACCGTGCTAACCAATGAGACAGAAAAGAAACCAGATTGTTCAGCAAAAAATATGTCAATGAGACATGGGTTCTTCCTGACCTACAAGCTCAGGCGACATGAGCATCCCCCATAATAATATCAACAAAATACACAAGGGTCTGAATATATGTAAATAAAAAGATATGAGGTATATCAGAGAGCCATTATAGTAAGATTGTCCAAGTGAAACCATCATAAAAAGCATGATTAAGAACAACAATACCAGTAAAATATATAGAAGCATGCTACAAACTCTATCTCACACTACATATTTCAGGCTGACTGTTGCAAGAAACATGGTACTGGAACAAAGTACAGTCTAATGTAGTAACTGTCTGGCTAAGTATTCAATGTTCTTTCATTGCATAATTATTTGCATCAATGAGAAAACAACATGCCTTGTACCTGTTACACGTTAACACACTATTTTTTTACTAATGAAAGTGGATGGTGTCGACCAGGCGGCAAAGTGGTGGTGTCATCCATCAACTTTGACACCTCATCTTCTGAAAGCACCTGAAAGGAACACGATTCAGCATGTTACATGAGATACAATATTCCATGAAATGCAATATGTGCAGCTGAGAATAGATACAAAATAGTTAGTATGGTTACCTCACGAAAAAAGGCATCTTCTTCAGGGCCAAATATCACTATCAGAGATGTTGCAAGCTTCAGATTGTCCCAATTCTCACAATTAATGCCAGATGTATTCTTAAGACACAACCTAACATTGCGCAAGTAAGATGAAAATAACTTTTTTCACAAGGCATCACACTCAAACAGATCACCTGCTGTCTCAACGATCTGATCATTGACCTATATACAATGCTTCATAACTAAAGAGAAAATTTTAAAGGCACATTTTTTCTATTGAAACTTAAATCCCCAACTTTGGTCAATGAAAAATAAAGCATTATAAGTGCACAGTACATAATATAGCGTACAATGTAACACTAAATGGTAGGGATCTATAAAGCAAAAAGCATGGCAATTGAAACAACTGAACTCACCATATCTGGCTTGACATCAAATCCATAACGTCTCAGGAGCATTTTTAGTCCTTTGGGGAGGCGGTCCTCTTTTGCCACCTCCACTTTTTCTTGAGGCAGAAACTTGTGCATGAGATGTTGTATGCTCCACATTAACTCCATCACAATCTCATTGTGGACGCAGGTTATTTCCTGAAAGAAGTCAAGTCAACAATGACCATCAAAGTTGTTAGAAAATATAAATAGACAATGAGCAAATACTCACCAAATAATGGAACAAGCATTAGGAGAAAAATTAGATTGATGGCATATACCATAGGAACAAGCATTCACATCATTAACAAAAGAAGGTCAGGGAGGAACAACATACTTTCTTAGCATTAGGTTGGCGCAAGTAAAAATCAGAAAATCTGAAAATTGCAAAACCAGTGGGCGACTCAAACAGCAGACCCATAACCTCATATTTCAATTTGCCAGTGAGACCTGATGGCCGTGGGATTCGATGCTAGGCACACCACGACCGGCAGTTGGATCTGACACCCAACCCCAGCGCACCCCGCGGCATCTGATGCGGCCTCGCCCCGCCCGTGCTTGTCCTGCAGCTGCCATCCACTTTCGGTCGTGCCAGCGACGTTGGCCGCATCGAGCGTCGGCGGCCGCGTGCAGCATTGTGGCCACCTCGGTTGCGTTGGACGTCGACCGCCGCCGCGCCCACGTTGGCAACAGCCTGCACGCCACCTCCTCCTGCAGCGTTGTGCAAGCGGACGGGGGTAGGGAGGGGTGCTGCAATCACAGGGCTAGGAAAACGGATCGACGATAGCGCGGGGAAAGGAGAAGGGCAGCCAGCGGTGTTGCGAGGAGAGGAGAAGAGGAGGAACGTGTGGCTGCATCGCGTGAAAAGGAGAGGAGGGGTGGCGGCGACGGCATTGGGAGAGGATGAGGATGGCAGTCAGAGGGCCGGCGCCTGCGGGCGCGATGGAGAAGAAGGGTTGGGCGGCGGAATCGGGTTGGTGAGGCAGCGTGCGGAATGGGGGGGGCGGGGCACGCGACGGGATGCGGCGGGGAGCGTGCGGAGGGCGAGGCGGACGCACGGGGCGGGCGGGCGGACGCACGGATGAGCGGAAAAAAGTACTAATGGATTTTTTCTCCACTTCATACTTTTTAGGAGTAGAGATTCTTAAATGAATCGATGCCACGTAATATATATGTCTTCATCAGGGGCAAATACTTTCATTAGAACCATGTCTTTATTTTGTACCATTCTGAGTCCAATTTTGTTTTCATGACAAAAGATTATTTTTACATTGTTGGTATATACTCATCAACTAAAAACTGTCAATATTTTCTGGAACATTTACAGTAACAATATATGTGTGAGTTCTTTTCCACATGCCAGATCATACCCTGTTGCATTGATCAAACAGCAGAGATGGTTCCTAAAAAAATAAAAGTTCCAAACTAAAGAAAAAGCATGCCTCTCTTTAGTCTTTACCCAAGCTACTTGCTGCAGCAGGAGCCGGCCTCCAACCCATGAGCTCACGATTGCTCTCCAAGAGGCAAGACGGAATTTGGTATATGCTCCAAAATGACTCAACAGAAGCTATAAGCGACTAACTTGAACAAGCATTAGGGTCTATATATACATGGAGCCCTACTAAGATTGCAGGCTTGCCAATGATTTGCAACAAGAACCATGCTAAGAATTGGCTGTTGATCTGCTGAGAATTCCATACGTGCCATCACTATTAATCCTAACCCAGAAATGTAAAAAAAATCAACCAATTTCTACTGCCTAGTAAGATTGAATTAATTCAGTAACACAATTTCAGTCAAATGGCAATATGCTGCATCAGACAATAGCATTGCTTTAATAGGTAAAATCCATACCATGTTTTAGCGGAAGAGTCGTGTCCCTTTAAGTTGCCATCTCTCTTGATTACCATAATTAACTGTCTCCTTGCAAATTGGATCAGATCAAACCAAATCAAACATGTGCTTCTCTTGCTTAAAAGTTAAAACTGATTGCCACGGATCTTGCAGTCACATACCATGATGTCTTCGGACCCTACGACGGCATATACGGCATCGTCATGAACCCCTGTGGAACAAGAAGAGGATCAGAAACTGACGGTGCCACGAATAGTAGCAAGAAGGTAGAGTGGACTGAGAGAGACCAGTAAGTATAGTATTAGAGATCACATTAACACGAACATCTCAGATTGGGAATAGAGACCCGGGTATTGCTTACCTCCACCGTACTGCCTCCGATCTCGAGTGGATTGGAGGCCACCATGGATCTCGATTGGACCAGATGCTGGAGATGATGCAGTCAGCTAGGGTTACACATGTACCTACACTTGGAACATGGGACGACAGCGAAAGTGCCTGCACTTGCGGTTGGGGATTGGAGGAGACGACCGATGCGCGGACGGCCGCCCGATGAAATTGAGGTCGCCTCCCTCGCAGATGTCGACTGGTGGATCTCGTGGGGGCACTCCCTTAACACGGACGGCATCCGGACTCCGAAGCAGTTCGAGGCCATCCTCTCCTCCCTCGCGGATGTCGCGCGGTGGATTGCTTGGAGGAGATCGAGGGAGCAGAAGAGGGGGCGACGGCCGGGAGGGTGGAGGCCACAGGCCAGGGCGAAGGCGGCGACACGGGGATGGAGCACACGGGCTCGACTCGCTATATTGGAGCCGCTGCCGGGCGGGGACGCAGCCCGGAGGAGGTGGCGGTGGCGCAGCGTTAGGGTTCCGATCTGTTGAGACAAAGGGTGGCCGCAGGATGCCCAACTTTGTGGCTGGTGAAGGAAACAAAAGGAGGGGAGGAGACGGAGGCGGACGGCGGAATTGGGGGAGGCGAAGACGACGGATGCACAGAGGAGGGGGGAGTAGAGCGGGCGCGTGATTGGGGAGGCGGCAGACGCACGAGCGGGGCGGCGAGAATGCGGGATCCGGAATGGCATCGTTGCGGGCCCGACGGTGAGGAGTGGGGCGGTCAGGCGGCCGGTGGATTTTGGGAGGCGGAGCGATGCGAGGTCGGCCGACCGGTGGATTTCGGGAGGCGGCGACGCCGTGGTTGGATAGAAGTGGCGGCTTGATGGGTGGCCAGGGAGTGGAGGACGGGCGACGACGACGGCATGAGGACGGAGGGTAACAGTGGCGATTAGGGTTTGGGAGGGTGGTGGCGGGGGACGAGAGGGCGCACGGGGTTGGGGAAGGCGCAACAGGTGGGGTCGGTCGCGTGAGGCCAGCGGAAGGCGAGCGCGCTGCGGGGTGAACGCGCGGTCGAGGGGCGGACGCACGCGGAGGGGGGAGGCAGATTCACGTCAGACCGGAAAAAGTAGGAACAAATTTTTGTCTCCACTTCGTACTTTTTAGTAGTAGAGATAGTCGGCAGGTCTCCTGCCAGGTTCACTTTAAAAACATAGCGTCTGCCATCGATCATGATTTTGAATTGTTGTCAAATTCGTAGTTCTAGGACTGTCTACATTATCATAACATTGGCAAAAAGCAATACATGACACGTGTTATGCTCGCGCACATATATTTTACAAGAAATTGGTGCACTATATATTTGTCTCGATCGTTAGCTGGCCAGTGTGATCGCTGGCCGCTCGCCATACCAAGTGCTCAAAGCTTCGTGTTGGGATGAACTTTCAACAGGACGATGCTGCTGTACGATGCTTGTGGCATTGAACATGCCTTGAGCTAAACTCCCACACGCCTACACCGATCACTGGGTTCCAGGACAGCACTACTCGGGCGTTTCCTCGTGTCTCGTCGCCTAGTGAGATTCTAACATATGTACTTATACATCTGTACTATCAAAATATTTTTATTGCCATTGTTTTTATTACAATATATGTTTGATCATTTGGTTTATTCAAAAAATTATGTAACTAGCATTTCTTTTTTAAAAAACTTATTTTAGCATCAAAGGTAATTAAAACACAACTTCTTTTTTGGAATTTTTGCAACAATTTTTTGAATATGGTGATTTGCCAAATGTTAGGAGATAAATTCAATAGCGACAACTTAATTACACAAAGGAAATGGAGGAGGACAACACATACTGATGCGAAGCCTTGCACATGCCTTGAGCTAGCTGAACTCGCACATGCCTACACCGCTCACATCGTTCCAGGACAGCACCTCCTCGTGTCTTGGTCTCACTGTGAGATGCTAACATATGTACTTGTACAAAACCTTATGTTTGATCATCTTCTTATTCAAAAAGTTAGGCAACTATCATTCCTCTGATGACCAGGCATGGTCAGGCTTGCATTGATGGCAGGACGACAGATGATGATCCTTTGATTGAAGTGCACTGTATGCGAGTGTATACTGCACGTTCGATGACATATATGAATCTAGACTTGTTTTTTGACGGTGCATTGGCGTGACATGACGCAATATGGATCTGTCCAGGGATGGGTTCTTAATTTTCTTTTTCACCTTTTTTCAATCAAAATCACTGAAATTCACAAACTTTCAGTCAAAATTCATGTTGAAAAGGTGATCCTTCGGTGAACACTGAACAGTACTGAAATTTGGTGAATAATGATTTCGGATCACCACCAAAAAAGATTGAGAATTCATGAAATTCACAAAATGTTGACCGAATTTTTTACGTAGGTCTCTAGAGATGCTCTCGGAAGTACCGTTTTACTGTGTAATCCCCTTTCCCTAGCCTTAACCTCCAGCGTGTCGTCTGTGTGTTTGTTCAGAGTTGTTCATAATCTATCGATATCTGCTAAATTTGCAAGTTTTTATACCAACTCTTTTAGTTTTACCTTTTATCACCAATTTATCCAGCTCGAGAGAAGACTTTGTCGACTCTTTAATGTTCTTTTATTATTGTTAAAATCATCTGATGGATCTAGATCTGCCTCGAGCGTCACTGCGTGGTGCCGATCGAGTTGCTTACGGTAACTCAGCATGTGCTTATGTCATCAGAATCGGCCCATACGGTCGATTCCCAACATACTCTTTGGCTGCATTAAACCCGCCCATTGGCCATGTTTTCGCATCGGCCAACTTGGTAGTTACGAGTGCTTCGGAGACACATTGGTTCTCTAGCTGAACTAATCGTGTCTAATGTTTTCCATGTCTTCCTTGTCAATCATATATCACATTGACTCGCACGCACCTCACTAGGGAAGTCGTCTGTTGCTCTGCAGGAGTCACGTCTGATTTTTGCGTCAACAGTCCCGTTCAATACCGGGTGGAGGTAATACCTGGTACTAAAGGGTGTCGAGCCCTTTAGTGTCGGGCCTAGCCACCACGGTACTAATGTAACACATTAGTATCCGGTTGTGTCCCTGCCCGATACTAATGGTCCTTCATGGGGCCGTGTTGGGACCCTCTCTCCTCACCTAATACTAATGCACATATTAGTACCGAGTGCAAAAATACCAGGTACTAATATGATTCGAGACTCAAGATATAAAGTTCATTCTCTGGTAGTGTATCCATGTATGCACACTCTGCGGAAATCAACATACCCGCTCACATAGTTTGATATAAGTCTGTTCGTTTGGCTAGTGATCGGTGGTTGGTGCTGATTTTTCTGAGAGAAAAGTACTGCTGGGTGGTTGCTGATGGCTAGCTTGTTCTGAGAGAAAAGTACTACTGGCTGATGCCTGATAAGCCAGACGAACGGGACACGCTCATGCATGTACCGCATGTCCGCATCCACGTACCTTCAAAAGATTAAGAAGTCATCTGCGAAAATACAGTTTTTTTTAAGGGTGACAATGCAATGCTGGTACGGTGGGTTGTTGAGTTTCCAGATCCTTGCTATATAATTTAGCTAATATAACACTTCCCTGTTTCATAATACTTGTCGTTTTAGCTTTTCTATACCACATAATAAAAAGGTAATGTTTTCAGAAAAAGTAAAACAATAAGTATTATAAGTAGGGAGTAACTAGGAGTAGATAGAATGTCTTCTGCCAAAATTATGTTCTGAAGAAATAATTAAAGCATAAATTTTGAGCATGATCGAGCGAGTAAGGTCCTGTTTGGGACAACGTCTGCGACGTGTTTCCATGGAATAAGCGAATGAACCCCGCTGAATGGTCTGCGACAAACGCGCGTTGGGCAGCCGCACACCACGCGTGATAAGCGAGAAAATGAACTGCAGCCGGCAAAACGCGAGAAGCGAGGGGAGAGCCACTTACTGCTTATGCGCCGCGCGCTTCTGCAGTGCAGACCTCAGTCCCCAACAGGGCCTAAAACTGAATTAACGGGGTTCCAGCATCAAATAAACTAAAACAACCACACGCCGCGTAAACCTAGTGTGTCACAGTGAGTAAACCATTGCTTGGTTCACCGTACTGCACAGTTTCAACTTTCAACCCACTTCACAAACGTCACACCCCACTGATAACAATCCTATTGCCAGTAGGCTTCTGTCCCCGTCAGACATTTTAACCCCAAATCACGAAATCACCGACTACATTACTAAATTAATTTACATCACCCATCATGTGTACCGAACTTACCAAAGTAAACATTAATAACCACACATATTTTCTTCTCACTCACCCACGCAACCACATCTGATCTGGCCCAATCCACCAAAACCACACTGCACTGCATACGCCACGAGCACCTGGTCACTCGCCGCCGCCGGCGCTCTCGGCGACGAACTCGGCGATGCGGATGATCAAGTCCCGGGCGTCGTCGAACCCGGGGAACACGTAGAACGCGTGGATGGCGTCCGGGTACTCGGCCACGCGCACGTCCTTGCCCATGCCCCTTAGCATCTCGCCGTACCGGCGCTGCCAGTCCTGGAGCGGGTCGAAGCCGCCGACGGCGAGCAGCACGGGTGGGAACGCAGGCGAGTCGAGGCCAGCCGCGGCGGCCGGGTGCGCGAAGTTGGCGGCCTCGTGGGTGCGGTCGGCGCCGGGCGGCAGGAACGCGCGCCACATCCAGTCGGTGCGGTCGATGCAGACTATGGGCGCGGCGCCGTCGAGCCGGACCTCGGCGTCGGTGCGCTCCTCGCCGCCGAAGAAGGGCTGGATGGCGATCAGGCCGGCGAGCCGGACCTTCCGGAATGAGGCAGAGTCGGCGGCGTAGCGGCGGGCCACGTGGTGCGCGATGTTGCCGCCGGCGCTGTCGCCGGCCACGTAGCAGCGGGAGGCGTCGAGCGGGACCGGGTGGTTCTTGGGGTCGTCGAGGAAGCGGAGCGCGGCGACGCCGTCATCGTAGGGCGCCGGGAACCGGTGCTCGGGCGCACGGCGGTAGTCTACGGAGAGCACCGCCGCGGAGGCGTACCGCGCGATGCGGCGGCACGCGGCGTCGTAGGCCGGGGACGCCGCGGAGAGGAACGCGAACCCGCCGCCGTGGAAGAAGACGATCACGGGGAGGGCGGACGCCTCCTTCGACGTAGCCGCAGCCGGGTGGAAGAGGCGCGCGCGGAGGCGGGAGGCGAGGTCGAGGACGACGTCCCGGGACGCGACGCCGCGGCACGGGGAGGAGATGGCCGGGACGCGCGGGTCCAGCAGCGACAGCGCGCAGCGGTTAAGCGTGCCGTCGGCGCGGCGGGTGGCGTCGGTGATGCGGTCCACGATCTTGAGGGAGAGCCGCATGAGGCGGGACATCGGCGGCTTCGGCTTCCGCTGCGGCGGCGTCCTGGGAGTCTCCGCCATGATCGATCGATGTTGCCACGCCTTAAGGAGGTTGTATTTATATGGGCCGGGCCTGAACGTGGTTTTCAAGTTTCAGCTGCGTGAGCTACCGAGCCATACTGAGCTCTGCTTTTCGGTATGCTAAAAAAAAAAACTCTGCTTTTCGGTTGGCTGGTTGATTGCTTTTACTAGTTTTGTCGAACTTCTAGAAGGCTTGGGGAAAAGCGGCGTCACACCAACTATGTCATGCAATTAATTTGTGCAAAAAATTTGTGGAGCAATTACATGCTCCACAGTGTTTTTCTATTTTTTCCCCTACCATCTGCATCTAATTTTATTAAAAATTGATTTTATAACATGGATGAACTATCACCAGAAACTTCCAGATGAAGCATAACAAGGCGTCGGGTCCTGATGGCTTCCCTACGGAATTCTACCAAGTATTTTGGAGTCTCGTCAAGGATGAGCTTAAGGCTATGTTGTGAGACTTCCATAAGAAGGACCTTCGGTTGTTCAGTCTAAATTTTGGGATTATAACGTTGATCCCAAAGTTGAGTGAGGTCAAGAAAATTGAGCAGTACTAGCACATTGGTATGCTTAATGTCAGATTTAAATTTTTTGCAAAAGTTATAGCTAAGATATTGCCTTTGGTGGCTAGTAAAGTCATCGATCCATCCCAAACGCTTTCCTTCCAGGACGATATATTCTTGATGGTGTTGTTATTCTCCACGAGACTTTGCACGAACTTAAGAGTAAGAAGATGGAAGAGATTATTCTCAAAATAGATTTTGAGAAGGCCTATGATAAAGTCAATTGGTACTTTTTGCAGCAAGTCTTGAGGATGAAAGGTTTCTCGCATAAATGGTGTAGGTGGATTGAACAAATTGTGATAGGAGGAAGTGTGAGCGTTAAGGTGAATGATGAGATGGGTCATTACTTTCAGAACAAGAAAGGTTTCAGACATGGGACCCCCTCTTGCCGGTTTTATTCAATGTTATCGTGGACATTTTTTTGGCGGTCCTAATAGAGAGGTCCAAAAGGCAAGAACTTTTTGGGGGCTTAGTGCCTCGTATCATGGATGGTGGTCCATGTATTTTGCAATATGCTGATAATACTA
Organism: Cenchrus americanus; assembly: GCA_947561735.1. NCBI lineage: Eukaryota > Viridiplantae > Streptophyta > Magnoliopsida > Poales > Poaceae > Cenchrus > Cenchrus americanus. The sequence continues at coordinate 179,830,343 of OX387242.1, forward strand.
TTGTCGTTTTGAGGATGATGTTGAGATGGATAATAATTTGAAACAAGTATTGTGTGCTTTCGAAAAATTGTACGGCCTTAAGATCAACTTCCATAAGAGTGAGCTTTTCTTTTTTGGTAAAACCAAAGATAAAGTTGATCAATATGTGGGTCTATTTGGGTGTAAGGTGGGTCTATTTGGGTGTAAGGGAGGAGTGATGTCTTTTCGATATCCAGGAATCCCAATGAGTCACAAGAGAATTTCGACAAAGGGTTAGAGAGAAGTTGAGGAGAGGTTTCAGAAAAAGTTGAAGTAGTTGGAAAGGCAAGGTCTTATCTTTTGGTAGAAGGTTGGTGCTGATTAATTCAGTCCTCTCAAGTTTACTAATGTATCTCATGTCCTTTTTTAAGATACCTAAAGGTGTGCTCAAAAAATTGGACTACCACAGATCGAGGTTCTTTTGGCATAGTGGCAGATATAAGAATAAATATCGACTTGTTAGATGGAATATCCTGAATAGACCAAGAAGTGTAAGTGGCCGATGAATTTTTAACTTGTATGTGCAAAATCGATGTTTGCTTAGTAAGTGGTTATTGAAACTTCTAAATGAGGAGGATGTTTGGCAAAGCATGATCAGGAAACATATCTTTAAAACAAGACTTTTTCTAGTCTGTAAGCAGCCTATGTGCTGACTGTCGTTGTTGATCTCTTTGGTGTAAGCTTACAAGCCCTTGTAAGTGGAAACCGGATTTATTATTGATCTAGAAAAGGCAAAATAAATATATCTACCACAATGCCACCAGGGTATTCGATGAAGTGCCACACCTCGGACTCACGCTCTACCTCCGCACATGCTATCCCTATATGCTCTTGAATCTCGAGTGCCACAGCTGCATATACTCACACTACATACTCACGCGGTCATGTAGAACACTAGAAGAGAAAGATAAGGGAAATGGGCAATAAGCAAACTGACCCTAGAGAGAAAACAATGAGTGACGTGGAATGAGGAGTGCACAATGGACGCTAATGGCAAGTGCGACTTGAGATCCTAGCCTCATGGAGTCGCCGCATGGAAGTAGGTGTTCTGTCCTGTCTAGAGCCACGCAGAAGCTGCCGCGACCGTTTGGAGGTGCAGGAAGTCATCGAGTAGTTGCTTAGACTGACAGAATGGATGCGTTAATGGCAAACCTAAATTAATGGTAGATTAGGGTAATGGTTCATTCTTTTAATGATATTTTACGGAGTGACAAATTTTTTATGGTATTTTAGGGATACAATGATCTTTGAAGTTATAGTACTAATTTTCCCTATTTTATTTGCCCAAGTATTCTACTGCCTGAGTTTAGCTTTGTTGCATTGTGCCCTTCTTGGTTGGTTGCAGTTGCTTGACCCACCAAACAATTTAGTTTCGGGAAGAGTATTCCAGTAATTTCTCAATTCCTGGTTCAAGTAGCATATTAAAAATTCACTCCAACCATCCTAAATAAAGGAGGAGGTATGAATCTCCTAACGTGGTAGTTGGACTAGGATGAGATTATTAGAGTTGTAAAAGTAACTCTTTCAATAACAATGAAATGGATATTTTAATATCTTCAGAAACTAGTTAGGAAATATTTATTGAGAGATTGCTAAAGATGCTTGAAGTGTAGTTTTGTTAGTGGGTTTCATGTGGTGGAACTTCTATATTTGAATTGCGGCTTGGTCTTGATTGGAGACACGAGGGGGGAGTGAATGGGAGCTGATAAAAATTCTTCTCGAAGGAGATGGACACTCCAACAAGACGAACACGGCAACCAAACACGTCTCCGACTCAACTACCGAAGTTGGTCAAGACCACGTAGCCATTGGATTGTTACTGGTCCTAGGAACCAACACACAGCCTTCCGAACCAAAACACACCAACACGCACAGCGGAAACTTGCATGGCTTGCTGCATGTGCTACACCGGTCAAACCGATGGCCTGCACCGGTCCGACCGATGGCACCAGTCAGACCGGTGTGCAGTGCCGGTCAGGGTGGTGGCTACAGCAGCCGCACAGCAAACGTTCCAGGAAGCCTCAGTGACTCCTTTAGGCCCTGGAACAAAAACCACTCCCAAAACACAACCTGCAAGGAAGAAGAACCCTTCACAAAGCCTAGCAAAACAACTCCAAACAAGCCAAGAACTAACCAATAGGACCACAGGACAAAACCACACGAACATAGCAGTTCCCCGAGGCAAAACCCACCAGAGGCTTGCACCAGTCAGACCGGTCAAGAGCACCGTTCAGACCAGTCACGCCTGGGCAGCTCGGGATGAACAACGCCCGCGGGTCAACTCCCCCATATTCAACTCCCGATCTCCCGATTCGCTCCACGGATTCGCACAAGACTTTGGGGATAGTAGGAACACCTCATGGGCACTCCATAGCCAAGTTATGGTCCACCAAAACTCGTTGAATCAAGAGGGATCGAAGGATTTCCGCCAAGATCACCACAAACCCTAGATCAACAAAAACCACAAAATTGAGCTCCTTTACTCACGGATTTGGGAGGGGAATCAAAGGGAAAAGAACCATAAGGGTTCATGCATACATCCCCCACCAAATCCCAAAGAGAAAGGTCTTAAAACCGCCACAAGAAATTCTCCAAGAAAAGCCTCCGAAAATCACAAAAAAGGAGAAACGGGAAAGACACATCCAAACCATGAGGAACCACGCTGAATCATTTATACATACCAAAGAAATTCATACAAGGTCTAGCTTGCCGCCTGATCATCCTTCCCTCTCATAAGATCTCACCATGAAGCTCTCAAGCTAGTCCTATGAAAATCCTAAGGAAAATAGGAAGGGAAATTAGGAAAACAAAATGAGCTAGGGTTCCAAGAGATGGTTGCCATCCTCTCACCACTTGGGTTATATGGAGGCAACCAAAAGACTAAAATACCCTTACTAGCTAACTAGGTACACATGCCCCTCAAGGGAGAATTCAGAAGTCTTTGTCTTTGCTCCATCGGACGGATGCCCAGCGACCGCAAACTTGCTTAGCCTCGACGCATGCCTTGTGATCCCGATGCGTGTCCTCCGCTTCAAAGTCTCCGGACTGTGTCGTCGCACACCGGTCAGACCGGTACACCTCACCGGTCGGACTGGTACCCACCGGTTAGACCAGTCTGGAGCTGCTGCACCTCCATCTTCGATTCTTCGGTCTTGGCTTTGTGGATCAACCAAGGAACCTAGTGGTTTTCTGCTGAACCACTGGAAACCCCGTGAATTCGGTGTAGCCTTCACCAATCACCACTCATGACTCGGCTCCCACGTAGTTCCGGCTCGATCTTGGCTTTGTGGCTCAACCAAGGAACCGTCCGTGACTTCATCTTGTTGTTCTTGCCACCATGTGGCCCGCACTTGACCCCGTTGGCCACCGGGTCCCTCAAGCCAAGCCTACTTGTCTTCTCCACACCTGAAGGCCTACCCAGCGATGACCTTTTGTGCTTGATCTTCACCTGCACCAACACCAGTCAAGCCGCAACCTGCACCTGCAATACTTAGCCAAGAATCAGTCTACACCACGTTGTCAATCACTCATCACACTAGGAAGCAACCACCCACCGGTCCTCGAACCACACATGGCTATCAATCTCCCTCTTGATGAGTGCATTGACAACACATACGATTGGTAATCAAAGAGAAAAGAAAAAAGAAAAGAAATGACTAAGAGAAACTCCAACAAGCGATCTAAAGCCAAAGAAAAGGCAAAGAACAAAATCACTTGGAGAAGACAAGTCTCGGACACCTTAGGCAAGCGCAACGACTCGACAAATCTGAGACAAAACCATGCTCAAGCAAAGAGCACAAACCACCAATCCAAAGCTCGAAAACCACAAAGAGCTCCCCCTGCACACATGCAAGCTCCCCCTGAACCAATGCAAATTCCCCTAGACAAAAGCATGCAAAACCACTTCTCGAAACAGAGCAACTGCAACAGCTCAGCTCTGACCAGTCAGACCGGTGCCCAACATCTGGACAGGGCCAGCATTGTGACCGGTCAGACCGGTGCACAACAGAGCCCAGAAAAGGCTCGAAACCACCTGGAAACCTTCTTGAAGCATTCAGTACGCCGAAACATGCTCAAACTTCTCCCCCTTGTTGACAATGCATGAATCAAGCCAAAAATGTAAAAAATGCAACCTAGAGCTTCTCAAATAGATAAAATTCAACATAGGATGCTACACATGTCCAAATGAGCAAGTTAGATACTCTATAGCTTCGTAATGACATCAACTACAAGATCACCAAGTTTCACAACCATTGGACGAAACTAAGATAGAATTGAGCAATTTTGCGAAAATTTACCCTCTCATGAGCAAAGTCCTAAACATGAGCAAAACATGTCAAAATGGCAAAGCTACACAAACTTCATGCTAGCACAACCATTCTAATCACAAGACCATCATAAACACCCACAAGCACCTCATGTCATGTCAAAGCCACCGAGCCATGTGCCTACTTCTATATATGAGACTTCTCATTGGTAGGCATCATGCAACGGTTTAGCGCCCAAAGCAAATTAAAATTAGCACATATGACATGGGAGCACATTTTTCAAGAAATATACATCTCATTTTCAGATTTGAAATTGGTATATGAAATGTCTTTGCGACAAAAAGAAACTTATGCCCCTCCACAAGATCAAGCATGGGGGCTAAACATTCATGATGGCAAATGAGCCTTTGGCCCCATATGATCAAAAAAAGCTATCCAACCACAAATTAAGCATAACCAAGCCACTAAAACATGTCAAGATCATATAAAGGCATTTACTCACAAGAGAGCATACATGTGACATTTTTCAAAAACAAAGCTTGCAACCATGGGCATAAATCAAGATCATCAAGATCTAAGCCAAACAAACCATAGCATACCAAACTAGATCACAAGATCATGTATAGCATATCATGGTGAACAATGTATATGAGAGAAGCATTTCCTACAAAATGCATATGATACAAAATGCATGCAACCTAAGATACAAAGAAGCCTATACATCATGTTACATATGCCATGCCAAATGCAAGAAATGCACAAAGGAAAGCTATACATATGCTACAAAGGAGCTCCTACGCAGCAACTCAAGAAATCAAATAAACACCAAGCTCCCCCGCAAACGAGTGAAAGTTGCTTGATCTATGGGTTTGGTGAAAATATCGGCTAGTTGGTCATGTGTGGGTACATGGATCAAAGCTTTCTTCCCTTTCTCTACGTTGTCTCTCAGAAAATGATACCTCACTTCTATGTGCTTGGTTTTGGAATGAAGCACTGGGTTCTTTGCATGCTTACGTGTCACACCCTGAAATTCCTGAATTTCAGGATGTGAATAGGAAGAAAAAAGTTAAACAATGATTTCTCTTAATTTTAAAATTATATCCAACATTTATTTTTCTTTATAGGAAATATAGTATAGGAAAATCCTTGTTTGATTTTCTGAATCAAATAAAAAGTTGTGAGTGTTGCATTCATGCTGATGCATCTTGGTGTTTCTTGAGTGCATAAGGTTTCAAAAATGTGTTTAGGTGCTGTCCAAATCCTTCCGGGAATTTTCCGGACTTTTCTGGAATTTATTCTCATTTTCCTTTGAGCTATTTCTACTTATTAGAAGCTCAAAAATCCTTTTCATTAGCTCCAAATATTTTAATTGGATTGCTCATGTCTCAATCTATCTTTGGGAATTTTCCTGGAATTTTTTAGATTTTCTGAGTATTTTTTGTGCCTTAAAACATTTTCTAGTATTTTTCTGGAATTTGTTTTCCACTGAAAATATTTAGGAAAAAAAGAAATCTAAACCTCCCCTTTTGGGCCGAGCCAGAGGCCCGACCTGCATCTCGACCGGCCCAGCTAGCAGGCCCACCGAAGCCCATCTGGGCCCTGCGGAGCCTGCACGGCCAGAGGTCGTGGCCTCCACGGCCGGCGCGGCCACCACCTTAGCATGCGTGCCACGCCAAGGGTAGCCTCGCGCCCTTATTTAGCACGCTGCCAAGCCCCACGCGTTGCCCTGTTTCCCCTACCGCCACCCGAGTCGTACCTCCACCGTCGCCGCCTCGCGCAGGGCCACCGCCTGACCTAGCGCCGAGCCGCAATCGGTCGTCGCTCGATTCACCGCGTCGGGACGCCGCCGAGCGAAGCTATCATCACCAGGAGACGTGCAACGATGTGCCGCACATGTCAAGCATGCTCCCGAGGACCGACGAATCGCCGCCACCCGTGAAGCCCGAGCCACCGCGCCGGCCTTCGGTCGTCGCCGATTCCGGCCGTCTCTCCTCATCCCTGCCGCGGTGAGCACCTCCCCAGCATCCCCTCGATCTCCTCTCCCTTTCCCCCACCTTGACCGAGCCCGTAGCCACTCCAATCGCCGACGCCGCCGACGGCCTATAACTCCATGTCCACCGGTGTCCAGTGGTAGGAGAAGAGGCCCCTGTGTTTTGCATATAGACCCCTGTCCCTCCTAGTAATGTTTAGATCTTTTCCCATGTCTTGCAAGTTTTCCAGGAAACACCCTAGAAAGATCCCACCTATCACACATAAATCCAACCGAGCTCTTTTTCAGATCTAACCCTGATCTTAGATCTATTCACGAGCACTATTCAGTGTGTCTCGAGAATTTCCTCTGTTAGCCCCTGTTGCCTATGGTTAATCATAGTTAAGCCCTTATATCTTGTTTTGGCCGTAGAATACGCGTTTTAGCTCCGTTTTTAGCGTTCTTTATATCCACGCGATCGTCTCGAAGTGTAGAACAGTTTTATGTCCCTTTTTTGTTATGTTAGTACTATTTGGTGATTGTTTCTTATTTTATTCCATTGTATGCTTTTATGTGTATGATGTGGTGCGTAGAAGATGATTCGTACGTGGAATACGCTAAAGTTGAAGATTTTCAAGACCTTGAGCAGCAGCAAGCGTTAGTAGAAGGCAAGTCCTTGCTGCATCCCCATTTGTCCTATTACAACGTGCATTTTAATTACACCGTTATTTAATTATTGCTTGCATTAATGTGATGGGACCCATGTTTAAGGTTTGACTAGCTTTGTTTATTCCTACGCCTTGATCAACTTGGGTTTATGTTTATGTTAGGTAGACCTTGCTTAGTTGCTCAACTTGGGATCATGGTGGTTTAAATGAACAACAATGTCAATATTGCTTTACTTATGTCATACCTTCATTAAACAAGATCACCTATGTTAATCGGAATATGGAGAACCACCCAGGAAAATAGTACTACCACAAGACATATGGCTCTGTCTTGGCCAAGTAATTAGAAAACTTGGTGTTAGGTATGCTTTACCTGAAAGGGGTTGGGGGTTGCCGGTAGTTGGTGTATAGCCCGGCCCTCAGGCTGATCTGCTCTATGGTAGCTTCGCAGTCTTGAGAGAGGTTTATGCACTGCGTTGTCAAGTAACCTAGCGAGCAGTCTACACTAGGGGATATTTGTAAAGGCCTCGTAGCATCCCTATGCAATCACACCTCGGTAGTGTGGTATGATGCTTGGCCGGCATCGCATGGTTGGGTTTAAAGTTCCTAGAACTTTTACGTGACTTGTGGGTAAAGATGTACAACCTCTGCAGAGTGTAAAACTAACTAGTTAGCCGTGCCCACGGTCACGGGCGGCCTGAACCCTCACATGAGTAAACTATGGAAGATGGATTAAACTTGTTGCATTTACTTTCATTCATGATGATGATGCTTATGTTAATCTCTGGGTTGGTACAAACTTACATTTGCTAGTAATTCAGCTTGCTTAATTAAATTTGACCAACTAAAATGCTGACCTGCTTTGCAACCACAAGCTTCCACCATAAAGCCTTTGCATGTTGTTATAGAGTTTTCCCTTGTTGAGTATGACATGTGCTCATGCTTGTTGTTATTTTATATTGCATCTACACAACCCGGTTGCTGCTCAGACGGACGCTTTGAAGACTTTCCTGGAGAGTTCGACGGTTTCTAGGCAGGCGTGCCACCAGTAAGCTGCCAGTGGAGACATCCTTTTCCGCTGCTAGTACTCACTTTTGTTATGATTATGAGACATTCGGTCATGTAATACTGTTTTAGTACTCTCTATACGCTTTTGGCACTGTGTTTGGTATTCACTGAGTCGATGCATGTGTGTAACTTGATCCTGGCGCACATGTATTCTATGCATTCGGATTTGCCCTTAAATCCGGGTGTGACAAAGTGGTACCAGAGATGTGTTGACTGTAGGACGTTAGCCTAGTTAGAAAATGGTCGAACTTAAGGATTATATTATCTTAGAAGCCATTATCACTTCAAGTTATGCTTTAATTCTAATTTTAATATACTTATCCTTGCTTCTACCCCAGCCTTGATATTCTATTTGCTCTCTACCTTGCTTTGGTGAAGGACTGATACGGCGAACCAGAGAGGGGGGAGTGAATAGGAGCCGATAAAAATTCTTCTCGAAGGAGATGGAGACTCCAACAAGACAAACACGGCTTCCAACACACGTCTCCGACTCACTACCCAAGTTGGTCAAGCCCACGCAGTCACTGAAGTGCTACTAGACCTAGAAACCAACAAACAACCTTCCGAGCCAAAACACACCAACACGCACAGCGGAAACTTGCACGGCTTGCTGCCTGTGCTGCAACGGTCAGACCGATGGCCTGCGCTGGTCAGACTGGTGACACCGGTTAGACCGGTGGACAGAGCCGGTCAGGCCGGTGGCTACAGCAGCCGCACAACAAGCGTTCCAAAAAGCCTCCGTGACTTCTCTAGGCCCTAGAACAAAAACACACCCAAAACACAACCAGCACGGAAGGAAAACCCTACACAAAACCTAACAAACCAACTCCAAACAGACCAAGAACTGACTAGCAGCACCAAGATCCAAAGACACATGAGTCAAGCAGTTCACCCGAGGCAATTCCCACAAGTGGCTCGCACCGGTCAGACCGGTGTAACCTGGGCAGCTCGGGATGAACAGCACCCGCGGGTCAACTCCTCCAAATCCAAACTTCGATCTCCCGAATCGCTCCACAGACTAGAACAAGACTTTGGGGATAGTAGGAACACCTCATGAGGAGTCCATAGCCACAATTTTGTCCACCAAAACTTGCCAAATCAACAGGAATCGAAGAAATCCCACCAAGAACTCCTCGAACCCAAGAGCGCCGAAAACCCCAAAATCAAGCCCCTCAAGGGCGGTTTTGGAAGTCTTCAGATTTTCTCTATCGGACGGATGTCCGGCGACCGCACCTTGCTTAGCCTCGACGCAAGCCACGCGATCCCGACGCGTGTCCTCCGCTTCGAATATTCTGGACTGCGTCATCGCACACCGGTCAAACCGGTGCTCCTCACCGGTCAAACCGGTACCCACCGGTCAGACCGGTCAAACCCACCGGTCAAACCGGTACCCACCGGTCAGACCGGTCAGACCCACCGGTCAGACCGGTCTGGAGCTGCTGCAACATCGTCTTCGGTTCTCTGGTCTTGGCTTTGTGGATCAACCAAGGAACCCAATGGTTTTCTAGTGAACCACTGGAAACCCCGCGAACTCGGTGTAGCCTCCGCCAATCCCCACTCATGACTCTGCTCCCACATAGTCCTGGCTCGACCTTGGTTTTGAGGCCCTACCAAGAAACCGTCCATGACTTCATCTTGTTGTTCATGCCACCATGCGGCCCGCACTTGACTCCGCTGGCCACCGGGTCCCTCAAACGAAACCTACTTGTCCTCTCCACACCTGGAGGCCTCACCGGCGACGACCTTTCACACTTGTTCTTCACCTGCACCAACACCAGTCAAGCCGCAACCTGCACCTGCAATACTTAGCCAAGAATCAGTCCACACAACGTTGTCAATGACTCATCACACAAAGAAGCGACCATCCGCCGGTCCTCGAACCACACATGGTCCTCATTTGGCTATTTTTCTCTCTATGCTTCCTTGTTCTTGCTTTAAGGAACCTTTAGCATTCATTCTATGCTCTCTAACCTTTTCCTATCTTTAGCCTACTCGCGTTCAGAGTTGTTCTCAGTAATCTTATGATCCTATCATGTTCAACCCGAAGATCTTCCTTAGGATCTAGGTTCTTTAGGATTTATGCTTATGTAATCGTTAGCCACGATCGCCGTTTAGGTGTGCTTAGTTTAGTGGAGTGGAATGCTTGAACTTGTGTTAATGCTTGGTTTTGATCTTTGATTGAGTGCAATGTGTTGTGGGGTGATAACCACAATGACATTGGTTTAGTATAAGTTTGTTTAGTTGGGTTTAAACTCTGTCTCAACCATCCTCTTAATCTTGCATCTCGTAATCCTTTATTAAATCTTTACTTATCTATCTTGGAATCTATCTTGTTGCAAATCTGTTCTCGTCAACCTTCGACACAGCAGTAGTGTTTTGATAATATCTTGAGATACAGGGCTCCGATTGATGCAAAACCAGTTGGGTTAGTTTAAGAATTTTATAACTGATTTTCTGTAAACAATTCAGCCCCATCCAATAAATATCCTGGGAGTTATGCACGAAACATTGGAGCTATCAGAATCTGTAAAACTCTGCTGACACATTGGCTTCGTTATTTTATATCTCGGGCTATAGACCTCCGTTTGAAGCAAATCCAGTTGGAGAAGTTCAGAAATTTCATGGGTGTTTTTCTATCCAAAATTCAGAAATTTTGATTACATAGTCAGAGAGTTATGCCCGAAACTTTAGAGCTACTTGAATCTGTTAGCACTGCTGATATACCTGACTTGTTTATTTTATATCTAGAGTCTCTGATTGAGGTAATTCCAGTTGGACTAGTTCCGTAATTTCTTTACCTTTTACTAGTAAAAATCTCATATATTTTGGTTAGCCACGTTGAGAGTTATACCTGAATATCTGGAGTCAACATAATCTGTCTAATGCTAAATAACTTCATTGTTGTACTTTCTGAGTTTCGCTCTTGCCTCAATCATCTAAAGTAATGTTCCTAACACTCAGATGGTGAACACCAGGTCCATGTCAGGTGTTGATCAGCCCCCAGTGACTCGTCCAGGGAGAGCCAACAGTTCCAGCAGTGCACAACAACAAGGACAGATGGATCCAGCTATGCAACAGTTTTTCCAGACTCAGACCCAGCTTCTCCAGAACTTGACCAACACTGTGGCCAACTTGTAGGCTCAAGTCAACAATCCACCTCAGCAGCAACAGCAGCAAGCGCCCATGAATAAGCACAGGTAGTTCATGAGCCATCGTCCTCCAGTGTTTACCCATGCTGCGGATTCACTTGAGGCTGATGATTGGCTGAAGACTATAGGCAAGATGCTCACTACTGCTCAGTACAATGACAGAGAGAAGGTCATGTATGCTGCAGGACGACTTCAGGGTACAGCAGGAGCTTGGTGGGATGCTTATGTTTCTGCTCATGCTACACCATACACCATCACTTGGCAGGAGTTCATCGACAGCTTCAGGAGCCATCACATACCAGCAGGCCTGATGAAGTTGAAGAAGAAGGAGTTCCTTTCTCTCAAGCAGGGAGGAATGTCAGTGGTTGAATTCAGGGACAAGTTCTTTGAGTTGTCATGCTATGCACCTGAAGATGTTGTTGATGATGGGAAGAAACAGGAACTATTCATGGAGGGACTAGCTGGACCACTTCAGTACCAGCTTATGTCTCACACCTTTGCATCATTTCAGCAGTTGATGGACAAGGCTATCTGCTTGGAGTCAAAGTGCATAGAGTTGGGAGATCTAAAGAGGAAGGCCACTACCTTTGTGTAGTTTGGGAGCAACACTCGCCCCCGTTTCATTCCGCAGCAGAGGACAACACCCCATGTTGGAGGTTCAGGTGGTAACTCTGGGCAAAATCAGTTTCAGCAGAATAATCAACCTTTCAAGCACCCCATTCAAGAGTTGCAGTAGTCCATTCCACAGACTCCATGCCCCAATGACCAGCAGTCTAGTCAGAACACCCCAGCGGGAACCCTAGTGAGACCTAGTGCGCCTAGCACTCTTGTTGGAAATACTTGCTTTAAGTGTGGAGAGACTAGTCACTATGCCAACAACTGTCCCCATAGGAGCGTGCGGAATACTCCAGTGCAGAGTCAGCATATGAGGGATGGAAACAGGACCCCGCAAAGCTCCAAGGGACAACAGAACTCCGCGTGTGGTAGATTGAACCACGTAAATGCAAGGACCGTGTTTGCTTTGTTCTCTATCAACACTACCCCACATCAGTTGTAACCTATCATTCTCAAAATCTTTCTTAGTTCTTCCGAATCTCGAGGATGAGATTCTTTTTAAGGGGGTAGATTTGTCACACCCTGAAATTCCGAATTTCAAGATTTGAATAGGAAGAAAAAAGTTAAACAATGATTCTCTTAATTTTAAAATTTTATCCAACATTTATTTTTCTTTATAGAAAATATAGTATAGGAAAATCCTTGTTTGATTTTCTGAATCAAACAAAAAGTTGTGAGTGTTGCATTCATGCCGATGTATCTTGGTGTTTCTTGAGTGCAGAAGGTTTCAAAAATGCGTTTAGGTGTTGTCCAAATCCTTTAGAGAATTTTTCGGACTTTTCTGGAATTTATTCTCATTTTCCTTTGAGATATTTCTATTTATTAGAAGGTCCAAAAAATCCTTTTCAGGAGCTCCAAATATTTTATTTGGATTGCTTATATCTCAATCTATGTTTGGGAATTTTCCTGGAATTTTTGAGATTTTCTGAGTATTTTTCGAGCCTTAAAACATTTTCTAGTATTTTTCTGGAATTTGTTTTTCACTAAAAATATTTAGAAAAAAAGAAATCTAAACCTCTGCTTCTGGGCCAAGCCCGAAGGCCCGACCTGCATCTCGGTCGGTCCGGCCAGCAGGCCCGCCGAAGCCCATCTGGGCCCTGCGGAGCCCGCATGGCCAGAGGTCGTGGCCTCCACGGCGGGCGCCACCGCCACCTTGGCGCGCGTGCCACGCGAAGGGCAGCCCCGTGCCCTTATTTAGCACGCCTCCAAGCCCCGCGCACCGCCCTGTTTCCCCTACCGCCACCCAAGCTGTACCTCGACCGTCACCGCCTCGCGCAGGGCTGCCACCTGACCTAGCGTCGAGCCGCAGTCGGTCGTCGCTTGATTCGCCTCGCCGGGACGCCGTCGAGCGAAGCTATCATCACCAGGAGACGTGCAATGACGTGTCGCGCCTGTCAAGCACGCTCCCGACGCCGGAGGACCGACGAATCGCCGCCACCTGTGAAGCCCGAGCCGCCGCGCCAGTCTTCGGTTGTCGCGGATTCCGGCCGCCTCTCCTCGTCCGTGTCGCAGTGAGCATCTCCCCAGCATCCCCTCGATCTCCTCTCCCTTTTCCCCACCTTGGCCGAGCTCGTAGCCACTCCAATCGTCAGCGCTGCCGACGGCCTGTAACTCCCTGTCCACCGGTGTCTAGTGGTAGGAGAAGAGGCCCCTCTGTTTGGCATATTGATCCCTGTCCTTCCTAGTAATGTTTAGATCTTTTCCTGTGTCTTGCAAGTTTTCCAGGAAACACCCTAGAAAGATCCCACCTATCACATATAAATCCAACCGTGCTCTTTTTTTAGATCTAACCCTGATCTTAGATCTATTCACGAGCACTGTTCAGCGTGTCTCGGGAATTTCCTTTGTTAGCCCCTATTGTCTATGGTTAATCACAGTTAAGCCCTTGTATCTTGTTTTGGCCGTAGAATACGCATTTTAGCTCTGTTTTTAGCGTTCTTTATATCCACACGATCATCTCGAAGTGCAGAACAGTTTTATGCCCCTGTTTTGTTATGTTAGCACTGTTTGGTGATTGTTTCTTATTTTATTCGATTGTATGCTTGTATGTGTATGATGTGGTGCGTAGAAGACGATTCGTATGTGGAATACGCTAAAGTTAAAGATTTTCAAGACCTTGAGCAGCAGCAGGCATTGGTAGAAGACAAGTCCTTGCTGCATCCCCATTTTTCCTATTACAACGTGCATTTTAATTACACGGTTATTTAATTATTGCGTGCATTAATGTGATTGGAACCATGTTTAAGGTTTGACTAGCTTTGCTTATTCCTATGCCTTGATCAACCTGGGTTTATGTTTGTGTTGGATAGACCTTGCTTAGTTGCTCAACTTGGGATCATGGTGGTTTAAATGAACAACAATGTCAATATTGCTTTACTTATGTCATACCTTCATTAAACAAGATCACCTTTGTTAATTGGAACATGGAGAACCACCCAGGAAAATAGTATTACCACAAGACATATGGCTTTGTCTTGGCCAAGTAATTAGAAAACTTGGCTTTGGTGGGCGGGGTGTTACAAATGGTATCAGTACGGGTCAGTGTGCGGACATAGGGCGCATGGCGCGTGTGGGCCTAAGATGGGACACACGGCATGGCATATGGGTCAGTACTGGACGTACGGTCGTGTGCTAAGAGGGAAGGTTCCTGGACATTTGCTCAGGTCAGTGTGCGGACATATGCATGCATGTGTGGGCCTGGGATGGGGCACACGACATGGCGTATGGGTCGGCACTGGACGGGTGAGTTGGACCGACGAGGACGTCGGTTTCTTTGAGGGGGTGAATAACCGGGCCCAATTTGGATGGCCCATGAGTGGCCCATGAGTGCTGGTACGCGTGTTTAGTGCCACATTGCTAGTTGAGCAAGGGTGGAGCCAACTTATAAGCCTTTGTCCACCAGCCATACCACCCTCGGGTTAACCCTTTTACACAAAGCGAGGATGAAAGTGTAAGCAGGGTGATATGTGTACGTGTGCTCGCCCCTACGGAAGGGCTGGGCGGTGCGGCTTTGGTGGGCGGGGTGTTACATTATGGCACTGGTGCTGTCACATTGAAGTGGGACATGTGTATACTCCTCACCAAAATCACTCATGGTGTATGTGATCCAAAGAAGCTGACAGCAACAACTAGCTGCGACCACATACTCTGCCTCCGTAGTGGATTGAGCAACACTCGACTGTTTGCGGGAAGACCAAGAAACCAAAGTAGAAACCAAGAACTGGCAAGTCCCAGAAGTGGACATCCGGCAAAATCCGCATCTTAAAAACCATGAAGAGCCAAAGAAGAGAACGCGGAGTACCAAAGGCCGAAGTTGGGAGTATGTTGCAAATACCTGAATATGCGCTTGACCGCTTGCCTATGTGAAGTCCTCGGAGACGCTTGAAAACGAGCGCACAGACATACCGAGAACTAGATGTCCGGCCTCGTAGCCATCAAGTACAGGAGTGACCCGATCATGCTCCGATACTCCTTCTGGTCCACATGTTCACCTTCCTCATTTGCATCAAGAGTTGTAGTTGTACTCATAGGTGTCACCATGGCCTTGGAGTCCTCCATCTTGAACTTCCTCACAATGTCCTTGGTGTACTTAGCTTGGTGCACGAATGTTCCTTCCTTTGATTGCTTGATCTATAGCCCGAGGAAGAACTACAACTCACCCATCATGTTCATCTCAATTTCCCTGCTCATGTCTTCTGCAAACCTTGCAACAAGAGAGTTAGATGAGCCACCAAAGACAATATCATCCACGTACACCTGCATGTTGATAGTGTATTTTGTTACACCAAGCATGTTCATTACACTTTGGTTTGGATTTGATTATGGAACTAACCCGCCACTAGGCACACTAATCATATAACAAGTTCATCTTTGTGCATGCATTTGGAAGTATTGTGTTTATGTAGGAAAACATGGACATAAAGGATGGATTTGCAACAAGTTCAAAGGGACATTTACGGAGTCTTGTTCGTGTTCATGAGCTTGATGAAATCACTTCCAATTGTGGCAAGGACCGAAGTGCTACGAAGGAACACCCCCGGGGATTGAAGCGTAAAAGACCGAACTTCATGTGCGGAGAACCTCCATCTTGGACGTGAGGATGACATCGCCAAAATCATGCAAGTGGAGGGGGCAAAGTGCATAATCACCTGAGGACCCACGGGAGTGAAGGGGCGACCGAACCGGGCCGAATTGGGCCTGAGCCGATCGGCCCAGGCCGGCCGACCCAGCCCAGTTCTGGCATCGGTTCGGCCCCCCTTTTCTTGCACCCGAAGGATCTTCAACCCTAAAACCCTGGAGGCGCCGCCATTCGGCAGAGGGAGAGCCATTCGCACCAGGAGGCCATCCACAAGCTAGAGAGGGAGGAGGGAGATCTCCGGAGGGAGATCAACCACCTCGAAGGAAGCACCCACAAGTGGAGAAGAAGGAAGACACCGTCGGAAGGGTGACCATGATCAATGGTGCTATGTCTAGCACCTTGATGGGGTAATCTCCTTATTCGTCCATGGGTTGTAATCGATCTTGAGATGTAATCGTACTTTGTCGGATTATCTATCTATCATCTTGTGTTGAATATACTTTAATGCTTAAGGTTAGCTACCATGCCGTAGAGGGAGTAGAGCTCCAATGCTTCCTTGGATCCATTCAATACGCCGTGTCCATCATAGGTCTAGTCATGAATACCTTCGCGTAGTGACAGTACGAGAGGAGGGAAAGGGTGAAACCGTGGTCACAACCCCTGATAGATTAGATTGGTTTCTTGTCTTTAAGCGATTGCATGATCTAGTATCGTAGACCCATGGGCGAGTGTCTCCTATCTTGATTGCTTAATCATTCTCTCTAGTGTAGTTTAGTTGTTTTCTAGTTTAATCTTAGTTAGGGTTTGAGTAGCTAGTGTGTAAAGGTAGATCGAACGCTTGTAATCCCCTTGCTCCGCGGATTGACAAGAACCTTGGGAATCCCGTGGTGAAAAAGGTGTGGGTCCGTACGCTTGCGGATCGTAAAGGGATACGTCTTTTATCCGTCAACAAGCCCCTTTTTCTGGCGCCGTTGCCGGGGAGCAAGCTAGTTTACATCGTTTGGTTTGCATTTAACTTAGTTTTATATTTAGTTTATCTTTTGTTTGCTATATCTAACACATATTATCTAGAAAACCACTTGTTTTGTTTTTGTTTTTGTTTTTATCTTATTGTCTAGATGGCGTTTTTCAATCAACCCGTGGAAGAACCGGAGAAATCAGTAAGGGATTACGCTAGCCCTCGATGTGAAGACATAAAAGTACAAGAGTCGGATTCGAAGCTCGAAGCGACCAAGTATGAAATTAAATCCAAGATCATCGAGATGGTGGCGGCAAACCCGTTTGAAGGGATGGTTACGGAGAACCCATATAGACACATAAGGCATTTCACGACGCTATGCAACACGGTGCGTCAAGGAGTTCCTGATGAATGGTTTAAATGGAATCTCTTTCCCTACTCACTTGCCGGTGAAGCAAAGACATGGTACTCGTTTCTGTCCTTTGAAGTTGAAGGCAATTGGAACGAGTTGACAAAGAAGTTTTGCGAGAAGTTCTTTCCAATTAGCAAGGTTCAATATCTAAGGAGGCAAGTGATCACTTTCACGCAAGGAGAAGAGAAAGGGATAGACCAAGATTGGAATGGGTTTAATGAGTTGATCGAACAAGGACCAAGACTCGGCTTCTCTGGTGATGTACTCTTGCATACATTTTCTTTTCCCTAACCCCTAGTTGCATGCAACACGTCCGAATGTGTACAGGTGGGGATCTCATGGAGAAAACACTCACGGAAGCCGCTCAACTTCTACAAAAAATTAGTAAAGCGGCTACCATGCAAAGAGATTGGGAAACAAGACTTGCGGAAGAGCCGGAATATAATTCAAGGAAGAAGGAGTGTGCTGAATTTTCTAAAGAGGCAACCCCGGAAGTCACAAAAGAGGAGCCAATCCCGGAAAAGTTTGAACAAGAACACATCAAGTCAAGAACTACCCCGAGCGTTGACTTCGTCATACTAAATGAGACAAACAATAGAAGCATGTCAAGCGCGAAGCCACTAAGGGAGTTCGAACCAATGGATTGGGTTCCTATCGATTATGGAGAAGTATTCGACAAGAGAAGACCGTTCCCTAATCAAAAGGGGATGGCAAGAGCATTGGAAGTGGATTTCCCACCGGAGAAGAAAGCGGAAGATTCATACGACCTTGAAACCACCGGTGAGATCTTTCAAAAACTTTTTGGAGATGATGAAGTGGATCCGAAACACATAGCCGAGGTGAAGAGAATCATGGGGATCAAGCCCGAAGCATCACCATACGCTCGCCTCGCCGAAGTTTACGCGATAGGATCCGAAGAAGAAGAGAAGATGGCACCACACTTGAGTTGCGAGATCAACGGAGTTCAACACAAAGCTTTATGCGACATCAGAGCCCAAGTAAGTGTCCTATCTTCTAAAATCTACGATAAAGTTCAAGACCACAACCCAGACTTAGCTCCAACATCAACAAAATTAATTATGGGAGATGGTAGAACTATTAGACCTCTAGGTATTGCTTGCAACATGAATGTAAAAATCTCAGGAAATTGTATACCAACTGATTTCTTTGTTATTGATGCTTACCATAGTAATCATGATCACATAATCCTAGGTAGGCCCTTTCTTAAGTTGGTTGATGCCGTGTTGGATGCTGGAGAAGGAAAAGTAACAATGAACCTTAATGGAACAAAGTACACATATAACTTTCTTCGCGTTTCTAAACACCCTGCACCCTGTCCTCCCGAAGAACAAGTAGAGGAGATAGATAGTCTTTGTTTTGTTGATTTTTTAGAGACCCGCTGCAAAGAGCAATGGAAAATCAAATTAGAAATCGACAAGATGAAGAACTAGAAGAAGCAACAAAAGGCTTAGAACCACATGATGGAAGTGCGGAGGAAGAAAAATTCGAGGACATAGGAGAAATTAAACCCGAGGAGCCACAAGTGCCCGAGGTAGACCTTAAACCTTTGCCCAAAGGATTAAAGTATGAATTTTTGGGCCCAGACAAGACTTATCCAGTCATTGTGAGCGACGAGTTGAGTCCCGAAGAAAATGAGAAGTTGCTGATTTTATTAAAAAAACACAGGAAGGTGATTGGATATTCGATTAATGATCTCAAAGGTATTAGCCCAGCCTTTTGCACTCATCGTATACTAATGGAAGACTAATGTAAGCCCGTAGTGGACCACCAAAGGAGGCTAACTCATGCCATGTGAGAGGTAGTAAAGAAAGAGGTCATCAAGTTACTTGATGCCGGAATCATCTACCCGGTTCCGCGTAGCGAGTGGGTGAGCCCGGTACATTGTGTACCAAAGAAAGGAGGTTTAACCGTGGTGAAGAATGAGAAGAATGAGTTGATACCACAAAGAACCGTGACCGGGTGGCGGATGTGTATTGATTATCGTAAGCTTAACAAAGTGACGAAGAAAGATCACTTCCCCCTTGTTGACGGTGAAATTCTGTCAACCTAGCCATGAGTTTACCTTCGGTGTTGGCATGACTTTTGTATCTTATCTATTGGTACTAACCCCCGTGGTATAACAAGTTCTCTTGTGCATGTCGGTTTTGGAGTTTAGTGTTTATGCAGGGTTTTAGCGTTGAAAGCAAGACTTCCGGGATAAGTTCATTAAGCACCTCATGATAAGACCTTGAAGCCCGGTACAAGTCAAGCAATGAAGTGAACACGACTCCAAGAAGCCCAAGGACCCAACCCGAGAAGATGGAAAACTCCGAGGACCTAGCCAGAAAAGTGCTGAATCTTGAAAGACAAGGAGCTTCATCCAATTCGGAGAGAAACCGACGACAAGGGCCCACATGCAAAAGGGGAGAGGATCTAGAAGACGTGGGAAGCAACACCGGGCGAAGGAGGCCACGTAACTAGGCCAGGATGGGCCCAGGCCGGTCGGCCCAGGCCAGCCGGCCCAGCCTGTTCCGGGGCCCAATCGGCCTCCCCTTTGACCTAGTTGTATCTCGGGCTATTTATAGTCCCCTGACCAAGAGCCACGCATCAACCAATTCGTCATCCGCCGCCGAGGAGCCGAGAAGCTTGAGAGACACCATCTCGGAGATGAGGGTCGTGCTAGTTGTCTAGGGTCTCCCTAGCCGACGTGGGAACCTTGCATGGAAGACCACGTCGGAGCTTCGGAACAAGGATCAAGATCGAGGTAGGATCCCGGTGGTGATCTTGTTCATGTAATAATTCATGGTGAAGTCTTTATAGTGAATCCGATTTCTAGCGATCAAGTGCCTTCTCGATGATTTGGTTTTCTTCTTGGTTTTGCTTCTTCTACGATCTAGTCTATAGCTAGATTACATAGGGTGCTCTTGTAGCCGTGGTGGCTAGAGGTGCATACCGGACCGGCCAAGTGATTTCAACTTGTTCTTATCGAACTCGCCCTAGACTACCCGCATGAGTAGGGATACGTTGTGACAGAATGGGGGTTCTGAAAGGCGGGCGTTTTCGGAGTCGGAAGGGAGGCCACGATTTAAAGATGCTTTTAATGAGATTCGCTTTTCTATCTTCATCTATCTTGTTTGGAGCTACAACATAAGCATGATCTAGACTCTCTAGATCGGTTATCTCTTGCTTTCTCTTGTTTCCTCTTTAGTATATTAGATTAGATGTGTTTCCTTTAGGAGTTAGTAGATTAGATGCAACTTGTCTTCGAAAGATAGCTTACCTTGCTTTACTAGATTGAATCCTTGCGTTGCACATTGTTCCACGGATTCGATACCTTGGGTTCACCACTCGAGGGAAGAAGGGTCCCTTGACTACGACGGGAGACTTGTCTGCTTGCAAGTCTAAACGAACTTTGATACAACTATTAACCATCAACATCCCTATTGTTCATTGATGAGATGCTCGAGAGATTAGCGAACCATTCTTATTTTTGCTTTCTCGATGGGTACTCGGGGTTCATGCAAATTCCCATTCACCCGGACGATCAACACAAAACAACGTTTACATGCCCTTATGGAACGTTTGCATATAGAAGGATGCTCTTTGGTCTATGCAACGCTCCGACCTCTTTTCAACGTTGCATGATTGCCATATTCTCAGAATTCATCGAAGAAATTGTCGAGGTGTTCATGGATGATTTTTCCGTTTACGGGAAGACATTCATGGATTGCTTGGCAAACTTGGATAAGGTCCTCACGAGGTGCGCGGAGGTAGACTTGGTGTTAAATTGGGAAAAGTGCCACTTCTTGGTTAAGCAAGGAATAGTACTCGGACATGTTATATCCGAGAGAGGCATTGAAGTGGACAAGGCTAAGGTAGAGACGGTTGAGCAACTCTGAGGACCATGTGTGGTTCGAGGACCGGTGGATGGTCGCTTCCTTATGTGATGAGTGATTGACAACGTTGTGTGGACTGATTCTTGGCTAAGTATTGCAGGTGCAGGTTGCGGCTTGACTCGTGTTGGTGCAGGTGAAGAACAAGCGCGAAAGGTCGTCGCCGGTGAGGCCTCCGGTGTGGAGAAGACAAGTAGGTCGTGTTCGAGGGACCCGGTGGCCGGCGGGGTCAAGTGCGGGCCGCATGGTGGCAAGAACGACAAGATGAAGTCGGTGGACGGTTTCTTGGTTGAGCCACAAAACCAAGGTCGGCCGGGACTTCATGGGAGCCAAGTCATGAGTGGTGATTGGCGGAGGCTACATCAAGTTCGCGGGGTTTGCGGTGGTTCACCGAGAAAATCACCGGGTTACTTCCTGCCGAGCCATAAAGCCGAGGCCGAAGATCGGGTGTGGGTGTCGGCCAAAACCGGCCCGACCGGTTTGGAGAACCGGTCCGACCGGTTTGGGGTCGCGAGGGCGCCGGAAGCTTCGAGGCGGAGGACACGCGTCGGGATCGCAAGGCTTGCGTTGAGGCTACGCGAGGTGCGGTCGGCCGGGCATCCGTCCGATGGAGAAGACATCACGAATTCCAAATCCGCCCTTGAGGGGCTTGTATCCCTAGTTAGTAGAGAAGGGCATTTTAGACATTTGGTTGCCTCCATATAACCCAAGAGGTGAGAGGTTGGCAGCTAACTCTTGGAACCCTAGCTCATTAGTTTTCCTATTTTCCACCTATTTTCCTTAGGTTTTTCTCTAGGACTAGCAAGAGATCTTCACGGAGAGATCTTGTAGAGAGGGATGGATGATCGGGCGGCTTGCTAGACCTTGTACGAACCTTTGTTTCATGTATAGATGATTCGGCGTGGTTCCTCAAGGTTTGGATGTGTTTTCCCCGGTTGTTCTTGGTGGTGATTTTCGGAGCCCTCTCTCGGTGATTTCTTTGGGTTGTTTTCGGGACTTTTCTCTTGGGGATTTGATGGGGGAAATTTGTGGGAACCCTTCGTGGTTCTTTGGGCTGTGATTCCCCTCCCAAATCCGTGAGTAAAAGTGCTCGATTTTGGGGTTTCTTGAGTTCTTGGGTTGGAAGTGCTTCCGGCGGGATTTCTTCGATTCCTCCTTTTTGGACGAGATTTGGTAAGATTAAACTTGGTTATGGACTCCTCATGAGGTGTTCCTGATATCCCCAAAGTCTTGTTCAAGTCCGTGGAGCGATTCGGGAGATCGAGATTTGGATTTGGGGGAGTTGACCCGCGGGTCTTTGTTCATCCCGAGCCGCCCGAGCTACACCGGTCCGGCGGTGCTCTTGGCCGGTCTGACCGGTGCGAGCCCTTGTGGGATTTTGCTCGGGTGAAAGTCTTGGTGTGTTCTTTGTTGTCCCGTGGTGCTGCTGTTTCAAGTTTGGGTCCGTTTGGTGGTCGGTTGGCCTGTTTGGTGCCTTGGGGGCTTTCTGGCTGCCATCGGTCTGACCGGTGCGCCTCACCGGTCTGACCGGTGTAGAGCCACTTAGTGGAAGTTGCTCAGTTTCATCAGCAGGGACCGGTCTGACCGGTGGTGCTCACCGGTCTGACCGGTGTCGGTCTGTAGACTCGAGGTTTGGTTTTTTCGCTGCGTTTCTCGGGTCGGAAGGTTGCGTGTTGGTTCCTAGGTCCAGTGGCACTCCAGTGGCTACGTGGGCTTGACCAACCTTGGTAGTGAGTCGGAGACGTGTGTTGGAAGCCGCGTTCGTCTTGTTGGAGTTTTCATCTCCTTCGAGAAGAATTTTTATCGGCTCCCATTCACTCCCCCCCTCTCTGGTTCGCCGTATCGGTCCTTCAAACTCCCACCTCCGACGGATGTTAAGTCCTTAAGGAGCTTTCTAGGCCATGCCGGATTTTATAGAAAATTTATTAAGGACTTCTCAAAGATCACTAAGCCTTTAACGCATCTCCTTCAAAAGGATGTGGCTTTTAACTTTGATGAGAAGTGCCTAGAGGCATTCTGGACCTTGAAAAGTGCGTTGGTGAGTGCTCCCATTATTCAACCTTCGGATTGGAGCCAACCTTTCAAGATCATGTGTGACACAAGTGACTACGTCGTAGGCGCAGTTTTGGGTCAAAGAAAGGAAGGCCGAGTTCACGCCGTTTACTACGCTAGCAAAACTCTTAATGGGGCACAATTAAACTATGCCACTGCGAAAAAGGAATTGCTAGCGGTGGTGTTCGCTTTCGAAAAATTCAGATCTTACATCGTGAACTCGAAGGTCATTGTTTACACTGATCACGCAGCCATCAAGTATCTCTTGGCTAAGAAGGAAGCTAAACCACGTTTGATCCGTTGGATCCTTCTTCTTCAAGAATTTTATGTTGAAATTCGTGATAAAAAGGGGGTGAAGAATGTTGTGGCTGATCATTTGTCTAGGATGAATCGTGGACAAGATGATAAAGAGCCCATAGAAGATAAGATGAGAGATGACCACCTCTATC
Source organism: Cenchrus americanus (assembly GCA_947561735.1). NCBI lineage: Eukaryota > Viridiplantae > Streptophyta > Magnoliopsida > Poales > Poaceae > Cenchrus > Cenchrus americanus. Next base: position 179,853,940 of record OX387242.1, read on the forward strand.
GAGTGCTCGATAAAGACACTTGGATGATTGATATCATTCGAGCGATTCGGAAGATGCCTCTCGATCATCTAGATAAAAACTCCCAAAAGAAGATAATCTCCGAAAGTAAGAAGTACTTTTGGGATGCACCATACCTCTTCAAACTTGGCAATGATGAAGTCATGAGAAGATGTGTGCCAAGAGAAGAGAGGGTAGAAATTCTGAGGAAGTGCCACTCGGCGGAGTACGGCGGACACTATAGCCATTTTAGGACCCAAGCAAAAGTATGGTCAAGCGGATTCTATTGGCCGGAGATGCATGAAGATAATAAAAGATATGTTGCATCATGCCCCGAATGCCAAAGAACCGGAAACGTCTCTCAAAGAAATTCTATGCCCTTGAACTACAATCTACAAATCGATTTATTCGATGTATGGGGTATATACTTCATGGGGCCTTTCAAAAACTCATGCGGATATGAGTATATTCTAGTCATGGTTGATTATGTATCCAAGTGGGTAGAGGCCATGCCATGTCGTAAAGCTTCCATGGAGGAGTCCATTACTATGATCAAGAACGTGATTTTTCCTCGTTTCGGTACACCGAGAATCTTGATAAGCGATGGAGGAACTCACTTCACCGGGAAGAATTTCAAAAAGTTCTTGTCCAAGTTGGGAATTGAACATAGGGTCTCTACGGCCTATCACCCACAAACCAACGGACAAGCAGAAACGTCAAATAGGCAATTAAAAAGAATCCTCAACAAAACCATAGAGAAGGGAGGCAAAGATTGGTCAAAGAAATTAGACGGAGCTTTGTGGGCTTATCGAACGGCGTTCAAGACACTGATAGGTATGACCCCATATCAATTCGTCTATGGAAAGGCTTTCCACCTTCCGGTTGAGTTGGAACATAAAGCCTATTGGGTGATTAAAGAGATGAACCTTGATCTCAATGCCGCGGTAGTGAAACGAAGAATTCAAATAAGCGAGCTAGAGGAGATGAGGTTGAAAGCATATGAAAATGCAAGCATATACAAAGAGAGAATCTAAAGATGGTATGATAAAAGGTTAAAGAAAAAAGAGTTTAAAGAAGGAGATAAGGTCCTCCTCTACAATTCGAGGTTTAAAACCTTCGGAAAGGGGAAATTGCAAAGCAAGTGGGACGGACCTTATGTTGTGCATTCGGTGCTCTCTAACGGAGCCGTAACCATTATGGATGCAAAAGGCGATCAATTTATGGTGAATGGTCAACAACTTAAGGTTTACTACGAACCCGACGTTGTGCCCCTTCACCATGTTGATGTCTTCACCATGGAAGAAGAGCCCGAACGTCCCGCCTAGGACGAAAAACAAGGCATGAATTTTTGTAAATAGTTTTTCTTTTAATTTTCTGGAGTTTCTCGTGAAGATTTACTGGGCCAACTTTTCCCATGGGCTAAGAAGGCGAAAAAAGGGTGATGCACGAAAAACTGGACCGGCCTGGCCCCCGAGGCAGGGTGGGCCGGCCGGCCCGTCCGACCAGCCCAGGTGGGTCTCGGCGGCGGTTGGTCCGGTTTTTGCCTGAATTGCTCCTTTTCGACTTCCTTCTTCGGTCGAGAAAATTTTAAGGGAAGTTTGAATAAGGAAAATGAGGTTCCTAGGGTTTTCCTCTTCGGACTATTTATTTGGCCGAATTGGGAGCTCGGGAATCAATCCCATCAAGCAATATTTTGCACCCACGCAGCAGCCATTGTGTCCCCGAGGAGCTTAGCGTTGAAGCAAGGCGCCAAGGAGCCATCGATGGAGGAGGCGAAGCAATGCGAGCTCAAGCTACCCGTCGAGATCAAGAGGACCGCCCGCATCCGTTGCAGAGGGCGTGTCCCGACCGGAGCTATCGCATCTCGCAACCCCGTCAAGAAGGAGAACGTCCCTACTACCGTTCGAAGGTTGGCGTGCATCCAAGGCATGAAGCGGAAGGACTACAAGGAGGTGTCACCTGAGCCTAAGGACTATGGGGGTAGCGACTACTCCGACGGTCGTAGCCCGAGCTCGTGGGCGGCCGCCGGACGAGATGATAACGATCTTTACATTTGGGATGAGGTGCCCAAGGAGAAGACCCCCGAAGGCCCCAACGGCGGCGGCGACGGCGGCGGCGACGACGGTGGAGACGACAACGGTGGTGGCGACGGCGGCGGCGACGACGGTGGAGACGACAACGGTGGTGGCGATGACGGCGGCGACCCTGGCCATGACGACCCTTTCGGGTTGCATCCGATGTGTTGTGCGGCTTGCCGTCACTCCATCTCGGATCTCTACGCATCGGTCAATGAATGTTTCCAAGCCATGGAGGCGATGAGGCAGCGTATGGAGGATTTGGAGCGCGTAGTTGAAGACAACTACAAGTTCCTGAACCGCAACGTGCGCAAACTTTTGGCATGGTAGGGAACATGAGAGGGGTGCAATAGTTGCGGGAAGTACCACTAGGTTTAGTTTTCCCCTTAAGAATTTTGTAAGATACGACGAGGACGTCGTATGTTTTTAGCATGGGGGAGAGCTAGCTAGCTAGCCTTAGCTTTTGAGCTTCAAGTTTAGGTTCGGTTTAATCTTTGAGAGAGTCTTAGAGTTTAATGAGTCTTTAGTTTTTGAGTGTGTTTTTAAATTTTTGCAAGTGTCTTAAATTAGTGTTGAGTCAAAGAAAATCAAATAAAAAGAGTCTTTATATTTTTTGTCTTGTGTGATGCTTATCTTTATTCACTCATTTGTTTATCTTTGATTCTTGATTTATGAACATAAGTGTGTGGTTTGAAAAACGTTTACCGTGGTGCTTAGTGGAATTGCTACTACTAAAAGTACCCATACCACACTTCGATCTTGAGCTTAACATGTTAGTTGTGCTATGTTCAATGCTAAAAGTTGGAGGATTTCAGTTCTGAAAATTATCTAAAAAAACCTTGTAATAAAGGTTAGCAAAACCTCCTTTTCCAAGTTGAGAGTACGAAAAAAATCCTATACAAAGCCAATTTATTTTTTGCTCCACCATAAGTGTGATTAGCACGATGAGTTGGGCTAGGATCCTTCTCTCTTGGGAATTTTAATTTCGATCAATGATCATGTTCTTGTGCTTATCTTTTGTTGCTAGCCTCGTCATGCATTCGGTAATGTGACTTTCACTTCGGAAGTCCCGTACATCGCCGAATTCCATACCCAACCCTATACATCTCTTTTGTACATTGCATTCCTTGAACACAACCTACTTTCAAAAGTTTCATCTCATCTCTAGCATGATTCATTTAAAATTTCAGATTGTATGCATGCAAGAAAGAGAGGAGTTGAGAGCTTTGAAAAGTTGTCAAGAGAGGGAAAAATGAAGAGAAAAGTATGAGTATGGAAAAGAAAGAAAGAAAGAAAGAAAAAATATATAAAAGTAAAGAAAGAGAGAAATATGATATTGAAAGAATGACAAAAAAGAAGAGAAAAGGAAAAGAGGAGTGGCAAAAAGGATATGAGAGGGATGAATCAAGTGAAAGAAAAAAATAACAAAGTGGAAGGAAGGATGTCACGTTGTTGAGAGACGAAACTTTCACTCTTTTTCCAACCATGTGCAATCCGACAACGAGGACTGTCGGTGTGTTAGACCGGCAAACCTACCAAGGGGGTACCCGAGGTAGTAGATTGTGCGGTGGGGATCGTGATCGGTTGACCGAGAACTCGAAGGTATGCGCAAGGACACGGGACACAAGATTTATACAGGTTCGGGCTGCCAAGGTGGCGAACCCTACGTCCTATTTGGGGGATCAAGTATGGCGCCCTGCGCTTGGTGTTGGTTGAGATCAGGTGCCCGGCTAGGTACCCGACCCTCCTTTATATAGTCCAGGGGGCGGGTTCCTAGTCAGTTACAAGGCAGGAGTCCAGGTAGGATTACACGGTACAAGTCCTAGTAGGATTACAGGGGAATTCTAGTAGGAGTCCATCTTTTTCCTTCCTTGCATGAGTACCCCGGGTCTATGCCCGACAAGGACGTCATCGGTGCCTCGTGGTCATAATTTTCTTTTGCCCTTGCACATGTCCGCCATTCTAAATCTCCTCATCCTTGATATCCCTACACATGGTTTATTCTCATGATCATTGCCTTTGAAAGGTAAACAACCATTAGAGGAAGTTCTTAGTTTGACAATATTTGTGTTGATTGCACTAGCCCTACCTATAGCTCCACTTTACATGTCATATGAGAGATTTATGGGAGGTGAGAGTTTTATAAAATTTGCTTAGGATAGCCACTTTTATATGAGCGACTTGAGAGAGCTTGGAGAAAGGTTCTTGTCTAACACTTGTTGCAGGAATTTTATTTTTGAAAAAGCATAAAAACCCTCTGATGGAAGCAAAGAAGTAAGCATGGCAGAGATTGAAGGCTTCGAGTGAAGAGTTTGAGTTGTGGAGTAAATCTTGATGTGGTAAAGATTCTAAACGCCCATATTTATGTATGATGATCATTACTTTATGTTTATGTACTAAAGATGAAAAGATTGACTAACTTGCGAAGAAGGATTAGCGGTACACGATTACAACACTTTGGACAAAGTTCTTTTACGAGTACTTGCTCGAGGACGAGCAAGAGCTAAGCGTGGGGGAGATGTTGACGGTGTATTTCGGTACACCAAGCATGTTCATCACACTTTGGTTTGGATTTTATTATGGAACTAACCCGCCACTAGGCACACTAATCATATAACAAGTTCATCTTTGTGCATGCATTTGGAAGTATTGTGTTTATGTAGGAAAACATGGACATAAAGGACGGATTCACAACAAGTTCAAAGGGACATTTACGGAGTCTTGTTCCTGTTCATGAGCTTGATGAAATCACTTCCAATGGTGGCAAGGACCGAAGTGCTACGAAGGAACACCCCCGGGGATTGAATTGTAATAGACCGAACTTCATGCACGGAGAACCTCCATCTTGGACGCGAGGATGACATCGCCAAAATCATGCAAGTGGAGGGGACAAAGTGCATAATCACCTGAGGACCCACGGGAGCGAAGGGGCGACCGAACCGGGCTGAATTGGGCCTGGGCCGGTCGGCCCAGGCCGGCTGGCCCAGCCCAGTTCTGGCGTCGGTTCGGCCCCCCTTTCCTTGCACCCGAAGGATCTTCAACCCTAAAACCCTAGAGGCGCCGCCATTCGGCAGAGGGAGAGCCATTCGCACTAGGAGGCCATCCAGAAGCTAGAGAGGGAGGAGGGAGATCTCCGAAGGGAGATCAACCACCTCCAAGGAAGCACCCACAAGTGAAGAAGAAGGAAGACACCGTCGGAAGGGTGACCATGATCAACGGTGCTATGTCTAGCACCTTGATGGGGTAATCTCCTTATTCGTTTATGGGTTGTAATCGATCTTGAGATGTAATCGTACTTTGTTGAATTATCTATCTATCTATCATCTTGTGTTGAATATACTTTAATGCTTAAGGTTAGCTACCATGCCGTAAAGGGAGTAGAGCTCCAATGCTTCCTTGGATCCATTCAATACGTCGTGTCCATCATAGGTATAGTCATGAATATCTTCGCGTAGTGACAGTATGAGAGGAGGGAAAGGACGAAACTGTGGTCACAACCCCCGATAGATTAGATTGGCTTCATGTCTTTAAGCGATTGCATGATCTAGTATCGTAGACCCATGGGTGAGTGTCTCCTATCTTGATTGTTTAATCATTCTCTCTAGTGTAGTTTAGTTGTTTTCTAGTTTAATCTTAGTTTGGGTTTGAGTAGCTAGTGTGTAAAGGTAGATCGAACGCTTGTAATCCCCTTGCTCCGCGGATTGACAAGAACCTTGGGAATCCCGTGGTGAAAAAGGTGTGGGTCCGTACGCTTGCGGATCGTAGAGGGATACGTCTTTTATCCGTCAACACTGCACAATAAGGATATCTCTGCCCTGCTTGAGGAGAAACAAGGTCTGATCGACCTTCCTCATCTCAAACCCTATCTCAAACAGGAACCCCCTCAACCTACCATACCAAGCTCTAGGCGCCTGCTTCAACCCATACAACGCCTTTCTCAACTTGTACACCCGGTGGGGGTACTTCTCACTCTCAAACCCCGATGGTTGCCTCACATACACTTCTTCCTCCAACACACCAAAGCACTCTTCACATCCATCTGATGCAATTTGAACCATTTAGCCACGGAAAAGGCTAGAAGGATCCTAATCGCCTCCAAACGAGCTACGGGAGAAAAGGTCTCCTCATAGTCGAACCCCTCTTTCTGATTGTACCCCAGAGCAACAAGCCTTGACTTGTTCCTCACCACTTCTCCTTTCTCTCCCTCTTTATTCTTCCACACCCAATTTGTCTCAATAGGCTTACACCCTGGGGGTGGGTCAACCAACACCCAAACTTGGTTCCTCTCAAAGTTCTACAACTCCTCATGCATGGAATTAACCCAACTGTGATCAAATAATGAGTGTCCAATGTCTTTGGGCTCAAAGGTGGCAACAAAAGCAGCATGAGTAAAATGAGAATTGTTCCGAACCCTCGATCATGTAGTACGTTCATTTATGTCACCGATGATCCTCGAAGCTGGGCACTTGCACTCGCCGGGGAGGTTGTCACCTTGATGCTACCTCCCCCTCAACAGCAGATTCACCTTGATCTAGATTTGTTGTCGTAGGTGTGGGAGAGGGCCCGTTCTCGATCGTCGTCGAAGTAGTAGGTACATCTTCAGCCGCGGGCACCACACCGCCATCTTCTTCATCTCCATGTTCATGCTCCTCCTCCTGAAAGATATCCTCGCCAAGTTCGTTCCTGCACACTCAAAAACAAGCTGACTACGTGGTTGTGTCTCATCGAAGGTTACCTCGCAAGTCTCCATGATTTGGTTAGTTTCAAGATTGAGCACACGAAATGCTCTAGAATGAGATGCATAACCAAAGAAAATACCATCGACCGACCTAGCCTCAAACTTGTCCAACTTCTTTCCTTTCTTAAGAATGAAGCATTTACAACCAAAGACATGGAAGTGACTCACCTTGGGTGTGCGACCATGCATCAACTCGTAACAGGTTCTCTTCTTGTGAACTGTGAGGTAGATATTGTTCGACGCGTAGCACGCGGTATTTACCGCCTCAGCCTAGAACCTTCTCGGAGTCTTATGCTCATCGAGCATCGTCCGAGCCATCTCGCACAAGGTCCTATTTTTCCTTTCCACCACGCCATTCTGGGGAGGTGTATATGGACTCGAAAACTGATGTTCAAGACCCAAGTCATGGCAAAAGGTTTCGTAGTGAGAGTTTTTGAATTCCGAGCCATTTCCACTGCGGATCACTCATATGGCATCTTCGTGCCTCTCATTCCTCATCCTCAAGACAAGATCTCGAACAAAACCAAATGTCTCCCCTTTCTCTTCAAGAAAGAACACCCACACATACCGAGAGTAGTCGTCCAGCACAACAAGGACATGCCACTTCCCACCCACAGATTGCACACGAGCTAGACCAACAAGGTCCATATGGATCAGCTCGCATGGACACTCAGTCATCACATCAGTGAGAGGCGGGTGAGAAGAGGCTACCATCTTGGCATGCCTACACGGCGCACAAACTAACTCTTTCTCAAACCTCAACCATGGCAATCCTCGGACCAAATTGAGTTTACTCAAGCGAGATAAAAGGTCAAAGCTCAAGTGACCCAACTTCCTATGCCACTTCCACAACTCGAAGAACTAGCCAAAAAACAACGCTCCACACTAGAAGACTAAGAGAAATCAGCTCGGAACACCTGACCCTGGGAACGACCATGCAAACTATGTCCCCTCAAGAATCCAAAATCTGAGAACCACCAGGCCGAAACAACACCTCAAAGCCCTCATCCAACAACTGGGACTCATAAAGCAAATTGAACCCCAGTGATTGAACAAGAGCAACACGCCTGAGAGTGACCTTGTCACTTACGTTGATCTCACCTTCTGAAAGCACACGCCCTCGCCCATTGTCCCCAAAAGTGATGTATGTCCTGGACACCACCGGGACGAGACTTGAGAACCACCCCTTTTCCCCTGTCATATGCCTCAAGCAACTAGAGTCAATCAACCAAACATTCCTCAAGTCTCCCACCTGAAATTCAAAAGCGAGCATGTGAGTGAACAAACGACTCAACACTAGGGTTAGTACCAAAAGAGTAAAATCAGTGTCGAGCCATTTGCTCCAAAGTGGGGTTAGCACAAACCAAAGCATCTCGCCTACCAAAGCTACCACCACGAACACCACCACGAGGGAACCACCCTTGTCTCGCTGGAGGAGAACGAAAGCCACGAAAGAAAGACTGTGGACCGTTCCTCCTCTCCATCTCAATGCTACAACTCCTCCCACCCTCGTATTGAGCATGAGGTGCAGACCGTCTAGCAAACTGACCACCTGCATACTTTCCATACCAACCACCAGAACCACGACCACCTGAACTAAATTAAGCATCCTCACGAGCACGAAAACCAGACCGTTGTCTGTCTAGACCTGCACCAGTCTGACCGGTGTAGCTCGACCAGCAGCACCACCTGCTACCTTCCGATCTCTCCAAGCCGGAACCGTCCTCACAAATGCTTTGGCCCTGTGCATCAGCATACGAGGCTCAAGTACACCATTACAGGGGTGGTACCTATCCTTGTTAGCCCACTCTCTAGCCATTCTCTCCTCATGCTTCCTCTTGAAGCAAAAGTCATCCTTGTGACCATCTCTCCCACAATACCCACAATGGAACTTCATGGGATGTGGCTTAGGCTTAGGCTTGGGTTGGGGCTACTCACTCAGCTTCTCCTCTTTCTTCTCTCCTTCCTCACCTCCCTTTGGGCTCACAAACTTCACCGGTTTTTGGAAATCATTTATTGGGTGAGGGAATATGGGTGGATCTGAAGTAGTGTCAAGTTTGTTTTTGAGATGGTTAGTCTTGGGCTCAAACTTGTTCTTGTGTTTGTTTGGTGGTGGGATAGGGATCTCTCCAACTCTCTCAACTCGCTCACCACTGTTCTATCCAAGCTTGTCAGCCCCAAGTGCCTGACCATCATAGAGTTTGAAAGACACTATCATGATACCAAGCTGAGGCTCCTGACCTGACAACCAACTCATACACTTCCTCAGTTCATCATTCTCATCCTGCAAGCGATCAACATAATGTGCAAGCTCTAAATTCTTAACCCATGCAATTCACAAGTAGAGCACGAAGTGGGAATATGCTCTTTCAGCTTAGCCTCAAGCGAAACAACGTAAGCATGCATCTCATCAATCTTTCCATGCAAAACAAGGCAAGAAGTGCAAGCACCTAGCAAAGTAGGTCTAGACTTAGCTCAGCCACTTCAACCCGAAGCACATTTAGTTCATCACAAGTAGAGGCATGCTTATCCTTGAGACTAGCAAGATCAGCTAGGTACACAGAGCAATCAACACAATCAACATCACTAGAAACCACATGAGAAGACTTAAGCGAATCATTTTCAAGCTTAGCATCTAGATTCTAGGTTTCTAGCTTAGCCACACAGTTCCTAGCATCTTCTAGCAAATCCCTAAGCTCTTTCCTCATCTTCTTGGCCTCTCTAAGCATGTCATCACGATTATCAAGTAGCTTGCCAAGACGCTCGTCCTCCTCACGCAGGAAGGGAAGCTCGTCACGTACCTCATCCTCGGAGTCGGAGTCTGAGTCACTCTGGTGACTCTTCCTGCTGCCGGAGCTACGAGCCATGCTGCAGAAGCCATCTCCCGTGAAGTAGCTCAACTTGCTCAAGTTCTTAGACGCCTTCTTGTTCTTGCGCTGATCACCTTCATCTTCGTTGTTACTCGAGCTCGAGGGGGAGTACGTGGAGCTGGAGTCGATGTCGCTCGCTCTAACATCGCTCAGGCCTTCCTGCCGCGACCGTCCTTCTTCCTCGACCGTCGCTCGTCCTTGTGCTTGTTCTTGTGACCGCGCCTGGATCTGTACTTGTCGTCCTTGCTCGACCGGTGCTTGTAGCCATCCTTGTAGCCATCTTTGCTCTCTATCTTCTCCGGGTAGTCGGTGACGAAGTGTCTCGGCTTGCCGCACTGAAAGCACATCCTTGCTGTCCTCCTCGTGTCCACCTAGTTCTCGTGCAGCCTCTCGAACTGCCTGGTCAACAACGCTAGCTCGTCCTCTCCAATCATGTTGAACTCCTCGTCTGGCAAAGACATCAAAGAAGATAGAGAGTACATCCTGGAGGATGCATTAGCGTTAGACTTAACCAGCTTGCCACCGATAAGATCAAGACTATGGGAGTCAGTTGGGCTCTCAAGACGGGTTGTCAAACCACGATCAACCTCAGCAGACTTGAGCTTTGAGAACAGCTCGTTCACCGTCAGAGTGGTGTACTTCTCAGACTCAAGAATGGCCACGACCTTTCCCTCCCACACGATACTATCCAGCGCACGTAAGAGCTTCACAGCTCTATCATGGTCATCGTATGGGAGAACGTCGACATTGGCCCTCATGTTGTTCAAAACCACCGCGAACCGCTGGAACAAGGCATCTATGGACTCACCAGGGAGATGAGTGAAGTTCTCGTACTCTCTCCGGTAAGTCGCATACAATCGTACCTGAACATATGCATTTCCAGCATGAGCATTCTTCAGCTCCAACCAAATCCTGCACGACAAGTCCTCTATCTGAACCCGATCGAATTCGGATTAACACAGAGCACGGTACAGGTAGTCGACCGCCTTGTTGTTGGCGTCGAACATGTCCCTCGATCGTGGAGCAAGGCAGTTCACAGGATGAGCATAAGTTGTGTTCACTGTGACATCCCAAAGGATCTGACCCTTTCTACGGAGGAACGCTACCATCTGCCTCTGCCACATCTGGTAGTTCTTCCCATTGAAGTTCAGAGGACCCGAACCCCGTTCCTGGTATGCCATCTTTGGATCTTAGACTGGCTAGAGTCAATAAAGACCCGAACCGGCTCTAATACCAATTGAAAGACCGAAACTGGCGACCAAAGAGGGGGGATATGAATGGGAGCCGATAAAAATTCTTCTCGAAGGAGATGGACACTCCAAGACAAACACAATAACCAAGCACGTCACCGACTCAACTACCCAAGTTGGTCAAGATCATGTAGCCACTGGATTTCTACTGGTCCTAGGAACCAACACACAACCTTCCGAACCAAAACACACCAACATGCACAGTGGAAATTTGCACGGCTTCCTGCCTGAGCTACACCGGTCAGACAGATGGCCTACGCCAGTCAGATCGATGGCACCAGTCAGACTGGTGTGCAGCGCCGGTCAGGCTAGTGGCTACAGCAGCCGCACAGCAAACGTTCTAGGAAGCCTCAGTGACTCCTCTAGGCCCTGGAACAAAAACCACTCCCAAAACACAACCTGCAAGGAAGAAGAACCCTTCACAAAGCCTAGAAAAACAACTCCAAACAAGCCAAGAACTAACCAATAGGACCACGGGACAAAACCACATGAACACAACAGTTCCTCTCAAGTTTCAGAAAAAGTTGAAGTAGTTGGAAAGGCAAGGTCTTATATTTTGGTAGAAGGTTGGTGCTGATTAATCCAGTCCTCTCAAGTTTACCAATGTATCTCATGTCCTTTTTTTAAGATACCTAAAGGTGTGCTCAAAAAATTGGACTACTATAGATCGAGGTTCTTTAGGCGCACTGACGGACATAAAAATAAATATCGACTTGTTAGATGGAACATCCTGAATAGACCAAGAAGTGTAGGTAGCCGAGAATTTTTAACTTGTATGTGCAAAATAGATGTTTGCTTAATAAGTTGTTATTGAAACTTTTAAATGAGGAGGATATTTGGCAAAGCATGATCAGGAAAAATATTTTTAAAACAAGACTTTTTTCTAGTCTGTAAGCAGCCTATGTGAGGACTGTCGTTGTTGATCTCTTTGGTTGTAAGTGAAAAATAATATTCTTGTAGGCAGCCCTTGTAAGTGAAAAATGGATTTATTCTTGATCTAAAAAAGGCAAAATAATATATCTACCACAATGCCACTAGGGTATTCGATGAAATACCGCACCTCGGACTCACGCTCTACCTCTGCACATGCTCTCCCTATATGCTCTTGAATCTCGACTGCCATGGCTGCATGTACTGACACTACATACTCACGCGATCATGTAGAACACTAGAAGAGAGAGATAAGGGAAATGGGCAATAAGCAAACTAGCCCTAGAGAGAAAATAGTGACTGACGTGGAATGAGGACTGCACAGTGGACGCTAATGACGAGTGCGACTTGGGATCCTAGCCTCATGGGGTCGCCGCATGGAAGTAGGTGTTCCGTCCTGTCCAGAGCCACGCAGAAGCTGTCGCGGCTGTTTGGAGGTGCAGGAAGTCATGGAGTAGTTGCTTAGACTGACAGAATGGATGCGTTAACGGCAAACTTAACATAATGGTAGATTAGGGTAATGATTCATCCTTTTGAAGATATTTTAGGAGTGACAAATTTTTTATGGTATTTTAGGGATACAATGATCTTTCAATTATAGTACTAATTTTCCCTATTTTATTTGCCTGGGTATTCTACCGCCTGAGTTTAGCTTTGTTGCATTGTGCCCTTCTTGGTTGATTGCAGTTGCTTGACGCACCAAACATTTTAGTTTCGGGAAGAGTATTCCAGCAATTTCTCAATTCCATGTTCAAGTAGCATATTAAAAATTCACTCCAACTATTCTAAATAAAGGAGGTATGAGTCTCCCAACGCGGTAGTTGGACTAGGATGAGATTATCAGAGCTGTAAAAGTAACTCTTTCAATAATAATGAAATGGATATTTTAATATCTTCAGAAACTAGTTAGGAAATATTTATTGAGAGATTGCTAAAGATGCTTGAAGTGTAGTTTTGTTAGTGGGTTTCATGTGGTGGAACCTCTATATTTGAATTGTGGCTTGGTCTTGATTGCTTCTCACGAGAAACAATTTGAGGTGCTTGGAGATGTGTTTCAATGATTTTTTAGAAAAAGACCATACGAGGGACCAAAATTGGCGACCAGAGAGGGGGGAGTGAATGGGAGCCGATAAATTTCTTCTCGAAGCAGATGGACACTCCAACAAGACCAACACGGCAACCAAACACGTCTCCGACTCAACTACCCAAGTTGGTCAAGACTACATAGCCATTGGATTGCTACTGGTCCTAGGAACCAACACACAGCCTTCCGAACCAAAACACACCAACACGCACAGCGGAAACTTGCACGGTTTGTTGCCTGTGCTACACCGGTCAGACCGATGGCCTACGTCGGTAAGACCGATGGCACCGGTCAGACTGTTGTGCAGCGCCAGTTGGCTACAGCAGCCGCACAACAAACGTTCCAAGAAGCCTCAGTGACTCCTCTTGGCCCTGGAACAAAAACCACTCCGAAAACACAACCTGCAAGGAAGAAGAACACTTCACAAAGCCTAGTAAAACAACTCCAAACAAGTCAAGAACTGACCAGTAGGACCACGAGACAAAACCACACGAACACAGTAGTTCCCCAAGGCAAAACCCACCAGAGGCTTGCGCCAGTCAGACCGGTCAAGAGCACCGGTCAGACCGGTCACGCTTGACAGCTCAGGATGAACAACGCTCACGGGTCAACTCCCCCAAATCCAACTCCCGATCTCCCGATTCGCTCCACAGATTCACACAAGACTTTGGGGATAGTAGGAAACACCTAATGGGCACTCCGCATCCAAGTTATGGTCCACCAAAACTCGTTGAATCAAGAGAAATCAAAGGATTACCGCCAAGATCACCACAAACCCTAGAACAACGAAAACCGTAAAATTGAGCTCCTTTACTCATGAATTTGGGAGGGGGATCAAAGGGAAAGAACCACGAAGGGTTCATGCATGCATCCCCCACCAAATCCCAAAGAGAAAGGTCTCAAAATCGCCACAAGAAATTCGCCAAGAAAAGCCTTCGAAAATCACTAAAAGGAGAAATAGGAAAGACACATCCAACCCTTAAGGAACCACACCGAATCATCTATACATACCAAAGAGGTTCATACAAGGTCTAGCTTGCCGCTTGATCATCCTTCCCTCTCACAAGATCTCACCATGAAGCTCTCAAGCTAGTCCTATGAAAATCCTAAAAAATATACGAAGGGAAATTAGGAAAACAAAATGAGCTAGGGTTCCAAGAGATGGTTGGCATCCTCTCACCACTTAGGTTATATGGAGACAACCAAAAGACTAAAATACCCTTACTAGCTAACTAGGGATACATGCCCCTCAAGGGCGAATTCGGACGTCTTTGTCTTTGCTCCATCAAACGGATGCCCAGCGACCGCAAACTTGCTTAGCCTCGACGCAAGCCTTGCGATCCCGACGCGTGTCCTCCGCTTTGAAGAATCTAGACTGCGTCGTCGCACACCGGTCAGACCGGTGCACCTCACCGGTCAGACCAGTACCCACCGGTCTGGAGCTGCTGCACCTCCATCTTCGATTCTTCGGTCTTGGCTTTGTGGATCAACCAAGTAACCTAGTGGTTTTCTGGTGAACCACTGGAAACCCCACGAACTCGGTGTAGTCTCCGCCAATCACCACTCTTGACTCGACTTCCACGTAGTCCCGGCTCGATCTTGGCTTTGTGGCTCAACCAAGGAACCGTTCGTGACTTCATCTTGTTGTTCTTGCCACCATGTGGCCCGCACTTGACCCCGTTGGCCACCAGGTCCCTCAAGCCAAGCCTACTTGTCTTCTCCACACCTGGAGGCCTACCCGGCGATGACCTTTTGTGCTTGCTCTTCACCTGCACCAACACCAGTCAAGCCGCAACCTGCACCTGCAATACTTAGCCAAGAATCAGTCCACACCACATTGTCAATCACTCATCACACCAGGAAGCGACCACCCACCGGTCCTCGAACCACACATGGCTCTCACCATATATATTAATATTACAACAAATGTATTGATCTATACATATGGTTGTTCATTATTACAAGGGGTACTAAGGTCCAACCAAATGAAATATAAATCGAAAAGATGTTCATCCCATCCAACAAATTGAAATCAAAATGATTGTAATCTATAACTGAAAAGCCAACCATTTGAAGCAAATATCTCCACCACTAACATCTCAAGTACATGTCACCCATAATTTATACTGGATCATTCTTCTTCATGTTGTAGTAGTGCCCACAAGCGGCACCACTGTGTTCTTGTTACATATGTATTTCAATGATTCAGGTAGGGTTGAAAACGGATGGGGTGAATCCCGTACCACACCGTCTCGTTGTCCACATGTGACTCGCTTGTTTACATATTTATTGACAAATTAGTAGTGGGACGGGAAGTGGTTGACGGTCTATCACGCCCGTTTTTGCGAGATCTTGTTTTTAGCAGGGAAGAACCTATTTTTATCCCGTATTAGATAAATACATGATGGACTTAATATGTATTAGTATGTACCTATAGCTTTTCTATGAACTAAAGATCACGCTAGCCATGTGTTTCATAAAAGATCACTAGTGTAAGAGTCCTTAGAGGTTCCAAAACATAGTTGGCCAGTAGCAAAGCAACAAAAATCAACGATGTCACATGTATATGTATCAAAGTATATGTTCCCGCTTAAAGTAACTGATCTCAACTGTTTTCGTAATCCCGTTCATCTGCTCCCGCTTCCGTTACCGACTATTCTAGAACCGGTTCCATTTTCGGTGATAAAATGTGGTAACAGAAATGGGAGAGGGGTTTTCCCGGCCGTTCCCATCCGTTTTCATCCATAGAGATTCAGGTCCAAAATGTTTAAAAAAAAGTTCATAGGCCAACCAGCAACAACTTGCACATGGCCAGTCAGTGGTACATTTATGGGATAATTTTGATACCATAATTTTAATGCTTACTCCCAGACCTGATGGTCATCGGGAGGTGGGAGTATGGTTATAGCAAAATTTATGGGACAAAGATATATCTCACACCTGATGAAAATGGATGAGTTAAATCCAGACCCGTGTATCTCGTTTGGGAGGGACTGAAAATGGGAGAAGTGCTTTGCTGTTTTGGCTGCTTTCGCTTTTTCCTTTACCTGATTTTTTTAGTTTTATATTTATTTTTTACTGTTTTCCAAAAATATATAATTGAATAAAAATTTTGCAATGCCGCCGTTTCATGACTATCGCCGTTTGAAACAGCGCTATGCTACAGTACTCCATCGCGGATACTGTAGTAGTCCTAGCCGGTGTATCATAGGGGCCTGTCCGTTTTTGAAAATTCATAATTTTTTGTATAAATGGGGATAAACTTTATATGAAAAATGTAGCTTTGGTTAAGATCCACAACTTTGTAGTTCAATTTTTTTCACTTGAAATGACCTTTAGGCTCAAATAATCGAAAATCTATCCAGATCTAAATTTGAATTTTAAATCTAACCATTGTGTCAATCATTTTGAGCACCAAAAGAAATTCGAATGGACATGGTTTGAACTGCAAAGTTGTAGATCTCATCGAGATATACAACTTCGGTGTTGAGTTTACCTCCATCTAAATTTATAAGGAGTCATTATAATTGTTTGAAGATATGTTGTCGAGACGAAAAAATTTCGTCAGATTTTAGATCTGAATATAATATAGATTATTTAAACATCGAAATGATTTCAAAAGGCAAAAGTATGAAATACAAAGTTGCAACTCGCAATGAAAACTACAGTTTTCAAACTAAAGAAATATGTTTTTTTAAATATGTTGTCGAGAGAAGAAACGTTAGTGTTGATTAATTGAGCCTTTTTGATGATTTCAAATGAAAAATATTTGAATTACAAAGTTGTAAATCTCGTCGAAAGCTACAATTTTTATATAAAGTTTATCACCATCTGAGTTTATACAAGGAAGTTATGATTTTTTTAAGAGGGGCGGCCCCTACCGCCGTTTGAAACAGTGGCTGGTACTGTATCAACTGGCGTTTCAAATGGTGGTAGCGCCCTACCTCTGTTTGAAACAGCAGAATCGGTATAGTTTTGCAAAAAAAAATTATTCCGATATGTACTAAAAACATAAAAAATAAATAAAAACCCCTTTACCCAGCAAATAAAGCAATAGCTAAACCTGCACGGCACAGCAACAGGTACCATAGAGTAGCCACCAATACTAAAATTGCAGCACATCATAGGTTACCAGCTCGAACATATGATTGGTGATCCCGGTTTATGCTCCCAGCTCCTGTCCATTTTCGTTATATTCCCATTCATTTCCGTATGCTCCTATATCTAGCTACTGCTCCCGCTGCCTGAGAAAAAAAACTCCCGCTCCCGCTCCCGCTCCCACTCCCACTTACTGTGCTAAATGTGGTAACAAAAATAAGAGTGTGTTTCACGCTCGTTCTCGTCAATTGATTTGTGGTCTCTACTCACTCGATTTGTGGACCGTTTGAGTTGCTCTTTATTTGATTTAGGCGCTCCCCTGTCTCCTCTCAGGTGTTGTATTTTTTTTTGGATCCCACGGCGATGATTTTTTTTTTCATTTCTGATGCTTTTTGTCTACCACTTTGTCTTCCTTCATTATGTTGCACTGAAGTAGCACTTGGCCCGATCATTAGATAGGTATGACAAATCTGAATGGTGGAGAACTTGGCATTGATGCTCTGGTTCAACCCGAAGCAACTGTTGCACCATTGCAATTTTGGTTATCAACCAAGAACAATGCAACACGATTCAGGGGCGGAGCCAGAAATCTACCATAGGGGGGCAAAGCCATAGGTTTACCGTTTACCGATCTTATAATCATAGTCACATATTAGCATTTTAGTTAACTTATGTAAAGGAACACTTAATTTCTAAGCAGATTGCAAGCATTTGTTGAGCTCTAATTTGAAAAGATAGCTTTAATACATGAACTAATGAATACTAATAAGTAGATAGTGGGAGATTAGTAGGCATTAACTAGTGAATATTAAGTAGATTAACAACTTGTTGGGGCGCCAGGCCCCCCTCAGTCCCCCCCTCCCTCCGCCCCTGACACGATTGACTTCTCCACAAAAGCTTTCCCTGCAAGCGAATTGTAGAACACAATCTAAAATTGCATATGTATATGAAGTAGATCTGAAGGTGAGCTTCAAGCCCTCAACATAAAAAGTCAAAGGGGTGAGTTAAAATGAATGATTTCCACTTCTGGTGCACTAAAAGGACTTATCGTCAAAGTTACAATGAACGATATCAATTTCTCGAGGGAAAACTAGATTTTATGAAGGAGTGTTTCCATGTACCAATGTTGACTGATTTCGACCAAATGTGACAAGTTGGTAATCATTCATAACTTGGTGAAGGGGTATATTCATGTATAATTATAATCTCTGAACATCTAGAAGGGATTAAAAAATGCATGTCATTCCACCTGGATCCCAACCTCAATTCGACTACACTTCTCTGCTGTAATTTTTATAATAAGAGATTCATCTACTAGTAGTGAACTTTGATATTAATGGCTAGAGATTTGCTACGCCTGTTTGAAAAAAGATGTTTTCAGTGCTCGAAATAAGTATCACGTCTTCAAGTCTGAGATTCATATTTATAAGGTTATCTACAAGTTGGCTTTGTTTAAATTTCAAGTGTTAATTATCATAGGTCAGTTATAATATCAATGTTAATTGTTATATGTCATTTACTTTAATTTTATTATATATTCCCTCCATACCCATAAATCAAGTCGTTTTGGACAAGATTTCAGTCAAACATTAAGAATGTAAATCATGAATAACTTTTAAGTTGTTGAGTTTGAAAATATTAAAAATATATGAATACATTTGTCTTGCAAAATACTTTCATAAAAGTATACATATATTAGTTTTTAATACATGTTTTTATAAAAATAAGAAGTCAAAGTTGCACTTTGGAGATCATGTCATTGTCCTAAACGACTTGTTTTATGGTATGGAGGGTGTATGTCAAGTTGGCACGGACTTTGTTGATTAAAGTAATGACGTAAAAATATTGCAAAACAAAACAAACACAAATGGTTGAGTTTTAAAAGCTAGGGGTGTGAAAGCCTTTTGTTGCTTTTGTTCATATATCCTAGAAATTATAGTGCATGTGATTTGTGAACTTAGGTAAATTTTTTATAAATTTGATTAAATTTTATGTCGTTTAGTCTATACAACTAAAAACTGCTTAGTTTTCTTGGCCTTGAGCTAGAATACAGTTACTCCCTCCGGTTTGGTAAAAAAAGTCGTTTTGGACAAGGTTTGGGTCCAACATTGAGAATATAAATAATGAATAACTTTTAAGTCATTCGGTTTACAAATGTGAAAATCATATCAATAGATTTGTTTTGAAAACCATTTTCATCAAAGTATACATATATAATTTTTCAATAAATGTTTTATAGAAAAAAGTCAAAATTGTGTTTTGTTAACTGTGTCGCTGTCCTAAACGACTCTTTTACCAAATTGGAGGGAGTATCCTCTATCTCTGCTTTCTATCAGACAGCACTATGTCTGGGCATACTAATTATGATGGATCAGACTTTTGCCAGAGTTATCTAGTATCTGTTCTTGACTGAATTTTGATGTCTTGGCTCTGTTAAGTGTGTTTAGAAACTCACATGGCTGTTGTTTCTCCTCTTTTTTTCTTATTTTCTCTGAATATGTATGAAATTTTTGGGGTTGTGATCCATCTCTGTCACGGACGTCGATGCCCAGGAGCGAAGTGAGTGATCGCTCACGGAGCCCCAAAAGATCAGGCCACCCAAAGGACTAGTTCTGCACTGCCTTTCTCTAAAAAAAAGTTCTGCACTGCAGTCAATCACACACACGCGCGTGATGTGCTCAATTAATCCCAAGACACACACACAGACCGCACAATTAATTCCTAAGCTCTCCTATATGCAGTCAATTCTTTTTTTACACTTGTTTTATCAACATAATCCTGATCATACTACAAGATATAGAAGTTTCTAGTTAAAAAACACATGAGAAACAAAAATTGCATTGGAAAGAACTATTCACCCTCCATGAGATGTTTGGACGTGTATGGAACACTAAATGTAGATGAAAAAATAAATAAATGTACAGACTGCAGTAACTATGCCAGAAAAATCTATTAAATTAGGCCATGAATTGGTAATATTGTGCTACAATAAATATGTATAAATGATAGATTAATTGTATTTAAAAATTCTTGAGATTTCAATGTGAGTTCTGAAATTAGTTTTTTTAATCATTATCTACACATCCCCTCTCCGACATCCTATAAAACATTAGATGTGACACCGTAAAATTTTGCACCATCGAACTAAACAACGCATATATATATATTGCCCCAATTCTTATTTCGCTCATGGGCCTCAAATTTCTGGAGACGTTCCTGATCTCTGTTTGTCAAAAGTAAAAAAATGAGAATTGCATCATTTCGGCGCTGCATTCCTATCACATCAGGTTCACTAGTCAGTCCTGCCTCTATAAGGTGGAGATCTAGATAAGTAACTTGTTAGTTATTGTCATCAGGTCTTCAGGACTTGGTAATTATTTTTGTGAGGTTTTCAAAAATTTCAACTGAATGCCTTCAGGGTAAATTGATGATGTGCTTTTTAGGTCAAATACTTATTTTATAGACCATGACAAGAACATGTTGTTCAGTATACCAATGAACATATACCAGGAAGGAAGAATAAGAGAAGGGAGGAGGAGAAGCTCCTCGAAAGCCACGTCAATCATTAACTTGATCATCATCAAGCACGAAAACGATTAGGGTCTCATTCGTTTCCACGGGATCAATTCCGATCGGAATGGATAAATACAATAAGAAAATCATGATAGTTACTATAAGAGATCCGGATTTATTCCGGATCGAAAATTAATTTGCTCATGATAGATACACCAAAAGGCTCGGAATCAATCCGCTAGTCAAGAGGTGTGGAACCAATCCGGCTCTTTGGTCTCTTGTTCTACCTATGATGATTGGTAAATTAATTTTTGATCCGGAATAAATCCGAGTCCATATCATAATTTTCTTCATACATTTATTATTCCGTCCGGATTGAATCCCACGGAAGCGAACAAGCCCTAGGTCTCATTCGTTCCCACCGGATTGGATTCTGACTGGAATTATAAATACAATTAGGAAATCATAAGAGCTACTATAAGGGATCCGGATTTATTCCGGACCGAAAATTGATTTACTCATAATATGTACACCAAGGAGTCGTAATCAATCCATTAGTCAAGAGGTGTAGCATCAATCCGGATCTTCGATCTTTTGTTGTACCTATCACAATATCACAATGAGTAGATTAATTCATAATTTTCTTCGTATATTTATTATTCCGGTGGGATCGAATCCCACAAAACCGAACGGGACCTAATTTGCACCAGACACACACACGCCCGGTTTGATGAGGTCCGCGTCACACAACACCCCACACCGTCCCCGTCACTGACCCCAGTCACTCAACGCCATCCCACTTCCTGACATCCACATCCACCAACCAAATCCTCTGCTACCCCCCAACGAGAAGTTCAGCGACAGCAGCGCGCGCCGGCCCCTCGTCACTCGCTGCCGCCGACGATCTCCTTGATGCGCAGCATGAGGTCCTTGGCGTCCGGGAACTCCGGGAACACGTAGAACGCGTGGATGGCGTCGGGGTACTCGAGCACCCGCACCTCCTTCCCCTCGCCGCGCAGAGCGTCGCAGTACCGCCGCTGCCAGTCCTGCAGCGGGTCGTACCCGCCGACGACGACCGTGACCGGTGGGAACGCCGGGGCGGCGCCGATCCCCGCCGCGGCGGCGGCCGGAGAGCAGGCGTCGTGGCTGCGGTCGGCGCCGGGCGGAAGGAACGCGCGCCACATCCAATCGGTGCGCGGGACGTTCACGATGGGCGCACCGTCGAGCCGGAGCTCGGCTGGCGTCCGCTCCTCGCCGCCGAAGAATGGCTGGATGGCGATGAGTCCCCGGAGGCGGACGCGGGGGAACGCGGACGGGTCGAGCGCGTAGCGGCGCGCGACGTGGTGCGCGATGTTGCCCCCCGCGCTGTCCCCGGCGAGGAAGCAGCGCGAGGCGTCGAGCGGCGGGTGGTCGCTGTGGCTCTGGCTGGGGCCGCCGGAGTGGTGGTGGTGGTGGTTGCCGACGAAGCGGAGCGCCGCGACGCCGTCGTCGTAGGCGGCGGGGTACCGGTGCTCGGGCGCGCGTCGGTAGTCGACGGACAGCACCGCAGCGCCGGCGTGGCGCGCGATGCGGCGGCACGCGGCGTCGTAGGCCGGGGACGCCGCGGAGAGGTACGCGAACCCGCCGCCGTGGAAGAACACCACCACGGGGAGCGGCGGGCGGCCCTCCACATCCTCTGCGGCGCCGGCGCCGGCCGCGGGGTAGAAGATGCGCGCGCGGAGGCGAGGCACGGCGGGGTCGTCGATGTCGAGGTCCCTCGACGCGACGCCGTTCCGCGGGGCGCCCCCCGACGCGGCGACGCCCTTGTCGAGGTACGCGAGCAGGCGGCGGTTGACGGTGCCGTCGGCGCGGCGGGTGGCGTCGGTGACGTACCCGGCGGCCAGCACGGCCAGCCGCGTCCGCCACGGCATCGGCGGGGCCACGCGGCCCCTCGCCGTCTCCACCGCCGGCGCCGGGTCCGCGGCGGCTGCGACCTCCCCCATGGCCGCTCCGCTCTGATCCGCTTCTGCTCCTGCGTCCGGCTGAGGATTGAGGAGAGGGGTTGGGAGCTGAGAGAAAGAGAACGAGAGAGCTCGTGTGGCAATGGACTCTTGGAGTGATGGGAAGGATCGGAGGAGCACGCGACAAGGCTGTCCCGGGTGTGCACCGTCGTCTTCCTCCTCAGCGCTCCATAAAGCGAGATGGGGACGGGGACGTGCACGATCTTTGCGTCTCTCCCCGCTGACTAGAGGGCCCGGACCGGTGCGCGGCGGGATGTCAGTGGGTCAGGTCGCGTGGGCCCCAGGCGTAAGAGTGCGATCTCTGGTCGGAGAGGCGTCGCCGTGTCCACCTCCGGCGGGGTGGTTTCTGGTTGGCGGTGGGGCCCGAGCGAGGACCCAGCAGGCCAAGGCAAAGCGATGCACTGTGGAGACCTGCAGAGAGTCCCGTGGCGGGAAGTAATGGCCCCGTTGCAACAACCTCCGCAGCGGGCATCGAATGCGCCGTGCCAGCCGCGCACGGCGCCGACCGACGACTCGCCGAGGGCGGAGGGGGGAGCCCGTCGCCGGGATTAATGGTATCCGCAACATGCATCATGGATGATTGGATGAACTCACGGCCAGCCTTGCGTACTACGATAGGATTTCGACGTTCCATTTGACATGTTTGTCCTTTTTGGTGGAAGGAAACCCATTATGGGCCCCCATAGGGCGAACTTGTGGCGACTCTTGGGCCCAATAATTTCACTACACCGGCCCAGGAAATCATGCCTTTGCGTCAGCTTTTGGTTGTTTGTTGGGCTAACTACGGCGCGGAAAACAAAGAAGGCCGAGCGTGTCCAGTCAAACAAAGCCCATTACACCACCGGGGGCCGAGTGAGTGTGTCCAAGTCAAAGCATCGTTGAGGCATTTCCAGGAGTTTGTTTGGGTTGGATTTACCAACGTTATGTGTTAAATGGTGAGCGACATTCTCGTCGATGATGAAGTACCATTGGTGACTTCGGAAATCTAGATATGTCGGTGGTCAGTCCTTCAGAGGTGCTCATAGGGGTAAGGTTTGCGTACGTGTATTCATTGGGGTGAGTGTGTGTGCGTGTTGTGGTCGTCTGCATTGTATTGTGTAATTCTTAAAAAAATCTAGGCGTCGATTTCATCATAGAAGATGTTTGAAAATGTGTGTGCCCCCTTATGAACTCTTATTAGTCAAAATGGTAGAGGCTAACAAAACCCTATGTGCTTAGACATGATATTTGTTAGATGCACCACATGTGAAACATCGCTCGTCACTATTCAAACCATGAGGGTAAAACTATTAAAACCAATAAAAAATTGTAGCCAATAAACTCATTTAACGTGTGCAAGTTATCCAAGTTGTCCAGACCATTAAAACCTTATGTGTCCACATTAATTATGTCATTTGCGAGATGTACTTATTGAAATATCACTTAGTCCTTCTTAGTTAGTATAACATTTGTAGGATGCACCTGTACCAGGTGTGAAACGTTACATGTTACTGTTCAAATGATATGTGAATCCTTGTGAACTCCTACTAGTCAGCAAAACAGTGGAGACTAACAAAACCTTATACATCTACCTTAGACATGATATTTATTAGATGTACAACATGTAAAATATCACTTGTCACTGTTTAAACCACAAGGGTAAAAATCATCAAAACCAATAAAACTCGTGCGACCTACAAAGTCAACTCGTTTAGCGTGTGCATGCTATACATACCATGAAAACCTTACGTGTTCATCTTATTTTGATATTTTGTTAGATGTACTTATACCATATAGGTCCATCTTGATTATAACAAAAATTTATGAAATGTATGCCTACTACATGTGAAACTGTCACTTTCACTGTTCAAACCACGAGGGTAAAACCGTCGTAACTAAACCTATGCGCATACTATGTGTGAAACGTACTTTCACTGTTCAAACCGCGAGGGTAAAACCGTCCTAGCCCCGTGCGCCCAGTGAAGCCAATAAACCCATTCGGCGTCTGGTCTTACTAACCCCTCTCCTCCCCCGCTCCCCCCACCTGACCAAATGTCTCACAACGAGGACGACGGCGGTGGCGCCTCGCCGCCGCCCCCGCCGCCGCCGCCCCCGCCGGCTGCGAACCCGGTCACGGCTGCGGCCACGAAGCCGTCCACCTACGCGCCCATGGGTGCGCTGCGGGGCGGTGAGTGCGCCGACCTCCTGGCTCTGGTCTCCGCCGTCTCGCGCCCGCTCGAGGACGCCGTCGCGGACTTCCGCGCCCGCATCGCCCCCGAGCGCCGGCTCCGGTTCGGCTCCGCCGTGAGCTTCGTCCTCGAGGTGCGAGCCTTCTCGAGATCCCCGCCGCCCTCCCCGCCACCGATGCCTAGTTTCAGGCGCTGTCGTGCTTGGAGCCTCGAAAATTGGATTGTTGAGCGGTCGGGATTTTAGGAGTGCTTGCGCCGAGTTTGCGGGCGTACTGGTTGGGCCTGGCTAATCTGATTGTTTGTTTGATTGGGTGAATTTCGTGTCTTTTTGAATGATTTCAACTGGGCATTTGGTGAATGTTTACTCATTCCTTAGTCGGTACTCCGTGACGCCTGTAATTCTTGCTGCTTTGCTTGTACAAAAACTCCTGTCTTAGAATTAGCAAAAGTTTTCACTTAGTTGGATTGGGGAATTGTGGCTCATGATGATGACTACAATTGAATTTTAAAATTAGTTGTGCCCTCTTTTTTTTTTCTTTCAAATATAGTTGTCTTCTTGTATCAGGTAGGCTTCAGTGGATTTTTGAAATACGGTTGGCTGCAAACAGCAGGGGTGGCAATTTAATTGTACACCCCTTTCAAGTTTTGCACAAAGGGGGTGGCAATTTAATTGTACACCCCTTTCAATTTTTGCACAAAGTTCGCTGCTTTGGTTACTGATGAGGACTAGGAATTTGGTTTGGAGCAGAGCAGTGGATTGTCTGTAGGTCAATTACTTCTCACCGCCGAAGAAATATCAGGTACCGGTGAAGTTGTTTGGTGTCTATATCTTGAATCTTTTTCTGTTGTAACCTGTTTATTGCTCTTAGAACGATCCCTTGTCCTCAAGTTACCACTGCAATGGTCTGGTGCAAAGGGGCAGTGCTGCAGCACTACTATGCTCATGTAGTGTAAGCCAAACCCTCCACTGACTCCAGTTCACGAGATCCTTCAGGGTCCTGTCCCGAGAAGTTGGGAACAAGAAAAACTTGTCGTTTTCAGCCAGGCATGAAAATCTGTACACACATCATGGTCTCTTCTTACCTGATAGTTGGAATAATCAATAGGTGGAGCTGAGTTTTCCTCTGCTGTCTGGATCAGTTTTGCTGGAAGTATACCTAATGTTTTTTTATTATATTCTCATATTCAACATTTGAACTAAAGGCTGTCGGCGGTATGCATATTGTTGCGTGTGTCCTGTATTTTTAATAGAATAAAGGCTAGTGAAATGCAGTGATTTTACATAGATAAAATCTGTTATTGTAAGGTTTTTTTAACCTTTTTACGTTTATATAATTTTTAGAAAACATGGAAAATATTTTTTCTTATTTATTTTATAAATTAAGTTATTTTTCCTGCTTCTGGAGAACTATAAATAGAAAGCCACACACATCAGAGGCTTCCAGAGTAGATTGACTTGATGACATTTATCATTTCATCCTGCTAAAGGCTTGGCTTTGTAGATTTCTTTGACTTGTATATATGATTCCACAGTCCATGCTTAACTAATGTGCCTAGTCTTAAGGATATGTTATTTCAGCAAGCATTTTGCTGGATTTTTTTTTGCTCTGAAGGACCTTTTTGTTCATCTATCACTAAACTTACTACAGCATATGCAGGCAGGCAGTTCACTATTCCATTTGATGTTCTATTATTTATTGTATTTATTCTCTTAGTGAACGAAAAACAGGCTTCAATATTACTTTTTTCTCTGATCAGGACAAGATGATGCTTCAACCTGCTGAGCGTTTAATTGCATTTGCAATTCTACATCAAGGTTATTCCTCACAGTTGGCAAATCCATTTCTTCCTCTTTTAATAAATGTAAGCTGTAAAACTCGCCTATTCCTTTGCGTTTCATTTTCAAGTTGTAAATTCTTTGCCACCTACATTACATAAAGCTAACTAAATGGGAAAAATCAATAAATCTGTAAATCTACTCCATAAATCACCCACTTTTCAGTTGCCCATGATATTCCATTTTTGTATATAATAACTCCAGGCCTAACTTTAATGTTGCTTAACCAAGGGATTGCTTAATCCATGCTGATGTTCTTATGAAAAATATCTGACATTGCAACGCTACATTTATTTATTGTTTTTTCTTTATAAACTATATTTTGCCAGTTGCCATGGCGGTTGAGCTACAGTTTTAACAAAACCCAAGTCTAAGCTGTAGTCTCACTTAATTCTATCTATTGAAATGACATGCGTGCAAGTGAATGCTATCCAGTTCTGCCATAGGAAATAATTTTTGCCTAACTACTTAGTTGATCTCTACATTTTTCCTTTATGTTTTGTTAATTGGTATCACTATCCAAAGGGCCAATGTCCTGCAATTCTCATAGGGTCTTCTATAAACTTGTTACCTTACTTTCATGATGTGTATGCTACTGTGCTACACTCTTTATCTTAAGCTATGTGGACCTGTTGAACTGTGCTTTCTGAAGTATCACATAAAGCATATTACGTTTGGAGTCCTTCAAGACCTTTTTTCTTTGCTTCTTGCAGGCTGCATGTGATGAATCCTCTGAGAAAGCAGAACGGGTGTTTCTCCAACTTTTGTTAAGTTTGACTAATGGGGACAATAATGAGGTATTTCTTGTTCTATATCTTGTGTAATTATCGAATTACATGATGGTTATTATGGAAATTTTACATGAATTTAGGCTGTACAAGTGCTGAGATGTAGCACAGGATAGTGAAGGAACATGGCGACATGCTTTCCTTCCCTAAAATATAGTCTTTCTGACACTTATATGCATATTTAAATAGTCCATCTTGTTTTCAGATGTATCTTTGAAAATTATATTTAAAGACCTTTAAGATGAAACCCAGTTAGGTGGTTATAAGATAATGCTCCCTCCACCCATTTTTATAAGGTGTGAATTAAGTTGAACTTTACCAAGATCGTTCCTTCACTTCCTTGTAATAATTGTTACTCATTATAAAATAATGATGTTACAAATGTAGATTGATTATAAAACACTAGTGTTACTATTTCTGTATCACAAAAGCTGTACAGAACTAGTCAATTGTTTATCAGAACTTTCAGAGTCTAAATATTGAAATGCGCACATGCCTTATAACTTTGAATGGAGCACTGTAGATGATTCTGAAAGAACAATGAATCAAAGTGTTTGATTACATGCTTGATCGTAATGGTGGCATGCTGTATTGGATGACTCACAGTTTGCAGTTGGCAATTCCTGATTGCTTTTAGAACTGAGAGCTGTTTTTTCTGCATTGCTCTGTTAGCTTCTCCTTGTTATCCGCATTTTACTGCCTGTAGCAAAAGACCAGATATTACTACAATCCAGCTGGCAAGACTGCTTATGTTTGGGATTTAGGTATTCTGGCATTAGAATATTGTTCGATTTCTATTTTAAGGGGAGTGGACTTAGATACAAAAAGGTTCAGCATAGTATTTTGCCGCCTTCGTGACATACATCAGAAATGGTACACTTTCACCATGTTTATGAGGTAGTTCTCAATTTGTATGTTTATTGAAAGATGTACTTCACAGGTTTGTATTGTACTTTTGAATTTGTACATTCTACAGTTGGCATTGTATACTAACTCTGCCTATGTACAGGTTCTGAAGCTGTCTGCTGTAGATTACTTGAATGGATCTGATTATGCATCTCAGGTAGATGGTTGTACCTTCATATAATTATGAAACCTAGTCGATACGGATGATAGACAAATTATGTCCAGTGCATGTTGGATTAATTATTTGGAAGGGCATTCTATTTTATAGGTCTTATTGCCGAGAGAGCAGCTTGAGAAGCAATGTTCCAGTGATGCTGCATCATTTCCGCAGAGTAGTTTCAGAGGTGCTACTGTTAGAAGTGCTATTTCTGACCCAGATGTTTTTCAAAGTGGTGGGAGTTCATCAGAGTATGTATACCTTCTTGCAATGACTGTTGGTGGACATCCATAGCTTGGAGTTCATTTCTCTTTTATTAGTTTGGTTATGAACTAAGAATTTCAATATTTATAGGGTGTCACCAATCAAACCAAATAGAGATGACATGATTGCTAGTTTACTTCAACAAACATCACTCAAAGGATTGCCTCCTCAATGGATACGCCCCCCTCCACCAAGACTTGAAATTCTTAAAGGGGAGGTAAGGTTGCACGCATGACTTGTTTATTCACACGCCATTTTATTTCTAACACATGTGCTTTTGTCTATGAATGTACAGTTACAGTGGCTGAACCTAGACAACAACCATGAGCTACTATGGGATGGTAGCATGTGTGAAGACACTAGCCGAGGGGCTGTGATTCGAGATTTGGTCGAAAAAGCTTGTAAAGGTCCACTTGCACCTGCCCAACAAGAGGTTCTTTCTGCAATCTTATTTTCTCAAAAGCATATGGTTGTTAGAGCTCTGAGTGTTTTACCATTTATTTTGTTCTGCACCTTGTTACATCTCTTTGTTTATTTAAACATTTTTAAGAAAAATAGAACTAAGCCTTTCACGCTATTTCTTTAGTAGATCCCTTTTTATATGGGAAATGTCTTATATGTGCCCTGCAACTATCTTTGCAATGTAAGTCCACCCTGAATACATATCAATGCCAATGTCCCTAATTTCTTGGCTCACTTGTTTTGGGATTATGAGGTACCAAGTGCTTTGTTATGTTAGGTATATAAAGATATAGTTAGCATAGGCCACACATGTGAAGAAGTTTATCATATTCTTTTTTTTCTTCCTCATTGCTTTTCTCCTCTCTTGCCCAACTAGACCAGGCTGTCCTAATAAACACCAACTAGACCACAAATTCTGTCGCTTGGCCATGCACTTTACTGGGATCTTTCCTCCCCTGTTAGAACTCTTGTGCAATGTGTGCTAGTCTCCTAGCCATGGTCTGCTTGTTGCTTCCTTAAGGGTAGAGTCCACATCCAAAAAGCAGTAGATGGACTAGGACCGCATCCATACGCGGTCTATTCTCTATCTCAAAGTAAGCTGTCCTTGTTGCCATAATCCCAAGTCCTTCACTGACAAGATCACAAGAACTGACTATTGATGTGTTGCTGAGTGTTGGTTGTGTAATTGGTGGTCATGAGTGGTGAAAGCACTAGCTATTGTGGTGTTGCTGAATGTTGATTGTGCAGGTGTTGGTTATGGGAAGTGAACATCACCAAGGGAGTAGGTTATGTAATATGGTAGCATCTGATTGCTAAGAAGACAAGTAATGATGTGCAGATGCATGGTATGCACAGGCAACTTGGCAATCTAACACTTAGTGCAACGAATGCCTGGCCATTGCAAGGAGTCTCATCTTGAGGCAACTTGTTATGATGTGAGGGGCAATTAGAGGAGTCCATGGGGCACAAGGACAGCGGGGGAATGTCAAATGGTTGATTGCACGCAAGAGGTTAGGACTGTAGGACTAATTGCATGGTTTTCTGTACAAGAGTATATAAGGTGACATGTCGTGAGTCATACATACCTACTCAATTATGCCAAATTGGCTAGTTCATGGAAACTATAATATGTTGATTTGGTCATATTAGCTATTACTTTGTTTAAAGATGAGGAACTGAATCATATTTTTCAAAATAGATTATTGTTTGCTTTGTATGAATTTTCATGTATTTCTTTTTTACTATATATGCATTCTTTAAATTTTATAGTTCATGAATCTTTAGGTATGCTGGAAACTAGTCTTAAAGATGGGCATGTATAGTTCACCTAGAAATACAAACCTAGACACATGAATAAAAAAATGAGTGACTCCCACTGTTCCACAGCTGCTAGAAGAGCACTTGATGGAGGTTTGAAAGGATGTTCTTGTAGAAAAATACACTGAACTATAGAGTTTTTTAACTTTTGGTGCCAAGTGTAGATCATCCTTTTTTCAATCTCATATAATGAAATCCTGCATTGCACTGGGATACTACACGTGTACCTATAGTATTTCAAACAGTTAGTTGAACAAATGTTTTAATAAAGTTTTGTGATAGTAGTTAGTGATAGATGTGATATTTGGGTGCAAACTACTCTATTGTGGTAAAAAAGATTTGAGTTATTGCATTATTCAAAATCAACAACTCCAAGATAGTGTTTGAGCTTGTTGCACTATCATGCTTAGCTTTAAAATTTTGTTGTGTTGCAAATTCTGCAGTCACATTTTTTTGGATGGTACTACATATTGTTTGAATGCTATGCAGTCTATTATTGGAAATGCCATAGTGGCCAAGTTTGTTTAACACTAATATTTAGTGTATACCATAACAGAAATGTATAGATATACCTCGTAAGGGTGCGTTCCTCGGCAAGGTCTACAGCAGGCGCAATCGGAAACATGGTAGCAGGCCAACCCAATCATCGGGTTCCAAATAACATTAAAACTACAAAAGATAAACATTGTGGACATACCTATAGTTCTTTATTACTATGTTACTAGCTTAATACTTTATTTGATTTACTTAGCATAGTTCTTATGTGTTCAATAGATAGGAGAATCTGCGATTGGTCCACATAAGAGAAAGTTAGCCTATTGTATAGGAAGAGATCTGATTTCAAACTGTTGAAGTCCAATCTTGGCAGCTGAACTCTAAAATTAACATACAACCTGAAACTGTTTTTACGTAAGCTATAAGCTGGTTGGTTGAGTGTTTTTCCGTGTTTAGGAGCCATGACATCATGTCAGCTAACACTTAGTGGTAGAAAATACATTTTAAAAGGCTAATGGCCCACAAGTCAGCCTCTCTGTATCATCTTCCTCTTGCGTCTCAATTGGCAATCGCTACTCATGACTATGAAAGTTGAACCCGTCACCTATAGTTATTCCATCATGCATTGTGGCTTGCTGTTGTGGAGGCCTATGAGCTCTCAACGTCATCTTTCTCTACGAGTGTGGAGGCATGTCAACGTCGCCTTCCTCTGAGTGTTGACGCATGCTAGTTTCTTTCTATTTAGCTAGCTCTTGCATCACCACATCACCTCCTCAAGCACCCATCCACATCTCCATGTAAACCCAATATGCACAACTCGCTACCGTCGAATCATTATTGCTTGGTTGCGTATAGAACGTCAAGGCTAAGACATTGCTCGAGCTTTATTTGCGTCGATGTGGTTAAATTTCCCAAAAATAACGACAAACAAAGCCTCCTCAATTTCTTTGTCTTCTTTTACACCCTCTTCCACATTCTCTTATGAACCCATATCCCTTACCCGTTTAAAGCTAAGGGAACACTGATAGCCATCCTGTGTAGCATGAGAACCAACATGCTCTACAGTCTATAGCCAATTTATTGTATGACCTATGACCATGATATTCGCTACATCATCTTCCTTTGTTAATGTAATCCTCCTTGGACCAAGAGTTGTGGTGCTGCAAGTTGTAGCTTTGTTGGTGGTGTTATTGCGGTGGTTAGGTCCATCCATCCACTCAGGTACACTAGCCTCTTTAGTTTCTACCGCTCTCGTCCTTCTCAATGATGAGTTGGTATAATGCTGCCTTGCTAGCTTGTCCTCAACTTTTCTTTAGGTTTGGCTAGCGTCTCTATGTCACTTCGCTTGTAAGGGACAAGATGAGAGAGATGGTAAATAGGCTTGCCTAAAAATTAGAATTGCAGGTTGGATTTAAAAAAAAAATGGCATAGAGTTGGCTTGTGCTTGCAACATCCATATCTAAAGGGTAGACCCATTGTCACGTGGGCACCTAAAATGATGATGTAATTGGTGAAAGGCTAAAGATGTCATGAAGTGAGCAAAATTAAAATTGGGGGTAGTTTTTTTAGATAACGAAATTGGGGGTAGTTGGGTAGCCAAAGTGGACTTCTTTCTATCATATATATCCCATTTCCTGTAGATGGCCCAAAAGGAAGCACTAATGTTTGAGTCCCTTGAATGACCATATGTGACAAATGCCTTGACTAGCAAAACTTTAGAAGTCAAGGACCATTATGGTTCCGGCATGGACTACGCTCTTCCCAATCCACAATGGAAGGTTTTGATGTCATAGATGTCTTGCACCTCTTAATTGCAGTACTCATGGAGTTGAAGAAACCACACACAAGTACCATACAACTAATTTCGGGAAGCCATGTTTTGAATGAACATGCCAATCATGGTTGTTAATGGTATAACCGGTTGCTTGGTCATGTAGTTTAGGTCGCTATGGTAAAAAGTCTCACATTGATGGTGTTCTTGACCCCAAATGCATTGACATTATCCTTACTCATTTGTGTTCCAAGTCGTAGAATAGGGTGTAATCATGATATGACTGCGTAGAGCTCTCATTTTGCTTCAATAGCAGTGTTTCTTGGACTCGCATGAGCGTACACTAAACTCTTTTCGAGGTGAATCTAAATGGTTGACTTTGAAAACATGAGAATGGAGATGGAGGTGGAATCACAAATTCACAATATAATTATGCATAGAATGACCTTGCATATTGCTTCAGTCGTAGTGTTCTCGTGACTCACATGAGCTTGTGTCAAACTCCTTTTGAGGTGAATCCATTTGGTTGACTTAGAGAACATGAGCAAGGAGATGAGGAGGAGAAGGTGCGAGTCTTCATGCATTGGATAAAAGGTTGACAGATGAGGTGTTGTGGGAAACTGATTTTGCTAGTCATTGTTCAAGATCATGGCCAGCAATGTGTGATCAATGGTGGAGAACGTACTTAGGGGAAAAAGCTAATAAGCGTCCATGATTTGGGAGCAACAACAATTTTAGGGTATGTTACATCCATGGTTGTAGGTGGGCCACCAAGCAAACAACAAATACACATACAAATTGTCAATATTTGTTAACTACGAAGACACAAACAAATTGTTAATATTTATTAACCTTAGTGCCAAATAACTCTTGGAATATTACCATAAGTTGCGAAGTCTGTTTTGGTGGAATCATATCTCGCATATTCTATCGATCCAATGACTTCTGATCCTACCATCACATCATCATAGATCTGATTTATAATCTACAAAAAAAAGGATGTACCCAATGTCGTAGGCTCCCGCACTGTGCGGGGTCTCGGGGAGGTTATTAGCGGGAGGTCTTTCCCACACATCGTATGATCCCAACAATTCTTTTGTAGGTGTTCTTAGACTTAGCAATCAAAGTTACAAAAAATTGGATTACGAGGCCCATGTGCTGGCTCTAGCATAGTATGTGTATTGTGGATCCTCAAGTCTCAATGTACTTTGTGCGTTCCGCTTGAGCCATATGTATGTGCTTCATTGGCTTCCTCACGAGCATTGCCAGTACCAACACATGTCTTGGCTTGGGGCCTCTCACTTTGGTAATAAGGTTGCTGTGATTGGCTGAGCAAAGGTAAGCAAATACATATTGAAAGCTTTAATGGATTGGAGAGAAAAGTAGGAAGGTTTTAGATGACTACTAAACAAAAAAGCAAGCTTTTCTAGTTTTGTTATTTACCAACATAAGAAAAGACAAGTCTCCATCTGTGGATATCGACTTTGTACTTAACAAAGAAAATAATTCAATTCAAATTCAATAGATGGCCTCAACCCCGTGGTAGTTGCCAAATTCTCTTAAAGTACAAAAGAAGTCAATACCTATCCAAGTCCAGGTGGATGAAGGAACAAAAGAAAATTTCAATCAAAATTTGCTATTTCTGAATGTCTTGACCATGCTAGTCATGTAAAAGAAAAACAAACAATTCCAATTTACACACGAGATGAGAAAGTAAGAATCTCCATCAATGGATTTGCAGCGAGGACCGGTAGGGATGTTGTCCTAGTTTTGGCCTAGTTGTACCTTGGACATTATGTTGTTTTCTTTATATAGCCCAGCCCAACAGTTGCTGGTGAGTCGCCGAGTCCAATTAAACCCTTCCACTCATTGTTTTAAAGGTGGACACAAGAATGATGGAAGAATGGGGATAAACAATGACGGTGATGTGTCTGTGGTGTTGGTGTCAAGGAAGAGATGCAGAGTGGACAGAGCATAGATTATGTATTGCCAAATGTGTAGCCTTGTTATGTACACAATTCTAAAATAATTAATCTGAGGAAGTGAAAAATTGTTGGCTACGTCATGGGTGGCAAATTCACTTTGTGGGGTTATTTGGATGGTTTTATTCACGGGCCCAAGTTGTCGGATCTCAAAAGTTCAAGACTAGTGGTTTAGGTGCGCCACCTCGTTCTTGAGTTAACCAACCCATAAATTAGGTCTAGTGGTAAGGGCTGCTGGTTATTAGGCGGAGTTGGTTCACAGTTTCAAAGATCAAACTCTTGTCTGTTTAAATAACATATTTAGTTAGAGATCTGTTACCCCTTTCAGAGATACAATGATAGTTTGTTGGGTAGTTATGTTATATTAGCATAGTCCTAAATCCTAATTGCATAGTTATTTAAGCTGTTGAGAATGGCAGGTGCTCTCTTGGTCTACCGGCTACTGGAGCTCCCTCTCATTTGGCTGACCTAGGTTCAAGGCCTGAATACTTCTGAAATCTGCCCCTTCCTGTCTCCTTTTTATTTTTTAAGCTGAACAGAATTGCTGATTCTTGAGAAGATATGGAAATCAGCTTAAAGTCTACTTGAACTTATCTCCCTCTTGGTTACCGGGCTAGTGTCTCGCTGGGTGCTTAACCATCCCTAGGTGCTGCCTATGGGCATGTGACATGTCTACAGCCTTTGTTTCATCTTTCTGGAGTGATTGGTTAACCACTGGCTTTCTTGGTACCCTGTGTTTCTTGAATGATAAGCTGAAACCAGCTTTGATGCCAAAAAAGAGAGGAAAAACTGTAAACGAAACCTCTAAATAGGAAAGTTAGCTATAGGAGATTAGGAAAACAAAATTTGAGTGCTATATTTGGAAACATGGAATACAAAGTAAACATATCAAAAGTAAACTCGGAATATTTTTGTACTACAGTGGTAGTAGCCAGCTATGTGCAGTTAACTGTTGTAGGTCAATGAATTGGTAACAACAGATGATCTATAGTTGCCCCCATACACTTGTATTGTATTATTTCGTTTTACATCTGAACAAATTTATTACTTGCAGAAAATTGTTTTAGATTTGGGGAAGGACTGGAAGCTAGTCTATCACTGTGGGATGACACCACAGAAGCTCCGTGTATGTACTTTGGTTCTAACAATATGTTGAATTGTTTGCATGCTTTGTTGTTGATCTGATAATTCTTTTTTCAGGACCTTGTTGAACATAATCCATGTATAGCTGTTGAAGTTCTTTCAAAGCTAATCAACTCTCCGGACATGGATGAGTATGCATAATAGCTTTGTTGTATTGTTTTTCTCTGTAACTATTTTGTTTTTCTTCACATCATAATTCATACTTGCCTTGCTGTTTGATAGATACTTTAATGTTCTGGTCCATATGGAAATGAGCTTGCATTCAATGGAAGTAGTAAACAGGCTCACTACTGCAGTTGCTTTACCACAAGGATTCATTCATGACTACATTTCAAATTGTATTCGATCATGTGAAGACATTAAGGTTTGGTTCTTAATCATGCATGATACCCTTCTGGTAGATCAGCATCTCTTGATAATTATAGTAATATGATTCCAACATTTAGTTCTGGTCTGCTAAAAAAATTATTGGATTAATCCCTACTTGTCCTCAGATCAAAATCTGATTGCCTCAAGGACATGAATTTCATTTGTTATGCAAATCAAAAGTATAGCATATTGACCCAATATGTTATGTGCGGATTGGCCTTATAGCCGGCGCAAGAAGCACCAGGAAGGCTAGGCGCCCAACGTTAGAGTCCAATAAGAGATATAGTTTTTGTTAGAGATATTCAATTAGAGATTTGGTTTGTTAATTTAGGCATTAAGTTAGCTAGAGTTTGTTAGTAGTTGGAGAGCTCCCTAGGTGGCATATAAGCCAGGGATTAGAGAGAGGAGAGGTAGGCTTTAGATTGCCGTGCCCCTGCCTTCCTGGCGCGACGTCGAGCTCCACAGCTCCGGCGTGCCGGCGAGGTCCAGGGCCACGTCCTGTAACCTCGTTCGAGTACAATCTTTCCCACAATCCCCCTTCCAATCTCATCGCCCATAACAACTTGGTATCAGCTGAGCCAGGTTCCATGCCCATGGTGGAAGAACTGAAGCAGCAGATGAAGGAGGTGTCGGACACGCTGCGCGATCTTGCGACCAACGTCAACAACCTCACCACCAAGTTCGACGAGATGACCGTCAAGGTTGATCGCCTTGCTCCGCTCGCGCCGGTGGCGACCCAGCTCGCCGCTCTGCCGGAGAAGGTCGTCGCCCTCCAAGCGAGCTCCTTCGAGCATGCCTAGGAAGTGCGCGCTCTCAACCTTGTACTCATCCGCGTGGAGAAGCAGCGCGACGGCAAGGCCCCCGCGACAGACGGCGACGACCCCTTGCTCCAGTCCGTCAACGGGCCGCCCCATCCGGTACCCAAACCGCCACCGCGACAGGAATTTCTGGCCGAGCCGTCGCCGCCCTTCCCGGAGCGGCCGTTCTTCCGCTCCACATCCCAGCCGTACAGCCAAGACCCGAGGGAGCAGTGGCGCGAGAGGAAGACGACTTCACGAACTCCCGCTTCCACCCGTGCGTCCGCCTTGAGTTCCCGACCTACGACGGCAAAGAAGATCCCCTGCCCTGGCTCAACCGGTGCGAAACATTCTTTCGCGGCCAGGGCACACCAGAGCGCCGTCGCGTCTGGTACACGACGATGCACCTCACTGGCGCCGCACAACTATGGTATTACCGGCTGGAACTCACCGCGGGCACGCCATCTTGGCAACGCTTTGCATAACTCGTGCAGTAGCGCTTCAGACCGCCCATGACGGACAACCCTATGGGCGAGCTCATGCTGCTCCGCCGCACCGCGTCGGTTGAAGACTACACCGACAAATTTTTTGGCCTTGGCTTGCCGCGACGCCGACCTCACCGAGCAGCAATTTATCTAGATGTTCACGCGGGCCTGGTGAATCCCCTCAAGACCGACGTGGCCCTCCGACGCCCGCAGATCCAGGATGACGCCATCATGCTCGCGCGTGCATACGAGCAGCGCCATCAGCTCTCCCCATCGGACTCGGGACACGGCCGCAGCTCTCGCGCCGCCCACGCTCATACCGCGTCGAACGCGCCAAAGGGAGACACTGTCGCGCCCTCACCTGCATCAGCGTCCTCTGCAGCCCCAAGCTCTGGCAAGACGACGCCCCTATCATCCACCCTGCCGCGTCGCCGTCTCTCGCCAAGCGAGATGGCCCAACGCCGAGCGGACGGATTGTGCTATAACTGCGACGAGAAATTCGTCATCGGGTACCGCTACAAGAAGTAGTTCATCATCGAGGTCACCCCTGACGAAGACGACGAGGTCGATGAAGTGATTGAGTGCGCCGCGCTCACCGGTGTGTCCTTACCGTCGAAGATTTCGCTACACGCCATCACCGGGGTGCGCGCCAAGGGCTTCCAGACCATGAAGGTCTACGTCTCGGTGGGTGACGCAGTCGCGGTGGCCTTGCTGGACTCCGGCTCGTCGCATAATTTCATCGACATCGATATGGCGCGTCGCGCGGGCATCACGATCCAGCCCACCTCTGGACTTTCGGTGGCGGTGGCGAACAGGGAGCGCATCGCGTCACCGGGCAAGACGACCGCCCAGACGGTGTTCATCGGGGGTGAACCGTTCCACATCGACCTATATGCCCTACCCCTCGGTGAGTACGACATGGTGCTTGGCATCCAGTCGCTCGCCACCCTCGGGCCAGTGTTGTGGGACTTCGCGAAGCACACGATGGCGTTCGCTCGACATGGCAAACGTGTTTTCTGGCGCGGGATCAACACAACGCAGGGCCCGGCGACAGGGACCCTGACGGGGCGTTCGGAGGCTGCACTGCTGGAGGCGCTAATGGAGGAGTTCACGTCTCTCTTCACGGAACCGCAGGGCCTGCCGCCGCCTCTCCATCGCATCCGCACCGTATCCGCCTGAAGCCAGGCGAAGGCACCGTCGCGGTCCGCCCCTACAGATACGCACACGACTAGAAGGATGAGCTCGAGCGTCAATGCGACGACATGCTGCGCTTGGGCATTAGCCGGCCGAGCTCCTCTGCTTTCTCCTCGCCGGCACTCCTAATCCGCAAGCACAACGACACATGGCGTTTCTGTGTCGATTACAGAGCTCTCAACGACGCCACTATCAAGGACAAGTTCCCAATTCCAATGGTGGAGGAGCTCCTCGACGAGCTGCGGGGCGCGCGTTTCTTCACGAAGCTCGACATGCGCTCTGGCTACCACCAAGTGTTGATGCATCTGGACGACGTGGAGAAGACCGTGTTCCGCACGCACCAGGGCCTGTTCGAGTTCCTGGTGATGCCCTTCGGCCTCTCCAATGCCCCGGCGACGTTCCAGGCGATGATGAACGACATCCTGCTTCTTTTTCTCCGCCGGTTCGCCCTTGTGTTCTTCGACGACATACTCATACAGCTCGTCGTGGTCGGAGCACATCCGCCATGTCCGCACTGTATTTCGCACCTTGTAGGATCATTAACTCTTCCTGAAGAAGTCCAAATGCGC
Source organism: Cenchrus americanus (assembly GCA_947561735.1). Lineage (NCBI taxonomy): Eukaryota > Viridiplantae > Streptophyta > Magnoliopsida > Poales > Poaceae > Cenchrus > Cenchrus americanus. The sequence continues at coordinate 179,893,199 of OX387242.1, forward strand.
GTTTGGCTGGCCGTCCGTTGCATATCTGGGCCATGTCATCTCAGCAGATGGTGTGGTAATGGATGGCCAGAAAGGTGCAAGCCGTGCTGGAGTGGCCGCGTCCCAAGTCCGCACGCGCAGTGCGGGGCTTCCTCAGCCTGGTGGGCTACTACAGACGCTTCATTCGCAATTTCAGCGTCATTGTGGCGCTGCTCACTGCCCTGCTCCGCAAGGAGAGCTTCCGCTGGAACGACGATGCCGAGCGCGTGTTCGGTGCCCTTCAGCGGGCATTGACGACGGCGCCGGTTCTTCAGCTCCCAAACTTCAAGCGGGCGTTCATCGTCGAATGCGACGCGTCCGGTTCCGGCTTCGGTGTTCAGCAGGCCAGTTGCGCCACGCCACGCCAAGCTCGCAGCCTACGAGTGCGATTTGATCGATCTGGTGCGGTCCGTGCGCCATTGGAGGCCGTACTTGTGGGGGCGCTGATTCGTCATCCGCACTGACCACCGGAGCCTCCGCTTCCTCTTGGACTAGCGCCTGACGACGATCCCGCAACACCAATGGGCTAGCAAGTTGCTGGGCTAAGACTTCGTTGTCGAGTACAAGCCGGGCGCGCTCAATGTTGACGCTGACGCACTGTCCCGCCGCGACGAGGAGATCTCCGAGCTGTCCGCCCTGTTGGTCCTGCAATTCGCCTCTTCGATGACATCCGACAGGAAATCAATGGCGACACAACTCTCTCCTCGTTGCGGGATGCCATACGAGGCGGCACTAAGCCGGCGATGTGGTCAGTGGTGGATGGGCTGATCCTCTTCAAAGGGCGCGTGTTCATTGGCTCTTCTCCAGCTCTCGCCGCGCCATCCTGGAGCTAGTGCATGGCGCGGGCCATGAAGACGTCCACAAGACTCTGCATCGCCTGCGCGCGGATTTCCACTTTCCCAATGATCGGGTGATGGTCCAGGACTTTGTCCGCGCGTGTGAAGTGTGCCAGCACAACAAGGGCGAACATCTCCAGCCTGGGGGCTTGCTGCAGCTGCTCGGCGTGCCCACGACCATTTGGGAGGACGTCGCCATGGACTTCGTCGAAGCGCTTCCCAAGGTTCATGGGAAGTCAGTGATCCTCACGGTGGTAGATCGCCTGTCCAAGGCGGCGCACTTCATTCCCCTGGGTCATCCGTACACGGCAACTACGGTGGCGCGCGTGTTCTTTGCCAAGGTGGTGCATCTGCACGGAATTCCAGCGACCATTGTCAGTGATCGTGACCCCGTGTTCACCAGCGAGTTTTGGCGGGAGCTGTTCCGTCTCGTCGGCGTGAAGCTGAACATGTCGGCGTTCCACCCGCAGTCTGATGGGCAGTCGGAGGCAACGAACAAGATCATCGCTATGTATCTCCGGTGCTTGACGGGGGACAGACCAAGAAATTGGCTGGAGTGGTTGCCCTGGGCGGAGTTCTGCTATAACTCCCACCAGCAATCCTTGAAGACATCGCCGTTCGAGTTTGTGTACGGTCGCCCGCCGCCGTCCATTCGCACATATGCTCCAGGAGATGCCCGTCTGCCAGTGGTGGACAGAGCCATGCGCGACCGTGATGAGTTCTTGGCCGAGGTTCGGGACCGCTTGGAGCAGGCCCAACAGCACTACAAGGCGGTGTACGATCGCCGGCATCGGCTGGTAATGTTTGCTCCTGGCCAGTGGGTTTGGCTACGTCTTCTACACAGGCCTGTGGCGTCCCTTCAGGTGCAGGGCAGGGGCAAGCTGGGGCCTAAGTTCTTTGATCCCTTATCAAGTGTTGGAGCAAATTGACGAGGTGGCTTATCGCTTGGCGCTGCCGGCCGGAGCACGCATTCATGATGTGTTCCATGTCGGGTTGCTCAAGCCGTTCCATGGTGATCCTCCTGCTCAAATGCCGGCGTTGCCACCTGTGGAGCATGGTCGTGTGGTAGTGCAGCCAGAGAAGGTGTTGAATGCGCGTGTGGCAAGGCGACGATGTGAGCTTCTGGTACGCTGGACAGGAGCTCCTGCAGCAGAGACGAAGTGGGTCGACTTGGAGTTTGTGCAGCACTTTCCAGATTATCAGCTCGAGGACGAGCCGCTTCTCCAGGGAGGGAGAGATGTTATGTGGGGATTGGCCTACAGCCGGCGCAAGAAGCACCAGGAAGGCTAGGCGCCCAACGTTTGAGTCCAATAAGAGATATAGTTTTTGATAGAGACAGATTCAATTAGAGATTTGGTTTGTTAATTTAGGCATTAAGTTAGCTAGAGTTTGTTAGTAGTTGGAGAGCTCCCTAGGCGGCATATAAGCCAGGGATTAGAGAGAGGAGAGGTAGGCTTTAGATTGAAATCATCTGTAAGCCGTGCCCCTGCCTTCCTGGCGCGACGTCGAGCTCCACGGCTCCGGCGTGCCGGCGAGGTCCAGGGCCACGTCCTGTAACCTCCTTCGAGTACAATCTTCGCCACAATCCCCCTTCCAATCTCATCGCCCATAACACAATATCCATTCTTATTGCAATACCAGGTGCAACCACCTCCAGGTAGAATCATACCATTAATTTCTTGTTTTGGGATAATTCAACATGATTTTCTTTGGATGCCTACAAAGTGTATGATACTATAGTATTTCAACTTTGGATGTGTGTATTGAGTAGCACCATGTATTTACTCCTTCCAGTGTACTATGAAAGAGTATTTCTATCTCCTATGTCCTATTTACTGTTTCCTTGCACATGCTAGATTGAGTGCCCACTTTTGTCTCTGTTCGCTATTTGTATGGCACTTTGTTTAATTTGTACAGTGCTGATAATGCTTGTTAATATTTAATTGGCATTGTTTGCAGGACAAGTATATGCAAAACAGGCTAGTGAGATTAGTATGTGTTTTCCTACAGAGCCTTATTCGAAACAAGATAATAAATGGTGAGTGCATCAGTGTGCAATCCTCGTACTGCACTTTTAATGTAGTTTTATTTATTTATTTTGAATGTTTAGCCAAGTATGGGACCAAACCATTAAGATGCCTTCAGTTGTACAATATTTAAACTTTGCATGTTCTCTCCAAGCTACTTAGTTTTATCTGTATTAGTAGTATCATTAACTGCTTAACAAATCCTCATATTTGGTCCATTAGTAAAATAATAATGAGATTTCATGCAAATAGCACTCTGAGATTTTCTTTGATGAAACTGATTTTCATCGGTTCCTTTGCGAGTCTAAATTTATTGCTGAAATTCTGGGTTCAAGTTTGTTATGGGTGGCCGGAGGGCCAGCCCATCCACCCTCCAAGTCTAGGGATAGGGTTGGTTGGATAAGATCAATTAGAGATAAGATTAGAGTTAGTTTGGATCTTTACTTAAGGGTAAAGCCATCCCTCTATATAAAGGGAGGCAGTGTATTCAGATAGGTAATCAATCAATGAAGAATCAATCAATCCCAAATCCCACCCAATTCTCCTAAGCCGTCGGAGCAGCAGGGTCTACCCTGTCCTCTGTTGTGTCCCTATCTGCCGGATCTTCCGGCTATTACATTGGTATCAGACGGCCAACGATCCTTGGCTCCATGGCTTCTGCTGCCTGTGAATCTATGTCGCTATCCTCTCTACGAGCAGTATTGAAGGCTCTGCTCCTGCGATTATCCAGACCTCTGGTTGGTCAAGGCTGACGACGAGGCGAAGGCTGCAGCCGCGGCACCCGCAGTGGTGGGGTGGCGACCTCGTCCTCCCCCGCTTCCCTATCCGAGCCGGCGGTGGAGGCGCAAGCAAGGTAGATGCCATCGACGGAATGGGCAGCCGTGCGGCTTCAGGCTGCAGCACGGGGTTTCCTCGCAAGGCACCTTGCTCGGGCGGCGCGGAAGCAGTCACGCCCCACGTCACGGGTGCAACCACGTGAGGACGTAGTGGCAATCAAAAGGCGACGACGCGCGGCTTCTTCGAGAGGTGCCTGGAAGCGCTGGCGCAATCCTATCGGCGGCGCTGGCGCAATCCTATCGGCGGCGCTGGCGCAATTTTGCCCAGGGGCTTGGCAAACCGGGAAGGAGTTGGCGCAATTTTGCCCGGCGGCACGTCTGGCGGGGGTGGCGTTGCTGCGGCCCAACCCGGCGGCACAGTAGAACGGCACGGCGTGGGTGCAGTCACGCCCGTCGGCACAAGCGCAAGCAGGCACGGGCGGCGCGAGCAAGGTCAGGCCGGCGGCGTGACACGCAGAGGCAGGCGGGCGCAGTCAAGACGGCGGCGCGAGGCCAACCAGGAGTGAGAATGGCGGGGCATCCCGCATTTTCCTCCGCAGGCGGCACAATCTTCGACACCGATGGCGCAAGCCCTGGCTGTAGTGTGCGGCTGCGACTGCAGCTCCTCTGTTCTGCGGAAGGGGCTTGGCTTGTGGGCTGCTTTGGCTTCAATGGGGAAAACAGGTGGACTGGTGGGCCTCTACAGCCGTTTGTGTCCAGCCCACGTGCATCCACTTCGTGAGAAGGGCGCTTCTGTCTTCGTGTGCTTGGCGTCCTCCTGCACAGATGGGACACATCTGTTTCACCGCTGAGTCCATGCTAATAAACTTAAGCCTAGATGCAAAAGGCTTAAGGGTTTGTCATGTCATCCTCCTCGAGGTTTGCTGCAGCTCGAGGACTAGCTGCTCATAAGGGGGGAGAAATGTTATGGGTGGCCGGAGGGCCAGCCCATCCACCCTCCACGTTTAGGGATAAGGTTAGTTGGATAAGATCAATTAGAGATAAGATTAGAGTTAGTTTGGATCTTTACTTAAGGGTCAAGCCATCCCCTCTATGTATACGGAGGCAGTGCATTCAGATAGGCAGTCAATCAATGAAGAATCAATCAATCCCAAATCCCCCCCAATTCTCCTAAGCCGTCGGAGCAGCAGTGTCTACCCTGTCCTCTGTCGTGTCCCTATCTGCCGGATCTTCCGGCTATTACAAAGTTCAACATGTTTAATTGTTTATTTCTCTTCGTATATAGCTTAGACACCCTCAATTCTGGTATATAAGAAGAATAGGAGAAGGCACATGTAATTCGGTCCAAACCAACAATGGGCTGAAACCAGCCCTTAAAAAGGCACAACGGGTGCTTTTCTAAGGACGATGTAAGATGTGGTTTCTTATTATACCCACAATTCCATATATTTGTGGACAAATTTTGAGTGCCAACATTCCTTATATTCCCAGGCAGAGGGTATTCAATGTTGTTTACTCTTCCTATAGGAAGGAGGTTCCAAAAAGGAATAAAAACTGGTGTATTCATTATATGTGGAAATTCTGAAACAATAATAGAAGTATATTTAGAAATCTGTTTCCAAAAAACCAACTGTAATTGTAAATTTGTTTTTTGTTCACTTTTTGAAAATTGAACTCACTAAAATCTGTTCTATAAAAGGTGCATCAGAGTTGTCATTTGGGCCCTGAACTGGCCCCTTACAGAACTGTTACATAGAAGAATGCGTAGACATTGTGCTTCTTTCTTCATTAGACTTGTGATAGTTTATGAAGTGCTTATTCCGTTGATAATTAAGACAGATTCCATACTGTGCAGACATTAACTTTTCCCCCCTTGATGCTTCATTTTGTGCAGTGCAAGATCTCTTCGTTGAGGTGCAAGCATTTTGCATTGCCTTCTCACGAATAAGAGAGGCGGCGGGGCTGTTCAGACTTCTTAAATCTCTAGAATAAAGAGGCACTTGCTGTATGATCTAATTGGGAGGGGATGTTCGGTTCTCTAGACAAAATTTTCCGTTGTGTACATCCTTGGCTGTGTTTTTGTTGCTAAACTGCTGATCGCCTAATCTTACATAGGTCTGGACATTCCTAGAAAGTAGCATTCAATTGATGTATGAGGTTGTTAAGCTGTTCTCATCATCTCAGAAAGATGGAGGGAAAATCGTGAAGTGTTCAACATGTTGGGGTCATAGGTAGAACTAGTTTTGTTGGCGGTGACGTGATGTAATGTACTTTGCATGCAGCACAAAGTTGCGCGGGGCTTCCCGTTTTTTGTGTTGTCAGTCAGTCAACAAGGGAAGCCCCATAGTTGAACTCGGATGAGGGAATGGTCGGATGAACTCAGAACTACCAGGTTGGATTAGTCTGTTGTACATGCTGCTGTGTGCATCGTAGACTCAGTGGAATGGGTGCCGGTTTGATTGAATCGTTGTTCCTGATTTTTTTCATACCTCTACCTTCAAAAAAACTGTTCGAGTGAAGGTATACTGCTATTGCCTGCCCTACAGGTCATTTTGTTACATGTACAATATGGAATTTATGGGATGGGTTTCTTGCTGTGTCGAAATTCTGCGTCCTGAATTTCCGAAACATGGGCTGTCAGAACGGTGGATGTGAAGCAATCACGAGGCATTTTTCAATCTGCTTGGCATGAGCGCCGCCGCAGTTCTCTCCACTCGTCAGCTGATGCTCTCGCACCCGGATGGGAGGAGACATCAGACACGCGTCGTGCCGCTGACTAGCACCCGGCCGGCAAGCAGGCAGCACCCATTCCCCTGTGTTTCACAGCGTGGTAATAATCCTGCTTTCTATGGTCACAGATCCTTCCTAGTCAACCTCAAATACGAAGCTTGTTGCAAAACAGAGATGCTTTTTTCTAGCCTCGCTCTCGGACAATGTAAGCTAATGAGATAATTTTCAATAAAAATATTTGCCCCGGTTGAAGAGGAATTTGTGAGTAGCAGTAGTAGCATTTCACTGCAATTTTGCCAAGAAGACATCTCGCTGCAACTGAATTTCTCTTGGAGTGGCACTAGCTCATCATGTGTGTGGGATCTAGGTGCTTGGTCCCCTGTATCGGAACCGGTTCCTCTGCAGCTCAGTGCTGCAGTTAAAGTCATTGTCATGTGGGATCCATCGTAGTGGCACTCATATGACAGTCACTTGACTCAATGGTAGAGAATTCAACTGCAGAGGATCTCGTTCTCCCTGCATCGTTCAGTCCACCCACGCCACAAGTTGTGCTACTACCAGAAGAACTTGACAGACACAACACGACTGACTGCACGTTTACGCTGCTTTGGCTCTCTTTTCTGTCCTGAACAGCAAACAAAATTTGTCAGGCAGAAATGCTTTGTGTTCCCTGCATGAGGCCAAAGCGCACGCATAACCGCCCACAAGTGCCCCTTGGTTAGTTGCATCACACATAGGAGAGCACAACAGAACATGACCAAAACCAATTAATTGCTGTCATGCTTAATCTGTCAGTACTTGAGACTGGGTTCGATGCATCAGTGTGCATTGTGCAAGTTGACAGTATAGAATTCAGGCACTTTCAGTAGTAGCTGCCCCTTGGTCAGCTGGATTTGATGGATCTTATCGCTTTATTCAGTGGTTTAATTCATCATTATCAACTGTATGATTGTATCATGTCTCCGGGGGCTGTATGTACTTGTCACTTATCCATAAATATGTTGTAGTACCTTCCCGCACTTTGCAAGTACTGTAGCAAAAAGTTCTTAGACCATCCACACTCATCTAACTTCATATCCTCCTTCAAAATAGCATATTCCCTCCCCACTATCGAGATTCTTTCCTTTATATTCACATCTCCCGCACCCATCATCCTTTATATCTCCACTTTATCCAAACTACCCTCAGGGGGACCCACTCGTCATCCTCCTCCTCATTTATCTCCCTCCCTCCCCAGTCCCGTCATCCCACCCATCCTGTACTCGCCGCCGTCGTGCCGTATCCCCTCCCGCGCGCCCCTGGTTTCTCTACCGCGGGGAGGGATGGGGCTCGGGGCCTGTGCCGGCGCCGGCGAGCCCGGCCGCCCCCAAAATCCCGGCCGGCGTGGATCCCCTGCCCGGCGGCTCCATGGCCGGTTGGAGGCGGGCTATGGCGGGGGAGACGGGGCGGCGGCGGGGCGGCATAGGTGGTCCTCCTCGCGGCCGCGGTCGCGGCTAGGTCACCGGAGCCCACACGCGCAGTTGGCCGAGGAGTTGGAGGCGGAAGCGAATCCGGGTCCAGAGGCGGCAACTCTTCCACCGGCTTCCGGCGACGGCGACGTTGGAGGGGTGCGGGTTGCTCCCCTGCCTCCGTCTTCCTCGAATTGAGCACTCCACCGCGGCCCCTCGAGCTCCTCCCCCATGCGCCAGCGCCATGGTTGGCAGGGTCGCAGGGAGATCCGAGCACAGCCCCCTCTCCACCCGCACCGGCGACGACGTGCGGATCAGAGGCCGGTGGAGCAGAGGCCGAGGCTCGCGGCCGACGGCGTGGCGGAAGTGGAGGAGGCGCGGCTGTCCTCCATGGCCGCCTCCCTCATCGGCTCGGGCAGGCGGCAATGCGGGGAGCAGAGGGGTGGATCCCTGTCCCAACATGCGTGCTCGCTGGCCGTCGCAGAGCTCCTCTGCTGCCTTCCGTCTCTCCCGGTGGCGGTGACGGGAGCTCGGAGGACGGCGAGGAGGGGTGGAGCGGTTGGGACGGGACCCATGCAGGACGGGATGAAGGAGGCCCGCAACTCCCCTGAGAATGAAGGAGATGGGAGGTCACGGGGGTTTGGCGTGCGTCCTCCAGGGAGCCGCTGCAGACGTAAAAACGTCAAAAGCTCCCTGGAGGAGGCTTTTGGAGTCACCGGTGCGGGTGGTCTTACAGAATTGAAATATAGTAGGCCTTGAACCTTTTGACCAGCTTAAAAATGCTAATTGTTTCACAAATGTACTAAATAATTTCTCTCTCTCTCTCATATTCTATACTGTTTCTTGCAATATAGGAATTTGTAGGGGTTTTCCCCCAAAACATTGGCCAGTTAAAGATTGGAAATTCACAGCCTGTTCGAGAGAAAAGTAATCTTTGTCAGTTCTTTGGTGGCTGATTTCTTTCTACGAGAAAAAAAAATCGCCTGGCTGATAAGCCGAACGAACAGGGCGTCAGTATGAATTATTGAAGGCACTCTGGATACAAGAAACCTAACAAAGTTAACGGGACGGCATGCCTTTGTCCCAGGACTTTTGTTACGTTGGCGCGACAACAGCTTTCAGTATTATAGAAAGAAGTGTTACATAAGAAGCTGATCTATTCTTTGTGTTGCTTCCCAAAGGCAATGCATGGCTAACCGTCCGTAGAAGCGGGCTTAATTATTTTCAATCATGATGAACTTGTACGGTGGAGGATCATCAAATAGATCGTGATCTACGTCGTGTAATGCTTATTAAATCATCGATTCTAATGGGTGGCACATGGCCAAAATGTGACTGCATTGGAGGATTATGAATAATGACCTCAAGATTCCCCACCTGTTCCAAAATGTTTAACGAGGAAAATACTGACGAATGGGCCCATGTGTGCAGACATGTGGAACCACACATGTTGGATCCCATTGTATGCATAGTTTAAATAAAACATTTTATGACCAGAATTTAGGGGTTACATTCTACGCTTCTAGTCAATAGAATCAATGTTTTAAAATCCTATTACTATGATCCTACTAAATGTTCTGCCATTTAAAATTGTGATTTCGACAACCTTGATTGTATGAACAAGGTCGGGAAGAGAACCATTAGATACTGAAAAATTGAAACCATGAAAACAACATCAAGTTTGTGAGTTAGAACTATTTGATCTGTTCAGTTTGCGGCCTTTGTCAGTATTCCACAGGGTCTGTCATCACAAGAAGTGTTCCCTGTTTCTTCATGCGTTTCTAGTTTTCATGTTCGTAGCCAATTTTATTTATGGACTCATACTCCACTTTGCATCTTCATCGTCCATTGCCTGGAATTCCAAATTTTCAATTGCGGTCGGAAGTTCAAATCAGTAAGGTATAAATTATTTCTTGTCATTTCTACTTGTTAAGTTGAAATCTACTTGTATACCAAGTTCTCCTGTCACTTCTTTATAAATTAAACTTCATTTTCTCCAATTTAAAAATTTTCTAGACATGTTTCACTCCATATGTTTTCAAATTTGGATTGTAGCAAGTAGCTTGTTTCCAAATAAAAAGCTGTCCAATGTGTTCTCTGAAAATGGTGAATTTCCACTGTGGGTTGGCTTCGAAGAAATGTTTGGAGTTTGATACTTGAAAATCTTCACCATTTCCCCAGGAAGCCTTTTTAGTTCCTAATCACATAAGCTGATATGCCACTGTCACATAGTTCAACTCATCATGGGCAACCAAAGATGCCAAGGACAGTTCATCGAACACCACTAAGCAGCCATCTCCATGTGCGCAGCAGCAGCATCTGCAGAAATCTTGCTGTCAGATTTTCTCGAGTCTTAATTACATTCACCATTGTTAAGAGATGGTGAGGTCGGATACTTTGCGGCTCTGCTTTACTTGCTTAATCACAGCTTTTATTCTCAATGCAGTGGTCGGATGTTGGGTGTTATGTGCCTACCCTTGAATGAAAAGTGTTATCCAGATTTGGTTTTGTGTCGAACCATGGTGTAAAAATCAGTACAGGTCTTGGGATTGATAGTTCTGGGGGTCACATTACAGGTAGGCTGCCTTTGGCATGCCATGATTTTGATGGGATACCCGCGGCAGGAATCCCGGTTTTCTCGGTAAAATTCTGCCAAATTGTTGCGTTGGAAGTTGGCTGTCAAGGACCTCCTTTAGTAAGTTGGTGATGCAGTGCAAGTATTGGAGATAACAATGAGCTGTGCAACTTCAGATACTACTTTTATTTCTATCAAACTAGAATTTTTTATGTTGAAGGAAATGTTCTCTTGTTTTGAGAATGGACATCGAAGGAAATTATATTAGTTGGGTTGTGAAATGAGCTATCCTTTAAAAAAAACTAAAAAACAACTAGGTCTTGAATAGCCAACTGGTAGGCTAGCAAGAATGGTGGGACTCTCTTGTATGATGTGATGTTTAAGAAATGAAAAGGGTACATTTGGCCGTATGGGCATTGAAACACTTGCACAATAGCTCAGGGATCCGCCACTTTGTTTCAACAAATTTCATTAGTTTTCTTGAACCGTCCAAATTCTTCTTCAAATAATTGAACTTCTATCCTTATTTTCAAATACACCAATACTTCACCAAATCAATTTTCCATCCACAACTTGAGATGCACAACGAGGATAACTAACTTGATTGAACAGCCATCCACTTGGATCTAACTGACGCAACAATATTGGAACTTGCAGCCACATCAATTTCAGTCAGATGAGACACCTACAAGCTACAGCTGCCACATACCTTACTTTCTTGTTCCCACATCCTTGCTGTTCTCATTGGATTCTTCTCTGGAGGGTGGAGACTGAAGAACAGCAACATTAATACTTTTATTAGTTCTAAATGGTGCAATTCTTAGGGACATACGTGTTCGCCTCGTCGTTCACTCAAATTGCCGGTACCATATAGACAAATTAATCACAAATATATTCAAAACCATCACCATGCAATCCATGCACATATATATTAGTATTGCACTCCGGAGCAGGATGGGACCTAAACAAAAGTTGGCTAGGGTTGATCTTGGTCCTGGACAAGGAGACCAAGGAGCACCCAAGAATCTAGCGGTCGCCATCCTGCCGCCACACTCCAATCCTCCCTTCACTTTTTCAAGCACATGATAGGGTGTTGAAAAGGATGTGTACTCAAGCAAAATAAAATAAGAGTCATGCTTTCCTAAGTGCAGTGGTATTAGCTTCATTCTTGTGTGTGATTCTAGTTAGTGATTAACTAGTGGTTAGTGCCGAATAAAGTATGGGGGAGATGTCGTTAGGTTAATTGGTGGTGAAGTTAAGTTCTGATCGCGTTGATTATGGTTATGTTTAATATGGGGTGAGGTGTGTGTCCCCACATGCTGTTGTTTCAGTGGAGGGAACAAGAGTCAAGAACGGAAGACTAAGCTAGGTTAAATAAGAGCTTCAGTCAATTAAGTATGAGAGTAGTAAGTAAAGGTGACAGATATATTTTCATCATTTCCTTTGACAGTGTGATATGTTGAGCAGGGCAAGAAAAATATATGCACCGGCCTCTTTCTGTGATTATTGTTTGGGTAGTGAAAATTTGATCGAGTTCACTTGTTCAAGCACCAAGAATCATGCTATGCGTTCACTTTGTTATTTTTAATTTTTTAGGTAATTATAAGTTACCGAGACATATCCTTGATTATAACATTATTAGAGGCACCGAATTTTGGTACCTACAGTATTCAGTGCCGGCATGTTGCATAGAGCTTGTGCGACGTGTGCAGCGGGCATGATTGGCGCCAGCCGCCAGATCGCCATTGCAAGCGTGGTGGCCTCCCATTGCAAGCTCGCAACAGCAGGACCCTGATGTGCGAAACCAATTCCGCGCGCGGTGGCTCCAAGGGACCGCGCCTTCCCGCATGCGCCCGCGGGGCTTGCTTCTCTTTTTTTCATTTTCTTTTTTTTTTTCAGTTTTTTCTTCAACAATTTTTCTTATACATAAGTTATGTGCATAACTCGTCCTTTATGAAATAAGTTATGCACACAACTCGACGTTTACAGAAAAAAATTATACGTACAACATATCGTTAGAGAGAAAAATATACGCACAAGTTATTCTTCAATTAGTTGTATGTACAAGTTGTACGCACAAGTTTTGCGCGAATCAAACTTATGCTTAAAAATTATGTGACAAAATTTATCGATCAAAATTATGCATCAAAGTTGTGTGTACTACTCCCTGCATCCCGTATTGATTGTCGTCGGAAAAAGATTCAAATCCCAAGGTAATAGGTGCAAGACACTAGCACCCTATCACCTGCTGTATGTCCCCTGCCTGCCCCTGTGCTGTTGCGGGCTCCAAAATTTTTTAGTGTGCCTGCTGTGGTGGTGGGAGGTCACCAAGGAGTCGGCCAGTTACTTGCCACACAACGACAATATATTTGGGACACAGGGATGTACCTTGCGCTACTATCATTGCGGGACGGAGGGAGTATGATATTTCAAAAATAAAAACTCGTGGGAAGAGAATTTTTCAGAAAAAGAAAGTTTGAAGGGGAAGGAAGCCCAGCTGAACCTGTCGCTCGGAGCGACCGGTCGCTGATTAGCGAGCCCCACCCTGCTGCCGTTTTGGCGAGGCACAACTAGTTTCTGATGGCTTCCATATACACGCCCGGCCTACACCCTCGCCAGTTATTCCGCGGAATCGGCTAGGCCTCCGCCCGGATCAATCCCTATCCCTATGAGGCCCTATGAGGCTATGAGTAAGGATGGAAACGGGATTGATTTCTTATAGAATCAGATTCGGATAACAACTTTTACCACATTTCTACTCAAATAAGAACACGGATTCAAATGTTCTCGAATACAAATACAAAATGGGTATCTCGGGTATTTACTCGATTTGGAAGACAACATTTACCATTTTTCTTTATTGAAAATTTACAATTACAAAATCATGTAAAGACTGAAGTATATTAGTACATAACAGAGATCGCTCATTAAGAATATCACATTCATCCATATTTACTTTAATAGTAAATCATATAATAAATAAAACTAGTAATAAATACAAAATTTTAATATATATATATATATACATTTATGAAACAAATATTAAAAAATACATGAAAAAATATTTTCATCAATACATAAATAAACTAGAGTAATTAAAATTAAACTTTATATTAATGCATTTTTATTATTAAAATTAATTAGATTGGTCAATAAAGTTAAATATAACTTTAAAATGTTTTATGGATGCAACATTTTTATATTAAAATTAATGTCATAATAATTAGTTATGGATATATTTTTTCAATTATACACTATCATTATTAGTATTCTATTGAACATAATTTGTCATTAGTTATAGAGATAACTTACAGTTTTATATACTCGAATACAGATAGTGTCGGATATTGTCGAATACGGATGGAATCGGATAGAGAAAAAATCGACAAAAACGAATTCAGATGTATCCACTTTACTACAACATTTGAATTCAAATACATATATGAATATCCATATTTATATTTTAGCAGATATGGATATCGAATAATCCAGATTCCATTCCCATATTTACATCCCTAGATATGAGGATTCCGTAGTGAAAAATCGTAGAGGCACAACCGCATCCACACATCTCTGTGGTTTCCGAGAGGACCAGATGCGCTATGGTTAGGGATGGATTCGGATGTCTGGAAATCCGAATTATCCGTATTTGTATCCGCTAAAAACGTTAATATGGATATTCATATTCGTATTCGTTTTTAATATGAATGTCAGATGGATGTATTCTAATCCGATTTTCAATATTATCCGAATTCGACATTATCCGAAATATCCGACAAAAATCTGACATATCCGACATTATTCGTATCAAAACATCTAAAATTTATTTATATTACTAAATACTAATTACAAATGATGTTAATTATAATATTGCTAGTGAAATAATTATTTACACCATTTTAACTATTGAAAATTATATATATGACAACTAACTAATTATGCTAACCTAATATTACTAAATTATATAATGATATTTTTAATTAATTTTGATGTGTCTAATCATAGTAATTTTAAATACATTGTATTATTTAGCAAATAAATAAATTATATTTAAATGTATTTATGTACTTATTTTTACTTATAAAAGATGTTTATATAGTTACAAAATTACTTATTTTATATTTATTGTCATATATTAATTAATTAATTAACTAATTAATATGTTATTTGCAATAAGATGTCTATTATGTACTATAACGATCATAATTTACTCTCTACTTGTAACATCATTTGATCAATTATAAAACCATCGACAAATGAAATTGATACTCATTATGACTCTATGTTGTAAATCGAGTAAGTATTCGAATGTGAATCTGAATTCGAAATATCTGTTTTGTATTTGCATTGGATAATATTCGTATTCGTATACGAATTCAAAATAAAATGTGGTAAATAGTGACATCTGAATTCGTATCCGTGGGTATTCGATCCGAATCCATCCCTAGCTATGGTATGCTGAAGCGGACTGGCTGAGTGGAGCCCCACTTCAACGCTAAGTGGAAGAATTTCACTCCAATTAATACATGTTATCCAACCAGTATTGGACCTTCAGTACTGGGCCAAATAACTGGTACCGAAAGCCCTTCCCGTTCCCATCCCATCCTGTCCCTCTCCCCCTCCCGTCGTTGTTCTTTTCCTTATTTTTATTTCATTTCCTTTTCCTTTTATTTTCTTTTCCTCATGACTTCTTTAAGAATCACAAGCTTCCGATTCTATAAGAAATACTATCACAATGATAACATAGATTTCACATGAATCATAACACAAGATTTTCAAGATTTAACATGAATCGCCACACAAAGGTCACTACAATCACAAATTCACAAGAAACACAAAATGAATCACACAAGCATCACAGAAAGAACAAGAGAGCATCATTACATTGCACCTAACTACCCGCTCACCATGGTTGTGGCCCTACTCTCGCACTCACCAGGGTGGCACCCACGTCAGCGGCCGAGGAAGGCCCGCACTCGCGGCTGCACCTGTGCCTACGGCCGGGGTGGTCAGCCCCCATGATCGCTGGTGACAACCCCGACAAACTAGGAGGCCATCGGCTGCACGCCCCTACGCTCGTTCCAGCCACCAAAGATCACGTGTACCCACGCCAGGTTGTGCACCCTAGCACCAGGAGCCCCCTCCCCCTGATACTGCTCTATACTTCCCTAGAGAGTAAAAGAGATGGGTGAGCTCGAGCCAGGGATGCATGAGAAGAAAGAGATAAGGATGTGGTGGGGTGATGCTAAGGTAGAGAGAGAGCGAGGATGGGGTGGGAGAGAAAGGCTACATCCTTTAGTACTGAGTGAAGCTTACACTTGGTACTAAATCTTTTAGTACCGAGTGTAGTCTACACCTAACATAATGGGGACGTGGGTTCCCGATCTTCTGTCAGGTGGAGATAGCTATCGATTTGGTGGAGATGTCACACAAACGATCCGGCTTCCAATCAACACGACTAGAACGCCGCAATCGCAGCACCACTTCTCCTCTGGTTATCAACCATGCACTGCACGATTGACCTTGCCACGAGGGCTAATCCTTGCCTGAGAATCGAAAGACACAAGCAAGAACAAGAAAGAAACACAATCTGGAAAATTGCAGATGAATGATTAAGCTCACAAGTTGGGGTCTTACAAACCGATCGAGCGGCGAACTGTTCTTGACAGAATGACTTATGCAAAACCCGAATTTCTAAGGTGGCGGCTACTGAGTATAAGAGGAGGGGGGCTTCCTAGGGTTTGGGGCGACCTAGGAGGGGCGCCCTCAACTTGGGCCTAAAGCCCAACCAAACTGTCGACGCAGCACTTTGGTAGATTCTGGACGTCAACTTGTTTCGACGATTCCCGTTGACTCAGAACGAATTTTGGCATGAGACCGATGTCATTGGAAGCTCTATGAAATTCTGCTTCCAACCATATATAGAACGTCTAAAACCGACTCCGTATGCGACCTGGGCGTCCGTTTTATTGCGCACTGCTACTGGACTCCGAACTGGACTCGAACTAGAATTGCCTTTGGCCTCCACCTCGGGGACTCGAACCGGATCAACCTTGGACCTCCTTGTTGACTTGGAAACCCTTGTTGGACTTCTTCTACTCCATTCCATGCACCAATCATGGTCATATGCATGAGTGTCATGTCCTCATCATTCTCCCCTTCTTGATGAAAAGCCGTCCTCGGCGTCGATTGTACTTGGAACCGATCCTGCACAACACAAGAGCGAACGGGATTTCGAAAACCAAAGAAATAAAAATTATTGTGAGGATGAATGTCACCATGTCTCCAATTGGTGGATATGTCATCTTGCATATAAAATTTAGCGAGCATGTAAGCATCTGGATCGGATGACACATAATATTTGGCAACACTACCCTGCAAAAGATTAGTACCAACAAAAGACAAAGTAGGCATAGGTAGCAACCAGCGATGCTCCCCTTCTTGGAAGTAAACTTGTTTCACAGAAACTGAACTAGAGAAAGGTGAATGAATATGTGTAGTGTGGCTGCCCTCTAGTGGATCAAAATTGAGCACAACAAAAGGATAATTCAAATTTTCACAAATGTACACTCGATGTATCATATATTGTCCTTTGTTGTTATATTTGCCAATAACATGATATGAATGTCTAGACAACCATAGAAAATCAGCATGTGCAAAAATTCTCTCTTCTAAACAATCTAGATTACACAAATCATCGAATTCAATGTAACCCAAAGTATGTAAAGAAGACAATAATTTTTGCTCATCATGTGCACTAGCAATAGGACTAACATGTTTATATCCAGCAGAAGTGTTTGGTTTCAAAACATGTAAAACTAAAGCATTTTTAAACAATTCATCTTTATCACAAGGAATATCAAGCGAATCATCATTGACATAGATAAATCTAGAGAGGGTTCCACTAACAATTGCTCTTGGATAGCATGGTGTGTGGAAAAATTCAGCATATTATGACAATTCTCACCTTCTATAATTATAGCACCATGGTCATTACCTGTGTCCTCAGTAGAAATATCAGGTGCACTGTGAAGTGGTGGTTCTGAATTTTCACATGAGGATGTGAGCTCCTCATTTTCTTCTATGTCATCCTTGTCCTCTTGCTTTTGTTCAGAATCCTGCAAAAGGTTAGGTGGAGCAAGAGATACAACAATGGACTGATCCTCTAAACTAATCACCTCATCATATGAATTTAATGTAGGAGGTGGATGAACAAAAGTTTCTCTCATAAGAATTTTCATAGCATTCCAAGTTTGAGGTTTATCGAATTTTTTAAAGACTCCCACCAAGATAAAGCCGAGTGTCGCAAAACACTAGCCGCATTTTTTACCTTCCTCCTTGGACACATAAAACGAGTAGCAAATATTTCTTCAATGGCAATTTCCCACTCCATGTATGCATCAGCACCCACACCATTGTATGTTGGTGGATATGAAGAATCTGTCATGGCTAGAAGACGAGAAAAAAAAACAACACAAACGGTGAAGTTTATCCCTAATAATCTCACTACACACTCCTCTCAGGTGGAACACAGGAACACACTCTATTGTGTCTTACCAAGCTCTTACAAGTGTCTGACGAAATACAAAGCAAATGATACTTACCAAAGGGAGTGAAACCGCGATTGCAAGGTCAAAGCTGTATTGATCAGAAGAAAGTATGTGGAGCTTGGGAGGCCAAAATATAATATGAAGGATTAGCAAATATCGAATGCAGATTAGTGAAGTTCAATAAGTGTCCAAGGCACAAGTCACAATTGCTGGCTAAGACGGGTCCTATCGTAGCACAACAAGGTAAAAATAACAAGGAACGATGGACAAAACTCAAAGAACTTAGCAGAATGGCAGTTCTGTAAATAGAGCAGTTTTTTTCAGCACTAGTGAAATAAAAAACGGGCGCTTCCAAAGGGGTACCAGCAAACGAGTTGGTCTTTGGCCAAATTTTTTACCACTGAACTAAGATCACCAAAGATGGAAGCACAAGAAAAATCACCTGAAACAAAGGTGTATTGCGGCCTAGGGAAATTCTGGAACTTTTTTAGAAATCCCTCGAAACGAGTAAATGAATTTTTTCTTTTTCTTCCTAATTTTTTTTGAATTTTTGAGAATGGCGAAACCGACAAAGTTGGTGAATCGTATGTGCAACTTTTCGTTGCCAAGCTCCTGTAAAAATTGGAGCCAAAACGGAGCACCGAGCGAAAAGTTATGCCTGTTTTATGGAAGGTCACTCAACCTATGTTTTCCAAAAGGCACAAATCGGCAGGAAACGCAGCGGTGGCTATGGAACGCAGGGGCACAATCCTCCCTGGTATAAGCCATAGGTATTGCAAGATTATGAATCAAGGAGGGGCTCAAAGGCGGTTTGCAACCTATCTATGGCTGGCGTGGCGAGAATTCACACAAGGCGGCTAGCGAGGGCAAGTCGAGTGATGTGGTGGCTCGACTTGTAATCTGGAAAAGGTGGATGGGCTAGCGGCGGAAACAAAACAACGACGGCGCGGTTGAACTACGATGATGAACACGACCTAAACCAGCAACAAGACTCGAACATGGACACAAACTCAACAAAGCAATCTGAAAACGAAATTGCGAGGCTAAAAACTAGGGTTGTAGGACAGCGGAAATTTTTTTTTAAGCTTTTTGTGGACTATGGGACGAAGACGAAAACACTCAAAACTAGGGTAAGCCTGACGGTGATACCTGAGTCTCTGATTACCGCTTAATGGGGACGTGGGTTCCCGATCTTCCGTCAGGTGGAGATAGCTATCGATTTGGTGGAGATGTCACACAAACGATCCGGCTTCCAATCAACACGACTAGAACCCCGCAATCGCAGCACCACTTCTCCTCTGGTTATCAACCATGCACTGCACGATTGACCTCGCCACGAGGGCTAATCCTTGCCTGAGAATCGAAAGACACAAGCAAGAACAAAAAAGAAACACAATTTGGAAAATTGCAGATGAATGATTAAGCTCACAAGTTGGGGTCTTACAAACCGATCGAGCGGCGAACTGTTCTTGACAGAATGACTTAAGCAAAACCCAAATTTCTAAGGTGGCGGCTACTGAGTATAAGAGGAGGGGGGCTTCCTAGGGTTTGGGGCGACCTAGGAGGGGCGCCCTCAACTTGGGCCTAAAGCCCAACCAAACTGTCGACGCAGCACTTTGGCAGATTCTGGACGTCAACTTGTTTCGACGATTCCCGTTGACTCGGAACGAATTTTGCATGAGACCAGTGCCATTGGAAGCTCTATGAAATTCTTCTTCCAACCATATATAGAACGTCCAAAACCGACTCCGTATGCGACCTGGGCGTCCGTTTTATTGCGCACTGCTCCTGGACTCCGAACTGGACTCGAACTTGAATTGCCTTTGGCCTCCACCTCGGGGACTCGAACCGGATCAACCTTGGACCTCCTTGTTGACTTGGAAACCCTTGTTGGACTTCTTCTACTCCATTCCATGCACCAATCATGGTCGTATGCATGAGTGTCATGTCCTCATCATAACACTAAAGGGGGTCATAGGGCACCCGAAAGGGTTCTACCATTTTGACCCAATACTAATTCTAACATTAATAACAGGCCAAAATTGAAAGGATCTTGTGATGCCTAGAGGTTGGGTGGGGGTGGGTTTGAATAGGATCACTTCAAAATTTTCTTGAAAAACTAGCAGCAGATGTCAGATAGGCTGAGTTATCCAGCACAATGTCGGATGACCTAGTGATTGGGTCTTTCGACACTGGGGTGGATGATCTAGTAGCAGGAGAAATATAAGTGAAATTAATAATAAAAACTGAAACTGCCAATTCTACTTAAACCAAAAGTTTAGTAGAGATGCTAGGAACCTTCTACAAATAAATATTTGTCAAGCAACCTTACAAGATTATAGATCAGGTCAAAAAAGTATCTGGGTCAAGAAAAGGAGATGAACACAATAAGCACACAAGACAAGTGAGTTGTTCCCGAACACCTCCACCAAGAAGGCTATGTCTCCATTGAGGTACCCACAAAGGATGAGCTATCACAAAGAGCCACTTACCTCTCTCAATCAACCACAAAGGAGGATTGAGTTACTTACTTTGAATCCCCATGAAGAGGAGGGTAATACAAACATTCCCATGTGCTCCACACGGAGATGGCACTCAACGGGCGACACCTAACTGTCTAGAAGCAAGCTTCAAGAGTAACAAATGCAAATTGAAGAGTCTTGGCCGCAATAAGTGCTTCTTGAGATGAACAAGTAAAGAACTCACTCAAGGGCTCAACCTCACACCTTAAAAATCTCTCACACCCAAACCATAGATTAAATCTGGGAAATTATTAGGTCTAGAAGGAGTTGGGAGAGAGGAATGAATGCTTGGAGGATTGTTTATCTCAAGTTAGGTCAACAGCAAATGAAGAAGGGGGTGTGGGGGTATAAATACCCCACTCCTGAAAACTAGCTGTTAGGCTCAGCTGTGAAGGGGTACCAGGTCATCCAGCACAATATCGAATCACTCAGCCTAATACTGGATGATAGACCGAGAATCTCAGGAGATTCAGCTAGGTCATCCGATCCCGCCCGGGTCCGATAAACACTATCATAGTGAGAAAACCCAAGTGCATTTGTGTGATTTGGGTCTCTCAAAGGGTGTTAGATCTGAAGAATAACACAAGTACCAAACCTTGACTCAACTATTTGGATCTCTCTTTATGGTACGATGTCTCCTATACTCAAATTCAAAAATAGAAAAATGAATTAAGCCACCAAATGAGCTTTAACACCATATATGTGAAAATGAGGGCCTTCCTTTGATCTTGTTTACATTTATAATCATTTGTTCCTACACACATCTCATTGAAACCATTAGAACTCCCCAAATGCACTTTCAAAAATCTAACCGGTGGCTAGGGATAAAAGGTTGATTCCCCAATAGTGAATCAAGATTCAGGTCTTTTTTTGGATCATCAGGTACTGCAACACGCGCACGTGTGACTTCCTCCACCGCCACGGTGTCGTGAGCAGCTTGACACACTCGTTCTGCATTGCTGAAAAAGATGTCAACCACCTCTTCTCCTGCCACCACGTTGTTGAGTTTTTGTGGGTGGGATGTCCTAAATGTGTCGATTACATGTCTCTCTATGGTTCTTTGCATGTTTCCGCTTGCTCCAAGGAGCTCCTTTACACAACATGCTCCTACTCCTCCTTGTGATGTGGAAAGCAGCAATAGGGTGATCTTCGACTTTGTCAGCCAACCCATCGTTGCCATTACCCAGGCTGCTAGGGAGCACCTTGATATGGAAGCATCGTGCACCCTGCGGCGTCGACACAAACTTGCTTGAGTCTTGGTGCTCTCAACTTTGTATGATATATGTATATACTCTTCTCCCCCTTGTCACTAATCCTTGCCCTTACCGGACCATTAAGAATTCAACTTTGTCGGTCTTGGCTTGGCTTTGGAAGGAACGTCCAGCTGCAAATTAGCTTGTAGTCCAAGGGTAGGACGGTCCAGTGGGAAGCTACCCACAAGGTTCAAATCCTGGTGCTTGCACCTTTTCTTGAGATTTTCCCAGGTTTCCCGGCATGTTATGCATTAAGTGGTAAACGGTGACTTCGTGAATCTTCAAATCTACAGGGTGCTCTGTCAGGTGTCAGGGGACTAATGGGCTAGGTCTAATAGGCTGGCTCGACAGGCCCATTAGGGTTATGTTTAGGGATAAGATCGAGTCCTTACATAGGGTCAAGGAATCCAATCTTTATAAGGAGGGGAGATGTATCAATCAAAGCAAGCAAGAGATTAGAAGGAAAACCCTTCTCTCTTGCGGGCCGTGGGCAAAGCCACGCGGCCGGCGTTCCCCGCACCCCTCTAACCCTAGCCGCCGCCACAACCCTTGGCGTGAATAGTACCCGTGGGTACTGTAGCACCGCGGGTACTATAGCTCGCAACCCTAATCCCCCCACAAATCAGACCTGAATCCTCCAATCACCTTCCCCCACATCGCAGTTCGTAACAATTTGGTATCAGAGACCATGGCTGGATTCTACGCTGTCGGCACACATCCCTGGGCTGCGTCGGCCCTGTTCTTCGCCGAGCCGTCGGGCCCTCCTCCGCTCCCCCACACCCTTTCACTCGAGGAGGTGAAGAGGATGCTCCTCGACCATGGTGCTGCCATCCGCGGGATTCATGAGGAGTTGGCGCTGTTGCGCAAGCTCCTAACGGGCATGATGATGCCGCCGCGTGCGTCCCTCCCTGCCTCGTCGGTGGTAGCACTCCCGACGCCGTTTACAAGACCATTCGCAGTGGAGACGACAGAGAAGATGCTTACCTGACATGTGTCCGAGGCAGTGCGGTTGTGATGAGTACTAATCTAGGATTAGCACAAGGGATGGCCCGATCTTCACGGCAGTAGGTTTTGTAACAACATAACTTGCTGAAAATCAGCGGATAAAGGCTTTATACCTGACCAAGGTTGGATGCGACCAAGTGACGGGGAGAGAGGCACCGAAGAAGCTTCGACTCGATCTCCGAACGACCACAGAACCACGATCCGGGGTAGCTTTATACCAGCCAAGGTTGGATGCGACCAAGCGATGGGGTGAGAGGCACCGAAACCTTGAGGACTTCGACTCGATCACCGAACGACCGCAGAACCACAATCCGGGACTAATCCACACAATATGGTGCAGCCGAACCGGAAGCCGTAGAGCACGAACTAGGGGACCTCAGAGAGATCTTCTTCACGAGTCTTCGAAGAACAAGGAAGAACAAGGGTGTGCAAGGCACTCAGCAGCGTGGCTGCGACAAACCATATGTGGTTAACAATTCCTATTGATCAAAACTGAGTTTTCAGTAGTACATAGGGGTATTTATACTAGGAACAACCCTCCTAGGTGGGTGGAAACACGAAAACAAACTGAATACATCGTCAATGTGAAAGGGCTCCTCGAAATGGTCTTCTGAGCTTTTCCCGCGTGGCTGTTTGGCTTCTGAGTAGTCTTCAATGTTTTGACCATAACTTCTTCTAGGGAACTCCAAATGACGAACGGCCAGATGCGTTTGAAAGCTAACTCGATTATCTTTCCAACGGTGTATAGCATTCTATGTGAAACTTCGTAGATTGGTACAGTTTAATGCCCAAACTTATGCTTCAGGAAACTGCCGAATGGATTGCCGAATGCTGGAAATTGCCGAATGACTTTTGCTGAACTGTCATTGCCGAATGGCATTGCCGAATGACGAGGATTTTTGCCGATTTCAGCTTCGTGGTCTTCATCTTAATGACTCTCTTCCATGTACCTGAGAAGTATCAACATACAAGACTTAGGTAGCATAAAGTTATCATTAGAATTGAGTTTAAGTTCACAAAGTAGCGCGTGCACCTCTTGTTGTATCTTTTTAGCTTGGCTACATGTGATTGGTCCTGTAGGTGTTGGTGTAGAGGTCGGCAATGCATATCATCCTCCCCCTCTTGACAAGAAGTCGTCCACGACTCTATGGCATAACTGAGGCTTGGAGTCGTCCTCGACTCTATTGCATAACGGAGGCTTGACATGTGCACATCATCCTCCCCCTCTTGAAAACGAGTCGTCCCCGACTCTTCTTGTTCAAAGAATGGAGATTGGTCGCCATCTTCAAAGATGGTAGAAGGACTCTCGATAACACTTTCATGGTTGAAATGATAACAATCAAGCTTTGTAGGTACTATGGCATGTATTTCCTCCAATATTCCAAGATGTTTTGATCTGTAATCATACAACCCAAGTAGTAGCTTTGCCATATGAAAATAAGAAGGATTGAAGTTTAATATAGCTTTCACCTTGCATATTCGTTTGACAATGATGATTCCTAATGTACATATGTGGTCCGCATCATTTTCCTCGTCTTGAAGAAAAGTTATCCCAAACTTTTTAAAACCTGAATAAAGAATGTACAAAAGGAAAAATATATATGCATGATAAATGAATATGTCATCCGTTTTGTCATTTTTATTGTTTTCCATCACACTATTTTCAAAACAAGCATGCAGGTTGGCTATATTTCACTATCATAAGGATGTGCGCGTCATCCCCCCTTCCTTGGAAAAATGTCGACCTCGACTTTCGGTTGTATCGCAAAAGACTCGTTAACTTGAAACATTATAGCAACAAATTTCATCTTACCACGATAAAAAAGCATCATTGACATTTGTTTACCTACAAATAGGTTATGGAATGGGAGAACAAAAATTTCTGTGACACAACACAATTTATTTAGCATCTCCAATTTCATCATTCCAAGATGATATTGTTCTGCACATGGTGAATAAATACCAAGAACACTCCAGCAGTTTTTGTTGCATAAATCATTCATAGGTTGAGATATAGATCCTTCAAATGCAATGCTCATGGATGTGGATAAATGTTTCTCAAGTGCACAGATTGCACATTTTTGCATAGCACTTGTTTCTTCTAATGGAATGTATGAACATGGGGAAGATATTGAGGGTTCTAAATAACAAGCACTAAGCAATTGGTTCATCACATCATCAGAAAAATACATATCACAAGAATGATGACACCAATCAGCAATCATGTCATTAGTTATGCAAATGGAATGAACATAAAAATTATTTATAACATGTTCGCCAATGAGAATAAATGTAAACTTGCAGCTATGAGCATTATTCAAGGAGCTAGAAGATGTTACCATAGAAATATTCGCTAGCATTTTGTTGACACGAATAAGCATATCAAACTTAGTATAAAACAAGCGATTCATAGGAGATCCTTTTTCAAATAATTCAGCACTAGTAATCAACTTAACAGAGTGACATTTATTGGTATGTAAAGTATTGCATGGATCAATCAAAGTACAAATGGTAGTATCAAGATCAATTTCAACATTTGTATCGGCATGTGGTTCAATCAATTCAGCAACAATTTTTTTAGAATGGTCGACTAAAATTATAGCACATATATCATCAAATTGAGCACTGTGTTTGTCATTAAAATTCATACCTGGTCCATTTGTGATACCTGTTAATTCTAAAGATTGTGTTTGTACCATGTTAGGCATCTCTGAATTGTTACCTCCATTATCCATCTTAGCTGGTGTGGCTAAATAAAGTAGTGGTTCAGGACACGTGTAACTATCCTCATGATGTGGGAGCATTAGGATATCATGCCTCGTATCACTCTCCGAATCCATCTCTTGATCTTCCTCATCAAAAATTGGGGGCTTGTCATAATTTACCACATCATTTTCTTCAAAGAACTTCGTATCTCATGAGAAAACAAACGAGAAGAGATTGTCATGTTAGAAATAAATATTTCCTCACATGGCCTATTCTCTATTTCGCTCAATGTTTGTGTATTTTCCCCACACAGACTTATGTGGCTCTCCCGAGATATGGTGGAATCGCTCAATGTTTTCTTTTTAACCCTCACATTCAATTTGGCTTTGTGGCTTTCTTTCTCACATACGGTGGAATCATTCCACTTTTTCTTTTGAACACTCACACTCAATTTGGCTTTGTGGCTCTCTTTCTCACATGGGTTTGGTATTAAATCATCTTCCAAGAAAAAAGGGACAACATTGCCATCATATCCATCAGCCGCAATCTCCACATGTGGGATATGTTGCATACGTGCAAATTTAGATGGACGATTTCTTGATTTGTAAAGTCCACAATCAACCTTCTTGTCATTTTGCTTCAGCACTTTTGCATCATGCATCTTTTGTCGCTGTCCAGAATGTCTTTTCTCCTTCAAAGAAGCACATTCTCTTGTACCAACAAGCTGAAATGTACCTTGTTTTGCAGAATATCTTGATGCTGCAGTAGGTGAGTTCCAGACAGATGTATTATCAATTTCCAGAGATCTTTGTTGCTTCTTATGATGATAATTTGAGGGAACAAATCGCCTTCGCATAACTTGCTTCATTTCAGCCCATGTATTGATGTGATCCCTGCCCAACACAAGTTGATTTTCTTGCACATCCTTCCACCATGTCAGAGCATAACCATAGAATTCCATTGCAGCTAAGTGTACTCACTGTGTATCCAAGACACGATGTACACCAAAAATATAGTCACACTTTTCCTCCCAAACAAGATAAGCCTTGGGGTCTTCTCTTCCAAAAAAATTGGGTATATTCAAATCAACCCAACGTATGAAATCTTCTTCTGTCATAGGGATCATAAGAGCTGCAGAAATCACCTTGTGTGTCATGATCATTGAAGCTCACATGGGTGACAAAGCCATGCACGGGAGCACTTCCTCTTTGCTGAAGAGCACGTGTGGAGGCACCATTAATGGAGTTTTTCACACCACACTCAACTTGTGGAGCAGCAGGAACACGTCGAGGCTGAACCCGATCGGCACGCCTACCACCACCACAATGGTCATCACGACCACCTCGGAAATGGACATGAGAACCATGCATGAAACTAGAATTTTCATCACTAGAATCTTCATCTTGATGTCGTCGTTCTCTTCGATCCCCGGCGGGAAGACGTTCATTGAACATCCTCTCCATGGCATCCAAGAGCGAGTTTTGTAGACGGTGCAACTCGGCTCGCCGGATAGGGGCTTCATGTTCTCCGCGATGGCCACCACGAACACTCGAATCGAGATCCTGCCATGTTAGGATATTGCAAGAGAAGGTGGAATAGGAAAATTTTGTGGAATCTCACAACCTCACCTCTTGCTTACCCTAGTTCTTACCCGTTCTCAAAGACTGTGAGTGTGCTAGTGTGGCAAATCCCAGGTGTGATTAAGCGGTCGAAAGGTTACGGAACGAGAGGTCCGGTTTACGGCTTTTTGTGGAGTTATAGGTGGCTGTTCAAGGAAGGCTTATGGTACTGAAACCAAGTGTGTAACTCGCTCACAAAATTGTAAACGTTGCTGTCCCGAACACCACCAACTTGAGGTTACTGATATCAAACTTTTAATTACACAATCCGCAACACGGACCCCTTTCAACCTCTCTTTTTTGTTGTCTCTTTCTTTTACTCTTTCTTTCACACTTTTTTTTTCTGATTTTTTTAACAGCAAACACAAGCTAACATATGAGGGGTGCGGAAAAAAATAAACACGGTGGAAGAAAGAAGATGGTGATTAGCAACACGATGAACGCAACACACAAAGCAACAGTACCACAAAAAGGCTAGGGGATTTTTTTTGTTTGGCTTTTTAGTGGACTGTAGGACATGAACAAATAAAGTAACAGATAAGGGTGGGAGGGTGGATGATAACAAAAAAACCTACCGTGACAACGATAGCTCTGATACCAGATGATGAGTACTAATCTAGGATTAGCACAAGGGATGGCCCGATCTTCACGGCAGTAGGTTTTGTAACAACATAACTTGCTGAAAATCAGCGGATAAAGGCTTTATACCTGACCAAGGTTGGATGCGACCAAGTGACGGGGAGAGAGGCACCGAAGAAGCTTCGACTCGATCTCCGAACGACCACGGAACCACGATCCGGGGTAGCTTTATACCGCCCAAGGTTGGATGCGACCAAGCGATGGGGTGAGAGGCACCGAAACCTTGAGGACTTCGACTCGATCACCGAACGACCGCGAGAACCACAATCCGGGACTAATCCACACAATACGGTGCAGCCGAACCGGAAGCCGTAGAGCACGAACTAGGGGACCTCGGAGAGATCTTCTTCACGAGTCTTCGAAGAACAAGGAAGAACAAGGGTGTGCAAGGCACTCAGCAGCGTGGCTGCGACAAACCATATGTGGTTAACAATTCCTATTGATCAAAACTGAGTTTTCAGTAGTACATAGGGGTATTTATACTAGGAACAACCCTCCTAGGTGGGTGGAAACACGAAAACAAACTGAATACATCGTCAATGTGAAAGGGCTCCTCGAAATGGTCTTCTGAGCTTTTCCCGCGTGGCTGTTTGGCTTCTGAGTAGTCTTCAATGTTTTGACCATAACTTCTTCTAGGGAACTCCAAATGACGAACGGCCAGATGCGTTTGAAAGCTAACTCGATTATCTTTCCAACGGTGTATAGCATGCTATGTGAAACTTCGTAGATTGGTACAGTTTAATGTCCAAACTTATGCTTCAGGAAACTGCCGAATGGATTGCCGAATGCTGGAAATTGCCGAATGACTTTTGCTGAACTGTCATTGCCGAATGGCATTGCCGAATGACGAGGATTTTTGCCGATTTCAGCTTCGTGGTCTTCATCTTAATGACTCTCTTCCATGTACCGAGAAGTATCAACATACAAGACTTAGGTAGCATAAAGTTATCATTAGAATTGAGTTTAAGTTCACAAAGTAGCGCGTGCACCTCTTGTTGTATCTTTTTAGCTTGGCTACATGTGATTGGTCCTGTAGGTGTTGGTGTAGAGGTCGGCAATGCATATCATCCTCCCCCTCTTGACAAGAAGTCGTCCACGACTCTATGGCATAACTGAGGCTTGGAGTCGTCCTCGACTCTATTGCATAACGGAGGCTTGACATGTGCACATCAGGTTGCAGGATGTAGTGCGCAGCCTCTTGGCGCACCGACAGGTGGGGAGGCTACTCGATCTGCAGCTGATTCAACACCGCACCCCGCCACAGTTCCTTCAGGCCGTTCGTCGCCGCGCAAAGGCGGCGACCACGATACCGCAACATCAGGCGGCAGCACGCGACTTCCTAGCATGACGACGACTACAAAAGGCACACAAGCAGATGCGGGATCGGGAGGGAGCCTTGGCGGCGGTCGCCTTCGCCTTTGATGTAGAGGGATGCGACCTCGACTCCCTCGATGGCTACCAGCAATTGTGTCGATTCGCTGCTGTGTAGGGGTGAGCATGGTGTCTTTCCCGCAGACGGCGTACTCCAACTTTGTGGGGACGGTGGTAGGGGAGGTGTGTTCCTCCTTGTCACGAGCAGAGACCCACTGCCTAGCGCCTCAGCTTTCCGTCTCCGACCAACGCGAGGTCGTCTCCGTTGGTCTTCGTCGCGACTGCTTCCAGTGGCTGCGCCCCTGCGCCCCTCTCATTCAGATAGTCTCCATGGGATCCAGGTGGTCGTACACATGCAACTTGCGATGGTGCCTACCGTCGGGGAGTCACACAATAAAAAGTCTGAGTCTATTTCAGATTAAGAATAATCAAATAAGACGAGATGTAAAAGACTTATTTTTAGGTCATAGGTTTGTGTGGAGTCGAGTCATTGTCAAGGTGCCCATGCCGCAGCTCGATGACGAGCTGCTCGGAAAAGGACGGGGTAATGTTAGGTGGCAGGGGACTAATTGGCTGGGTCTAATAGGCCGGCTCGGTAGGCCCATTAGGGTTACGTTTAGGGATAAAATCGAACTTAGGGGTTAAGGAATCCTCTCTTTATAAGGAGGGGAAATGTATCAATCAAAGCAAGCAAGAGATTAGAAGCTCGCAACCCTGATTCCCGCACAAATCAGCCTCAAATCCTCCAATCACCTTCCCCTCGCATCTCAATTCACAACATACCCAGTCCTCCAGAGGTGCTCACAGAGGTAGGGTTTGCGTACGTGTTGTGAACGTCCAGCTGCTGGACGTGCTCCGCCCGCCATTGCTCTTATAATTAAAAATCTAACAAGTTCTTATACATATATGCATATTTGTAGACACGTAATGTTTTTTGTGTATTGTAGATACGTAATGTTCGATCGTAAGTATATGTTCCTTAAGTTCCAAATGCGTACTCCTCCATTCGGAAAAAACTGACGTTTAGGACAGTGACACGGTCACCAAAATACAACTTTGACCACTTGTTATTAAAAAAATATTTATCGAATAGCGATGTATGTATACTTTTATGAAAATATTTTTGAAGACAAATCTATTCATATAGTTTTCACATTTACAAACTTAACCACTTAAAAGTTATTGATAATTTATATTGCCAATGTTTGAACCAAACTTTGTCATGAACGTCATTTTTTTTAAGGAACGGAGGGAGTATGTACTCCACGTTCCAAGTTCACGTAGCAAAAAACCACACTCTTCGTTCCAATCATGCAACGACCCCAAGCGCGCATCTACTGTGGAACTACAGGCAGCGCAGGTATAAAAGGGGTGAACTGGTCCTCCTACAGCAGCACGCAGACCACCATCTCTCGAGCACCACGCCGACGAAGGACGGAAGGAGGGTCAAGCAGGCAAGGCGCGCCGCCATCGCTGCAGCGCGCCATGAAGAAGCCTTCAACGCTCCTCCGGTCCTTCTCCTCGCGCCTGTCCACGCGCCTCGCGCCGTCGCCGGCGTTGGTGGCCCCTTGGCCGCCGGTCCGGTCCGCCTACGACCGCTGGCTCGCCGCCGAGCTCGACGAGCTCCGCGCCGACCCGCTGGCGCCGTGCACCAGCGCCGCGTGGCTCTCCCGCGCGCTCACCGTCGCCGCCGCCACGCAGAGGCGCATCGTCGTCGTCGCGTCGCACGACGCGGCGAGCGGCGGCGCCGGCATTGACCGGAAGACCATCGACGAGTGCGTCGAGGACGCCGCCGAGCTACTCGACGCCTGCGCCGCCCTCCGGGACCGGCTGGACGCGCTCAGGGGCTACGCCACCGCCACGCGTGTCGCGCTCCACTGGCTCGAAGGCCACGGCGGCGAGGCGGCCGCGCGCCGCTCCGCGGCGGCGTTCGCGGAGTGCGAGGCAGTGGAGCGGCGGTGCGGCGGCGGCGCCGAGCTCTCCAAATGCAGCTCCAACCTCCGCAAGCTCGGCGAGAGGGCGCTGCTGAGCGCCAGGCAGCAGCCCGCCGGCGGGCAGCGGTCCGACGCCGAGGAGGCGCTGTCCGGCGCGCGCGCTCTCGCGGTGCTCACCGTCGGCGCGCTGGGCGCAGCGCTCACGTTCCGTCCGCGCCGTGCCGTGTCCGGCGTCGCCCACCGCGCCGGCGGCGTCAAGGCCATGGCGCAGTGGGAGTGCGCGTTCCAGGAGGTGCAGAGGCACGTCAGGGAGGAGTACGACCGGCGGCGGAAGGACGGCGTCCCGTGCATGTCCGAGCTCGACGGCGCGGCGGCCGCCGCGCGGGCGGTCAAGTGCGCCGTTGCCGGCGGGCGCCGCTGCCCGGAGACAGTTATGGCGGCAGCGAGTAGGCGGTGCGACGAGCTGGAGGAGACGGTGGCGGCGTTCGACGAGAAGGTCGGCGAGCTGCGTAGAGAGTTGATAGGTGTTAGGATTGTGCTCTTGGAGTGGGCTGAGAGAGCAAGAGGGCATGAGCAGCTTAGGTTTGACTGTACTCCTGCTCATTCAGAAGCACGATTTTCATGGTCTAGAAAAAGTGACGTTAACTAACAAAAACCTCTACGTACACTGCGTTTTCATCAGGCGACCAAAAGCCAACTGACGGTTCATCAAAACAAGGAACGTCGATTTAAAACTTTGAACAAAAGGTTTCGTAATTGGCACTACATGAAAAGGCTTGTTAGGATAATCGAATTTCTTGTTAGAAAATCAAACTGATGGCGGAAAAACTTCTTAGAGGCCTAGCTTGTTTTCAGAGGATCCATCCAAGCTTTACTTTGATGGTGCTCGAATATATATAAAGATATATAATGTTGTGCGTTGTGGCGCATTATGATATATGATGGCACGTCATTAT
Source organism: Cenchrus americanus (assembly GCA_947561735.1). NCBI lineage: Eukaryota > Viridiplantae > Streptophyta > Magnoliopsida > Poales > Poaceae > Cenchrus > Cenchrus americanus. Next base: position 179,925,164 of record OX387242.1, read on the forward strand.
TTCCAAATTATCAGGAACTTGGGAGATCAGTATTCTTGAAACAATCGCGAGTCACCTTGACATAATTGTCTAAGATCAACAAAAGTTAATTAGTCTGTTCACCGCAAGGTTTCAGTCGTTTGCACTTGATTCTTTTATCAGTATGACCTCAGAATCTAAAAAACGATGGGCTCGGATTAATCTTCACCCTGCACCTCGTTTCTTTTCTCCTTGCTCCTTAATTCCGTCAGTGTCTCAATGACGACAAAACCATTCGCTAGCCGCGCAGTTGCCTCCATCAGCTCCTGCTAATCTGCTATCACGTCTCACATGCATGGCAGGCACAGGGTCAAGGGAGCTCAACCAGATGCCGTCCAATTTGGAGACAGGCGTCGTGCCGTTCACCGGCAACCTGGCAGCATCCATTCCTCTGTGTCCCCGGGACACACACAGAGGACACTCATTACGGCCGGGGTGACAAATTGTATTCAACATCCAAGATGAAAGAGGGTGTGAAAAAAAGAAGATATTTTCCTACTTTCACTCAAAGATGAAAACGTGTAAAATGAAAAATTCCCAGCAGATTCTTTATTTTTTTTTACTGCAAGAAGAAGGCTTCTCACAGGATTTGAAGGAGTCCTTTTTTGGGAACGATTTGAGGGTGTCCTTTACTCAATCAAAATTCTTTTTACTAGTTAAAAAGTGCAATAAGCATATGACATTAGCGTGGAGTGAAGAGCTAGTCTTGCTTATTACTTTTCGATGCAATTCCCCTCACAACATGATCTTCAAAGCTGCCATGTACATGAGACCTACATCAACACTATGACCTATCAACTGACTTATACAATTGGAGATGCCCTAAGTCCTAAGATGACATTTAGTGCACTTTGTTCTTGATTTTCGCCCAAAAGTACATCACGCTGATGACCTCTAGAAATGGACACCACACATGAGCTGGTCCTTTGAATTCTCTTTGCGTTCCATTCGGAAGACTAAACTGAAGAACGCATAGCCCTTTGATAGGTTATTATATAATAAGAGATCAGAGAGAAAGAAAACTTAATCTAATTGATACTGGCATGCTTAAGATCTGGTACAGTTCACAATGTGCAAGTTGACGGAATAGAATACAGGAGCTTTCAGTAACGACCAAAAGCTAGCTGGATTTCATCGATCTTACCACTTTATTCAGTGGGTTAACAATCAGTTATATGCCGAGCTCCCATGCTGCAGGTATGGCTGGGTTGGTTTTCTACTTAGTAATACTCGCAAGAAATTTTTTGCACTACCGAGCATACATATTGAACATATTGTAAAGTTAGTATACTCACTTAAAACTTGCGAACTGTTTCATAAGGTACATAATAATTCAACTTTCCTTTTGTAACTATACTTCTATTTGTTCATCACCAGTTCATGTTTTGGATGCTAGTATGTTACTAAGAATAATTTGATTAATAATTTATGTGATTAGTCGAGTATCTAAACCTAACCCTGCTCATGCCAAATGCCACCAGAGCTCAGCGATTCAGAGATGTCCTCGCCTATTTTGGTTGCCCAGCTCTCCTGCCGGTTTGTTTTATAAAAGCACCGTAAGAGAGCCCTATTTAGATATGCTTAACCTAACTCTTGCATGGCCTAAAAAGCTAAAAAATTATACAGTGTTCTACCTTTAAAATTATTTTAACACACAACTATTTGTGAAAAAAGATATTTCACATTATTTAGTAAGATCCATTGAACTTGCCCCTATTAACTTTTTTTAGAAAAGGGAATATATTTCAATCTTCCAGCCTCCGCATGAAACTATGTATATAGTTGTTTGTTATTACACACGAGAGTACCACAAATGGAAAGGGGAAAAAACCGGTCTCTCAAACAAACTCAGAATTATTCAACATCAATTCTGTAACTAAACAACCATCCATTGTTGGCAAAGATCTCCATCGACGTGGTCTCAAGCACACGGCACCCCTAAAAACATGAGGTCAGTCATTCTCCTTCTGCAACAACGCCCAAAAAGGATCCAATGAGTCGCTCAGAAGATAACCTGCATAGGAGTAACAACTCGAGTGTTACGTTGTTAAAAACCATGTCGTTTCTTCTTAACCAAATTGCCCAACATAAAGCCAATGCCCCAACCAAGATTTTGTACATAAGCTTCTTGTTAATCCCATTCCGCCATCCATTAAACATGTACCAAAGCCCTCTAGTCCTAGTTGGTTAATTATTCCATCTATTTTGTAACTAAATGTTGTAAGGAATCGGATGCTCGTAGTCTAAGAGGGGGAGGAGGTGAATTAGGCAACTTAAAAAAACCTTAACTTATGGCTTCACTACTTTTGCATAAAGTAAAACAAGAACATACTATTTAGATGTGCATCTACGGTTGTTGTAGTGTGAAACTCCCATCCCAAAACAAGTATTGCAACCAATTGCCAAACCTAGCATGATACTACTCTAGGAAAGTAAAGACAAGCAAGGATTGCAAGAAAGTAATGCGGAAACGTAAAGAGGAATGAGAGGAAGCAAACTCTTGACACGCGATTTATCCCGTGGTATCGGTAGGCACTAAGAGACCCCTAGTCCACATTGTTGAAGCACTCACACAAGAGTATTGCTTCCTGGTCACCAAGTCTCTCCCAAGAGCACCACTTGACTCGCCACAAAGTCTCGCCACTTAGGCACTCGTCAAGCTCCCTTGGTCAATTTGATGCCGCCTCCACTAAGGAGCTTCTCCCCAATGATTTATCAAGCTCAAAGGCACCACTTGTTTTAGTCTCATTGCTCTCAAGCTTAGACATTACCTCATCACAATCCTTGTTAAGCAATTTGAATTTGCACAACAAATGTTCATAATTTGTAGCAAGGGTTGCACTAAGATCATTGAGAGCATTGAGTTCTTTAATTTCATTAGCTTGTTTCTTAAGCATTCCTTTTTGCTCATGAACTAGCTCAACAATATCATTGAGAGAGGTGATGTCAGATTCATCATCACTTACAATGCTCTCCATACCTTGGGCCATAAGGCACATGTGTGGTGATGATGAAGGACCTTGCATGAAGTGGGTGGTGAAGTTCTTTCTTGATTCAAAACTTGAGCTACAAGAACTTGATTCTCCACCACTTGTCCACTCACAAACGGTGACAATTGCTTCTTGCTTTGGCCTCCTCTCCTTGACCACCTTCTTCATAGGCTTGTGCTCAATCTTGGTAAACTTGATGTGTTGATGATGACGCCCTTCTCTCAAGTGGACGTTGTAGCCATAAATGTTGATTTTCTTCACATACTTGAAGATCTTCTTCACGTACATAGACACCATGGATTCGACCTCTTCATCACTTGAAGAGTCTTCATCGTCACCGTCATCACCATCGCTTGAGCTTCCATGAGTAGCCATCCTACTCATCACCTTCTTATGTTGGCTTGAGAGGACATGGCTTGTGGTTGGATATGATGGTTCTTGGGGCTTTTCTTGGGAACCCTTATTGGACTTGGGCATGATTTGAAGCTCATGTGCCATAATCTTGCTCAAGATTTGAGATGGCTTCAATTCTTCGAGCTTCTTCTCATAGATGATAGCTTTCACCAAGTCATAATCGGGCTTCCGGAGACTTTGAAGATTCTTGCGATTGATGTTGAAGTCTGTGATGTTCTTCACACCTAAAGCATTGATCTCATTGACAAGACCATTTAGGCGTGAGTACATAGATTGGACATTTTCATTTTCAAGTTTCTTGAAGCTATTGAATTCCTCAAGGAGGCAACCATAGCGTTCACTAGCTACTTCTTTTGAACCCTCATTTTGCTCCTTGATAGTTTTCCATAGCTCATAAGCATTATCACAGTAAAAACTCTATTGAAAACATCTACATCTAGTGAGGACAAACTGATACTCTTAGCAATCACATCAAATTGCTTTTCCTTCTTAGTACCATTTTCACGCCCTCATCGGTGACTCTCCAAACATCGAGGTCCATTGCTAGGAGATAGGCCTCCATGGGAACCTTCCACCGAGGATAGCCCGTGCCATCAAAATGTGGAGCCAAACGTAAGGTATCCACCCCTTTCATACCTCTAGAGAGAAACTCACTAGGCGGTGAAGCCTAACCGTTCCAATGAGCCGGTTTTCACAATTTACCAATCGAATTGGCGTTTCCTTATGAAGGTAGTGAGTCCCTAGTCTGATACCAGTTGTAAGGAATCGGATACTCGTAGCCTAAGAGGGGGAGGGGTGACTTAGGCAACTTAAAGAACCTTAACCTATGGCTTCACTACTTTTGCATAAAGTAAAACCAGAACATACTATCTAGATATGCATCTACGGTTGTTCTAGTGTGAAACTCCCATCCAAAACAAGTTTTCAACCTTTAGCCAATCTTAGCATGATACTACTCTAGGAAAGTAAAGGCAAGCAAGGATTGCAACTAAGTAATGCGGAAATGTAAAGAGGGATGAGAGGAAGCAAACTCTTGACACGCGATTTATCCCGTGGTATCGGTAGGCACTAAGCCACCCCTAGTCCATGTTGTTGAAGCACCCACACAAGAGTATTGCTTCCCGGTCACCAAGTCTCTCCCAAGAGCACGACTAGACTCGCCACAAAGGCTCGCCACTTAGGCACTCGCCAAGCTCCCTTGGTCACTTTGATGCCGCCTCCATTAAATGGCTTCTCCACCAATGATTCATCAAGCTCAAAGGAATCACCTATTTTAGTCTCATTGCTCTCAAGCTTAGATTTTAGCTCATCACACTCCTTGCTAAAAAATTGAATTTGAACAACAAATGTTCATAATTTGTAGAAAGAGTTGCACTAAGATCAATGAGAGCATTGTGTTCTTTATTTTCATAGCTTTTTCATAAGCATTCCTTTTTGCTTATGGACTAGCTCAACAAGATCATCGAGAGAGGTGGTGTCGGATTCATCACCACTTACATTGTTCTCCATACCTTGGGCCATAAGGCACATGTGTTGATGATGAAAGACCTTGCATGAAGTGGGTGGTGAAGTCCTTTCTTGATTCAAAACTTGAGCTACAAGAACTTGATTCTCCACCACTTGTCCACTCATGAACGACGACAATTGCTTCTTGCTTTGGCCTTCTCTCCTTGATCACCTTTTTTTAGGCTTGTGCTCGATCTTGGTAAACTTGATGTGTTGATGATGACACCCTTCTCTCAAGTGGATGTTGTAGGCGTACATGTTAATTTTCTTCACATACTTGAAGATCTTTTTCACGTACATGGACACCATGGATTCGACCTCTTCATCACTTGAAGAGCCTTCATCGTCACCATCATCACCGTCATCTTCGCTTGAGCTTCCATGTGTAGCCATCCTACTCATCACCTTCTTATGTTGGCTTAAGAGGGCATGGCTTGTGGTTGGAGAAGATGGCTCTTGGGGCTTTTCTTGGGAACCCTTCTTGGACTTGGGCATGATTTGAAGCTCATGTTTGAGATGGCTTCAATTCTTCGAGCTTTTTCTCATAGATGATATCTTTCACCAAGTCATATTCGGGCTTCAGGAGACTTTGAAGGATCTTGCGATTGATGTTCAAGTCTGTGATGTTCTTCACACCTAAAGCATTGATCTCATTGACAAGAACATTTAGGCGTGAGTACATAGATTGGGCATTTTAATTTTCAAGTTGTTTGAAGCTATTGAATTCCTCAAGGAGGCAACCGTAGCATTCATTAGCTACTTCTTTTGAACCCACATTTTATTCCTTGATGGTTTTCCATAGCTCATAAGCATTATCACAGTAAAAACTCACAGTAAAAACTCTATTGAAAACACCTACATCTAGTAAGGACAAAATGATACTCTTAGCAATCACATCAAATTGCTTTTCCTTCTTAGTACCATTTTCACGCCCTCATCGGTGACTCTCCAAACATCAAGGTCCTTTGCTTGGATATAGGCCTCCGTGAGAACCTTCCACCGAGGATAGCCCGTGCCATCGAAATGTGGAGCCAAACCTAAGGTATCCACCCCTTTGATACCTCTAGAGAGCAACTCACTAGGCGGTGAAGCCTGACCATTCCAGTGAGTCGGTTTTCGCAATTTACCAATCGAAATGAGATTTCCTTGTGAATGAAGTGAGTCCCTTCTCTGATACCACTTGTAAGGAATCGAATGCTCGTAGAGTAAGAGGGGGAGGGGGTGAATTAGACAACTTAGAAAACCTTAACCTATGGCTTCACTACTTTTGCATAAAGTAAAACTAGAACATACTATCTATATTTGCATCTACGGTTGTTCTAGTGTGAAACTCCCATCCCAAAAAAAGTTTTGTAACCTATAGCCAATCCAAGCATGATACTACTCTAGGAATGTAAAGGCAAGCAAGGATTACAAGAAAGTAATGCGGAAACATAAAGAGGGATGAGAGGAAGCAAACTCTTGACACATGATTTATCCCGTGGTATCGGTAGGCACTAAGCCACCTCTAGTCCACGTTGTTGAAGCACTCACACAAGAGTATTGCTTCTCGGTCACCAAGTTTCTCCCAAGAGCACCACTTGACTCGCCACAAAGGCTCACCACTTAGGCACTCGCCAAGCTCCCTTGGTCACTTTGATGTTGCCTCCACTAAGGAGCCTCTCCACCAAGGAAGGAGGTCTCCACATCCCCCGCACAAAGTGTCCTCGCCACTCCACACCAAGCCGAAGGGTCAAAGGCGATTGCTGGTGAGCCACTTAGGACCCAAGGCTTCTGACGCACCTTGTACAACTTGATTCACTCAAGAATTACCTCATAAGGTTGGCACAACCTTGCACTAACTCAGCTCTAAGCTAAACTAGCACTAAGCACACACACCAAGCATATGCAAAGCCTATGGATGAGCAATGTAGAACTTGGATGGATTAGATATGATCTTCTAGGTGTCTTGCACTCCTCTGCACTTCCACACAATCCAGCAACCTCAAATGGGTGAGTGGAGGGGGTATAAATAGCCCAAGGAATCAAACTAGTTGTTGGCTAACGGGCACAGAAAAAGGTAGCGTCGGATGAACCGATGCTATGTTTTTCCTGGGCATTGGTTCATCCGGTGCCCTCCACATCACTTAGCTATTGCAGCTCTGCTGATACAACTATTCTGACGCTTTGCACCGACGCATCGTCGGATCATCCGGTGCTTAAGATTTCACAGTTAAAAACCTTCTGTTGGCTGTGTTGATACCGTCGGATGAACTGCTGTTGACCCGTCGGTTCATCCGGTGCTGAAGTCTCTCCTAGTCGCTACTCACTGTCTTGAATTCAAGGACCATCCGGTGCTACTGCATTGGTCTTGGCGCATCTTTGTCTTGATTCAAACAAGGCATCAGGTAGACCGACACTTCAACCAACAAGGCGGCGGTTCATACGTTGCTAATAATTCCTGTGAGCTGTCTTCTTTCAACCGTCTGACGCATCTAGAAAGGGGACCATCGGATCATCCGACGGTGCACTTTTGTTGTTTCTTTGCGTCTTCAACTTATTTCTTTTCTTTCTTTGATTGTGGTTGCATCCATGCATGGGACCTAGATATATCTACGAGGACATGCTAGACAATGTGGTTAGTCCCATTGCTTGTGTTAGCATGAATCACCAAAATCAACTCGAACAAATGGCAAATGGGGCCATGTTTGATACAAACGACCATCCATTGGTGGTAAAGATCTCCATCGACGTGGTCTCAAGCACACAACACCCCTGAAAACATGAGGTCAGCCTTCCTCCTTCTGCAACAACGCCCAAAAAGGATCCAATGAGTCACTCGGAAGATAACTTGCATAGGAGTAACATCTCGAGTGTTGTTAAAAACCATGTTGTTTCTACTTAACCAAATTTCCCAACATATAGCAAATGCTTCAACCAAGATTTTGTACATAAGCTTCTTGTTAATCCCATTCAACCATCCATTAAACATATGAAAAATGTTCATAGGTGGTGTTATATTAATAGAAATGTGTACAATCCTCCACATAATTGTAGTCAATCGACAATCGAATAAAAGGTGTTAAACTTCCCTACCATCGTCAACAAGCTAAATTATCTTTGGTTAGAATTAAGAACTACCTCTTTTTGTAAATACTAGATAAAAATCTTTATTTTAATGGCACTTTTAACTTCCATATAATATTTTTTTTGCGGTGCGGGCAACTGAGCAATAAACGCATTATACATAGATCAAACAATAAACTGACCATTTTGTTATAGAGGCCACATAAAAGTATCTCTCTGGTCTGTTAATTGGACATTCAATATTTTAGCTACCAAATGACGCCAGACTTGTAAATTGTTGCCAACTAAGGATCTCCTGAAGGCCATATTCAAATGATTCGATCTAAGAACTGTTGTAACTGTTGCACTCTTCTTCCCTACAATGTTATATAAGGATGGATATTGATTTTTGAAAGGGGTGTTATCCTACCAAGCATCCTCCTAGAAATGTGTTTGTGACCCATAACTCACTATGAATTTGTCCATCCCAATAAGTCATTTTTGATCTTCATAAGACCCGACCAAAAGTGAGAATCCCCCGACATGTATTCAACCTGAGTGATGATTTTATGTCTTAAAATATTTATTTCTAAGGAGTCGCTGCCAAATACCATCCTCATTGATGAGTCTAAACACCAATTTATTAAGTAAGGATCTATTCTGTAAGTTTAGGTCTAAGAACTTGTTAAGCAATAAGCAGAGGATCCTAAACTTAATACTGATTATTGTACCCCACTTTGATACAAGAAAGCAATAACAAAATCAGAATGATTCCTTTGGTTAAAAAACATGGCTACTTTTCACTCGACAGCACCTGTATTGTAAAAATAATGAAGAAATTGAATAGCTGAGAAATATTTTAGACTACTTTGTGTTGCCTCCAAAAGGCAATGCATGACCAGCCGTCCGTAGAAGTAGGCAAACTTATATTTAATCGCCATTAGCTGTACGGTGCTGGATCACGGATGATCATACATAGATCTTGATCTAAGGATGCGATAGTTTTGGGAGTTAAGAATAAGGCCACGAGATTATATTCCCATCCCCACAAAAGCATAATGAAGACTAGCTAACAAAGCCCCCCTTCAAAAGCTTGTGTTACTTCAAATTTTGTTTAAATTTGAGTTAGAGTATTGTGTGTTCCAAAGTAAAATCTTTTTGAAAATCACATTTTTGGTGAGAATTGTACTTCTCCTATTTCAAGGCATAAGAGAGAGTTGCACTACATTTTAGCTTGCAATCTCTAAATCTTGCATAACACTAGCTAAAAGCTGGAACACTATCAAGAGGCCTACATATATATACTCCAGTTCAATGCATCACGAGAACAACTTGCCTAAAAAACAAAGGGAACCGTTTCCTTTTTCTTTTCCTTCCAACAGCAGCAAAGGTGCCAACAAGGACAGTTGGTCGTACACCACCACAAAGACGCCGGCCAGGCCATGTTTCATGTCCATCCATGTGCGCCGCAGCAGCAGCAGAAGTATTCTATTAGACTTGACCCCAGGCTTACCACTTATTAATCACTTTCACCATCGTTAAGCGATAGTGCGGTTGGATACTCTCGGCTCTGCTTAACTTAATTAATCACCTCTTTTGTTCTTAATCCAGTGGTCGGATGTTGGGTGTTAAGAGTTAACTAGCTGTAGGCCTATGTTTGATACTAGTATAGCACTTTGATTGTTAGGGGTGTTGCCGTGTTGGTGTCATATGTTACTCCCACTACAGGTAGCCTGCCTTTGGCATATCCTTCACGGAATACTGCGACAAGCTAGAACTGTAAAAGTCTTGTGTTGAAATTGGAGTAAAAAGATTTACTAGAAGGAATTATTTTAGGTGGGACGTGAAATGACCAATTTATTTTTATTTTCATGTTCTTAAATAGCTAGCCTGGGTTTGGGGCAAACCAGAATAGTGAAACTTAATTATATGATATATGCTTGAAATGATTTGGCCGCGTGGGCATGGAAACACTTGCGCGAAAAGAACATCGACCCATATAAATCATTCGGTTCTATTTTATTATAGTAAATCACAATTAGCAGCCTCAGACCCATATAAATTCTTTTTTTTTCAAACAATGGAGCTTCCGGAACGATTTTTATTTATGGACGGGGGAGTATGAAACTGCTGAGCTTTAATTCGGATGTCCCAAATAATTGACCAAATAAATTTTTAACGCACAACTAGGATAACTAACATGATTGGGCAGTCATCCACTTGGATGCAACTGGCACAACCACTACCGGAAACGCAGCCTCTACCGAGAGCTCTGCACTGTGCCGAGAGCCAAATAAAAAACTCTCGGCAAAGAAGGCTTTGCCGAGAGTTTTTTATTTAGCTCTCGGCACAGAAAAAACACTTGGCAAAGAGGCTTCTTTGCCGAGAGCCAAACAAAAAGCTCTCGGCACAAAAAAAAGCACTCGCCAAAGATTTCTTTACCAAGTGCAATTTTTTTACTCTCGGCAAAGAAAATTTAAAAAATCACTTTTTTGCCTCCAATTTTTTTCTATCCTCAACATACACTTATACAAAACTTATGCTCAAATTTGGCATAATGTTACCTTTGTTTGCTATATTTAACAATTTTACTTCTTTCTAGGTATTTATCGCATACGTTAGATATGAACTGCAAATGCATGAAATTATATAGTAAAGTTGGTGAAAACATGATATTCATATTAATGAGACATATGTAAGATCATGTACATGAAATCAAGCTAGATTTCCGACATTTGGTTCTTCGATCCTGATGAAGATCGTAAGGTAGAATGGTTAAAAAATTGTATAAAATTCAAATGAAGTTTGAAAATCACAAAATTTGTCAAATACTCATGATATCATATGAGGAGCTTGTGAAAAAAAATTGTGTATGTTTTGAACACACGAACACGTAAGTTGTTTAGAAACCGGAACATCTCACGGTAAGTTTCTAAGAATTTGACCTAATATCAATAAGTTTGGAGTCTTAGAGAAATTCAAATTTGAGTTTGACTAAATTTTTTTTACAAGCAGTATACACCATAATTGGTGTTATGTTAGGTTTTGGAAAATTCTCACATCATTTTGCTATTTTTAAAATTAATTTTGACTCCCGGCAGAGCAGCCCACCACAGTCAAAATCGGCCCAACAGCCCACCACAGCCCATATTCCCTCTCGCGTATATAAGGCCGCTGCCGCCCCCCTCCAAAACCCTAAGGCTCCCCCCCCTCCTCCCCCAGCTCTTGCCGCGCGCCGCCGCCCCATCCTCTCCCCAACCGGTGCGCCCCTCCTCTCCCCCAACGCCGGCGCGCCTCCCCTCCTCCCCCCGGCTCTGCCCGCGCGCGCCGCCCCCTCCTCTCCCCAACCGCGCGCGCCGCTCTTCTCCCCCAACACCGGCGCGCCTCCCCTCCTCTCCCCCAATGACGGCGTGCGCCCCCTCCCCTGCCTCCCCTCCCCTCCCCCCTCGCTCGCCCCTCACCCGCGGGGGAGGAGCGGCGGCGGGGTGAGGTGTGGTGGCAGCGCATCTCGAGGGCGGCGGATGCCAGAACCTCCGTCGCTTCCCTCCAACCTCGGCAGCTCACGACGGTGCCATGGCGGCCGGAGATGGCGGCAACTACGGCGGGCGGATCCACGGCGGCTAGATCTAGGGCGGCCGGATCTACGGCCGGTGGTTCCAGGTCCTTCCCCCCTCCCTCTTTGTTGGTGGTGGTAGGTCGATGTGGTGGTGGCGGCGACCGAGGCGCGGTGGCGGGAGGCGGGCGGTGGTGGTGGTGGTGGTGGTGGGCGACAACAGTGGTGGTGGTGGTGGAGGTTACGGTGGTGGCCGGTGTTCGGCGGCGGCGGTGGTGGGCGGGCGGCGCCGGTGGTGGCGGGCGGCGCCGGTGGTGGCGGCGGTGGCGGATCTGGTGGTGGTGGTGGGCAGCGGTGGTGGGGCCAGGGCAGCCGGCTGGTGGGCCCGCTGTCCTGGGATTTCTTTTTTTTGTTTTATGAAATTTGATTTGCCGAGCAATATCCCACTCTCGGCACACGTGTAACGAGAGTATCTGACGTGGCTCTCGGCAAAGGGCTCTTCGCCGGCCCAGCGGAGACGAGTGGGCTGTGCCGAGAGTTCCCTCTCGGCACAGCCTGTGCCGAGAGTAATCGGGCCTGTGCCGAGAGGAGCTCGCTCTCGGCACAGGCCCAGATTCCGGTAGTGAATAATATTGGAACTTGAAGACACACATTTTTTGCTGCAGTCAGACGAGACAGCTACACAACTGCCACACAATGTGCTGCAATTCTCACATCCATGGCAGCTTCTCTTAGCTGTTCATGTTTCGGTTCTTCTGGAGGCTGACAAATAACAAAAAAAATGAAATAACAAAATCCTGTGATCCTTGAAGACGACATACGTGTTCATCTTGTCACCCACAAGAAGTGCCGGTGTCGTATCGACAAATTGATCATGAACTCAACCATATTTCAGTGCATATATAAGTCCCTGTTGCTGCACTCTGGAGCTGATAAATCTATCGGTTGATCTTGGTACGGTACTGCACCAAGGAGACCAAGGAACACCCGAATCTAGCGAGTCGCCATCCTGCCGCGCCACGCAGCAATCCTCCCTATGTCAAGCACATGGTTAGAGTGTTGAAGTGGCTGATTAGTACTCAATGCAAGAAAAAGCATGTCACCTGCAGCTATTTTAGTGCAGTGGTATTAGCGGCTTCGTTCTGGCGAGGGGCTTATGGGTAGTGATTTGTGGTTAGTGCTGAACAGAAAATGGGAGCACGCCTCATCAGAAAAATGGTTATGTCTGATTTGAGTTATGATGGGATGAGGCGTGCTTCCACCCATGTGGTTGTTTCAGTGGAGAGGAACAAGAGTTAACACATAGAAAAACTTAGATTAAAGGAAAGAGATCCAAGGATAGGATCTGTTTTGGGCTTCCTTGCATTGTAACTCTATACATATTATTATTTCAAATGTAATATAAGACATCTAGAGGCCTCCCCTTGCTGTTTTACCTCAAAACTAGAAATACACAGTAGCACCCTGTTCTCTTTCATCAAAAGTACGAAGAATCGCAAACTCCACCACACTCGGTCATCCACAATCCATATACTACAGATAATCGACATCCCATGAGCCCAATCGTCAAAAATGTTTTTTTCCATGAAGGATGCCTTGGGGCTCCAGATACCTGAATGGTCGCCAAATAAACCTCATCTCCCAAGTCCCCAAGCAACGTGGCACGAAGATAGGCGTGGAGCCCTCGCAAAGTCGAGGGTGCTCTCAGCGCGCGCCGACAGCAAGCCAGTGTAGTGATCGAATTTTGATTTGTGATTTGACCGCACCATCCGCCGATCCTGGGGACAACACTCAGTTAGCAGCGCCTCGAGCTTCAACCGCGAATCTCCGAACTCCAATCAGTTCAATCATTTAGGTTTTAACCTACATTGTTCCTCAAAAGTTATCAAACATGTTTAACTAAATATATTTAAAATTTTATATAAGGTCTAGTCTCCGGGACAACGGGGCTCTCAAAATCCTAGGGCTGGCACTACCGCTCCTCTCCTCCTCCACCCCTCCCCTCCATCCGGCTGCACCTCATGGCAGCGCGGTTGACCCCTCCCTGCAGCTCCAACATATATATCTGGCCGTCACTCGAGCCCACATCTCCACTGCATATACTTATGGCTCCCCTCCAACAAGACGGTGTTGATCCGCAAGACAACAATCCTAACTAGTGATGAAAAATCGAGAATGCCAAACTCCTTGCTTCTCCTGCTAGCAATTCTTGAGGCAGCGGATTCTCATGATCAAGGTTTTCTTTTTTTTAAAAAAAAACACGAAGAAGATGGACCAAATTAATCGGGGCCCATCTATGACACCTGACCCAATTTGAATTATCCAGTATTGATCATGTTTAATAACACCTTTACTAGTTGAGTGAAACCAGCTTATAAGACTTTATCCTCCAACCATAGAACATTTGGACTATAGCCAATTGCTAGCTACTGGCTCCAGTAAAAGAATTACCACCTGTCAATAAGTTAGGAAATTATTTTACTCACCTAAACATATATAGGGAAATGCCAATACATATCATTGTTATTTATGCATGGGCATGGCAGAGAAAGTGGGTCCTATTTGAGAGAATAATTTTCACATGCATCGTCTTCCATTACCAAATGAAATCCGCGGCTCACCAAAGTTGAATTTCTGCCATGGCTGCCCAAAAGTCACGCACAGCACAGGTGGACAAAACTACACAGGAACAACCACACCCCATATGATTGCTGCCACATTCTCGATGCAGGGCTTTTCTGCATAGTTTACACATACACCAGGAGCATTTCTACCAAACTGCATGCCATGTCCCTACTCACACACAACAAAGGCCCATGACACAGCACTGTGCGACACCGATCATTGGGGAGCTAGCTCTCACAACTGTGACGCCCAGAGGCCACACGCAGATAAAATAGCCGGGCGGCCCGGACAGCTGGGAGGGCGAGTTGACGGGGGTGATTGGCGCCGGATCTGGCCGTGCACCCGTGGTGGCCTCCCATTACATGCCTCGCTACAGGCGTCGGCCTCCCGGTGACGCACAGGCTGTGCCGGGTGACCGCACCCTCCCTGCATGCCTTCCACATACGCCCGGCCTATGATTATTCGCCTTGATCCGGGGTTAGCGACGTCTAGGGTGTGTGGGAGTAGCACGAGCACGAGCACGAGCACGACCGTGATCTAACTGATCTGGATGAGCACGGATCCCGAGAGCTGCTGCTGGAGCCTGCAGTGGTGGTGGGGAAATGGTAAGGCCACACACCGTACCTATTTGTGGATTACATATAGCTGCAAAGTCCGTGATGGTTTTGCAGTGGTTTGTGTTCGGAGATGGAGTGGCGATGCAGCCATAATGTGATAGCGCTTGCACCATGCATGATATATACATGAATGGTCACCGACATATAGGCAGGTTATTAATTTTGTATTTTTAGCCGTAGGAATTTTAGCGAGATTATCCGCTTGGTACTTGGCTGTATGAAATGGTTGCAGACAGTTCCTTGAACTGTTGAGGTCGGAACTCTTGTTCATTTATCTTAAAAAAGAACTTGGCTGTATGATAGATAAGTGACAACACAACTATGACATATCATGTACTTCTACTTCATGAAGAAGAAGATGTATCGTGAGGTGAACAAGACATGTCGCACCACTTGTATCACCCCCTGTTCGACTCATTAGACCTTAAGAACATGAATTGAAGACATGATGCCTAATGTCATGCATTGGGGAAGATACAATGTCCCTTGCTCCTTCTGCACAAAGACGTGGTATTCAAATGCAATCAAAACTATTTTTATTGGAAATTATGTACAAAATCTGGAAAATTGAAGCAATTAGAGTAATTATGAGACAAATGTTAATATATGATCTGAAGTTTCTATTTCATAATATACTCAAAAGTGTACAATTGTTTAGAAAGATATGTACAAGTATATGTGATCCGAGTGAGGTGGTGTGTAGATAGGATGTTCACTTAGCAGTTAGCACGACCCACACTCTACATTCCAATCATATACTACTACA
This sequence comes from Cenchrus americanus, assembly GCA_947561735.1. Taxonomy (NCBI): domain Eukaryota; kingdom Viridiplantae; phylum Streptophyta; class Magnoliopsida; order Poales; family Poaceae; genus Cenchrus; species Cenchrus americanus. The sequence goes on from OX387242.1 coordinate 179,940,698, forward strand.
ACTCCAAGCACACATCCACAAACAAGACACCTCACTTGTTGATCACTACACACATCGCCCAGAGGCCCAGATATATATAAAGAGCTCAGCAGGCCTCCCAGTGGACATCAACATCTCAACCTCCCTCCCTCTTCTCAGGATCTCAGAGAACCAAGAAGGTCGAAGAGCCGCCAGTGAGCAAGAGCAACCACACAGAGACGCGCCGCCGCACAGCCATGAAGAAGCCATCCACTCTCCTCCGGACCATCTCCTCGCGCCTCTCCACGCGGCTCGCGCCGTCACCGGCGGCGGTAGCGCCGTGGCCGCCCGTCCGGTCCGCCTACGACCGCTGGCTCACTGCCGAGCTCGACGGGCTCCGCGCCGACCCGCTGGCGCCGTGCACCACCGCCGCGTGGCTCGGTCGCGCGCTCGGCCTCGCCGTCGCCGCGCAGAGGCGCCTCGTCATCGCGTCCGCATCGTCGGAGACAACGGCGGCCGCCGGCGGCGTCGACCGGAAGACCGTTGACGAGTGCGTCGACGACACCGCGGAGCTGCTCGACGCCTGTACCGGCCTCCGTGACCGGCTCGACATGCTCCGAAGCTACGCCGTCGCCACGCGCGTCGCGCTCCGCTGGCTCGAGGGCGGCCACGGCAGCGAGGCAGCCGCGCGGCGCGCCGCCGCGGCTTTCGCGGAGTGCGAGGCCGTGGAGCGGCGGTGCGGCGGCGCCGAGCTCGCCAAGTGCGCATCCAGCCTCCGCAAGTTCGGCGAGAGGGCGCTGCTCCACGCCAGGCAGGACGACGAGGAGCTGTCCGGCGCGCGCGCCCTGGCGCTCCTTGCCGTCGGCGCTCTGGGCGCGGCGCTGGCGTTCCGGCCGCGCCGCGCCGTGCCCGGCGTCGCCCACCGCGCCGGAAGCGGCGTAAAGCCCGTGGCGCAGTGGGAGTGCGAGCTCCAGGAGGTGCAGAGGCACGTCAGGGAGGAGTACGACCGGCGGAGGAAGGACGGCGTGCCGTGCATGGCCGAGCTCGACGCCGCGGCGGCCGCCAACCGGGCTGTGAGATGCGCCGTGGCCGGCGGGCGGCGGTGCCCGGAGACTCTCGCGGCCGCTGCGAGGAGGCGGTGCGACGAGCTGGACGAGACCGTGTCGGCGTTAGAGGAGAAGATCGGCGAGCTGCACAAGGAGTTGATAGCTGTTAGGATAGTGCTCATGGAGAGGGCCCAGAGAGCAAGAGGGCATGAGCTGCTTAGGCTACCAAGGATTTGAGACAAAAGTAAAAAAAAGAAAAATTATAGAATTCGACGTACATAAACATTTCAATAGAAAAAATCTTGACCTCATATTTTTTGCCTGAGCAGATTGAGATTTTTGAGAGTAAGAGCAACTCCAACAGTTTGGCAAACCAACTTGGCATCTATATAATTTTGGCAAAATAAGAAAAATTGGCCTCCAATAGTTTGGCAAACCAACTTGACAAAAATAGAAACTTGGCAAAACTCACCTCCCCACGCGCATATATACGCGCACGGATCGTGGTTGCCATCGTTGTTTTCCTCTAGGTGGGAGGGTGAAAAAGAAATAAAGAATAGAGAAGGATTCCTGATGTAAGTTTTTCAAGAGGTGGAAGGGCACATACATAATTTTGTTTCTCTCAGGATTCCTGATGTAAGTTAGATCTGGATTTGGCAAGTGAATTATGCCAAACTGTTGGAGATGAATTCTTTTTTTACTTTGCATAGCTTTTTAGAAGTTGGCAAAACACAGGATTTGCCAACTAAATTTTGGCAAACTCTTGAGATGCTCTAACAAACAATAGTTGTCTCTAAATCAACCTCTTTTTTGGAGGTTTAAACCACAAGCCCACAGCACATATTGAGGTGCAACAAAGGTTATATATTTCATATTGTTGTGAAACATTTTAGGTCAAACTAAATGTCTAATTCACATTGCAGAATCAACAGAGGTTAAGAGGTGCCTAATAATAAGTCTTTGCACCTAAGGCTCCATTGGTTTTTATTGTTACAACTTACAAGTGACCATTTTAAAATATGCCATGTGTCTGGCAATGAAGGACCCCCAATATTTCAATCTGCACTAGTACGTATCATTTTTCTTTCCAGTTACATGTGCTATCAGAATGGAAATTCTTGAATTTCACAATTAAAGCTGGTGGGCCTCCATTGCGTGGCAATATTAAAATTTCCTAGCATCACGCAAGGTATTGCCAACATATAACCAGCAATTAAAAATTGAAAGTATTTTTTCTTGTAAACCACAGATCCATTTTGTTTAGATATCTGTGTTGTTAGAATTAACACCACAAAATAAAGGTCCAATATGAATTTTTTTAAATGAATATCACGATATTTTTCTCCATGTCACTAGAACAGTTTTATCCTGAAATTATAATTTTTTTATTTGGAAGATTTTCTAGTGAATGGTAAATTCCCGAAGCTAAAATATATTTCGCATGAAACAGAAGATCTATCTCATGAAACTTTTTTCATTGAACTTAAAAGGATATAAGTTCGAGAAAATTCAATCCAATATAGCAAAGTATGGTCACATTTTGAAGATTTAAAAATAACAATTTATATTAGGTATTTGATCTTGATTTACAGTAGAAACTGTGTGGCTCATCCTATCCACACAGGTAAAAAAGGTTGTTCAAACAAACTCGCCGATGGCCATGAATTCGGACTACTTTGAATAATAAACAACTATATATAACTGGTACTCACTAAAAGTCACACCCCTATTTCTCTCGATCCTCAGTCCGCCACATCATCTGCTGACATCATCAGCAACTAAAACACATCCCCCACCGGCTCCCACCCCACGCCGCTGCCGCCCCCACCCAACCCCCGCGTCTCCCAATCCCGCGCCACCGCCCCCATGGATTCCCACTATGCCACCCTTTGCCTCTGTGAGACATGCGTACCCCTGGGTTCCCACCTGTTGACGCAAAATGTGCACCTAGCGCCAAGCACACAGCAAGCCGAACAAGCTGGCTTCACACGCGCAAAGAATCACGAGACGTGCCAGTCAATTTTCCCTGAAAATTAACAAAAGATAAAGTAGTTAAATACCAAAGCTTGGAACTTGCCGGGTGTTACCAGACAGTTCCATATTTACGGCTACGAAGCCAGATGGGGTGACATATAGCTATAGAAAGCTATCTGCCAATAAACTGAAACCATTCGAGAACTTGAAGAAGGAAAAGGTAACATAGACGAATGGATGACGCAAGCATGACGGCGATCGGTCTTTGTTTGGGCAAAGATACACGTGCGCAAGATCACGACCGATCCGCGTGATGATCAACGTTAAATAAATGAATAAAGTAAAGCACGAGCATAAACATGTAATAAACAAGCATGCACAGATCCAAAGCACTAGTCTACCGCATGTCTAGGTACTTTAAAACCCGTCGGGTACGATGCCAAACAAATCTATCCACCGCATGATACAACTTGCATGGGAATCGCACCACTTTCCACAAATAGATCTATCCACCGCATGATACAATCTGAATATGGAAAGTTAAAAGCACACATTATTTAAAGCATGATTTACGCACGTGTTCTACTCATGAGAAACTTAACCGGATGCGGCTGGACAGTCGATTCGGGGTCCATGAAGAAGGAACGAACATTACCAAGTAAGATAAATCTATCAGATTGATTTGAAATCTAATCCACCGGATGACTAGCTCCAAAGCAACCCAAAAACCTACATCTACCGCGTGATACTCAGTTCTTTCAAGATTTATACGAGCATTGGCAAGCTTGAACCCGCAACACGTAACAACCTAGATCGATTCGGTTTCGGCTATTCGAAGAGCACGTGATCCACGTGTTGAATTAACCCAAAGCACGAACTGGACTCGCATAAGGATCACCAAAAGATAAAAAGCCGATCCAAACCCATCTAGATTGGGCAAAGAGGTGTTACATGAATTTAAACGTAAAGCAAAAACTCAATGCAACATGGGGTAACTTGATGAATCTATTGGATCTTGCCAAAATCCAATAGAGCCGATAACTAACTTCAAGCCAGATCTTAGCCTACCGCATGACTCATGACCTAACAAGAAACCCTCTTGAACCAAGCTTGAATCTACCGTATGACACTAAGCATGGTAACAAGACTACTTGCATCAGATCTAAATCCACCGCATGATACTAGACATGATACAAGGTTGCCGGTACTCACGGAGGTCGACGGATCGATGAACCCTCTCGAAGAACTCGACGACACGACAAATGGACTCTAGGGTTTGGCGTAAAGCCTGTTTGTATTGAGAATGATTACGTATATCTGTTACATACAACCAGGGCTCATATTTATACCCTGCCAAGCACAACCTCGAATGGATTCGATACCTAATTTATCTCTAAGCTTGATCGCTTATCCATCCATTCGTCCTTCCTGCTTGAGCCACGTCACCATGCAATCCCGCAAAATCAGCTCAACTGTTCCATTGCCGAACGGAAGCAAATAGCCGACCGCGGATCTTTTTGCCGAATGCATCTGAGGAAACCTTCCTTCCGCTAGACGGACTCCTCACCGAGCTGGACCCACAAGTCAGACTCCTTACCAAATTTTGGTGTTAACACATGCCCCTTCAATTGCGGGATAAAAGTGATTTTATTCCGGAATTGACTCCAGCCACCAACGTCTTCAAATCGAACCTGTTCAACACCTATTCTCTCTCTTCGCAATCCGCCGGAATCTTCATCTAGATCCAAACCCTAGATCCCCTTGTTCTGAGCTTGAATCCCCAATGGCGGCTCAAAACCAAGTTGCTCAGGTAAATTCCCATTCCATAAGCTTCATTCGGCATTTAGGTTTTCAATTTTTACCTGAGATTTCTTTTCCGCTTTCCTTTAGGAGCCTTCGACCGAGCTTTTGATTCGCACCGAGGCCAATGCAAGATCCTACTACCTTGGTCCTGTGGGAAACTCTGATCCTCGAGATTTTATCGCAGCCGAATCTCAAAGGATCCCCTTCAAAGCGGCTTTGTCCCCACCTCATCAGTGGCAGGATGCTTTCAAGAACTGGCCCTTACCCCCAATCACAGGTTGGAAAAATTGGTACCGGAGGGTTCTTGCAGACAAGAGTGCCAGGACCCAGAATTGGGATACCCTCTGCATTGCTCAGGCGCGGAGTTATCTTTGGCCGACACCCCCAAGAATGAAGACCTCTTGATAGCAGCTTGCCACTTCTGGTCAAATGGCGTCAACGCCTTCCTCTTTGGTCACGGCCCAATGTCCCCAACTCTGGCCGATGTGTATATGATCACAGGCTTTGACATTACAGGAACTGTTCACCCCTGGGATTTTAAAGGTTCCTCAAGACAAACAGGGGTGAAACCAGGAAGCGGATACAAAAACTATATCCTGAAGCATATGAAGGATGGCCCCCTTGGTGAAATTGAATACAGGGCATTTCTGAACATGTGGCTATGCAGGTTCATCTTCTGTGGTAAAGCCAATGAGCCTACCCTTAATCACATTGCAATGGCTTCACACCTAGTCGAGGGCAAGTGCTTCCCTCTTGGAAAATACCTCCTAGGCAGTGTGTACCATATGCTTCATCAGACTGTCACCCAGATGTACACCAACCAGAGGATAGCATGTGTCAACGGTCCTTGGTGGTTTGTTCAAATGTGGCTGCAGCTGCACATGCATCAGATTGTTGGTGTTGACTTGAACACCCGGCTCTTTCCTTCATCTAATCATCATGAAGGGGAACCCCATGCCACCAGAGGATGCCAGACTTATGGAGAAGCTGCTTCAACTGTCCTCATTCAGCAGAATATCAGCCAACTCTTCGAGCTCTTCTTCAAAGAATTCCAAAATCCTCTCTGGCTCCCCTACTTGGATAATGACAATTTGACTCTCCCTTGTGAGTTCTCTTTTGAAACTGAACGCCAAGACGGAAAATTCCTGGAGATCTTCAATATCATTATCCGCCCGTGCATCCTGCCGGCTGAATTCAGTGGAGGAAGGCTGACCTACAGCACTTATGAATATTATCAGCCCAACATTATGGCCCGGCAACTAGGATGTGGCCAGATGCCCCCAAGACTGTTCTTGCATGAATTCCTCAAGCCCAGAGAGGAAATCAAGGAACTTACTCAAACTAGCAGAGTTTTTCGATATGCATGCGGTCCTACGTTTACACACGGCCTTTCATTCCCACAACAATAGCTCACCCCACCTTCGGCTCCTGGTGGCAAGAATTCCGTGATCACATCTTCGGTGTGCTCGTACACTTGTTACCGTACGAGTTGATGCCGACTTCCAGCCAACTTCAGAGGTAATATGTTTAACCCTTAAATCAGACACTTCCTCTTCCAATCATGATTCTGATTTTATTTCTTTTGCCTTCAGAACACAGTGCCTGCCCCTCTGGCCAGGGATATTACCTACAATGCAGCAGGCCCAATCTCAGCATTGGGATTCCGATCACCAACCCTTGCCCAGCTAATGGCTAGGTATGTCACAACAGACCCAACTCTGTCTAGCCTTGCTGCTGACAGGAGGCAAGGCTTATCTCTGATTGCTCCTCCAAATGCCAAGAGGAGAAGAACTGTCAAGAAAGTCCTTGTTGAGGTATAATTTCTTCCTTTCTTGATCACAGGATTACTCTGTTTCTGATAAATCATATCTTGTGCATTTTCAGACCATAACTCAGCAATCCTCAGTTTCAGAACCTGCCAATGCCCCATCTACAGGTATGACCTCTACTGTCCTTTTCCTTGAGGATGAACACTGGCATTTATTTTTAATTTGACATTTACAGAAGAAACAATGGAAGAACAACTTGTGGACGTTCCAGTGTCTCAACAAACAAGTCCACCTAGGGTTGAGTCACCTGTCCAAGTGGAAATCTCATCTTCATCAGGGACTCAGTCACCCCCTGTTCAAGCAGAAGCACCAGACTCGCCAGAGATGAGCTTCCCAGTCCAACCAGAGCCATCAAGTCCTCCAAGGGCCCAATCAATCGCTGGTCATGCAGAGACACCAATCCAAGCAGAGGAGAACCCATCTCCTCCTCAGCCAGAAGCTCCTGAGTTGCTAGGAACTACATCAACGCCTTCTCACACAGAAGCTTCAGCTCTGCCTGGAACACCTCCTTCACCAGTGGCTGCCCCTGAACAGAATCCTGCTCCAGTTCAGGAAATCAGACATGAGGTACTCATTTGCACTTAACCCTGCTACCTTTTACTCCCCAGCACTCCTGACTCGGCAATATTGCTTTCTTAGGATCAGGCCCCATCATCATCAAGTTCATCAATGGGGAACAACCCAGTTGCCGAGGCAAGGGAAGGAGCGCCTCAAACTCTGTCAGAGGAAGTGCTAGAAAGGCTCAAGGAGATTTTTGCCTGGCTGCAGAAGGATGCGCGAGATCAGTTCAAAGATCTCGATCACTTTGAAGAAATGCTCGAACCCATTAGCCAAGAACTCCCTGAGGACATCAGCGCCTCTCTTGCATCTATCTCTGGTCTGGAGATTCATTACGTGCCCATAAGACAAGCTTTGAGAAAGGTGTCATCCCGCCCATCTGTTGAAAAGAAGAGGGCCAGCGCTGAACAAGCTATGAAGGGGGCACAATCTCAGACCGAGAGCCATAAAGATACATTGGCCAATTTGCAAGCTTCTCGCGAATTGAAGATCGCCAGAAAAGCCGCCTTGGAGGCGGGCGAGAAGCTTTGTCGCTGAAATAGAGGCTGATGACAAGAGAATAGCCGAGCTCCCTGGATTGATAGAGAAGACCCAAGAGGAAGCAATATCGGCTATAGCTAAGGTGAAACAATGCGATGCAGAACTTACCACCTTGTCCAGCGCTCAGAAAGATTATCAAGAGCAGATGGAAAGTTTTCGCCAAGCAACATCAGATGTCCGTGGTGTAATTGCGAAATACTTGAACATCTAGACGCTGTGATGTGTAATCGAATTGGTCGCCCTTGTAATATTTGTTTTTGCAATTTCGTTTCCCTTTTCTTCTGCGCATTCTTGAATGTGATGCCGAACGACCCATTCGGCAAAGAAATGCCAATACCCGAATGGCACTTTGACTCCTCTTAGCCGAGCCAGTCAACCGAATATGACTCAGCCTAGAACTCCAAACGACCCATTGGCGGACTGGTAAAGGAAACCTCTCCACCTTCCGATTTTCTTGGGATATGCGCCACGATCCAGAGCCACGACTTGAGGCCACGACTTGTCTTTCCAGGCCTATAAATGAAACCGTAGGTGCCCCTATCTCTCCACCAAGCCTTTAGCCTTCGATTCTTTGCCAATCTCAACTCTTCTTCTTCCTTCCAAACAGTGCACATCCCAGAGTAGCATGGTGCGCCGCCTTAACCGACACCGCGCCTCTGATGAGGCGGAGGGGAGTAGCGCCAATGCGCGCCGGAGGCAATGATCGTCAATCCCTCTTCTCTGATTCATCTTTGATCTGCTTTTGTTTTGACGATTATCCCCTTTTCAGGCTGATTCAATGGAATCCAACTCCTGCGCCGGCCGGTCAGCCCCTACCAGACGACTCATCGGAGTCTGACGGCCACTCCCCCGTGCCTTACGGGGAACTCGACGCTCTCCGCTTCAAAGGGGAACTGGAGGTGGCCCAGCGCGAGCTGGAGGAGGTCTCCAAGAAGGCTGGCATAGCCGAGTTGGAGTGGGAAGACCAGCGCAAGCAGCTGCTGGAGACCATCGACGGTACGGTCCTGACACCGCTCCTTGATCCAACCCGGCCTTTGATGCTAATCTCCCTTTTCTTGCACTTTGCAGCCGTGATGCTTGAGCTCAACCGACTCAAGATGCCGGTGGAGCAACCGGCCGATAAGGTGAACGCCCGCGGAGACACGCCGGCGGAGCGCCTTGCCGCGGTGGAGCACCGCGTTGATGAAGTGGCCACCCATGGCGTCCGCTTGGGCACGACCCTGGGTCTGGCTGCTATGGCGACGCACACCGACGTCGACTACTCCACCAGGCCGCGCGGCTTCCGGGGCGGCGCGCCAGAAGACATCGAGGAGATTGAGCTCATCTTGGAGCGCCTCGATGGCCACGGCGACACCATTGCCGAACTCACTCATCCCCAATCTTTGCTGAACAGGCTTTTTGACTAGATTGTATTAGGGATGCTTGAATATCGGCAATAAATAAAGAACTTTTGAATTCTGTGCTTGCACTGCGATGATTTTCTTCATGTTTGCATCCGTGAATTTTGTTTTTCCTTAAACGTATCCGAGAACTGTCTTGAGCCGAACACGCGAGAACAGATGCCCCTTGGCGCAAAATCCACAGAAGATCCCTGAATCGGCAATCCGTAAGCACTGTTCAAGTGAAAACCTTTCGCATTCGGGAAGAAAACCCTGCCGCTTGGTATTCCAACAGTGCACGCCGACCAGTCATCACTCCCAATGCATCCCCTCGGTCAATAAAATAGCCTGCTGAGATGCCCTGCAAATCCACTCGTACACTCATCCATCACTTCTCATTTCCTCCCCCGTCCTTAGAGGAGAAAACCCCAAGGCCATGGACAAAGGCAAGCAACCCCAGGAGAGCAGCACTCCAAAGAAACGCACGATTCGAGAGTGAGTTTTCCCTTGATTCACTCCTTGTTTCCCATATGATCTTGCGCTTTACCTCCTTTCTTCTTCGCCTCTTCTGGACCCAGGCATCGTAACAACACCCCATCTAATGATTTGTAAAACAAATTGTCATCCAGAAGAACGAATTTTATGGCCTTGTACCTGAGCTTCCGAGAGGCTTTTCGGGATGGATCTTTCAAATAGTCAACGATCTCTTTTCTCCAATCATCCTCCGCAAGATCCATTCCCAGTGCGCATATATCTGCAGCAAACGCTTCTTGACTCTCTTTGTAACCAGAGGCGCTCTGAGCCAACCTGTTCGCTTCTTCGTTATGTTCCCTAGGAATATGCTGTAGAGTTACTAACGGAAAGCCCTTCAAGATTTCCCTGCATTCTTCGTAGTAACTTCTCAATGCTTCACTTTTGCATTCGTATTGGCCGTTCAATTGCTTGATCACCAACTCTGAATCTCCATAAACCTCAACTGAAACGGCCCCGGCTTCTCTCAAATATTGAAGCCCTCGAAGCAATGCCTCGTACTCAGCCTGATTGTTTGTAACAGTGGGCTGTATAGGGATAGCAAATTCAAACATCTCACCTCTAGGCGAAATCAGTAGGATCCCTACTCCCCCACCTTTACCACATGATGATCCATCAAAAAATAGAGCCCAAGGAGTAATTTCAAGCAAATCAATTAATGGATCACGATGTTCAGTTATAAAATCGGCAATGATCTGACCTTTGATAGCTTTTGCCGATTCGAACTTCAACTCGAACTTTGATAAAGCCAAAATCCATTTGCCAATCCTGCCATTCAAAATTGGCATTGATAACATATGTTTTATTACATCAAACTTGGAATACACAGTGCATTCGGCATTCAACAAGTAGTGCCGAAACTTTGTACACGAGTAGTATACGCACAGGCACAGCTTCTCTACAGCCGAATACCTGGTCTCAGGATCAAGTAATTTTCGGCTAAGATATGCTACTACCCGCTCCTTTCCTTCGAATTCTTGAATAAGGGCCGATCCAATGGTTTGGGTATCGGCCGCCACGTACAACTTGAAAGGCTTTTCTAGCTGAGGAGGGACCAGCACCGGTGGCTCCTTCATGTATTGCTTGATCTCATCAAAAGCCTTTTGTTGTTCGTCGCCCCATGTGAACTTCTGATCTTTCTTTAGCTTCAGTAATGGAGAGAACGGCAAAACCTTCTGTGACAGATTTGAAATGAACCTCCTTACGAAGTTAATTTTGCCAAGCAGTGATTGCAGTTCCTTGAGATTGGTTGGAGGGACAACTTCATCAATGGCTTTCATGCTCTTCTTGCCAACCTCAATCCCCCTTTCGTGGACCAAAAACCCCAAGAATTCTCCAGCTGATACTCCAAAAGCGCACTTGTTTGGGTTCATCTTTAAACCATGCTTTCGGGTGCACTCTAAGGTCCTTTTCACATCTTCTAAATGCGTATCATGGCTTGGGGACTTGATCACGACATCATCAATGTAAATTTCAACAACTTTGCTGATCAACTCGTGAAAGATGTAATTCATGGCTCGCTGATAAGTTGCACCGGCATTTTTCAACCCAAATGTCATGACTATCCATTCAAACAAGCCTATATGACCAGGACATCTGAAAGCCATCTTTGATATATCCTCTATTGCCATGAAAATTTGGTTGTATCCCGCATTGTCATCCATGAAACTGATAACCTTGTGCCCAGCAGCGGCGTCAACCAACAAATCGGCAATAGGCATGGGGTAACCATCCATCGGAGTAGCTCTGTTCAAATCCCTGAAATCTATGCAGACCCTCATCTTTCCATTCTTCTTGTAAACAGGGACAATGTTAGAAATCCACTCCGCATATCTGCATGGCCGAACGAAGTTTGCATCAAGTAATCTTTCAACTTCTTTCTTCACATCGGCCAATACTTCATCCTTGTAGATTTTCCGGGGCGGTTGCTTGTATGGTTTGAAACCAGATTTGATTGGCAACCTATGCTGAACGATGGGATGATCCAGTCCAGGCATCTCCGAATAATCCCAGGCGAAGCAATCTTTATATTCTTTGAGTAGCTTGATTAATTCCTCCCTGAAGTCTGATTGCAAGTTTGCGCTGATGAACGTCGGCCTTGGCTTGTCACCGCTTCCAATGTCAACTTCTTCTAATTTATTAGCCGACATGAATCCTCGCCCCAACTTACCATCAGTACCATCGACAGGGTTCTCCATTAAAAATTGCTATAAGAGCCGACTGCTTGAATCGGCTGTTGATCGCTACTGACAGGTTCAACAGGACCTTCTCCCCAGTCTTTCCCTGAGAAACAGTCAATGCCTTGATACTCCCAGAAAGCTGGTTCCATGTTCGCAATGCTCACAGAGTCATCTGCTTGGACCACCTCAATATCATCATCCACCCATTGGATGAGCTGTTGATGCATGGTGGATGGGACGCAGCAATTGGCGTGAATCCAGTCCCGTCCAAGTAGTAGGCTGTAGGCTCCTTTACCTTTGATAACAAAGATGGTCGTGAGCAGCGTCTTGGACCTGATCATCAGATCCACGTGAGCGCATCCCTTGGTGTCTGAAGGATTCCCAGCAAAATCGTTCAGTATTATGCTTGTAGGCGTCAGATCGCTAGGGCCCATGCCAAGTTTCCTGAAGGTGGCGTACGGCATGACGTTGACCGCCGCTCCACCATCGACAAACATCTTGGTCAATGGCTTGCCATTGACGTATCCCTTCAAGTACAGCGGCCTCATGTGTCGATTTTTGGCCGGTTTGTCGAAGACGGCTTGCTTGGCTAGCACCAGCTGTGCCATCACCCCCTCAACCTGCTCATCATCCAGGGCCGCCTCTTCCTACACAACCTGATTAGCAGGAGCCATGAATTCATTCGGCAGAAAATATACCATGCATGTTGGAGCCGAACGTTTTGACCCTTCAGGTTGATCCTTTGGACGCCACACCTGCCTTGTCTGGATCCCAGCCTGCCTCAGTTCACGGTTCCTCAAGCGTTGAACCCGTCTCTTCTGACTTTTCCTCAGGCCAGGCGGGCACCATTGCCCCTTCTGCCAGATGTATTCGTCCTCGTCTTCTTCTTGATCAGCCCACCTTAAGTCAGCTTGCCTCTTCCTGGGATGATCGATGATTTCAATTTTTTGACGCCGATCCTCGCTAGGATGTATCCTTCCAATTCTTTCATGGACGGATCGGCGATTGGCAGTCTCCTGCCTGTACTCAAAATATCTGTCGCTGCACTCAGGGCAGTTCCTCAGCGTGGGCAGCTTCAAACCTTCGTTCCCGGCGGTGCACGAAGAACGCACACCCCCAGATGCGCGCGCTCCCGCTCGCGTGTGTATTGCTCCAGGTCTCTCTGCGTGCTTCCTCCTCGGCCTGCGCTTCTCCTCCTCGTACTTCCGCTTCACGGTAGCGCTCCTTTTCCGGTGGCGCCGCCACTTGTTGAGGAGAATACGCATGGTCACCACGGGCTTGGCTCCGGATGATTCCCCGATTTCGATGTGGCTCTTGAGAATGCGGGGGGCTTCACCATGCACACCGCTCCAAAGTCACCCGACGCTCGGGTCCTCTTGCTCCATCCTGCCTTGCCCTGGCTGAGGTCAAGACTTTGACCTTGCCCTTCTCCTCAGCTGACACCATGTTGACAGAAAAGCCCACCATGTTCTGAGGGAAAGGGTGGCCATCCAGCTTCATCTTGTTATCAAATTTGAGGTGTCCCTCCTGGATGGCTCTCTGGATCCTCATCCTGAAGACCCTGCAGTCGTTGATGGAGTGTGAGTTCCTGTCGTGGAAGCCACAGTAACGTTTCTCCTTGACTCCATCGGGCCGAAGCATGGAATGCCCTTCAGGCAATCTGATTCGGCCTTCCTTTACCAGGAGCTCAAACAGCTTGTCAGCTTTCGTGATGTCGAAGTCGTAGGTACCCTTGGTCTGTTTGACCCAGCGCTGATTCATAGTCAATGGCTCCTTTCCCCACATGATCTCGGCCGCAGCCACGTCTTGTTCATCATCAGAATCCTCCAACAGGTCGCCCTTGTCCAGGAACTGGTTGTAAATATCAGCCACGTCGTGCTGTTTACCGAACCTGGCATCCTTCTTGAAGCCGTACGCTTGGTTGCTCATTAACGATAGCTTCTGGGACAGCTGGCCCAAGTTATCGAACTCCATGCCAAACAGCTTCTCACGCACGGCGGCGGCATCCCTAAGCAACGACCATGTCAGCCAACTGGTCATCTGGCAAGTTGAGCGAGAAGCACATGCCCTTAACTTCCCTGAACCTCCTGAGGAATTCCAAGGGCGTCTCACTATGCCTCTGCTTCAGGGTAGCGAGGTCGATGAGCTTCTTTTCTGAGCTGCCGCTGAAATAGTGGGCGTGGAATTTCCGCTCCAGCTCCTTCCACATGCTAACTGATTTAGGGGGCAAAGACGAAAACCACTGGAACGCTGGGCCCGTCAGTGACGCGGGGAAGTATCTGACTCTGAACGCTTCTTCAGCTGATCACTCTCCCAGCTGCATCAGGTAGCGAGCAATGTGCTCCATCGTGCTTGTGTCGTCTTGCCCGGAGAACTTTGTGAATTCCGTCGGAGGTTTTACCCTTGGCGGAAGGATCACGTTGTAGTACCACTCCGGGAACGGCGGCATGTAGGCAGGTCCTTGCATTTTCGGTTTGAGGCCGAACTGATTCTGCATCAACTCGGCCATCTTCTGTGCCAAGGCGTCGTCCTCCTGTGCGCCCGCGGCTGGCGCGTAGCCCGGATTCAGGAAAGTGTCGATGGCTCCGTAGTTCCTCACCTCGTGGTATCCTCCACCGTATAGATTCCTCTGTAGCCAGTTGCTTGTTGGAGCAATCCTGTGGCCGGAAGCAAGCGGGGCCCCAAGCGAGCCGAATGCCAACTCCCCGTACGTGGGCTGGTACGGGTTCGGCTGTTGCACAGGTTGACCCGTGCTGCCCTGTGGTGGTGGCTGAACTGGTCGTCCTCCTGCGGCCTGCAGCGGGGGCTGAGATGGTTGACCCCCCGCACCTTGTGGAGGAGGCTGTAAAGCTTGACTCCCAGCGCTCTGAGGAGGAGGCTGGGCTGGCTGGCTCTGCAATGGCGGCTGAGAACTGGACTCGCCAATCTCCACGGTGCCCCCCTGAATGGGTGCCTTGCTGAATGCCTGCTCCATGCCCGGACCGAATACAACCACCATCATTTGTTTGAACGCACCAACGAAAGCTTTGTGGTGCCTGCTCAAGATGTGGTCCGCGGCATCTCGGAACGCCTGTATGCATTCCTCCTTGTCCTGCTGGGTTGTGGCCTCGCTCTCCCCCGGCAACAATACCCTGGGCATCTCGTTTTTCAGGTACGGGACGCCACTCCTGTTCTTCTTGAAGGACAGCATACACTTCTGCTGGAATTGGTCCACGGCGTCCTGGAGCTGCTGCCGCTGTTCAGGGGAGAGGTCTTCAATGTTGACATCCATGACATTCGCGATCTCAGGCATTTTGATTTTCGGCTGTTGTCCCACTGGGCGTGCCAAAAAGTGTGTTGACGCAAAATGTGCACCTAGCGCAAAGCACACAGCAAGCCGAACAAGCTGGCTTCACACGCGCAAAGAATCACGAGACGTGCCACTCAATTTTCCCTGAAAATTAACAAAAGATAAAGTAGTTAAATACCAAAGCTTGGAACTTGCCGGGTGGTACCAGACAGTTCCATATTTATGGCTACGAAGCCAGATGGGGTGACATATAGCTATAGAAAGCTATCTGCCAATAAACTGAAACCATTCGGGAACTTGAAGAAGGAAAAGGTAACATAGCCGAATGGATGACGCAAGCATGACGGCGATCGGTCTTTGTTTGGGCAAAGATACACGTGCGCAAGATCGCGACCGATCCCCGTGATGATCAACGTTAAATAAATGAATAAAGTAAAGCACGAGCATAAACATGTAATAAATAAGCATGCACAGATCCAAAGCACTAGTCTACCGCATGTCTAGGTACTTTAAAACCCGTCGGGTACGATGCCAAACAAATCTATCCACCGCATGATACAACTTGCATGGGAATCGCACCACTTTCCACAAATAGATGTATCCATCGCATGATACAATCTAAATATGGAAAGTTAAAAGCACACATTATTTAAAGCATGATTTACGCACGTGTTCTACTCATGAGAAACTTAACCGAATGCGGCTGGACAGCCGATTCGGGGTCCATGAAGAAGGAACGAACATTACCAAGTAAGATAAATCTATCAGATTGATTTGAAATCTAATCCACCGGATGACTAGCTCCAAAGCAACCCAAAAACCTACATCTACCGCGTGATACTCAGTTCTTTCAAGATTTATACGAGCATTGGCAAGCTTGAACCCGCAACACGTAACAACCTAGATCGATTCGGTTTCGGCTATTCGAAGAGCACGTGATCCACGTGTTGAATTAACCCAAAGCGCGAACTGGACTCGCATAAGGATCACCAAAAGATAAAAAGCCGATCCAAACCCATCTAGATTGGGCAAAGAGGTGTTACATGAATTTAAACGTAAAGCAAAAAACTCAATGCAACACGGGGTAACTTGATGAATCTATTGGATCTTGCCAAAATCCAATAGAGCCGATAACTATCTTCAAGCCAGATCTTAGCCTACCGCATGACTCATGACCTAACAAGAAACCCTCTTGAACCAAGCTTGAATTTACCGTATGACACTAAGCATGGTAACAAGACTACTTGCATCAGATCTAAATCCACCGCATGATACTAGACATGATACAAGGTTGCCGGTACTCACGGAGGTCGACGGATCGATGAACCCTCTCGAAGAACTCGACGACACGACAAATGGACTCTAGGGTTTGGCGTAAAGCCGGTTTGTATTGAGAATGATTACGTATATCTGTTACATACAACCAGGGCTCATATTTATACCCCCGCAAGCACAACCTCGAATGGATTCGATACCTAATTTATCTCTAAGCTTGATCGCTTATCCATCCATTCGTCCTTCCTGCTTGAGCCACGTCACCATGCAATCTCGCAAAATCAGCTCAACTGTTCCATTGCCGAACGGAAGCAAATAGCCGACCGCGGATCTTTTTGCCGAATGCATCTGAGGACACCTTCCTTCCGCTAGATGGACTCCTCACCAAGCTGGACCCACAAGTTAGACTCCTTACCAAATTTTGGTGTTAACACCACCGACCAGGCTCAAGGCCGTCCCCGACAAGTGGGTCCGACCCACCAAAAGACCAGCTGACCTGACAGTGGGCCCAACCGACCTGGTCCGTGGCCCACGCGACTTCCTGAAGACCTTCTAGAAGATCCCCCAGACGACCTTATCCGATCCGGTTGGGTAACTTGGCGTGCAAGACAAGATAGAATACGTCGGCTGCGCCTCCAGGTAGTACGAAGATTACGGGATTATGTTGTAACTTTTCTTAGATTGGTTTCCCTGTTGTAACTGACCTGGACTCTGGGTCCATCGACCTTGTCCGTCAGCCAACATAACGCGGGCAAGGCCGAACCCCCGAGATCAAGTTCCCCCAAGTCATCCACATCAATACAATCAAGAACTAGACATAGGATTTTACTCTCCGGAGGCCCGAACCAATATAAACTCGCAGTGTCCATTTTGTTTCGTGTGCCTTGCCATAAACTTCGAGTTCTTAGCCCTAGATTCCTCCCCGACGAACAAATAAACCACTGGGGTTGACACCCTTGTGGGCTCTGCATAACTAAACCTCTAACAGCCTCCCCACCCACCGCCTCCCTATTTACTGGTAGTGCCGAAGACCGCGTCAGCGCCGTAGGCATCCACTCCCTGCGTTGACACCACTGCGGTCAGAGGCCGTGCAGCCGTAGAGATCCGGCAGGCCACAACCAGCCGGAAAGCAGGGGAGGGAGGGAAGGGGGCGGCAGAGGCTGGGCCGTCGGCCTCCACCCCACGCTAGGTGCCCTACTGCTCCCCGCGTTGGGAGGCCGTGACGACACGATAGAACATCACGAAGGAGACAGTGCTATGGAGAGGCCACCGGGCCGCTGCTCCCTGCTGCACCAGATAATGCCACCGCGCCGAAGACGGACACTGCAGAGAGGCCACTGGGCCGCTGCTCCCCGTGGCACCACGTCGGGGAGGCCGTGCCCACGCCCAGATGCCGCCATGCCGGACCGCTGTGCTGCTGCTCCCAGCACTGGGGAGGCCGTGTACCCACCCGTCCTCTAAGTCGCCGCGCCAGAGAAGCTGCCCCCCGCACGGGGAGCCGACGAGGAGTAGAGTGATGCTGAAGATGCCGTCATCATGGTGACGAGAACGACAGATGGATATCAGTGAGTCTGCAATTATCTTCATTCCGTTAGTTTTGATGCAATCATCCTCAATTATTTTTTAGAAATTCTCGTAGCAACACACGGGGGTTTTACCTAGTTAAACAAAAATGTTTGGGTTTTGTGTGTACGATAGTGAACAGTATACACACCATTATGTGTGTGTGTTGTATGCAATAATGTGTCCTCTCGACAAGCTAGACTCAAACTGTCTTATTCCCTTACTGAATCTCTAATGTAGTTATTTAGACTCACCATGATAAGATGATACAAGTTGTAATTGTCATTATTTTTTGGATTTGTAAACCTTGAATGAAAAGCTACCATACATAGCTTTATGCTTTATGTCAAACACAAGAAGGTATTCATGATGAAAGTATCACCAATACCGTTCTTCTCGTAATCAATGTAACCCTCTTTCATGGGAAGGCCAAACACTATGGATGTCAGGGTAATCAATCTTAATGCTATTGTTGAAAAAGGTCACCATCTTAGAATTCTTTGTGTAGAAAATATTCAGGAGGCAGAGATTGAGGAGGCTTTGAAGAGGATGAAGAGAGGTAAAGCGATGGGCCCCGATGGCATTCCCATTGAGGTGTGGAGATGTTTGGGTGCTAGAGCCATAGTTTGGCTAGCTAAGCTTTTTAACCTCATTTTCCGAGAAAACAAGATGCCTGAGGAATGGAGGAGGAGTGTATTAGTGCCGATCTTCAAGAACAAGGGAGATGTTCAAAGTTGCACTAATTACCGAGGGATTAAGCTGATGAGCCATACGATGAAGATCTGGGAGAGGGTTATCGAGCATCGCCTTAGGACAGCGACAAGCGTGACCCAAAACCAGTTTGGGTTCATGCCTGGAAGGTCGACTATGGAGGCGATTTTCTTGCTACGACAATTGATGGAGAGCTTTAGGGAGCAGAAGAAGGACTTGCACATGGTCTTTATTGACCTCGAGAAGGCGTATGACAAAGTACCAAGAAATGTCATGTGGTGGGCCTTGGAAAAACACAAAGTCCCAACTAAGTACATTACCCTTATCAAGGATATGTACAAAGATGTGGTGACGTGTGTGCGTACATGCGATGGTAACACTAGTGGCTTTCCAATTAAAATAGGACTACATCAGGGGTCAACTTTGAGCCCTTATTTATTTGCTTTGGTGATGGATGAAGTCACAAGAGACATCCAAGTTAGTATCCCATGGGGTATGCTCTTTGCTGATGATGTGGTGCTAGTTGACGAGACTAGGGCAGAGGTTAATGGAAAGCTTGAGTTGTGGAAGGACACTTTAGAGTCGAAAGGTTTCAGAATCAGCAGGACCAAGACCGAGTACATGATGTGCGATTTCAGCATGACTGGACATGAAGGTGGAGTTGTGAGCCTCGACGGACAAGTGGTGGCCAAGAAAGAGACCTTTAGGTATTTGGGATCGATGCTACAGAAGGATGGTGACATTGATGAGGATGTTAGGCACAGGATTCCAGCCGGTTGGCTGAAATGACGCCAAGCTTGTGGCGTCCTCTGTGACAAGAAGGTGCCCCAAAAGCTAAAAGGTAAGTTCTATAGAATGGCGGTTCGCCCGACGATGTTATACGATGTTGAATGTTGGCCTACAAAGAGACAACATGTCCAACAACTGACTGTTGCCGAGATGCGTATGTTGCGATGGATTTGTGAGCATAGAATAAGAGATAGAGTCCGAAATGAAGACATTCAGGATAGAGTTGGAGTGGCACCAATTGAGGAAAAATTGGTCCAACACCGGTTGAGATGGTTTGGTCATGTCCAGAGGAGGCCTCCCGAGGCACCGGTGCGTAGTGGGGTGCTAGACCGGGTCGGTAGTGTAAGAAGGGGTAGAGGTCGACCTAAACTAACTTGGGAGGGGGCAGTGAAGAGAGACCTTAAGGAGTGGGACATCCCCAAGGAGTTAGTTATGGATAGAAGTTCTTGGAGACTTGCAATCAATGTGCCTGAAACATGATCTTCCCTTTTTCTTTTGTGCTTTTGTGTTCTTGTGCTTTGTGCTTCGCCTTTCCTTGTTTCTTGTGGGTTTCATCTCTAGCCTACCCCAACTTGCTTGGGACAAAAGGCTAAGTTGTTGTTGTTGTTGTTGTAAGGATAATTTTTTTACAATAGAAGGGTATTTTGTATTTAGTTGGTTGTCGATATCCACACATGTAATTTAATATTACAATTAGGTTCAATATTTTTGGTTCAATAGAACTTTGGCGTCCATAATCTCTACCTAATATTAAAGCAAGAATTGCTTCCGCCAATTTTTGGTCCGTCTTGACATTTGGGGTCCACCTGTCGGTCTCAGCCTCTCTCCTTCCCCCACCATACGCGCTCGTGCCTTCTCAGAGGCTCAGACGGAAAACTGCAGCAAACAAAAAGGGGCTGGCCAGCCGGGCATGGAGAGAACGGGAGGGAGGCACCGCTCGCCACTGCTCGCCGGAGAAAAGGGTACGGCCAGAGGGGGATGGACTGCCGGAGAGGAGAAGGGGCTTCAAGGTCGCGCGCCGCCATCCTCCGGTCTCCGCGCCGCCGTCGGAGAGCCGCGGGCCTCGGGGCCGCGCGGCGCCGCACTCCGGCCTTCGCGCCGCCGTTGGAGAGTCGTGGGCCTCAAGGCCGCGTGGCGCCACCCTCCCGCCTTCGTGGTGCCGCCAGAGAGCTACGGGCCTCGGGCCCCGCGACGCCTCCCTCCCACCTCCGTGGCGCCACCGGACTACACACTGACCAATTGACTCCTAAATGCCTCCATAAGCCTGAAGAGATGATGTACATGATGGAAGATGGATCAGCTAGGATTTATAGCAGAAGATAGGCACATTCAAGATTCAACACAAAGTAGATGGTGGCTGCCAGTCAGAGATGCTGGCTAACTACGAAGAGGAGTGGATTGGGATTGGAAGGTGTCAAGGAGAGAGCTGGGCGGACTTGACTTGGGGAGAGCCGTTGGGGGACATGCCGCCGCCGCCGGCACCAGGGACAGAGAGGAGGAAAATGAAATTTCTAAGGTCACCGTGTCCGTGACCCAAGGTTTTATACCTGGGGATTTTTTTTGGCTGTGTTGGACCTTTGAGTGGGCTAAAAGTTTAACTGATTTCGTTTTGTCTGGACCCAACCAAAATGGGCGAATCCCATCGAAATTCAGCCCATTCGGCCCGAATCCCAAATCCATGGAGCTACGAGGTCCGGCCGTCGGCGTGGTAGGCCAGCAGCGCTGCTGGCGAGCCGGTGTAGGGCGCCGCTGCGGTGCATACCAGGGCGGGAACGCGCATGCTGCCACTACGGCGTGGGCTGAGGATGAGCTCGAGGTGGCTGTGGCAGGGGTGAGTAGAAAACTCGATCCGAACCACTCCACAGGCGCAGCCCCCGCCTGAATGCCTGACGTGCCTCCGTCCAGGCTGCTACCTCGAGCTGTGACCTCCGCGTGCTGCACGGGCAGGCCGTCAGCAGGGAACGGAAGTCGCTGCGACCCAACCGATGGGTTGAGGCATAGTGCACGAAGTGAGGGAGGGTAGGTGCCTGTCAACTAATAAATCAGATTCAGAGATCTGGGAGCTATATGTAATGATCCGGTCATTGATAATGATCACCGGACGACTGATGTGCATAAACATCACATGCTAATTTGCTTGGTAAATCTCGGCTCGAAGCAGCTAGCACTCCTGTCCGGACCATAGCTAGCACTGCAGAAGTCTAGATGAATCCATGGATTAGTGGTCAAATATGGCTTCATTTATAACTTTTGAGGTGAATTGACACAGATGATGCTCACAGCGTGTCTGATAAGGATGTTGCACTTGAAAATCAAAATGTTGCCCTAATACCATTTAATGAACATTAAGAATGCAAGCTGCTACATCACATCACCCGTGGCAACGCACAGACATATATATTTGCTAGACATTTTTCTTCTGTTAATGTTTTGAGGCTTTTTTTCTTTTAATGAAAACCGTGGGAGCGGTCTTACCCTCACCAGTTTAGTTTTTTCTCCCGTTGCAACGCACGGGCATGATTGCTAATATATGAAAAATTATTGGTGCATGAAACATCCAAAAACCAACAACTTTGGTGTCAGCATAATCGGTTCAGTTTAGTGTTCGGTTTCCATCAAATTTCATGTCACATCCCCGTTAGTAGGTGAAACACATCTCAAATTATCCATCATTCTCCCACATCAATCACTAGTGCAAAAAGATCCAATTGAATTCAAATCAACAAATGGTTGGCCAACATAGGGAACTAGCTTGTGAGAAATTAAATCGATTAAACTATGTACCCACTCATTGACCATGCGTACACTGGCGTGCACTTCTTGCTGCATTGGCCACAATTGCCCCCTATGCAGACACAACGCGAAGCTGCAAACATATCTCACCCTGCTCGATGGGCTTGCACTTGTGCTTCCAGCTGCGCTCGCTAAGTGCTGCCACCATGGAGTTCTAGGATTAGCTTTGACCTTTAGATGAGGGTGACTGAGCTGGTAATTGGGTAGCGGTGAGTTAATGGGTTTTGGCTTTGGCCTGGTTATTGTTTGTTGCTATGGTGTCAGGCCAAAGTGACTACAGGCCTACGGGTCGGAGAGCTGGAGTCTGGTTACGCATTTACAAGTTTGTCATACTCGATGGTTCATTTTTTTTCATGCAAGTAAAACTGAAGCCCGCACCGAGCACCGAGCTCTTCAAAAACCAAAATCGACACTGAACTGAACCAATGCAAACCACCAAAAAATATATTTCGGTTTGTTCGACTCAATTCAGTGCAGTTTTTGGTTTTTGATAAGAATGTGCTCACCCCTACTTGTGATCACAGGAAAAATCGAGATCCCGCAGCATGAATCTGATCCTAGCAAGCTAAATCGAAATAATGGAGCAAGAATCGAAGTTTCGGTCACTCAAATCAAAATCCAAGCAGCTAAAATCGAGATTTTGCGCACCAACGACATAGCATCCCGCCGCCAACTATCTAACGCAAGCTTGCCCACATCGATCTTCTTGTTGTCCAATGGAAATTTTCCGCGATCGAAATTGAGATCCGCATGGTATACACTAGATCGATCAAACCAAAGGGTCGAAGACGTATGCCGGTAAGCCACTTAGGACCCAAAGCTTCCGGTGCACCTTGTACAACTTGATCCACTCAAGAATCACCTCACAAGGTAGGCACACCTTACACTCACTCAGCTCTAAGCTAAGCCTAGCACTAAGCACACACACAAAGCATGCGAAAGTCTTTGGATGAGCAATTTAGCACATGGATGGCTTGGATATGATCTTCTAAGTATCTTGCACTCCTTTGCGCTTCCACACAATCCATCAACCTCAAATTAGTGAGTGGAGGGGGTATAAATAGCCCAAAACAACCAAAGAGCCGTTGGCTAACGGCTACCGAAAATACACTGTTAGATGAACCGATGGTCTCAATTTCACCACCATGGGTTCATCCGGTGCGGCCACTGAAAAATACACTGTTAGATGAACCTATGTTCTCAATTTCACCACCGTCAGTTCATCCGGTGCCCCTCCACGTTACTTAGCTATTGAGATTCTCTAACACAATTATTCCGACGCTTGCACTGATAGGTTCTTAAACCTCACTTAACCGTAAGTTCATTCGGTGCTGAAAGCTTCGCGGCCAAAAAACCTTCTGTTAGCTTCATTGGGGTCGTCAGATGAACCAATGCATCAACCATCAGTTCATCTAGTGCTTAAGAATGTGCAACCTGCTACTCTCTGTCTTGATTTCTTGACTCATCAGATAAACCGACGGATCCTTTCACTGGACCGTCAGTTCATCTGGTGCTGAAGACTCTGTGGCCAAACCCTTACTGTCTTGCGCTAGTGAACCACTGAAAAGACCTACGGTGCCCACCAATGGATTGTCGGTTCATCTGACGCCTTTGTCTTTGCTACTTTACCTCTGGCATTCATCCGGCACATCTAGGAAATGGACCGTCGGTTCATCCGACAGTGCCTTGTTCTTCTCTTTTGTTTTTCGGATTAGACCCTCAAAATATATACTATCTTCTCATTTTGTCATGTGGCATTTTTGCATCCTTGGGACCTAGAAATGTCCGCAAAGACATGTTCAACAATATGGTTAGTCCCATTCGTCATGTTGTCACGAATCACCAAAATCAAACTCGAACAAATAGCATATGAGGCCATGTTATCTACAAGGACATCGACATCATTTTTTTTCTCTCTTGCTCATAGCTCTAATGCAAGTGGTATGTTTCATATCCAATTGTCATTTTTCACTATTTTATTATGATTTGCATATTTCTTATCTAATTCATTTAAAATTTACAACTTCTCATGTGTAGGCTCGGGAGTCCTTTTCTACTGTCATATGCGAGGAGCTGACGATGAACCAAACATACACTAGTTAGTAATTTATTTTATCAAATTTGCTATACCAATAGATCTTATATTGTGACACACTAGTTTAACTCCTGCATTTTAAGCACTTCCATCACTACTCGCAGCTTCCACCTTCCAGGAGAGAAGGGGAAAGAATAGAATAGGGAAACAACAATGACAGATCGTGGACGGAACAACAAGGAGGGACGAACCACTAGAGAGGAATGATCTAATGGCTCCACGTGTTCGGAGACACGAATGGGGACACCCAAAGAAGACATGCAAGTTCCAGCTCTTTGAATGGGGTGCATCTATATAGGTTATATAGATACACTGCTATGTAAAACAACAACATTGGTCGGAATGCAACTGGTTTGAAAATACTTTTTCTTATTGGCTCACACGGTTTTGGGTCTCAGTACAACTCACCCGGCCCACACACACCTAGAAAGGAGTAAAATTTTTAGAAAAAAACAAAGAAAGAAACCCCAAGATTTTGAGCCCCAAGATTTCAGTTGTTATGCACAGACAGGTCCATTTCGAACATTTCAGTTGTATGAACTTGGCAAGATTAGCAGAGCAACTGTTTACTGTGAGTTCCAAACACCCATAACTTTGCTTGTTTGTTGTTCAGCCACTGTGCACTTGTGCAGGTGATCTGAAGAAATATGGTATGATGGATCCATCTGAAGAAACTAACTATGTATAGTTAAAATCTTATTGATTTATTACCTATTATTTTGTCCCTTCAAAGTAAAGTTTGTTGATTCTATACATCCTTAATTTTTTGCACGCACACAATTCCTAGTAAGATTTGAGAAACCACCTAGAGATTGATAGCAAGCACCACTAACAATATTGCATATAGTTGTTTGGCCATATGTAAATTAATTATAAAGCATCTAGCAACATCAAAGAACCTGTCATTTCTAATATCTAGTTTAAAACTTTAAGTATTTATCGATCCACAGATGGTTCGAGGAATTATTTCCTGTGAAATTCCTAGTTTCAAATATTCCTAACAATTGTACTCTACTCATCTGTTGTGTAGAGGGAAGTGGAAAGAGATAGACTGGAACACCACTGCATGGATCTTCCTCAGTGCGTTCATTAGGTATATATTGAGGCTTCAAGCAACTACACCCCTAATTTCACTAGCTGCTCTAAATAAGTACTCCCTCTGTCCCAGAATATAGCTTCGTTTAGACTTTTCAAAGTCAAACTTTTCAACTTTGGCCAGGAATAACAAAATAATCATAAATACTAATGACATAAAACTGATATTGGTAGATTTACCATGAAACCAACTATCAAATATGTAATTTTTTATATTTAAAAAATTAACTTTGAAAAAGTCTAAATGAAGCTATATTCTGGGATGGAGAGAGTAATGTTTTTTGAATTCCCAATTATAACGAGTCATCCTAATTCATTTTTCTTCCAGTAAATGGAAATCATTTACAATACTTTGATTCTGTATTTATTTTCACATACCAATAAATAAAGTGTTGAGTAGTATATGATTCCAAATACCTCTTGTTTTGATATTCTCCAGTTAAATATCATGCAGGTATGCTGCGCAAATGAGCCTATACTACTATGGTCTCGGAGATACAATGGCATCCTATGCAACAATCTTTCTGAACATAATTCCCCTCTAACGACCTTCATCCTTTCCCTCATCTTAAGGTACAGCCTATATACATTTCAATCTTACTCCCACATGTCCTCAAGTTTTCTTGTAGCATGTAACATGAAAGACATGCATGCAACACATTAGAATGGAGGTGTTGCAAATCAGGACCATGGCTGGATTGATGAAGGTTGCAGGCGTTGTGTTCTTTGTCACGCACGATGCTTGTCAGCCTTTACAAGGGATAGTTGTTGCATCTATGGAGTGTGGAATCCAGTTTTTCATCACCGCAATGAGCAGCAGCACATGGAACAGCACATGGAAGGTGTGTAAGCATCTAGGCCATTTCGCACCTTTGGTAAGGGTGTGTTTCGGTGATAAATGACAACCGTATACTTGTGACTAACCTTTGTTTTGTGGCCAATTTAATCTTGGGTTATTGTCACAAGTAATCAATGAAGTGAGACTCCTCAATTTGAAATTATGGATGATCAATGGACAAAAACTACAAGGCTAAGGACTTTGTTAGTTCCAAGTGTCACAAGGAGATGAAGGACACTTGGATTTTCTAGTTTGTAGTGTTTGACCATACTATTAAGATGGGTTCACACACTAGTAGCTTGACTTTGCATCAAATGCCATGAACTATATGCACACTCAAGTTCCTTGGATGCTAAACAACTCAAAGTACTCATGGAAACACTTTGGAAGCAAAAGAATCGACAAAAAACTCAAAGGTGATTGAATTGGATGAGTCGAATTGCAAAACACAGCGTCAGATGATACGACACCAGGCAGCGACTCATCCGATGACCTAGGGTTTCGCAACAGTAAGGATTGGAAGCGACTGCCTTCAGCACCGGATGAACCGATAGTCAGAGCAGCGGTTCATCCGATGCCCACGTTTAAAGCATAGAGAGACACGCCAGGAGATTTGCTTCAGCACCGGATGAACCGACGCTTGAATGGATACCCAGCGGTTCATCCGACGCTTGTGTTTAAATTGGACAGAGACACACTAGGTTGAAGGGCTTCAGCATCGATAAACCGATTGTGCGTCAGAGTATAGCGTTGGTGTATTTCTTGGTACAGTTGGCTCAAATGGCTATCTGGCTGATTGAAAGACACTGGATGAACCGACGCTAGACACAGGGGGACCGTTGGTTCATCCGACGGTGGTACTTTCTGCAGCACTTTTTCCAATTGCTAGCGTCCCTTGCTATGCCTATAAATAGGACCCCTGCGTCTCTTGAGTTGCCCTTGACACTATGAAGATCTACAATAGCTAAGGAGAGAAGGAGTTAGTGCTTTGCTCATTTGGGATTCATCTTCCTCTTGTTTAGGGAATCCTTTCTTAGTAATCAAGGGTTTCAAGGTGCATATCATGGCTTAGCTGAGTGCTTAGGTCAAGTGAAGGTGTGTGGGCTTGTTACTCTTGGAGATTGACGACTCCTAGACGGTCTTGGTGAGCTCTTGGAGATTGTGGGAGCCTCAAGAAGGTCTTGGTGTAAACGGTTTGAGACCCACCATTCCGGAGATGGAGAACGAGTACTCTTAGTGAGCACTTGAGTCTTGGTGACTTAAGGGGGAGTAATACTCTTAGTGAGTGCTCCAACATGGATTGGGGGGGCATCAACTCCTCGATACAGGGGGAAAATCCGGTTGTGTTGTGCCTCTCTTTACTTCTTTGCACCTAATTTCAGCATTTACGTTCCGCATTTAAGTTTCCTAGCTCTAGTCTTTGCTTGTGTGCCTATCTTGACTAGGGTGCTTCATACTTGTTAGTGTGATCTTTGCTAAGGAAACATATTGCTAGTGTGCTTAGTTGAGTAGAGAAAAACCTTTTTAGATGGGCAACATTAGTTGATAGGCTAAGGTTTACTTCTTGTTTTAGAAACTTGAAAAATGCCCTTCAACCCATAGAAGCCGTGTTCCCGGAACATTGGGAACGAGGAACTGGAACGTGGAACGCGGGACACTATTTTGTGAAACCTCCTGGGAAGGTGAGTATACTCATTCCGTATGTTCCCAACAGAGTTGGAATGTGTTTCAAGTGCTTCCGAAAAGATGTTCCTGGAACGATGCATGACTGCTAAATGAAAAAAGAGAGGAAAAAACCATATCATATGAACTCGCTAAGCTGAGCCCACAACAAAAGCCCATTAAGCCCACTAGAGTTTCTTTTTTTCTAATCCAACAAGAAAAACACACGCACACATGCCTAACCCGCCCACACGCCACTGCCGCCGCCGCCAGCGACACAGGCCACGGTCGTGGCGTCCTCCCTTCCAATTCGTTGCCGCTCTCCACCCTCTCAATCTCAATCTGGCGACTATGCTCCTTCTCTCCCTGTCCAGCGGCCGCTCACCTTCCTCTCCGGCGATGACCGGTCATCTTCTTCGGCAAGCTTTCCTCCTCAGCGTACTCACGGTTGGATGGCAGCCCGCCGGTGGCGACGGTGGGCAGCCCTTTGCTTCTTGACACATTAGCTTGGTATGTTCAGGAACCTGATTTTATCCTTCTTCAATGATTTGATTCTTCTTCGATCCGTCTATATGTCCCGGCAACCTGTTGCATACGATTTGGGGACGCCGTTCCCGGTCGTCCCCGTTTCTCGTTTCGGGACGAAGTTCCCAGAACGTGCCGGATTCTTTCAACCCCTTTTCTACTGACCATCGATCCTACAAGGTGAAAGCCATCAACACGGGAAACAATATTGTTAGTTGCCAGCAGCATCATGTTTGCTTGCTGGTACCTAATTCCGGTAATCGATCGTGCACCTTTGTGACCATGTATGAACTTGGGATGAACAAACTGAGAACTATTGTGATTGCAGTCAAAGGTCCTCAAGGTGTATCCATACAAGTACTACCTCCGTACTAAAAAAACTTGATGTTTAGGACAGCGACACGATCTCCAAAGCATAACTTTGCTTACTTTTATAAACATATTTATCGAAAAATGAAATATGTATATATACTTTTATAATAGTATTTTGCAAGACAAATCTACACATATCATTTTCATATTTTAAACTCAACAACTCAAAAGTAATTTATGATTTATGTTCTCAGGCCAAAACCTTATCCAAAACGTCAAATGTTTTGAGTATGGACGGAGTATTGGTCGTCAATGGCGACATGCTTGGTTGGAGGCTTTCAGTCAACTGTGGTTGCTGGAGTAATGATGAGGAGAGAAAAGGATATGCTTGGAAGATAGGATGGGACATAAACCTTGTGACCATGGTGTACTCCGTAAGTTAATACCGAATGTTTAACATTTTTCAGGAAGAACAGGAGCTAAACTTTGGGTTGCATTTATGAATCTCAGTAAAGAAAATGAGAACATTCTATTTGAACACTCAATTTGCTTTCATACGTTTGATGTTGCATAATTTGGAGCTTAGTTTGAAGTAACTGACAACCTTGGAGTTTAAAATCATACAAAACTATATAAGAGCTCTCACTAAAGAATTCTCTCAACTCTTAGCCATCCACGTCATATGCTTACATCATCAAAATTCAATCCCCCCGGCGAACTGAAGTCTGAATCTGAAAGGCCTACAGGGCTACGGCTGAGCACAGGAACAAAAATTGAAAGGTCTATCATCTACGGTCTCCCTAAGCACAACAACTGAACGGCCTCACTAATAGTGCACAGGAAGAGCCCCCCATCTCATTTACTGAATATGGCCAGTCCAAGGGATGCCATAGTTGCCACCATCCGAACCTGCAGCCGCTCGCTTCCCTCACCATTCAGCAGCCACTGACGGTGTCGACGCTCTTATATATATAGCATGCGCAACTCGCCAACACCGACGATGATCCTCACAGTCTTGCCACTCGGGCTGACACTCCTCACCAGCGCTTACGCTACTGCGGCATGACCAACGCTTACTACAGCGCCGGCTACAAGTCTGACTCTGTTGGGTTTCGTCATCATCCGTGGCGAGCGTCATCGCCAGGGTGTTCTTCAACGGCATCAATTACCACGCTGGGAGCGGGTTCGAGCCTTCGAGGGCACACGCTTCTACAGACGTGGTGCCTTCTTTCTGAAGGCTGCATGCGCGTTTCCGGGTTTTGCACGAGCCTGATCTGGAACTGAACATTCTGTGCACAGTCTTGAACTGATCAAATTAAATAATATTCCTCAACGAGATTTATGAATTATACGATTGTTTGCAACTTGACGTTGACAATTTCATTGGCCTGACTCTAACATCACCTTTTCTTGGAATTGACTGCAGATTTGTGCTACATCAACGAGATCGACGGTGCGAGCAACAACTACTGCATGCCGACAAGTAAGCAGTAGTGGCCGTGCTACCCAGGGCAAGGGTACTACAGGCGCGGCCCGCTGCAGCTATATTGTTGAACTTCAACTAAGGGCCAACGGGGAGGAGCATCTATCGGCTTCGACGGGCTGAGGGATCCGGGCATGGTGGTGTAGGACCCGTGGTGGTGTTCAAGTCGGCGCTTTGGATGGCCAATGTGCACCGGGCAGGGCCATCAACGGCGACGATGAGTGCCACAGCAGGTAGAACACCGCCGAGATGGACACGCGGGTGCGCTTCTACTTGCAGTACTGCAGGAAGTTGTGCGTGGGAGCAACCTCACTTGCTAGGTGCTTGATTCATGTTCCTCCTTCGTGTTGTTGAATTAAACAAAAACCTATGCACTGAGCGAGCAATGGATGATGGAGATGTTAGTATTACTAATCTATATCTATCTCTACATAATAATAATAATAATATTAAAGTAAGGATGACTTCTCCCCTGCTTTTCCGTCCGTCCTGACATGTGGACCCCACATCTACGTGAACCTCTCCCCCCTCTGTTAGTGTTCGGAGGCCATCTGGGACACCAGACACCTAACGCCAATTTGATCTCTACTCCTATTGCAACGCAAGAGATGAAATATCATAGAAAGAAAGTACAATTAGAATTCAATCAAAGCACAAAAGGGTAAAATAGAGTAGAGAAAAGGGAAAAATCCAAGTAAAGGGTACAGAGAACGTCCCAGAACTCAATACAGCAAAGTAGCTAGCCAAAAATCTTGAAAAAACAGAACGGCCGCATTGACTTTGTGCTTCTTGTGCAGCGTAGAGCCGTAGATCCAAAAATCATGGGAATTCGCAGGAAATAAAAAAAATCAGGAAATAGATTTACATCTATGGAGTACATGATAACAAGAGAATCCACAAGGCAATCCCATAGATCATAAGAATAAAGGGGGAGAAGAGCAAGAAGACCCACCAGGATCTGAATGGCGGTGGGTGGAGATGACCAGCGATGCTGGGGAGGACCGGAGAGGCGGCGGTGGGGAGGACTGGAGAGGCAGTGGCGATGAGAGGACTGGAGAGACGGCTACGGTGGAGAGGATCAGATGGGCAGCAACGTGGGGGAGAGGATCTAGGAGCATCGGGAGGGAGGGGGCTAGGCTTCGGGGGGAAAGAGATGACGGGGTAGGTGTAGATAAGGTTTTGGTTTTTTCCATTTTGCCCCCTTTGTTTCCGGTAATTACATTATAATAGTCCGTACAACTTCTATTTCTTTACACTTAACACCTAAACTTTTATTTCTTGCACATTTTAGTTCCTATAAAGTAACAAATAAATTTTTAATTGCAGATGATAGTTGAAAGTGGATGGATAAAATATATGGTTATTGGCATAAAGTAAATAGAGTGCTGGAGAAGATGGTGTTAATAAGGCAAATAAGTTGAAGTCTATTTTACAAATATATTAGTTTGTATCATAAATTAAGTTGATTGTGCATGTATGTTAGGTTACAGATGTCTAATGATATATTCCCGTTGCAACGCACGGGCATATTTGCTAGTATAACCTATAAAAGCACCTCACCAACATGCAAGCTTCCAGAGTCATCATCCAATAAGGTCACCTATTGATGTCTTCAACCGATTTTCTTTGACTAAACAGATGATCAATCGTTTAAAATATGTTCTCTCAAATAATGAGCATGTAATTTCATTTATACAAGCAATTAGACAAGCACATTATTACATATTTTTATCGAAAAACTCTAAAATCTCGCAGCAACGCGCGGGGAATCACCTATTTATATGATTTAAGTGCCCATAAGAAAATTTAATGAAATAAACTATCACGAGATGCATATGTGGTGCAGGAAGGGCTTGGAATTTTTTATATTTAATTTGTCATGATTTTTGAAAAATAAATGGTCGAATCAAAATTTTCGACAAATGTAAATCTGGCGTCGTGGCCCACGGCGCTTGGAGTTCCTACCGCCGTGGGCCACGACGTTAGAGGAGACGCTAATGGTCGGCAGTACTGGCCGGTGGGGCTAGGTCCTGACGCCGCGGCCCACGGCGTCAGGAAATCCTAGCGCCGTGGGCCACGGCGTTAGGACCATAGCGCCGTGGGCCGTGGCGGCAGCGCCGGCCTATACAAGGGGCCGAGCCCCTACCGCCGGCTAGGCCTGGGCATTCGGTTCTACCCGAACCGATCGGGTCGGTTCTTCGGTTCCTATGAAATTTCGGTTCCCAAATTTTAGGAACCGATCGGTTATTTTTCAAAGCAGGAACCGGCGAATTTCGGTTCCGGTTCTTTCGGTTCCGGTTCTGATTCTAACCGAAGGTACCAAATTTTTCAAAATGCAGAAAACAGTTCATTCAATAGGAAATTTTAGCAGCATTTCGGCTACATTTTCATGCAATCAACAGGACAATTCAAACAAATGAAGCATAAAAATTAGTCTAAAAATCCCACATCTAAATCGGTCTATTATCATTCACACATGAGTAGCACACTTACACTGCAGGATGCATTTGATGTAGCCGTTGTGATATTGGACCATTGCGCAGTGGTGTGGTGTGGTCGATGCAGCACTGAGCCACTGATTGTTGACCGTTGGAGTGGGGGTGCTAGGGTTTTGGACTTTTGACATCCTATCTTATTGGGTTTTTGCTAGGCTATATGTGTAGATGTGATATTTCCTCGTTTCTTCGGGTACCCGAGAACCGAACCGAAAGGACTGGGGTAGTTCGGTTCCCAAGAATCAGGAACCGAACAGGAACCCAATTTTTCGGTTCCGGTTCCCGGTTCTTTCGCTTCGGTTCTCGGTTCCCGGTTCTTTTTGCCCAGGGCTACCGCCGGCCCCCCACTCCTCCCTCCAAACCTTCGGCTTTCAACTCTTCGGAGTGCTTCTGAGGTATGTTTAGTCCAGTTTAGTTAGTTAGTTTAGTTAGTTTAATTAGTTAGTTTAGTTAACTTAGATTAGTTAGTTAGTTTAGTCAAATTAGTTTAGTTTAGAAATTTATTTTTAGTAAATCTAGTTTAGTTAAATTTAGTTTAGAAATTTAGTTTAGTTAATTTAGGTATGTTTAATTTCACATAATTTGTTTTAATTCATTTTAAATTTGTGGAAAATAGTTATAATTGACATAATTTGATTAAATTACTATAAAATTCGTAGAAAATTATTCAAATTCACATAATTTGTTTTAATTCATTTTAAATGTGTAGAAAATGGTTATAATTGACATAATTTGATTAAATTGCTATAATATTCGTAGGAAGTTATTTAAATTCACATAATTCGTTTAAATTTCTTTTAAATTTGTAAGAAATGGTTATAATTGACATAATTTGATTAAATTTCTATAAAATTCGTAGGAAATTATTTAAATTCACATAATTCGTTTAAATTTGTTTTACACTTCTAGAAAATGGTTATAATTGACATAATTTGATTAAATTGCTATAAAATTCGTAGGAAATTATTTAATCCACATAATTCGTTTAAATTTGTTTTACACTTCTAGGAAATGTTTATAATTGACATAATTTGATTAAATTTCTATAAAATTCGTTGAAAATTATTTAAATTCACATAATTTGTTTAAATTTGTTTTACACTTCTAGGAAAATTAGTATAATTGACATAATTTGATTAAATTGCTATAAAATTTGTAGAAAATTATTTAACTTCACATAATTCGTTTAAATTTGTTTTACACTTCTAGGAAAATTAGTATAATTGGAAAATTGATTCCATTATGTTTTTTGCAGTTATGGTTGCACCGCTGGACTACGTACAACCGGAGTTGTTCGATGAGGCAGGGGACCGGCACGAGCGCTCGTACGTCTCGGCTGTTCTCGACGGTCCGCTCGACGCGATACGTTGCCGGATGACCCGCACGTTGCTGCCGATACACCCACGGTGGATTTCGAAGTACGCAATTCATATTTATTATTTATTCCCATTTCTTTACAATAGTAATTGCGTTAAGTAAATTAATATTTTTTAAACGAATGTGACAATGGACCTTTGTGTGTGTGCAGGCTGACTACATGGCGGACGATGCCGACGACCAGACGTCAGACAGGTTTTTGGAGGTCTACCTGCTCTGGCTGTTCGGGTGGGTGCTGTTCTACGAGTCAGCGGGAGATTCCGTGTCGCAGTGCTTGATCCCCTCGGCTCAGAGGATCGCCAACGCACCCCTCGAGCAGATGCCCCAGATCAGCTGGGGCAGCGCTATTCTGGCAGCTACGTACAGGGGGCTGTGTTCGGCAGTGACGAGGCCGACGAGTAGGGAGGCAATCCTCCTGGGGTGCCCTCTCCTGCTCCAGATGTGGATCCACGAGCGGTTCGGCATTGGTCGGCCCAGGACGGATCTCTCGGAGTACGAGCCGGCGACCGATGGCACCGACCCAGCGAACCTCCCCACCATGGGTTCTCTGTGGTGCCTCCGGAAGGTAATGACCTCCATTTACATGATTCTTCGCATTATAACTTTTGTAGTTCCATTCACTTAACTTGTCTCATGCTTTGCAGCACGTTTGGGCTGGGGAGCAGCCGAGGAAGGCCTACAAGGACTTCGTTGGTCAGATCGACTGGATGGTCGATGCCCAGGTCCGGTGGACGCTGTACGCTCCTGCCATGGTCGCTGCCCGCGCACCACAGGGGCTCTCGTCCCTGTGCTCCCGAGACCAGGCAAACTGGATGACGCGGCGACGACTGATCTTCGACGTCTACATCGAGGAGTACGCCGTCCACTGGGTCATGATGTAGTTCGGCCTCTTCCAGGAGGCACCAGTATCCGCTGCGCCACGTCTACCGCCTACTGCGCACAGGTGAGCTACAATTTGACACTTCTAAGTATTTTCCGTTACAAATATTCAGTTGCCAATAATTTTGTGTTTCATGTTCTATGCTAGGTGGACGTGTAAGGGCGTGCCTGCGGCGATGTCGTTCACCGACAGGCTGCAACCGTACGTGGCAGAGTGGGCGTCCACGGCGCACGAGCAGAACGTCGTCACCGAGCACCGCCTTCACGATGCTGCCTCCTGGGTAGCGTACCTTCAGTGGTACCTACCGAGGACGCGGACGTGGGTGACGTATGTGCCTGCTACCCCGCCACTGCCACCTATCCCGGACCACGACAGGGTCCTGCTGGACGCGACCAACTCGGTGCGCCGAGACCAGACCGCCGACACAACGGTAAGCTACGATATTGCAAACATGTTACATTCATATGACTTTTCATTAAAACATGTCTTTCTAATTTTTTGCGCGGCACGATGCGCTGGCTGAGGTCGTGCGGCTCGCATCGGCCACGATCGGGCAGTGCTACTCCTGGGGGCCTCACGAGCACAGGGGCACATACGAGAGGAGGCCTCACGAGCACAGGGGCACATACGAGAGGATTCTCGCTGTGGCCATGAGGTACTCTGCAGTCGTGAACTACGCCAGGGCCGTAGAGATTTCTCTCCTTCTGTGCCACCCAGCATCGTCCTCGAGCTCCGCCTCGACAGCGGCTTCGCAGTCGACACCTGCTACCTTTGCCGGCGGGTTCTCGGCTCTGAGGGTACAGCAGCACCCACAGGCGCAGGGCCCGCACGCCTACGTGCAGCGTCCGTTTGCTCCACCCGGCGCAGGTACTTTCAGTAGACCTTATTTTCAACTAATGGACGCAATTATTGTGGGTTTGTGATGATACTATATTCTAATTGTATAGGGCGACCGCCTCCTATTCCGACAACCGGGCCTCGACAACAGTCGCCGCCGCCGATGTATACACTAGGAGGTTCCAGACAGCCGGCGTTTCAGCTTCCGGCGACAGATATTCCTTGGTCGTCCACTCCGCTTATGTTCCAGGCTCAGCCTATACTTTCGACACAAGCACTGAGGATCAGCTGGTCTGGGATGAGATTCGGTACGACGACATTCTCATGACCATGGATGGCGCCCAACAACAGGCTGACGAGCTTGGCACGTCACAGTTGACACAACCACCACCGGTTTTGACTCAGCCGTCACAGTTGGCGGCCGGCGGAGCGACTCCGGGGCCGGCAGAGCGACACCGGCCGGCAGAGCGACACCGGTCAGCAGAGCGACACCGGATGCTGCAGGCTCGTCGCAGGTGGCCATGGCGACACCGTCTCCCGACCACCTAGGACCGCGGGTTGTCAGGGCACCTGACCCGTGGACGTACGACCGGGGCCACACCTAGGCTGGCGCTAGAGCTGTTCGGGGGAAGAGGGGCTGGCGCATTTAGATGTAGTACTATGATTTTGTATAAACTTTTTCCTTTGTGATTATGTATATTTCATTGTGACTATTCCTTCGTCGTTGATTAGGATATCCCCTTGTGATTATGCTTGCACTTATTAATTTGTCGTTTTCAAAAAGTTAAAAGTGTTTTAAAAACCAGAAACTAAAAAAATAATAAAAAAGACCCTGCCGCCGTGTGGCACGGCGGTACGGTCCTACCGCCGTGCCGCTCGGCGGCAGGGTCCTGGCGCCGTGCTGCCCCACCCTGGCACAGGAACCAGACTCCTGCTGCCGCGCCCCACGGCGGCAGGGACTTAACGTCGTGGGATACATCGGTTACATTTCTCGAAAATTTTGATTCGACCATTTATTTTTCAAAAATCATGACAAATTAAATATATAAAAAATTCGAAGGGCTTGCAACAGCCGTAAAATACAGCTCATGGGCTGTGGCTAAGCGAGGCCCAGCGTAACCTCCGATAATCAGCCCATTATCAGTAGTCTTCACTGTTGTGTTGGGCTCAATCTTTATAGGATGACACTAGGAAAGTGCCCCTGCATTGCTACGTGCAAAACAATTTTTTTAACACAATACATGGAGGATGAAATAAACATGTTATCATCTCACACTTGTATGAACAAATAACAAGAAAATAGATATCATGGTGTTAATGATATCCAAGATTGTTAAATGTTAGAGAGCCTAATGTTCGCATGACAAGTTCCACAACACATGTATGCACATATTTCAAGACAAATGTTTGGAGCACTTATTTGTATGAATGTACATTAAAACTCAATCCTCCCATGCAACTTCCAAAAGATTGGAGCACCACGTTTCACATCTATACCATCTAATCTTTGTGCTCTGCAGGTTCCAAAAATAAAATCTAAGCAAGTGAAACTTGCAAGATATGACAAAAAAGGGAGAGCTTGACTTTTCAAAATGAAGGATGTTATAATTCTTTAAAAAGATCCTAAGTTTACCCATTGGTGGGTACACTTTTAGTGAAATAAGTTGTTTTCTGAGCTTGAAAATTGATCCACTAAGTACTATGAAAAAAGGATAATTGAACCAAATCTATGAAAGGTTGCCTAATTGTACTGCAACTGTCAGGGGCAGGGGCAATCTAATTCCAAAAGTTGAAACTGTTAACTAACCTAAGCATCAACAAAAGGGATCATAAATCAGATTATTCTGGCCAATCGTCGTGGAACTGTACTCAACATCAAAAACTGATTCGAAGATCCTTAACATGTTGAACGTCAATAAATTAGCTGCAGTAACAATTCAAAACATGAAATTTCAGTTTCGAATATTTAGAACCTCCAAGCATATAAATTACAAGACAGTCCCAAACATTTCTCCTTTTTACACACAATTTAAGCAAAGGTTGGCTAGCTACATGCGCACACATTTAAGGCAAAGGAAAAAGAGTGCTTCTGAGTACCGAGACAATTCTAGACGTTAGCTTAAAAGCCTAGTGGAAGAGTACCTTAGTTGGACGCAATTGCCTCACAAGCTCAAGTAATTTCCATTTAGAACTGCATTGCAACACTTTCTCTCATGAGTGGATCCAGATTCTGTACCATGCATCCATCTATATGATCAACATTCAAAGCTATATGATTGTGAAAGAGAGTTCGTTAGCCTTCTCAGTGGAATTTAGATGGAATAGAGACATCAGTGTAGATGGCAGAGCTAGGCAGAGAAATACACTCCAGTCTCATGTGCCACTAATCCATCTAAAGACTGTTTTAGCTACCAGCATCACCATCTATGCAAGTTCATTACACTTCATAGAGAAAATGCTCATGAATTCAGTCAAGAAGATGTCCATCTACATAGAGAAAAATCTTGCTGCTGACCTAATACTTCTTAAGAACACCAAATCAGCATTCAGACCAATTACATTATGTCAATGGACCTCATTGAACCAATTAAATTTGACCCTTCTGGTACAGGAACACAGGTACTAAAATCAGTGGCCAGATAATTGTTATATGCATGCCAACCTTTCAGTAAATAGTCTATTACTGGTTACTTATTTTTCACACATGGATGGAAACATGTATTCTTACATCTATGCTGTAAATTGGTTCATATGCATATTGAGTTGTTGACAAGACCAATTAATTTTAATCAGAAAGGAAGAATAGTGTTAGATCTCCTTTCGGTTCAAATTAATTACGATCACAACACTGTTGTAAATCACCACACTTACAAAGTCAGCCCATCAAGCTTCAGAACCTAAATTTGTTACCATGCCAGGGAGTTTTCATAATTAGTATTAATTAAAATCTAATCTAAAACATGACATCATCGTGATATTTCCTGGTTTTCGACCCCACAGACCAGTGTAAACCGGTGTAAACAAGCAACAGAACTACTACCTCACAAATTTAAGTCAGGAACCAGTGAAGTTTATGGACCGGACTCATCTTATGAAATTAATAATGGCAGAAAAAATGGTACCAATTATCCAACATGCTTTTTAAACATAATACTTTGCATTCTATCTACCGATAACATAGTACGATTGATGACAGAAGCAAACAATGCCTATTAGCGACTAACATGTCACAGATAAACATATATTTTAAATTCAAAATAATGCTAAATGAACAAAGTAAACATGCTGCATAAGTAATGGTTAACAGCTTCATACCTGATCGACTCTTGGAAGTTTCCCCTGAACCTTGTCAATCGCCTAAGGAAACCAACTCATTCAAATAAGGCTACTTGTTGGTGTACTGCAAAAAAAATCTAGCATGAGGCCAGATAAGGGAAACTGAGCTGAAACTTATGCTGCATTTTAAGTTGATTTATGAGAACCCCAGAAGTTCTCACAACAACATCATTCTACCTGCGCGAACCAAACAGCCAAATGGAAATACAAAATTTTAAACACAATGTGTCATGAACTTTGAAGACTGATAGAAGCGCTGGCTCAAGTACAGGTACCATGTAACAATGTCACCAAAAACAATTAAGCTGGAAGATTCCAGTGCTAAAACTAAGAATGATTTGCACATCGACTCATGGAGGTGCCTATGATATAGCCATCAACAGCCCGCACAGAAAAAAATCTATTAGAAATAGGGAAAAGAATAATATGATATTAGCACATAATGCTTAAACCTGCTACACAATATTATTTTGTAGCTAAAATTAGAGTGAACCACTACAGAATAAATATGTTGCACAATAACAATATGGGTCACCCAATCAAGCTGACCCGCAGCTGTTCTGCAAACGACGCACAATAGCATGGTAAAAGAATTCGTAAAAGAATTCTAAGCCCAAACAGGCAAAGAACAATGCACTACTGTGCTATCATCTCACCCAACAATACAAAAAGTAAGTATGGTGTTATCCGGAAACAGTTCAAGAAACTTTTCCAAGATGGAGTTTATAAGTTAAAAACCGCCAAGTGTTTTCTTTGTGATATTGCTATGCGATGGAAAGAACAATGCACCCTGTATGTAACAAAGATAATATATATATGCATTTATGCCTTTCATTTCCAGTTGTATGTAAACAATGAAAACTTCCTCCACATGCACATCTACTGAAAAATTCCTCAATTAGATCAGAGTATCAAACTGATAGACTTTATTTATAAAAGGAATTGGCAAGTAATTTTCTCCAGCTGTATATAATATTTATAGTTTCAACAAAATCATTATCTCAGACATAGCTACTCATCATACTAATTTCAGTTTGATGCTAATTTAATTTCAAACAATAACTAATTAAATGATGCTATGTTTAAACATAAATGTGTTGTTATCTCTATTTAAGGAAGGACAAAATTTC
Source organism: Cenchrus americanus (assembly GCA_947561735.1). NCBI lineage: Eukaryota > Viridiplantae > Streptophyta > Magnoliopsida > Poales > Poaceae > Cenchrus > Cenchrus americanus. The sequence continues at coordinate 179,980,981 of OX387242.1, forward strand.
CAGCATAAAAGTAATTTATTCAGTTACCTGGCATTCTTCACCACGCCTACTTCAAGTTCAGGGGAGCAGCAGAAACAATTGTAGTGTCAACAATAAAAATGAAAAAGTACACTCAAATGGACATATCCACAAAAGAACCTGTGAGCTGATGAGATGGGTCGTCTTTGATAAAACGAAGTCTTGCGCACAACAGCACAAATCTGATTATTGTTGGTAGAACCACAAGTAGGCATTAGCTTGGAGGTAAATTATTATGAGAAACTACATCCTGTCAAAAGTACTGCACTGGATCCTGAAGGACTACTTCTGGCATCTATGTTCCGACAAATTCTTACTTCCTTCAATACTATATTTGATCAGCACTAGGGAAAACATCAACTCAGTCAAACAATACACATTTATTTGATTGAGTTCATAAAAATTGGTACAAATACTATTCAAAAATCACTCATAAGAAAATTATACTATTTGGATTCCTCAAGCAACTAAATTTCTATTCTTATTCCCTTCAATCCTATACTTGGTCAGCACTGGGAAAAACATAGTGAGACAATACATATTTCTTTGATTGAGTTCATCATAACTGGTACAAATAATATTCATAAATTACTCAAAAGGAAGGATTTTGATGTTGATTTGACCATCGCATTACTAACACATCTAGATTGGATTGCAATTGTCTCCATAGAGTGCATTGGAGATGACATACATCTGTATGGCAAAAGATAGAGAAAACAAGCCGTACCTTACCTGGACGTCGCCGGATCCGGATCCGTTCAACCTATGGCTGCGGCAGTTGGAGCCCGATCTAGTACAAGCTCGTTGATCCTTTGGCACGAAAGCGACTCGCGGCGCAGTAATCGACGAGATTTGAGGCCTCCGGCATGGGACTCGATGGCACGCCACACGGTGAAGGTGCCTGTGGTTTGCGCCGTGATTAGCGGGATGCGGAGATGGGGAGGACGGAGGCGGCCGCGGGCGGGGCCGGTGGAGCGCACGAGGGTGTGACGACGGCGGCGGCGGGCGGGGGCCGGGGGTAGGACGGCGGTCGGAGGAGATGGGGAGGACGACGGCGGCCGCGGGCGGCAAGGCCGGTGGAGCGCGCGAGGGCGTGACAATGGCCGACGGCGGTTGAAGCCGGGGGAGGACGATGGTCGGGGGAGATGGGGAGGACGGCGGCCGGCATTCCTGTAGGCACCGAGCGGGCGGCGGCACGATGTGTGGGATGGGGAAGGGGGTAAGAGATGCGGGGGACGCGAGCGTCGGATGCGGGGGGCGGCGGGGGGTTGTGGGGTGGGCGACGGGCGACAGGCGACAGAGAGGCTGACCTGCGAGAGCGGAGACCCGTGGGGTGAAGACTTGCTGAGGCGGAGCGGAGGTGCGGGTGAAGTCACGTGAGGTGAAGCAATGAAATTGTCTTACTTTCATTCTTTTTAGTAGTAGAGATAACAGTGTGAGCTACTTTTCCCTCTCTCCATCGCCCTCATGATTTCAGTCAGAAAAGATATTTATTTCTTCACATGTTCTCTCCAATACAATTGACTTGTGAGAAAGGAAAACCATAATTGTCTCTAGAAAAGGAAAACCATAATTGATCTTACCTCAGCAAATCTCCTTAAATTACCATGTTCCTCTGGGCTAAAGCAAAGGAACTACCTCAAAAGTGTACGAGTTAATGGGTATACAGTTATTGTAAACTGAAGAAAAATATACAGTTTGGGAACTCTTTATTTAATAATGTGGAAAGGGTATATCATATAGTGTACTCTGTTTGTGATTAATTTTCCTTTGCAAAAGCAAATGTTTAATCTGGCGGTTACTCGTGGACAGCTTCAGTGTCTTTAATTGCTCAGAGTTGGCACGAGGAGCATGTCTTTGTATAACTGGACTTCGGAAGTTAAAGACGGGAAACATGGGTCACTGTTACAGCCTGTTCGGTTGGCTGGTGGCTGATGGTAGTCTTTGGTTTGTTACGAGAGAGAAAATCTTCTTGGCCGTTCTTGGTGGCTGGTTCGTTACGAGAGAAAATCTCTACTTGGTGGCTGATAAGCCGAGCGAACAGGGCGAAACGTTAGATTAAACCGTAGTGGTGTCCTTAAAAAATCATCCTCTAGAAGAGTATTTGAGGGACTCTTTTGAAAAAGTATTTAGACTAACTGCAGTGGCGTGCCAGCTCTTGGTGGCCCCGCACACCTCCGGTCAACATGCTGACCATTGCGAGCGCCGCCATCCCCAGGTGCGACGACCTTCGGCCGCCCGACGCCCTCCTCTCCCAGTGCTCCTCCGTCGGCCCTCCTCCCGGTGGTCTTCAGCTTCTTATAATGGAGGAGCACACCAGGGTGACGCAAATCTCCCTTGGGCTCCAGCTCGCTCCACGGCCAGAGGAGCTCCTGGCGCGACATGCCAAGGCCACCCACGCTTGCGTAGCGCCACCTCTCCCGCTCCTGTCTCATGGCTGTGCGGTGGGCCATATGTTCGAGCTCATGCCAAGCACCACACACGCGTAGCCGGCATCGTGGACCTACAATAAGGGGCTAGAAAAAGTGTCGGGACCACGTTGGAGGATGGAGACCTTGAGGAGTGCCACGACGTTGTGCTCTACCAACGTCGTGATTGAGGACCCTGTCATCGCTGCCCATGGTGTCCTCAATGGCCACCGCCACTATGTCCTCCCTCACACCGTTGTAGCCTGTAATCAATGGCCCAGAGGCCGGGTTCCCAGGGCTGACTCGACTTCCTTGGCATGCCAGAATGCTTTGTCTCAACACTGTCGATCTGCTCCCCGAATCCCAATCTTTCTCCCCGAAAGCTCGCCGGCTTAGCCACGGACAGCATCACGACACTGGCTTGGCCTTGACCTCGCTCAACACCGATCGCGCAAGAGATGGAGGTCAGCACCACCGTAGTCTCCGCAGCTGAAGGACCGGATTGGCGACCAGAGACGGGGAGTGAATGAGATCCGATAAAAATTCTTTCTCAAAAGAACTGGGCATATGTCCCAATTGCAACTCCGCGGGTCACACACGAACAAGCGAAAGCACACACAAACCTCTCTCGAGACCTTAGGAACCAAGTTTGAAAGGCTAGGAAGCAAAGCGGAAGCAAGCACGAAAGAGCTCGAGCAACAAAGAGGAAGGCTGAGACCTACCGGGTCAACCAACCACAAATGTACTAGTCACCCTGGGGCATCCAGAGCTGCACCAGGTCACCCAGCCACACGTGTCTGGGCCAACCAACCCCCTTCGGGTCACCCGGCCACAAGAGTCCGGATCACCTGAGACAACCCAGAAAACTGCCTGTGAATTCTTCCCAAACTTTCGATCAATGGATCTCCCAAACCACTTGGAGTCTTGAGACGAAATTTTGGGGAGATGATGTGTAAGGAATCGGATGCCCGTTAGCCTAAAAGGGGGAGGGGGTGAATTAGGCAACTTAAAACCTTAACCTATGGCTTCACTAATTTTGCGCAAAGGTAAACTAGAACATACTATCTATATGTGCAACTACGGTTGTTCTAGTGTGAAACTCCCATCCCAAAAGAAGGTTTGCAACCTATAGCCAATCCTAGCATGATACTACTCTAGGAATGTAGAGACAAGCAAAGATTGCAATAGAGTAAATGCAGAAACGTAAAGGGGATGAGAGGAAGCAAACTCTTGACACGCGATTTATCCCGTGGTATCGGTAGGCACTAAGCCACCCCTAGTCCACGTTGTTGAAGCACTCACACAAGAGTATTGCTTCCGGCCACCAAGTCTCTCCCAAGAGCACCAACTTGACTTGCCACAAAGGCTAGCCACTTAGGCACTTGTCAAGCTCCCTTGGTCACCTTGATGCCGCCTCCACTAAGGAGCTTCTCCACCAAGGAAGGGGGTCTCCACGTCCCCCGCACAAAGTGTCCTCGCCGCTCCACACCAAGCCGGAGGGTCGATGACGATTGCCGGTGAGCCACTTAGGCCCCAAGGCTTCCGGCGAACCTTGTACAACCGGATTCACTCAAGAATCACCTCACAAGGTTGGAACAACCTTGCACTCACTCGGCTCTAAGCTAAGCCTAGCACTAAGCACATACACAAAGCATGCACTAGTCTAAGGGTGAGCAATTAAGCACTTGGATGGATTGGATATGATCTTGAATGTGTCTTGAACTCCTCTGCACTTCCACACAATCCAAAGCAACCTCAAATAAGTGAGTGGAGGGGGTATAAATAGCCCAAGGCATCAAACTAGCCGTTGGCTAACGTCCACCGAAAAAGGTACGCGTCGGATGATCCGACGCTATGCTTTTCCAGGGCGTCGGTTCATCCGGTGCCCCTCCCACGTCACGTAGCCGTTGAGGTTCTCTCGACACAACCGGCTCCGACGCTACGTCGGATCATCCGTCTTTCGAAGGCCTCGCGTCCGTGTCGCATGCGTTAGCTTCTAACGGACGGGTCGGATAGACCGACGCTATGCCTTGACCAAGGCGTCGGATCATCCCGGTCGAAGGCTTCGTCTTGGCGCGTCTCTGTCTTGATTCAACCGCGGCGTCGGATAGACCGACGGGGTCCTCACTCGGACCGTCGGATCATCCGGTGCTACGGCCTTCCTTGCTCTTCCTCCGCAACTCGTCCGACGCATGTAGAAAATGGACCGTCGGTTCATCCGACGGTACCTAGGGTTTCACCCTGTGTACCAACTCGTCCGACGATTGCACCGACGCTTGTAAATGAGGGACCGTCGGTTCATCCGACGGTGTCTTCTCTTTTCCTTTTCTTGCTCGGTTTTGACCCTTTGTTTTGGCATTTTTGCATGGGGTTTTCTTGCATCCTTGGGACCTAGAAGTGTCTACAAAGACATGCTCAAACAATATGGTTAGTCCCAATGATCATGTTGTCATGAATCACCAAAATCAAACTCCGAACTAATGGCATGTGAGGCCATGTTCGCTACAATCTCCCCCTTTTTGGTGATTTATGACAACACAACCAAAGCAAGCATAAATTTACTAGAATTGACAGAATTAGAAGCACTTACACTTGCTTGGATGCTTACCATCATCCAAACTCCCCCTAGATCAAACTTCCCCCTTTTTGCTCTTATGTTCACATTCTCCCCCTTTGGTCTCAAATCCTTGAAATCACTTGTAAGCATCCTTGAGCCCACTTGTAAGCTTACGCCACACGCTTGCTTTGGTCTCACATTCTCCCCCTTTGGAATAAAATCTCCAAAAAGTCCAAAGCAAACGGGTCCAAGGAAACTAGCAAGATCTAGCAACCATAGCTCAAAGGAGAGATGTTAAATGCAAGGGAGAAAGCCGCATGAACCATGATCCGTATGTATGATATCGATGAAGATACCATATGTGAGAATAACTAAGGTGGATCACATGCTCATGAGACTAGCATGATACAAACTAAGCTCCCCCTAAGTGTGTGCATAAAAAGAATAACACTTGCAAGACAAGGGTAGTGAGAGACAAGTGCACAACTACAAACTTGTAAAACAAGGAAGCTTAGAGCATATCATGCAAAGAGGTAGCTTAAAGGACAAGAGATAAAACAAATGGGTTCTTGTTACATTACCACTTGTAGACATCACTTGTAGTATTTTGATTATTGCATACCTCCAGGGGATTGATCCTCTCTACCTTGTTGGCACCACATTGAGATGAGCCACTTGAAAATGATATCACTAGGTGACACCACTTGGAAGAAGCTTGCATAGAAGACACTTGGGGTACCACAAGGATTAGGAATGTATGAGCACATTGCCTTTGAACTTATATAGAGACATAAGCTCGCAAGGACATGACTCAATAGCATGAAGCTCAAATTGCTATATTCACTCTTTTAGAGATGTTAGATCACATTGAGAGGTAAATAGCATTCTCTTAGAATGAAACACCACACCGGAACGCGTCGCTAAGGGACTACATAAGAAAAGCTTGAAACAATGTTAGTCCCATAACCAAACCATAGGATGAGCTCCCCCTAAATGTGTGCATTTAGTGTTTGAATCACCAACCAAATGTATGCACATTGTTTATGATAACAAAAGGGAAGCTTACCCTATAGCTTGCTCATGATGCAAAGAGATATATATGAAAACATGCACCATGAAAGAACAAGTGTAGCTTTCCTACACACTAATCAAACCATGTAGATTGCTCATGGGTTAGCACATGACACAAGCAACCTACCATATGTAAACATTGCAACAAATGCAACCTAAACAAGGCAATGGAGCTACAATGATGTAAGAGATAGGTACTAGTTTCCATTACCTCAATTGGGGAACTTGGGCAACACATGTCCAATTTGCAAGCTTGGCTTGTAGGCATGAATTTCCGCAACTTCTTTGTGCCAAGCCTCCTAAGTCCCCACTTTTAAGGCCTTCAAGTGGCCTTTGGAACCCAAACCATTTGAGGCCCCTTCATGTTGGTGATGACTTCCTTGGGCACCCAAATAGGTTGGTTCCAACCCCGCTCTTCCTTCATCTTCCCAACCTTGTGTGCAACCACCTTGCCATTTGCCTTCTTCTTGATGACGTAGGTGTTGCTCTTGGTCTTGTTCTTGCGGTTGGGCTTGGTGTAGATGAGGGAGCTCTTGATGATGGGCTTCAATTTCTTCTTTGCGCCCTTGTCCATCTTCTTGACAAATTGGGGGCATTTGTAGAACTTGTGCCCTTCCTCATGACACTTGTAGCAAGTCACGGTTGCACCCTTCTCAAGCTTCTTCACCATGTGATCACGGTTATCTTGAGAAGGTTGGACTTGGCTCTTCATGTCTTGAGAGATGTCCACTTGTTCTTCATCGTTCTTGCCCTTTCCCATCAAGTTTGCCAATCTCTCTCGGAGCCTTTTCACTTCTTGCTTGACCTCATCATTTTCCTTGCCTATGAGATAATCACATGATTCTACAACAACATTCTGATTGCAAGATGGTGAGCAAGATTCATCAATTAAATCAATGCAAGAAGTTGAAGCATCTACCTTGGAGATAGGAATTGCACAAGGGATAGATGTTTCATTAAGCTCAAAGGAATTACTTGTTTTAGTCTCATTGCTCTCAAGCTTAGATTTTAGCTCCTCACACTCCTTGCTAAGCAATTTGAATTTGCACAACAAATGTTCATAATTTGTAGCAAGGGTGTCACTAAGATCATTGAGAGCATTGAGTTCCTTAATTTCATTAGCTTGTTGTTCAAGCATTCCTTTTTGCTCATGGATTAGCTCAACAAGATCATTGAGAGAGGTGGTGTCGGATTCGTCATCACTTACATTGCTTTCCATACCTTTGGCCATGAGGCACATGTGTGATGATGAAGGTCCTTGCATGAAGCGGGTGGTGAAGTTCTTTCTTGATTCATCGCTTGAGCTAGAAGAACTTGATCCACCACTTGTCCACTCGCGGACGGCGAAGGTTGCTTCTTGCCTTGGTCTTCTCTCCTTGACCACCTTCCTTTTGGGCTTGTGCTCAATGTGGTGAACTTGATGTGTTGATGATGGCGCCCTTCTCTCAAGTGGATGTTGTAGCCGTACATGTTGACTTTCTTCACATACTTGAAGATCTTCTTCACGTACTCGGCCACCATAGATTCAACCTCTTCATCACTTGAGGAATCTTTATTATCACCATCATCACCATCATCTTCGCTTGAGCTTCCACGAGTAGCCATCCTACTCAACATTTTCTCTTGTCGGCTTCAGAGAGCATGGCTTGTGGTTGGAGAAGATGGTTCTTGGGGCTTTTCTTGGGGCGCCTTCTTTGACTTGGGCATTAGTTGAAGCTCATGTGCCATGATCTTGCTCAAGATATGCGATGGCTTCAAATCTTCGAGTTTCTTCTCGTAGATGATTGCTTTCACCAAGTCATAGTCGGGCTTTCGGAGACTTTGAAGGATCTTGCGGTTGATGTTCAAGTCCGTGATGTCCTTCACACCTAAGGCATTAATCTCATTGACAAGCACATTTAGGCGTGAGTACATAGATTCGGCATTTTCATTAGCAAGTTGCTTAAAGCTATTGAATTCCTCAAGGAGACAACCGTAGCGTTCATTAGCAACTTCTTTTGAACCCTCATTTTGCTCCTTGATGGTCTTCCATAGCTCATGAGCATTTTCACAAGTAAAAACTCTATTGAAAACGCCTACATCTAGTGAGGACAAAATGATACTCTTAGCAATCACATCAAATTGCTTCTCCTTTCTAGTACCATTTTTCATGCCCTCATCGGTGACTCTCCAAACATCGAGGTCCCTTGCTTGGAGATAGGCCTCCATGAGAACCTTCCACCGAGGATAGCCCGTGCCATCGAAATGTGGAGCCAAACCTAAGGTATCCACCCCTTTCATTCCTCTATAGAGCAACTCACTAGGCGGTGAAGCCTAACCGTTCCAATGAGCCGGTTTTCACAATTTACCAATCGAATTGGCGTTTCCTTGTGAAGGAAGTGAGTCCCGGCCCGATACCACTTGTAAGGAATCGGATGCCCGTTAGCCTAAGAGGGGGAGGGGGTGAATTAGGCAACTTAAAACCTTAACCTATGGCTTCACTAATTTTGCGCAAAGGTAAACTAGAACATACTATCTATATGTGCAACTACGGTTGTTCTAGTGTGAAACTCCCATCCCAAAAGAAGGTTTGCAACCTATAGCCAATCCTAGCATGATACTACTCTAGGAATGTAGAGACAAGCAAAGATTGCAATAGAGTAAATGCGGAAACGTAAAGGGGATGAGAGGAAGCAAACTCTTGACACGCGATTTATCCCGTGGTATCGGTAGGCACTAAGCCACCCCTAGTCCACGTTGTTGAAGCACTCACACAAGAGTATTGCTTCCGGTCACCAAGTCTCTCCCAAGAGCACCAACTTGACTTGCCACAAAGGCTAGCCACTTAGGCACTTGTCAAGCTCCCTTGGTCACCTTGATGCCGCCTCCACTAAGGAGCTTCTCCACCAAGGAAGGAGGTCTCCACGTCCCCCGCACAAAGTGTCCTCGCCGCTCCACACCAAGCCGGAGGGTCGATGACGATTGCCGGTGAGCCACTTAGGCCCCAAGGCTTCCGGCGAACCTTGTACAACTGGATTCACTCAAGAATCACCTCACAAGGTTGGAACAACCTTGCACTCACTCAGCTCTAAGCTAAGCCTAGCACTAAGCACATACACAAAGCATGCACTAGTCTAAGGGTGAGCAATTAAGCACTTGGATGGATTGGATATGATCTTGAATGTGTCTTGAACTCCTCTCGCACTTCCACACAATCCAAGGCAACCTCAAATGAGTGAGTGGAGGGGGTATAAATAGCCCAAGGCATCAAACTAGCCGTTGGCTAACGTCCACCGAAAAAGGTACCGTCGGATGATCCGACGCTATGCTTTTCCGGGCGTCGGTTCATCCGGTGCCCCTCCCACGTCACGTAGCCGTTGAGGTTCTCGACACAAGCGCTCCGACGCTATGCTCCGACGCTACGTCGGATCATCCGTCTTTCGAAGGCCTCGCGTCCGGGTCGATGCGTTAGCTTCTAACGGACCGTCGGATGGGCGACGCTATGCCTTGACCAAGGCGTCGGATCATCCGGTCTTGAAGGCTTCGTCTTGGCGCGTCTCTGTCTTGATTCAAGGCGAGCGTCGGATAGACCGACGGGGTCCTCACTCAGACCGTCGGATCATCCGGTGCTACGGCCTTCCTTGCTCTTCCTCTGCAACTCGTCCGACGCATGTAGAAAATGGATCGTCGGTTCATCCGACGGTACCTAGGGTTTCACCCTGTGTACCAACTCGTCCGACGATTGCACCGACGCTGGTAAATGAGGGACCGTCGGTTCATCCGACGGTGTCTTCTCTTTTCCTTTTCTTGCTCGGTTTTGACCCTTTGTTTTGGCATTTTTGCATGGGGTTTTCTTGCATCCTTGGGACCTAGAAGTGTCTACAAAGACATGCTCAAACAATATGGTTAGTCCCAATGATCATGTTGTCATGAATCAACAAAATCAAACTCCGAACTAATGGCATGTGAGGCCATGTTCGCTACATGATGAACACCCCAAGGGGAGGATATGCCTCAAAAATTTTGGCCTCTAACTACCTACAACTCCCGGAATCGCGAATCCTTACCAAGAACACTATAACTAGGGCTGATTCGAAATCAATGAATCGAAGGCCAAATCCGGTGTTAGAGGGGTCAAGATTATTCACAAAGAGGCACAAGACACTCACCCATGATCCCCTCAAAGAAATTCAGAGAGAAACACCTACAAATCGACGAATCGAGCGAGGAACAAAATCCTCCAAAAAGGACCCCGAAAATTGCAGAAAAAGAAAAATGCCGGGAGCAAAGAATTTGGGAAATGATTAAGAGAAAGATTTCACTATGAATATCTTAGCCAAATCCGGTTACAAGCCACTCTCAATAATCACAAATTTTGGATGGAAAAAAGCTCAAACAAAGAGCCACTCACACCTCTCTCCCTCTCTCCCCAAGAGCACCCCAAAATGAAAGAGCACTCCCACCTCTAGCCAAAGAGTTGGCTGAAATTGAGCCACTCCTCCTATATATAGGCTCTACGGAAATGACCGAAGTGCCCCTACACTAGGAGTTACAACACAAGTCCTCACAGGGGCATTTTGGTCAACACATGAAGTTCTACATTGGACAGTCGTGCATCCATCGGGCATTCGCGTCCTCCCAATGCAAGCACCTCGATCATGTCGTGTGTCGCCCGCTTTGAAGCTTCTTGGTGCAGTCGGATCCCGTCTCTGCCCACCGAGCCTCGGTCTTCGTTTTGTGGCTCAACCAAGTAACCCCAATGGTTTTGTGGTGAACCACCGCAAACCCCGCAGACTTGGTGCAACCTCCATGCCAATCCCACTCATGACTTGGCCGCCACGTCATCCAGCCTCGACCTTGGTTTTGAGGCTCAACCAAGAAACCGTACACGACTTCATCTTGATTTTCTTGCCACCATGCGGCCCGCAGTTGATCCTGTTCGGCCATCGGGTCCATCGAGCTGAGCCTACTTGTCTCTCCACTCCTCGGAGGCCACACGAGCTAAGATCTTTCGCTCCCGCTCTTCACCTACACCAACGCAAATCAAGCCGCAACATGCACCTGTAATACTCAGCCAAGAGTCAGTCCACACCATGTTGTCAATCACTCATCACACCAAGGAACGACCATCCACCGGTCCTTTAACGCTCTGGTCCTCAGCGACGAGGAGATGAAGCCTCCTCGCTGGGGAGGGTGGGAGCAGAAGGAGGAGGTGGCGTGGAGCAGAGAGGGAGGAGGAGGAGGAGGAGTGGTAGTAGGGGGATGGACATGTGCATCAATGCGTGTCACTTATGAGTTTGGGGATGAAGGGGTTTTGGTGGGAGAGGGAGATTCTGAAAATTAGGGGTTGTTTAGGGACAACATTACAACTCATTTTTTACTCAATATCCTCTATTTTAAGATTGTAGGACCATTTAGTGAGCATTGTTGCAATTAGTCTTAGTTTGAGCTCTATAGCGGAGGTTTATCACTTGAGGTCACATGGAAATTAACCATTAATATAATCACTACTTGTTCAAGAACCAAAACAGTTTCTGAACGAGAAACCATCACATAATTCTCTAGGCGATTCCCCGCCTGTTGCTGCGGGATGTGAGAGTTTTTTGATCATAGTATGACATGCGAATAACTTATGTTTAATAGTGGTAACTCGCACCTTGCTGTGAGAATTATTTTTAGGGAAAATTTTAAGATGAATTTTGTAAGTAAGATGACTGATAGTCAACATTCTTTTGCGAAAAGACATTATAAATGAAAACATGTTTGTTTTTTCTCTTAAATTATTGATCCATTATGTATTCTAACCTGTGTTCTAGCATTTAGTACCGGTCCGTGCTATTGGTCGGTACTAAATGCCACAACTGATTAGTGTTATTCTCGGTACTAAATGGTTTCGTCCATTTAGTATTAATCCATAACACCGACCAGTACTGAATGATACCACTTAGAATCGGTACTGAATGACACCATTTAGTAGGGGTCGATGTTTATTGACCGGTACTCGTGTTGGACCTGAAGTTCCTTTTTTAGTAGTGACAAGTAAATGATCATGCACTGTATGCATTTTACTCTTAATTTTTCTTGTACTTCTTTTAGGTGAAATTTGGAACTGAACCTAATCTGCGGCTGCGCGCGCGAATGCATGCGCATTGGCTTCTCTGCTTGACTGTCCTGTCCTTGGTTTCATGGTTTGCGCAGAGATCTGTACGTCTTGAAATGATTTGCAAGTTTTTCCTTTTTTCAAAATCTGCCTCTGAAAAGGATTTCGAAACAAATAATATCTTTTTTTTTTGCCGAAGTTGACACGTGAAGGCATGATCGGCATGGCCTCATCCCATGCGCAACTAACTGCCAGTTCGTTTGGGTGGCAAAGGGCAAAGGCAGGCAGCACGCAACGCAACGCAATGAAGATGCCTGCCGCGAAACCCGAAAAACGTGCCGTTTTCTCTCCTCCAAACTCGAACGTCTCCCCAACCACGGGATCGTCGTACTACGCGTTCTATAAAAATGGCGGCGGCGGGGGCGGCGGCGCAGCCCACTCGTTCGGCGCGATCCAGCCGTACGCCACCGGAGATAGGCCGGAAGGAATTTAACAGAGGATCCCTCTCGGTCGCTGCCATTCAGTTTTGTGGCCGAGATGGATGTGGAGGCGGCGTCGCAGGTGAAGGCGAAGGGGGCACCATCGCCGGACGCGGAGTGGAAGGCGCCGGCGGCGATGGTGTTTGTGCAGCTGGCCAACACGGGTATGGTGCTGCTGTCCAAGGTGTCGATCGGCGGCGGCATGTTTGTCTTCGCACTCCTCACATACCGGAGCCTCTTCGGCGCCGCCTTCATCCTCCCCCTCGCGCTCCTCCGGGAGAGGTGCGCCGCCGCCACACGCAATTTCCTACAGTTTCAAACAGCTCAATTCGTCATAATTTTGTTAAATTTTACTCACCTTTGTGTAGGGGTAAGTGGAAAGGGATTGACTGGCACGCTGCTGCATGGATCTTCCTCAATGCATTCATCGGGTACATTACATGTTTGAGGCTCCGAATTCGTCGCACCTACATTCTTTGAGTCGTCACCGGATAACTTTTGTTCCAATATATGTGTTGCAATGTGAATGATTATATTAAAGAATACATAATGCTACTCAAATAGCACTGATGCATACCTACACAGTACAAAAGTCACTTTCATATAGTCAGTCTGAACATTAATGTTTCAAAGAGTTGCTAGTACTCAAAAGCGCTCAGTGTCTTTTGGGACATCAATTAGAACATCACGTGTGTGCTGACCTACTTTACGTCTCTACCTGAATGTCGTGCAGATATGCTGTACCGATGAGCCTATACTACTATGGCTTGCAAGATACGACGGCATCCTACGCCATCATATTCCTGAACATAATTCCTCTGACAACGTTCATCCTTTCCTTTGTGCTCAGGTAGGTAGAGTTCCAGTTTCGTAGCATGTACATACATGGTCTATCATGATCTGTTTCATAGCATTTCTAACTGTGTGGCATACATTTCAAGAGAGACATATATGTAACCAATACATCAGACGTTTTGATGTAAGAAAGATAAACACCAAATTGAAAAGGAAAGTTGAAATCCCAAAATCTTCAAATTGTTGTTTGAGTAATCCTTCTTTCATGGTCTGTTTCATAAATAATGTCGACATAAGCCAAATCTAACAGTCGGGAAGAATATATAATAAATCCATATGTTGCTTGAAGCTCTAAGTACCCCAAAGTTACACCAATGCAATAAGCATCCCCACTTCCATGTACATAGGAAGTGAGAATATAAAAGATACCAGTAGATGCTAGTTAATAAACATTCTGAATTAGGGAATCATATGTGCACGAATAGCACCACCATGAATAAGTCCTTCAGAGCGATGCCTCTAGAAGGATATGATGCATACTTAGTTATTAAATACAAAATTATATATTTGACCTGAAAATCACGTGCCTGCATATGTTGTTCTTCCTTTAGAATATATGGAGGCATTGCACATCAGAAGCATGCCGGGATTGCTTAAGATTGCTAGTGTTTTGCTCTCTGTCGGGGGCACAATGATCATAAGCCTGTACAAGGGAAAGATTTTGCATGTGTGGAACCCTATTCTTCACCGCCAAAATGAAGAGCATGTGGCTGTTGCAAGCCATCATTTACGTGGAACAATCTTGTTGGCAGGCAGCAGCTTCATGTTTGCTTGCTGGTATCTAATTCAGGTAATGGTGCCCTTTTTTTAAAACTGTATATGGAGCACATGTCGCTCACATTTTTTTTTATTTCTTCTTATATGTGGCTGCAGTCTAAGGTTCTCAAGGTGTATCCGTACAAATATTGGTCGTCCATGGCCACGTGCTTGGTTGGAGGGATTCAAACTGCACTTGTTGGAGTTATACTAAGAAGGGACAAGAATGCCTGGAAGATAGGACGGGATATAAACCTTTTGACCATCGTGTACTCGGTAACTGATCAAAACTTCTAACAAAACTTCAAAGATTTGCGGTGCAGACCGTTGCTATCACCGAAGCTAAGATAGTGGATATGTACGTGTAGTATGATGTGGGCACCAATTAATTAGAGTTGAAATGTAGCTTTTCACTTTGGAGTAGTTGACAATGATGACAGATGGAGCATATTTAAGTGAAGGAAAAAAAAATTGAAATTCGTTAAACCAATTGCAAAGGGAAATAACATTATGCTATACCACTTGGTGGTGCAGGGGGCACTTGCAACTGCAGGAAAATATAGCTTGAACTCGTGGGCTGTGGCTAAGAAAGGCCCGTCATACCCTCCAATGTTCAGCCCATTGTCTGTAGTCTTCACTGTTGTGCTAGGCTCCATCTTCATAGGCGACGACATCACCGTGGGAAGGTCCGTTACTGTTTTTCTCTCAACCTCCATGTTCTATTTTTGTTAGTGTTTGGAAGGGACAAAAATACTTCTACTTTTGCACAGTGGATTGTTCATTCTGATGGAATTATGTGACTGATTTTGTTGTGTTGCTCTTCCTAATCTCCTCTGAACCTGCAGCCTCATTGGGACAACACTAGTGATCGTGGGGACCTACGTCTTCCTCTGGGCCAAAGCAAACGAGCTGCCTAAAAAGTGAATATGTCAACAAAGTTATCATCGAATACTACCACAGAAAGTGCAGTTTGTGTTATGCGGATCATTACGATGATGCAGTAATATTTCTTCTTGAAAAGAGTCAGTTTCAACAATTCAATCATCTATTCTGTCCAGCAACCGCATGCTGCATGTACAGGGGGCCTGCCCTCTCTGACTTAAAATAGGAATGTACTCCCACCATTTCAAATTGTAAATCGTTTTGACTTTTCTGAAAACATAGAATTTCTAGTATCTATATATAAGTTAAGAGGTGCATATCAAAAGATATGTAAGCCAAAACGATCAACAATTTAGAACCGATGAAATTAATAATGCTTTGTAAACACATGGTGGTTTGGTACCAACAGTTCGTTAATTGTCTTCTTTCTTGTAGGCAAAGCCTAATATACACCCGGCGAAGGCACTCGGTAAAGGCATCAATACTGAGTTTTTTCTATCGCGAACCCGACGAAGGCTTTGTCGAGTGCTATATTCGACACTCGGCAAACATTTTTCAAAAAATATTAAAAAACACTCACGCTCTCGGCTGGCACCATGTAACACCCTAAATCCACTTCTTGAGTTTAATTAAAATTTTGCTTAGCAACAAATCGTTCTCGTTTAAAGAATATAAGGTGTGTGTTTTTATAGGCATTTAACTATTTTCGTAATTAATTAATGAAATATAGGAATTCCCTGTCGCATTCATGCCGGTGCATTGTTTTTGAGTGTTTGGATTCGAACCTTTGTTTGAATTCAATTGGTTGAGTGTTTAAAAAGGAATTAGAAAAAAAAGAAACTTCTCCAACCTCCCATACCAGCCCAACCCAGCAGCAGCCCACCTCCTTTTTCGCCGCACGTGCGCAGCCCAGCTGCTCCTGGCGGCCCAGCGCGGCCCGCCAACTCTCCCCCCGCTTGCCCGCCGCCGCCGCCGGCGCCGACGGGTGGGGGCCACCCGTCATCCCCTCCCTCGCGCCACCGCTCCAACCGCGTCCGAGCCGGGTCGAGCCCGACTCGGCGTTCGCGCCCGCCGCCCCGTGCTCTCAGGCCCGCAGGTCAGGAAGCCCGTGCCCCTATATAAGGCACCGTCCCGCGCCGCCCTAAACCCTAAACTCCGCCTCCCGCCGCCTAACCCTAGGTCGCAGCGCCGCCGCCGTCCTTTGCTGCGCCGCCGCTGTTGACCCGAGCATCCGCCGTCTCCCGTCACTTGGTAAGGGAGCCGTCGGTGCTACTTGAAGACGTTCCTGTGCACTGCGTCGCCGAGCCAACCTCGCCGGAGCTCCGCCGTCGCGTCTCTCCGCTGTCCGCCGTCCCGCGCGGTCGTCGCAGCCGGCCGGAGGTCGCCGTGGTGTTCGCCGTGCGCCGCTTAACGTCCCGGTGCAATCCCCGCGGCGAATGGTGCACCCCGGCTCTCAAACGCCACCGCACCGCCGCTCGCCGCCGTCGCGCCGCGCGCATCCCGCGTCGCCGCCGGCCGTGCGCCGCTGCCAGCCGCATGCGCGCGACCAGAGCCGTCCGATGGCCATCCATCAGCCCAGATCGTTTTGAACCGGGTCAAGCGCTGGTCAACCCGCAAGACTCCACCCGCATTAGATCCCAGCCGTCGGATCTTGATCCTACGGATCAGATCCACACCCTCGACTTAACCGCGTTGTTTTGCTTAAAAGCCCCCGGGTTTTCCCTGTTTCACAAAAATACCCTTCCACCTTAGGAAAACTTTTACAATTAGGTCCTGTTTTCTTCAGTTTAACCCGAAACTTAATTTTTATTTATAGATTAGTCCCTAAACTTATTTTAGCCGTATTTTAGTCGTTTTAGCTCCGTTTTTAGCGTTCTTTATGTCCACGCGATTGTCTCGATGAGTAGAATAGTTTTCTGTTGTTTTTACCTCTGTTTGAGATGATTGGTGTACTGTTTCTTATTTGTTTCCATTGTAGGCTTGTATGTGAATGTTTGGAGCGTAGAGTACGAGCAGTTCGGGGACTTCGCTGCTGTTGAAGATTTCCAAGACCCTGAACAGTTTCCGGTGCTGGTAGAAGGCAAGTCCTTGCCGCATCCCCGTTGATCCTATTACCAAATGCATTTCAATTACACTGTTATTTATTATTGCTATGCATTAAATTGATGGGTCCTATTGCTAAGGTTCGACTAGCTTTGTTATCCTGTGCCTTGGTCAACCTGGGTTTACTTTATGTTGGGTAGCACATGCTAGAGCTTTACGTGGTTTCAGATGGTTTAATGAACACTTGTCAATATGGATTTATTTATGTTATCATTCATGTAATGCAAAAATACTTTATTCCTGTTAATCGGAACATGGAGAACCACCCAAGAAAACAGTGCAACCACAAGACATGGCTCTGTCTTGGCTTAATAATTAGTGAACTAGGTGTTAGGTATGCTTTTCCTGATAAGGGTTGGGGGCTGACGGTAGATGGTGTATGGACCTGCTCGGGCGTAGGTGTGGGCTTAGCTAAGACCCGGTACTCGTTCGGGATCTTTATACGCTGCACTGATCAGGTAACCTAGCGGGCAGCCTACATTTGGTGATCTTTGTAACAGCCTCGTAGCGTCCCTATGCAATCACACCTCGGTAGCGTGGTATGGTGCCTAGCTAGCATCGCATGGTTGGGTTTAAAGTTCTTCGGGACTTTTACGCGACTTGTGGGTAAAGATGCACAACCTCTACAGAGTGTAAAACTGACTAGTTAGCCGTGCCCACGGTCAAGGGCGGCCTGGACCCTCACATGATTAATTTATCGAAGATGGAACTTTTAAACTTGTGCATTACATTCTATGGATCAGTTGCATTTATTATTTGGGTTTGGTATATACTTTCATTTGCTAGTAACAGTTGCTTAATAAAACTTGACAACCTAAAATGCTGACTTGCTTATGAACCCTCAGTTTCCACCATAAAGCCTTGCATGTTGTTATAGAGCTTTTCCCTTGTTGAGTACGACATGTGCTCATGCTTGTTGTTCCTTTATTTGCATCTACACTACCCGACTGCTGCTCAGATGGACGCTTTGAGGATTTCCATGAAGAGTTCGATGAGTTCTAGGCGTTCGTTCTCCAATCAGCTGCCTGTGGAGGACTTCTGCGTGTGTTTACTTTTCCGCTGTTAGCTACTCGAACGGTTGTTTAGTTGAGACATTCGGTCATGTAATAACTGTTTAATACTTTCTTTATGCTTACACTGTGTTTTCAGTATTCACTGAGTCGATGCATGTGTGTAACTTGATCCTGACGCACATGTATTCTTGCATTCGGATTTGCCCTTGAATCCGGGTGTGACAAAGTGGTACCAGAACCGTGTTGACTGTAGGACGTTAGCCTAGTTAGAACTGGTCGAAAACTAGGGATTTTATAATAATAGAAGCCACACATAGTTTAGCTTGCTTTATTCGGTTTATTACCTCTAATCTTGGTTTAATCTCATCCTTGGTTTGCTTTTGTTATCTAAGCTTGATCTTGTCTCATCTAGTAATCTGCACTTGTCTCCTCTATCTTAGATGGTTCGCCGACTGAAGACCACTCGCTCAGGTGCTTACCGCTTTCCAAGGTACCTGGAGGACCAGGACTTCTACTGCTACTCCACGGACAATGATGAACACCATGAAGCTTCTGAGGAGGGTAGTGAAGCGAACTCTGCTTCAGGGTAAGCTTCACCACCCGCTTCAGTCATTGAGCTGTCAGATGATGAGCCAGAAGAGGAGCCAGCTGAGGAGCAAGAACAAGGAGGTGATCCAGATGACCACTCGGATCCAAGAGACTCTGATCCAAAGGATAGAGGTGTTGATGAGCAACCAGCGCCTGAGGAGTGGGAGGTGGTCGTCTGTCACCATGATTGAGGACATGCACACTTCCCGTCCAAGTTGCGAAGGCTATTCTAGCGTCTCCACCTGCATGTGACCATTGACTATGTTGGACTAAGGAGGACTCATCCTCGTTATCCAACGTAGTGGGATGTGTCAGTGCGCATCTTGGAGGATAATCCATAGGAGGGCGGACTGTTCGAGGTGGTTGTTCATCATGCTCTAGCCACCAGAGCTACCTTCGCCGCAGAGAGAGAGATGATGCTGCTAGAAGGGCTCTTTCTGCATGGTGTTATGAGGAGGCTCACTATCTCACTAACACTGTGTGGGGTGACTTTCCCTATCGACGTGCTGGAGTTGTGGGCAGTGTGATTCCAGTGGCTAATGCAACCTTGGGACAACGCTATGCAACTCAAGTGGGACTTGTAGCAGCTCTCAACACCAACCTTGATGACACCATCATGGAGCTGCAAGACCTCCGTGACTAGCAAGATGAGGACCGGAGGGAGATCAAAAGTCTTAAGGCAGTGATCGCGGGACAGGATGAGGAAGAAGTGCAGGAAGATGGAGAAAGATGGCCTACTATGTCACCAAGACCCAGGAAGACAAGCTATGGGTCACTTAGATCCCGCACTCGGATCATTTGGCCTTAGGTGTTAGGTATCTTTTATCTTCAGTAATCGAGTCTGTAATCATTAGAATGACACGTTGGATCGGTGTGTTAGCTAGTGGTGTGTTTGAGTGCTTGGTTTGTGAACATCTGTGAGTTGGATTTTTGTGTGATTGCAGTGTGTTGTGGATTAATGCCACAATGACATTGGTTTAGAAGTAAAGTTTAGTTAGTGGGTTTAAGTTCTGTTCCATCCACCTTTTATCTTGCAAATTCGTAATTCTTTATCTATCATATTTTATCCATCATAAGGAGTATCGTAGTGCAGAATCTGTTCACGTCACTTCCTGACACAGCAGAAGTGTTTTATTTTTATCTCGAGCTACAGAACTCCGAATTCAGTAAAACCAGTTGGGTTAGTTCACAAATTTTATACTTGATTTTATGTCAAAAATTCAGCACTATAAAATGTATATTCTGGAAGTTATGGACGAAACACTAAGCCGACAGAATCTGTGAAATCCTGCTGACATAGCTGACTTCATTATTTTATATCTCGAGTTGTATACCTCCTATTGAGGCAAATCCAGTTGGGTTAGCTCAGTAATTTTATGAGCCATATCTTCAGAAACATTCGTGGTTTTTGGTTACTTGTACAGTAAGATATCTTTGTTTCTTCACAGCTATCAGAATATGTCTTAATCTGGAAGCCTGCATTGTTTATCATTTCAGCTTTCCTATCACTGTCATAATCTAAATCATTGTTTCTAACGCTCAGATGGTCAACACTAGGTCTGGATCAGGGGTTGATCAGCCTCTAGTGGCACGTCAAGGACGAGGCAACAGTTCGGGCAGTGCGCCGCCACCACCACCAATGGATCCCATGCAGCAGTTCTTCCAGAACCAGATGCAGCTACTGGAGAACCTGACCAACACTGTGGCCCACATGCAGGCCCATGCCAACAACCCACCTCAGCCACCGCCACAACAGTCGGCGCCCATGAATAAGCATAGGGAGTTCATGAGCACCGTCCGCCAGTTTTCACCCATGCTGCTGATCCACTTGATGCTGATGATTGGCTAAAGACTTTGGGCAAGATGCTCACCACCGCTCAGTGCGATGACAGGGAGAAGGTCCTGTTTGCTGCGGGCCGGATACAGGTATCAGCGGGAGCATGGTGGGATGCTTACACTACCGCCCATGCTACGCCTGACGCCATCACCTGGCAGGAGTTCACTGAGAGCTTCAGGAACCACCATATTCCTGCTGGGGTGATGAGGCTGAAGAAGGAGTTCCTCTCTCTCAAGCAGGGGGGAATGTCAGTGGCAGAGTACCGGGACAGGTTCATCGAGCTGTCTCGCTATGCACCAGAGGAGGTAGTTGATGATCCTAAGAAGCAGGAGCGCTTCTTGGAGGGTTTAGCTGGACCGCTTCGTTACCAGCTCACGTCGCACACCTTCCAGTCCTTCCAGAAGCTGTTAGACAAAGCTATTGTCTTGGAGTCCATGCGCAGAGAGCTGGGGGAGCTGAAGAGGAAGGCCTCCACTCCGGGACCGTCCGGGAGCCACACTCGTCCCCACTTTACCTCACCGCCGGGAGCCCCGTTCCGTCCAGGAGGCCCGATAGGAGGCTACGGTTAGCAGCAACAGCAGTATCAGTACCAGTCACAGCAGTACCAGTAGTTCCAGCGCAATCCTCAGTAGTTTCCGCACCTAGGACCGTAGACTCCACGCCCTGCATACCCGCAACACCGCCCGATGACTCCAATTGGTACGCCCGTGAGGCCAGGTGCACCTCACACCCCCGCGGGCAACACTTGCTTTACATGTGCAGAGGTTGGGCATTATGCTAATGCCTGTCCTAAGAGGCACCCCCCAGGCACCCTTGTGCAGAACTAGCAGATGCAGCAGATGAGGAGCGGGAACCAGACCCCGCAGAGCAACAAGGGGCAGCAGAGTCAGGGCCGTGGCAGGGTGAACCATGTGAGTACCGAGACCGCTCAGGAGAATCCACAAGTGGTGCTTGGTATGTTCTTTGTCAACTCCATCCCCGCATCTGTCTTATTTGATTCTGGAGCATCTCATTCATTTATATCTGCTCAATTTGTGGCCAAGCATA
Organism: Cenchrus americanus; assembly: GCA_947561735.1. Classification (NCBI taxonomy): domain Eukaryota; kingdom Viridiplantae; phylum Streptophyta; class Magnoliopsida; order Poales; family Poaceae; genus Cenchrus; species Cenchrus americanus. The sequence continues at coordinate 180,002,674 of OX387242.1, forward strand.
GCACACCCATGTGTCCCATGAAACAAACCATGCTAGTTTGATCACCAGGGGGAAATGAAATCTTTATACATGTGTCCTAATGTTAGTCTAAAGATCATGGGAGCAGACTTCTGGGCAAACTTGATAGTACTGGAATCAAAGGATCTCGATGTTATTCTGGGTATGGATTGGTTGGGCATACATAATGCGACGATTCAATGTGCTAAGAGGACAATTCTTCTTACTGGTCCCAACGGGGAAAAGATTGATCTTGTGGCTGATCCACCAACAGATGCAGGAGGTTTTGTGCAGCAGTTGGACGTCAAAGCTTTGGAGGATATCAGGGTGGTCAGTGAGTACCCGGACGTGTTTCCAGAGGAGTTACCAGGTATGCCACCTGACCGAGATGTTGAGTTTGTTATTGATCTATTACCTGGTACTGCTCCTATTTCTAAACGTCCATATAGAATGTCTAGTACTCAATTGATAAAACTTAAGAAACAGATTAAGGAATTGTTGGAAAAGTGGTTTATCCGTCGTAGTTCATCACCTTGGATGGGCACTGGTTATCTTTGTAGAGAAGAATGATGGTACTCAGAGGATGTGTGTGGATTATCGATTGCTTAATGAGGTTACTATCAAGAATAAGTATCCATTGCCTCGCATTGAAGACCTGTTTGACCAGATGAGAGGTGCTAAGGTGTTCTCCAAGATTGATTTGCATTCTGGTTATCATCAGATGAAGATCAGATGGTCGGATATTCCTAAAACTGCATTCACCACCAGGTATGGGATGTATGAGTACACTGTTATGTCCTTTGGGTTGACAAATGCACCTGCCTACTTTATGTATCTGATGAATAAGGTGTTTTTGGAGTACTTGGATAAGTTCATTGTGGTGTTTATTGATGATATTCTAGTTTACTCCAAGACTGAGGAAGAACATGAGGAGCATCTGAGATGTGTCTTGCAGAAGTTGAGAGAGCATCAGTTGTATGCTAAGTTCAGCAAGTGTGATTTCTAGCTGAAGGGAGTCTCTTTTCTTGGGCATATTATCACAGATGGAGGTATCTCAGTCGATCTAGCTAAGGTTGAAGATGTGTTGAAGTGGGAACCGCCGAGGACAGTTAAAGAAATCAGGAGCTTCCTTGGACTTGCAGGGTACTATCGACGGTTCATCAAGGGGTTCTCTAAGATTGTGAAGCCTCTCACCACCTTACTTGAGAAGGATAGAGAGTTCAAGTGGACTGATGCCTGTCAGGACAGTTTTGAGGAGTTGAAGCGAAGGTTGACAACCGCCCCAGTTCTTGTGATGCCAGACTTGCAGAAGGGATTTGATATCTATTGTGATGCATCTAGACAAGGTTTGGGTTGTGTTCTTATGCAGGAGGGGCACGTCATAGCTTATGCATCGAGGCAGTTGAGGAAGGATGAGCAGAACTATCCTACACATGATCTGGAGGCGGCACTGTGGTTCATGCTTTAAAGATCTGGAGGCATTACATCATGGGAACCAAGTGCCAGATTTACACAGATCACAAGAGCTTAAAGTACATCTTCACTCAGAAGGATCTTAATCTGAGACAACGTCGATGGTTGGAGCTGATCAAGGATTATGATTTAGATATACAGTATCATCCTGGGAAGGCTAATCTGGTTGCAGATGCTTTGAGTCGGAAGGGACAAGCCAATACTGTTTTGGCGTTTCAGCTGCCTGAAGAGCTGATGAAGGAGTTCGAGGGACTCAATCTGGGGATGACTGCTCACACTGAGGGAGTCACTTTGGAGGTAGAGTCTACTCTGGAGCAGCAGATACGTAAAGGGCAGTTGGAGGATGTGGAGATCAAGGAGATCAGGGACACCATGGAGAGGGGCAAGGCCCCGGATTTCACTGAGGATGATCAGGGTACGATATGGTTCAAGAATAGGATCTGTGTGCCTGATGTGGGAGACCTCCGGAAGACAATCTTGAGAGAGGCCCATGATTCAGCTTATTCTATCCACCCGGGTATCACTAAGATGTATCAAGATCTTAAGCAGAGGTATTGGTGGTATGGGATGAAGAGGGATGTGGCCGCTCATGTTGCGTTGTGTGACACGTGCCACAAGGTCAAGGCTGAACATCAGAGGCCAGCGGGATTGCTTCAGCCATTGAAGGTGCCAGAGTGGAAGTGGGAAGAGATAGGCATGGATTTCATTGTTGGGTTGCCCCGTACTCGTGATGGTTATGATTCGATATGGGTTATAGTGGATCATTTGACAAAGGTTGCTCACTTCATACCAGTGCGTACCACTTATACGGGGGTAAAGCTAGCTGAGTTGTACATGACCAGGATCGTATGCTTGCATGGGGTTCTCAAGAAGATAGTGTCTGACAGAGGGACCTAGTTCACATCGCGTTTCTGGGAGAAACTTCATGAGTCTATGGATACGAAGTTGAACTTCAGCTCAGCCTATCATCTGCAGAGAGATGGTCAGACTGAGAGGACAAATCAGATTCTGGAGGATATGTTAAGAGCTTGTGCTCTTAAGCATGGTGATAGCTGGGATAAAAGTTTGCCGTATGCTGAGTTCTCTTACAACAACAGTTACTAGGCCAGTTTGAAGATGGCACCCTTCGAGGCACTGTATGGAAGAAAGTGCAGAACACCATTGTACTGGAGTCAGACAGGCGAGAGTCAGTTGTTTGGGACAAACATCATTAAGGAGGTAGAAAGGCAAGTTCAGATCATAAGAGAGAGCCTGAGGGTTGCTCAGTCCAGGCAGAAGAGTTATGCAGACAGGAAGAGAAGGGATGTATCTTTCCAGGAAGGTGATTATGTATACTTGAAGGTGTCACCCATCAAAGGATTACGCAGGTTTAAAGTGAAGGGAAAGCTGTCCCCTCGCTATATTGGACCTTTTCATATCTTACAACGAGTGGGAGAGGTAGCGTACAGACTTGATTTGCCAGAACAGCTTTCAGATGTGCATGATGTGTTCCATATCTCTCAGTTAAAAAGGGGTCTCAAGCCTCATGATAAGGAGCCATTGCCTATGGATGGGTTGGATGTTAAGGAAGATCTCACCATTACGGAACGTCCTATCCGAATTCTGGACAGGTTGACACGGGTTACAAGAAACCGGACTTTCACAATGTGCAAGGTGCAGTGGAGCAATCATGCAGAGGATGAGGCAACTTGGGAAAGAGAAGAGGAGTTGAGAGCAGAATATCCACATCTCTTCGATCCATCCGAATCTCGAGGACGAGATTCATCTTAAGGGGGGTAGGATTTGTAACACTCAAAAATCCACTTCTTGAGTTTAATTAAAAATATGCTTAGGAACAAATCGTTCTCATTTAAGGAATATAAGGTGTGTGTGTTTTTATAGGCATTTAACTATTTTTCTTAATTAATTAATGAAATATAGGAATTCCCTGTCGCATTCATGCCGGTGCATTGTTTTTGAGTGTTTGGATTCGAACCTTTGTTTGAATTCAATTGGTTAAGTGTTTAAAAAGGAATTAGAAAAAAAAGGAAACTTCCCCAACCTCCCATTCCAGCCCAACCCAGCAGCAGCCCACCTCCCTTTTCGCCGCACGCGCGCGCCCGCCGCTGCTCCGGCGGCCCGGCGCGGCCCGCCCGGCTCTCCCCGCGCGCGCCCTCCGCCGCCGCCGACGAGTGGGGGCCACCCATAATCCCCTCACTCGCGCCGCCCGCCGCAACCGCGTCCGAGCCGGGGTCGAGCCCGACTCGACGTTCGCGCCCGCCGCCCCGCGCTCTCGGTCCCGCGAGCCGGGGAAGCCCCCGCCCCTATTTAAGGCACTGACCCGTGCCGCGCCGCCCTAAACCCTAAACTCCGCCTCCTGCCGCCTAACCCTAGGTCGCAGCGCCACCGCCGTCCTTTGTTGCGCCGCCGCCGTTGACCCGAGCATCCACCGCCTCCCGTCGTCGAGCGGCCGCCTCCGCGCCTCTCCGTCGCTTGGTAAGGGAGCCGCCGGTGCTACTTGAAGACGTTCCCGTGTACGTCGCCGAGCCGACCTCGCCGGAGCTCCGCCGCCGCCTCTCCGCCGTCCGCCGTCCCGCGCGGTCGTCGTAGCCCCCGGAGGTCGCCGTGGTGTTCGCCGTGCGCCGCCGAACGTCCCGGTGCAATCCCCCGCGGCGAATGGTGCACCCCGGCTTCCAAATGCCACCGTGCCGCCGCTCGCCGCCGTCGTGCCGCCGCATCCCGCATCGCCGCCGGCTGTGCGCCGCTGCCAGCCGCATGCGCGCGACCAGAGCTGTCCGATGGCCATCCAGCGGCCCAGATCGTTTTGAACCGGGTCAAGCGCTGGCCAACCCGCAAGACTCCACCCGCATTAGATCCCAGCCCTCGGATCTTGATCCTACGGATCAGATCCACCCCCTCGACTTAACCGCGCTGTTTTGCTTAAAAGCCCCCGGGTTTTCCCAGTTTCACAAAAATACCCTTCTACCTTAGGAAAACCTTTACAATTAGGTCCTGTTTTCTTCAGTTTAACCCGAAACTTAATTTTTATTTACAGATTAGTCCCTAAACTTGTTTAAGCCGTATTTTAGTCGTTTTAGCTTCGTTTTTAGCGTTCTTTATGTCCACGCGATCATCTCGACAAGTAGAATAGTTTTATGTTGTTTTTACCGCTATTTGAGATGATTTGTGTACTGTTTCTTATTTGTTTCCATTGTATGCTTGTATGTGAATGTTTGGAGCGTAGAGTACGAGCAATTCGGGGACTTCACTTCTGTTGAAGATTTCCAAGACCCTGAGCAGTTTCTGGTGCTGGTCGAAGGAAAGTCCTTGCTGCATCCCCGTTGATCCTATTACAACATGCATTTCTATTACACTGTTATTTATTATTGCTATGCATTAAATTGATGGGTCCTATTGCTAAGGTTCAACTAGCTTTGTTATCCTGTGCCTTGATCAACCTGGGTTTACTTTATGTTGGGTAGCACATGCTAGAGCTTTACGTGGTTTCGGGTGGTTTAATGTACACTTGTCAATATGGATTTATTTATGTTATCATTCATGTAATGCAAGAATACTTTATGCCTATTAATCGGAACATGGAGAACCACCTAGGAAAACAGTGCAACCACAAGACATATGGCTCTGTCTTGGCTTAATAATTAGTGAACTAGGTGTTAGGTATGCTTTACCTGATAAGGGTTGGGGGCTGACGGTAGATGGCGTATGGACCTACTCGAGCGTAGGTGTGGGCTTAGCTAAGATACGGTACTCGTCCGGGAGCTTTATACGCTGCACTGATCAGGTAACCTAGCAGGCAGCGTACATCTGGGGATCTTTGTAACGGCCTCGTAGCGCCCCTATGCAATCACACCTCGGTAGTGTGGTATGGTGCCTAGCTAGCATCACATGGTTGGGTTTAAAGTTCTTCGGAACTTTTATGCGACTTGTGGGTAAAGATGCACAACCTCTGCAGAGTGTAAAACTGACTAGTTAGCCGTGCCCACGGTCAAGGGCGGCCTGGACCCTCACATGATTAATTTATCGAAGATGGAACTTTTAAACTTGTGCATTACATTCTATGGATCAAATGCATTAATTATTTGGGTTTGGTATATACTTTCATTTGCTAGTAACAGTTGCTTAATAAAACTTGACCAACTAAAATGCTGACTTGCTTATGAACCCTCAGTTTCCACCATAAAGCCTTGCATGTTGTTATAGAGCTTTTCCCTTGTTGAGTACGACATGTGCTCATGCTTGTTGTTCCTTTATTTGCATCTACACTACCCGGTTGCTGCTCAGATGGACGCTTTGAGGATTTCAATGAAGAGTTCGATAAGTTCTAGGCGTTCATTCTCCAGTCAGCTGCCTGTGGAGGACTTCTGCGTGTGTTTACTTTTCCACTGTTAGCTACTCGAACGGTTGTTTAGTTGAGACATTCGGTCATGTAATAACTGTTTAATACTCTCTTTACACTTACACTGTGTTTTGGTATTCACTAAGTCGATGCATGTGTGTAACTTGATCCTGGCCCACATATATTCTTGCATTCAGATTTGCCCTCAAATCCGGGTGTCACACACCACGATGTCACTGCCGCCGACACCACATCACCGATACTACCACCACCACCACCACCACCACGCCGCCGCCGTCGCCCCCACACCGTGGACGTTGCACAGGCTAGCTGCGCGTGCGCCACACCACCGCACAAACCACCGTGCAAAAGGGAGGGAGAGGAAGGGGCCAGTTGCACTCGATATGGCAGGAGATGGAGGGGAAGGGGCCTGCCGCTCAATCCAACAGGGGAGAGGAGCGGCGCTCGATTTGGTGGGAGGAGGGGGCGGGGCGTGATTTGGCAGCCGCGGTGGGAGAAGGAGGGGCGAGGTCAGGACTGGCGACCACTTCCGCTGCCGCGGCTGGAGAAGAAGGGGAGGGCCGCGACCGATAGCATGGCTGGAGGGGCCAGTATCGGGAGGGAAGCTGGAGGGGTTAGCGCGTGGTAGGATCTGAGGGGCGCGTGAGGGAGAGAGAGAGTGAGAGGGAGGGACAAAGATAAGGAGGAGGAGGGGAGGGACTTATTTGGTGGAGAGTAGGAGAACCAATGAGAGGCTATTTATTGGAGTGGGTGGATCGATGACATGGTAGGAGTTTCATTGCCGAGTGTCAATATTAAAACACTCAGCAAACGTTTTTCTATTTTTTTTCAAGTTTGTCCTTCTTTTGCACAATGTAAATTTAAATTAATATCAACTAATTCAACTATACCTTGTCAAATTCACTCAATAATATGTATTTGAATTTTCTACTCGTATAATTCAATTATTCTATGCACTTATAGATCAAATTCAATTTATATCAATTACAATTCTATAATTTCAATTAATATATTAAAATTAGGAAAAGTTCCAAAAAGTTACCAAAAATTAACATGAAGCAATCTTTGTTCTCTATTGCCTATACAAAATGTTCTTAGTCAAATCACAATGCGACCGTGACTTTGATTTTAGATTTTGTTGAATCCTGCTCAACGCTACGATCCTTCCTCTATGATGTTTCTGCTTCTAAATATTATCTATGACAATATCGAATCTTTATCACAACCTACACGTCTGATATCGTCACATCATGACAAATTTCATGATTTTTAGACTTTTTTGTTTTTTAGAATTTTAAAATAATACGACACATGTTTGTAGTCATATTTCCGGCACAAGATGTTCGAAATTCCTTTTCATTTTATAGGTTAACCCTCGAACATAGATGCATAATATGAAAATCAATTTTCTTCTCTTTTTCCTATTATTTGAATAACTTGTTGTTCAAAGTTGACTTAATTCAATAAAAATTACCTGAAAGGCAATTACTTATTTAAATATAGCAAAATGATATAAAAAATTACCAAACTTTGACATGGAGTACCACATGGTATATGTGGATATTAGAAAAAGTCTGAGGGGTAGGAACGGAAAAAATATTTGTTTGTTGAGTGCCAGAAAAACACTAGGCAAACTTGCCTCTTTGTCGAGCATTAGGGGTTAACACTCTGACAAAGAGGTTGTTTGCCGATTGTCAGAATAAAAAAAAGACATTCAGCAAATAAGCAAGTTTGTCAAGTTTTTTTTCTGAGTGTTTTTCGTGTAACACAAGGGAAAAGATTGATGCGAAAGGGCCTGTAGTCTAGTGGTTACAAGAGCCCTGGTAGCACCTCAGGTCCTAGGTTCGACTCCTCGTGGGAGCGAATTTCTCAGGATTTAACGGCGTTTGTGCTTTCAGTGGTAGGCGACGTTCCCGTTGACAGCGAGGCGCCTGTGGTGACTTCGTCAATCTTGAGGATTTGTGGCACAGTCTTCGAAGATGCTCCTAGGGGTAGGCTTTGCGTGCGTGTATTCAAAGGGATGAGTGTGCGTGCGTTGTGAGTGTCTCCGATGTATTGTGTAATTCGCAGAAAAATAAGGAAAAGGTTGTTTGTTGAGTGCCCGAGGGATCACACTCGGCAAACCCTTCAACACTCGACATCCACTACAGGAAACTCAGGCTTTGCCTAGCGTTCCAGGCTTTGCCGAGGGCTTTTTATCGGGCCCTCGGCAAAGAAGAGCCGCGCTCGGCACAGCAGCACTCAAAGCACTGCATCCTTTGCCGAGGATCGGGCCGTCGGTAGGCTTGGACCCTCGGCATAATCAAGTCGTTGCCGAGAGCCAGCCCTCGGCACGGTGTGCACCGTCGGAGAAGGAGCGAGCGCCGTCACATTTGGGCTACCGTCCATTGTGCCGACAGCTCCACCGTGAGGCCGTCGGCACAGATGCTACCTATGCCGAGTGCCCACTCCGCAGCTCTCGGCAAAGGCGTTGACTCGGGTTTACCCCAGTTAACTGGCCTTTGCTGAGAGCCAGCTGGTGCTGTCGGCAGAGCACACATCTGTGCCGACGGCCCACTCTCGGCACATGCACCTTTGCCGAGGGCCCCACCAGACTCTCGGCAAAGAAGTAATTTTTTAAGTTTTTAGGTTGAGCTTTTTTCTTTGCTAAAGGTACATTAGTTAAAGTTTGATTTCCATTTTTGGTGTTTTTTCATAATTTTTACTATATTTCATGTATTTTGGTCTTATTTTTGAATTTCTCTGCATATTTCAAATTTGAACTGCAAGTCCTAAAAACAGTGCATGTATATGATTGGAAAATTGATATTGTTGCTTGTTAGTGTGAGTTTAGTCCTAATCTAGCGTGATGTGTCAAAATTCAAACATCTTTGTCCTTATCACATGTCCATCCGCTTTCCTGCGAATCGTTTTCAAATTATATAAAATGCAAATAAAGTCGAAAATCACGAAATTTGACGAGTTATCGTTATATCACATGTGTAGGCAGTGGTAAAAATTTGGAATGATTTCGTGAAAGTCTCCGTCGCACACACGCACACAACTGCCGCCGTCGCCCGCCCGCCGCCGCGCCCGCACCACCGCCCGCCGTCCGCCGTCCGGCGGCCGCCCTCCCCGCCCCCGCCCTTGGCCCCCGCCCATCGTCCACCGGCCGCCGCGCCCCCGCCTTCGGCCGCCGCGCCCCCGCAACCGACCGCCGCACCCCCCGCCCTCCGGCCCTCACCCACCGCGCCCTCCCTCCCCCCGCCGCGCGCGCCCCCACCACCGCCGGCCGGCGCCCCTACCACTACCTGCCGCGCGCGCCACCTCCCCTGCCCGCCCACGCAAGCACGCTCCCCTACCCGCCTGCCCCTGTCGGAGAAGAGAAGGAAGGGAGAGGGAGCAATGGAATAGGAGGTGGAGGAAAAGGAGAGGGAGGAGAAGGGGAAAGGAGGAAAGGAGGATCGAGATGGGGAGAAGCACAGGGCAAACGCCCGGGACAGCCCCGCCGTCGTCGTCCATCCACGTCCCGCCCGCCCACGCTGTCGTCGTACGCCTGAGCAAGGTGAGCAGCATGTGAATGTGACTAGTGGCAATGACTAGTGGTAGAATACTCGAATATGAATGTGACTAGTGGTAATGACTAGTGGTAACTAGTGGTAGAATCTCTAGAATATGAATGTGAATTGGCAATGCCTTGTTGAGTTCGATGAGAATGCATATATCTGGTTGTCGGCCTTCGTGTCGAATGTTTAATTGCAGTTTTTGACACCTCACAGTGCAGGGGAGGTGCTGCCGAAATTTTGAGCTAAGTTGTATGTTCATTTCTATTTTTTGCAGAGATGGGCTAGTGGAAGGCAAGCCGGAGTACCTCAACGACCCTGATCTTCTTCGTTGTCGTTGTGGATCTGCCTGCACTGCGGCGCCTCGTCACCGGCACCCTAGGTATGAATAACCCATCTTCTGGTTGTATGGTCATAGATCGCGTAACCTAGTGAGGTGTCTCCCGTCCAAAAGAGATACGACTGGAGGTATGCATTTCTGTGCATACCTACGACCGTATCTGTTTCGGATTGTCCACGTTTTCTAGACAGCCTGCAGATCCGTGGATGAGTTAGTTTCCATGTCCTGGTCCGATCTGAGGTAGAGTTTTGGCATCACCTCCTGTTGTTCTCTGGATACACAATCTCCATACTCGGACGTGTATCTGGAGAACAGCGGGGAGGTGCTGCCGAAATTCTGTCTCAATCGGATCGGGGCATGGAAACTAACTCATATACGGATCCGCGGGTGGGATTAGGACCTATCCTCACCTATTAGACAGTAGGATCACGCTGTACATGGATTTTATGGTTCGCATTCCTGATTGATAAAGGATGGAGGGCCGTCAGTGGATGTACACCGGCCGGAGAAGTAAGCGTGATTTTGACAATGAATGGATGGTTAAGACCAATGATTTCTTGGAATTTGCATGGGCCAATTCTCGTGGTCATTTGCTAGTTTGGTGTCCCTGCACAAAATGTGACAACAAGAGGAGAGTTAGCAAGGAGGATATGGGCCGACATCTTCTATACAATGGATTTACCAAAGACTATACCGTGTGGATCTACCATGGTGAAGCACATCGTATGAGAGAGGAGGTGGTGAGACCACGCCTGGAGGCGTGCGATGATGATGCGGGAGTTGTAGACATGTTAGAAGATGCCCACCAAGCACTTTTCAATGACACCCATGATCAGGAGGCGATGGAGGAGGAGGCAAAGTTGTTCTACAAGATGATGGACTCGGCAAAGATACCTCTTCATGACAACACCACCGTTTCGCAACTGGACGCCATTGGTCGGTTATTAGGGGTGAAATCCAAGTTAAACATCAGTCGAGCAGGCTTCAATAGGTTGTTGGTCGTTGTTGGCTCCTTGCTTCCAAAGGTCCATTCCCTACCAACGTCCATGTACGAGTCAACAACACTCTTCAAAGCACTTAAGATGTCGTATGAGCAGATAGATGCCTGTGTGAATGGGTGTGTCCTATTTAGGAAGGAACACGCGGATGCCACACACTGTCCAAAGTGCAAATCCTCGAGGCTCGAAGAGGTACCAGCTGCAGATGGTCAGATGAAGCAGACTGATATCGCCCAAAAGATCGTACGGTACCTTCCGTTTGTGCAGAGGATCCAGCGACTTTACATGACTGAGGAAACTGCCAAACAGATGACATGGCATAAGCATGGCATACGGTATAGTCCTGACAAGATGGTACATCCATCAGATGGTGAAGCATGGCAATACTTTGATGGACAACATCCTGAGAAAGTAGGTGAGGCGCGTAATGTACATGTTGCGCTGGCAACCGATGGGTTCAATCCTTATGGAATGAGTACCGCCCCTTACACATGTTGGCCTGTGTTCGTTATACCTCTGAATCTCCCCCCCGGTGTCACCTTCCAACGAGACACCATATTTATGTCCTTAATAATTCCTGGACACCCGGGGAGTAATATGGGTGTGTACATGGAGCCTTTGTGGGATGAATTGATTAGTGCTTGGGAGGTAGGTGTATGGACATACGACCGAGCTAAAAGGGCAACCTTCAAGATGTATGTTTGGTACCAATACTCTATTCATGACTTCTTGGCATACGGGTTGTTCTCAGCCTGGTGTGTTCATGGAAAGTTCCCATGCCCGATATGCAAGGAACGTTTGAGGTTCATCTGGTTGCAGAAGGGTGCTAAGTATTCATCGTTCGACCAACATCGTCAGTTCCTACCTCTTGATCATCCATTCAGACAAGACAAGAAGAACTTCACAAAAGGTCTTGTAGTGACACAACCTCCACCGCAGATGCTGACTGGTGCCGAGGTTCGTGCTCAGGTAGAGGCTCTTGTGGCTAATGAAGGATGTGGTCGTTATGTGGGTTATGTTGAGCAACATATGTGGAGTCATAAATCGGGTTTACAGCGGCTCCCCTATCATGATGACCTTTTTGTGCCACATCACATTGAATTCATGCACACTGAGAAGAATATCGCAGAGGCACTTTTTTGCACACTCATGGACACTGAAAAGTCTAAGGATAACCCTAAGGCTAGAGTGGACATTGCAACACTATGTGATAGACCAAATCTAGAGATGAGGCCTCCAGAAGGACGCAAGAAATGGAGAAGACCCAAAGCCGATTATGTATTGTCCATTGAACAAAGGAGGGAAGTACTTAAATGGATGAAGACGCTTAGGTTTCCCGATGGGTATGCACATAATGTGAAGAGGGGAGTCAATTTAACGACATTGCGAGTAAATGGCATGAAGAGTCATGACTACCACGTATAGATTGAGCGGCTTCTTCCCACGATGGTTCGAGGCTTTGTCCCAGAGAATATATGGCAAGTGCTAGCAGAGTTGAGCTATTTCTTTCGGCAGCTATGTGCGAAGGAGATCTCTCGGACCGTATGTAGAGAGTTAGAGAAAGCGGCCCCTGTGTTACTATGTAAGTTGGAGAAAATCTTTCCACCTGGATTCTTCTTGCCAATGCAGCATATGATTGTGCACCTTCCATACGAGGTATGTATGGGTGGGCCAGTGCAGTACCATTGGTGCTACCCAATTGAGAGAACTCTAAAGCTCGTACGCAAAAAATGTAAAAATAAAGCCAGAATCGAGGCTTCAGTTGCAGAGGCATACATTGTGGAGGAGGTGTCAAACTTCACAGAAAAATACTATAAAGAGAACCTTCCTAGCGTGCATGATCACTCCCCTCGTTACAATGTCGTGGAAAATCAATCCAAACTCAGCCTTTTCCAAGGCCAATTTGGAAGCACGAGTGCATCTACCACGAAGCAACTCACCAATGAAGAGTGGCGTAGCACCATGCTATATGTGCTGCTCAACTCGCCGGAAGTTGAACCGTACAAACAAGAATTCATCTGTGAGTTCTGGACTGCATCGAGGTTGCCAGAGCCACACAAAATTGATACCCTTATTTCGCAAGGTGCAGGCCCACAATGATGCGATTTCATTTCATGGTTCGGGAGAAAGGCCCAAACCGATCTGTCCATCTCTAGTGAGTTGTGTGCTATTGCATGTGGCTGTGAACTAAGGGTTAGGTCATTTACCGGTTATGATGTGAACGGATTTCGTTTCCACACGACTGCCTACGAAGAGAGTCGACCCAATTGAAGTACCACAAACAGCGGTGTGGTTACGATCGACACTGATGGGAAAGAATATCATTGAAGAGTCCTGGAAATATACGAACTTTCATTTTATGGCGCCCCACATCTTAAACCTGTGATATTCAAATGTCATTGGTTTGATCCTGGACGTACTTGAAGGACCCCGACAATCGGCCTAGTCGAAGTTCGACCGGATTCCGTGTATCCACGATCCGATGTATACATTGTGGCCCAACAGGCCGTGCAAGTTTATTACCTTCCATATGTCTGCCAGAGCAAAGATTACCTTAAGGGTTGGGAGGTTGTGCAGAAGGTCACACCACATGGTAAACTACCTGTCCCCAACGATGATGAGTATAACTTGATAAATCCAAACACATATGAAGGAGAGTTCTATCAAGAAGAGGGGCTGGCTGGGAGTTTTGTGATAGACCTAACCACACCTATAACAATGGAAGTAGACAATGAATTGGTCGATCACAACGACAATGAAGAAGAGGTGTATGATCCGAAGGACTTACAAATGCTTGAGCAATTGGGCATCGAACATGAAGAAAACTTAGAGCCGTCAGATTATCTTCATTATCTGGATAATTTTGACAGTGATGACGAGCGAACAGACACACCAGCTAATCCCCACGATGATCCAGACTACTTTTAATACATGTAATACTATGTTCTTTCGTAATTGTGTCTTCATTATTGTCATGCATGTCTCATTATTATTATACATGTCATACTAATTCTATTTTGTTTATATGTTGATCACAGGTGACTGAAAAAGATGGCAGGCGGCCGTCGCGGAGGATGACATCCAGTACCGGAGGTGGAGGTGGACGAGGGCCGGCGTCAGGTGCCCTTGTCCACCTTTTACAGCGCCTCACAGGGGCAGGACGACGCGGAGGGGTTGGAGAGGAGGCCCAGGAGGGCCAGGAGGCCACCCCCGAGCCGACAGATGGTGCACAGGGGGCCGAGGAGGACGACGACGAGGGTGGTTGTGAGGGCCAACCGACGGAGACCGAGGATGACGCCTCGGATGCTGGTTCTTCGGGGGAGGCCGCTAGGGTGGCGAAGGTCTACTTGCGAGGCCCCGCATGACTCCCTCAGCCCCCGCTCCCTCAAAACCGCCCAGTGATTCGCCCTCAAAGGCGAATTTAAGTAAATTTAGATGCCTAACTTCATTTACATGCCAAACTCCATTTTGATTATCGAGAGTCACTAATATTTTGTTCGACATGTGCAGGAACTGGATCGTTGTGTCGGGTGGCGACTCACGCAAGCCCAATGGCATTGTTGGGCTTATGTGTAGGCAGTACTACCTTGGCATTGTCACGTACCACGGGCGAACAGAGCCAGCCTACACGTTTGGCCACTACTACCAGGGTGACGACCGGGACTTCACCCACACGGCAGAGCGCGTGCTGAGGATGTTTAGGGTAACTCTAGCTCGCTTTTTCTCATTACATCACATTCGTTTGACTCAATCTTAAAATAATGAATTTGACATCGTATTTGTATGAAGACCTTCTTTAGATGTGAGGATGGCGAAGAGGAGAGAGCGGACATGTGCCTGAAGAACTCCTGCAAGAAACGTGTCACCGACATGCATCACGAGGTAAAGCACCAGGCCGTCATAACCTACTACGCGTTGGTGCTTGGTCAAAAGATAGGCAAGGAAGAAGCCAGAAGGACGATGTTGACCCGTGAGCAGTTCCTTGAGGTACATGAATACCAGCTATGTTTTGATATTACTTATGTTATGTTTGATCTTCTAATGTATCAATTACTACGTGACGTGCAGGTGACTCCTTGGTGGAGCCACACCAAAGCCGACGCGTGGGCAATGGAGGTGGACAAGTGGTTCACGGAGGAGTACCAGTAGGCACACGACACTACACGCGAGAGGCGTTTGATGATGGAGGGCCCATCACACCACCAAGGCCAGCGGTGCCTTCCAGAGTACAAGGCGCTATGGGTACGCGGTTTCTTTAATCGATTTTGAGGCTCAAACTTGTTTCATCACACTAATCTTCGTCCTGCTTTTCTTGCAGGAAAAGGCACATCCTAGCCAGGAATGCTCGGACTTCGATGCCTTGTGCATGGCACACAAGGGCAAGGCGACGTCCGATGTGTCCTACAGTGTGAGTGACGGGCCGGAGGCATACAACAACCCTAGCTTCGGCCGGCGCATCGCTGAGTACACAGAGGCCTGTGAGCAGAAGTACGGGGAAGATTACAACGCGAGTGAGCATGACATTGATACAAACATAGTCATGGCCTTGGGAGGAGGAAAGAAGCACGAGAGGTTGTGGATTGGTGACGGCATCATCAATAGTTCCAGCCTGAGACTTGCCGATGTTTGAGCACGAAGGACGGAGTCTGACCCCCAGATACGAGCACGACCGAGCGTGGGTATGGTCCGTTTGAAAGCCCTTGAGGTATGCACTAGTCATGTTATATTAATGTTTAAACACATTCTTAGATTTGCATTACTGAAACACTTAAGTCAAATGTTGTAGGTCGAGCTAGCAGAGGAGTGGGCTCTATGTCAGCAGCTAGCAGACCAGCTAGCACAGGAGCGGGCTCAACAGCAGGAGTATTTCCGGTCGCAACAGGCAACAGCGAGTAAGTTCGAGGAACTTACTAGGTACCTTGCGATCTCAGGTGGGATGATTCTACCGCCAGGGCTCCTAGCTCCTATCGCTCCGGCCCCCCTCCACAGGTGTTTCCGACACAGCAAGTCCTCGGTACTCCGGTGAGTATGATACCAAAGAGTTTCTGCTTTTCCTGTCTAATCATGTCTAACACTTGCAATCTCGTCTCCTTTGTGCAGCCTTTCTCGGTGGGTTCGAATCAACAGGCTCCAAGTGGTGAGCAAGTCCTCCAGTCGCTCGTCCCACCTTTCCCACTGCACGAGCACTCACCGTAGGACCTTGGACTTAGTTGATAATGTTCTGAACTTGTTTCGTTGGATTTGAGACTTGTGGTGTGTATGAACTTGTGGACACATGTGGTGTGTATGAACATGTGAATGTGGTGTGTATGAACATGTGAATGTGATATATATGTGTTATCTATTGTTGCATGTGATATTGTCATATATATATCTATATATATATGTTTGTCAATATGGAAAGAAAAAAATAAAACCAAAATGTGGCCTCTTTGCTGAGAGGGGCCGTCGACAAAGGGGTCTTTGCCTAGGGCTTTTTGGCAATTACGCTCGGCAACTCTGGGAAAAATCTTCCCAGCTCGGGTGTTCCCAGCTTTGCCGAGCGTAGTTGCACGGGGTGCTCGGCAAAGATTTTTTAAAAACAATAAAAAACCGTCTTTGCCGACGTCCTTTGCCCCGGGCTCTCGACACAAGATTTTTTTCAAAAAAATAGAAAAACATCTTTACCGACGGCCTTTGCTAGGGGCGCTCGGCACAGGTTTTTTCAAAAAAAAAAATAAAAACCCCCCTCTTTGCCTACGGCCCAGCCTCAAGGCCGTCGGCAAAGAAGAATTCAAAAAACCGTCAACCTAACCGGCCGTTAATGGCTACTTTTTTTGGCTGACGGGCCACTGTGGTGCCGAGAGCCTCGAGCTCGGGCGAAACGAACCGAATTTCCGCGAACAAAAACCCAACTCTCTGCACCTCCATGATAGTCCCAGGAAGAGGCTATGATGTGCAATCCGTGTCTCAAGTGGTACAAATCCATACAACACGAGAATGAAAGAAGAATTACATAATATTATTACAACATCATAGTACAACTCTTCGGCACATGCCGGTACAAGTCCATCGGGACCGAATCGGGAAAGGTAAAACACCTTCGCGGCGGATCTATCGAAGCGAAGCGTCTCCGACTCCACGAGCAAACTCGAGCATAGGACCGGCTCTAGTCTTCACACCTTCGTCACAAAAGTTGTAGTCGTAGACAAATCACCGAGTACGAAATGCCGCATCTACCCGATAAGCGGGTAGGTCATGTCGGCTTCCCAACAAAGAGCAAAAGCGGTGGTTGAATCTAATATGCATGGATAAAACCTATATTGGGCTGTAGAAAGTTATGCATGCAGCAGCGCGGTAGCAACAATCAAGGTATGCAGAATAAGCAGCGAGGTCCACACCTCCGGGAGGTCCACCCCCTCGAGGTCCACACCTCCGGGGTCAGCACCCCTCAACAAGGATGTCCACACCCAAAGCACTGAATCACAACCACGATCCAGCTCCCAACTCTCATCTGCGATGTGGGGCCCACCTGCTCCTATCCCCACATCTCAACGGCCTCAGGCCGGGCTCACTCACTCGGGGGAGAGAAGAAGCACAAGAAAAGAGTCTAGTCGGAAGTAGCAGTAGATAGCAGTACTGTCCATAACCAGTGGACACGGACTATAGCTATAGGTTTAACACTCCACAGAGGTTGTACAACTGTACCCGCCCGAATAGAGCCCGGATGGTAGCGAACCACCCGAAACCCTACCATACGACTGGAGTCCAAGTAAGTGGATAGTACCCTCCTGCGTCTCCGAGTCTGGCGCAGCCTCCGCTGTAGAGCTCATACTGCCAGCGAAAGGTCCCTCGAAGCTGTGGAACCCTTCCCCGGCCTCGCCGGGGCGAAGTCTTCTAAGGAGGAACGCCGTCTCCCATCACGATTACCCCGATCTGCCTACAAGAAGGGTGCTATCCACTACGAGTCTCACCCCGCACCCCCGCCCATAACAAGGCGGGCGGTTTGTACGAAAGTATATACTGCATCTGGTGGTAAGTCGACTCGGTCCTTAGGGGCCGAGAGCGAGCACTCCCCATCTCCATCCCGTCCGACACACCGCTTGGGTAGAGGCCAGATCGCATCTTCCCGAGGCAGGCATTCACAAGTAGCCAAATGGCTCGCTCCCGCCAGAAACACGTCAAGGAAGAACACACCCAGAACTCACGTTAGAACACACCGAGATCTCCCACATCTCAGCCCAAGCCCAGAGTACCATCCATAATCAAGCAACAAAAGTATGGATAGTTGGTATATGGGACTAGCTAGGGGTCTGTAGCTAGTCCCGAGGTAGGTAGAGCAAGGAATCATGATATATCAAATAACAAGGAAAGGCTAATCAAATGGCTATGCAATCCATCAAATCAAGTAACATAAATATAGCACTAGCAACTAATAGCATGCATGGGTTCTACATGGTTGGGAGTGACATGACACCTGCGCGGTAGTCGTCGTAGAGTAGTAGAGGTTGAGCGTCCTCTCGGGCAAATTTGGGGTAGTCGCGCCTCCTCAGTCGTCGCAGCTCGGGTCTTTAACAAGAACACAAGCCTACACGAGATGCGACGCGGAAATAAATAACGAGCATTCATCTAATGCAAAAACATCGATAAGAACCAATTTAGAAGATCCCATTAAACTCCAGAGTAAAAACAAGAAGCACTGGTTTAATTAATAAAAATAGAGCAATTGATTTTAAAATAAAAGTAGTTTAAGCAACTAGTTTTTATATCCTAGAAAACAGGGTAGGATCAAGAGTTAGTTCAAAGTTAGCTTACGGGTCTTACGGCTAAGATCTTAGGTAATCAAGCCTGCAAGCAGGAAAGCGGAGAGGCTGAGATCAAGCACTTGCTAGGTTTTAGCTCTTGGATGATCAAAGTGGTAGCGCGAAGGGTGATGAAAGCAGAGCGAAGCAAAGATAACTAGAAAAGGCATTATCATGCCAAGATATGCGGCGACAGCTCAGAGGGGATGAAAGGATCAACTTGTGTCCGACATCGGGTAGCGATGAGGTAAGGTGTGCTTAAGAGCGCTACGAGGCATGTACTGATGATGCGGCCTCATCCATGGCAAGGAAGCTAGGTTGCAGCTCGGGGTTGGTGTTCGTGAAGCAGTGGCCTCTGCTCACAACACGGCCATCCATCACGGGCGACATCCTGGCTTCAAGCACACGACACGGTACATGCTTCACAGCACGAAGCCAAGTAGAGCGAGAGTGGATATGCGTGAAGCAGCAAAGAGGGAAGGCAAAGGTGGAGAAAAGGTAGGCGATGAGAGAATGGGGTAGGATTCCTGTCCGCGGCACGCCAATGGTTAGTTGCGGGGCTCCGGCGTCCCAGACCCACATTGGCACAGTGGCGAGCAGCGGCCACGAATTCTGCTCCAAGAACGCGGGGCGAAAAGGGCTCAGTTCAAGGGCAATAGCGGGTAAGGGTAGGATAGCAGTGAGCGTCTCGAAATTATGAAACCAACGCAAGTATTTTCATAATTTTCGGAGCTCCGGATAATTAGATAAGAATTTTTCAAAGATAAATGGTTTTATAAATTAATTTCCAAAATCATTTATAAAACAGAAAAGGATTTTTAATTTGAAAATAGGGATGACATCAGCATGACGTCATCGTGACATCATCGTCACAGGTGGTGGCCAAAAGAGGTAGTGGGCCGAAATTGGGTCCAAAGTGTTTGTGGCCCAAAGGGCTGGCCCAGTTCGGACCAAGGTTCAGTAAGTCTTGAAGAAGTCCTCTAACTCCTTGGTTCGGCCTGGTTAACTTGTTGGGCTAAGCAGGCTTCCGTGGGACAAAGCCCACACTGGGTTTCGTACGTAAGTCCAGGGATGCACCCCGAACTACTCCGGGGTTCATCTTATTCCCTGGATCTGGCATCCGTTGTGGCTTCGTGTGGCTATCAGCGTGTGGCCTAGCGGGTGGTTCCACACAAGTTCAGAGAAAAAGGAGGTGTACGAAAGGTGTTCGACGGAAATCCAGAAAGGAAACGCCAGCGCGGCAAGAGTTGGCCGGCGGCGAGGCTTGGCTACGGCGGTGGTGGCGACGCGTTCACCTGGAGAGAGAGTACCTCGGTGCGAAGGCCGGTCCAAAGCTCCATGGTAAACATGGGTGCGGCGATTACAGGCACGAAGAGCACGGGCACACCGGGCACAGATGCGGTGGCAGCTTGGCCGACCAAGGGCTGTGGGAGGCAGGCAAGGCGATACGGCAGCGACACGAGGTAGAGTGGCGGTGCGACGCGGTTCTTAGGAGGAGTGCGGCACAGAGCGAAACGGCATGGCGACGCAGCGCAACGCCTGCACAGAATCGCGGCGCGATGGCCGGGCAGATCAGAAGGACGGCGTGTCGCGGCGCACTCGATTTCCTCGGCGTGAAGGCCGATGCACAGAGTAGAGGGACTCAACACAAAAGGCCAGGCACAACGACTCAAGGAAGAAGGATGAGCTGTTGTGCTCTGTCTGCGCAAAGCGTCGAACACATGGCGGGCATCCACCAGACCATCGAGCAGACGGTCCCGTTCACCCTCGCTTGGCTCCAGGAGCAAGTGCTCGGCACGAAGTCCGGCCACAACGTGTACAGCAAAATAGAGAGCGGCGAGGTTCGGCGCGGCTCTAGAGTGTGCCACGGCGATAGCTCGCAGAAAAGCACGGCACGATGGCCGGCGTGCGCGGCGCGGGGGCACGCTCCCTCACATCACAGGAAACTCAAGGGAGAAGGGAAGGAATCAGACCGGCGGGGTGCTTACAGCGAGGCGTAGGTGAAGGTGTGGCTGTGAAGGACGCGTCGGTGAAGAGATGAAGGTGCTCGCGGCGGTGCGTCCTTGCTCTGCTACGGCGGTGTCCTCGACGCGGACAGCCTTCCCCTTCACACAAGCAGCTCTGGCGGGTGCGGCTTCGGCTTCAGGGTGACGGCGCGTCATGGTTCAGGACGTCGGCGTTGTCCCCCTACTTGGCTCCCGGGTGGCGATGCGGTGGGGCTCGAGAGCGTGGCATTGGTGTTGGGGATTTTCCCCGTTCTGGTTTGAGCAGAGGGGTGGTGCAGAGCAAGGAGCAGTGCACGCAGGGGCAAGAGGGCCTAGCGGCAGCGGCTCCGGTTCCATCCCCTTCCTCCTTCCCCTCCTTTCCCCCTTCCTCAGCACAGGTAGCGACGAATTGGGGTTTTCTCCCCATGGCTGTGACGGCGGACAGGAGAAAGATGGTGAGGCCGATTTTATAGGGGCACGCTAGGGTTGGGCGAGAGCGGTAGACGGCGGAGATCATCGGCGTCTGTGCCCATGGCCACGCGGCGCGCATCTGGCGGGCAGGGGCGCGATGCGGAGCAGGGAGAGGCGTTGCCGGTCTCTGCTCGTTGCGTGGAGCGTGCACGGTCACGGGGAGGAGAAAGGGGAATAGTCCCCTGGCTGACGAGTGGGACCCGCTGACCATAGAGAGAAAGAGGAAAAAGAAAAGGGGGTGCCGGCTGGGCCTGCTTGGCTGTTGGGCCGAGGGAGCAAAATTGCTCTGGGAAAGAGATAGGGGCCTCTGTTAGACTTAGTTAGCTGGGCTGGTTTAAATAGGTTAGTCTTTTATTTAGATTTGGTTTTATCCAAAGTATTTTCATACGAAGTTTGAATTCGAATCTCTTTCGAATTCAAACCTCACACCAATTGAGAACTCCAAAATAAAAACCAAGAAAAATCCAACTCACACTTATACCATAATTTGAAAATAATTTTTATATGTTTTAATTTTATACGGAGTTTGAGATGAGAGGCTAGCAAATTGGGATAAAATTTGGTAGCACGCGAGTTCAAACAAAAAGTTTTAATTTTTTGCGAAAATTCATGCATGGGAAAACAACCAAATTTCTGGTATGTTACATTCTACCCCCCTCACGAGAATCTCGTCCTCGAGATTTAAGCTCAAACCCGGTGTGGTGAGGGTCTTCACTTTGGTATGCCTTCTGTTTCCTCTTTATGTTCAGCTTCACAATGTTGATGATTTGACGACGTGTTTATTCCAAGGTTCCACGGGTGCTTAGTCTCAACATATCTGGTTTCCCGTTGGGGCCTCCAATGCAGAGTGGTATTATATGTCCTCTGTCGGTAGCTTCCATAAGACTCTCGTATTATCATCCATATATATCCCAAGATTATTCTCTGGTTCAAATACGTGAGAAATTACAACTGCGGCCTAGATTCCCCTTATCTTAGTCCTTCTCATCTAGCCGTCTCACATAGGCTTAGTAGAATGTGACATTCTCATAATATTCTAATCCTCACGTTTGAGGTCACATCCTTGTTATCAATTAGCTTATTCCAAAATCATTGCATACGAGATTGATCATACTCTCATGATATCCACCGAGTACTTTTAATCCAAATAGGCACGATTCTCCCACTTCCTTCCATATGAGGGAGTCATACATTCTCTCGGTTTCCCTAGTTGGTCCAAGAAATCTTCTTGAATCCATATCCATCTGGGATATGTTGAAGATATATAATATTAGCTCTTGATCCATGAGTAGATATCATAGTTTTCCAAAGTGTTAGTGCAATTGCAACTCTTATGGCGTGCACTCTCAGCAACTAGCCGAACCCATGGTGAACATAACTTCTCTCCTCTGACGATCCAATGAGCCTTACCAACTTCGTTCATCCCTCCTGTTGTAATCCATGTGTTGGCTTAGCTCACTCGCTACTATTCTCGTTAGGGTACTGGCAATATCGGTCATGTCCAATAAATTTCTGGTCATGATCACTATGAATGTTTACTTCCCATTCATGATAGCCCATGTTAAGAAGGTTATCTGCAACACCCTCGATGGTGTGATTTACTCTGTCCATCCAATATCTCACACTAGTCCTTTGGTTTCCACTTCTTCAGATGGATCTTCTCAGGGAGGTCACTTCCATTTTGCTCATGCACATTCAGCAGACTCAGGATACATGGTTGATGTTAACTCTTAGGAATACCATCAAAGCTTAATTTATTCCCCAAAACGTTCGTAGTTATCATAACTTCAGGAAGGATCGGTTCACTTGGGCAACTTTAGTGTAGACCAAGATCTTTACCATTCCTTTGACTCCTCATGATGGTATTCTCACTTTAGGTATCCTGGAAATAGTCATAGCTTCATGGCTTGCCATGCTTATTCAAAAATTCCAAATAATGTCACCCATTTAGGTGAGCAGTTTTCCTCACTTTTGCTCACAACCTCTTATTACTTCTTTTCCATTAGGGTGGTAGGTTCCACTGCGAGGTCGAACTGATCACTTAAGTCCAGTAGTTGTTGGAGAAATTCTCTTTCCCACCGATCCAAAAGGTAGTGTCGCGTAGAGTTTCTTCGTTACTTGTTTATTCTAAAAGTTGGATCGGCTGATCTTCACATCTTACTCCAATTATCGACCTCGTGATTCCTTTAGTTACCCTTCAGGTATCCTATTCCAAAAGCACATCTGGTGCGTAGCTGTTTACTGCTTCCTCAGTAATTACAAGTCAACTACCTAGAGGCGTAAGAGGGATTAATCCAGTAAGAATGACTCTAGGATGACTGCTCGTGTAGTGCAAATCTTATATCCTTGGAGTTTAGTCATCCGAATCAAATCCAAAACCTCCACAATACCTTCCAGGTCGAGGTATTATCTACTTAGGGATGATCCCTTATGCATGGATATGTTACTTCCGAATACATGGTCGGGGTGCAATTCCATAAAACATACGTGATTGTCCCTCCGTGGAGAGTTCGATGCGCTTATATCCACTCTCTCGATATCTTGGGTTGTCTTCTGGTATTTTAGTTTCTCTCATCGATGGATCCATTACCAAGATATGAGGTTACCATGTTCCTTCGAGTCTCCACATAGGTCAATTCGTTCATAAGGTACCTCACGAAAGCTAAAGTACTCGAATAATACTTCTTGTATTGATTGTTGTTCCATATGGAGTACTTCATCTTTATCCGATAATTGAGTTCCGACAAATATTATCCAAAATGTATCACTAACATTATAGGGTACTCAATTGATCTTAACCAACATATGCTTCCATAGAGATACATGCACTTCCAAGCTTCGAAAATTACAAATTCTTGAGGTTCTCATTGCTGGTTTACGAACTTGAGTCCGATGTTCATAGGGTATCTCATCCAAAGTCTTGGTCTGAATTGTCAAGGTTGCAAGAAATCCTTCATGTCTTCTGAAGTTTGACCTTGTTAAGTTGGCTTGAGCACATCGATCTTCGCTCTGTTAGCTTGATCTTGCAGGATGGGGAGCTAAGGTCTCTAAAGAAGTCATCTAAAGATCTAGCAAGCATAAGCACTCAACACAATTTCACACAATCATGAAGAAGCAAAACAACCATAAGACCGAGAAGATCCAATCACTCAAGCAATGCACCAAAACAAATGTGTACCTGGAGGCTGACTCCTAAGACCTTCGAGGTTACACCAACGTAAGCATACTAGTATATCGTGGGCACTTGTGGGACTTTTCCTAATGTTAGTTCTACAGCACTTAAAAGAACGCATGCCATCTGGTGTTTCGGCACTGATCTTTCCAAAGTAAGTTGGTGGAACTCTTCTTCATGCTGGCTCTCATGGCTTTCTCCTTGGAAGAAAGGGGGTACTCTATATTAATTGTTGTATCCATGCCCCTTGTTCCTCATTCATTCATCTTATTCCAGTCGTCGACCCTGGCAGAGCATCCAAGTTTCATATTGCTTACCGAGGGGAAAATCCGTTGGGTCAATTATCCAGCTGTTATTCCGAGTATGTGATGCTCGCTTGTAAGTTGGTGCTAACTTGACCGTTCAATCCATTGGTCGCCTCATGTAGCTACAACTCGTTATGATATCTTAATACCTTGTGACTCGGCCATTCATATCGCTTCAAGTCTTTGGGTCTTCATCCAACTGCTGAGCTACGGGCATCACAAGAGTCTCTGACTCCTACATCCAAACTTATGTGTGCCAATTCCATATAGTAGATTGCAAGTTTCTTACGTTGGCACACTTGGAATTAAATCTTAACTCCTCATTATCCTCGGAGTAGGCATC
Source organism: Cenchrus americanus (assembly GCA_947561735.1). Classification (NCBI taxonomy): domain Eukaryota; kingdom Viridiplantae; phylum Streptophyta; class Magnoliopsida; order Poales; family Poaceae; genus Cenchrus; species Cenchrus americanus. Next base: position 180,027,438 of record OX387242.1, read on the forward strand.
TCATGTTATCCCAGCTCCGTTCCGAGCAAAAGGTGAAGGGTGCATCCTGTTGTTGTAGATTCATCTGTATGCAGACTTCATGTATCACGGGATAGCCTAATCGTTCTTCAGTGGATTGAGTTCCAAAGTAGAGACAACCGTGTTGACATAACATGACACGGATGAGTCACCAGGGATAATCCAATTGAGTCCTGTAGATTCAGCTTCATCTCATCCTCGTACTCTATCTTCATAGTTGTCACTGTCATATTTGTCTTTCCTTTGTATCAGACGTCATTCCGTAGAGTTGCAGGGTCTTGAAGCGTGCGACAAAAGTCGTTCTCCTTTGGTCACCAATCATGTAGAGGGGTTGTTAGTGAGTCAGTTAGTGAGAAATCAAGGATGTAATAGTAGATTTCAAGGGGTTTATATAAGAGTCAAGGAGTATACACTCAATCAAGGATATTCAGGCTATCATAATCTATCGGCCATTGCTAGGGCTCGTCCAACGGTCAAGTACGGCTCTGATACCACCTGAAACGAACCGAATTTCCGCGAACGGAAACCCGACTCTCTGCACCTCCATGATAGTCCCAGGAAGAGGCTATCACGTGCAATCCCTGTCTCAAGTGGTACAAATCCATACAACACGAGAATAAAAGAATAATTACATAATATTATTACAACATCAGAGTACAACTCTTCGGCACAAGCCGGGTACAAGTCCATCAGGACTGAATCAAGAAAGGTAAAACACCTTCGCAACGGATCTATCGAAGCGAAGCGTCTCCAGCTCCACAGGAAAACTCGAGCATAGGACCAGCTCTAGTCTTCACACCTTCGTCACAAAAGTTGTAGTCGTAGACGGTCACCGAGTCTGAAATGCCAGCATCTACCCGATAAGCGGGTAGGTCATGTCAGCTTCCCAACAAAGAGCAAAAGCGGTGGTTGAATCTAATATGCATGGATAAAACCTATATTGGGCTGTAGAAAGTTATGCATGCAGCAGCGCGGTAGCAACAATCAAGGTATGCAGAATAAGCAGCGAGGTCCACACCTGCGGGAGGTCCACCCCCTCGAGGTCCACACCTCCGGGGTCCGCACCCCTCAAAAAGGATGTCCACACCCAAAGCACTGAATCACAACCACGATCCAGCTCCCAACTCTCATCTGCGATGTGGGGCCCACTGCTCCTATCCCCACATCTCAACGGCCTCAGGCCGGGCTCACTCACTCGGGGGAGAGAAGAAGCACAAGAAAAGAGTCTAGTCAGAAGTAGCGGTAGATAGCAGTACTGTCCATAACCAGTGGACACGGACTATAGCTATGGGTTTAACACTCTGCAGAGGTTGTACAACTGTACCCGCCCGAATAGAGCCCGGATGGTAGCGAACCACCCGAAACCCTACCATACGGCTAGAGTCCAAGTAAGTGGATAGTACCCTCCTGCATCTCCGAGTCTGGCGCAGCCTCCGCTGTAGAGCTCATACTGCCAGCGAGAGGTCCCTCGAAGCTGTGGAAGCCTTCCCCGGCCTCGCTGGGGCGAAGTCTTCTAAGGAGGAACGCCGTCTCCCATCACGATCACACCGATCCACCTACAGGAAGGGTGCTATCCACTACGAGTCTCACCCCGCACCGCCGTCCATAACAAGGAGGGCGGTTTGTACGAAAGTAGATACTGCATCTGGTGGTAAGTCGACTCGGTCCTTAGGGGCCGAGAGCGAGCACTCCCCATCTCCATCCCGTCCGACACACCACTCGAGTAAGAGGCCAAATCGCATCTTCCCGAGGCAGGCGTTCACAAGTAGCCAAATGGCTCGCTCCCGCCAGAAACACGTCAAGGAAGAACACACCCAGAACTCATGCTAGAACACACCGAGATCTCCCACATCTCAGTCCAAGCCCAGAGTACCATCCATAATCAAGCAACAAAAGTATGGATAGTTGGTATATGGGACTAGCTAGGGGTCTGTAGCTAGTCCCGAGGTAGGTAGAGCAAGGAATCAGGATATATCAAATAACAAGGCAAGGCTAATCAAATGGCTATGCAATCCATCAAATCAAGTAACATAAATATAGCACTAGCAACTAATAGCATGCATGGGTTCTACATGGTTGGGAGTGACATGACACCTGCGCGGTAGTCGTCGTAGAGTAGTAGAGGTTGAGCGTCCTCTCGGGCAAAGTCGGGGTAGTCGCGCCTCCTCAGTCGTCACAGCTCGGGTCTTTAACAAGAACACAAGCCTACACGAGATGCGACGCGGAAATAAATAACGAGCATTCATCTAATGCAAAAACATCGATAAGAACCAATTTAGAAGATCCCATTAAACTCCAGAGTAAAAACAAGCAGCACTGGTTTAAATAATTAAAATAGAGCAATTGATTTTAAAACAAAAGTAGTTTAAGCAACTAGTTTTTATATCCTAGAAAACAGGGTAGGATCAAGAGTTAGTTCAAAGTTAGCTTACGGGTCTTACGGCTAAGATCTTAGGTAATCAAGCCTGCAAGCAGGAAAGCGGAGAGGCTGAGATCAAGCACTTGTAGGTTTTAGCTCTTGGATGATCAAAGTGGTAGCACGAAGGGTGATGAAAGCAGAGCGAAGCGAAGATAACTAGAAAAGGCATTATCATGCCAAGATATGCGGCGACAGCTCAGAGGGGATGAAAGGATCAACTTGTGTCCGACATCGGGTAGCGATGAGGTAAGGTGTGCTTAAGAGCGCTACGAGGCATGTACTGATGATGCGGCCTCATCCATGGCAAGGAAGCTAGGTTGCAGCTCGGGGTTGCCGTTCGTGAAGCAGTGGCCTCTGCTCACAACACGTCCATCCATCACGGGCGACATCCTGGCTTCAAGCACACGACACGGTACATGCTTCACAGCACGAAGCCAAGTATTTTCATAATTTTCGGAGCTCCGGATAATTAGATAAGAATTTTTCAAAGATAAATGGTTTTATAAATTAATTTCCAAAATCATTTATAAAACAAAAAAGGATTTTTAATTTGAAAATAGGGATGACATCAGCATGACGTCATCGTGACGTCATCGTCACAGGTGGTGGCCAAAAGAGGTAGTGGGCCGAAATTGGGTCCAAAGTGTTTGTGGCCCAAAGGGCTGGCCCAGTTCGGACCAAGGTTCAGTAAGTCTCGAAGAAGTCCTCTAACTCCTTGGTTCGGCCTGGTTAACTTGTTGGGCTAAGCAGGCTTCCGTGGGCCAAAGCCCACACTAGGTTTCGTATGTAAGTCCAGGGATGCACCCCGAACTACTCCGGGGTTCATCTTATTCCCTGGATCTGGGATCCGTTGTGGCTTCGTGTGGCTGTCAGCGTGTGGCCTAGCGGGTGGTTCCACACAAGTTCAGAGAAAAAGGAGGTGTACGAAAGGTGTTCGACGGAAAGCCAGAAAGGAAACGCCGGCGCGGCAAGAGTTGGCCGGCGGCGAAGCTTGGCTACGGCGGTGGTGGCGACGCGTTCACCTAGAGAGAGAGTACCTCGGCGCGAAGGCCGGTCCAAAGCTCCATGGTAAACATTGGTGCGGCGATTACAGGCACGAAGAGCACGGGCACACCGGGCACAGATGCGGTGGCAGCTTGGCCGACCAAGGGCTGTGGGAGGCAGGCAAGGCGATACGGCATCGACACGAGGTAGAGTGGCGGTGCGACATGGTTCTTAGCAGGAGTGCGGCACAGAGCGGAACGGCATGGCGACGCAGCGCAACGCCTGCACAGAATCACGGCGCGATGGCCGGGCAGATCAGAAGGACAGCGTGTCGCGGCGCACTCGATTTCCTCGGTGCGAAGGCCGATTCACAGAGTAGAGGGACTCAACACAAAAGGCCAGGCACAACGACTCAAGGAATAAGGACGAGCTGTTGTGCTCTGTCTGCGCAAAGCGTCGAACACATGGCGGGCATCCACCAGACCATCGAGCAGACGGTCCCGTTCACCCTCGCTTGGCTCCAGGAGCAAGTGCCCGGCACGAAGTCCGGCCACAACGTGTAGAGCAAAACAGAGAGCGATGAGGTTCGGCGCGGCTCTGGAGTGTGCCACGGCGATAGCTCGCGGAACAGCACGGCACGACGGCTGGCGTGCGCGGCGCAGGGGCGCGCTCCCTCACATCACAGGAAACTCAAGGGAGAAGGGAAGGAATCAGACCTGCGGGGTGCTTACAGCGAGGCGTAGGTGAAGGTGTGGCTGTGAAGGACGCGTCGGTGAAGAGATGAAGGTGCTCGCGGCGGCGCGTCCTTGCTCTGCTACTGCGGTGTCCTCAACGCGGACAGCCTTCCCCTTCACACAAGCAGCTCCGGCGGGTGCGGCTTCGGCTTTAGGGTGACGGCGCGTCATGGTTCAGGACGTCGGCGTTGTCCCCCTACTTGGCTCCCGGGTGGCGATGCGGTGGGGCTCGAGAGCGCGGCATTGGTGTTGGGGATTTTCCCCGTTCTGGTTTGAGCAGAGGGGTGGTTGTAACACCCTAAATTCCAATTTCCTGAATTTAATTAAAATTTGCTTAGCAACATTTCGGTCTCGCTTAAGGAATATAAGGTTGTCGTGCTTTTATAGGCATTTAATCGTTTTTATTAATTAATTAATGAAATATAGGAGTTTACTGTTGCATACATGCTGGTGCATAGTTTTTTTGGGTGTTTGGATTCAAATCTTGTTTGAATTCGAAGTTTGTTTGTTGTTTAAATTTGATTTGGAAATCGGAATTGAAATTAGGAAAAAAAGAAAAACCAAACCGCCGTAGCCCAGCCGGCTGAAGCCCAGCAGCCCAACCCACTCCCCTAGCGGCCCAGCAGCCCAACCCCCGCGCTCCCGCCGGCCGCTGACGCCGACGGGGCGGGGCCCGCCCGTCGGCGCCCTCCTCCCGCCTCCGCCGTCTCCCGGCTCGGGGTCGAGCCCGAGTCCGACCCCCGACCGCGCCGCCGCCTATTTACGTGCCCCCCCCCCCCCCCCCGTGCCGCGCCGCACCCGCAACCCTCGCGCTGCCGGTCGCCGCGCCCCTAACCCTAATCCGCGCGGCCGCCGCCGCCGCCGCCTCGGTCCGCCGCCGCCTCGGTCCGCCGCCGCCTCGAGCCCGCGCCGTCCCGCCGTCGCTCGGTCGCCGTGTTCCTGTCCGGTGGATCCCGCGGGTGGGGTAAGGAGCCCGCCGGTGTGGTTTGTTTGTGTCCCCATGCACCGCATCACCGGTTCGCCGTCGCCGGAGTTGCCCCGCCGCCGCGGCTCGCCGTGCGCGCCGTCGCCCGTCGCCGCCGCCGGCTCCGGTGCCCACCGTAGGGTTCGCCCGCGCTCGTGGTCATCCCGGCGATGTTCCCGTGTCGATTGGGGCACCCTAGCCCCTTAATCGCGGCGCGCCGCCGCTCGCCGCCGCGCGCCGCCACGCCTCGCCTCGCCGCCGGCCGCTTCCCGCCGGCCGCCGCGCTTGCGCAAGATCCGAGCCGCAAGATCGCAATCCGACGCGCCCCGCTCGCCCCCGGCCGCCGGTCAAACCGCCGTGCCGGTCAACCCTGCCCCCCGCGCCGCGTAGATCGGTGCCGTCCGATCACGATCCAACGGATCGGATCCGTCCCTTATCCTCAGCCGCGCGTTTTTGCTAAAGAAACCCCGAGTTTTCCCTGTTTCACAAAAATACCCTCCCACCTTATAAAACCCTTACGTTTTAGTCCTGTTTTCTTCTGTTTTAGCCCGAGAACCTAAAATTCTTTACAAATTAGTCCTGAAACTTGTTTTAATCATAACTTTGTCGTTTTAGCTCCGTTTTTAGCGTTCTTTATGTCCACGCGATCGTCTCGACGAGTAGAATAGTTTTCTGTTGCTTTTGTTACTGTTTGAGATGATTGGTGTACTGTTTCTTATTTATTTCCATTGCTTGCTTGTATGTGATGTGTGGAGCGTAGCGTACGAGCAATTCGGGGACTTCGCTGCTGTTGAAGAGTATCAAGACCCTGAGCAGTTTCCGGTGCTGGTAGAAGGCAAGTCATTGCTGCATTCCCGTTAAAATCCTATTACAACATGCATTTTAATTACACTGTTGTTTATTATTGCTATGCATTAAATTGATGGGTCCTATTGCTAAGGTTCAACTAGCTTTGTTATCCTATGCCTTGATCAACCTGGGTTTACTTTATGTTGGGTAGCCCTTGCTAGCGCTTTATGTGGTTTTGGGATGGTTTAATGAACACTTGATAATATGGCTTTATTTATGCTATCATTCATGTAATGCAAGAACACTTTACTTTGTTAATCGGAACATGGAGAACCACCCAGGAAAACAGTACTACCACAAGACATATGGCTCTGTCTTGGCTTATTAATTAGTGAACTAGATGTTAGGTATGCTTTACCTGATAAGGGTTGGGGGCTGGCGGGTAGTGGCGTATGGACCTGCTCGGGCGCAGGTGTGGGCTTAGCTAAGACACGGTACTCGTCCGGGAGCTTTATACGTTGCACTGACCAGGTAACCTAGCGGGCATCCTTCATCTGGGGATCTTTGTAACGGCCTCGTAGCGTCCCTATGCAATCACACCTCGGAAGTGTGGTATGGTGTCTTGCAAACACCGCATGGTTGGGTCTAAAACTCTTTTGGGTTTTTACGCGACTTGTGGGTAAAGATGTACAACCTCTGCAGAGTGTAAAACTAACTAGTTAGCCGTGCTCACGGTCAAGAGCGGCCTGGACCCTCACATGATTAATTCTATGGAAGATGGAACTTTTAAACTTGTGCATTACATTTTATGGATCTGTTGCATTTTATTATCCGGGTTTGGTATGTACTTACACTTGCTAGTAACAGTTGCTTAATAAAACTTGACCAACTAAAATGTTGACTTGCTTATGAGCCAACAGCTTCCACCATAAAGCCTTGCATGTTGTTATAGAACTTTTGCCTTGCTGAGTACGACATGTGCTCACGCTTGTTGTTTATTTATTGCATCTACACTACCCGCTGCTGCTCGGATGGGCGTTTTGAAGACTACAATGATGAGTTTGATGGGTTCTAGGCGTCCGTTCTCCGTCGACCGCCCGTGGAGGACTTCTACGTGTGTTTCTTTTCCGTCGTTAGCTACTCGAACGATTGTTTAGTTGAGACATTCGGTCATGTAATAACTCGTTTAATACTCTCTTTACGCTTTACACTGTGTTTTGGTATTCACTGCGTCGATGCATGTGTGTAACTTGATCCTGGCGCACATGTATTCTTGCATTCGGGTTTGTCCTTAAATCCGGGTGTGACAAAGTGGTACCAGAGCCGTGTTGACTGTAGGACGTTAGCCTAGTTAGAACTGGTCGAAAATTAAGGATTTTATAATATTAGAAGCCACACATAGTTAGCTTGCTTTATTCTATTTTATTATATCTAATCTTGGTTTAATCTTATCCTTGTTTGCTTTTGTTATCTAAGCTTGGTCTTGTCTCTTTTAGTAATCCGCACCGTCTCATCTATCTTAGATGGTTCGCCGACCGAAGACCACACGTTCGGGTGCCTACCGCTTTCCCGGAGTACCGGAGGACCGGGACTTCTCTCGCTACTCCACCGACGGTGAGGAGCATCGGGAAGCTTCCGGAGAGGGAAGTGAAGCGAGCTGCGCTGCGAGCAAGCTCCACCGCCCGCTGTCATTGAGCTATCGGATGATGAGCCCGAAGAGCCAGAGGAAGAGCAAGAGCCTGAGGAGGAGCCAGTGGAAGAGCCAGAGCAAGGAGGTGATCCGGAAGACCCCTCAGATCCTGAGGACTCTGACCCAGAAGATGGAGATGCTGAGGATCACCCTGCGCCAGAGAAGTGGAAGGTGGTCATTTGTCACCATGATGGAGGGCATGCACGCTTTCCATCCAAGTTGAGGAGGCTCTTCCAGCGTCTTCAGCTGAACGTGACGATCGACTACGTTGGACTGAAGAGGACTCACCCTCGCTACCCAACCCAGTGGGATGTGTCTGTGCGCATCTTGGAGGATAACCCGCTGGATGGAGGACTGTACGAGGTGGTTGTCCATCAGGCACTAGCCACCAGAGCTACCTTCGCCGCCGGGAGAGATGATGCAGCTAGGAGGGCTCTATCCGCATGGTGCTACGAGGAAGCTCATCACCTCACCAACTCTGTGTGGGGAGATCTACCCCGCCGTCGCTCTGGAGCTGTGGGCAGTGAAATTCCAATGGCCAATGAAACTTTGGGAGCACGCTATGCCATGCAAGTGGGACACGTAGCAGCTCTCAATACCAACTTGGATGACACTCTCATGGAGCTTCAAGATCTCCGTGACCAGCAAGATGAAGACCGCAGAGAGATCAAGAGGCTCAAAGCAGTGATCGCGGGCCAAGATGAAGATGAGGTGCAGGATGATGGAGAGGACTGGCCTGCCATGTCACCAAGACCCGCAAGGACAAGCTATGGGTCACTTGGATCCCGCACTAGGATCATTTGGCCATAGGAGTTAGGTGTTAGAAGTCTTTATCTTTCTGTTATCGAGTCTGTAAACGTTAGAACGACACGTTGGATCGATGAGTTAGTTAGTGGTGTGCTTGAATGCTTGGTTTGTGAGCATCTGTGAGTTGGATCTTTGTTTGATTGCAATGTGTTGTGGATTAATGCCACAATGACATTGGTTTAGTAATAGAGTTTGATTAGTGGGTTTAAGTTCTGTTCCACCTATCTTCTATCTTATAAATTCGTAATTCTTTATCTATCATATTTTATCTATCTTAAGGAGTATGGTAGTTCTGAATCTGTTCGCGTTACTTCCTGACACAGCAGTACTGTTTTAATTTTATCTCGAGCTACAGAACTCCAAATTAAGTAAAACCAGTGGGGTTAGTTCACAAATTTAATACCTGACTTTCTGTCAAAAATTCAGCTATATCCAATTTATATTCTGGGAGTTATGGACGAAACATTGAGCTAACAGAAATCTGTCAATTCCTGCTGACATACCTGACTTCATTATTTTATATCTCGAGTTGTAGACCTCCGATTGAGGCAAAACCAGTTGGGTTAGTTCGGTAATTTCATACACCATATCTCCAGAAAAATTCGTGGTTTTTGGTTATTGGAACAGAGAGATATCTTGGTTTCTTTACAGCTATCGGAATCTGTCTTATTCTGGAATTCAGCATTGTTATCTTTTCAGCTTTTTCAATTGTTATCATCATCTAAATCAGTGTTTCTAACGCTCAGATGGTAAACACCAGGTCCGGATCAGGGGTTGATCAGCCTCCAGTGGTTCGTCAAGGTCGAGGCAACAGTTCGAGCAGTGCACCGCCACCCCCACCGCCACCAATGGATCCTATGCAGCAGTTCTTTTAGAACCAGATGCAGCTACTGCAGAACCTGACGGACACTGTGGCCAACCTGCAGGCTCAAGCTAATAATCCGCCACCACCACCGCCACAGCAGCCGGCGCCTATGAACAGGCACCGGGAGTTCATGAGCCATCGTCCACCGGTCTTCACCCATGCTGCAGATCCACTTGACGCTAATGATTGGCTGAAGACTGTGAGCAAGATGCTCACCACGGCTCAGTGCGATGACAGGGAGAAGGTCCTGTTTGCTGCCGGTCGACTCCAGGGATCCGCAGGAGCATGGTGGGATGCTTACACGACCGCCCATGCTGCACCCAACACCATCACTTGGCAGGAGTTCACCGAGAGCTTCCGGAACAATCATATTCCTGCTGGGGTGATGAGGCTGAAGAAGAAGGAGTTCCTCTCTCTTAAGCAGGGGGGAATGTCAGTGGCAGAGTATCGGGACAGGTTCATTGAGTTGTCTCGCTATGCACCGGAGGAGGTAGCGGATGATCCCAAGAAGCAGGAGCGCTTCTTGGAGGGTTTGGCTGGACCGCTCCGTTACCAGCTGACGTCGCACACCTTCCAGTCCTTCCAGCAGCTGCTAGACAAGGCTATTGTATTGGAATCCATGCGCAGAGAGCTGGGGGAGCTGAAGAGGAAGGCGCTACTCCGGGGGCGGTCCGGGAGCCACACTCGTCCTCGTTTTACTTCACCGCCGGGAGCCCCGTTCCGTCCGGGAGGCCCGTCGGGAGGTTATGGCCAACGGCGGCGGTATTAGTACCCGGCCACGGCGGTTCCGGCGGTTCCGCGCACTCCTCGGCGGTTTCGCGCCCGAGACCGCGGACTCCACGCCCTCGTTACCCGCAGCACCGTCCGATGACTCCTCTTGGTACGCCCGTGAGGCCAGGCGCACCACACACCCCTGCGGGCAACACTTGCTTCAAGTGTGGAGAGGTTGGGCATTATGCTAATGCCTGTCCTAAGAGGCACCCCCCAGCCACCCCCGTGCAGAACCAGCAGATGCAGCAGTTGAGGAGCGGGAACCAGACCTCGCAGAGCAACAAGGGGCAGCAGAGTCAGGGCCGTGGCAGGGTGAACCACGTGAGTACCGAGACCGCTCAGGAGAATCCACACGTGGTGCTTGGTATGTTCTTTGTCAACTCTATCCCCGCATCAGTATTATTTGATTCTGGAGCTTCCCATTCGTTTATATCTCGCTCGGTTTGTGGCCAAGCATAGCATACCCATGTGTCCCATGAAACAAACCATGCTAGTTAGATCACCGGGGGGGGATATGAGGTCTTTATATATGTGTCCTAATGTTAGACTAAAGATCATGGGAGCGACTTTTGGGCAAACTTGATAGTGCTTTGGAATCGAAGGATCTTGATGTTATACCGGGTATGGATTGGTTGGGCACTCATGATGCGACAATACGGTGTGCTAAGAGGATTGTTCTTCTCCTGGTCCTAGCGGGGAAAAGATTGAACTTGTGGCTGATCCACCGTCAGATGCAGGAGGTTCTGTGCAACAGCTAGATGGCAAAGCTTTGGAGGATATCAGGGTGGTTAATGAGTACCGGACGTGTTTCCCGGAGGGGAGTTGCCGGGTATGCCACCGACCGAGATGTTGAATTTGTTATTGATCTATTACCGGTGTTTGCTCCAATTTCTAAACGTCCATATAGAATGTCTAGTACACAATTGATAGAACTTAAGAAACAGATTAATGAATTATTGGAAAAGGGGTTTATTCGTCCTAGTTCATCACCTTGGGGAGCACCGGTTATCTTTGTTGAGAAGAAGGATGGTACTCAGAGGATGTGTGTGGATTATCGATTGCTTAATGAGGTCACTATCAAGAATAAGTATCCATTGCCTCGCATTGAAGACTTGTTTGATCAGATGAAAGGTGCTAAGGTGTTCTCTAAGATTGATTTGCGTTCGGTTATCATCGGATGAAGATCGGATGGTCGGATATTCCTAAAGCTCGCATTCACTACCGGTATGGACTGTATGAGTATCTTGTTATGTCCTTTGGGTTGACAAATGCACTGCCTACTTTATGTATCCGATGAACAAGGTGTTTATGGAGTACTTGGATAAGTTCGTTGTGGTGTTTATTGATGATATCCTGGTTTACTCTAAGACTGAGGAGGATCATGCAGAGCATTTGAGGCTTGTTTTGCAGAAGTTGAGAGAGCAGCAGTTGTATGCCAAGTTCAGCAAGTGTGATTTCTGGCTGAAGGAAGTCTCTTTTCTGGGGCATATCATCACAGATGGGGGTATTGCAGTCGATCCAGCTAAGGTAGAAGATGTGTTGAAGTGGGAACCGCCGAGGACAGTTAAGGAGATCGGGGAGTTTCCTTGGACTTGCGGGGTACTATCGACGGTTCATCGAGGGGTTCTCTAAGATTGTGAAGCCTCTCACCACCTTACTGGAGAAGGATAGAGAGTTCAAGTGGACTGATGCATGTCAGCAGAGTTTTGAGGAGTTGAAGCAGAGGTTGACGACCGCTCCAGTGCTTGTGATGCCAGACTTGCAGAAGGGCTTTGATATCTATTGTGATGCATCGAGACAAGGTTTGGGTTGCGTTCTTATGCAGGAGGGACACGTCATAGCTTATGCATCAAGGCAGTTGAGGAAGCATGAGCAGAACTATCCTACACATGATCTGGAACTAGCAGCTGTGGTTCACGCGTTAAAGATTTGGAGACATTACATCATGGGGACCAAGTGTCAGATCTACACCGACCACAAGAGCTTAAAGTACATCTTTACTCAGAAGGATCTTAATCTGAGACAACGCCGATGGTTGGAGTTGATCAAGGATTACGATCTGGACATACAGTATCATCCTGGGAAGGCTAATCTTGTGGCAGATGCTTTGAGTCGGAAGGGACAAGCCAATACAGCTTTGGTGTTCCGGTACCGCCCGATGAGCCGATGAGGGAGTTTGAGGGACTCAATGCGGGGATAGGCGTGCTCACACCGAGGGAGTCACTTTGGAGGTAGAGTCTACTGCGGGAGCACGGATCCGTGAAGGACAGCTGAAGGATGAGGAGATCAAGGAGATCAGGGACCCCATGGAGAGGGGCAAGGCCCCGGATTTCACTGAGGACGATCAGGGTACGATATGGTTCAAGAACTGGATCTGTGTGCCTGATGTGGGAGATCTCCGGAAGACGATCTTGAGAGAGGCCCATGACTCAGCTTATTCCATTCATCCAGGCAGTACTAAGATGTATCAGGACCTAAAGCAGAGGTATTGGTGGTATGGGATGAAGAGGGATGTAGCCGCTCACGTTGCGTTGTGTGACACGTGCCATAAGGTCAAGGCTGAACATCAGAGACCAGCAGGATTGCTTCAGCCATTGAAGGTGCTAGAGTGGAAGTGGGAAGAGATAGGCATGGATTTCATCGTTGGGTTGCCCGTACTCGTGACGGATATGATTCAATATGGGTTATCGTGGATCGTTTGACAAAGGTTGCTCACTTCATACCAGTACGTACTACTTATACGGGGGCAAAGCTAGCAGAGTTGTACATGACCAGGATCGTATGCTTGCACAGTGTTCCTAAGAAGATAGTTTCTGACCGAGGGACTCAGTTCACGTCACGTTTCAGGGAGAAACTGCATGAGTCTATGGATACGAAGTTGAACTTCAGCTCAGCCTATCATCCGCAGACAGACGGCCAGACGGAAAGGACAAATCAGATTCTAGAGGACATGTTGAGAGCTTGCGCCCTTAAGCATGGTGAGAGCTGGGACAAGAGCTTGCCGTATGCTGAGTTTTCTTACAACAACAGTTATCAAGCCAGTCTGAAGATGGCACCCTTCGAGGCATTGTATGGGAGGAAGTGCAGAACACCGTTGTACTGGAGTCAGACAGGTGAGAGTCAGTTGTTTGGGACAGACATCATTAAGGAGGCAGAGAGGCAAGTTCAGATCATCAGAGAGAACTTGAGAGTTGCTCAGTCCAGACAGAAAAGTTATGCAGACGGGAAGAGGAGAGATGTATCTTTCCAAGAGGGCGACTATGTGTATCTGAAGGTGTCACCTATCAGAGGTTTGCGCCGGTTTAAGGTGAAGGGAAAGTTGTCCCCTCGCTACATTGGACCTTTCCAGATCTTGCAACGAGTGGGAGAGGTAGCGTACCGACTTGAGTTGCCAGCGCAGCTTGCAGATGTGCATGATGTGTTCCATATCTCTCAGTTAAAGAGAGGTCTCAAGCCTCATGATAAGGAACCGTTGCCTATGGATGGATTGGATGTGAAGGAGGATCTCACCATTACTGAACGGCCCATCAAGATTCTGGACAGATTGACACGGGTTACAAGGAACCGGACTTTCACGATGTGCAAGGTGCAGTGGAGTAATCATGCAGAGGATGAGGCAACTTGGGAGAGAGAAGAGGAGTTGAAAGCAGAATATCCACACCTCTTTGATCCATCCGAATCTCGAGGACGAGATTCATCTTAAGGGGGTAGGATTTGTAACACCCTAAATTCCAATTTCCTGAATTTAATTAAAATTTGCTTAGCAACATTTCGGTCTCGCTTAAGGAATATAAGGTTGTCGTGCTTTTATAGGCATTTAATCGTTTTTATTAATTAATTAATGAAATATAGGAGTTTACTGTTGCATACATGCTGGTGCATAGTTTTTTTGGGTGTTTGGATTCAAATCTTGTTTGAATTCGAAGTTTGTTTGTTGTTTAAATTTGATTTGGAAATCGGAATTGAAATTAGGAAAAAAAAAGAAAAACCAAACCGCCGTAGCCCGGCCGGGCCGCGGCCCCGGCGGCCCAACCCACTCCCCTAGCGGCCCAGCAGCCCAACCCCCGCGCTCCCGCGCGGGCCGCCGACGCCGCGGCGGGCGGGGCCCGCCCGTCGGCGCCCTCCTCCCGCCTCCCGCCGTCTCCGGCTCGGGGTCGAGCCCGAGTCCGACCCCCCGACCGCGCGCCGCCGCGCGGCCCGCATGCTAGCGACCGCACCGCCGCCTATTTAAGTGCGCGCCCCCCCCCCCCCCCCCCCCGTGCGCGCGCCTCACCCGCAACCCTCGCGCCTGCGGTCGCCGCGCCCCTAACCCTAATCCGCGCGGCGCCGCCGCCGCCGCCTCGGTCGCCGCCGCCTCGAGCCCGCGCCGTCCCGCGCCGTCGCTCGGTCGCGCGTGTTCTGTCCGGTGGATCCGCCGTGGGGTAAGGAGCCCGCCGGTGTGGTTTGTTTGTGTCCCCATGCACCGCATCACCGGTTCGCCGTCGCCGGAGTTGCCCCGCCGCCGCGGCTCGCCGTGCGCCGTCGCCGTCGCCGCCGCTGCCGCTGCGGGTGCCCACCATAGGGTTCGCCCGCGCTCGTGGTCGTCCCGCGCGCGTTCCGTGTCGATTGGGGCACCCTAGCCCCTTAATCGCGGCGCGCCGCCGCCGCCGCCGCGCGCGCGCCACGCCTCGCCTCGCCGCCGGCCGCTTCCCGCCCGCGCCGCGCTTGCGCAAGATCTGAGCCGCTAGATCGCAATCCGACGGCCCCGCTCGCCCCTGGCCGCCAGTCAAACCGGCCGTGCCGGTCAACCCTTGCCCCCGCGCCCGCAGTAGATCGGTGCCGTCCGATCACGATCCAACGGATCGGATCCGTCCCTTATCCTCAGCCGCGCGTTTTTGCTAAAGAAACCCCGAGTTTTCCCTGTTTCACAAAAATACCCTCCCACCTTATAAAACCCTTACGTTTTAGTCCTGTTTTCTTCTGTTTTAGCCCGAGAACCTAAAGTTCTTTACAAATTAGTCCTGAAACTTGTTTTAATCATAACTTTGTTGTTTTAGCTCCGTTTTTAGCGTTCTTTATGTCCACGCGATCGTCTCGACGAGTAGAATAGTTTTCTGTTGCTTTTGTTACTGTTTGAGATGACTGGTGTACTGTTTCTTATTTATTTCCATTGCTTGCTTGTATGTGATGTGTGGAGCGTAGCGTACGAGCAATTCGGGGACTTCGCTGCGGTTGAAGAGTATCAAGACCCTGAGCAGTTTCCGGTGCTGGTAGAAGGCAAGTCCTTGCTGCATTCCCGTTAAAATCCTATTACAACATGCATTTTAATTACACTGTTGTTTATTATTGCTATGCATTAAATTGATGGGTCCTATTGCTAAGGTTCGACTAGCTTTGTTATCCTATACCTTGATCAACCTGGGTTTACTTTATGTTGGGTAGCCCTTGCTAGCGCTTTATGTGGTTTTGGGATGGTTTAATGAACACTTGATAATATGGCTTTATTTATGCTATCATTCATGTAATGCAAGAACACTTTACTTTGTTAATCGGAACATGGAGAACCACCCGGGAAAACAGGTACTACCACAAGACATATGGCTCTGTCTTGGCTTATTAATTAGTGAACTAGATGTTAGGTATGCTTTACCGGATAAGGGTTGGGGGTGGCGGGTAGTGGCGTATGGACTGCTCGGGCGCGGGTGTGGGCTTAGCTAAGACACGGTACTCGTCGGGAGCTTTATACATTGCACCGACCGGGTAACCTAGCGGGCGAGCCTTCATCCGGGGATCTTTGTAACGGCCTCGTAGCGTCCCTATGCAATCACACCTCGGAAGTGTGGTATGGTGCCTTGCAAACACCGCATGGTTGGGTCTAAAACTCTTTTGGGTTTTTACGCGACTTGTGGGTAAAGATGTACAACCTCTGCGAGTGTAAAACTAACTAGTTAGCCGTGCTCACGGTCAAGAGCGGCCGGACCCTCACATGATTAATTCTATGGAAGATGGAACTTTTAAACTTGTGCATTACATTTTATGGATCTGTTGCATTTTATTATCCGGGTTTGGTATGTACTTACACTTGCTAGTAACAGTTGCTTAATAAAACTTGACCAACTAAAATGTTGACTTGCTTATGAGCCAACAGCTTCCACCATAAAGCCTTGCATGTTGTTATAGAACTTTTGCCTTGCTGAGTACGACATGTGCTCACGCTTGTTGTTTATTTATTGCATCTACACTACCCGGCTGCTGCTCAGATGGGCGTTTTGAAGACTACAATGATGAGTTTGATGGGTTCTAGGCGTCCGTTCTCCAGTCAGCTGCCTGTGGAGGACTTCTACGTGTGTTTCTTTTCCGCTGTTAGCTACTCGAACGATTGTTTAGTTGAGACATTCGGTCATGTAATAACTGTTTAATACTCTCTTTACGCTTTACACTGTGTTTTGGTATTCACTGCGTCGATGCATGTGTGTAACTTGATCCTGGCGCACATGTATTCTTGCATTCGGGTTTGTCCTTAAATCCGGGTGTGACAGTGGTGCAGAGCAAGGAGCAGAGGAGCAGTGCACGCAGGGGCAAGAGGGCCTAGCGGCAGCGGCTCCGGTTCCATCCCCTTCCTCCTTCCCCTCCTTTTCCCCCTTCCTCAACACAGGCGGCGACGAATTGGGGTTTTCTCCCCATGGCTGCAACGGCGGACAGGAGAAAGATGGTGAGGCCGATTTTATAGGGGCACGCTAGGGTTGGGCGAGAGCGGTAGACGGCGGAGATCATCAGCGTCCGTGCCCATAGCCACGCGGCGCGTATCTGGCGGGTAGGGGCGCGATGCGGAGCAGGGAGAGGCGCCGCCGGTCTCTGCTCGTTGCGTGGAGCGTGCACGGTCACGGGGAGGAGAAAGGGGAATAGTCCCCTGGCTGACGAGTGGGACCCGCTGACCATAGAGAGAAAGAGGAAAAAGAAAAGGGGGTGTCGGCTGGGCCTGCTTGGCTGTTGGGCCGAGGGAGCAAAATTGCTCTGGGGAAAGAGATAGGGGCCTCTGTTAGACTTGGTTAGCTGGGCTGGTTTAGATAGGTTAGTCTTTTATTTAGATTTGGTTTTATCCAAAGTATTTTCATACAAAGTTTGAATTCGAATCTCTTTCGAATTCAAACCTCACACCAATTGAAAACTCCAAAATAAAAACCAAGAAAAATCCAACTCACACTTATACCATAATTTGAAAATAATTTTTATATGTTTTAATTTTATACGGAGTTTGAGATGAGAGGCTAGCAAATTGGGATAAAATTTGGTAGCAGGCGAGTTCAAACAAAAAGTTTTAATTTTTTGCGAAAATTCACGCATGGGAAAACAACCAAATTTCTGGTATGTTACATCGGGTGCTTGGCAAAGAGCTGTGGTCGAGAAAAAATTCTCCGTGAGGCCTGTGTTGAGCGCGACCGTCGGCAAAGCCTTTGTCGACGGTTTGTTGGCCTTTGCCGAGAGTTTCCGGCTCTCGGCAAAGCCTGGATTTCCAGTAGTGGTCTATGGGTTTCCCGTAGTGGTGTTGTATCATTTTTGGTAGTATGAGAGGATTAGGTCTACCCCAAACAGAACTGTCATGGCAATTACAGACTTCTCGGGACACATTATAAGATATTGGTGCACTCAATAGGTGATGATAGGAGCTTGAAACTCTCCAAGAGTAACTAATCCAAGGCAATGCTTGACTCGCAGCAATATCTTCAAAACTCAATAAAGATGATTCTCACAAGCTTTCCTCTCGAATGCTCTCACAGTCTCACAAGTTCCATTCAATGAACTTGATAGAGAAAGTAATTTAGAACATAAAAGAGCAGCATCTGAGGATCATACCAAATATCACGGGCCCTATAGAAAGCAGCGGGGGAGAGAGAGAGAGAGAGAGAGAGAGAGAGAGAGAGAGAGAGAGAGAGAGAGAGAGAACCACTCCACAAACTCAGCTAGATGGTACGATATGAAGAACACACTAGACGGAAACAGGCACCACGAAACAGCTGAATTGTACAAGTAGGAACCAATCAAAGCCTGAGGGATAAGTCCAGCTCGTCGTTGCTACCTGCGCCATAGCCATGCTCCAACGACCTGATCTCCTTGTGAAGGGCAGGCACCAGAGCAGCTCTCTTCGTTCCCTGCCTCGACCCATAGTTGTCGTCTGCCGCAGCAACGACGATTCGGGCACCTATGGCGGCGGCCGAATGCGCGTGCATGGCGGCAGCGATCTCTCGCCGGTGCTTGGCCAGACTGCGCTCGTATTTGTGCGCGTTCTGGTGTCCGCCGAGCGCCTGCGGGCTGATGAACTTGCGGTCGCAGTAGACGCAGACGAAGAAGCCCATCTCTGCCGACGACGAGTGGTGGTGGAAGAGGGTGAGCTCAAGGTTGATGTGCTCCAGCTCCATTGCTAGCTAAGTTTATTCGATGGAGCTGAGGATGTGTTTGGGAGAGAAGTGAATGTGTGTGTGAGGAAGGGAAAGGTGAAGCTTAACTGAAACTAATGTGTACTAAGCGAGGGTTATATAACTAATGGGGAGTACAAGTGGGACAGATACTGAGATAGTGCACACGTTTCTGTTTCGGGCGCGCTCAGTTTGATGGGTTTACATAAAGTTTTTCGACTGGACTGAGGCAAGTTAAACTTTTACAATGCAGTAGTAAGGTATTTAATCCGAAAAACTAATTCCTTGGGGAAGAAATTAACCGGACAATAAGTTCTAATTGAATAGGTACACATGGCCGGAAAATCTTGTTCTACGATAATCTGTTTTCAATATACTACACAACCTAGGAGTATTATGTTGTAGTTTGCGCAACATGACATGATGACATGTCTTTCTCTTTTTTCCTTTTTTATAGGCTGCGTGTCGCACTTATGCAGAGGTCGAGAATAATTCTAGCCACGTTCGGTATCACTTTGATATAATCGTCTAAAATCAATGAAATTTCCCTTATAAGTTATATAAAAAACATAGCAAGCATGTCTGTTATCATCTATATATCTATATAGGAGCACCTACTGAGGGTCGGTTCTATTTCTCTCAACCTGCAAGCCGTACAGGTCACCATCCACTATACGTCATGTCACCATTCATTAGACCATCTATTTATATCGCACCGATTTTGTGACTAACAACATGTCTTTGTGAGTAGTGCACCAAAAACTTCCCATAGTATGTATAAATACATGTAGGATCAATCATCTAAGAATGGTTTTATCTTAACAAAATGAACAATGCTTTCATATATAATGTTGTGTACAAAAATATTGCTATGTAATCATTTTGGTGTTTCTAGTTTCGTATTTCACATTTAAATATTTTCATAACAAATTCCTGGCATCACCTATTAATTTAAGGGAGAATTGGTCTCATAGCATCGAAAGAAGTCGACTTCCGAAAAATACCACTGAAACAAGTCGGCTCCGTAAAATAGCATTGAAAGATCGTGAGGTTACCCGGAAATAGCATTTCGTCACATTTTAAGCAAACGTCGCCAGACTCCGTTAACTCCCTTCACTTTCACGGGTTGCTGTCTGCTTGTCTCCCGCCGTCCCTGCCGCCGCCGGAGGGGAGCCGCCGTCCTCCGCCCTCTCGCGCTCCTCCTTCTGTCGGCCGCCTCCGTGGCCTCTCAGCTCGTGCTGCTCATCCCTGCCGCGGTGAACACCACGGGAACATACCAAGTGGTAGACGCCAGCGTCCCCTGCGGCGCGCGCACGAGCTCAAAGAGGAGACTGCTTGTTCCAATCGTCCGACTGTGCGGGTCAGTGGATGATCTGCCCGTGGGCCATGGCGTTTGGCGCATGGGCGTGGTGTTCTGCAAGCTGTCCCCGGCGGCGGGTGCGTCGTGGGTGCGCGCTGCTCGTGCCCCAGGCTCGGTTGCTCTGCGACTCCATGAGCATCCATCCTATGTGTTTTACATTAAATTGGGACTCTATTCTTTTGATTTATCTTGTCCTGTTCACATTTGCATCTAATCGATGTCCATCTCGATTCTTTTCCAACTGATTTGACTTCCTCTGCGGCTAATTGACAGAAGTACCACATGATTATCCTCCCGCTCGCCTCGTCGACCACATGGCCGTCGTCTAGGAATGCTCCCTCAAGCTCCAGGTCAAGCTGCGCTTCCCGCGCGTGCTTCTCCGCCGTGCCCGCGCGCTCGAGGTGCTCGACCACCATGAGCTTGCTCTCGCCAACGCACTCGTGCTGCTCATGCTCGGCCCCGACCACCGCGATGACCTCGGGGACTGTTAGATATTGTGTCGAATATTTGTACAGTACAGTTACGATGGGACTTGAGTTGTATTTAGCAGTATAGGGTAGAGTACGTGTCATACTCTGTAACCCGAGCCTCCTCATAAATATGAGAGGAGCTGTTGTTGTAACCATGATGACATAGCGACAGGCTCGCAGGGGAAGATAACATTTTGCCGGGATCCGAAGCGGCCGATGTTGCGGTTGGGGAGGAGCTCCCGTAGTCATGCCCCGGGGATGTAGGCTTCGGCTGAACCTCGTTACCAAAGATCGTGTCTCCATCGTTGTCTGTGATCGTGCAAGTTCGTCTCGGTAGATCCAATCATCGTTCCGCTACATGGAGATTAGCAGGCGGCTCGTCGCCGCGGTGGGCTAATTTCTTACAATTTGCATCAGAGTTATGGTTGGATTGGATCTAGAGACAGTGCAGAAGATCACCTGAAGATTCGAGGGTTATGCCTCTACAAGGCGCCGTGTAACGTACGGTCGGTGCGAAGCAGATACGGCGTAAGGTGGAGCATGTCCGTGGCAGTAGCTGCGGCAGGTCGACGGGAGCGTCGGCGTGGCTAGAACTTCTAGCCGGATGTCAACATCGTAAATGATACAGAGTCGTTCGTTGTGAAGGTGTCGTGGAGAAGAAGTTGCTGGATAAGACATGAGGTTCGGCGACTTGGATGTCCGTGACACAGGAGGTAACTCGATGGTCGAGGCTCTAATCGGGACTTCGTGACCGACTCGAATTGCTGATCTGCAGGACCGAGGTGTTCACGACCAGGAATAATCTATGCGGCTCGAGTTTGACCAACCAGGGATGCATGCACGTGGTGGCTCAGTTTGAGCAATAAAGATGCATGCTTTTGGTGGCGTGGCACATGAGGATTGGTGTTTTATTTTTATTTTTTGAAAAAATGAAACATTGATCAAGTATGGGATACGGAAGAACAAAAGTGTAGAGTATGCAGCCGTTACATCGTGTGTGGGGTTGCAGGACGGTTTGGCCGACGTGCTTTGCTGACGTTGCTGGGCGGCGAGGTGGAACTCGGGCAAACGAGAAGCGGTGGTGCCGCCGAGCGGAGTCAGCGGGGCGTGGGGTCTGAAGAGTAGTGGCGTGGGATGGAGTCGAGCTCAGAGGCCGCCGCGCCCATAGCCATCTCTAGCAACAACATCCTCCTTCGTGCCATGGGCCCATCAGCCCATGGCCAAGCCGCTGGCCACAGCAGGAGACGGGCACGGTAAGGAGAGGGGCGCATCTTGATGTACGCGACTGCGTTTGCTCCCACCGTGACAGAGTGATGTTTTCAGCCATCGTGCGATCTTTAGATGCTATTTTACGGGGCGACCAAACTTTGGTGGTATTTTTCAGATATACTCCGTTATCTTTCGATGCTATGAGACAATTTTCCCTTAATTTAAAGCAGCCATCGCCATCTCGCGGCTTCCATCACATTTATTACTAGGTGGGCCAAAACGGCAAAACCCTACACAGAAAAATTAATGGATGGCGCTTTGCTTCCAACCAGCCATGCATGGTTGTGCTGTCCCCAGAGTGTCTCTTAGAGTCTAGATAACTTTTGCTCCCACTTCAGCAAGTAAAGAAGTTGTCTCCTAGCTGTGGCAAACATGTGGTACCGCCTCCTTTGGAACAGTGTAGACACTAAATAAAAAATAAGTTATATATACACACATTAATACATGTACATATATACATATGCATGCATGTATGTATGTATTTGTTTTCCCTGTACATGTACTCCCTCCGGTGCACTATTAGAAGTCGTTTTGGACAAGGTTTGAGTCAAACATTAGGAATATAAATCATGAATAAATTTGAAGTCGTTGAGTTTGAAAATATGAAAATCATATAAATAGTTTTTTTTTTGAAAATTACTTTCATAAGAATATACATATAACTTTCCAATAAATATTTTTATAGAAAAGAGAAGTCAAAGTTGTGCTTTGGTGACCGTGTCGCTGTCCTAAACGACTTCTAATATGGAACCGGAGGGAGTAATCTTCTATATTTTGTTTCTGACTTGAATAAAATATGATCGGTGTTGAAGGGGATCTTGGGACTGGTGCTGCTGATTAGGGCTGGACGGAAAGCTCAAAGCTCATTAGCGTCCTCGAACTCGCTCATTAGACGCTCGGCTTGTTAGTAAATTTGAATCGAGCCGAGCTCAGGTTTTAGCTCGCTATGATAACTCAGCTGAGCTCAAGTAACAAGCCAGTGCAACAGTCAGCAAACGAGTTGATTACTTGTTGACAGAGTAGTTATAGTTGTAATTTTCTTAAGTACCTGATTGCTTGTTGGCTATGTGGTTTCATGGTTTGTTGACTTGTAAAGATATTGTATTTGTTGATTCTAGCTATGATTTTTTGAATTTTTATCTACTAATGAGCTGGCTCATGAGCTTAACGAGTCAACTCGAGCTTCTTAACGAGCCAAGTTGAGCTAGGTTTATAACTCGCTAAGATAGAAGACGTTTGTCGAGTGGTATTTGTGCATGCATGGCCCTTACCTTTTCCTGCACCGGCCGTACCATGGCGTGCAATTGAATGTGTAGTGGATCCAATGTCAGACACCTACATTTGCACTAATCCAATTCTGTATCGGTCTCTGATGAGAGCTTGGGAGACGATGATATAGACCAGATGATAACCAAAAGCTAGTGGTAACTTTGTCTTATGCAAGAGCGGACCAAAAGCTAGTGGTAACTTTGTCTTATGCAAGAGCGGACGGCAGAAGATACAAGCATACTCCCTCTATCTCCAAAAGACGGTCGCCGGAGAAATTTTGTTGGAAACAAGGCAAGTGATCGATGACACTGGTACCCTATGCTACCGAGAAAAGAAAAGAAAACATGGTCAAAAGAACGTGAAACAATGTATATACTATATGGATAAGTGTTTTGAGGCTAGTGTAGTCCTCCGCGCTATGAGAACACTAAACTAGATTCTCTCTATGACATGTGGTTGGTGGGTGACTTATGTCACCTACCAGCACAGTAAAATTTTTTTTCTGAGGAGTACCAGTGCTAACCTAGGAATCTTTGTGTTGGCATGTGTCAATCACGCCCACCATCATGCTAAATTTATGAGCCGACAAAAATCAATTTTGGCGTAGTGCTAGGGTCCAAGTCCTCAATGATATGTGTCTGGTCGTCGGTGCCTACCTCTTCTCTACATTGCGAGTTTACGACTAATACCCAAAACCAGCTCGTTGCCAAGTGCTTGGAGATTTACCGAGTGCATTCCATCAGGCACTCGGTTAATCACCTCTTTACTAAGCGCAACCTATAAAGCACTCAGTGAAGAATAAACACTCATAGAAAAATCTAGTTTGCGGAGTGATTGGAACAGAACACTCGACAAACACAAGAGACACACGGCAATGATGTAAGGCATGATAAACTGAGCAAACAATGTGACACGCCACGCGCTTCGTACCAAAGCAAGATCATCGATGAAGAATAACATTTTTAATTTATGCATATAGGATCTGCAGGCATCGGCAGCACACAATCAATACACAATGGCTTGCATATCTCTGACTGTCACTAGTAATGGCAGTCAGACGGTGTGTGATCAGATAATCCTTATCTAAAGATACGAAAAGGCTGTGGTCCTCCTGCTATATGGCTCCATTCTGCTCTCACTTGTGGCGTTAGACATCAGTCCCTATTTGATTCAAGTATTCAACATCTATTTCAAATCCGTAATTTGAATATATTAATTATTGACCACAGTAAGGCATGTAGATATAATTGACATTTGAAGGTGCACTCAATACACTGAGAATTTTTTCCTCCTGCAAAAGGGTTGTTAAACCATGCAGAAGTATCCAAAATTAATATAAATAAAAAAATTTCTGACTGTAAGGATTCAGATGATCGTTAGTCTAAGAGGGAGAGAGGTGAATGAGGCAAACAAACATTAAGCCTGAGGTTATCACTATTTACTCAAAACATAAACTAGAACATGCTATATAGATGTGCAACTACTATTGTTCTAGTGTGGAACTCCTATACCAAAGAGTTTTGCAACATATAGCCGATTCTATCAAGATACTACTCTATGAAAGCAAAGGCACACAAAGATTGCAAGTATGAAATGTGGAAACATAAAGAGGGATGAGAGTAAGCAAAGTCTTGACACGCATTTTATCCTGTGGTATCGGTAGGCACTTATCCACCTCTAGTCCACGTTGTTGAAGCACTCCACACAATAGTATTGCTTCCCAGTCACCAAGTCTCTCCCAAGAGCACCACTAGACTTGCCACAAAGGTTCACCATGAAGGCACTCGCAAAGCTCCCTTTGTCACCTTGATGCCGCCTCCACTAAGGAGCTTCTCCACCACGACAGGGGTATACACGCGGCCCTGCATAAAGTGTCCTCGCCGCTCCACACCAAGTCGAAGGGTCGAAGACTTGTTGGAGAGCCACTAAGGCTCCAAGGCTTCCGACGCACCTTGTACAACTTGATCCACTCGAGAATCACCTCACAAGGTTAGCACACCTTGCATACAACTCATCCCTAAGCCTATGCTTGCACTACACACTTTCTAAGCATGTGCAAAGCCTTTGGATGAGCACTTAAGAACTAGTGTGGCTTGGATACGATCTTCAATGTGTCTTGAACTCCTCTGCACTTCCGCACACACACCAACCTCCTCAAATGGGAGAGTGGAGAGGGTATAAATAGCCCAAGACATCAAACTAGCAGTTGGCTAATGGCTACTGAAAAGTATACCACCGGATCAATTGATGGTCTTTTTTCCATGGCATCAGTTGATCTGATGCTCCTCCACATCACCTAGCTGTTGCAACCTGCTGATGAAATTGATCCGGCGCTTGCACCAACACATTCCTCGCTTGAGAGTCGGTTCATCCGGTGCAACTGTCTTCATGAACTAGTCGTTGACTCCACTGACAAAATTAATTACTCCAACGCGTCGTCCGCTGCTGAGTCGGTTCATTTGGTGCTGATACTTCCATGGCCAAGACCTCTTTGTCTTGAAATATTAGAATTTTGCTTACATCGACGCCTTGCTCCGCCACACCTTTGGTTGATACGGTGGTTTGCTTCTTCGAAGTTTGCTATGATTAACCGGTTCTATCTTGGCTTTGATTGTGGTTGCATCCGTGGGACCTAGTGTCTACAAAGACATGCTCAACTAATATGGTTAGTCCCATTGATCATGTTGTCATGAATTACCAAAATCATACTTGACCAAATGGATTGACGACCATGTCCGCTACACTATGAAGGACCAGGTGCAAAGCTTGGGAGTGGGAATGGTCACACAGTTTGACCAACTAATAACACTAGCCAAATGTAGACAAGAAGTTTGCGTATGTGACAATGCAAGTGGGCTAGGAATAATAATTACTGACTAACATGAATTGTGGCTAGATAAGGTTAGATGTGGCAAATTCAATCACCTACCAAACATGCCGACCTCTAATCCTCAGCACCACAGTACCGTCCAAACAAATCCAAATGCCAAAACTAGCCTTGTATCCACATTTATTGTGGCAACCAACTTGGTGATTGACGACACATCTTGAAATGATGACTTGTTAAAAAAGTATTTTCAAATGTCCCTAACTATATTCTCTTTATTTTGCAGTGACCAGGAGAAAGAGGGGGGCTGGAGGGGGGGGGGGGGGGGGGTTGTCAATTACAGAAATATGCAGACGTATATATATGTAGTGACACTGAGATTACTACCTTGTAAGCAATTCAGACTGATCTTACATTCACAAAATAGTATTGATGCAAGGGTAATCTTCTTTTTAATTTTCTGTTAATTTCAGTTCGTATTGTCCTTTATTCCGCACGGTGTTCGTGTATGCCCAAAAGTCTCTTTTATCGCTTTAGTACCATTGGATCCATCTGCGTCACTTTCATACAATTATTCAGCTGATACCACTACATATTCAGATAAAGACACATGATGGAGTATTACGGCATGTGCGTAATGAATTGCAGAAAATGCAGAAAACGTTGGCAGCAGCGACAAAAGGTGAGCCTGCTGCTAGAGATAATTTCTAAGGACCACACACTGGAACCCTCCAAAGAGAAAAACCAAAGACTCATAATTGATGTAATTTCGGAATGAGTTACTCCATTGATGAGGCTTGATATCTCTGGTCCATAGTGCTGCACAAGCAGCTTTACTCTACATATTGCGTTATTGACCTGGGCATTAATTGATATATATATATATATATATATATATATATATATATATATATATATATATAGACACACACACACACTAGTGTGTTACACTTCCTTAATTTGTAAAATGAAACAGTAGAGTGAAACTTCCTTGCATTGACCACTATAAAAAAGCTCTTTGGATGCCCATAAATAATACTGTTAATATATAGTAATGCATAGTAGTTTTGTAATTTTTATTACAATTTCATATAACAAACTAAACAGCAGATAAACTTCAATATTTGGGACATGTCAACCCAGAGATAACATATTTATGAAGTAGTAATGTTTGCGTGCTGACAGTTGTTTTTTTGTACACAGAACACTCAAGACATAAAGCCTCTTAGTCGTATCCTTATTCATCCTTCCAGTCAGGACAAAACTACTGCTATGGAAGGACAAAGAGTGAACGGATCAAGGGAAACAAGAACTTTCTTCAATCGATGCATGGAGCAACCAATGGATAGAAGCTTAATAAGAAAACATGTTGCAACATTAAGCAAGCAGGCATGAAATGAGATAACTAAAAACAGATGGAATTGAACCACAAAGACCATAGCAGCCAATCATATCTAGATTAAGCGACAGGTCAATCTTGTCTGTGAGGTCCTTCTATACGTCAGCCTCCGGTGATGCCCTGATTTGGTTCATTATGTTCCTGATATTTTTCATCACCGCTGCCCACGCCTGTTGGATCCATGGTGGCCAGAGTTATATGGTTAATTATTAGAAGACAAGTCTCCTTCCATGACGATATATTTGCACCAAATTCCAAATGCAATCCTAGAAACCACTACGTGAAAATCGAAGAAGTTTGCCGTGAGCCTATCTTTTTGTCGTGAGCTTTTCTCGGGCTTATTGCCAACGGCCACGACAAAAGCTCACGACAAAAAGTGGGCTCGCGGAAAAATTGGACTTTGCTGTGAGCTTAGAGGCAGACTAACGACAAAATTTATCTTCGCCGTGAGCCTGGAGGCTAGCTCACCACAAAATTGGATTTTGTTGTGTTTTTTAGTTGACGGCAAACATTTCATTTTTTCGTGTGCTTTAGTTTTGGCCGACGGCAAAAAATCATCTTCCCACATCAAAATATTTTCATAGATTTTTCATACAACTATAGATGAAGAAACTTTATATCACAATTGTACATCTTGAAAATATATACAACTTTTAGTAAGGAAGTATTTCAAAATTTTCAATCTAAATATGTGTTTTCTTTTTTCGATTGATTATAGAAGGGACACTTGTGAAACAACCTATAGCTACATTTATCTTCTATACTCTAAAATTTTTCATAAAGCATGTGGTGCTTAATATTAAAATTTGGTATATTTTTAATTTAATTTTTATATTTTGCTAATTAATTGCATTTCAAGTATTTTTTAGTCAAGCCAAATTTGAACCGCAAGTGATTCAAATAATAGAAGAAAATAAGTGGAAACTGATATTCATGTTACTTAGCTAAATTTGAGACCTTAGCCATAAAATGAAAAGAAATTTCCAACATCTTGTTTTGGAAACACGATAGCAGATGCACACCCATCCATTTTAGAATTCTAAAAGACAAATGAAGTCCGAAAATCATGAGATTTGAAAATATTTCCTGATATCATACTTGGAGGCTGTGGTAAAAAATTGAGTAGGTTTGGTAAATTTAGTCACACATGATGCTCACAAAAGTTTAATTTCATAGAATTAGAAAAATGCTGTTAGATTTGTAGGCAAAGTATTGTACAAATTGTAACTTGACTTCAAAACATTTTCACTCTGCACATACAACAATACTCCATGTTAAAATTTGACATTTTTAAATTTGTTTGATATAATTAATTAATTAAATTCATTTGATGCAAGTTTTGAAAAACAAAACCTTTGCCAAGGGTCATAAAATGGGCCCACGACAAAGTTAAATTGGGCCAGCTGACCCATTCCCTAACAAACCTTACATACATAAATCGACCCCCCCCCCCCCCAAACTAGCCGCAACCACCCACTCCTCCTTCTTATGTCTTCTCCACCGAAGCCGCCCCTCCGATCTACCGCTGCCGCCTCCTCCCTCCCCGCCGGTGTGACAACCCACCCAAGAAAATACTGTACTATCACATAAACCAATCCACTTTGGTCATTAAGCAATAATAAAGTATCATTCCGTCATAAGTTGTCGGGTCAAAGCCCGGTAAACACACAGAGGATCGAACATATGCATTAAAACTCACACGAAGGCGAGTCCAGAGTACATTAGACAATTTAAATGCAATTCTATGACATGATAAGTAGAGGTTCAGAGTTCGGAAACAACAGAAATTAAACTACTGTATGATAGACATCACAGGAGGCCATCCGTGATGACATCACTCCTCATCATCCACCCATTCCAGTTCCCATCCAGGTGGAATCTCTGCAGGTCAAACAACACCTGCAACAACATTTATAAAGAAAGACTGAGTATACTAATACTCAGCAAGAATTAACCGTCGGGTGATAACTACATCATCAAACTCTAGACATGAGAGGATTTATGGCCGGTGGAGTTCTTTTGCTGAAAAGCAACAAAGAGTATGTCCTTACTTTCAATATTTTAGCTCAAATTCTAGTTAATTACCATTTCTAAGTGAGCCAACTATTACAATCAAGAATTGTACAATACAATTAATGCACTCAGCAATATTCACATAGTTCCATCATTAAGGGATATCATGGCCAGTTGATTAAGCAGTCTCAGATAACGGTGAGAGCTCGACGATCGATCGATTAATAACCTTGCAAGGTAAACCTAAACACACGGAATAATGCATACCCCAAGAAGGTCCAAACAAGAACGAAATGGGTATGCACCGACCAGGCGATTCCCATATTTCTCCAGGTCGGGATCGGAACCTACAATCCTCGGTACAAGGTTTACTGGTACGTCATGCCAGACCGCCTAGATTCGCACATGTACCCCACTGTTGCAGGCAGGTGTAAGGAATCAGATGCTCGTTAGCCAAAGAGGGGGAGGGGGTGAATTAGGCAACTTAAAACCTTAACTTATGGCTTCACTAATTTTACACAAAGATAAACTAGAACATACTATCTAAATGTGCAACTAGGGTTGTTCTAGTGTGAAACTCCCATCCCAAACCAAGGTTTGCAACCTATAGCCAATCCTAGCATGATACTACTCTAGGAAAGTAAAGACAAGCAAAGATTGCAATATAGTAAATGCGGAAACGTAAAGGGGATGAGAGGAAGCAAACTCTTGACACGCGATGTATCCCATGGTATCGGTAGGCACTAAGCCACCCCTAGTCCACGTTGAAGCACTCACACAAGAGTATTGCTTCCCGGTCACCAAGTCTCTCCCAAGAGCACCACTTGACTCGCCACAAAGGCTTGCCACTTAGGCACTTGCCAAGCTCCCTTGGTCACCTTGATGCCGCCTCTACTAAGGAGCTTCTCCACCAAGGAAGGGGGTCTCCACGTCCCCCG
The DNA here is from genome assembly GCA_947561735.1 of Cenchrus americanus. NCBI lineage: Eukaryota > Viridiplantae > Streptophyta > Magnoliopsida > Poales > Poaceae > Cenchrus > Cenchrus americanus. The sequence continues at coordinate 180,057,417 of OX387242.1, forward strand.
CACAAAGTGTCCTCGCCACTCCACACCAAGCCGGAGGGTCGATGCCGATTGCCGGTGAGCCACTTAGGCCCCAAGGCTTCCGGCGAACCTTGTACAACTTGATTCACTCAAGAATCACCTCACAAGGTTGGCACAACCTTGCACTCACTCAGCTCTAAGCTAAGCCTAGCACTAAGCACATACATAAAGCATATGCAAGTCTAAGGATGAGCAATTAAGCACTTGGATGGATTGGATATGATCTTCAATGTGTCTTGAACTCCTCTGCACTTCCACACAATCCAGCAACCTCAAATGGGCGGGTGGAGGAGGTATAAATTGCCCAAGGCATCAAACTAGCCGTTGGCTAAAAGCTGCTGAAAGTAGTACTGTCGGATGATCCGACGTTATCTTTTTCCGGGCGTCGGTTCATCCGGTGCTACCAGTCGTTGCCTCCACCGCATATGACTTCTCTGACACAACTGCTCCGACGCTATGCACCGACTGTGCATCGGTTCATCCGGTGCTGAAGACCCCGCGTCCAAGTCGCCTCTGTTAGCTTCCACGCGACCGTCAGATAGACCGACGCTTCACCTTGACCAAGGTATCGGATCATCCGGTGCTGAAGGCTTTGTCTTGGCGCGTCTCAGTATGAATTCAAACTGAGCGTCGGATAGACCGATGGTGTCCCCACTCAGACCATCAGATCATCCGGTGCTACTGTCTTCGCTGCTCTTCCTCTGCAACTCGTCCGACGCATCTAGAAATTGGACTGTCGGTTCATCCGACGGTGCCTAGGGTTTCACCAGTGTACCAACTCGTCCGACGATTGCACCGACGCTTGCTATTTAGGTACCGTCGGTTCATCTGACGGTGTCCTTTTCCTTCTTTTTCTTCGCGTCTTCAACTTGGATCTTTGCTTCATCTTAACATACTTAACATGCCATTACTTATAGCCTCAAAAATATATACTAAGTCCTCAAATTTGCTGTAAGTAACCTAACATGTCCATGGTATGTTAACTTGTGATATGACATGTTAGCTTGGGCATGGTATGTTAACTTGTGCATGGTATGTTAACATGTGGTAACATCCATGGGACCTAGGAATGCCTACAAAGACATGCTAGACAATGTGGTTAGTCCCATTACTTGTGTTAGCATGAATCACCAAAATCAACTCGAACAAATGGCAAATGGGGCCATGTTCTCTACAATCTCCCCCTTTTTGGTGATTTATGACAACACAAACAAAGCAAGCATAAATGTGCAAAAATTGACAAAAGTAGAAACACTTACACTTGCTTGGATGCTTACCATCATCCAAACTCCCCCTAGATCAACCTTCCCCCTTTTTGATCTTACGTTCACATTCTCCCCCTTTGGTCTTATATCCTTGAAACCACTTGTAAGCTTAAACCACTAGCTTGCTTTGGTCTCACATTCTCCCCCTTTGGAATAAAATCTCCAAAAAGTCCAAAGCAAAAGGGCTCCAAGAAAACTAGCAAGTCCTAGCAAACATAGCTTGAAGAGAAATGTTAAAAACAAGGGAGAAAGCCTCATGAACCATGATCCATATCAATGAAGATACCATATGTAAGAATGACTAAGGTGGATCACAAGCTCATGAGACTAGCATGATACAAACTAAGCTCCCCCTAAGTGTGTTTACAAAAAAATGGTGTGAAAATCAAGTGCACAACTACAACCTTGTAAGACAAGGAAGCTTAGAGCATATCATGCAAGGAGGTAGCTTAAAGGACAAGAGATAAAACAAATAGGTTCTTGTTACGTTACCACTTGTAGATATCACTTGTAGTCTTTTGATCATTGCATACCTCCGGGGGTTGATCCTCTCTACCTTGTTGGCACCACATTGAGATGAGCCACTTGGAAATGATATAACTAGATGACACCACTTGGAAGAAGCTTGCATAGAAGACACTTGGGGTACCACAAGGATTAGGAATGTATGAGTACATTGCCTTTGAACTTATATAGAGACATAAGCTCTCAAGGACATGACTCAATAGCATGAAGCTCATATTGTTATATTCACTCTTTTAGAGATGTTAGATCATATTGAGAGTGAAATAGCATTCTCTTAGAATGAAGTACCGCATCGGAACGCGTCGCCAAGGGACTACATAAGATAGGATTGAAACAATGTTAGTCCCATAACCAAACCATAAGATGAGCTCCCCCTAAATGTGTGCACTTAGTGTTTGAATCACCAACCAAATGTATGCACATTGTTTATGACAACAAAAGGGAAGCTAACCCTATAGCTTGCTCATGATGCAAACAGATATATATGAAAACATGCACCATGAAAGAACAAGTGTAGATTTCCTACACATTAATCAAACCATGTAAGTTGCTCATGGGTTAGCACATGACACAAGCAACCTACCATATGTAAACATTGCAACAAATGCAACCTAAATAAGGCAATGGAGCTACAATGATACATGAGATAAGTTCTAGTTTCCATTACCTCAACCGGGGAACTTGGGCAACACATGTCCAACTTGAAAGCTTGGCTTGTAGGCATGAATTTCCACAACTTCTTTGTGCCAAGCCTCCCAAGTCCCCACTCACAAGGCCTTCAAGTGGCCTTAGGAACCCAAACCATTTGAGGTCCTTCATGTTGATGATGACTTCCTTGGGCACCCAAATGGGTTGGTTCCAACCCCGCTCCTCCTTCATCTTCCCAACCTTGTGTGCAACCACCTTGCCATTAGCCTTCTTCTTGATGACGTAGGTGTTGCTCTTGGTCTTGTTCTTGCAGTTGGGCTTGGTGTAGATGAGGGAGCTCTTGATGGTGGGCTTCAACTTCTTCTTCTCGCCCTTGTCCATCTTCTTGACAAATTGAGGACATTTGTAGAACTTGTGTCCTTCTCCATGACACTTGTAGCAAGTCACGGTTGCACCCTTCTCAAGCTTCTTCACCATGGGATCACGGTTATCTTGAGAAGGTTGGACTTTGCTCTTTATGTCTTGAGAGATGTCCACTTGTTCCTCATCATTCTTGCCCTTGCCCATCAAGTTTGCTAACCTCTCTCAGAGCCATTTTACTTCTTGCTTGAGCTCATCATTTTTCTTGCCTATGAGACAATCACATGTTTCTACAACAACATTCTCATTGCAAGATGGTGAGCAAGATTCATCAATTAAATCAATGCAAGAAGTTGAAGCATCTACCTTGGAGATAGGAATTGCACAAGGGATAGATGATTCATCAAGATCAAAGGAATTACATGTTTTAGTCTCATTGCTCTCAAGCTTAGATTTTAGCTCATCACACTCCTTGCTAAGCAATTTAAATTTGCACAACAAATGTTCATAATTTGTAGCAAGGGTTGCACTTCATTGAGAGCATTGAGTTCTTTAATTTCATTAGCTTGTTTCTCAAGAATTCCTTTTTGCTCATGGACTAGCTCAACAAGATCATCAAGAGAGGTGGTGTCAGATTCATCATCACTTACATTGCTTTCCATACCTTTGGCCATAAGGCACATGTGTAGTGATGATGAAGGACCTTGCATGAAGCGGGTGGTGAAGTTCTTTCTTGATTCATCACTTGAGCTAGAAGAACTTGATTCTCCACCACTTGTCCACTCACGGACGGCGATAGTTGCTTTTTGCCTTGGTCTCCTTTCCTTGACCACCTTCTTCTTAGGCTTGTGCTCGATCTTGGTGAACTTGATGTGTTGATGATGACGCCCTTCTCTCAAGTGGACGTTGTAGCCGTACATGTTGACTTTCTTCACATACTTGAAGATCTTCTTCACATACTCGTCTACCATGGATTCAACCTCTTCATTACTTGAGGAATCTCCATCGTCACCATCATCCTCGCTTGTTTCCATGAGTAGCCATCCTACTCAACATCTTCTCTTGTTGGCTTGAGAGAGCATGACTTGTAGTTGGAGAGGATGGTTCTTGGGGCTTTTCTTGGGGCGCCTTCTTTGACTTGGGCATGAGTTGAAGCTCATGTGCAATGATCTTGCTCAAGATATGAGATGTCTTCAAATCTTCGAGCTTCTTCTCATAGATGATTGCCTTCACCAAGTCATAACCGGGCTTCCGGAGACTTTGAAGGATCTTGCGGTTGATGTTCAAGTACGTGATGTCCTTCACACCTAAAGCATTGATCTCATTGACAAGCACGTTTAGGCGTGAGTACATAGATTCAGCATTTTCATTTGCAAGTTGCTTAAAGCTATTGAATTCCTCAAGGAGACAACTGTAGCGTTCCTTAGCAACTTCTTTTGAACCCTCATTTTTCTCCTTGATGGTTTTCCATAGCTCATGAGCATTTTCACAAGTAAAAACTCTATCTAAAATGCCTACATCTAGTGAGGACAAAATGATACTCTTAGCAATCACATCAAATTGATTTTCCTTCTTAGTACCATTTTTCATGCCCTCATCGGTGACTCTCCAAACATCAAGGTCCTTTGCTTGGAGATAGGCCTCCATGAGAACCTTCCACCGAGGATAGCCCGTGCCGTCGAAATGTGGAGCCAAACCTAAGGTATCCACCCCTTTCATTCCTCTATAGAGCAACTCACTAGGCGGTGAAACCTAATCGTTCCAATGAGCCGGTTTTCACAATTTAACAATCGAATTGGTGTTTCTTTGTGAAGCAAGTGAGTCCCGGCTCTGATACCACTTGTAAGGAACCGAATTCTAGTTAGCCTAAGAGGGGGGGGGGGTGAATTAGGCAACTTAAAACCTTAACCTATGGTTTCACTAATTTTACACAAAGATAAACTAGAACATACTACCTATATGTGCAACTAGGGTTGTTCTAGTGTGAAACTCCCATCTCAAAACAAGGTTTGCAACCTATAGCCATTCCTAGCTTGATACTACTCTAGGAAAGTAAGGCAAGCAAAGATTGCAATAGAGTAAATGCGGAAACATAAAGGGGATGAGAGGAAGCAAACTCTTGACACGATATTTATCCCGTGGTATCGGTAGGCACTAAGCCACCCCTAGTCCACGTTGAAGCACTCACACAAGAGTATTGCTTCCCGGTCACCAAGTCTCTCCGAAGAGCACCACTTGACTCGCCACAAAGGCTAGCCACTTAGGCACTTGTCCAACTCCCTTGGTCACCTTGATGTCGCCTCCACTGAGGAGCTTCTCCACCAAGGAAGGGGGTCTCCACGTCCCCCGCACAAAGTGTCCTCGCCACTCCACACCAAGCCGGAGGGTCCATGACGATTGCCGGTGAGCCACTTAGGCCCCAAGGCTTCCGACGAACCTTGTACAACTTGACCACCTCACAAGGTTGGCACAACCTTGCACTCACTCAGCTCTAAGCTAAGCCTAGCACTAAGCACATCCACTAAGCATATGCAATTCTAAGGATGAGCAATTAAGCACTTGGATGGATTGGATATGATCTTCAATGTGTCTTGAACTCCTCTGCACTTCCACACAATCCAGCAACCTCAAATGGGCGGGTGGAGGAGGTATAAATAGCCCAAGGCATCAAACTAGCCGTTGGCTAAAAGCTGCTGAAAGTAGTACCATCGGATGATCCGACGTTATCTTTTTCCGGGCGTCGGTTCATCCGGTGCTACTAGCCGTTGCCTCCACTGCATATGACTTCTCTGACACAACTACTCCGACGCTATGCACTGACGGTGCGTCGGTTCATCCGGTGCTGAAGACCCCGCGTCCAAGTTGCCTCTGTTAGCTTCCACGCGACCGTCGGATAGATCGATGCTTCACCTTGACCAAGGCGTCGGATCATCTAGTGCTGAAGGCTTTGTCTTGGCGCGTCTCTGTATGAATTCAAACTGAGCGTCGGATAGACCGACGGTGTCCCCACTCAGACTATCGGATCATCTGGTGCTACTTTCTTCGCTGCTCTTCCTCTGCAACTCATCCGACACATCTATAAATTGGACCGTCGGTTCATCCGACGGTGCCTAGGGTTTCACCAGTGTACCAACTCGTCCGACGATTGCACCGACGCTTGCTATTTGGGTACCGTCGGTTCATCTGATGGTGTCTTTTTCCTTTTTTTCTTCGCGTCTTCAACTTGGATCTTTGCTTCAACTTAACATACTTAACATGCCATTACTTATAGCCTCCAAATATATTCTAAGTCCTCAAATTTGCTGTAAGTAACCTAACATGTCCATGGTATGTTAACTTGTGATATGACATGTTAGCTTGGGCATGGTATGTTAACTTGTGCATGGTATGTTAACATGTGGTAACATCAATGGGACATAGGAATGCCTACAAAGACATGCTAGACAATGTGGTTAGTCCCATTACTTGTGTTAGCATGAATCACCAAAATCAACTAGAACAAATGGCAAATGGGGCCATGTTCGCTACAGCTGGACACACCATGTGTCCTAGGGGTAGTAGGGAAGGGTTCCCTTGCCATATCCATCAGGTAGTAGGCTTACCGGTTCCATTGCCGACAAATGATTAGTACATTCAAAAGCTTAGCCCACGAAAGCCACTGGACCGGAGCCCAAATCCCATGCTCTTACCACATCAGCCATCAGTTTTTAAAGATCTTATGATTCCAACATACAACATAAGAACCTATTCTCGCGAGTGACGAACATCACTCGACTTGTACCAGTCCTATATCATAGCAGCTATCGACCTAGCATACTAGTAAAAGAGCATAGGTACCTAGGGATCATGCATCTAGGGTTCCAATTCAACTCCTGAAACATAAATGCACAAACATAGCAAGGTACTTGCATAGTTTTAAAAAGAAGGGTGAATGATCCAGAGCTTGCCTTCGTCGGTAAGGTTGACCTTGGGCCCTTCTGGACTTTGGTCCAGGTCTTGCTCTATAGTGACATAGTGCACGTCTCCGTTAGCTCCTCCGTCTCCTCCTTCCGGCACGAGCGTATAGCGAAGATCTACACGAGGATGCATATACAAGATTTAATTAACAGTTTTAATTTAATTAACTACAAAACAACACATGACAACCATGGGGTGTATGGTTGACCACTTTCACCAAGATAAACACATATTTGATATATTATTTCTATTAAAGTAATATCATGTGGTGCTTTATTATTCATTCCTTTTGATAGTGACTGTGTACATATTTATATAAATAAATTAATTTAATTTCATGAAACAGCAAAGGGAGTGATCTTAAGCTTATTAGTATGTAACACATCACATTCATAAGGTCATTAGGTGTGGTATTGGTGGTTTTCCAATTTATCTTACTTTTAAGCTCAAATTGGCTCCCATTATTTTTATTCATAAATAAATTCATAAAATATGGTGGGTGGTGTTTCTAAAGCTCTTAGACCAAAATAAATCCACTGCATAAAAGTTCACATTTAAAAGGGATATAAATTTATTATACCAAAAATGACAAATTTTAGCTACCTAAACATGAGAAATGCATATAAAAATAATTAAGCAACAATTGGATCCCAACTTTCTCACACATAAGCTCTGGTCCAAAACTAAGCTATGCAACAAACAAATGTAGCAAGGGCTACTCTAGATCTTGAACTATGCATTTATATTTTAAACTAAGCACAAATCATGAATAAATAGTTCTGTCATATATAAAATCATGATAAATTCAAAAAAGGTGAATATTGTCATTTTAGGACCATAACCAGAAGTTGAGCAAAAAAAACTATTTATATGTGGCTACAAAAATCATTTGGTCATATTCAGCTTAAATACAAAATAAATCATATTAAAAGATTTACTTAGTAACTTTTTGTAATTTTTGGTGCAGAGCCTAGACATGACATATCTAGCAACATATCCAAAAATCGGCTCAAAATCCCTTGTAGATTTTGAACTACAACAAATCTCGGTTAAACACATTTCAATTTTTCATGCAAAATCTATCAGTCAAAAGTATGGTCATGCACTGTAGAAGTTGTATATCTAGTCACTTGGAAACCAACAAAATTGGGGTTACATTTTTCAGATTTTTTCTATGATTTTCTATGATTTTTTCAAAGGTTCAGCTGAAACATCCCAAGGTCTTAAGAATCTATTTACGAGTAGGCCCCTGGAAAGGTTTTATTTTTCACAGATATACCCGTGATTTACATCCAAGCCCCTAGATAGAAACTATCCCTTGCAATTGGGTCCTTCGAGTACGGCCGCCAGTGGGGACGCCGGAATCCGGCGAACTCTCGCCGGAGTTTGGCCGGGGGAGTGATTGCGGAGGACCACAAGCTCGCAAGGGCTCGAGTGGTGGCCGGACATAGGGCGTGAATAGTGTCGGCGAGCTTGCGCGGCGGAGCCAGGCAGTGGCAACCGCTGGAGCGGCAGCTCCGGTGAAGGGCGGCACAACCGGGGCAATATCGGGTGTGGGAGCTCGAGTGTGGTGTAGGGAAGCAGCTAGAGGTGTCACACGACTGCGGGAGTGAGAAGAAGGGGGAGTTCAACAGCGACGACGGCCATGGCATGAGGCAGTGGGCTTTCATGCGCAGGAGCAAGTTCGGGCACGCGCGAGAGGAGAGGGAGGTGACTCTTTATTGCCGAGGGAGTGAGAGAGAGGCTTCCTTCCTTTGCTGCGAAGGGAGTGCGACGCGGTGGGGAGGGGCTAGGAGGGCGCGACGCGCGGGACACGGCACGACAGCGGCGCGATAGGGGGGCGGCGCGGACACGGGCATCGCGGCGCGGGGGCGCTTTTAGGCCTACCGAGGGAGGGGCCGGCGGCGCGGGGCACACTCCCGGCCCGCCTCGTGGGCACCCCATGCCCTCGACGTTCGGGCCCCGTAGCCGCGCACGAGAAACCGGCGTCGGTCGGCACGGCGTCGCGCGCTAGAGCGCTAGAGCGCGGCGCCGGCGCGTCAAGGCGCCATTTCAATTTGAATGAGCCCAGTTTGATCCAATTTTGCTCCAAAAATTTGAACTGGACGACGGAAAATTTGAATACCAAACTTGTAGAGGAACTATAGGAGACCATTTTTTGTGAAGGCTGACATAGCTTTTGATCAAAGGTCTGTGCATGAACTACGGGTGAAGTTGTTGTATTTTATGGCTCGGTAGACATGCAGAAGCTGTCGTTGACCGAGTTTTTGAACATCTTCCACTCAAAATCTCCAATGCCGCCAATTATGAAAAGTGTGTTCCTCAAAAAGACGAACAACATTTGTATTGACCGATTTTGAAGTGTTTAAGTGAAATTTGGAGAACAAGCAAAAGTTCTAGGGAAGGTTAAAAGACATTAGGGGTTCAACTAAGGTTATACTATGCCTTTGACCAAGGTTTGACCAAAAGTGCGTGTTGACTTGATTAAAATGATCATTAGTGATTGTGAGCTAGGTTTTCGAGGTGATGACCCAAGTTGACCAATGTCTGACCAAAGGTAGCATGTTTGACTTGGTTGACTCGGTCATTAGCACTAATAATGCTAATTAAAAACCTGAGCCGTCACAGCCGGCACTCTCCTCCCTCGCCCCTCACCACTGGATGGCGGCCACCTCCCTCTCCCTTCACACGGATCCTCTCCTCCCCCCTCCGCTCTCCCCTCGTTGGAATTGATTGACCGATGAGGAGGGGCGACAGGGCGAGGAGAAGCGGCCGCTGCCAATAGGTGCACCGGCGGGCACGATCTCTTCCCATGCAACACGATGGCAACAGTCTCCTCCCCTCAGGCGCGGCAGCCTCCTATCCTCTGGCGCGATGACCTCAGCCTCCTCTCCTCAGATCTGGCAGTGGGTGACACTCTATATCTCCATCTCTTTCAGATCCGGCGATGGGCAGAGGCAACGACGGATAGAGGTGGTGGCAGACTGGTGGCTCCGTGGTGGAGGTGGTGGCATCGACATCGACATCCCTATAGTGGTGCATCGGCCTTGACCTCCCTCCCCGTCGCGTCCTCGGCCTCCCTCCCCGGTGCGGCGGTGATGGCTTGGTAGTGGTGGCGGCGACCAAGCAAGTAGGGCAGGAGTGGCGGGTGGCGGTAGAGGGCTGTGGCAGAGAGCCACGACGACTAGATGGTGGGCCCGCGGTGCGGCTTGTTGGATAATTTTTGTTTTATTTTATTTTTCCAAAACTCTTTGTCGTGATCCCAGGAGTATGCACGTCACACCTTTGCCATGAGCCCCATGGGCTGGCTCTCGGCAAAGAAGTGTTTGCCGTAAAATTGTTTGGCATGAGCGCTTTGCCGAGAGAGGCTCACAGTAAACACCAGAGAGGATTTCGACCTTTGCCGTGAGTATCAAGCTAACGACATTCTTGTCGTTTCCCGTAGTGAACTGAAGAGAGGAAGAGAGAGCTAATTGATTTCTTTAGTTACTATGGTCATCCTGAAGGCCTCATGATCCTCAGGCGAAGGCCTTAGTAGTGACGTTCTTTGCCATTGCTCGACACTAATTTTATAGAAATTAGTGATGAACGTTTATCTGTCGCTAATCTCACATCACAATTGATCCATTTTCACATAGTGATTGTAGCTGGTATTGGCTTATGTAGGACCGACCTTGTGGACGGTCAGGGACTTGTTTTCTCCAACCGATCAATTTCAACCTAATCAACGGGCTGAGTGATTGGTTGTGGGAGGAGAACGGGGAGGGTATGAGAAGATCCTTTGAGCCTTGCTCAGTGTTGAACAAAGCCGTGAGGGAGTTCTACATGCAGGTTCATATGCATACAGATACCGACGTAATTTGGATCAGATCTTAGCCTTGGGCACTAAGTACTGAAGGGATACGGGGGGCTACGCTAGCGCAAAACAAAATTTTCCCCGCAAAACAGGAACTGCTGCTGTCAGAGATCATGGGATTACCACTAGACGCGCAGATGCAGCAGAACCGTCTCGATGTAGACGAACGCGTCGAGGGTAGCAGGTAGTGCAGTTGCTCACGTCCTTCTTGACTTGCACGTGCGGCTCGTCCGATCCAAGTGCTCTAGATGCAGCACCTCCAAGGTATCCACACGTACGGAGAAGGAAGCGACGCACGCCGGACTGCTAGGTCCGCGAGTGCGACGAGGAGAGAGCGTTGGCAGTGCAGCTGCTACTTGAGAAAGTTGTGTCTTTTCAGGAGGGGTGTGGTCCATATTTATTGGGAGGAAACCCCCCACACCATCGTCCATTAGCAATATGGGACTAATAGATGGTGTACCCCTTCCAACGCTAATGGGCTTAACAACATTTGTGGCCCATTAGGACTTTTACACCATAATGGATCAAATCCATCTGAGTCCACTAGTGGATTAAATCAGTTGGCTCTAGGGCATATTTCCAACAGTCTCCCACTTGCACTAGAGTCAACTATGCAAGTATATTCATACTCATTCGACTTCCAACCCCTTAAGTGTGTGACCCTATAGGTTCACGTACACATAGACTTGACCCGAGTACACTACTCGATCAATAGTTGATAGCGGCCTCTAGCAAGACGTGTCAACTCCTATGCATACGTAAAGATCTTATCAGACAAACCATCACAACAATTCATAAATGCTATTCCCTTTGCCTCACGATATTTGGTCTAGCTTCAAGCTGACCTCTCTTTCTCGATACCGTGATTTGGATCATCAAAAAGGGGGGTTAACTCTTAACCCAGCACGGCCATGCATTTCTTGATCCGATCACTCGAGGGGCCCAGAGATATCTCTCTCAAGTAGAGAGGGGCAAATTCTATCTTGATTAACCATGCCTCATAGCATGCTTCCTGACAAACTCGAAAGCCATCTTTATGACTACCCAGTTACGGAGTAGCGGTTGATGGCCCCTAAGTAGGTCAATTCACATCTTGAGTACATGCAACAATCTCAAGTCTAAGGACATAGCGTATACGTTGTGTAAACGGAGAACAAAGTCTCAAATTGGGCCAGTCCAGCCCCATGTCATACATGTGCCCACATTATTAGTTATACATCTCCATGTTCATGACTTGTGAAACATAGTCATCAACTAATACATGTGCTAGTCATTAACTCATACTAGGGACAACTTTTGAATAACCATACAAGTAAAAGAGTTTCACAAACAATTCACATAATTGCCAATCAAATACAAGTCGCCTTTCATGGGTATTCAATAAAAGAACCAAGTGACATGGATATAATGAAATATAATCATCTCTATAATTCCTTATAGGACATATTTCTAACATTCTTCCACTTGCACTTGAGCTAATCTAGAATATATCTAATACCCATAGCTCTCATGTGCGCCTCATGCTAAGGCTGTGGAATGGGTTTTGTCAAAGGATCTGCAACATTCAAATCCGTGTGTACTTTGCATATCTTGATATCACCTCGTTTAACGATCTCTCGTATCAGATGAAATTTCCGCAGTACATGTTTATTCTTTTGGTGGTTCCTTGGCTCCTTTGCTTGCACAATAGCCCCATTGTTGTCACAATAAAGATCCAATGTGCTAGAGACACTCGGAAACACACCAAGTTCAGAAAGGAACTTCCTTATCCAAACACCTCCTTTGCAGCTTACGAAGCCGCGATGTACTCGGCTTCTGTTGTAGAATCAGCCACTGTCTCCTACTTGGAACTCTTCCAGCTCATAGCTCCACCATTTATCGTAAATACGTATCCTGATTGCAACTTTGAATCGTCTTGGTCAGTTTGGAAACTAGCATCGGTGTAACCCATTACAACGAGCTCCTCCTCACCTCCATAGACTAGGAACATGCCTTTAGTCCTTCTTAAGTACTTAAAGACATTTTTAACCACTGTCCAGTGCCCCTCACCTGGATCAGATTGGTATCTGCTTGTAACACTGTGTGCATACGAAATATCTGGACGTGTACATATCATTGCATACATAATAGATCCGATGGCCGAAGCATACGGCATTCTACTCATGCGTTCCCGCTCATCAGTTGTCGAAGGACACTGAGTCTTGCTAAGATGTATGCCATGTGACATAGGCAAGGACCCTTTCTTCACCTCTTCCATGTTGAACCTTTTCAACACTTTATCAATGTAAGTGTCTTGGCTTAATCCTATAAGCCTTTTTGATCTATCTCTATAGATTTTGATGCCCAAAATGTATGCTGCCTCACCTAAGTCCTTCATTGAAAAACTATTTTTTAATGAGGTCTTAGCGGCCTCAAGCATAGGAATGTCATTTCCAATCAGTAATATGTCATCCACATATAAGATTAGAAATACTACGAGCTCCCACTTGCCTTCTTGTAAACACAAGGCTCTTCTTCACTCGAATGAAGCCAAACCCTTTTACCACCTCATCAAAGCGAAGGTTCCAACTCCGAGATGCTTGCTTCAATCCATAAATGGATTTTTGAAGTTTGCACACCTTTCCAAAGATCGGTTGGATCAACAAATCCCTCAAAGTTGTGTCATATACACATCCTCGGTCGATTTCCATTTAGGAAAGCTGTTTTGACATCCATCCGCCATATCTCATAATCGAAATATGCGGCTATAGCTAGAATGATCCGAATAGATTTAAGCATCGCTACGGGTGAGAATGTCTCGTCGTAGTCAACTCCTTGAACTTGTCGAAAACCTTTTGCAACAAGTCGAGCTTTATGGATGTGAACATTTCCATCCATGTCCCTCTTCTTCTTATAGATCCATTTGCACTTTATGGGTTTAACACCATCTGGCGGGTCAACCAAGTTCCAAACTTGATTGTTATCCATGGAATCTATTTCGGATCTCATGGCACTTTGCCATTTCTCGGAATCCGGGTCCATCATTGCTTCCGCATATGTCATAGGTTCATCATTGTCTAACAACAATATGTCGCGCTCTCCCTCGATCAAGAGATTGAGCTTATCAGTTGCGTGACGTGCCCTTTCAGACCTTCGTGGTTGTGGTGGTGCTTCTCTTGCCACGGGCATCTCAACTCGTTCAGTTACATTAGCATCAATTGTGAAATCTTGCCCAACCGGCTCATCTTGAACTTCTTCAAGATACACCTTCTGTCTACATTTTTCTCTTTTAAGAAACTCTTTTTCTAAGAAAACGCCGTTCCGAGCGATGAACACTTTGCCTTCTGAGCGGTTGTAGAAATAATATCCCAAGGTTTCCTTTGGATATCCCACGAATATGCACTTGTCCGATTTAGGTGTTAATTTATCTGATTGAAGTTTCTTCACATAAACCTCACAACCCCAAATTTTCAGAAAAGACAAACTGGGAGTCTTACCAGTCCACATCTCATATGGTGTCTTAACTACGGACTTAGAAGGTACCCTATTTAAAGTGAAAGCTGCGGTTTATAGAGCATAACCCCAAAATGACAATGGTAGGTCCGACTGGCTCATCATTGATCAGACCATGTCCAATAAGGTTCGATTACGTCGCTCGGATACACCGTTTCTTTGAGGTGTTGCAGGTGGCGTAAGTTGTGGAACAATTCCGCAACTCTTTAGATGTCTGCTAAACTCATGGCTCAAATACTCACCTCCACAATCAGAACGCAAGGTCTTGATTTTCTTGCCACATTGATTTTCTACTTCACTCTCAAATTCTTTGAACTTTTCAAAAGTTTCAGACTTGTGCTTCATTAAATAGACATAACCATATCTACTTAAATCATCAGTGAACGTTATGAAGTATTGGTATCCACCTCTAGCTGTCGTACTCATTGGACCGCACACATCCGTATGTATGAGTTCCAGTAAGTCTGAGGCTCTCTCAGGAAAACCTGAGAAAGGCATCTTGGTCATCTTGCCTAGCAAACAAGCTTCACATGTTTCGTAGGATTCAAAATCAAACGAAGTTAAAAGTCCATCATTATGGAGCTTCTTCATGCGCTTTTCACTGATGTGACCCAAACGACAATGCCATGTGTAGGTAGGACTTAAATCATTAGGTCGAGACCTTTTAGCACTTATGTTACAGATAGGTGAATCATCAAGATTTAAAACAAATAAGTCATTCACAATGGATGTACAAGCCACAAACACATTATCCTTAGAGATCACACAACCATTGTTTTCACTTGCAAATGAATAACCATCCTTCGTCAAACATGAAGGGGATAAAATGTTTCGACTCAAACTAGGAACAAAATAACAATTATTCATTTCCAATATAAATCCTGACGGGAGGTGTAGTTGCATCATTCCGGCGCTCAATGCAGCAACTCTTGCATTATTGCCTACGCGGAAATCAACTTCTCCTCGTTCCACGCTTCTACTTCTTATCATTCCTTGCATCGAGTTGCAAATATGAGCAACCGATCCGGTATCAAATACCCAAGAATTAGTATAAGAATCAGCGAGGAAAATATCTGTAACATAAACATTAAGTGTACCTAAAGTGGAAGTACCCTTACTTCCCTTGCTTTTCATAGAAGCTAAGTACATCTTACAATTTCTTTTACGTTGACCGATTTTCTTACAATGAAAATATTCAGCCTTGGCAAATTTGGACTAGCCTTGGGCGTCTGGTTTGGCATTGGGATCTTATCCTTGGCCTTACCTTTCTTCTTCCAAGAATTGTCCTTCCTTTTAAAGATCGGCTTGTTTTGGATCGCCATCACATGACTACTGCCCGTGCTTTTCTTAACGTTATCATCTATTGGTAAGGGGCTGCCTAGAACTCCTTCCCTTTTCTCAACTATGAGAACAATTCTCAGATTATGAATCCAATTCGTAAAGTTTGTTCCAGTCAACTTGTCCTTCTCAAGGACCGAATGCAAGGTAAACGATGTGGTGTTGCTAGGTGCCTTTAATCTACAACAGAATAATAAATGCAAAACACTAAGACAATATATCCATGACAAAGTAAAATAAAAGAATTTACTCCCACTAAAATCAATATCCCCACATTGATACTTAGTAATTCAGAATCCACAACTAACAAGTTTACTAGTGAGCTTTTGCGTCACCGCTAGTAAACAAGGTAGATCGGTAAGCAACTCTTTGCTAATCATATCACATATGACTTCTGTTGTTGGGTGACATCTCTATGTCTAGGCTCCCAACCTTTATGCCCCAAAATCCTTAACCGTTAAGATGACTTTGATAAGTAAACCAACACTTATGCGTGTAAGTATCCGATACAAACCCGTCTAGTCAAGGAAAACTAGTGGCACCCTAATTTCATAGACCCACCACTAATTGTACAAGACGTGGGACGGTGGCAAGTGTTGGGAGGGCATGTTAACTTAAAATTCCAAAGGGATCGTTCTACTCGTAACATCACACGCAAGAAAACAACATTGTCGCATGTAAAAGTAGAACGGTAAGAACGACATTCACACAATTGTAACAAGGTATGGCCTATTCTCACATGGTGATCTCCATTTCCATTGACCTGTACATCATGTTGATCTCCATCACAATGGTCTGTGTGTGCCATCCTCCATGTGATGAGTCCTCCAAGAACTATCTAACACGTGCTAGTAATGAAAGTTACACAATCGCGTATTAGATCATCACAAATTGGTATGCAGACCATTACATTAATTTTGACAATACATGTGGCTCCAGCCGTATTGCCGTACGTGTGACACGCAGGTGACGAAAAATTACACACATGCATCACATACACATATAGGCCATACCGATCACAAAACCTGCAAAACAGATTATCGCAATTCCGACGTCCAAACTTAAAACGCCCGAAAACCCATCTTGCAAGATGAATTTGGCAAAACTAATTTTGCTGAGACCAGCAAAGCTGGTTTATCACATGTGTAAAATTTTATGTAGATCAATTTTCATATAGAAAAATTCTTCATCCAAGTTAACCACGAAAAGTTATGGCTGTTTTACCGAACAACATGTTTTCTGGTTTTCCCGGGCCGGTAGCAGATCCAATATGCCGCCGCCATGCATCCCATGCGCCTAGAACTTGACCTAGCTTCGATTCGACCAATCCAATTGATCTCCTTCTCGTTGTGACTGGATTTACGTGTATCACTTAACTCCGATGGCGGAATTTCGACCGGTAGGAGTAATTCGTTACACGACCATCACGTCAAGAACACGAAGCCGATCAAAACTTTGATCTACATCTGCATATCTCCATATGCACACATCCCGAATCTAAAACTTAGCAGCTACGGCTCTGGTACCACTGAAGGGATACGGGGTGGCTACGCTAGCGCAAAACAAAATTTTCCCCGCAAAATAGGAATTGCTGTTGTCAGAGATCACGGGATTACCACTAGACGCGCAGATGCAGCGGAACCGTCTCGATGTAGACGAACGCGTCGAGGGTAGCGGGCAGTGCAGTTGCTCACGTCCTTCTTGACTTGCACGTGCGGCTCGTCCGATCCAAGTGCTCCAGATGCAGCACCTCCGAGGTATCCACACGTATGGAGAAGGAAGCGACGCACGCCGGACTGCTAGGTCCGCGAGTGCGACGAGGAGAGAGCGTTGGCAGCGCGGCTGCTACTTGAGAAAGTTGTGTCTTTTCAGGAGGGGTGTGGTCCATATTTATTGGGAGGAAAACTCCCCACACCATCGTCCATTAGCAATATGGGACTAATAGATGGTGTACCCTTTCCAACGCTAATGGGCTTAACAACATTTGTGGCCCATTAGGACTTCTACACCATAATGGATCAAATCCATCTGAGTCCACTAGTGGATCAAATCCAGTTGGCTCTAGGGCATATTTCCAACAGTCTCCCACTTGCACTAGAGTCAACTATGCAAGTATATTCATCCTCATTCGGCTTCCAACCCCTTAAGTGTGTGACCCTATAGGTTCACGTACACATAGACTTGACCCGAGTACACTACTCGATCAATAGTTGATAGCGGCCTCTAGCAAGACGTGTCAACTCCTATGCATACGTAAAGATCTTATCAGACAAACCATCACAACAATTCATAAATGCTATTCCCTTTGCCTCACGATATATATATACACATTTATCAAACAAGTAATAAAAAATACATGAAAAATATTTTCATCAATACATAAATAAACTAGATTAACATTAAACTTTATATTAATGTATTTTTATTATTTAAAATTTGATATTGGTCATTAAATTTAAATATAACTTTTAAATTGTTTTATGGATGCAACATTTTTAATATTAAAATTAATTTCATAATCACTAGTTATGGATATAATTTTTTCAATTATACACTATCCTTATTAGTATTCCATTGAAATTTGTCATTAGTTACAGACATAACTTACAATTTTATATAGTCGAATACGAATAGCGCCAAATATTGCCGAATACGCATGGAATTAGATAAAGAAAAATCGACAAAAACGAATTCGGATGTATCCACTTTACTACCACATTTGAATTCGAATACTAATACAAAAATCCATATTTATGTTTTAGCAGGTACGGATATTCGAATCCATATTTCCATCCCTAGCTGCACACTTGGGGACCAAAAGAAGTCAAGCAGCATATCTTATCATGCATTGTTGTCCATTCTGGTCCCCATCATTTTGATTGCTATATTGAGCTAGGACAGAATCAAACTTCACGATAAAAGCATGGAGTGAGAGGATAATTTGTGCACCAGTTAATTGCGGAGTCCAGGACTATCCGGGAACTGAAGACATCTCTTCATTTCTTTGAAAAAGTGTGTTGGTTGTTCACCTTCCGCACTGCAAGTTACTGAAAGCATGCTCAACAAAAAATTTATTGAAAGCACAAACAGCACTTACTCGATATGTGACTATGTGAAGGTGTTCTTATTCTTCAGTTTGAGTACTGGAAATGAAAGAAATTGTGGATTGTGTAGCAGTTATCTCGGATCGTTCACCACACATCCCCAAAACAAGGACAGTCAATTTGAAACCTTCTGTATAATCGTAGTCCGAGCGAAAGTAACTATATATTTGCCTATATGACTAGCTATTTTAGGCAGATGTACTGCCTGACTATTCTACTTTTTCCATCCTTTAATATATGATGTTTTTTAAAAAAATCACACAATACAACGCAGACGCTAACAACACGCAAGCACACTCACCCCTATGAATACACATACGCAAACCCTACATCTATGAGCACCTCCGAAGAACTGAGCACCGGCAGATCTGGAGATTCCGAAGTCACCATTGGCGCCTCGTCGTCGACGAGAATGTTGCTTACCACTTAACGCATAACGCCAGTAAATCCTGGAAAATCCATGAAAATGTGCGAGCACCAGGGTTGGGTAGTGTCCTACTGGATCGTCTAATTGGACTATGATGTTGTCTAGCTCAAAAATGAACTAACCAATGTCATATACTCCCTTCGTCCTGAAATATAAGACATTCAAGGGTTCAAAATTTGTTCCCAAATATAAGGCATTGTAGGAGTTTTTGGTAAGTACTCAATTTAAAGAATTGCCAAATATTGCACTTGTTAAATAGAAAACTTACCTTTAATTATCATTAGCTAAGGGTATATGTAACATTTGACAACCTTTTTAATTCACCCTAAAAATCCTAGAATGCCTTATATTTCAGGATGGAGGGATTATTAATTAGTGGACAGAGGTAGTATATTTGAAAAGTCGGTTGCCAGTAAAAAACAAAGTGGAAATTGAATTCTAAGGTTAGTTCAATAAACTGATGGTGGAAAACATAATATATAATTTTTTAATGAACCCCAAAAGATAGTGTGTGTGTTTCATCGATATACCAGAAAAAATACAATCATATGGCCCTGGGAGGCCACAGACAAGAAACAAAAAATAAATTTAAAAATACTATACTCGCCGGGTTGGATTGGGACATCAACATGGCCACACGGGTTACTACTCCCTGACGGGTTGGATTGAGACTTCAACACGGCCAAACTACTACACATGACAGCGACAGAGAAGACAGAATATCCGCATCACCCACCCACAAACCGCACACTTGCGGTCATCAAACCACAGATGGGGGCCGATGTACAAAGAGAATCAAAGAAGTGGACACCACCACGCTGAGAAAAGGCCACCACCATGCAGGATTTTTCACTGTAGTGTCACTGCATCAAAGCAAGCCACCTGACGGAATGAAAACACCGAGACCGAGCAACCATAACACGTGGGGACCTCGCCTCATCTACCGTTGGACTCCCCTCTCTTGTGTGCGGGGGCCTCTCCATACCCGCCACACAAATATCCATGATACGACGTTGTCTCATAAGTTTCGTCAAAACAACGAGCAGAGATGCCCCACCCACAAAGATCTTCATCGAAACAACCAAACCATCATCGTAGGTTGACTTCCCCTTGTTGCTTCCCACGCACAAGAAGCCGCTGCCATTGAACTAACAGACCAAGGTTGTCGCTTGCGCCATTTTCGGACGATGTACCGCACCGGGTGGTTTCAGTTCCAGCCATGCTGAAACAACCTGCCAAGATGCACTGCAAGCAGAGTTGCCCCTTGTTGTTGTTACCACAAGTGTTGTCCAATGACGTAGTCATGCACTGCACTAGCCATAGCAGAAGCAACGCTAGCCGGCGTGGTCTAGTGCAAGCAGCCGAATGAAAGCAAAAACGATGATCCTTGTCCGCCAACAAGAAAGCTGCCACCTAGGTCATGAAGTAGGCAACACCCTTCATACCTGCCACACGACGGAGAAGCCCACACCGGGTGAAGATGCCATGGGCAGTGGACAAGCAAAGTCACCAAAGCCGAGCGGGGTCTTTAAAGACGACTCCTCCAAGGAGGGCACGACGCCAATATGGCACCACCATCACTCATTCAAGAGCTGGATAGGGTTTCACCCAGAGACATCGTGCAGTAGGGTTGTAGATCCATCACGATACCCCCAACGGAGAAAGCTCCGTTCAAGGATGTTGCCACCAGCCTAAACTAGTGAAAGCTTTCCCTTGAAGCATACAAACACCACCGCACACGCACGACATGGCACTTCGGCACCACCACCACAACCGCCTACCAGAGCGACGCCTCTGCTGCATCCCCACATGTCGCATTGCCGAAGCTCTGCTCTGTTCCACTATGCTCCTCATGACCGCCACCAGTCGTGCCGCCCGACATCATGCCAGCTGACGAGCAAGGCCGCAACACCTCACCGCAACTACCCGCCACCGTGCTTCCTCCGACGGCCACCACCACACAGCCTCTCGCACACCTCCTATGCCCCGCACCGCAATCTCTACACCTGACATCCCCACGAGTTGCGTGGCCTGGCACCGCGTTGGCCAATGCAGCACCACACCGTACCAGCCCCCGTCACGGCTTCACCGCCGACACTACAACCTGACCAGTGGAGCCACACGCCTCCTTCACGATACTTCGTCGTCCAGCCCTCATGCGGCCTCCATTGCAGCTGCGCTGCTACCAGGTCGCCAGGCCTCCTCCATACCCGTGCATTCACTAGATCCGGTGGGGGAGGGCTAGATCTATGGCCCTCCCGCCATTGCTGCTGGCGGAAGGCATCCACGTCGACGAGCTCCTTCCAGGACTAGGACGGCCACGCCTGCCCCAAGCACCCAAGGCCAGGGGAGAGGCTGCACAC
This sequence comes from Cenchrus americanus, assembly GCA_947561735.1. Taxonomy (NCBI): domain Eukaryota; kingdom Viridiplantae; phylum Streptophyta; class Magnoliopsida; order Poales; family Poaceae; genus Cenchrus; species Cenchrus americanus. The sequence continues at coordinate 180,078,770 of OX387242.1, forward strand.
TGCTGTCCTGAGGAGCCACACGGAGTTCTACAAGTCCCCCTTTAGGAAGCAGTGCGGTGGATGGGGCTGGAGTGTTGAGGGTGGAAGGTGGCTATGGTTGGGACCCCTTGTATCGCCTGTCGCAGAAGCGACGCGACGGGCGATACAAGAGGTACATACGCCGCTTGAGAAATCAGAATAAATATTTTTTAACCCTTATTATACTTTGGCTCCCTATTTTGGCATATACAACAATATAACTTTTTTATCGAGTCAACAAATAGCAATCCTATTTTAGAAGCAAACCAACCTGACATTTGGATTTAGGGCAAATGGCTAGCTAGCTTGAGAATTTGATCTAACATATATTTTGAGCTAACTTTATTTGGAATGATATATGTAGCTAGATTAACCAATAATGGTCATCGAAAAAGTATATTACTATTACTAATTGGTGACTCCCACATGAAACCACCTAGGAATCCAGGTGGGCAGTTAAAGAAAGAGAAGCTTGCACATAAAGCTGCTTAAGAATTCTATGTGAACACTCTATAAAATAATCATTGATTTTAATAGTCATTGGATGTATTTTGTTTCTAAAATTACTCACCTATGCCATTATGAAGAATTAACAAAAACAACCCTCCTATATCTTTGTCTAAATTATCCACATGTGCCACTATAGAAACATTAACACCCCGTTTGGAAGTTGATATTGAATCTCAGAATCATGAACTGGAATCGACTGACCCTAATACCCATTGTTTTGACGTCCCTGGTATTGGAATCGGAAACGTGAGCGTAATACCACACGACATTAGCTTCACTTTGCTCGCACCCTCCACCAAATCGGAGCCCCAACCATCTGTATTGTGCGGCATTTGTTCCCTTTGTCCCCATGCGGCCCGCCTCATCCACCTGAACTCTGCTGCCAGACGCAGCCCTCGTAGATCCTCCTCCATCTCCCTCCGTTGTGACCCTCCATCTCCACCATCCTCTATGTCCGCTGACGCAACCCTCCATCTTTGTAGCCGTGGCCCATGTTGTCCCTTGCCTTCTTCTCCTTCCTCACCGGCGAGGTGTGGGTGAGCACCATCGCAGCATGACCTTCTCTGGTAAGTCAAGGGTGGTGCAGGTTGAGCAGATGAAGATGGTAGCCTTTTCCTCCGATGAGGTGTGAGCTAGCACTGCTGCAGCATGGCCTTCTCTGGTGAGTCAAGGGTAGTGTGGGGGAGCTCCACCCCTTATGAAGACCCTGTTTGGGAGGGCTCCGGCTCCGGCTCCACGAGCGGCTCCAGTCGGAGCCCTCCCAAACGGTAGAAATTGCAATGGCTCCGGGTGTGGAGCTGCCCGTGGAGCACCTTGCGGCTTCCAAAGGGGAGGCGGAGCCATCGTGGCTCCACCCGGCTCCGCCCTCCTTTTCTCACCTTTGCCCCCAGTCCATCACCATGGCTGAGGACGAGGCGGAGGCAGAGACCCAGGAGCAGGGGAGGGAGGTGTCGGGGTCGGCCGGAGCGAGGCGCGGCGCGACGGGGCCGGCCGGGCGAGAGGCGGGGCGCGCGCGCGGTCGGGCGGAGCGGCGCGGCGAGGTGGGGCGTGGCGGGGACGGCCGGAGCGGGTCGGGGGAGCGACGCGACGGGGTCAAGACGGGGCGAGGCGAGGGTGCGACGGAGTGGCGCCGGGAGCTCGGGGCGGCGGGGCGCCATCGGGAGCGCGGGGCGGAGGGGGCGCCGCCGGGAGCACGGGGCGGAGGGGCGCCGGGAGCGCGGGGCCGGGAGCAGTGAGAGCCACGAGGAAGGAGGCGGTGTATGGATGGATAAGGAGAGAGAATGGGAGGGGGAAGGAAAGAAAATGAAGGGGGAAGAAAAAAGAGAGGAAGAATAAGAAGGAAAAGAAAAAAGAAAAAGAAATGAAAAAAATAAAAGAAGGGCATTTTAGACATTTTACAACTCAATCCAATAAGTGGAGCTGTTTTGCCAAACGTTTTCCAAAACGGCTCCAGCTCCATCAAAAAAGCCGCTCCACCGAAGGAGCCAGAGCCGGAGCCGTTTTCGAAGGAGCCGGAGCCCTGCCAAACAGGCCCGAAGATGATGACCTTCTCTGGTGAGGAGAAGAAGATTGTTGATTCTCAAATACCACAGGTATGAACATCCAAACATGAATCGGTATTTGCTTGCTCCTTGATTCCATCTAGCAATTTCATTTGCATCCAAACAATGGTTCTAGTATTTTAACCCAATACGAATACTAGTCTAAATTGACACTGAAAACAATTCAATGCCATGGCCTCCAATATATACATCCAAACGGAGCCTAAATGTAAACCATCTCCCGGTAACATCTAACACGATAAATCTCTTTTCTTCAAATAAAAAATTGTCCAACTATCCTGTCGTGTCTGTCACATGTCATGTAATGTATCATAATTAGTCTCTCTCCCTTTATCTCTTTCCCAAATTTAAATCATAAAAAGAATATATCCTAAAATGATATTTAGCTAATACAACTAACAAACCAGATACGTACGTGTATATACCTACTGATTGGATTGTTCTTGCCTTGAATCTCTCTTCCATACTTTAATCATAAAACAATCTATCCTAAAAGTTTGTTATATAATACAACCAACTATACACTCTGCCCATGCATATATAAAATTATAAAAAGATATCTGACATCTTTCGTGAAACATCTCTTTTGTGTACTACTTCCATCAACTAGCTAGATCCTGCTACTACTTTCATCAACGGAACTAGGTCCCCTGCTACTATTCAACGTAAATGTGCGATCAACCTAAGCATTCTTTTGCACGGAACCTTTTACACCCATTGGTTACACTAGAGATCGATCCACGACGAGACATTGTTTTTGGAATTTGTTTGGGTTCTCATATACAATTAGATAACTTGTTATGACATATGTTACGACTACTAAATTATTTGTTTATTATTGTCCAACTGCATGCTACAATTAGATTAATTTTTCATGACAAATGTTATGACTACTAAATTATTTGTTTATTTTTAGGCTTGCTTCTTCCTAGGTATAGATGACTTGCATCTCACCATTGTTGTCAAACTAATATTCTTTTCAATTCTTCCTATCGAATTATATTTTACTTGATTGTTGTTTGTGTAACATAACTTATGTATGGAAAATGTTTATATTTGTATATTATGTCTTTTGTATGGAAAATAACATAGTTAGATCCATCACCATCTTTTGCTAATGAGTTTAAAAAGTTGCAATAGTGAACAAAACCTTAAGTAAAATTAGACTAGGAAAGGAATTGTGGAACATCAATGAAAGAGTACCAAATTGTGGATAGATGTTCAATTTGGTTTCCTTTTTGGATAATTTTTGGTTTTGCAAATTATTAATGATGATGAAAAAATAGGGAACTATGATACATGGTGTTATCAATAGGACCTATATGGAGAAGTTCAAAATTATCAATAAGCTATATGGAGAAGTTAAAACCACTGATTGAAGAACAAAATGTGTACATAATTGCAAATGTTAGATTCACACAATAGGATAGAAGTATCGGCCAATGAAAAATGACAAGATAGTATGTCAACTTCTTGCCCACAACTACTCTAAAAAGGTTCAAAGATGACGAAGACATTCCAAAGTATAGTTTCAAGTTCATGAGCACGGAAATGCTTTCAACAAGCATATATGTGGACACATTCTATTAGGCAAAACATTACCGACTTTACAATTTCTTCACTTTCGCTCATTTGATGGCCATCTAATAATAATTCATATCTATGGTTCACAGATTTTATACGAGTCACAACACACATTGGACCCCTAGAAGAAGAGGACAAATTTTGGATTTACCAAAATCCGTGACATTGGGTTGTTGATCGAGTAATTCCCTTTCCTTTCGTAGAAAGCAACTGCAAAACTTTCAACATTTACAAGCATGCTACAAAAACTCTATTGAACTAAAAATATCTTATATAGTGTGAAAAAGTCTATTTTTGACCATCCAACTTTTGCCTCGGTTTGGTTTTGGCTATCGAACTTCAAAACCGGATATCTTTGACCATCCAACTCTTAAAACCGTTCACAATTGACCATCGAGCGGTTTTGATGGGTGGTTTCAACTTTTTTTTATTTACAATTTAGTCCTTAGAACTTGAAATGATCATTACTTTTTGCTTGTAGCTCCGATTTAGGTGGTTCTTGCGGTCACGTGTTCATAACAATAAGCTTTATCTTCTAAAATGTTCTTTATACTATTTTATCACTTTTTGTTATATTATTCTTATGTTGTTGTGTAAAACAACAATATAAGAAAAAGTAAAACAGATAGTTACAAAATAATATGAACATATTTTTAAAGATAAAGCTCGTCGTTACTAACGTATGATCACAAGAATTACTTAAATTAGAGATACAAGCAAAAAATATAAACTATTTAAGATCCAAGGACTAAATTGTAAATAAAATGATTAAAAATAGTCCTTGAACCTTAAAATGATTACTATTTTTTTCTTGTAACTCCGATTTGAGTTATTTGCGGTCATGCATTCATAAGATGAACTTTATCATTTAAATTGTTGCTCATATTATTTTTAACTGTTCGGTTTACGTTTCTTACATTATTGTTTTTACACAACAACAGAAAATAATCTAACAAATAGTTATAAATTTGTATAAAAACATTTTAAAAAGATAAAACTCATCGTTATGAACACGTGATCGCAAGGACCACCTAAATCGTAGATACGTGCAAAAAGTAATGATCATTTCAAGTTCTAAGGACTAAATTATAAATCAAAAAAAGTTAAAACCACCCATCAAAACCGCCTGATGGCCAATTGTGAATGGTTTTAAAAGTTAGATGGTCAAAGATATCCGGTTTTGAAGTTCGATGGCCAAAACCAAACTGAGACAAAAGTTGAATGGTCAAAAATGGACTTTTTCCTATATAGTGCCCAGCATAAAAATAATTCACCAGTGATACATGGCATTAGCTGTAACAATTAATGGTCCAAGAAAAAATGAAGCAAATCATGAAACACATAAAGCAAATAATACACTGGTGGAACCATTAGATGTAATGATCTTAACAACTCTTAGCTATTAATTATTCATTTATAGATCATGAACTAACTTCTGCTATTTTAAATGTAAATATTTATGTGATTGAATTTCAAAAGACCGACCTCTAACGCAACGATATATTTAAATTAAATTATCTCTCGATAACTACTACATTGGGAGCAAACTATAACAAGAAGAAGATAAGAAACACAGAGATTTACATCTTATTATTGCGGTGGATCTTTCAATAAAACAAAGTTAATTGTAGTTATTATTTTTTGTTTATGCAATACAATCTTAAAATTATAAGGACCTCTCTCCCCAATTATATTGACCAAATGCTAATGAATATATTATATTTACGGTGCCTGTTACAGAATTGTGTGAACCTTATTATGATGCTCCTAATAATAATAAACAACAGTTTCTAATAATTAAAGTAAAGTGCTAGCCGGTGCCGAGGCATGGACTGATGGACTAGTGCATACTTTTTTTTTGCGAGGACAAGAGAGCTCTTTATTATTACTGAGAAACAAAATTACATTCCTGAGCAATAACGTGTTGAACACAGGCTGGAGCAGCGAAACGCCACGACTGATGAGATGTATGTCGAGAGACAATTTGTGCATGCATGCTTCTTTGCTCTTTTCTGCACTGTACCTCCAAGAAGTAAATGTGCAGGACCAGCAGCCTGCTTAGAGCGTCAATCGTATCGGACCAATCTATGCGTGCATGCTTCCGGCAGTACTGGCAACTTATTTGTCTTATATATATAGATGCACGCAGACAGCAGAAAATTCAATTCAAACTCGATATCATGCATTTGCCATATCCATTAGTTATAAAATATGATGGGACAATCTTAATTATTCCTCAAATTTATAATAGTGATGGATCAATCCATTCTATTCTACTCCATATCATGTTACTTGTGGGTTTGACTTTTCTAATTACATTTCTTTTTTACTATGCGCTTAGATATATACTTATGTCCTAAAAGAAATGTATTTAGAAAAGCTTAAATGATAAACAATTTGGAAGGGATGGAGTATAAAGCAAATTCAAAAGTGAGGAACAGAAAGATGATCTTTTTTTTTTTTGCGAAACAACTTTCTCAACCCAAATTAAAGATGATGTTTCAAAAAGAATGCCCAACTGTACATAGATAAAAGTAGTACCAGCAGCAAACAAAATGCATGGATGACATGCATGGTCCCAGGGTGTCGTCATATATGCATGCCTCAATGTCTTCTTCTTCTTCTGCCGTTTTCTTTTGTTTTTGCGAGCCATATTTGCATCGGTGTCTTTATGGAAAGGTACGAAAAGGCTCAAGTCCTGCTATTGCCCCATCCCTCTTGTAATAGCATTCATTAATATAGTCAGCGCCCATTTGATTGATTGTTAAAGGCATGTTTGGATCACCTTTAGTCTCATGACTAAAATTAGTCAGGCTAAAAAGTTTTAGTCACCCCTAGTTTGGAAGTAAGAGCTAAAGTGTATTAAAAGAGTATTAAAGTCCCTATTTTTCTCTCCCTTTCTCTTCTCTCTCCTCTTCCTCTCTCCTCTCTCTTCTCCCATGGCTTGGAGCTATTGGCAACATGCATGTGGTCATTAACGAGGAGAGAGGAAGAGGAGATTTTAGTCCCTTTTAGCTCCCCCACCCACTACTAGCAAAGTTTAGCCTCAAGACTAATTTTAGCCTCACTTTAGCCTCACTCGTTTGGATGTTTAGCTCCTGCTAGAAGCTAATTTTAGTCAAGCTAATTTTAGTCCCTATGATCCAAACATGCTCTAAGTTTGCCAGAATACTAATGATTTTGCAAGCACATGGAGGAGACCGGCCGGCCAAATCTAGACGATAGCAGGAGCACCAATGCAAATAAATACTGTTGCACGAAAGAGAAGGGTGTGGGGCGATAGTAAATTAAGATAAATTCTTGCACATCTCTCTCTCTGCGCGCGCGCGTGTGGCTCTCCTATTTGATATATACTCGATCTCACAGGAGAAGAAACAGAAGTGTGGCTCTTATTTGACCATTACATGCATGAAACGACAACGAACTAACATGCATAGTGCTCTTGTAGATCTATCTATAAATGTGCTGATTATGTCACTGCATGCCCCCTTAAAGGCAATAGTGACACTGAAAGTACTATCTTGAAAATAGCTCAAAATTTGTCAAGTACTGATGAGACTGACCTTACCTCCACTACTTGATGTTGTTTGGCTTATTCCCAAAAGTTTCCTGTTTTCTACCCTCAAGCCGTATCAAATTCTTATAATTTGCACTATATACATCATGTGTCTGTCTGTGTAGATAGACAAAGGATGAAGTAATTAGTCTCATGCTTTATTGCAGAAGAAACGTTGGCTGTTGGCAGCAACCACAAAGGCTAGGTGAGCCCGTTAGCTGGAGCAAAGGTCCATGGGTCACACTGACACCCTTCAATCGAATACAAAAACATGCAGATAATGAAATTTAGGAATTAGAGCATGTTGAGGCCTTAATTTTTCCATAATGTATTAAGTGAGTGGATTGTGTTTGGAGAAATCCCTTCCTAATTAAAGTGAGCTTCTAGGCTCCATGTGTTCCTGTCGGTGTTATATAATTGTAAATCTATACCTAAAGTAAGAACAACAGAGTGAACCTCTCTTACATTGACCACTAACATGAGTAAAAACTATTTCTAGGTTTATAAACAAAGTAACAAATATAATAGATAGAATACAATAATTTGTAATTGTGTTACCGTTATTTCATATGAACGTAGCAGTCAAATAATTCCATGTTTCAGACATATATATCAATGATTCTAAGAAAAAAGACACACATATATATATCAATGTCCCGGCCACATAATATATTCACGAACGAAGGCACTAATATATGTTTATCTGCGATAATAACAATTTCATGTACAAAGCACACTCAAATTAGCCTTTACCATAACTATGTATATGCTTCCAATCCTTTATTGGCTATACATGAAAAAGAAAACTACTACATATATATAACTCGTGCCCCCAATAGTGTGTTAAAAGCAAAAGTTTGTGCAGAGATAAGGATCAAGGGAAACCAACCTGAACGTGCTTCAGTCATGGATGGAGAAACCAACTAATATAAGCTTAATCAGAAACATTATTGCAACAACACAAGGAGACCCCACTGATCAAAACAAAAACTAAAGTTGCAACAACACAAAGACCACCAGCACGGTAATCAGGAGCATCCAATCATAGCCTGAGAGAGAGGTCAATCTCGTGGGTGAGATCCTTCTCTCCAGCCTCCGGCGACGCCCTCATCTGGTTAGAGGAGCTTGGCGTCATGACCTGCGCAGAAATCCGCGATTCCTTGCCCCTCCTCTCCCTCGCCTCCTCTTCATCAACCGCAACGCCATAGCCACCACCATGGCCGGCTTGGTGCCTATGAGCAACTGCCCGCTGGAGGCTTCGCTTGGCAATGCTGCGCTCCAACTTGTGAGCATTCTGGTGGCCGCCGAGCGCCTGCGAGCTGTAGAACTTCTTGTCACAGTAGGAGCAGGAGAAGTAGCCCTGCGGCTCCATCTCCATCTCCAGCTCCGCCATGGAAGGCCGCAGGGAGAGGTTGAGGTCGAGCTGTGCTTCAGCACCACCGTAGTCGCCAGCGGGATCCATGGTGGCCGGAGTTACAAGGCAAGAAGACAAAGGCGACTCAAAGGCGCTGCGATCAAAGTGAACTTTGTAGCCTTGTAGGTAGGATTGTATCTGTACATGAAATTCTGGCAGCTGTACAGTACTATAGGAGAATAATTTGATATGCGAGGCTGCACTGATCCCAAATGCAGCCCTAGCGAGTGGACAGAAAAAGAATCCTGTGAATAGGACAGGGATTTCATATATCAGCCGGTCGAAAGGGAGAGCTAGCGGCCTGGCGCGGAGCAAGGTTAAATGGTTGTCTTGGGACTAGACCTAGCGGAAACGAGCACGTCAAATTTGCGGGCCCCCGTAGGGAGGCCAGCCCGCGGTCGATTTCCGACAGGATTTTTTTTTCCATTTTCGGTGTTCTCCACCTGCTTGCTCACGTTATTTTTTTTTACCATCTGGGCTCGCTGACGCACACCAACCGGAAAACCACCAGAAAAAACAAAAAACACCAGAAAACTGCACGACCAAAAAAGATTTTAAAAAATTCAGATAACAAAACGTTTGGAAGAAAACTATCAGAAAAAGGTTTCAAAAATTGTATGCACAAAGATTTGGTCAAAAATTCTAAAAAATTTATTTAAAAAATTTTGAACGAAATTTCGGACACAAAATTTTGAAGCATTTTTAAAAAATATTTTGCATGAAAAAGGAATAGAAAGTTTTGAAAATTGAACAAAAAGTTTTGTATAAAACTTTTGCATCAAAAGTAGTAACAAAAGAAAAATAAAAAATGTCGGCCTGGCCTCTCGTGGCCGCGGAGGGAAAAAGTTATATACCAATTTTGAAAAAACATTTCAAAAAGAATTGGGACAAATGTTTTTAAAAATCAGGAAAAAACATTTTCAACAAATAATCGACAACAAAGTTTTTCGAAAATATTTTGAAAGAGGGAAAAAATTCGTAAAGAAATTTTTGGAAGAAAAATTATTGAACAGAAAAGAAGACAAAAAATGTAGAAAACCTTTGGAATAAAAATTTAGGGTTGAAAAATCTTTCAGAGAGAAAGAAAGAAAAAAATCGCCGGTGAAACCGATGCCATACGAGCGGGGCGAGGCGCTCGCCGCCGGCCATTGAGGCTCCTCACCGGGTGGTGCTCGCCACTAGTGAAGCACTCGGAGGCCGCGTTCGCTGGAGCCGACCGCCTCTCCCTCCGCGTAGCGCTCGCCGGGGCTCGTCACCGTTTCCCCTCGGCGCGCGGTGGTTGCCGGTAGCCCGTCGGCGCTTCCCCCGGGTGGTGCTCGTTGGGGACTCAGGGCCCATCACCGTGAAGGGATACGGGGTGGCTACGCTAGCGCAAAACAAAATTTTCCCCGCAAAACAGGAACTGCTGCTGTCAGAGATCACGGGATTACCACTAGACGCGCAGATGCAGCGGAACCGTCTCGATGTAGACGAACGCGTCGAGGGTAGCAGGCAGTGCAGTTGCTCACGTCCTTCTTGACTTGCACGTGCGGCTCGTCCGATCCAAGTGCTCCAGATGCAGCACCTCCAAGTTATCCACACATACGGAGAAGGAAGCGACGCACGCCGGACTGCTAGGTCCGCGAGTGCGACGAGGAGGGAGCGTTGGCAGCGCGGCTGCTACTTGAGAAAGTTGTGTCTTTTTAGGAGGGGTGTGGTCCATATTTATTGGGAGGAAAACCCCCCACACCATCGTCCATTAGCAATATGGGACTAATAGATGGTGTACCCCTTCCAACGCTAATGGGCTTTACAACATTTGTGGCCCATTAGGACTTTTACACCATAATGGATCAAATCCATCTGAGTCCACTAGTGGATCAAATCCAGTTGGCTCTAGGGCATATTTCCAACAGTCTCCCACTTGCACTAGAGTCAACTATGTAAGTATATTCATCCTCATTCGGCTTCCAACCCCTTAAGTGTGTGACCCTATAGGTTCACATACACATAGACTTGACCCGAGTACATTACTCGATCAATAGTTGATAGCGGCCTCTAGCAAGACGTGTCAACTCCTATGCATACGTAAAGATCTTATCAGACAAACCATCACAACAATTCATACATGCTATTCCCTTTGCCTCACGATATTTGGTCTAGCTCCAAGCTGACCTCTCTTTCTCGACATTGTGATTTGGATCATCAAAAGGGGGTTAACCCTTAACCCAGCACGGCCATGCATTTCTTGATCCGATCACTCGAGGGGCCAGAGGTATCTCTCTCAAGTAGAGGGGCAAATTCTATCTTGATTGACCATGCCTCACAGCATGCTTCCTGACAAACCCGAAAGTCATCTTTATGACTACCCGATTCGGAGTAGCGGTTGATGGCCCCTAAGTAGGTCAATTCACATCTTGAGTACATGCGACAATCTCAAGTCTAAGGACATAGCGTATACGTTGTGTAAACAGAGAACAAGGTCTCAAATTGGGTCGGTCCGGCCCCATGTCATACATGTGCCCACATTATTAGTTATACATCTCCATGTTCATGACTTGTGAAACATAGTCATCAACTAATTCATGTGCTAGTCATTAACTCATACTAGGGACAACTTTTGAATAACCATACAAGTAAAAGAGTTTCACAAACAATTCACATAATTGCCAATCAAATACAAGTCGCCTTTCATGGAAATTCAATAAAAGAACCAAGTGACATGGATATAATGAAATATAATCATCTCTATAATTCCTTATAGGACATATTTCTAACATTCTTCCACTTGCACTTGAGCTAATCTAGAATATATCTAATACCCATAGCTCTCATGTGCGCCTCATGCTTAGGGCCGTGGAAGGGGTTTTGTCAAAGGATCCGCAACATTCAAATCCGTGTGTACTTTGCATATCTTGATATCACCTCGTCTAACGATCTCTCGTATCAGATGAAATTTCCGCAGTACATGTTTATTCTTTTGGTGGTTCCTTGGCTCCTTTGCTTGCGCAATAGCCCCATTGTTGTCACAATAAAAATCCAATGGGCTAGAGACACTCGGAAACACACCAAGTTCAGAAAGAAACTTCCTTATCCAAACACCCTCCTTTGCAGCTTCCGAAGCCGCGATGTACTCGGCTTCGTTGTAGAATCGCCCATCGTCTCTCGCTTGGAACTCTTCCGGCTCACGGCTCCACCATTTATCGTAAATACGTATCCTGATTGCGATTTTGAATCGTCTTGGTCAGTTTGGAAACTAGCATCGGTGTAACCCGTTACAACGAGCTCCTCCTCACCTCCATGGACTAGGAACATGCCTTTAGTCCTTCTTAAGTACTTAAAAACATTTTTAACCGCCGTCCCGTTGACCCTCACCTGGATCGATTGGTATCCGCTTGTAATACTATGTGCATACGAAATATCCGGACGTGTACATATCATTGCATACATAATAGATCCGATGGCCGAAGCATACGGTATTCTACTCATGCGTTCCCGCTCATCAGTTGTCGAAGGACACTGAGTCTTGCTAAGATGTATGCCATGTGACATAGGCAAGAACCCTTTCTTTGCCTCTTCCATGTTGAACCTTTTCAACACTTTATCAATGTAAGTGTCTTGGCTTAATCCTATAAGCCTTTTTGATCTATCTCTATAGATTTTGATGCCCAAAATGTATGCCGCCTCACCTAAGTCCTTCATTGAAAAAACTATTTTTTAATGAGGTCTTAGCGGCCTCAAGCATAGGAATGTCATTTCCAATCAGTAATATGTCATCCACATATAAGATTAGAAATACTACAGAGCTCCCACTTGCCTTCTTGTAAACACAAGGCTCTTCTTCACTCTGAATGAAGCCAAACCCTTTTACCACCTCATCAAAGCGAAGGTTCCAACTCCGAGATGCTTGCTTCAATCCATAAATGGATTTTTGAAGTTTGCACACCTTTCCAAAGCATTGGTTGGATCAACAAATACCTCAGGGTTGTGTCATATACACATCCTCGCCGATTTCCATTTAGGAAAGCTGTTTTGACATCCATCTGCCATATCTCATAATCGAAATATGCAGCTATAGCTAGAATGATCCGAATAGATTTAAGCATCGCTACGAGTGAAAATGTCTCGTCGTAGTCAACCCCTTGAACTTGTCGAAAACCTTTTGCAACAAGTCGAGCTTTATGGATGTGAACATTTCCATCCATGTCCCTCTTCTTCTTATAGATCCATTTGCACTCTATGGGTTTAACACCATCTGGCGGGTCAACCAAGTTCCAAACTTGATTGTTATCCATGGAATCTATTTCGGATCTCATGGCACTTTGCCATTTCTCGGAATCTGGGTCCATCATTGCTTCCGCATATGTCATAGGTTCATCATTGTCTAACAACAATATGTCGCGCTCTCCCGCGATCATGAGATTGAGCTTATCGGTTGCACGACGTGCCCTTTCAGACCTTCGTGGTTGTGGTGGTGCTTCTCTTGCCACGGGCATCTCAACTCGTTCAGCTACATTAGCATCAATTGTGAAATCTTGCCCAACCGGTTCATCTTGAACTTCTTCAAGATACACCTTCTGTCTACATTTTTCTCTTTTAAGAAACTCTTTCTCAAAGAAAACGCCGTTCCGAGCGACAAACATTTTGCCTTCTGACCGGTTGTAGAAATAATATCTCAAGGTTTCCTTTGGATATCCCACGAATATGCACTTGTCCGATTTAGGTGTTAATTTATCTGATTGAAGTTTCTTCACATAAACCTCACAACCCCAAATTTTCGTAAAAGACAACCGGGAGTCTTACCAGTCCACATCTCATATGGTGTCTTAACTACGGACTTAGAAGGTACCCTATTTAAAGTGAAAGTCTGCGGTTTCTAGAGCATAACCCCAAAATGACAATGGTAGGTCCGATCGGCTCATCATTGATCGGACCATGTCCAATAAGGTTCGATTACGTCGCTCGGATACACCGTTTCTTTGAGGTGTTCCAGGTGGCGTAAGTTGTGGAACAATTCCGCAACTCTTTAGATGATTGCTAAACTCATGGCTCAAATACTCACCTCCACGATCGTAACGCAAGGTCTTGATTTTCTTGCCACGTTGATTTTCTACTTCACTCGAAATTCTTTGAACTTTTCAAAAGTTTCGGACTTGTGCTTCATTAAATAGACATAACCATATCTACTTAAATCATCAGTGAACGTTATGAAGTATTGGTATCCACCTCTAGCTGTCGTACTCATTGGTCCGCACACATCCGTATGTATGAGTTCCAGTAAGTCTGAGGCTCTCTCAGTAAAACCTGAGAAAGGCATCTTGGTCATCTTGCCTAGCAAACAAGCTTCACATGTCTCGTAGGATTCAAAACCAAACGAAGTTAAAAGTCCATCGTTATGGAGCTTCTTCATGCGCTTTTCACTGATGTGACCCAAACGACAATGCCATATGTAGGTAGGACTTAAATCATTAGGTCGAGACCTTTTAGCACTTATGTTACAGATAGGTGAATCATCAAGATTTAAAACAAATAAGCCATTCACAATGGATGCACAAGCCACAAACATATTATCCTTAGAGATCACACAACCATTGTTTTCACTCGCAAATGAATAACCATCCTTCATCAAACATGAAGGGGATAAACTGTTTCGACTCAAACTAGGAACAAAATAACAATTATTCAACTCCATAATAAATTCTGACGGGAGGTGGAGTTGCATCATCCCGACGGTCGATGCAGCAACTCTTGCATTATTGCCTACGCGGAAATCAACTTCTCCTCGTTCCACGCTTCTACTTTATATCATTCCTCGCATCGAGTAGCAAATATGAGCAACCGATCCGGTATCAAATACCCAAGAATTAGTATAAGAATCAGCGAGGAAAATATCTGTAACATAAACATTAAGTGTACCTAAAGTGGAAGTACCCTTATTTTCCTTGCTTTTCATAGAAGCTAAGTACAACTTACAATTTCTTTTCCAGTGACCGATTTTCTTACCATGAAAACATTCAGCCTTGGCAGCTGGACTAGCCTTGGGCGCCTGGTTTGGCATTGGGATCTTATCCTTGGCCTTGCCTTTCTTCTTCCAAGACTTGCCATTCCTTTTAAAGGTCGGCTTGTTTTGGATCGCCATCACATGACTGCTGCCAGTGCCTTTCTTGATGTCACTCTCTGCTGTCTTTAGCATACCACATAGTTCATTCAAGCCCTTCTCCGCCCCATGCATATGGTAGTTCGAGATGAAGTTCCCATAGCTAGGCGGAAGAGATGTGAGAATGAAATCAGTGGACAACTCCTTGCCCAGTGGGGAGCCTAGCTTCTCCAACCTTTGAACGTAACCAACCATTTTGATTACATGTGGTCCCTCGGCGCGCCTTCTCCGCCAATTTGCACTCCACAAAGGCTTTAGAGACATTGAACCTTTCGGTCCTAGCCTCGTGTGGCGAACATATCATTGAGTGCCACGACCATATCGTGCACATGGACTGACTCAAACTGCATTTGCAAGTCAGGTTCCATACACGCAAGCATAAGGCAACCCACTTCAAGATCGACATCCCATGCCTTCTTGTAAGCGTTCTTTACAACGAGTGTTGCATTTTCATCAGGCTCATCGGGTAAAGGGGTGTCTAGAACCTCTTCCTTTTTCTCAGCTTTGAGAATAATTCTAAGGTTACGGATCCAATCCGTATAGTTCGTTCCATTCAACTTGTCCTTCTCAAGGATCGTACGCAAAGAAAATTCCTTACTAGGTGCCATCTACAACAAAATAATAAATGCAAAATACTAAGACAAAATATCTATGACTGAGTAAAATAAATGAATTTACTCCCACTAAAATCAATATCCCCACATTGATACTTAGTGATTCAGAATCCACAACTAACAAGTCTACTAGTGAGCTTTTGCGTCACCACTAGTAAACAAGGTAGATCGGTAAGCAACTCTTTGCTAATCATATCACATATGACTCCTGTTGTTGGGTGACATCTCCATGTCTATGCTCCCAACCTTTATGCCCCAAAGTCCATAACCGTTAAGATGACTTTGATAAGTAAACCAACACTTATGCGTGTAAGTATCCGATACAAACCCGTCTAGTCAAGGAAAACTAGTGGCACCCTAATTTCATAGACCCACCACTAATTGTACGAGACGTGGGACGGTGGCAAGTGTTGGGAGGGCATGTTAACTTAAAATTCCAAAGGGATCGTTCTACTCGTAACATCACACGCAAGAAAATAACATTGTCGCATGTAAAAGTAGAACGGTAAGAACGACATTCACACAGTTGTAACACGGTATGGCCTATTGTCGCATGGTGATCTCCATCTCCATTGACTCGTACATCATGTTGATCTCCATCTCCATGATCTGTGTGTGCCATCCTCCATGTGATGAGTCCTCCAAGAACTATCTAACGCGTGCTAGTAATGAAAGTTACACAATCGCGTATTAGATCATCACAAATTTGATACGCAGACCATTACATTAATTTTGACAATACATGTGGCTCCAGCCGTATTGCCTTATGCGTGACACGCAGGTCACGAAAAAATTACACACATGCATCACATACACATATAGGCCATACCGATTACAAAACCTGCAAAACAGATTATCGCAATTCCGACGTCCAAACTTAAAACGCCCGAAAACCCATCTTGCAAGCCGAATTTGGCAAAACTAATTTCGCCGAGACCAGCAAAGCTGGTTTATCACATGTGTAAAATTTTCGGTAGATCATTTTTCGTATAGAAAACGTCTTCATCCGAGTTAATCACGAAAAGTTATGACTGTTTTACCGAACAGGATATATTTTCCGGTTTTTCCCGGCCGTAGAGATCCAATCCGCCACCGCCACGCATCCCATGCGCCCGGCACTTGACCTAGCTTCGATTCGACCAATCCAATTGATCTCCTTCTCGTTGTGATCGGGTTTACGTGTATCACTTAACTCCGATGGCGGAATTCCGACCGTAGGAGTAATTCGTTACACGACCATCACGTCAAGAACTCGAAGCCGATCAAAACTTTGATCTACATCTGCATATCTCTATATGCACACATCCCGAATCTAAAACTTAGCAGCTACGGCTCTGATACCACTGAAGGGATACGGGGTGGCTACGCTAGCGCAAAACAAAATTTTCCCCGCAAAACGAACTGGCCGCCGTCGGAGATCACGGGATTACCACTAGACGCGCGGATGCGGCGGAACCGTCTCGATGTAGACGAACGCGTTGAGGGTAGCGGGCGGTGCGGTTGCTCACGTCCTTCTTGACTTGCACGTGCGGCTCGTCCGATCCAAGTGCTCCGGATGCGAAGCACCTCCAAGGTATCCACACGTACGGAGAAGGAAGCGACGCACGCCGGACCGCTAGGTCCGCGAGTGCGACGAGGAGGGAGCGTTGGCAGCGCGGCTGCTACTTGAGAAAGTTGTGTCTTTTTAGGAGGGGTTTGGTCTATATTTATTGGGAGGAAAACCCCCCACACCATCGTCCATTAGCAATATGGGACTAATAGATGGTGTACCCCTTCCAACGCTAATGGGCTTTACAACATTTGTGGCCCATTAGGACTTTTACACCATAATGGATCAAATCCATCTGAGTCCACTAGTGGATCAAATCCAGTTGGCTCTAGGGCATATTTCCAACACACCGCTCACCCTAACGCTGACGCCTCTGTGAGTGTTGCTGCTCCGAATCTCGTGAAGAAACAGGAAGTTGAAAAAGGTAGGAGAAAGAGATGAGATAGTAGAAACGAGACCGAGGAGGAAACTGGTAGAAAGAGAATGATGTTGAGGGTCCACCACGTGGTACCGACGCCGTTGACCGCTGCGAGCGCTCCGCGCGGCCGACCAGAAACTCAACATTGCGCCTAGAAACAATGTTTCTGCTATATCCATACACTGCAGGAAACTGTCGGTTTGCTGAGTGCCCAAAACACTCGGCAAAGGACCAAAACACTCCGTTAAGAGTTTGCCAAGTGTTACAATCAGCAGGGCCGTCGATTAGGTGCGCAACCTACGCGTAAATGCCAGGCCGCCCATCTGAAGGGGCCGCCCATATCTAGCTCACTAATGACTAACTGTAGTAATTAACAACTAACAAAGCCCATCAATCCCAAGCTAGGAATCTACGTAAGCAGGAAAATGGAGGGATACTGTCGTGACAATTTCACTTCCCTCTCTCGACGTTGTAGTTGCCGCCTTGCCTTTGTAAGGAATCGGATGCTCGTAGCATAAGAGGGAGAGGGGGTGAATTAGGCAATCTAAAACCTTAACATATGGGTTCACTATTTTTACACAAAGATAAAGTAGAACATATTATCTAGATGTGCAACTAATGTTATTCTAGTGTGAAACTCCCATCCCAAAATAAGGTTTGCAACCTATAGCCAATCCTAGCAAGATACATCTCTACTAAAGTAAAGGCAAGCAAAGATTGCAATGGAGTAAATGCGGAAACGTAAAGGGGATGAGAGGAAGCAAACTCTTGACACGCGATTTTTCCCGTGGTATCAGTAGGCACTAAGCCATCCCTAGTCCACGTTGTTGAAGCACTCACACAAGAGTATTGCTTCCCAGTCACCAAGTCTCTCCCAAGAGCACCACTTGACTCGCCACAAAGGCTCGCCACTTAGGCACTCGCCAAGCTCCCTTGGTCACCTTGATGCCGCCTCCACTAAGGAGTTTCTCCACCAAGGAAGGGGGTCCCCACGTCCCCTAAAAAAAGTGTCATCTCCACTCCACACCAAGCCGAAGGGTTGATGACGATTGCCGGTGAGCCACTAAGGCCCCAAGGGTTCCAGCGAACCTTGTACACCTTGATTCACTGAAGAATCACCTCACAAGGTTGGCACAACCTTGCACTCACTCAGCTCTAAGCTAAGCCTAGCACTAAGCACATACACTAAGCATATGCAAGTCTATGGATGAGCAATTAACTATTGGATGGATTGGATATGATCTTCTAGGTGTTTTGCACTCTCCTGCACTTCCACATAATCCAGCAACCTCAAATGGAGGGGGTATAAATAGCTCAAGGCATCCAAAGAGTCGTTGGCTAACAGCCACTGAAAAAGGTAGCGTCAGATGAACCGATGCTATGCTTTTTCTAGGCGTCGGTTCATCCGGTGCCCTCCACGTCACTTAGCCGTTGAAGATCTGCTGACACAACTGCTCTGATGCTATACACCGACGGTGCATCGGTTCATCCAGTGCTGAAGACCCCGCGGCCAAAACATCTCTGGTAGCTTCCACGCGACCGTCGGATAGAACGGCGCTTCCCCTTGACCAAGGCGTCGGTTCATCCGGTGCTGAAGACTTCGTCTTGGCGCGTCTCTGTCTTGATTCAAACTGAGCGTCAGATAGACCGACGGTGTCCTCTCTCAGACCGTCGGATCATCCGGTGCTACTGTCTTCGCTGCTCCTCCTCTGTAATTCATCCGACGCATCTAGAAACTGGACTGTCAGATCATCTGACAGTGTCATCTTCATTTTGCCCGCTACGCAGTGTACCAAGTGCACCGATGCTTGTACCGATGGTACCGTCGGTTCATCCGACGGTGTCTTTTTCCTTCCTTTTTTCGCGTCTTCAACTTGAATCTTTGCTTCAACTTAACATACTTAACATGAAATCACTTATAGCCCCCAAATATATACTAAGTACTCGTTTTTGCTATAAGTAACTTAACATGTGCATGGCATGTTAACTTGTGGTATGACATTTTAACTTGGGCATGGTATGTTAACTTGCTCATGGTATGTTAACATGTGGTAACATCCATGACACCTAGGAATGCCTACAAAGACATGCTAGACAAAGTGATTAGTCCCATTGCTTGTGTTATAATGAATCACCAAAATCAACTCAAACAAATGGCAAATGGGGCCATGTTTGCTATAGCCTTTCCTTGACGCCCTGACGCCTGCTTGGCTTCGGCCTTTCATGGACACCGCAGTCGGCCAGTCGCCACCGCTCGCCGTTCATCAGGTGAATAAGTGATAACTAATCTGCAATTTGTGTTGATCGCCGTTCATAGGGCCACCATTTATGATTGGGACCATGGCCTCACACTCAGGAAAAGGTTCACGGCAAACTTGAGCCGGCAAACAACATCTTTGTCAAGAGCCGTTTGTCTGGCTCATGGCAAACCTTTGTCGTGTGTCAGGTCTGACATTCTGCGAAGACACCTATTTGCCATGTGTCAGGTCTGACACTCAGCAACGATGCGTTCAGAAAATGCTCAAATAAATAGCAACAAAAAAAATTTTAAAGGGATGACCCCACTGGCCAGCCACTCGCAAGTCGCGTAGAGGGGTCCGAACCTGCGACCTCCCCCTCGCGCATACCTTCATCTGCCACTGCAAACTCGTGTGTTATCTCATTTTAATTCTCTTCATATTATACTACACCGAGTGTAAATTGCTTCTTTGATGCTCTAAATGGATTCAAATTCAAAAGTTCCCAACTGCAAAGTTTCATAACTTTATGAGATCTACAACTTTCTTTTTGAGAGTTTCTCCATTCGAGGTCATTTACAAATTTGAATTTCAAATATGAGAGATTCAAACTTAGTATTTCCGTTAATAATAAGATTTCAAATTAAAAATATTGACTACAAAGTTTCATAACTTTTCAAGATCTACAATTTTATTTTGAATGTTTTTCCATTCGAGGTCATTTACGAAATTCAAATTTGAGAAATTCAGATGTACTTTTCGTTGACAAAAGTAAATCAAATTAAAAAGAGTTCAACTACAACTTCTGAAAATGTACAACTTTTATTTTGGTCATTTGTTCATTCAGTGCAGTGGTAGTAACATTCTTCACAGATCTTATATATCTTTTATATACTATCATGAAACTATATAAGGGATAAATATTTTGTGAAAAAAGATAATACAACTTTGCAGGCTTGTACCTAAGTCTACGAGGCCCTGGAGCAAATATAAAATGGTGGCCCTATAGTTCAAAAAATACAAATAACAAAATATGTATAGATAGTAATATAATTAATATAAGCATTCAAAAGTAGTTATTGTATACTCTCTCTCTCATGTTAGATCATACCATTGGAGACGTTTTTAGGTGTCGATAATGATTTGGATGTGAGCCAGTTTACTAATGGGTGCAATTTGCTAATGTGTTCATGAAAACTATAAACTTAGAAGATTACTCCCTCACTCCTATCTATTTCTAGGGTGTACGTTAGTTTTTTAATTTATTTTGATATATTAGACACCTTGATGTCGCCGGTACACATAATTACACTACACATGCTGAGGTGCACCTAGTAAGTTTTGCGTGCACGACTGCATTCATGTGCTAGATTTGCTTTGTGCTCCCCAGTTGTCTTGTGTGCGGTTGGAAATTATTGATGGAGCGAGACAGCGACCCTGCGTGGCTGCATGCATGCATGGGCGGAGGAGTGATTAGTGGCCGACCATACTTTGGCGGCCTCTGAAAATGGGCAGCCCGGCGCTGTCGACGGGCCTGCAACTTTTTTAAAATGAATAAATGACCCAAATAAATTGTACATCTTCAGAATTTATGAAACTTTGTAATTTGAATTAATTTACTGGTTCAAAATGTGATTTGAATTTCTTTTTGCTAAGTGTTTTTACAAATACACATGCCAAAATATTATTTTGCCGTCAGCCATGACAAACACACAACAAAAAAGTTCTTTGCCAAGAGCCGATACCAAAGCACTCGGCAAAAAAGTTTTTTTCGTGACAAGGCCTCCAAGCTAATGGCAAACACCTATTTGCCACGAGCCCTGCTTTTTGCCATGAGTGTTTGTCGTGGCCCTCTGGCAAAATGATGTTTTGCAGTTAGCCTCACAAAAGGTCACCGCAAAAAATTTGGGCTCACGACAATCTTAGGTATTCCTGTAGTCATATCACTAAAAAAGCCTGTGATGCAATGTGACTTAGGACTTTGTTTGTTTCCATCTCAGATTGTGGAGATCAACTCTTATAAATTATTTGAAATGAAAACAAACGACTTTGTTTGTTTCCATCTCAGATTGTGGAGATCAACTCTTATAAATTATTTGAAATGAAAACAAACGAGCTACTTTCATTTTGTTTGTTGCTTCTAGAATCTATCCTCTAGATTGCCACAATGTTACTTTCCACAAGGATCATGCAACTACTGTCCCCATATAAGTAAGGGAAAAATATAGATGGGCCATAAGCTCGAACCAAGACGGTTACACACCTTCCTCAACTTTTGAGTAATTTAGCTTGTGTTTGGTTGGGCTGTAACTTTCCAAAAAGCTGTTGTGGGCTGTCACTTTTGGAAATGTTACTGTAGAAAATCTATTGTGAGGGAAAGCAGCAGCCCATTTGGTGCAAGGGCAGTAGCCTTCGCCAAAGATTCCGTCACTTACGTGTGGGACCTATAAGTCATAGACACAACCAACATCTTCTTCCTTCCATCTCTCTCATCGGGACTCGCAAACGAGAGGGAGCTCTCGTGCCCTCGCCGAAGAGGAGGTGGCACCGTGCAACGGGAAGGAGCTGGAGAGGCTGTGGTGGAGCTAGCGCTCGCGGTAGAGCTCACTTACCAGTGTAGCAGGGGTCGCACCCACCTTCGCACATCAGTTGTGGAGCGCAGGGCATGTAGCTCGCTAGCTGCGGCACAGGGAAGGTGTGACGCCTGGAAGGGAGAGAGCTCGCCGCCCGTCGCCACAGCGTAGGGCAGAGCTCGTGCTGCATAGGGGAGGGGTGGTGTCTGACGGGGGCCGGGGGGAGCTTGTCAGTCACGAAGTGTAGGGGAGGTGATGCCGGCCGAAGGGTAAGTAACCCGCTCGTGCCGAGAAGGGGCAGCGACAAAGGGGAGGGGGGGGGGCAAAAGAAACGAGCAAAAAAGAGGAACTGTTTTTCCTCAAAACCAGTGGCACTAAAAGCAAGGGGAATAGTTCTTTTTGATTTGTATTAGAATGAAAGCTGCTTTCGAACAAAAGCACATATGGTTTCTTATTATCCCTTTGGTTGGCTTTTGCCTTTTGCGAAAGAAAAAGCTAGTTCAAAAGCCCAATCAAAGGCACCCATATATCCACATAGGGCCATAGAATCGTAGAAATTAAAAGTTATATGGATTATAGCTAGAACAAGCACACCCCCATCCATTCAGCTCCAACTCCACTTAGAGCTAGATTCAAATGGAGTTTGGAGTTGGAGCAAACAATGGTGGAGTTCAAGCCATACAAAATAGGACTTAAGCATTGTCTTCTTTTCAAGTGCTGCCATTGACTTTTTCCATTCTACTACATTTGTTCATAAATATATACTTCATTCGTTCCAAATTCTATGTTGTTTTGGCTTCTCAAGGTATAAAGTACGCTTGTATGCATATAAAAGTCCCAAAATGATTTATAATTTGGAATGGACTAAGTATATGGCTTCAAATAATTTGTCTTTTCAATAAACATTTATGCAAATAGATAAATATACATGTCGTAAAAATTGCATTTTAATTAAGGAGAAAGTCCAAATTACTCTCTAAACTATGTTTTGTTTCAATTTACAACCCCCCCCCCCCAAACTATGGTATTTGGTTCAACTTACCCATATTGCAATTTGCCATTTTTTCTCCATAGGCAAGATGAATATTAATTTGATACTTTTCAGGGTGATAGTGGACATCATAATCTATATAAAAAAAGGATGACATTTCATCATTATTTTTTTATATAATTTAGTATGTTAAGGATAAATTATTTTATTAAATATCTTACCCTACCAAAATAGTGATAAAAAATTCATGATATTTATTTTTTAACATGCTTCATTTTGTCTGCTATAAATTTGCAAAATTTGAACACTTGTGCAAGAAAAAGCAAAAAAAAGATAAATTGTGTTAAGGGCTAAATTGAACTAACTGGCATTGTTTTGGAGGTAATTAATCCGAACCAAGAAATAGAGGTTATCTAGATTTTGGTTATACTTGAATGGAGTAATTTGAACTTGTTGTAATTATAGATTTGGTGATATTTCTTTGCTTTATTTAACTAATTTATATAAACAGATATAATTAGTCAAAGTTTGAGAGAAAAATCAATGATGTCGTATATTTAAGAAATAGGAAGTACGACAAATGGTCCTCACCCAGACTTTATCGCCACGACGTGATGAGCGTACCGACAAATTGGCTCAATTTGGCAACTGGATGGTTTATCAGAAATGTGACGCGGAGAAGGAAGCGTGTGTGCTTACAATGTTTTGCCTTCACGTGTTGCTCTCACAGCATGTGCGCGCGCCATCATTCGTACGGTAACCAGCCGTCCAGCCGTATGGGGCCGAGCCAGGCGGAAAGTACTAGTAGTATATAGTATGGACCACACTTTTACCGTTTTACGGTAAGGTCAGGTAGGCGACATGGCTTCTTGCAAAGGTATGGAGAATCATGGAACTTTTTTGTTTTGGGGTTCATTGTTACATGCATTTTTTGTTCCAAAGACCGGATGCAAACGCAGATCATCAGCTGGACCCCCACGCTCCCCTTAGTCCAAGTTGCAATGATATTTGATATGCACCATTGCGGCAACTTTTATAGCCTTGATGGTCAAACAGTGTACTGCCGATGATGTCCTCTGTAGGAATCATGCATGGATTTTTTTTTTTACAAACAGAAATAGAATCAAGCATGGTTGAGTCTGATGTGTGCAATCAAGAAGCCATGATGTGGGCATTATTTTTATTGCTTGGCCTTTCTTAAAATATTTTCTTTCGAAATTGGCATAACGCCTTGACATTTAGGCGTTAGACTTGTGCTTTATTTTTTAAAAACTCATCAGTACAGGTAATACTATTTTGCATAAATTTATATAATTATTTGATATATTTGTGAAGTTTTGATACACCGTCAAAGTAAAGATGCCTACATAACAATTAATCGTAAAACTAATATAATGAGAATAGCTGCAGACTTAGAAATGCTAATAAAGTTGGAGGAGAAGTTGTTACCTGATTGACTCGAGTAGGTTACTACGCTTGCTATTTTCATAGGCGAAATCAATTTATATGAACTTCCATAATTTAAGGTTTATGCGAGAGTTTCGAGAAGGTAATACATCAAACATATTCAGTGCATGAAACTCAATCGAACTATAGGAGTTGTAGGTGCACAAAATCACACAATGAGAAATCAAAATAAAAAACAACTGTCGCAATAGGAGTTGTAGGTGCACAAAATCACACAATGAAAAATCAAATTAAAAACAACAGTCACAACAACAGGTAAGAAGCATTGAACCTAGAAACGCATGAAATAGAAACACACAAGAATAGTGAGCAGAGACAGAATTGAAGCCCTCGCACATGAATTGGACAGTGAGATACGGCAGGACGCTGCACTGGACTGGACGGCGAGGGGGCGGGGGCGGCGACCCCCTCGACTGTTCTAAACGGCGAGAGTCGAGCTTTTAAAGAAAAGTTTAGTTTGTTCATCTGCCTACATTGGGGAGTGTAAACCACCGCTTGAGCTGCCATGTAATGCTGCGCTGAGAAAAGAATAAAGAAGAGTAGAGTCAGCTTATCTGCCATCATTGGTCAGTGCAAAGCCCCTTGAGCTGTTGGCTGTGCATGTGCTGCTGTGTTGATTAAACAAGGGTGAGTGGGGAATTACGTGGCTAGCCTGAGAGCTAAGAGAAATCAGGATAAGACTTGTAGTGGGTAACAAAAATATAATCATACAAAACTTTGTTTTCGGTATCATTCTCTGGCCTCTCAGCCATCCACGTCATCGCCTACCCCAATCCACCCAATCCCACACCGTGTTGTCCCATCGCCTCTCCTCCAGCCAACCGCTTCCAAGCCCGACGCCATCGCGCCGCCGCCTCCTTGCCTTCCCACCAACACCACCTCACCTCCCATCAACCACCGCCACCCTCTCGCCTCCCAATCATCCCCTCCCCTGCCCCACTTCTTCGTGTGTCACGCATCATCCCCTCCACGCCGTGTTGCGCCGCCCACTTCTCCACCCGTCGCGCTTCAAACCCACCACCGCCCACCACGCCTTGAAGCGCGCCGCCGCCCCCTCACCTCCCTACTGCATCGCTTCCCACCGCAGCTCATCCATAAAATTGCCTCCGGTCGATGCCTAATTCGTCTTTGTTTCCCTTTCCTCCTCCGCATCCCAGATTCCCAGGCCGGCGGCCCCTTCCCGATCTGCAGGCCGACGGTGGGTGCGGCGTGCTCCTCCACCTCCTCACCTGTCTCCGCTGCTCACACACCACTTCTCACGCAAATGGCAGGGCCTCTGGAGGCTCCTCCTCGAACTCTCATTCCGCGACATCACGTCTGTGCCCTTGACGTCGCGCTCTCCTAGGTTGCTCGCACAAAGCTCTCCCTCCTCGACATCGACGTCACCGACCGCTACAGGATCTTCCCGGTCGTCGTCGCCTGGCGTGCGCTTGGGGCTGGTGGAGCTCAGATTTGAAGCGTTGCCTTCACAAACATTTCTGAAAACCAGAGCTTTCTTTATATCAGGAGGAGATTAACTGTGGGTACATAGTTGCTTTAGTATACTGATTGACATGTACTTTTGTTTCATCAAGATTCTCCTGAAGTTAATTTCATTTGCTAAGGTTCGCTGGTGAGACTACATAAATGGATGTCTCCTTGATACATGCCAAGTAAGAGACAAGGTAGCATCTTGAAGTGTCACTGCATCTCTCGTGAAGAACATTATATACATTCTTTCTGTTTCTCAATTTTCAATATTATTCAAATTACTTTTGTATGTAATAGTTCTTAGAATTACTACTTGCGGATGGGAGATATCTTAGAACTGGATGAAACAGATGATAGCAATCTAGCCATTGCAGATATACGTGCAGGTGGGAGATCTCTTAAAACTGAATGAAACAGATGATAGCAATCTAGCCATTGCAGATATACGTCCGAGTAATGATGGCTCATTGGTTGCCGTATAGCTATTCAAAGGTAAGCTTGACTTGTGGGGCTGTACTTCCACAAGAAAGTGGTGGTGTTTATTGTGTTCTAACAAGGTGCTCTTTTTTCACATTGCAGTTTCAATGGTGTAATTCTTTTAGCATGTGATTTAGTAGGAAAGAAGTTATCGTGCCTGAAGGTATGACTGTTGGTAGACAAATTGTGTCCTTAATAAACAATGCAAGTGATTTACCAATTACCATTAACTCGGTTGGTAGTACTGTTCTGTTGTCAGTGCTGATGGCTATTACTTTCTAGGTAAATCGTTTTTCCATGCCAGTTTTGACCTGGTTTTATTATACTTGATTTACTGGATGAGAAGCCTGACATCCTTATGCAGTTACAATGACTCTTATGCAATGTCAGTCTTACCTCTTACTAATAAGATGTAGACTGTCCCAAAAAATATGGTAACTAATTGTAAAGATCAGATAAGAATTTGGGTTGGCTCAATTATGCTAGAACTCTTTAATGTCTCAACTGTTCGACAATTGCTTTCTCCGTACCCTATTGATTGGCCGGTGCACCTTATCCAATTGCAGGTGATTACAATGGAAACAAGCCTACCAGTACCAGCTTAGCACCCAGCATCTCATCAGAACTCCTATGGACTGCCATGGATGCATCAAACATGCCCAACCAAGCTTCCTCCCCGTTATTAACCCATTTAAGGATCCTTCTTTGCTTCCAAAAGGATCTACTATCTTCCAATAACTGTCCTGCAATCCTTTATCCTTGAAGTCAGAAGCCTCGACATTGCAAGCAAGAGGTGGTGCTAGCCTCAGTGCTGGCTGCGCTGAAGGTTCTATGCACAAGATGCTGGTGAAGAAGCACTACTCGGAAGAGAGGAGGGGGCAGGGGAGATTATTTCACTGTTTTTTTCAGTTTTCTTAATTAACAAACACTTAACTTCGGTTCAAATCAGCACCATTGTCATGAAAGTTTCATTTGAACATATAGTTTTCTACAATTCAAGCAGCTACCATATTGGTTCATAGTTTATTAAAAAGTTCTTTTAAATCCCGCAGCAACGCGCGGGGAATCACCTAGTTGTCTATGATGATAACCACGACATGTTTGTAGGTATATATGTAAATGCTCACACTGGTAGGTAAGTCGATTACAAAGATCCAGTACTAGGGATTCAACCTTCAGTACTGGTTGTTCACCCGGTCTTGAGCCATCAGTTCTAAAAGAGAGGGGCCTTTAGTACCAGGTAGTTTACCTAGTACTGAAAGGGGGCATTAGTATCGGAGTAGGAAACCTATCGGTACTAATATGCATACCCCTCCAACCCCATCTGACCTCTTTTCTTTTTTCTTTTATGTAGTTTCTGTTTTATTCTTGTAATTTGCTTTCTTCTATTCTTGTTCCGATCGAGTTAGGTTCACAAATCATTCGCACAACAAATTTACATGAGTATCACACAACCAATCAATCACAACAAGTTACAATACTTGAATACATGATTGAGTTCGATTTGATTCAACAAAAATCACAAACAAAATACATGTCACAATACATGACAAAATTCAGAAAAAAACTTATTCACAAGTCACAAACAAGAATCACAAACAAACTAAAATAAAAAGAGCCTGTGGTCATGCCCTGGCTCCAGCACGCTTGCGCACACCCACCGGTAGCCATGCCTAGGCGCCACGCTCAAGGGACGTGCAGTCTCCAAGTGCCACACCACGACCCCACGCCCACCCACCCCGCACGCCTAGGGGCCACGC
Organism: Cenchrus americanus; assembly: GCA_947561735.1. Lineage (NCBI taxonomy): Eukaryota > Viridiplantae > Streptophyta > Magnoliopsida > Poales > Poaceae > Cenchrus > Cenchrus americanus. Next base: position 180,107,106 of record OX387242.1, read on the forward strand.
TTCAGGGGGGCGCTCCACATTACCGCGCCAGCGAACCGTTGAGCCTCCAGGCGGGCTGCGTCGTTCGTGCCTCCATGTCACCGGCCAGTCCCCTGGAGAGATCAGAGAAGACATAGAGGGTGAGAGGACAAGAGAATAATTAATGGAAGAAGATAGAGAGAGGCTTGGTGGGGAGATAGTAGATAAGGACGACCGTCGGTGGGGAGGTCACCTCGTGAAATAATTAAAAAAGGGGGGGGAGAGAGAGAGAGCAGGAAAGCGGAGGGATGTTATTTGTACCGGGTGGTGGCTGATCCCGACAATAAAAGGGTTTCCTTTGGTACAAGTTGATATCTTCATCCAGTACTAAAGGGTGTATGATCTTTTAGTAACGATCGGTGTGCCCAACCGATACTAAAGGGGACTTTTAGTACCGGGTCTCACCTCCTCCCGATACTAAAGGGTATCACAGAGTGTGCCTCTATGTCTAAATTTTACACCCTGTCGATATTTCAACCCGGCAAACCTACCCAAAGGGTACCCGAGGTAGTAAATTGTGCGGCGGGATATTACCAGACCTGGAACCTGAAGGTTAAAGAGAGGACACGAGACATAGATTTATATAGCTCCAGGCCACCAAGATAGCGTAATACCCTACGCCATGTTTGGGTGTGTGTATATGGAGCTCTGCGCTTGGGTGTTGTGGTGTTCGTTGTGATGTGTCCTCCTAGGTACCCGACCCTCCTTTATATAGTTTGGGGGGTTCCTAGTCGGTTACAAGGTAGGAGTCCTAGTATGATTACATAGTACGAGTCCTAGTAGGATTACAAGAGACTTATAGTATGAGTCAGTATTCTTTCATGTATAGGTACCCGGGGAGTATGCCTGACACACCCCGTATTAATGCCCCCTTTAGTACTGGGTGAAAACTTAACTAGTACAGTGGTTTGGGATCAAAGGTCCATTCTCTAGTAGTGATTAACGTACGAAAACTTGCTCGACCCCTCTTCGTTGGTGCTAAAGTCAGAGATGAGGTCATCTACACCTTCGTTGCTCCCTCGACCCCTCTTCTTCGTTGCTAAACACAATGCTCGCAGACGTTAGGTAGGCGCCTCGCCCACTTGGCTGCCCCCTCGCTGGCACACTCCTTCTTGCCGCTGCTTGGCCTCTCGTCGGAACACGAGAAGACCCAGTCGAGGACCCACATCTTCAGCTTGAGGTTCGCTTCACCACCGCTTAGCCCCTCTTCGACTCTCATCGTCGTCTCTCTCTTCACCGTCATCTCTCGGCATGCACGCGGATCTAGTTGCGGCACCACTTTGCATTCCGGTTCTCCCCCTCGATCCAGGGTGCGTAGGGTCGTCTGCTGCTTGGCCCCTCACTGGCGCTCATCATCGTCTCCCCGCCGCCGCTCACCTTCACTAACCCTAGTGATAAATGAGGAAAGCGTTGTGTGATGCGCTTATCCATTCAGAAAGAAGAAGGGGAGATGGAATGGGGCCGGTGCGGATGAATATTCATTTTGCAAAATGGATAGTCATTGCCGATGCGGGTTAGAAAACTCGTGTCTCCTTTTGTTGGCTGGTGCACGAGCGGGCAATGGCTACCTTCTTTATCCTAGGCTTCTGACGCTCATGCATGGGCATGACACTATATTTTTTTAAATGAAACTTTCTTCCCTCAAAAATTAGGGTCCATAAAACATCACCTAAAAATTAATAAAAATACGAATAATTCATAGTTGGGCATTTGGTATTTGAATAAATATCAACAGTCACACGTCTCCTTGTGACCACACATCTTCTTTCTGGCCAAGAGTCTCCTCAGTGTACACGGGTTCCGAGGCACGTGACCGGCCACTTGACGGTTCCCCGTCTTGTCACTTGTCACTATAAATCCCCTTCCAGCCAAGAACTTCGTCAAGAGCACCACTAAGAAAACCCCAGCACCATCGTCTCCGGTCACTAAGAAGTGAATTTAAGAGCTTCTTCTTCCTCAAGCGCGCAAATGGCATCGTCAAGCAAGCCATCCAGGAAGCGGGGGAGCGAGGATGATGATGACAAAAGCCGCCGCTGTCGTCTCATCAAGGAGGGGACAACGTCGGCGTCCAAGGAGGCACCGCTGCCGCCTAAGGAGCCCGACGAGGTGCCGGCACCCCGCCCAAGGAGGCATGAGCGCCGTCGTCCGTGGAGGTCTCCCCTCCTCCTCAACTACATGTTGTGAAGAACATTTGGTCAGTCAACATGTTCCTTGAAGCTTTCAGGAGGCTTCGATTGGTGTCCGTTGAGGTCAGCCTCCCACGACCCAATGATCCACGACAGAGGACTGCGAAGGATTTTGCCTTCAAGATCCATGACTTGGCTGGAGACCTTGAGAGAGTCGTGGTTAGCCCCCACGACCACGACGACGACAGTGACGATGGTGGCTTCGTCGGTGACGACTATGGCAGCCTCGATGGCTCTGGCTCCGACTACGACTCTAACGGTGGGGCTCCTCCGGTGGTGACTACCTCTTCTTAATTAATTTGTTCCTCCACTGTTTTTCGTTCTCTGCTTGTTTGTCATGAACATGTTCCTCTGTTAATATGTGTTCCTTTTGTGTGTTTGCTGAACTTGTGATGAACTAGTAGATTTAAGAGACACGGGTAGATCCATCTGCGTCTCCTATAATGCATTGCACTGTCTATGGTAGCAGTTTACAACGAAGTGCAATGTATATACCGGAAGTTTGTTACTCTGTTTGTGTCTATGGCAGCAGTTTACAATGAATTGCAATGTGTATGCCAGAAGTTTGTTACTCTATTTGTGTTAATCCGCATCTCCTTTGCCTCGTGCTGCAATGAAATGTTAGCAAAGATGAAATGATGCATTTTGTGATATGTGACACATTAAAATTTGTTACCCAATTGTCATTCCATCCATTGTTCATTCATACATTTAAGTTTGTCATCTGTGACAAATTTTTCATTCTTCATCCACACAGATGAAAGAAAAGCACCACTTTCACATCAAAATTACTTCTTTGCAGCATACATCCCCAGTAAACATCCAAATACTACACAAACAATAGCCACAATAATCAAGTTCATCTTCCAGATCACATTGTCCATCTTCTCCTTCAGTGCTTTCTTCCTCTGCTTGTCCTCTAGTGATTTCCTCAACTCGCCGCTCCCAATTTGACAATCCACTAAATCAACTACTTCATCGACCGCGTTTGCCCAACTCGACAGTCAAAAAACAATGACGCTAGCATCCTTCAGCATCTGGAGATACTCCTTGTTGAAACGATAATATCCACAATTCTTGGTGTACTGCAAATTAAAAGCACATAAGTTCCCTACTCACCGAGTTCCTCGCACACTTGAAACAAAGACGATTATGGTTTTCACCTTCCTTATGCATCTGCCCCTCCACCACCAAACCCATACCATAGTCCGAGCAAGGGACTAGTGGAAAGCCGCATTGCTCACTGACTGGATCCAAGCCAATAGAGTGAATGCGGCTACTCTGGGCACCTTGAACCCTGCTCTTGGCACATGCACCTCCAGACGAATTGGTGTAGTGCGACTTGTGCACGACGGTGGGGAAGGACCGGCGGGCGGTGGTGGTGGAGATCAGATCGGGGAAGAAAAGGGGGGTCGAGTCGAGGTGGATGGATATTCATTCGGCCAGGGGCATTTCAAACCATGGAGCACTTGTTGGCGACTCGGGTTAGTGTACCCGTATCGTAGATGGATATTCATTCTGAAGACCATGAGGCAAGTTCTGAAACCATCACGCACGATTTGTCCTTGTAACTTCACTAATCAATTGTTCTAATGCATCAATTTCCATTTGTTGTAGAAAGTTGTTGCACATGACGTTGACAGGATTTGGACTGGAATGAACAAGCTCAAGGAATTGGCTGAAGAGAAGTAGGCAAGTTTTGAAACCATTTACAGCAGAACAGCTTTCTTGTAAGAAGTTACAAATGTGATGATATTAAACTTGGCAATGTAATTATGAAACTTGCATCAATAAAATTTGCCTTTGTTTTAGGAACGTGCTATTACTCAGGATGACATTGACTACATTTGGAAAGGAATCGATAAGTAGGATGAGCATCTTGTCGGTGCGGAAAGTAGTCCCGACACTAACTAGTATGAAGTGCCGAGATCCATCTCTCGATGGCCGGTGCTAAGAAACTAGTGATACTGGGTTTTATCCTTGTTCCGGCTGGGGCCGTACGTCCAGCAGGGGTGTGCTCGAGGCACTATATTGCGTTGCACCGTGGTGCTTGCAGAGGGGGGCTACAAGCGAAGTGGGAGAGGAGGCCGGGCCTCCAAGTCCCAGAGGTACTGATTGAGGCAAGTGCCAATATCGTGGTGAAGGGAGGAAGTGTGCGAGTGCGTGCTCCCTATCGTCCACCCTGCGGTCGGGGGACTGCCCCTCCTTTTATAGGCCAAGGAGGAGGCAGTTTACAGGCGTGCTGCACTATTCTAGCTACGTGTGACGGTATGGCATACAGTGCCATGGAGTAGATGGTCGTCCTGGTGAATCTTGCTTCTGGCGGGACGTCATGGCGTGCCCTGTATCCGTCCAGGAGCGGCTTCGAGGGTGGCAGTGTAGGGGTCGCCCGTTTGGTCGTCATCCGTACGTTGGCTCGAGGGTGCGGCTGACGGGAGGCCGCAGGGCGCACAGCGGCCGGCGTGGCGGCGTCTTGTCGCTCCGTCCCCCCACAGTGTAGGAGATGGTGATGCAGTGCCCGGGATGGTGTTGGGACAGCGGGGATGGCCGCACAGGGCCGATGACGACGGAGGTGACCGGTCCCGCTGGCCTGACGTCACGGTGTAGTCCTGTGTGGGCGCGGAGTAGTCGTCTGTCTCCCCTTCGAGGGCTCCGCCGTCCTCTTTCGTGGGCGCAGCGCGTCAGCCGTACGGGAGTGGGCGGCACAGTGTCACGAGACTGTCGCCAGCATGCCGCACAACGTCGCGCAGTGGTGGGGATGGCCTCACCGGGGGAGTTGGCGGAATAGTGACGGGGCACGATTCCCAGGCATGTCGTGGCGTGGATTCGTCTTTGACCTGGGCGTCTACGAATGTCAGTGCATTAAATGCCCCTGGGGGAGCAGGTATGAAGGCAGCGGGACCATGAGGTCCACGAGCGAGGCCCATCAGGTCTTCAGCTCTCGATCGAGACGGGACCTCGCTCGAGGGGGCGTCCAGCCCTCGAGTGAGGCAGAATCTTCCTCGAGGGGGCGTCCAGCCCCCGAGCGAAGCGGAACCTCACCTGAGGGGGCGACCAGCCCTCGAGCGAGGCAGAGTTTTATCAGTGCGGCACCGTGCCCCTCGAGCGAAGCGGAGTTTCACCCGAGAGTGGTTAGGCCGACTGCCTGGCGGGCCGTGGGTCCGTGGGTTTATCTCACGTGTGTTTTTAGGTTCGTTTGCGTTTGTTTTTTACGAAGGTAAGCGGGGCTTCCCGGGTTGTTTAGGGGACCCTTATGGCTGTCCCTGACAGTAGCCCCCGAGCATCTGTAGGTGTATCCGTTAGGATCCCGCAGATGTTGACGCTTGCGGATGGGACTTTCTTCCCCCTGGTTGTTGGTGCTATTCCGTTGGGCCGCGCTAACGGACCCGCAGGTCTAGCCCCCGAAGCCTTGCAGGAGCGTGGGTGCTCCTGCAAGGTTTTTTCACAGGATTTACCGGTGTGCGGGGTGTTAGTTTCAGCCGGCATCAGCAATATTCCAGCCGGCCTGGGTGGTGCCACACGCACGTATTTTGCATTGTCTACGTTCGGTGCACCCCAGGAGGTAGCCGTGCATCGAACCCCCGAGCCTGAGCCCATTCGAGGCGATCAGGGCGAGCTCTCCGACTTGTTTTGTTCGCTCCCTCGCCGTCTCTCCGTGGGACGGAGGGTGAGGTTTCCGTAACTTCCATCGAGCGGGTCACAAATTACGGATTTCTTGTTGAGATGTTATCGGGTGATTTAAGTGGACGCCCATGCCCCATTCGATAAGGGTAGGCTCGTGGTCTGGAGACTCGTCCATGAAAGCGCTTACGTGGGTTTGCTAGGTAGGGCTCGGTCCCGTTCGCTGGGGACCGAGGTCGCGGAAGCTCTCCCTCGATGGGATCCCTCGACTGGCTACCCTCGTTGGCTCTTGAATACATCCTGTGGGGTGCCCTTGAGCTGGTGATCTCGAGGATCAGCTTGAATGCGTGTGCCGTCGTCGTCCCTGACTGTCGATCTGGGGTGCCTGCTCAAACCCTTCGAGGGTCAGACTTCGAACCCCTGATCAGTAGGGCCATCGCGGGGTGGCAGCTAGTTGCCCCAGTCTTTTTTAAATCTGCGGGGTTCGTGGGCTCGTGGTCAGGCAGGCCCACGAGCTGCTGATCAGTAGTTCTCTAGAATCGAGGGCACCTATTGCGCCCGCTCTCGCTGAGCGGGTCTCGAGACCACTGGTCAGTAATCGTACCCTTCGAGGGTTTGATTTTTTGAGCCCCGGGCTCGGGCCGAGCGAGGGTCACACTTACTTGGTAAGCGACGGGGCCATTAAATGCCCATAGTCGTGGCTGCAGTTGTGCGCCGTGCGCGCGCCTTTTCAGGCGACGCAGCCGCGTGCGTAATGGGCGTCGTGGGGGCGGACGTGACGGCCCGCTGCAGCTCTTCGGTCGCCGCGCCATAATGATCTCATGTGTGCGCACGCGTGGCTGTTTCGGTCGTGGTGGGGCCCGCTTATTGGTGACAGGCGTCGTTGCCTGCAGTTAATGCGCGCGGCGCGCGTGTTTCGGGGAGCGTGGCTTCCTTAGATCTATAAATCCAAGGGGAGGGAAGGGGGGAGTCCCTTACCTCAACACTTAGCACCCGTCGCCCCTTGCTCCTTGCTTCTGCTCCAGAGCGCCACGCGCCCCTTCGTTTCCGCCTAGTGCTCGCTTCGCCTCCGCGCTCCTCCGCCAATCGTGATGGCTCCCACCCAGCCAATCCAAGTACTGGACCCGTTGTCGTGGCATCGCTCGACGGTAACGGACTTCATGCTGAACGAGCTCGTGAATGGCGGCCAACTGGCGCCGAATGTGGAGGGGCAGACTCCGACGTGGATCGTTCCACCAGCGGCAGATCGGGAGCCCAACCCGTCGTTCGGCTACGTGGTTAGCTTCATCCGGCACCACGAACGCGGCTTCACCGTGCCGGCGAGCCGCTTCATGCGCGGACTATGCCACCACCATGGGGTGGAGTTTCACAACTTCGCCCCCAACACGATTTCGCAGGCGGCCACCTTCGTCGGCGTCTGCGAGGGGCTCCTGGGGATCCCCGTAAACTGGGATCTCTGGGTTCACCTCTTCCGCGCGGAGCTACACACGCTCACCACGCACGAACCGTGGGTGTGCCGCGCGGTGCGCGCCGGCGGCCTGTCGATCTCGCTGCGAGACTCGTGTAGGGAGTTCTACATCCCCTGCACGATGACCTCCAACAATGCATAGTGGGAGAGGGGATGGTTCTACCTCCACAACGACGGGCCCGGCCTCCCCACTACACCGACAAGGTGCTGAAGGAGAAGGCCGACTCTTGGCATCACGGCCTGTCCCCCTCTTCACCCAGAACCGGCTGGAGTCAGTCCTGCTCGCGCTGAAAGGCCTGGCAGACGCCGGGTTGGGTGAGGCTTCGGTTCTCGCCAACCTCCACCACAGGCGGATCGTCCCCCTCATGGAGAGGGAGCTCCGCATCTATGAGATGGGCGAGACGGCCGACCCTGTGTTGCTGGGGCGTTCGCGGTTGTTGCACGACCGCTTCCACCCGAAGTACGCAGCCACAATGGCGAGGTGCGCCATCAGCCTCAAGGCCGCCAGGCACGGCAACGACGACCTCTGGTCGTTTGTTATGCTTCCCGACGCCCCTGCGGTTAGTAGGCTCCCCCCTTTCTTTATTCTCTCGCGACGCGCCGATGCGATTCTGACATTTCGCTCTTTCTAGCAGAGGGTGGTCGTGAACGCCGCGCGTTCCGACCCGCCCACGCCCCAAGCCCGAGCGCGCGCGCGTGCGGCGCAGTGGTGGGAGCAAGAGTGGGCGGCGCGTAAGAAGGAGCGGACAATCCGGCGGTGGGAGCGCCGGGAGCAGCGGGACGAGGAATACCGGCTGCGCGAGCAGCAGGGGCTCTCTTCCTCGGTGACCTCGGAGTACTCGTCGTCAGGAGAAGGAGAAGAGGAAGAAAGCGACGGGGGGCATGCCCCCCTGAGAGGTGGGAGCCTGCGCCCCCTCACCAAGAGCCGCGGAGGCGGCAGAGGAGCAGGCGGTCTACAGAAGAGGCGGCGCACGCCGCGGAGGCGCTGGCGCACGCTGCGGAGGTGTCTGGGAGCGTTGCAGTGGCGACGCCGGCCACCACCACAGTGCCTGTCGAGCCCTCGAGGAAGAGGAAGCGGGGCTTCTCCACCTTGAGGTAAGCAATCGCCCCTCCAGTCGTTCGGGTTTCGAGGGGTTGGAGCTCAATTTTGTATCTTCGTGCCCACAGGGCGGCGCCGATCGTCCCCGACCTCGCGCCTGGTAAGGTGCTAAGGTCAGGTACGTCCGTGCCCATGAGGCGGCGCTCGTTGAGGGCATCGAGGGCGGAGAGCGCAGCAGCGGCAAGTGAGCCACCGCGCCTCGCGGCCGAGGTTGCGGGGTCACGGCAAGAGGTGGCGACTATGGTGGCGGTCACGGCGGTGGTGTCCGCCGTGTCAGAGGCTCCCCCGGCGCCTGTCCCTGCCACGGTCGCTCAGGCGGCCATGGTAGAAATTCCTGATGACGACGCCTCGCCGCCCGGATGGGGCCAGTGGGAGAGCTGGCCCGCGCCAGCCCCCGAGCCTGCGGCGAGGTTCTGGTGGTGCGAGAAGATGACCGCGTGGTGCCGCGGCGGCCGACGCACAACGCCGAGGCCTCGTCGTCACGCGCCGGCCTTCCCGCCGCAGATACCAGCATGGCGCGCCCAGAGCAGGAGCGGGAGCACGCCAGCGCGCCGCCGACCGACTTCAATGAAGCCCAGGCCGAGCAGGCGCTGTGGCAGGAGTTCTAAGACCACGGGGTCTCTCTCAACAACGTGTTGAACGAGGCCCTGCAGATCCATGCTGGCCCTGTGTGGCAAATTTTTGAGGTACGTATTCTTGTCGCCGAATTCGAGATTTTTCCTCGTCGCCTTTGCACCCTCGCGTTTCTGATATTACCTTCCCCCGCATCTGTTCACCGTTCACAGGAGCTTGAGGCCGGGCCCGAGAGAGGTATAACCATCTTGATCAACTGAGCTCCGAGCGCGACTGGTACCGGGACCAGTACGATGCTCTGGATGCTCTCGTTGAGGCTCTGCGAACCGACAGCGGGTGGCTGGATTACCGGCTGCAAGCTCTGCGGGACGAGCTCCTGGAGGAGCACGCCTAGGCTGCGGGAGACGTCTCTGCAGTCGTGAAGGTGCGAGCGGTGCTCCTGGAGCGGGACGAGGCGCTGTAGAAGGCGCGTGAGGATGCGGCCGCGGTGCGGGTTGCGGCGGTGGAATTTGAGGGGGAGTTGGCTTCTGCCCGAGCTCAGCTCCAGCAAGACTGCACTACCCTCGAGGGGGCGCGGTCCTGGCAGAGCCAAGCCGAGGAGAAGTCTATGGAGGCCGAGCTGCTGAGGACCAGCCTGCGGACAAGGCTGCCTTCCTCGCCTCGACGGAGGAGCGGCTCCAGCAGAAGCAAGATGCGCGCCGCCAGGCGGAGGTTCAACTCCAGCAGGAGCGGGCTGCCCTTGCCGAGGCTCGAGCACCCTCGAGCGCAAGCGTCTGGCGCGGGAAGAGGCCCACGGCCAACTCCAGCAAGAGTGCACCACACTCGAGGGGGCGCAGGCAACCCTCAAGCAGCGGGACGAAGAAGTCTCGCGGCTCAACGGGGAGCTAACCCAACTCAGCGTTTCGCACGAGGACCTGCGCCAATTCCTCGAGGAGCAGGAAGCCACGGTTCTCGGCCTGCGGCAGGCGGCTGAGGACGCGTGCAAGACCCTCGAGGCGGAGAGGAAGTAGGTCGAAGGTGAGTCACGTTTTCGTCTGGCTTTTGCCTTTTCGGTTCGACTTGTTTTTTGTTTATGGTTTTCAGGCTTGCGGACCGCCTTGGGGAGTTCAACGACCCAGGCTCAGGCTGTTCTGACGGCCTACAACTCCTCTCAACAGGAGTTGGAGGAGCTGCGGGCGGCCGCCCTCGAGGCCTGCCAGGAGGTCGAGGAAAGCGAGGCGCAGGCTGGGAGCTTGATGGCGAGCCGCCTCCGCGCCCTCGTTGTGCACGTCACCCGGCGCATGCGCCACGCCCTTCACCTGGGTGTCCAGAAGGCACTTGGTGTGGTGGCCTCCCATTATTAGGTCAACCTCGAAGCCCTCTCTACGGGCTACGTTGTCCCTGTCAACGTCGATGACGAGGTGGCAATGAACCGCGCGGACGCGCTTGCCGCTCCTTCTACCGACATCCTCACCGAGGACTTCAGGGACTTCCTGTTCTTGGACACTCCCGTGGCAGGCGACCCCCAAGCCTGAAGATCACTGGGCATTTGCGCCCTTGTTGTTTTAAGTGTTAGCATTCGAGCCATGTGGCTGTGAAATGTACAACTATGGTTTAAAACATGTGAATGCTTGTAAATAGAAATAGTTGTTGTTTGCTTCGGCAATCGTATTGTTCTGCCCCCTTATTTTCTTAGGTGAACCTTGGCTGCGAAAAGTTCATTCGCACGAGTAGCTTGTAGGCGAAGCGGCGAGGGGGAAGGGCCATATCCTGCCGGAGGCGTAGGCTATCCCCGACTCGCGCTTCTTCGCCTTTTGGCTGCTCGCATCCTGCATAGATTTGCCCATATTTTGGGTTGAAGCGTACTTAAATCATTTGCGGCGGGTTTTTTGCGAAAAAATGGGACCATTTTGGGGTGATGCCCCCCGCAGTAGCCCCCGAGGGTGACTTGGTTTTCAGGGGAAAGTGAGTTGCCCTTTATATTTATTTATCTCGATGGAATTTACATTCGTAAGGCCAACTGGGGTGTTGGGTGTGTAAATAACAAACAGAACTTGGAAATCCTCTCTAAGGGTAGAAGCGACATAGCTGTTGGATATTCCAAGTGTTGGTGAGTTCTTCACCATCCTCGTTGGCCAGCTTGTAGGTGCCGGGCTTGAGCACTTTGACAATGACGTAGGGTCCCTCCCATGGGGGCGATAGCTTGTGGCGACCTCGATTGTCTTGGTGCAGCCTTAGGACTAGGTCCCTTTCGTTGAAGTCTTGGCGCCATATCTTCCGGGCCTGGTAGCGCCTCAGAGCCTGTTGGTACCTTGCTAAATGCATCAGGGCCACGGTGCGGGTCTCATCCAGTTGGTCCAGCGAGTCATAACGGGCTCGCTGGTTGGCACCCTCGTCGTAGCCCTGAACTCTGGGCGAACCATATTCCAAGTACGTGGGGAGAATGGCCTCCGCACCATAGACAAGGAAAAATGGGGTGAATCCCGTGGCCCTACTAGGGGTGGTTCTGAGGCTCCACACGACTGCCGGCAGTTCTTGGAGCCATTTTTGGCCGGACTTGTTCAGTCTGTCGAAAATCCTGGGCTTGAGGCATTGCAAAACCTTGCCGTTGGCCCGCTCCACTTGACCATTGGTCTGTGGGTGTGCGACGGCTGCCCAATCCATGCGGATATGGAACTTGTCACATAACTCCAAGAATTTCCTACCGGTGAATTGAGACCCGTTGTCGGTGATGATGGAATTAGGCACCCCGAACCTGTAGATGATGTCGGTGAAGAACGTCACCGCCTGCTCCGCCCTGAGATTCGTGATTGGGCGCACCTCGACCCACTTGGAGAACTTGTCGATGGCAACCAGCAGGTGGGTGTAGCCCCCGGGCGCCTTTCGCAAGGGCTCGACAATGTCTAGCCCCCACACAGCAAAAGGTCATGTCACGGGGATCTTCTGGAGGGTGTGTGTAGGGCGGTTAGTTTTGCGGGCGTAAAATTGGCACCCCTCGCAGGTGCGCATGATCTTGCCGGCATCAGCAACGACAGTGGGCCAATAGAAGCCTTGGTGGAATGCGTTGCCCATGAGGGTGTGCGGCGCCGCGTGGTGGCCGCACACACCTGCGTGGATGTCTCGAAGGAGCTCGCGCCCCTGAGGAATGGGTATGCACTGCTGCAAGACGCCCGATGCGGCGCGCTTGTACAGCTCGCCGTCGACGAGGGTGAACGACTTGGCCATCCTGGCGATGCGCCTGGCCTCGGATCGATCTGATGGGAGTTCCCCTCGATCCATCCAGGCAATGTATTTGTCTCGCCAGTCCTCCGCGCGAGGGGCTGGCTCTGTGTCCATGGCCTCGGCCTCGTCCGCGCCATACCCCTCGAGTAGGGAGAGTATGAATGCCTCGTTTGAGGGGTCCTCATCAATGGGCTCTGCGCCCGTTGGGTTCGAGGGAGCCCCCGAGGGTTCCTCTTGACTCGAGGGTGCCAACTCGAGGTTGACGGGCGGTTTGGCGACATCCCGCGCAAAAACGTTCGGGGGAACGGTGATTCACCCTGACGCAATTTTGGCGAGTTCGTCCGCCTCCTCGTTGTATCGGCGGGGCACGTGGTTAAGCTCGATGCCGTAGAACTTGTCTTCAATGGCCCATACAGCATTGCAATAGGCCTCCATCTTGTCGTCGTGACAACTCGCATTCTTCATGTCCTAGTCGATCACGAGCTACAAGTCCCCCCTAAAGTCGAGGTGCCTGATGCCTGTCTCGACAACGATTCTGAGGCCGCAGAGAAGGGCCTCGTACTCTACCATGTTGTTCGACACGGGGAAATGTAGGTGCACTGCGTACCTCATGTGCTCCCCGAGGGGTGAGATGAAGAGCAGGCCCGCGCCTGCCCCTGTTTTCATCACCGACCCATCGAAGTAGAGGGTCCAGCACTCTGCCTGGATTTGTGGCGGCGGCAGCTGTGTGTCCGTCCATTCGGCGACCAAATCCGCCATGTCTGGGACTTAATCGCCTTGAGCGGCACATAGGTGAGCGTTTCGCCCATCAATTCCACCGACCACTTGGCGATTCTGCCCGCCGCATCCAGGTTTCGGATAATTTCCCCCAACGGGAAGGAGGAGACTACCGTAACTGGGTGAGCCTCGAATTAGTGTTGGAGCTTGCGCCGCGCGAGCACCACCGCGTAGAGCAGCTTCTGGATCTGAGGGTAACGTGCCTTTGTCTCGGACAACACCTCAGTGATGCAGTACACGGGCCGCTGGACCGGTAGGGCGTGCCCCTCCTCCATACGCTCCACCACGATGACGGTGCTGACCACCTGAGTGGTTGCGGTGACGTAGAGGTACTGAGGCTCTCCGTCCTGGGGCGGCGTTAGGATTGGCACATGGGTGAGCGCCACCTTGAGTTTGTCAAGCGCCTCCTAGGCCTCGACGGTCCAGGAGAAGCACTAGTGCTTCTTCAGCAGTCGGTAGAGGGGTAACCCCTTTTCGCCGAGCCGCGAAATGAAACGACTCAAAGCGGCAAGGCACCCCAGCACCTTCTGGACCCCTTGAGGTCTCGAATCGGGCCCATCCGATCGAGGGCTGCGACCTTCTCGGGATTGGGCTCGATGCCCCGCTGGGAGACTATGTATTCCAGTAGCATGCCTCGCGGCACTCCAAAGACGCACTTCTCGGGGTTCAACTTCACCCCGTTTGCTCGCAGGCAGTCGAATGCCATGCGAAGGTCACTAACTATATCATCTGCCTTCCTAGTTTTCACAACTATGTCGTCAACGTAGGCCTCAATGGTCCGCCCGATGTGGTCTCCGAAGACATGCTGCATACACCGCTGGTATGTCGTGCCCGCGTTTCGGAGGCCAAATGGCATCGTCACATAGCAAAACATTCCAAGCGGTGTGATGAATGAAGTCACGAGCTGGTCGGACTCCTTCATTTTTATTTGGTGGTACCCGGAATAGGCATTAAGGAAGCATAGAAGCTCACACCCTATGGTCGAGTCAACGATTTGATCGATTCGTGGCAAAGGAAAAGAAATTTTAGGACATGATTTATTCAAACTAGTGTAATCTACACACATCCGCCACTTCCCATTCTTTTTCTTAACTAGTACAGGATTAGCTAGCCACGTAGGGTGGAACACTGCCTTGATGAACCCGGCCTCGCGGAGCTTCCGCATCTCCACTCCGATCGCCTGACGCCGCTCTACGTCAAAGCGATGCTGCCATTGCTGCACAACGCGGGAGTGAGGTAGGATATCAAGGGAGTGCTCGGTGACCTCCCTCGGGATGCCTGGCATGTCCGAGGGGCTCCACGTGAAGATGTCAGCGTTGGCGCAGAGGAAGTCGACGAGCACCACTTCCTATTTCGGGTTGAGGGTGGAACTGATCCTCAACGCCTTTCCCTCGGGGGCAGTGGGGTCGAGGGGCACCTCCTTGGTCTACTCAGCAGCCTCGAAGCTGTCGGCGTGCTTGGCGGTGGAGTCGAGGTCCTCGTTGACCAGCTTCTCCATGGTCACCACGAGTGCTTCATCTAGCACTAGTGCTTCGGCGTGTTCCACACACTTGACGTCTCAGTCGAATGCGCGCTCGATCGATGAGCCCACGGTGATGACGCCCTTGGGGCTCGACATTTTCATCTTGAGGTAGGTGTAGTTCAGGACCACCATGAACTTGGCGTAGCACGGCCGCCCAAGAATGGCGTGGTACACGCCCCTGAACCCCACCACCTCAAAGGTGAGTGTCTCCTTGCGGAAATTGTCCGGCGTGCCGAACCAGACCGGGAGGTCGATCTGCCCGAGGGGCTGGACGCGCTTGCCCGGCGCGATGCCATGGAACGACGTCGTGTTGGGCCGCAGCTGGTCCAACCCGATCCCCAGTAGGCGTAGAGTGTGCGCGTAGAGGATGTTGAGGCTGCTGCCTCCGTCCATCAGCACCTTGGAGAAGCGCGCATTGCCGATGACCGGGTCGACGACCAGCGGGTACTGGCCCGGGTTGGAGATGCGGTTCGGGTGATCCTCACGACTGAAGGTAATGGCGTCCTTCGACCAGTCGAGGAAGGAGGGAGGAGCCTTTTCCGCAGCGAGGACTTCGTGCCGCTCCCACTTGCGTTGGCTGTTGGACATGTCCACGGTCGCCCCCCCGAAGATGAGGAAGACGTTCTCCACCGTGGGGAAGCCACCAGTGTCACCGTCACCCCCGTCTTTCTTGGCCTCGCCATCCTTCGCGGCGGCGCGGCTGTAGTACCTATTGAGCAAATCGCACTGCTCGAGGGTGTAGTTTACCGATGTCTTGTGGTACGGGAGGTGCTTCTTGAGCATGTCGTCGAATACACCAGGGCCTCGAGGGGCCGCTCGAGGACCCCTTCGAGCTGGGTCAACAACGAGGGCTTCGTCCCCGTCGTCGTCGTGTCCTTGCGCGCGCGCCTCGCGGCACGGCTTCTTGCCCTTCTTGCCCCGCTTGTGCTTCTGTTGGGGCTCCTTGGACTGGCTGCCCTCCGCGGGTGCGTCGTCCACGCGCTTGCCCTTCTTTCTGTCGAAGATGGCCCCCACCGCCTCCTCGTCGGAGGCAAAGCTGGTGGCGATGTCGAACAGCTCATTGGAGTCGACAGGCGGGCTGCGCCCGAGCTTGCGGACGAGGTCCCGGTAGGTTGTACCCTCGAGGAAGGCGTGCACGATCTCGGACTGGGCACGCTCGGGAGCTCCGTACAATGCTTGGAGAAGCGTCGTATGAAGTCTCAGAGCGACTCACCGGGCTTCTGGGTGCACACGCCCAGAGCCCAGGAGTTCCCAGGGCGCACGTACGTGCCCTGGAAGTTCCCCACAAAGGTGCGGACCAGGTCGTCCCAGTTGTGGATCTGGCTGTGTGGTAGGTGCTCGAGCCACGTCCGCGCCCAGTCGGCGAGGTGCAACGACAGGTTGCGGATGATGACCTCGTCGTGGTGGCTCCGCCTAGCTAGCACGCCAGGAGATAGTCATTGAGCCATACACGGGGATCCGTTTCCCCTGTGTACTTGTCGATCGACGTGGGCTGGCGGAAGCGCTGCGGGAAGCTCGCGGTGCAGATCTCCCGGCTGAACACGCGGGTCCCCGGGGGCTCTGATGTCGGTGAGCGGTCCTCACGACTGTCGTAACACCCGCCCCACCGTGGGTGGTAGCCCACTGCCGCTCGTGTCTCCGCGTTGCCCGTCCGCTGGGCATTGATGACGTTTCGGGCGTCGCCATCCTGGGCCTGTCCGCGCGTGTCGAGGATTCACTCCCTGGCAAGCGTTCGGCCCTGGTTGGCGGGTTGCCTCGTTGCGCCACCCGTGTGAACCGACACCTCGGGGCCCTGCGCGCCCCCGTCGTCCCACGCGCTTCCCTGCTAGCGGATGCGAAACGCTGAGCTCTCGGCTTGTTGCACGGCCGCCTACTCAATGAGCGCCTACGCCTTGCGGTGCAGGTTCTACGCCTTGGGCGTCGAGGGAGCAGGCATGGCTCTCTCGCGGAGGCATGTTCGGGTTGTTGACGTCGAAGTCAGCGTTGATGTGGTCGCACGCCTGCCTGCTCAGCTCGCACACGCGTTCACCGCGCGAGGAAGCTTCTCCAGTGATGGAAGCTCGAAGCAGTCGCACCACATGGTACTCTCCACGAGCTTGGCCTCGAGTTCGCACGCTTGGGCTAGCTACGCGTTAATGTCGGCGACCCTCGCCGGTGAGGTGGGGGCGCACTTGTCCCCGAGCCCTGGAGTGGTCCAGTTCCCGGGTTGAGGGGGGCTTCTCCGTCGCCAGCTTCTGCCGCGTTTGCGCCGTTCGCCTGGCTGTCGACAACCACAACGAAGCACTCACGCGCGGGGTCATAGCTCCTGGCGCTGGAATCGTCGGAGTAGCCGAACCAGTAGTCCGCGGCGTCAAGGAACCGCTGGAGCATCACCGGGTCCGGCACGCCGGAGAAGTCCCACTCCGCGTACCCGTGCGAAGTGGCGGGTGGCAGCTCGCTGGCGAAGCCGTGGTAGGACTCGTCGTTGGTGGTGGCGGTGAGGTTCTTGGCTGCTAAGAGGTGGCGGCCAGGATCGCCCTTGCACGCCGCCACGTCGGTGCTGGCAGATGAGGCGTACCCCATCGCGGTGTTGCGCATGCCGTGCGGTCGCCATCTCGCCGGTGGATGTGTCGCGTTGTGAGGCGATACGCGCAGACCGACGTCGTTCCATTCGCGCCTGTCGAGAGCGCTGGCCGGAGCGTCGGCGGCGTTGCGGTGCTTAGGGGCCCGCCGTGTCCGCCTGGGTGGGCGCCGGGGCATCAACACCGAGCATGACGGGGACCGGTCCTGGCCCGGTCGACCGCCACGGGTGAAGCTCGTCGCGGTTGGTGATGCGCATGAGGTAGCCGTTCCCCGTGGCCTGAAAGTTCAGGCTCCCGAACCGAATTTCGAACCCGGCTGGGAGGGGGTCCGAACTGCCCCTGGAGTACCTCTGGCCCCGGTACTCACTGCGAATCACCATCGAGATGGCTGGTGGAAGCTGATCTTCAGTGCGCGATACACCTACCTGGCGCGCCATCTGTCGGTGCAGAAAGTAGTCCC
Source organism: Cenchrus americanus (assembly GCA_947561735.1). Lineage (NCBI taxonomy): Eukaryota > Viridiplantae > Streptophyta > Magnoliopsida > Poales > Poaceae > Cenchrus > Cenchrus americanus. The sequence continues at coordinate 180,124,592 of OX387242.1, forward strand.
GACACTTACTAGTATGAAGTGCTGAGATCTATCTCTCGATGGCAGGTGCTAAGCAACTACTGACACTAGGTTTTATCCTGGTTCCGGCCGGGGCCGTACGTGCAGCAGGGGTGTGCTCGAGGCACTATATTGCGTTGCACCGTGGTCCTTGCGGAGGGGGGCTACAAGCGAAGTGGGAGAGGAGGTCGGGCCTCCAGGTCCCAGAGGTACTGATTGAGGCAAGTGCCAATATCATGGTTAAGGCAGGAAGTGTGCGAGTGTGTGCTCCCTCGTCCCCCCTGCGGCCGGGGGACTGCCCCTCCTTTTAGAGGCCAAGGAGGAGGCAGTTTACAGGCGTGCCGCACTGTTCTATCTACGTGTGACGGTATGGCGTACAGTGCCGTGGAGTAGACGGCTGTCCTGGCGAATCTCGCTTCTAGCGGGACGTCATGGCGTGCCCTGTATCCGTCTAGGAACGGCTTTGAGGGCGGCAGTGTAGGGGTCGCCCGTTTGGTCTTCGTCTGTATGTTGGCTCGAGGGTGCGGCTGACGGGAGGCCGCAGGGCGCACAGCGGTCGGCGTGGCGGCGTCTTGTCGCTCCGTCCCCCCACAGTGTAGGAGATGGTGATGCAGTGCCCGGGATGGTGTTGGGACGGCGGGGATGGCCGTACAGGGTCGATGGCGACCGAGGTGACCGGTCCCGCTAGCTTGATGTAACGGCGTAGTCCTGAGCGGGCGCGGAGTAGTCGTCTGTCTCCCCTTCGAGGGCTCCGCCGTCCTCTTTCGAGGGCGCGGCGCGTCAGCTGTACGGGAGTGGGCGGCACAGTGTCACGAGACTGTCGCCGGCAATGCCGCACAGCGTCGCACAGTGGCGGGGATGGCCTCACCAAGGGAGTTGGCAGAATAGTGCCGGGGCATGATTCCCAGGCACGTCGTGGAGTGGATTCGTCTTTGACCTGGGCGTCTGCGAATGTCAGTGCATTAAATGCCCCTGGGGGAGCAGGTATGGAGGCAGCGGGCCCATGAGGTCCTCGATCGCTCGAGGGGGCATTCAACTCTCGATCGAGACGGGACCTCGCTCGAGGGGGCGTCCAGCCCCCGAGCGAGGCGGAATCCTGCTCGAGGGGGCGTCCAGCCCCCGAGCGAGGCGAAACGTCACCCGAGGGGGCGACCAGCCCTCGAGTGAGGTGGAGTTTTATCAGTGCGGCACCGTGCCCCTCGAGCGAAGCGGAGTTTCGCCCGAGGGTGGTTAGGCCGACTGCCTTGTGGGCCGTGGGCCCGTGGGTTTATCTCACGCGTGTTTTTAGGTTCTTTTGCGTTTGTTTTTTTACGAAGGTAAGCGGGTCTTCCCTGGTTTCTTAGGGGACCCTTGTGGCTGTCCCCGACACATCTTAAAGCTGCACATAAGAGGTATATTATTGAGCTTTTAAAGAACTGGCATAAAGAGTTGCAAAACTAGAGACAAGGATAGTTGAACTTGAGGCAGCAGCACAAAACAAGCCATCTAGCTAACTAGTTCCTTTGCAGCTACAATCTTGTTTGGTGATGCGTCCAGCTGATAGTCTTATTTTGGTGATGTGCCCTGCTTATGCATGTCAGATGTGAATATGTTTGTTATGAGTTAGTTTGCTTGGTGAAGGGAATATGTGATGCATGTCATATGTGCACATGTGATGCTATGTATGCATATATTTTAAAATATGTAGAATATGCTCCTTTGACTATTTGTGTTTATCGAGAATTACATTCACTATACTAATTTGCACATAGACTTGCACATAGGCTTTCAGTTTTAAGGCCCACACAAGCCCACTCGTGCTAGGGTTAGTAGGGAAAGACGCCTCCCTCATGTAGTCGCCTCCTACTCTCCCCTCGCGCCACCGCCGCTTCCTCCCCCCCACCTCCCCCACGCCACGATGTATGCTACACCCCTTCTCTAAGACGCGTGCCACACCTCTGACAGTGATTTGGAGGAGGGACCCAGCGGCGGCGACGACGACTAGAGGAGGGATCTAGCAACGACGACAACAACTAGGAGGAGAAGGGATCCAGCCATGAGGTTGATGCGAGGAACGAGGACCCTCCGCTCCTACAATGGCAAGCTGATCCTCTATATAAGTACATGTGGACAAACTTAGCTGTTGATGGTATACATAGTTAGCATTTTCCTTTAGATTGACTCCTATATTTGGTTTTGCTCTTCTTCCCTATGTACATGTGCACATTCTCTCCAAGTTGAATAAGTACCTTATTAGCAACAGAAGCAACGAGCATCTTTCTCTTTAAAATGGTAAGGTCTCATTGCCTAAACTAACCTTTTGGTTACTGAATTTTGCATTTATGTTAATGGTTTACCGTAGAACCAATGATATTATAGTGGGCTAAAGTAGTTACTATAATTGTTTTCTCATGTGTTTTCTCATGCTTTGTTGTTACACATGGCTAAGTAAAAATGTGCTTTGTTTGTCTCGGATTGTATCATGTGTCCTAGGAGAGCTACTAGTATGGTCTACTTTTTGAGCTATTCTTGGACACTGAGCTGATCTTTCTCATAATCCCTTGACTATTAATTCACAGGATAAATCTGATGAGCACTATAAAACTAGGCCACAAGATGAAAAAGAGGGATATGACACTACTAGTGAAGAACAAGACCAGGTGGGTGGGGCTCTGCTCCGAGGCAGAGCACCAAGGACGGCCACAAAGTGGCAAGTGACACAATGATAGTCATTGAGGTTGAGATAGGGGATACCAATACCATTGACACAAAAGCGCAGGTTCAGGATGCTTGCGGAACTCATTTCTAGACAAAAGATACCTTTGCAGTTGCCAAAAATCAAAGAACTAAGCAATGTTGAAAAGTGGGACTTGTTTCATAAACATCTGTAGAAACACTTAAAGTTCCATGAAGGTGTGAAATCGCGGGCATTAAAGCATTTTTGGAAGATGGAAGCCAAAGCACATAGACAATTCAGATTTCAGCTTAGGTGAGATTTTATCAGTTTAGGACTTGAGCCGTTTACAAGGCATTCATTTATCGACCCAGAATAGTGGAAGGAGTTCGTAAAAAGCAGGAAACCGAGGAAGCCTCATTTGTTAGTGCCAGGTTCAAAGAACTTCGAAATCGGAACACAAGCGAGCACAACATGGGTCCAACTGTTTATACTGTGAAACTACAATAATAGGAGGAAGAGGATAGACAATTAGCTGCATCTGGGATCCCCAACCCATATGATGCCTACCCTGATGTTCGTTCCAAGAATTGGCTACAAGTAAGAAGTAAGCTAGTAATAAAAGACAGTGTTGTTGTGATAGTGTTCAACAAAGAAGCAATTGAAAAATTGGCTGGAGACATTAAGGAAAATAATGCATGTGCAAAATCATCGAATGGCAGGGCAGAGGGGGTATGATGTGCTAACTCAGTGGTTGGGCCGCCCCGAACAACCAGGTCACGTGTGTGGTGTCTCCAGCTACCAGGGCTGGAGTATGCATGACCTCGACACACTTCCATGTACAATAAGGGGAAAAGGACAAGGATCGATGCATCAGTTGATAAGGAACAGATAAAAGAAGAAATCAAGCAAGAACTCAAGGCTGAGATGCGAAACGATTTGCTTGCCATGATGGCACAAGGGTACCAGATGGTGTTGTCACCAGTGTCCAATTGCGTAATCCCTTCACCCGCCACACTAAAGAACAGTTGTGCGTTCATAGATAATGTAGGTTTAATCAATGGCCCTGTAGAGTTCTTGACGGAGGTGCACTCTGGCGATCCAACATAGGAAGACCGTATAGGTACGTTGACTGAAACCACACACTGTGGCCTATGCATCAAGTGGATGAGTGTTGAATGTGAGGCTGTAATTAGTGTAGTTCATCCAGAGCAGACTATGTTACATACAGTCCTGATTCATGAAGATTGTGTTGTGGTCGAAGTGCTACATGTATATGGTGTCTTTATGGATCATGTGCTGGAATACCCTCCTAATGATGAGGTGACGACTCTTGGACAAGCTATAGGATAGAGGATACAATGGAAAAGGTGTCGCATTCACATCAAGGGAAAACCAATTCGAAAATCTTGTTCACGGGCTACAGTACACATTCCTTCTAGTTCACAGATTACGGGACGGGCTCCTTCCTCACATGGTTCCCCACCACCACCACCACCACCTCCTCCTCCTCCTCAATCCCTACATCCGCAAGACGTTCCATTCCCACCTCCTTATCCTCCTCGTCTTGAACAACTTACATCCCCACACCCGTAAGATTCACCAAAGATTCCATCCCCACCTCCTTCTCCTCCTCCTCCTCGTCGTTTTGAAAAAAACAGAAAAACTTGCATCCCCACATCTGCAAGATACACCAAATATTCCACCCCCACCTCCTACTCCTCGTCCTTAAAAAAGTAAAAACCTACATCCCCACATTCGCAAGATACATCAAATATTCCATCCCCATCTGCTCCTCCTCCTCATCCTCATGAAACAACAAAACCTACATCCCCAAATAAAAGTGCTCAAAACAATGATGCCAAAGCAGGAGCCGAGAGTGATGTGTTGGCTGATGCTAATAAATCTATTGACGACATTTTGAAGAAAGTTGTAGGTACATCTGGGCCCAATACCTCTGTAATAGCTCCTGGTGAGACACCACCGTTACTGGGCAATAAAGCCCTTGAGAAACCTTCTTCGACCATTTCAAAGCACAAGGAAAAGAAACTTGCCTAAAATAAAAGCTCTACACCACCTACAGCAGGCAAGAAAGCCCTTGAGAAACCTTCTTCACCTATCTCAAAGCAGCAGGAAAAGAAAATTATTGTCGAAAAATAAAAGCTCTAAGAAGCCTACCATAAAGCGATCTGAGATAAGTGTCAAGAAGTAGACGGTCAATCTTTGGACCATGAGTAACCCAAATAACAAATTTGGAAGTAACATTCTCAATGTTGCTGAACTCAATTGGGTTGCTCCTTGTAGCAAAGATTTGCATGCATTCTTCATGGAACGTTGTAGGGTACAAGATGACTTTGCGATTACGGTCGCATTTCGGCCCGGCTGGTGGCTTATGAGAGAAGATTCAGAAACAAAGTCCAGCAGATATATGTGCAAATCAGTGACTTGTACGATCTCTTCACTACAAGAAACTATTTAATCTGTGATGCACTTTCCACGACATTTTAAGAAAACATCACGAAGAGCACTACATATATGACGTATTCCTGTTTTTCATCACGAATGTGCATTGATGGATATTGAAGCCCAAAACATTGCGATGATTTGTTAAATTTATCGTGATTCTACGATGTATTCTTATTTTTAATTACAGATATGCATTGATGGATATTCAAGCTCAAAACATCACGACGATTTGTTAAATTTGTCATAATTCAGCCCACAACACCGCAACATTTGAGTAGGTTCATCACGATCAACAAATAAAAATAGTCATGTTATAGATGGGAAAAACAATAAATTAAATTTAAAATATTCATGTTATGGATGGAAAATTTTGATAAATTAAAATTTTAAAAAATAAACAAATAAAAATAGTCATGTAATGGATGTAAAAATTGATAAATTTAATTATAAAAATCATGTTATGGATGAAAAATTGATAAATAGAGAGGACCAGAGAATCGAACTCACAACCTCCATAAAAAAGTGTACTTGATGAGGATCAAACACTAGACCTCTAACCACAAATAATAGCATCTTACCACTGGGCTATGTTATTGTTTCTAATTTTGTCAAGGATTTGGTTTTTGAATACTCATCATCCTACCACTTGCCTTACCAGAACCCCTCCGCAGCCACGTCGACCCAGTCACACTGCCACGTCGGCCTGTGTTGATGGTCCTTACAACAAAAATTTGACCGTCATTATCTCAAGAATGAGAGGAGGATATAACAAATTTCATGCACATTTTAAGTACTAATGAGGTTCCACGAGCTTTGTTGGTATTTTTACTTGTAGGTACACAAATATGGGAATAACAATGAACAAATGAACCTTAGAGGGTTGCGCCAAAGCAATGGTACAGGGCCGGCCGCACTGCCGAGTCCGGCCCGCACCGGCCAAGTCCGGCCGCACCACGGCCCACCGGCCGGTGAGCCGGCCGCAGCTGGCTAGAGTCGGCCACACCTGGCCAGGGCTAGGCTCGGCCGCACCAACTGGTGTGGCCGCACCTACCATATGCCACGTCTCGGGTCCACGGCACCAACAATCCCACAAACACACTTTGGATGGATGAGATACACCGGTGAATGGTCGGTTTGATCAAAAGGATAAGGTTGGAAGCACTTGGATCGATGGACGCACACTTAATCGCCGCAACTGCCATCAAGGAGTGATCCTGGGCATCCCTCAACACGGTCGGTGCATCACAATGCCACTGGTTAGGGTCAGCCGCACCTATAGGGCTGGCCGCACCTATCAACTGGTGTACCGGGCGAAACCGACCCAAGGAGCCGACCTACAACCGCCTCAGGAGTAGTGATCAGGGTCGTCCAAGTCCATAGGCAGTGGATCATAGGGCCGGCCAAACCTAGAGATACGGCCACACCTCCTTGCTTGGCACTGTAGCTCCCTCTCGCCTACAAGTACCCCTCCTGCAGCCACCGACCCATTGGGGCTATAAATAGTCCTCGACACTTCATAGAAGAACACACAAAGTGATTAGAAGCAAGTGGGGGAGCCGTCCAGAAGTTAGTATTCAGAGAGTAAGGAGAGAGAGTTGAGTGTTGGAGTAGAAGCCAGAGTCGGTTTATTTTTGTACCTCGGCGGGTGAGGTACACCTTCGGTCGTACACACCCGGGATTCGTGATTAACTAAGTCTCAAGTCATTTCATTGTTCGCTCTTAGGTTCCTTGATTGTGGTTTAAGTAGTTTCTACTTATCGTGATTGCTTTGCTCTGACGCTGAGTAAAGTAGTGCTTGGTTAGTGTAGACACGGTGTCTAGACTCTCCGGTACCTTGGAATGCTTCCAGGTTCAACGGAATAGTTGTGGTACCCTAGGGAGGTGACAGCTTAGGACGGGCTCTGTAGTCAACCGCGTTAGTTTCGGAGGTAGGAGTTATGACATCAGAGCCCCCTTCTCATCCCTTTCTGTGGCTCTTTTCCCTCTAGCCCCGACGAGCGATAAGTTTTGCCTTGATTTTATCCGTGATCCTCACGAGTCCCAAAATTCATAAGTTATCCCCTCTCTACCCGAAATCTACCCTTGCCTTTCTATCCTTCATCGTCATATCCCCCGAGCGGATTAGTTCAGGTTCATTACACTCCTAGTTCCCCGTGGAAATCGATACCTTGGAATACTCCCGGGTGAAAGCTAAAGCTGTATCCGTGCGGTTGCAGATTTATCTATAATCATATAGTATACCAACATGCTTTCTAGTGCCATTGTGAATTTAGTAATGACGTAAGAAACGCCAACAGCCCGCCGCGCCCAGTCACGTAGGCGGAATTTAATGCGCGGGCAAAAATAAGTCGGGACGGGGAGGGACAAAAGGAGGGGACGAGAGTCGAGAACCCGCGCCCTCGCACACTAAGAGCGCACCTACTACCACTGGGCCACCTTGGCACTTGTAATGCTTTGATGATAGTCTGTTTCATATACCGACCTATGGAGCTTTAGGGCCATGTGGCGACACTAGGTTGGTCGAGTTGCTTCGCCCGAACCACGTGGCGCATGCTGAGCTCGTTTTTCCCATCATTTTTTATTTTTAATCTACAATTAAAATTTGAAAGTGGTGTTTCTCGGTTATAGTAACTCCAAATTCATTGATTTTTTGATTTTTTGTAAAATCATCATAATTCATGTAATATCGTTCGTTTTCATATTAATTGCTATTTCATTTATTATGTTTATATAGGTTTTTTCTTCTACTGAAAGAGAATAAATAAAAGATACTTTTGCAAAATAAATGGTAATGTAACTTCATATTTTCTAATATTATGATAAACATAAGGTTGTAGCTAAGTTGGAGATGCATACAACTCAAACCTCGAAACTTTGTGTTGAGTTATTAGAAACTATGTTAGAGATGTATCCTTTTGTGAACAATGTGCAATCCAACTTGCGTAAAATCTTACAAAACTTTTATGCTAACCTTCTACATAAATAAAATGATTGTATAGAAATGTTTAGATTTTCAAGATAAATTTTAGTTATTATTACATTATTTTACAATAAGGTGACTAGTAGAAGTTTGAGTTTTCCCTACAAGTCTATTGATTTTTTGTCAATCTCCTAGACGTGACCTAGAATGGACCATAGGCGCCTAAATATATTGTTTCTGATTTTTTTAATCTTATTAGAGGTACATATAGGTAAATTTGGAATTACTTTGGTAAACACGTAGAAAGTCATTTATATCATAGAAAATAGCAAAACTACTTGACAATTTTTGAAACTCCTAAGTGAAAACTTATATGTTGTATATTACATGAGAAAAATGTTTTTAGGGTATGTAAGATAAAATTTTTACAGGTTACTTCACAAAGGTGTCTTAATTAGGTTTTAAAAAAAAAGAAAATGACTTTTTTGCATGACAATTGGAAATCTAAATCTCCAAATACTAATACGACAGTAAGGTTAAGCTTGCATCCAAATTTGAGGCGAGTGTGTACAAATTTTGAAGTTTAAGTTAAATTATATGAAACAATGTGATGAACTATCTAGTTTATGAACAATGTATACTCAAATTTTCACAAAATCTTATGAAAATTTTTTGTCAAGCTTGTACATCCATAAAATTATTCTATTCAAATTTACATAATTTTTGGAGAAATTTTAGGTATTATTATCATTATTTTATAACAAGGTGACTAAATAGAAGTTTGAATTGTACTTATAAGACAATTAATTTTTTATCAATATCCAAGACATGGACTGTAATGTAACATATTAGACTAAATATAATTGTTGAGAATTTTTTCAAGTACTATTTGAGATACATGTAGTTCAAAATTTAATTATTTTCCATAAATCTGAAGCAATTCATTTAAACTATTAAAAATGATAAACTAGTTAGTAATTTTTTGGAACTTCTAAAGAACAACTTTTTGTAATATATTGTATATGAAAAAATACAATGATGTATATAAGACAATTATTTTTGTGTGTTGCATTACAATGGTGCAATAAAAAGGAAAGAGAAAAAGAAAAAGAAAAATGGGAAGCAGAGAAGCCTATACCGACCCAAATAGCCCAACTATTTTGGACCGTCGATCGCCCATGTGATGGTTCCAATCCCGTTTCCATGAATATAATATGTCCTTCCCAAACCCTACCTCCTCCCACACCCCTAACCCAGCCACACCCCCTCCTCCACCCAAATAGCCCAACTATTTTGGATTGTCGATCGCCGAGGCAGCCGGTGCTCCTCCTCTCGCCAGCTACACCAGCTTGCTCTACCTTTCCTTGGTCTCATTGTTGCTCTTGAGGTCTTGTTTCTTACAGTGGTTTGGTCTGCATTTTGCAGTCAGTTCACAGTGATGCATCAATGTTTCCTATTTAGTGTATTTAGCTAATGCTTGAAATGCTAGTTCAATATTTGGCTGCCTTTTTGGTTGGAGCTTTATCAGTAGGCAAATTAGTGTGTTGTTTAATCAGTGCAATGTCAGCAGTTTAGTTTGCTTGGTTAGCTCTGTTCTGCTGTTTGTGTCTCTCCATTCTGTCAGGTGAACTTCAATTTACCTTCAGTAATTTGTATATCTCTTAAGTTTACTTGACTTGAGATAAATACTGTGATTCTGAATTTCTTCCTCTGGGCAATCATTCAATAATTTCGAAAGGATAATTTAAGACTACAGGATTCTCTAGGCTAGTTTTTAACTGAATTATATATGTGCAGTAGAGTGAACTGACACTTCCATCAATCAGTGCTATTTTTATTCAGTTTTGACAACTTCAATATTAGCCACCATCTGTCAACTAATATGTATCATGTGCTCTGAATTAGCTCTTTTATTCAAACACTTCTTGTATCGTAACATTTACATGTCTGTGAAACCTGCATTTGAAACTTCATGTTCGTATTATTTGCTCACTTATGCTTGCTCTACAGGCTGTGATGGTTGCCCCTGATGGAGAGCTCTAAGTTGTGGACCATTTCAAGATGTGGAGTCCACAAAAGCAGCTGCTTGCACATGAATCGGTGGACTGGAGCAAGTGGCACGTCTTCTGAGTGGATGAGAGTCATGCCCAAGGACCATGAGGACGGTCGGCATGCCTTCAATGGGTTTCTCTCAAAGGAATTAACAGCAATTTCTTTTATTCTTCAAGGCCTTGCCTGTTATCTGATTGGGTAATTGCAAGGGTATCTTGTTGTGTACTAGAGTAATAGAGAATTATGCAATGATGGGATTGATGCTATACTTGGATAGTGCAGAGTGAAATGAATAATTCCCGTGTAAATTCAGTGGATCAGAACCTTTATTTTTGTAAATTCAGTGTAAATTCAGATTGATGCTATAATTGGATTGTGTTGAGAACCTTTATTTCTGGAAATTGGACGTGATAGCTAGTCATAATACTTGGAGATGGGTCATTTAGCTTTTTTTTGCATTATGTTTTGAGTAATCTGTTTTGAGTAATTCTAGCATTTGCATTATGTTATAATCTCAGTTTGTAGCATGTCTGCTTGTTAGCCTGTCAGGTAGTTACGATTTGCATTCCGTCATACCAATTGTTCTACATTTGAGGTTCTGACTTTGGAGGCATATACATGCTGGTCTATTGTAGGATGTGATGCAAACAGCAATTACGACTATGCTCCAAGCTGTCTTGCCCATGCAGGTAATCTGTTCGAAGGAATTTCTTTAAAGATGAAACAATTGCATTCTCCTCCTTTACTAGTTGCAAATTCGAGATGCTAGGTAGCTAGCTTATGTCTTTGTTCCTATTTTGATCGGTCACCAGTATCATTGCATAGTGGAAGATAAAACTAGAATACTCCTATATGTTAGTAATGAAAAACTTGATAAGTGAAACTCTTGAATAAACTGTTCTGGTAGTAAATTGCTTATTTCCAAAAAAAAAATCCTAATTTCTGGCCTGAAAATCCTTACTAGCAGTTACTTATTTAGTCATCCCTGGAGCAGTTTTCGACACCTCATGTACATCCCGGAGAAGTTAAATCTAATGCTTATTAGGTTAAGCTCTTATGATAAACACTAATGTTACATTTGTTCGTTTTAATTCATAAAAAATTTGGAGAACTAGAAGTGAGGTAAAGCTCTTGCTGGATGAAAACTTGTATGTGATGTGTTGGAAGAAAGACTCTGTATTTGAGGTAATACAAGATGTACAGTTAGTTTTTTATGTGATGGTAGTTCTGTCCATGGGTTGGAATTGTAATCTTGAAATAGGCTGAAAAGCCTATTAAAGTTAGTGGGCCAGAATTAGTTATGGGTTGTACATCTAGTGGGCTGAAAATGTGATGATGTCATCATTTATGTATGCTGCCACATCATCGTCATCCATGTAGGTACCCATGTGTTGTCCACGTAGGATGCCACATCATCGTCCATGTAGCATGTTATGTCATAGTCCATGTAGGATGCCACGTAATCATACATGTAGGATGCAACATCATCATCCACGTAGGATGCCATGTCATCATTCACGTAATATGCCACGTCATCGTCCACGTAGGATGCCATGTCAGCTGCCATGTCAGTAGCAATCCGTGCCGGTTTATTTTGTCACAGATTGTGGGCCATGGGTTGGGCTACTCCGTGACGGTCCAGATATGTCACAGACCGCGACGTTTATTAAAAAATGTCGACAAATCAATGACGCACATTCCACCATGAAATTTAAATCGTCACGAATACTGATTTGCGACGAATTGTCAACAATCCGCGACATATTGATTGCGTCACGAGATTAAATAGTTTCTTGTAGTGCTTCAAGTTAGATGTGTTGGATGTGACACTTCTCCGCTGCTTCATCCTGTAAGTTACTTGAAAATTTAATCTACTTCTCACTAATCACTCTATCAAAATGTGCTTTTTGTGTCCGTTCATCTTCATAATGTAGTTTGCTATCTTACACTTTGTTTTTTCTTAATATTAGGAATACGGTTGTAGAAGTTGAGAAGACGGGCACAGAAGTAGGCTTCCTTGATCCTGAATGCTTTAAAACTTGACATTGTTGAGACATGGTCCAACTTTCAATTTCGTTGTATCCTATATGAAGCATGCCTACCTGTTGACGCGAAAAGTGCACTCAACGCCAAACACACAGCAAGCCGAACAAAGCTGGCTTCACACGCGCAGAGAGCGAAAGACGTGTCAGTCAATTTTTCCTGAAAATTAACAAAAGACAAAGCGATTAAATACCAAAGCTTGGAACTTGCGGGTGGTACCGGCAGGTTCCATATTTGCGGCCAAGAAGCCATACGAGATGACACATAGCTATGTGAAAGCTATCTGCCAACGAACTACAACCATTCGGGAAACCGCAAAGGGGAAAAAATAACACTGCCGAACGGATGACGTGAGCATGACGGCGATCGGTCTTTGTTTGATCAAAAATGCGTACGCACGAGGTCATGACCGATCCCCATGAAAATTAACATTAAATAAATAAATAAAATAAAGCACGGACATGATCATGTATTAAACAAGTATGCATAGATCCAAAGCACTAGTCTACCGCATGTCTAGTTACTTTAAAACCCGTCAGATACGATGTCAAACAAATCTATCCACTGCATGATACAACTTGCATGAAAAACCGTATCACTTTCCACAAATAGATCTATCCACCGCATGATACAATCTAAATATGAAAAGCTAGAAGCATACATCATTTAAAGCATGGATAACGCACGTGTTCTACTCGTGGAGAAACATAACCGAATACGGTGAGCGAATGTACCGATTCGGGGTCCATGAAGAAGGAACGAACATTACCAAGTGAATAAATCTATCAGATTGATTTGGGAATCTAATCCACCGGATGACTAGCTCCAATGCAACCCAAAAACCTGCATCTACCGCATGATACCCGGCTCTTTCAAGATTTATACGAACATTAGCAAGCTTGAACCCGCAACACGTAACAACCTAGATCGATTCGGTTTCGGCTATCGGAAAACACAAGATCCACGTATTAAAACATGAAATCTACTCCAACAAGGATCATAAAAGAGATAAAGCCGATCCAAAACCATCTAGATTGGGCAAAGGTGTGTTACATGAATTAAAACGTAAAGTAAAAACTCAAGATAACACGGGGTAACTTAATGAATCTATCGGATCTTGCCAAGATCCAATAGAGCCGATAACTAGCTTCAAGCTAGATCTTAGCCTACCGCGTGACTCATGATCTAACAAGAAACCCTCTTGAACCAAGCTTGAATCTACCGCATGACACGAAGCATGATAACAAGACTACTTGCATCAGATCTAAATCCACCGCATGATACTAGACATGATACAAGGTTGCCGATACTCACGGAGGTCGACGAATCGATTAGCCCTCTCGAAGAACTCGACGACACGACAAAGGACTCTAGGGTTTGGCGTAAGGCCGGTGTGTATTGAATAATGATTCTGTTTTGTTACATACATTCAGGGGTCATATTTATACCCTGTCGAGTACAACCTCGAATGGATTCATTGCCTAACTTATCTCTAAGCTTGATCGCCTATCCATCCATTCGTCCTCCCTGATTGAGCCACGTCGCCATCCAATCCCGCAAAATTAGCTCTATTGTTCCTTTGCCGAACCGGAGCAGATAGCCGACCGCAGATCCCTTTGCCGAATATCCCTGAAAAATCCTTCCTTCCACCAGACGGACTCTTTATCGAACTGGACCCACAAGTCAGACTCCTTACCAAATTTTGGTGTTAACACATGCCCCTTCAATTGTGGGATAAAAGTAATTTTGTTCCGCAATTGACTCCAGCCACGAATACCTCAAACCAAATCTGTCAACACCTGTTCTTCGCAATCCGCCGGAATCTTCATCCAGATCCAACCCTAGATCCCCTCGTTCCGAGCTCAAACCTCTAATGGCAGCTCAGAACCAAGATGCTCAGGTAAATTCATCCCCCGTAAGCCTCGTTCGGCATTTAGGTTTTCAATTTTACCCGAGATTTCCTTTTCCGCTTTTCTTCCGGGAGCCCTCTCGAGCTTTTGATTCGTACCGAGGCCAATTCGAGATCTTATTATCTTGGTCCCGTGGGGAACCCCCGACCCTCGAGATTTCATCGCGCCGAATCTCAAAGAATCCCCTTCAAAGCAGCTCTGTCTCCACCGCCTCAGTGGCAAGACGCCTTCAAGAACTGGCCTTTACCTCCAATTGCAGGCTGGAAAACTTGGTATCGGAGGATCCTTGCAGACAAGAGTGGATTGACCAACCTGGATACCCTCCGTATCACCTAGTGCTTGGAGTTATCCGTGGCTGAGACCCCCAAGAACGAAGACCTCCTGATAGCAGCCTGTCACTTCTGGTCAAACGGTGTCAACGCCTTCCTTTTTGGCCATGGCCCAATGTCTCCAACATTGGCCGATGTATATATGATCACCGGCCTTGACATCACAGGATCTGTCCAGCCCTGGAACTTCAAAGGCTCTTCACGCCAGACAGGGGTAAAGCCAGGGAACGGATATAAGAATTACATCTTGAAGCACATGAAAGACAATCCCCTTGGCGATGTTGAATACAGAGCATTCCTGAATATGTGGCTGTGCAGATTTGTCTTCTGTGGCAAAGCCAACGAGCCTACCTTGAACCATATTGCAATGGCGTCTCATTTGGCCAGTGGCAACCGCCTCCCCCTTGGGAAATTCTTCCTCGGCAGTGTATACCACATGCTTCACCAAACTGTTACTCAGATGTATACCAGCCAAAGGATAACATGTGTCAACGGCCCTTGGTGGTTCGTTCAGATATGGCTGCAGCCTCCACACCGCATCAAATAGTTGGTGTTGATTTGAACACCAGGCTTTTTCCTTCATCCAATCACCCTGAAGGAGAAAACAATGCTACCAGGGGATGTCAGAGTTATGGAGAAGCGGCTTCAATCGTTATCATTCGGCAAGACATCGGCCGGCTCTTCGAACTGTTCTTCAAGGGTTTCCGGAACCCTCTCCGGCTCCCCTATCCGGACAATGATACATTGACTTTCCCCGTTGAATTCTCCTTTGAGCCTGGTCGTCAAGATGGGAGATTCTTGGAAATTTTCAACATCGTAATTCGCCCATGTATACTGCCGGCCGAATTCAACGGAGGGAGGCTGAACTTCAGCACTTATGAATATTATCAGCCCAATGTAATGGCCAGGAAGATTGGTTGTGGCCAGATGCCCCCACGATTGTTCCTGCATGAATTCCTCAAGCCGAGAGAGGAAATCAAAGAGAGCATGCAATGCAGCAGGATCTTCCATTATGTGTGTAGTCCAACTGTCTACACATGTCCTTTCGTGCCCACAGTCATAGCTCATCCCACCTTTAACTCTTGGTGGCAAGAACTCCATGATCACATCTTCAGTGAGCCTGTATATGTGTTCGTGCGGAGTTGATGCCTCGATTTCCCGCCAACTTCGGAGGTAACATAATGAACCTTTGGATCGGACATCTCTCCTCTCAATTATGATTCGACCTCATTCTTTTGATTCCACGAACACGATTGCTCGCCCCTCGAGCCGGGAACATCACCTACAATCTTGCGAGCCCAATCTCAAAGATCGGGATTCAAGTCAACAACTCTGGCTCAGTTAATGGCCAGGTTTGCTACAACAGACCCTAGCCTCTCTAGCCTTGCTGCTGACAAGAGGCAAGGTTTATCTCTGGTTGCCCCTCCAACTGCCAAGAGGAGGAGAACTATCAAGACAATCCTTGTTGAGGTAAAATCTTTTACCTTATTGACCCCAAGATTACTCTGTTCCTGATAAATTATCTCTTTGTGCATTCTCAGACCAGAGCTCAGCAACCTTCAGTGTCGAACACCGCCAATGCCCCATCCACGAGTATGACCTTTCTCGTCCTCTTTTAAGGATGGACACCGGCATTTACCCTTGTGACTTGATATTTGCGAAGAAACAGTGGAAGAACAACTGGTTGATGTTCCAGTGGCTCAACAAGCAAGTCCATCCAGGGTTGAATTGCCTATCCCAGTGGAGATCTCATCTTCATCACCTTCTGCAGAAGCAATAAATTCTCCAGAGATGAATCTCCCAATCCAGCCGGAGCCATCAAGTCCTCCAAGGGCACAATCACCTGTTGGTCATGTAGAGACAACAATCCCAACAGAGGTAGACCCTACTCCTCATCAACCGGAAGCTCACGAGCTACCAGCAGCTGCATCGATGCCTCCCAGCTCGGAAGCTTCAGCTCTACCTGGAGCGCCTCCTTCACCTGTGATTGCCCCTGCTCAAGAAACCAGCCATGAGGTATCTATCTGCACTTAACTCTGCTACCTCCACGTTTAGCACTCTTAACTCGGCAATCTTCGCTCCTCGAGATCGGGCTCTGTCACCATCAAGCCCGCCGTCGGAGAGCAATCCACTGCCGAGGTGATGGAAAGAGTATACCGGCCCTCCGTCGGATGAAGTGTTATCAAAGCTTAAAGAAATTGTTGCCGGCTAGAAAGGGATGCACAAGATCGGTTCAAAGATCTTGATCACTTCGAGGAGATGTTTGAATCCATCAGCCAAGAACTTCCTGAAGACATCAGAACTTCTCTATCATCCGTCTATGGCTTAGACACCCTTTATGCACCCATAAAGCATGCTTTGAGGAAATTGCGCTCCCGCCCGGCTATTGAAAAGAAGAAAGCCGATGCTGAACATGCCATGACCGGGGCACAATCCCGAGCAGAGAGCCACAAGGATACATTGGCTAACCTGCAGGCTTCTTATGATCTGAAAATTGCCAGGAAAGCTGCTCTAGAAGCGGCGAGAAGCCTGTCAGCGGAGATAGAGGCTGACAAAGAGAAAATAGCCGAGCTCCCTGGATTGATAGAAAAGACCCAAGCGGAAGCAAAATCGGCTATCACCAAGATAGAGCAATGCGATGCAGAACTCACCGACTTGTCTGGTACTCAAAAAGATTGCCAGGAGCTGCTGGACAATTTCCGTCTAATAACATCCAATGCTCGTGGTGTGATTGCGAAACATCTGAACATTTGAATGCCCCTATTGATGTATAACCGAATTGGTCGTTCTTGTAATATTTTCTTGCAATTTGTTTCCTTTCTTCTGCGCACCTTCAAATATAATGCTGAACGACCCATTCGGTAGAGAAACGCCAACTCCCGAATGGCACTTTGATTTTCTTTAGCCGAACCAATCAACTGAACGCGGCTCAGCCTAGAACTCCAAGCGACCCGCCGGCGGGCTGGCCAAGGAAACCTTTCCACCTTCCGATTTTCTTGGGATATGCGCCACGATCCAAAGCCATGACTCGAAGTCACGATTCATCCTGCCAGGCCTATAAATGCAACCATAGGTGCCCCTAGCTCTCCACCAGGCCTTCTAGCTCTCGAATCTTTGCCAATCTTAGCCCTTCTGCAAACGGTGCACATCCCCAAACCATTATGGTGCGTCGCCTCAACCGCCGCCGCGCCTCCGACGAGGCAGAGGGGAGCAGCGCCAACGCGCGCCGGAGGCAATGATCGTCGATTCCTCCTCTTTGATTCGACTTTTGATCTTCTTCTTGCCTTGACGATCATCCCCTTTTTCAGATTGATCCAGTGGAATCCGCCTCCCGCGCTGGCCAATCAACCCCTTCCGGACGACTCCTCGGAGTCCGACGGCCACTCCCCCGTGCCGTACGGGGAAGTCGATGCCCTCCGCTTCAAGGAGGAGCTGGAGGCGTCCCGGCGTGAGCTAGAGGATGTCTCCAAGAAGGCGGGCATAGCCGAGCTGGAATGGGAGGACCAGCGCAAATAGTTGCTGGAAGCCATCGATGGTACGGCTCTGAAAGCAGTTCTTGATCCAACCCGGCTTTGATGCTAATCTTTTCTTCTTGCTCTTTGCAGCCCGCGACGCTGAGCTCAACCAGCTAAAGGCGCTGGTAGAGCAGCTGGCCGAGAAGGTGAACGCCCGCGGTGACACGCCGGCGGAGCGCCTTGCCGCGGTGGAGCACCGCGTCGACGAGGTGGTCACCCATGGCGTTCGTCTGGGCACCACCTTGGGCCTGGCTGCCATGGCGACGCATACGGACATCGACTACTCTACCAGGCCGCGCGACTTCCGGGGCGGCGTGCCGGAGGACATCGACGAGATCGAGCTCATCCTGGAGCGCCTCGATGGCCACGGCGACGCCATTGCCGAAATTACTCATCCCCAATCCGTGTTGAACAGACTCTTCGACTAGATTGTATTAGGGATGTGTAAATATCGGCAATAAATGAAGAGCTTTTGAATTCTGTGCTTGTTTTGTGATGACTTCCTTTACACTTTGCATCCGTGAATCTCGTTTTATTTGAATGCATCCGGGAACTATTTTGAGCCGAACGCGCGAGAACAACTGCCCCTTGGCGCAAAATCCACAGAAGATCCCGATTCGGCAATCCATAAACACTGTTCAAGCAAAAACCCCTCGCACCTGGGTAAAACCCTGCCGTTTGGTATTCCAACAGTGTGTACTGGCCGGTCATCACTCCCAATGCACCCCTTCGGTCAATAAAATAGCCTGCCGGGGTGCTCTGCAAATCCACTCGCACACTCATCCATCATTTCTCATCTCCTCCCCTGTCTCTAGAGGAAAAAACCCCAAAGCCATGGACAAGGGTAAGCAACCCCAGGAGAGCGGCTCATCAAAGAAGCGCACGATCAGGAAGTGAGTTCTCCCTTGATCTACTCCTCGTTCTTCCGCATGATCTCGTGCTTCATGTTCTCCTCTTTTCCTCTTCCAGTCTTGATTTGCTCCCTGAAGAGATCATCGGGACCGAAGACGTGCCGGAGTACATCTCCTCCGATTCCTCCGTCGAGGCAGAGGAGGCCACGCCTGAACAGAGGGCCAACCATCAGCTGCGCCGCCGCGTTCGGCTTCTGGAGCACGGCCTCAGGGACATCACCGCCCGTTGCCAAGCCGAGCGCGAGCGTCGCATGGCTCTGGAAGCGCTAGTAGGGGGTAAACGCTTCTGACTTCTTTTTGACCTTATGCTTGCATCTGGATTTCTTGCCCCCAACCTTGATTCCTCCGCTTCAGATGTCTCTGACAGGTACAACAACCTGAAGGCGGCCTGGGATAGCTTGGTGGAGGCCGCCAACCATGGTCACCCCCATGCGTTCCAAGTTGCCGTCACGGTGGTTCTGGAACAACTAAAGAGGGAGCAGCCGAAGAAGTAAAGAAAAGATCGAATCATACTTTCGCTTCTTTCTCCACGCCTTCTGCTTCCCACCTCCTCGGAGATCTGACCACCAGGGTTGTTCGATGTAATCCTGCAAGAAGCAGTTGTAATGTAGTTTTTGTGCTAAGGGCAATGCATCTAGGCACTGGCCATTTCTCCTGTTCAAGGATTTTTTGTTCTGAAGGCGGCCTCATTCTTGAGCGCCGGCTATCTCTGTGCCAGATGTGTGTAATCATCGATCGATCTCAATGCTAGGATAATATTTCTTCAGATATCTTCCATTTATTGCCGCGGAAAATTCTTCTCCTAGCAAAGTTTTCAATATATATGCATTACCAGGGACGCATCTGACCACACGAAAAGGTCCTTCCCAGTTAGGAGACCATTTGCCGAATTCACTGTATTTAGTTCCAATCGGCAATAGTGCTTTCCATACTAGATTGCCTTACTTTTACCTTCTTATTGTAGTACTTGGCGACCCGCAGTTTGTTTTTCTCGATGTTTTCCAGGGCTCTAAGACGGATCATATGTAAATCCTCCAGCTCGTCCATCATTAGGCCACTGTAATCTTTGGAGCTCAAGTCCTTTTGCAGCACCACTCTCCTTGAATCCGATTGCATCTCCCAGGGCAGGATCGCGTGATGCCCGTAAACCAACTCGTAAGGAGAAGTCTTTGTAGCTCCATGGGGGGCCATTCGGTAAGCCCACAGTGCTTCACTGAGTACCGAATGCCACCTCCTCGGCTTCTGGTCGATCTTCTTCTGTATCAATTTGATCATGATCTTATTAGAAGCTCCTGCTTGACCATTAGCCTGGGCATAATAGGGGGAGGAATTAAACAATTTGATCCCCATGCTTTCGGCAAATTCTCTGAACTCTAGTGACACGAATTGTGCCCCTTGATCAGTGGTGATTGTCTGAGGGATTCCAAATCGGTAGATGATGTGCTCCTTGATGAAATCAATCATGTTCTTTGACGTCACCTTCTTCAGTGGGATCGCCTGAACCCATTTAGTGAAATAATCTGTAGCCAAAAGCACGAACTTATGCCCCTTGCTAGACGGTGGATTAATTTGGCCAATCAAGTCTATACCCCGGCCCCTGAATGGCCATGGCTTGATGATGGGATTTAAGCCTGCCACTGGGGAGGGTATGGACAAATCCACTCTTGTTCATACCCAAATCCAAATAATTATTATCCACTTCTTACCCTCCCCATTCCCACCCATACCCAATGGATAACTAATTTTGTACTAGATTCTACACATACCCAATCGATTATTTGCACCCTCCCCACACCCTGCCCTCCCCATTTCTTCAATGGATAATTATTTTCTACCCATACCCTCCCCATTTGAGGTGGGTGTGGATTTGAATATGGACAATGGATAAAAACAACAGGCATAATGGGATTCAATGCTGATGCAGGGACCCTTTGAATATTCCCAAACCTTTGGCAATCCTGACATCCCTTGTAATACTCAAAGCGGTCCTCTAATATCGTCGGCCAAAAGCATCCAGCTTGCCTAATAACCCACTTCATACGGTAGGCCGATTGGTGTGCTCCACATATCCCATCGTGTACTTCGCTCATCATGTTCTTGGCCTCTTCTGGACCCAGGCATCGTAGTAGTACCCCATCTAATGATTTATAGAATAAATTATCATCCAGAAGAATGAACTTAATTGCCTTGTACCTGAGTTTCCTAGAGACCTTCCGGGATGGATCTTTCAAGTAATCAACGATCTCTTTCCTC
The DNA here is from genome assembly GCA_947561735.1 of Cenchrus americanus. Taxonomy (NCBI): domain Eukaryota; kingdom Viridiplantae; phylum Streptophyta; class Magnoliopsida; order Poales; family Poaceae; genus Cenchrus; species Cenchrus americanus. The sequence continues at coordinate 180,145,641 of OX387242.1, forward strand.
CAATCATCTTCTGCAAGATCCGCCCCTAGCGCACACATCTCTGCAGCAAACGCTTCTTGACTCTCTTTGTAACCAGAGGCGCTCTGAGCCAGCCTGTTTGCTTCTTCGTTATGTTCTCTAGGAATATGCTATAGAGTTACCAATGGTAAGCTCTTCAAGATTTCCCTGCATTCTTCGTAGTAACTCCTCAGCGCTTCACTTTTGCACTCGTATTGGTCGTTCAATTGCTTGATTACCAACTCTGAATCCCCATAGACTTCAACTGAAACGGCCCCAGCTTCTCTCAAATATTGAAGCCCTCGAAGTAATGCCTCGTACTCAGCCTGGTTATTTGTGACAGTGAGTCGTATAGGAATGGCAAATTCAAACATCTCACCTCTGGGCGAAATCAGTAGGATCCCTACTCCCCCACCTTTACCACACAATGATCCGTCAAAAAATAAAGCCCAAGGGGTAATTTCAAGCAGATCAATTGACGGATCACGATGTTCAGTTATAAAATCGGCAATGACCTGACCTTTGATGGCTTTTGCCGATTCGAACTTCAACTCAAACTCTGATAAAGCTAAAATCCACTTGCCAATCCTGCCGTTCAAAATTGGCATAGATAACATATGTTTTATCACATCAAACTTGGAATATACAGTGCATTCGGCATTCAACAGGTAGTGCCGAAACTTTGTACACGAGTAGTATACGCAAAGGCACAGTTCTCTACGGTACCGAATACCTGGTTTCAGGATCAAGTAGTTTTCGGCTAAGATAAGCTACTACCCGCTCCTTTCCCTCAAATTCTTGAATAAGGGCCGATCCAATGGTTTGGGTATCGGCCGCCACGTACAACTTGAAAGGCTTGTTTAGCTGAGGCGGAACCAACACCGGTGGCTCCTTCATGTACTGCTTGATCTCATCAAAAGCCTTTTGTTGTTCGTCGCCCCATGTGAACTTCTGATCTTTCTTCAGCTTCAGTAATGGAGAAAATGGCAACACCTTCTGTGACAAATTTGAAATGAATCTTCTCACGAAGTTGATTTTGCCGAGCAGCGATTGCAACTCCTTGAGGTTAGTTGGAGGAACTACTTCATCAATGGCCTTCATGCTCTTTTTGCCAACCTCAATTCCTCCTTCGTGGACCCAAAACCCCAAGAATTCTCCAGCTGAAACCCCAAAAGCGCACTTGTTTGGATTCATCTTCAAACCGTGTTTCCGGGTGCACTCCAAGGTCTTCTTCACGTCTTCCAAATGGGTGTCATGACTTAGGGATTTGATCACCACGTCATCAATGTAGATCTCCACAATCTTGCCGATCAACTCATGAAAAATGTAATTCATGGCCCGTTGATAGGTTGCACCGGCATTTTTCAACCCAAAAGTCATGACTATCCACTCGAACAGGCCTATATGACCAGGACATCTAAAGGCCGTCTTTGATATGTCTTCTATTGCCATGAAGATCTGATTGTATCCCGCATTGCCATCCATGAAACTAATCACCTTGTGTCCGGCAGCGGCGTCGATCAACAAATCGGCAATAGGCATCGGGTATCCATCCATCGGAGTAGCTCTGTTCAGGTCCCTGAAATCTATGCAAACCCTCATTTTTCCATTCTTCTTGTACACGGGGACGATGTTAGATATCCACTCCGCATATCTGCATGGCCGAACGAAGTTTGCATCAAGTAATCTTTCAACTTCCTTCTTCACATCGGCCAATACCTCATCCTTGTAGATTTTCCGAGGTGGTTGCTTATATGGTTTGAAACCAGGCTTGATTGGCAACCGATGCTCGACGATGGAACGATCCAATCCAGGCATCTCCGAATAATCCCAGGCGAAGCAATCCTTGTATTCTTTGAGAAGCTTAATCAAATTCTCCCTGAAGTCTGGTTGCAAATTTGCACTGATGAACGTCGGCCTTGGCTTATCACCGCTTCCAATGTCAACTTCTTCCAGTTTATCAGCCGACATGAATCCTCGCCCTAATTTGCCATCAGTGCCATCCACGGGGTTCTCCATTAAAAATTGCTATAAGAGCCGACTGCTTGAATCGGCTGTTGGTCACCGCCGACGAGTTCAACAGACCTTCCCCCCGATCTTTGCACGAGAAGCAATCAATTCCCCGGTACTCCCGAAAAGCCGGTTCCATGTTGGCCACGCTCACGGAGTCATCTGCTTGGACGACCTCGATCTCATCGTCCACCCACTGGATAAGCTGTTGATGCATGGTGGATGGGACGCAACAGTTAGCATGAATCCAGTCCCGCCCAAGCAGCAGGCTGTAGGCTCCTTTGCCCTCGATGACAAAGAAGGTGGTGAGCAGCGTCTTGGACCCGATCATCAAGTCCACGTGAGCGCATCCCTTGGTGTCGGAGGGGTTCCCGGCGAAATCATTCAAGATGATGCTTGTAGGCGTCAAATCGCTCGGGCCCATGCCAAGCTTCCTGAAGGTGGTGTACGGCATTACGTTGACTGCCGCCCCACCGTCGACGAACATCTTGGTCAATGGCTTGCCATTGACGTATCCCCTCAAGTACAGCGGCCTCATATGACGATTCTTGGCCGGCTTGTCGAAGATGGCCTCGCTTGGCCGGCACCAGTTGTGCCAGCATCCCCTCGGCCTGCTCATCATCTATGGCCGCTTCCTCCTGCACAACCTGGTTAGCAGGAGCCATGAATTCGTTCGGCAGGAAGTATACCATGCACGTTGTAGCCGAACGTTTCGATCCTTCAGGTTGATCTTTGGGGTGCCACACTTGGCGCGTCTGGATTCCGGCCTGCCTCAACTCGCGGTTCCTCAAGCGCTGGACCCGTCTCTTCTGGCTTCTCCTCAGGCCAGGCGGGCACCATTGCCCCTTCTGCCAGACGTAGTCATCCTCATCATCCTCTTGATCAGCCCATCTGAGGTCAGCTTGGCGCTTCCTGGGATGATCGATGACTTCAATTTTTTGGAGCCGATCCCCGTTAGGGTGGATCCTTCCAATTCTCTCGTGGACGGATCGGCGATTGGCAGTTTCCTACCTGTACTCAACATACCTGTCACTGCATTCAGGACAGTTCCTCAACGTGGGCAGCTTTAAACCCTCATTCCAGCAATGCCTGAAGAAGGCACATCCCCAGTGTGCGTGTTCCTGCTCGCGCGTGTACTGCTCTTGGTCTCTTCTGCGCGCCTCTTCTTCGGCTCTGCGTTGCTCCTCCTCGTAGCGCCGCTTCTGGTAACGCTCTTTCTCTATCTGGCGCTTGCATCTGTTCCAGAGTCACTTGGCGCTCTGGGTCCACTGCTCCACCTTGTCTAGACCTGGCTGAGGTCAAGACCTTGACTTTTCCTTTCTCCTCGGCTGTTATCACATTAACAGAAAAGCCCACCATGTTCTGAGGAAAGGGGTGGCCATCCAGCTTCATTTTGTTATCGAACTTGAGGTGACCCTCCTGGATAGCCTTTTGGATCTTCATCCTGAAGACCCTGCAATCATTGATGGAGTGTGAATCCCTGTCATGGAAGCCACAGTAACGTTTTGCTTTAACTCCATCGGGTCGAAGCATGGAATGCCCCTCAGGCAGCTTGATTCGGCCTTCTTTCACTAAGAGCTCAAACAATTTATCAGCTTTCGTGATATCAAAATCATAGGTTCCCTTGGTATGCTTGACCCAGCGCTGATTCATTGTCAAAGGCTCCTTCCCCCACATGATCTCTGCTGTGGCTACATCCAATTCATCATCAGAATCCTCGAACAGATCAGCCTTGTCCAAGAACTGGTTGTAGACGTCAGCGATGTCGTGCTGCTTGCCAAATTTGGCGTCCTTCTTAAAGCCATACGCCTGATTGCTCATCAGTGATAGCTTCTGTGATAGCTGACCCAGATTCTCAAACTCCATCCCGAACAACTTTTCGCGTACGGCCGGTAGCATCCCGGCGATAGCCATGTCAGCCAGCTGGTCATCTGGCAAGTTAAGCGAGAAGCACATGCCCTTGACCTCCCTGAACCTCCGGAGAAACTCCAGCGGTGTCTCGCTATGCCTCTGCTTCATGGTCGCAAGGTCGATCAGCTTCTTCTCCGAGCTGCCGCTGAAGTAATGAGCGTGGAATTTCCGCTCTAAGTCCTTCCATCTGGCAACTGATTCAGGGGGCAGGGACGAGAACCACTGAAACGCTGGACCTGTCAGCGATGCGGCGAAGTAGCGGACCCTGAATGTCTCCTCAGCCGAGCACTCCCCGAGCTGCATGAGGTAACGAGCGATGTGCTCGAACGTGCTCGTGTCGTCTTGCCCCGAAAATTTTGTGAACTCCGTTGGCGGCTTCACCCTTGGCGGCAAGAGCACATTGTAGTACCATTCTGGGAACGGTGGCTTATAGGCAGGTCCTTGCATTTTTGGCTTGAGGCCGAACTGATTTTGCATCAATTCGGCCATTTTTCGCGCCAGGGCGTCGTCCTCCTGTACGCCTGCAGCTGGCGCGTATCCTGGATGTGGGAAGGCATCAAACGCCCCGTAGTTCCCCACCTCATGATAGCCACCGCCGTACAAGTTTCTCTCGCGCGCCCGGCTGGTCGCCGGAGCAATCCTCTGACCGGAAGTGAGCGGGGCGCCGGTCGAGCCGAATGCTAAATCTCCGTACGTGGGCTGGTACGGATTCGGGCCGTTGCACGGTGTTGCCCCGTGCCGCCCCGCGGTGGTGGCCGGATTGGTCGTCCCGAGGCCCGCAATGGAGGCCGAACCGGCCGTTTCCCGCCGGCTCGTGGCGGAGGCCGGAAAGCTTGACTTCCGGCCGCTTTGGGGAGGAGGCCGCACCGGCGGGCTCCGAAGTGGCGGCCGAGAGCTTGATTCGCCCGGGCCCACGGTGCCCCCCTGGACGGGCGCTTTGCTGAACGCTTGTTCCATGCCAGGGCCGAAGACGGCCACCATCATCTGCTGGAGTGCACCGAGGAAAGCCTTGTTGTGCTTGCTAAGCATGTAATCTGCTGATCCTTGGAACACCCGCATGCACTCCTCTTTTTCCTGCTGGGATGTGGTATCGCTCTCCCCTGGCAGCAATACCCTGGGCATCTCGTTCTTCAGATACGGGACGCCGCTTCTATTCTTTTTGAACGACGAGACACTTCGCCGAAACCGGTCCACGACGTCTTGGAGTTGCTGCCGCTGCTCTGGAGAAAGATCTTCAAGGTTGACATCCATGAGGTCTGCGATTTCAGGCATCTTGAATCTATTCGGCTGTTGTCCCACTGGGCGTGCCAAAAAGTGTGTTGACGTGAAAAGTGCACTCAACGCCAAACACACAGCAAGCCGAACAAAGCTGGCTTCACACGCGCAGAGAGCGAAAGACGTGCCAGTCAATTTTTCCTGAAAATTAACAAAAGACAAAGCAGTTAAATACCAAAGCTTGGAACTTGCCGGGTGGTACCAGACAGTTCCATATTTGCGGCCAAGAAGCCATACGAGATGACACATAGCTATGTGAAAGCTATCTGCCAACGAACTACAACCATTCGGGAAACCGCAAAGGGGAAAAAATAACACTGCAGAACGGATGACGTGAGCATGACGGCGATCGGTCTTTGTTTGATCAAAAATGCGTACGCACGAGGTCATGACCGATCCCCATGAAAATTAACATTAAATAAATAAATAAAGTAAAGCATGGACATGATCATGTATTAAACAAGTATGCATAGATCCAAAGCACTAGTCTACCGCATGTCTAGTTACTTTAAAACCCGTCGGATACGATGTCAAACAAATCTATCCACCGCATGATACAACTTGCATGAAAAACCGTATCACTTTCCACAAATAGATCTATCCACCGCATGATACAATCTAAATATGAAAAGCTAGAAGCATACATCATTTAAAGCATGGATAACACACGTGTTCTACTCGTGGAGAAACATAACCGAATACGGCTGAACAGCCGATTCGGGGTCCATGAAGAAGGAACGAACATTACCAAGTGAATAAATCTATCAGATTGATTTGGGAATCTAATCCACCGGATGACTAGCTCCAAAGCAACCCAAAAACCTGCATCTACCGCATGATACCCGGCTCTTTCAAGATTTATACGAACATTAGCAAGCTTGAACCCGCAACACGTAACAACCTAGATCGATTCGGTTTCGGCTATCGGAAAACACAAGATCCACGTATTAAAACATGAAATCTACTCGAACAAGGATCATAAAAGAGATAAAGCCGATCCAAAACCATCTAGATTGGGCAAAGGTGTGTTACATGAATTAAAACGTAAAGTAAAAACTCAAGATAACACAGGGTAACTTAATGAATCTATCGGATCTTGCCAAGATCCAATAGAGCCGATAACTAGCTTCAAGCTAGATCTTAGCCTACCGCATGACTCATGATCTAACAAGAAACCCACTTGAACCAAGCTTGAATCTACTGCATGACACGAAGCATGGTAACAAGACTACTTGCATCAGATCTAAATCCACCGTATGATACTAGACATGATACAAGGTTACCGATACTCACGGAGGTCGACGGATCGATTAGCCCTCTCGAAGAACTCGACGACACGACAAAGGACTCTAGGGTTTGGCGTAAGGCCGGTGTGTATTGAAGAATGATTCTGTTTTGTTACATACATTCAGGGGTCATATTTATACCCTGTCGAGTACAACCTCGAATGGATTCATTGCCTAACTTATCTCTAAGCTTGATCGCCTATCCATCCATTCGTCTTCCCTGATTGAGCCACGTCGCCATCCAATCCCGCAAAATCAGCTCTACTGTTCCTTTGCCGAACCGGAGCAGATAGCCGACCGCAGATCCCTTTGCCGAATATCCCTGAAAAATTCTTCCTTCCGCCAGACGGACTCTTTATCGAACCGGACCCACAAGTCAGACTCCTTACCAAATTTTGGTGTTAACACTACCAACTATATGCTAAAAAGAGAGTCACCATTTCCGCTTATCTCAGTGACAACCACTGGATTGTAGTGGCGATTTGTCCGAAGCAGAACATGGTCTTGTATCTTGATTCATTGAAGAGTCTTAACACTGATATTTCACTTTTGACAAAATGCATTGATGAGTAAGTTCTTTCTTTCTTTCTTAACCTGCAAACTTCCTCAACAAACTCTACATAGTTTATTAATAGTGCCCTAACCATTATTGCATGTTTTGTTGTAGGGGTTGGAATAGTTATTGTGTCGACAAGACGTTGCCCCGTGCACCTTGGAACAAGACAATGAGGTTAAGGTATGTATCTCTTAATTCCTTCCTATGGAAGCTAGTAATAAATCTTGAGTTTATTTCTTCTCACCACTAATGTTCTTTGTACATTTATCGCAGTGCCACCAACAACCTTCTCATACCAGACTCTGTGGCGTCTATTGCCTATCACATGCTTAAAGTAAAAGATAAATTGAGGGAACATGAGGAACTTTCTTGGGATCTGCATTTGTACCACCTGCAACTGAGCAGAGTTCTTGCTTATTAGCACTATACATGCTTGGTAACCACCTATATGTGTGCTGACTGCTGACATTGTTATATCCAGAAATTTAAGCTATCGTAGTGTTGTCTCCACAAAGACACGTTGTTCTACGTTCGTGATAGAACTAGCACATTCCTTGGAATAGGTGATCAGAGTCAGAGGGAAATTTCATCTTGATGATGGAAAGTTGGCTGAGATTATAGCTGATTCTCAGGAAATTTTTGCATTTCCTCCTTGTCCCATGAATTTTGTGATATTGTTGTCAAGCTTGGACTATGGTTGTGATATTATTGCCAAGCCAGTGATGCTTCTTTACCTGTGAGACAATGATGCTGAATTTTTTCATATGATGCATGTGAGTTATGAGAATTTCTGTGAATTTGGATGCTGGATCTAAGTTAATTAGGTGCACATGAAATCAGGACATAGGAGGATCATAGGAGACGTGAGCTCACAGCACGCGTCTCCTCTAACTGAGACAGAGGAGACACGCATTGCCAGCATGCGTCTCCTTTCATCGAGACACAAGAGACGCGCTTACACAAGAAGCATCTCCTTTCGTCGAGACAGAGGAGACGCGCATTGCCAGCACACGTCTCCTTTAGTTGAGATACAGGAGACGCGCATAAACAAGAAGTGTCTCCTTTCGTAAAGACAGAGGAGATGCGCGTTTACAGCAAGCATCTCCTTTCTTCGAGACAGAGGAGACGTGCGTGTAGAAGACGCGTCTCTTCTTGTCGAGGTACAGGAGAAGCAGGTTTACAACACGTGGATCTGATGTTGAGTTCGTATAACGGGCTCGGTGTTCGCGCCTATTACCATAGTCCCCTGTGGGCCTAGAGAATCAGTCATTTCACGTAACTAGTGACTAGTTATGGTAAGGGTCGTTGTTTGTTGTCCGTTACGAATACATGTTATCAGTAACGGGCATCACCCTATTACCTTTCTTCGCTCATTTGTAACGCTTGATCGGTACCAGGCGATTTGCCCATTACCCGTTACCAAAGTGAGTTTTTCACATAGCGCTACCTCTGTATAAATGTGGGGTGCACTCATAGCCAACGTAGTTGTCCAACCCAAGCACCATGGTTGCATTGTCAGGACTTTGACCGGCCCAGGCTATTGTGACCCATGTCAAAGCCACCACATAACTAGTCACTTGTGATCGAGTACCGTAGCTTGAACACGGACGCCATAAAACAGAAATGTATAAACTAACTAGATCAAACTGAGGTTATTCATACAAACAGATATGGGACTTTCTAGTCTAATCAACAAGATGAAAGAGTCATGTTCACAAAGAACACAAGCCTCTAAATGATGAACAGACGAAGAACTCGCGAACATATCAACTATGCATTAATGCACTACTATATGTTAAATAGCTGAATAACTGAAGTAGAGCAAAGTCATACAAAGAAATAAAGATACAATAATAAGAACACTCATTCATGGATCCCAAAGAAGACTTGGAACCTGAAGTAGAACTACTCTAGCCAACTCCCTAGCCTTGGAAACTAAGAGAAACATAAGTGAATCAAAGTTGTGTGTCTCTAAAGTGAGCCACCTCCTCTTCTATTTATAGGTAGAGTGTTACTGTTTAGAGCCGAGGATCGCCAAGCGCACCCCCGAAATGGACGTTAGGACCAATGAACAAGCACCACGTAGAGGGCCAGGATCAGCGGGCCCAAAGTTGGTTCGGCCGGACCCAAGGTTATTCGCCCGACCCCTTGTGGGATCGGCTGGCCCTCTCCTTTCTCTAGAAGGTTGACATGTGGGCCCTTGGGTACATTATAGATGGATGTAACTTCTTGAGTCGGTTTGGGTCCCTGTGGGCCCTCCTGTCCCTGTGAAGTCCATGTGTCGTCTTCTGATTCGTCACGAGTTGCCTCCCTTGAATCGATGACGTGGCATAGACACATGGGATCTTGTGTGGCAACCACTCCTCAGTTGAGGTGGCATGACATGGATAGTAGAAGATGTGATTCTCACTCATTTTGCACCTGCAATCAAATAATCTTCAAGTATAAGTGAAACTAAAATATTCTTTAACTAAAATGCATGTAAGAAATACATTTGTCTCATTATTCATAAGAATATTGACAGCTAAAAGAGGTACTTAACAGTCGTTAACAGCGTGCTATAGTAAAGAATCTTTAATAATGGATTAATTAGACTTAATAGATTTGTCTCGCGATTTCTCATCCATTCGTGTAATTAGTTTTGTGATTATTTTTGTAATTGGTCTATGTTTAATACTCCTAATAGGCTTTATTTTAGTTGCCTAAAATTTTGGTCTTACTAGTGTAGCGCAGAACATCATACATGGCAGCTCCCACACAGTGGCAGTGCTACCTATTCCATCATATTAGAACCTGTTTTCTAACACCTGTTTCCTGAAGACACACCTTTATGTTATAAAGACACACCTTCATGATACTAAGAATGCAAGTGAGTACTCGATAGTGTTTTGTGGGTTAGCTGATTAATTACGTTGACCTGCTATTTTTGTTCATTTTTCCAAAATTATTTACAAAATCTCATTCTCGTTCATTTTGTCAATATTTTGAATCAACCCAATAACCCAAAATATATATAACTTGCATCCCGCCTGGTACCATCACTCCATCAGAACAAAACGTTGGCGCATGTCTTTTGCCCAATGCCACAAAAAAGTTCATCAGTCTGTTTGTTTGGCTAGTGGCTGATGACCGGTGCTGATTTGTTCTGAGAGAAAAGTACTGCTCGCTGGTTGCTGGTGGCTGGTTTATTCTAAGAGAAAAGTATTATTGGCTGGTGACTGATAAGCCAAGCAAACACAGGGGAGAGGTCACTTTTTCTCTCTTTCGCACTAAGCTTATACGCTAATCGTTATGCAAAGGCAGCCTATCTTCCTCTGTTCTTTATTTCCTGCACACATATGTTCTTCATCTTTTGTTTAGGAATTAGCATTGGCACATCACTGAACTAGTGCCACGGTCACAGGATCACATCACAATCCCAGCCCATCACTTTGCCTCATTTGCAGCATACTTGATTTTTTTAGAACCATTTGCAGCATACTTGATGATTTTGAGCGGAAAGTTAGTTGGTCCGGGATTTCGGATAAAGCTTTTTAGGCTCGGCCCATGTCGTTGTACGGTCAGACCTAGCCCAACCGAACCACAGCGCAATCTATTGGGCTGTTTGTACAATTGTACTTGCATTAGGCGCAACCTATTGGACTGGAAATTACTAATCGTCCTCAATTTCTTATTGGACTGGAAATTGTACTTGCATTAGGCGCAACCTATTGCTAGCTGTTAAATACTTAAAAGATCAGCCCTTTTTTTTTGGCGATGGTCAGCCCTTCTCGAAGAGGTATGTATACACATCCTATGCCGAAGATTTTCTTTATAGAGAAAAAAGATCGATCTTTTATGAACTCAATTACGTGCTGCATTTTTTCGTGTGGTTACTCCGTTTGACACCGTCTAGCTCTTTTACTTCCATGACGCTGTCAATGGGACTATAAAGAACCAAAACAATTCAAAACTTTTCTCACTTTATTCGGGCCAGTCTTAGCCCTCACGCCGGACCCACCCGTTAGGTTACAGAAGGACCAAAGAGGTGGAACAACTGTAGAAATCACAATTTGAGGAGCGTGAACGAATTGTTTTTCTCACCCCTCCATTGTACCCGCCAGGCCCACCTGTGCCTCGATGATGCCCCACGCAGCGCGTTGTACGAGCCGTTGTCGCTCGTTGATGACTCTGAAGATCTCATGCAGTGCTGGAACCCGTTGACCTCAGGCCCGCCGGAGCTTCCCATGGCTCTCGGCTGGACGCTCCACAGGACCCCCGCCCTGAGCCCTGCCACGCCGCCCGCCAGAGCAACTTCAGCACAGGGTCATGGCGATGGACCTTGTCGAACGATGCCGCGGCGAGTACACACATCCCCTCCGGCCCTCCCATCAATTTATCGCCCTTTCCATCTCTCCTTCGGCCTCCCTCCCCATTCATTCAATCCGCCGCAAGACGCGACAACGAGAGCGCAACACAGGTCCCCATCCGCCGAGAGGGGTGGTGGTGGGTACCCGGCGGCGACGGCTTGCAAAGAGGGGCAGCTGGCAGAGGCTAGCTGAGACGCACACGGGATTCCGGTCACCCGACCCACCCGCCACGGGTCCTCTCACGAGCCTTTCGAATTTAAGGTTTTTCTATATGAGATCCCCTTTTCTAGGTCACTACGGTTCTGACAAAATTGATGGGTAAATCATGAGCCACTTTGGTGGATCTCTTAGTTGGTGAATTACCACGTGTCCACGTCTCAATGCGCCTACAGTTCAAATCTTGTGTGAATTAATTTCAATTTGGTCGAGTTTGGGCAGATTAGTGTAGTGCTGGTGTGCTTGTTTGCTTGCAGTCTATTCTGTTCTTGTGCGTCTTGCCGATTGATACGACATCGTGTTCTCGTGTGCCCACAGCTGCAGTTGGTATTCTTTGATTTCTCTGCTCAGCATTGCAGCTCAAGCTCTGTTTTTTCTCCCTATTCACCAATCACCACAGCAGCTAATGGCGCAGGGTCTGCAGCTCCATGCAGATCGATGGCAGTGCATCTGCAGCTGCTCCTCTGTAGCGTGAGCTGCTTGCTCTGCTGCCTTTGTGTTGATCGACATCAGCAGCTGTTTTTTATGGACAACGACAGCAGCATTTCAATCAGGTTTTGCACTAGGCAAAGTGAAATTCAAGTTCCATTTAGAGCAACAGCTGAGCGTGAATAGTTCATGTTCAATGTCAATTTCAGGCTCTCGTAAAACTACCCCCGTGACGCGTCTGTTAGTTCCTTTAGCACTCCTTGCTTGCTTTGGTTTTTCATTTAATCAGTTGATTAACTTGGCTCCTGTGTTTAGTCATCAGCCTTTTTTTTGCGGGCAAATCATCAACCTTTTAGCCTTGCAATTTTGCTGCTCCATATTTATTGCTTGTAGATATAGCTCTGTTCTCCTGTTGCAAGTTATAGGAGTAGCTTTTTACTGACACAAATGAATGACAAATGTTTTGCAGTTCATTTTCAGGATGATTGGTCGGCTGCAGGTGTTCTGTAGTTCACTAATTGGCCTTTTACAAAGGAAAACGATGGTAAATGGAGCACAACAAGAATATCTATTTTGTTTTAGGACTTACCCATGTTTCATAATTGTTATTCATTTTTAGGGCCTCCATTATAGATTTTTTTTGCAACACATCTTGAAACTGATGTAAAATATGTCAATGGTTCTTATTGTCATAAACATTCGGTTTTGATAAGTGTGAGAACAAATTTTCTATGATCAGCTTTAGCTGCAATATATACATGGATGACTACTTTATTAGGTGTACAACAGATGCTAGAACTAAGAATTGGGTGTGTTTGTGTGGCTTACATCATTGCAAAATGTTCCACTATAGTGCTGTGGTAGCACTGTCTTTGAGGATAGGTCACAGAGGTTGAGGGATTCTTGATGATTTTCAGATTCTGAACAGTTGGAATATCATGTTTCTTGCATATGAGTGCATTTATACTGGAACCATAGCTGTCCCAAGGTTTGTTTCATCCACTAAAACACTAGCATATGTATCAGTTTTTTCATTTCTTGTTACATTTAAGCCAATGGCTGCTTCATGAAGCACTAATTTGTTGTTGGGTAATCTGTTCGATTCAAGGCATTCCAGTTATTAATTAGTTATGGTACAGTTCCTATTTTGGAGGAAAAAGTGTATTGTTCATCCTTTAACTATTGCAAAAGTGTGATATTCATCTCTCATATTTTATTTGGTGCAAAGCGACCTATTAATTTACTAAATCGGTGCATTTATCACCCCCAACGGCGTGAGCCATGTAATAACCATACTTATCACTTCTTAGCCATATATTTGAGTCAATTGCTATAATAATTCAGTGCAAATCAGTCCCCTTACTTTTTTATAATTTTTTATGGAGGAAATTCGACTACTTACTAACTTTTTGGATTTAAATATTTAATTAGCATACTACATCACTAATTAAGCAGTGATTAGCTCCATGCTTACATGGTAGAAACCACAATGAGATAACACTAACCAATTGTTAAATGCATCGGTTTAATTAGTTAAGGAGTTGGTTTGCACCAAATAAAACATGAGGGATCAATGCCACACTTACAATAGTTAAGGGACGAAAAATACATTTTTTCTTATTTTGGAGATTGGTCGGGATGAACCTGATGAGGACAACACTTTCAACCAAACTTTATGCTATATATAATTTACGCTTAACAATTTGGTGCAAGCTTCTGACCCTGTCAGTTTTCAACCTTGTTTTAGAATGTCATTTTTCAACCTTAGAACATGATATAAAACATTCTTTGGTAGTGGTAACTGGAAACGGGTTGGATCTTTTTCATGCCAATCACAGCAGAGATGGAATCACAGTATGGAAGAGTTAGAGAAAAGAAGTCCCATTATGATTGTGCCTGATTAGGATATATAATCAGATTTTATCGTCCTCTGTGCACCGAATTCTTACTCTTTTCCTAACTAAATTTGTATAGCTATGGTATCTTTCATGGTTTATGACTGCTACACTCTTCCGTTCCATGGTTAACATGGAGATATCACCAAATAGTTCTGCTATCTGTTAAGGCTGGGCATAAGAGATTGCCCTTGCATTTCGTTGGATCGAACTAACTATCCTTAATGTAGATATACTACTTTGATGGATATTTCGATATTGATGCTGAATCATCACATAAATAAAAAAAATTGAGCCTGCAAAGTAATACAAGACATACAAATGAAGTGGTGTGGCTCTTTTTTTTTCTATTTTGACATGCTTATATCTCTTTTTCTAATATCTGGTCATATCTTACGCCATCAAATGAATATATAAAATGTTAGGTTCAAAGTTAGATGTCAAATAAACTTATTATAATGTGTTCAATTTTTTGTTATTGAATATGCATGTATCTTTATTTATAAATATAAAATTTATTTTTTGTGGTTTTTAGACATGCACGTGCACCTTACTAGTGAAGAAACGAAAGGAAAAAAATAGCTAGGTTGGATTCTATCTAGCTTCCGATGGTTAGTTTGTTATTTGGCTATCTATACAATTCTAAAAAATGGCTATCTATGCTATTTAAAATGTTAAACCTATTTTGTTGGAATGTTATACTTCTAATTACTTAAAAAGATGTTATACTTCTACCTATGTTTAATAGGTTTAGGATTTTAAAGCCATGTTATTATCCAGCTTCCGTTTGTTGTGCACTCCCTCTGCATCAAAATATTTGTCGTTGTTGACTTTTTCATACAACTTTGATCATTCGTCTTATTCAAAATATTATCGCAGATATGTGAAACGATAAGTACTTGCAATAAAATATATAACACACAAAATAAATTGTACTTGCACCATTTTTTGAATAATACGAATGATCAAAGTTGTAGGAAAAAATCAATATAGCTACAAGTATTTTCATACGGAGGAGTATATAAGGGCACTCCCAACCCAGACTCTACCCATGGAGTCTATATCTCGAAGACTATCACAAGAAACTATATTCTACAATGCAAATTTTCTAGCATAGAGTCTATATAATATTCCTCTCGGATCTTCTACTCCCGCTTTATTAAATAAGATGACACATCATGCATGCGGGCAGCCACACGGGATCCGCAGGGCTTCGTTTTGCGTGAAGACTTAGGAGTCTAACTTTGACTTGGTTTCTAAGTTTTCACCCCTCTCTTATCATTAAATTGCTTTCCACATCAGCAATTTGCCCATGTGGCAATATAATTAATGACTCTGAACTCTACCATAGAGTCTGAGTTGGGAATGCCTTGAGAGCTCCAGAGCTCCAGTGCCGCAGAGCGCCGACGTCGTGCTGCTTTCCTTGTCCGTGATCCGACGCGGTGCGTGTAATGACACCACAGAATGCCACCCTGATTGATCCAATCAATTCGAATCAGGGAAGAGGTATCAGTCTCCACTCCGATCATGAAAAAATCCACTCAACTTACTTTTTTTTGTCTCTTCCCGATCTGCCAGGTCCTTGCCGAGGTGGCATGCATGTTCCTTCACTTCACCAGCAACAACAGAATATTCGGGGCCTCACAGTCACAGATCGAGCTTAAAGAATATTTCCTCCGTCTTAACTCTTAAATTACTATACTAGTATTCATTTTGATTCTTCTATCTACATAACTTTTCCTATGCACCAAAATAAATATATTATATCTTGACACGTAGAAAAAAACTACTTGGGATGGATAAATTAAAATTTACTAATCTTGAAAATTGAGATAAAACTATATAACATAAAAACTCAAGAAATCATTCGAGAAAGAAAACCGCAAGCAACAATCATCAGCAGTCAACATCAAGACACCCTGCTTAGTCCAGGCAAGCTAGCTAGCGTGCAATTACATCGAAGTTCCATTTGTGAAGTCAACTCATTCATGGCATGAAAACTCAAATCGAATTGTTCAGAATTCAGATCCCAACAATGGCAAGAACTAGGCCTGTCTCCGTGATTGTTTTTTACATCATTCATCCAGCAAACAATCCAATGACGCTGATAATACATCAACGACAGCAGCATCAGTTGCAGTCAGGAAGGATCAATTCAGGACGCCGCGACGGCTGCTGCATCTCCGATGGCGGCGTCGCAATCGAAGCCACAGCGGCAGCGGGGGCTCACGGAGAACTTGGCGAGCGGGAACGACGCTGCGAGCAGGCCGACGCGGAAGCTGAGCTGGTCGCCGGCGCGGTCGACCTCGTTGATGCCGAGCCACACGAAGAGCACCTTCACGCTGACGCCCCGCAGGTCACGGATCGACCCCGCGCGCGCGATCCCGGCGATGCGCCGATCGTACCGGAGCTGGTACCGGTCGCCGACGCGGAACTCGCAGCCGTCGCTGCCGGAAAAGAAGACCTCGAAGGAGCCGTCGGGACGGAGCACGTACCGCTGCACGCCCTCCGGGAGGATGCCTCGCGGGAACTCGTACCGCTCCAGCATCTCGTACGCCGTCGGCGTCGTCGAGTTGCCACCCGCAGCGGCGGAGGCGACTGCAGGGGCAACGAGGAAGAAGAGGAGGTAGACGAGGTGGTGGTGGTTCTTGGCCATCGCTGCTGCTCTTCTTGGTCTTTTAGATGGTGAGATGATGGATGTTCTTGGAGTCTGCGGATTTTATTGTGTTGAGCTTGAGTGCATCGATGGCTAATCACACTTTGGCAGAGTTGTTTAATGAACAATGCTTGTGATTTCCAGGAGCTTGGGTGTATTATATTTTGGAGTTGCTTGTGTGTCTGTGTTTTGTATGTTAATGTTCTTTCAGCGGAAGTTGACTTCGAATCGGAAGATGCTTGTGGCACCTCATTCTGGTTTCGAATTTTTTTTATATATGTTTTAATCATTTTGCAAAATTATAGGACCATTTGACAATTTATCTGATTTAACCACCAGTCATCATGCACCACGGAGGTTGCAGGTCCAACTGCCATAGCACACAGCGGTTGGGCTTAACGTCGTGGCCCACGGCGGTTGCAGATGGCGGTTGTAGGAGCCGCACGGCGGCAGACAGCAGCCATGCAAGCCCAACCGCCGTGGGCCACAACGATTGTTTTTTTAAAAAAAAATATTTAGAATAGAAAACACACACATTTGCAATGGCATGTACGGCGTTTGTACAACCATAACAAAGCGCCTTACATACTGATAACATGCCTTAGGGAATTTAGAAATTTGATTACAGCATTCCTAGTTCATCTAGTTGTTACGAGAACTAACCGGAGAGCATAGAGCCACCGGAGTGCTGGGATGGCATGTAATAGTACCCAACTGTGGGTGGAGGTGGTGAAGGTGGAGGGGACCAATCTTTGGGAGGGGAGGGATTCTTGTTGTGGCATTCACAAGTGCAGGTCGAATATTTGCAGCATCGATCGTCTCCTGCGCTTGATGATGGATCTGGAGAAGCCAGTGCCTCTGACAACTCCTGCTTCAGGTTACAGATGATGACGTCCTCGAGGTAGTCGATGTACTGTAGATAGGAATCAATAGCTGGTGGATCCACCTGTTGTGAGAAACTGCAGTTCTCTGGTTGGGTGGAGTACTGCAAAAGGCAAGAAAATGTTAGCAAACCAAAGAAATATGATAAACAAATTTGTGGACATTACTTACCCATGCATATGGGTAGTGCCAGAAGCGACGACCGAAGTTGTTCCATCCCTGGTACAGTTGCATCACGCAAAACTCACTGTGTGAACACCTAGTCCACAACACTTTTTGCTTCGGTGCGTAGCTTCTAACATCACATATCTATCTGTAGTCACTCTTGTCTTTCAGTGGGAAATTGGTTACGAAATCTTCTGATGGCTGATACCACAACTCAGGACCGAAACCGTGTTCATCCTTACTCCACGAAGTCATTGCCTAATGATGTGAGAAGAAAACAGTGGAGTGAATGGTGCTACATATAGGTAGAAGAAGGACGCTGGCTGGGTGGTGGGCCCTTCGATCCGTGGGAAGGGAAACAAAGCAGTGACTCGGAGAAAAAACACCCTAGTACTAGGGCACTGTCGCATTGTGGGCCAGTCGATCCATGAGAGGGTAACACGTCAGCGACTTAGAGGAAACACACCGAATTCGCATATGACAATCATTGTAACGAGACACACGTAAAGTATAAAACACACTCTAATGCAATTCGATTAAAGTTCTTAATGATACAAACAGTGGACTAATGCAGTTGATGATGTCATGAAATCCAGAATTATTTGATACATTCCAACTAATACTCTAGGTCTACTGAGTGCAACGGGGGTATTTCCCCTTCCTAATGGCATCCGGCCCAACTTCCTTGGCCTGACGAGCCCTCTCCCTCTTCCTCTCTCTATCCGCTTCACAGGCCTAGGCCGCTTCACGTTCTCTCATCTTCTGGCGATGGCACATTTCCTTCTGTTACTCCTTTTTCTCCTCTCTCTTTTCCCACTCAACCATACGCAACCACCTCTCCCTAGCATCATGGGCAGCTCCGTCAACGTACCTCTTGTCGAAGTCAGACTGCTCGGTATCTAGCCACTGCATGAAATCACAAAGAGGAGGTGGAGTCTTTTTTTCAAAGACATGTCAACAAATAATAAAACACAAATGACTAATGAATAACTGAGAAATGTAGTAAGTCCTTACTTTGGCTCTAAGGTTGCGGTCGAATGGCTGGATCAGGTCGTGGCGCATAGTTGGTGCATATGAAGAACCTCATCCCGTAGGCGTACCCCAGGACCGTGCACCTGACAAGCTTGCAATTGTCACCACATAAGCACATAGGAGTGTCGATCTCCTGTGGCACCTCGACATTGTCCTTCCTCTTCATGAGGAACTCCAAGTCCAAGTCAAGACCTGAGGAGGCCATTGCAAATCTGCAAAACAAGATGAGAACAATCATAGGCAAAATAATACAAATGAATCCACATAATTAAGACCGCATGAAATAGAAGTTCAATTACTAAAATACAAGACCATGCATAAGTTCGTACGAGAAATAATAGTTCAAATATTACAAATTCTGAAATTACAACTCCTAATATTACAAGCAACTATGATCATCTAAATCCTGCATTGGTCCTACGCCCATGTCCACGTCCGCATCCACAACCGTATGGGGGTTGGGATGGTCTTGAAGTTGCTGATGAACCCACACTGGCTGTAGCTGGTGCGTTGCAAACTTGTGGCTGTGTACCTCTTGTACGTGTGGCCCTTGTTGTGGCACTTGTAGCACAACACTACTGCAGCTCCAGCTTCTGCTTCGTCCATGTTGTTCCTAATCCTCTTCTTCTTTCGTCTTCAAACACCTTGGCACAACTGAGGATCTGGATTTGGTATGTGCACAACATTTTATGTGGGGTTCTCAGTAAAAGTACCCTGCATGAGGTAGCTCTGAATTGTTCGGTTCCAAATGTCCCGAACAATTTCCTTGGCGTAGTACCATGGCACGTACCTATGATAGCTGAATTGTTGAAGTTCATAGCATACGACGATCACATGTGAGCAGGGGATGTGTAGTAGTTGCAGCTTCCGGCGTGTACATCTGCATATTTGGTTGCCAAGTTTAGCAACTTGTTGCATCTTTTCACACGAAGGGCCTAGGCGCATTTTCCCTCTGCATTCAACCTCATAACTCCACATAATTTCATTGTCAGCAGACTAGTACAAAGGCTGTGCTGTGACCTTGTGAAGAAGTGCATTTCTCTAAGCCTTGGTCACATACTCAGTCATTTTGGTGCAGTATCTCATTTGAGTTTTCCTCAAAACCTCATCCGCTATCTTGCTCCTTTGGTGAAAATACGGCATTGTACAATACATAAAGAACTCAATGATGCCAACTAGAGGAAGAGGTCTTGAACCGCGAAGCACACAATTGTAGACCTTAGCAAAATTAGTGGTCCTTATCCCATGTCTTGCTCCACTCTCGTCAAACATGAGACACCACTTTTCCTTAGGCTCATTCTGAATCCACTGGCTGAAGGTCTTCACAACACGCCCTCTTCTGCGCCTAACTTGAGGACCATCTAATCCCACATCCTCGAGAGAAATTGGCTCCTCTCCAGGTTCTGGATCCACTGGCCTCTCCATCTCCTCTGATGCATTCTTTGTCATGTCATCTAATTTCTTCCAGATGACATTTAACTTCTTCTATTGAGTCGTCTCAACAACCGCTCAAACAATTTAGACAGGGTCTTGTTCTTAAACTGGCTGCGGAAATTTTCTTTCATGTGCCTAATGCACCACCTGCTCTTAACATATGGCCACAATGGAACTCTGTTTCGCTCTTGACTGCCCGCTTTCATGTGATTGATTGCTTGCAAAATACCTTTGTGCTTATCGTGTATGACACACACATCCTGCACATCCAGGACCACCATGTTCTTCAACCTCTCAAGGAACCAGTACCAACTGTCACCGGTCTCCCCTCCACAAATGCAATGGCCAAAGGAAGCAACTGATTGTTACTATCAACTGCCAAAGCTGTCGGATTGTTCCTTTGTATTGCTTGTGAGAAAAGTGCCATCTATGCAAATGACCGGTTGACACACTTTGAAAGCCTCAATGCAGGCACCCAATGCCAAGAATGACCACTGAAGCACAAGCTTGCCTGGTTTCTCCTCACAAGGATAGTCCTTGATATCATAGTAGCTGCCATGATTCATCTGAACTATTGTGTGTAGCAAGCTAAGCAAATTGTGGCAGGATGCTTCATAAGTACCCTACCTATGCTCCAATACATTCTTTTTAGCTTGGTATGCCTTGCCCTAACTGATGGTGTACCCAAAATTTTCCTCAATTGCACCAATAATTGCCTTCAGCTCATAAGTAGTGCATTTCACAATGGTAGGGTACATGTGGCTTGCAACAAAATCGGTTGAAATGTTTCGGTGCTTTGCATCAATACGATCAAGGGTACAAGTGTGACCTCTCACTTCTTTCACCTCTAAGTAACCATCCCACTTCCCCATATATGCATACACTCGAAAAGAATAATGCTCCCTCTTGCAACACACATCATATATACTCGGAGAGCTCTTCACTACCCTGAACTCCCTATGTAGAGTTAAGGTGGACCACTACTTCACTGCATCCTTCACATGTGCAGTACTGGGGTACATAGCGCCTACTGTAACTTCATTCTCCGTATACTCCCATGGCACATTCTCACCACTATTAACAGTACACTGTGAGAAATCGTAGTTCTGCCAATCCCAGAGCACATGATCCTCAGACTAATCATCATCATCATCATCATCATCATCATCATCATCATCATCATCATCATCATCATCATCATCATCATCTGAAGAGTCCTCTTCCATTGCACGTTCATCAGCTTCTAACTCTTTCTGATATTGTCTCATCACCTCTGGGTTTCCTTCTTCCTCATCAATAACACTAGTGACAACGTAACCTCTAGATGTCTGCTCACCCTCAGAATCCCCTTCTTCCACCTCTTATTGTTCTCCTTCTTCAGCACCTTCCCCTTCTTCACCACCTTCCCCCTCATCCACATCCTCAGCTTCCTCATGCACTTGACTGCTAGACCCACCCTTCTGAAAAACTTGAACAAACAAAATCACAGGCAAATAAACTCGGCATGCATTTCTGATAAAACTCCTCCATCGTGGAGTCCCAAGTGGCACGAGCTCCCAATACACATGTTCACTTCTGTTGATTAGTGTCATCACCGACAGGCATTGGTGCTCTAAATCTACTGCAAATGCCTTGACTAGCCAGTTGGTTATACCCTCCCAAGTTCTTTCTACTGCTCTTTTAACATTTTTCTCAATTGAACTATAATTTGACAAGTCAACTCATTGTGGACCATATATAATTTCTCCAATTCCATAATACAATTTGATTGTGACTGCCTCTGACATGTTCGATTCATAATAAAAAGCAATAACTGCTATCAAATACTACATCTAGGGACTAAGAAACAAATAGACTAATACCTAAACTAAATTAGCAAACTAATCAGCCGCAATCTACAACTAACCGTAAATATGTTATCTAATATAAACTACAATTACAGATCTATACTCCAGAAATCTATACCATACATAAATCTACAGAAATCTACAGTACACCGAAATAGTAATTAGTGAATTCAGTGAAATACCTGCAATGAAGCGAAGAAGCAGTAGAGCTTCACTACTCCGCACCCTCCACCTCCCTCTCTTCTCCTTCTCAACCCTAAACCCTACAAATAGCACAATTTTAATACTATAGATCTAAAGAAACACAGTGAGTCACTAATTATGCAGTGAATCAACCGTAAGTAAATGTGCTAAAAGGGTTCAAATCGACGAAATACTTACAATGAAGAGAAGAACCGGTAGAGCTTCGCCACGCCGCCCTATCACTCTCTTCTCCTTCCAAACCCTCTCTTTCTTTTTTTTCCGAATTTTTATGACATTTCCGGGGTAAATTTCGGCTCTTATAGGGTCAGCCGACCTGCCGCTGTGGGCCATGGCAGTTGCACAACCCCTACCGCCGTAGCGCACGGCGCAAAGGCCTCAACTGCTGTGGACCACGGCGGCACCGGCCTTCCCGCCTGTGGGGCCTGCGGCGGTTGGACCTGCAACTGCCGTGCCCACGGCGGCTGCCGTGGCGCACGGCGATTGATGGTCAAATCTGATAAATTTTCAAATGGTCATATAATTTTGCAAAATGATTAATATATATATATATATAATTCCTGTTTTTTGGACCGATGGTACCATGGTGGGTGGCAGCAAGGAATGGGCCTACAGAGCTGAGCATTTTGAATGGGCATGCAGAAACTGCTCCAAAACCATGAGTCGTCCCTAGACTCAATAACCATGCGAACCACCTCAATCAACTTTGAAAGCTGATCCCTTACCAATGTTATAAGTGGTTTTCAAAGGCAGTTTTATCTTTTTTAATTAAAAATAACTCTTATAAATACTTATTGAACCACAAAAAATATACCTAATCATTGAAAATTATGAGAAAAGTCTTAGAGATGGAATCATACACAGGAAATCTAAATAAAATATTTAAAGCTAGTAAAAATTTATATGACATTTCCTAAAACTTAAATTTATATCTAGAAAAATGATAATTTATTCAAATTTAAAAATATTTAAGAAAAATCTTAAATGTTTTTTAATATATTTTTTTTACTAGAGCTAAGTCTAAACTTTAGAAAATTTATAGATCATTTCAATAGTTTCAAATGTTGTATTTTGATTTATTGTGTCCCAAACCATCTCTAAGATTGTTCTCACAATTTTATAAGTTTAGAGATATTTGAAAACCTCATTAAGTATTTACAAGATGTATTTATAATAAAAAACAAAACCAGCTTTCAAAACTGTTTATAACCAGAGATTGGAGGTAAATCGGACAATTTTGAAAGTTGACGGAGGTTGCTTACTCGGTTTTCGAATCTAAAGAGGAAACATGGACTTTGCTATGTGTCTAGGGAGCTAAAACATACCTTTTTCTAGCATTTTCAACATTACTTTGTATTTAGCCCGTTTTACGTATGAAAATGGGTGCCCAATATTCGGCCTAGTCCGTCTCACTTCTCTACTTATTCATGTCTTCGGCATTGCATTTTACAATGAGTAAATTGCGCTCACTTTACAACAATTTGTTAGGTTGATGTAGATTAGTCCAATAACTTGTAATATGCTCAATCTAGTACATTAATTTGTCAGGTGGGTGCGGATTGATCCAACAAGTTGTAAAGTGCTCAAATTAGTATAATAACATAACTTGACAGGTTGGTGCAAATTGGTATAAATGGTTAACTTAGTGTCTGAATTGATGCATCTGCAGTCTAGTTGTTATTATTTTCTAATATCGAACTAAGGTGTATTAGCATTGGAACAAGTTAGTGTGCATTATCTAGCAATTCATATGGTTGTTGTGATGGTAACATATTTAGTAAGGATTACAAATTTTGATATCTACTTATTTTCCAACAAGCTAAGGTCTTTGTCAATTATTTATATACAAAGATGAAATTTTGATTAGGAATATTTTTAGTTTCATATTAAATTTTGATTTCAAGTTTATTATATGCATTTTTGTTTGAATAAAAACATAATATGGTAATATCTAATAACAATTAATAATTTTAAAAGTTTGACATTATTTTTAAAGTTGCATGTACTAGTCTAAAGAAAAAGTGAGTTAAAATAATGGAAACATGTACACTTCTTCAAAGTTATAGAATCCATAAAAAAGATGTAGACAAAAATCTAATGTCGTATGGTCTTTCCTTATAAACCTTTGTCTCTCGGTAATCTAATGGTGTAATTCTAAAATTTGATTCAATTCTAACTAATGAAAAAATAAGTAATATACGCAGTTGAATTTGGATTAGCAAATTCAATTAACGAAAAACTTATTGATTGGAAGAAATTTAAATGCTATTTGATTTGTTTAATATGCTGTCATTTGCAAGTTTTAACTATAAGTGCACAAAATTGCCAAGTTAGTACACTAAATTAAGCATTTTATACAAGTTCTTGGACCAATATGCACCCACCTATAAAAAATGTTATACTAAATTAATTATTTTGTACGATTTTGGACCAATTTGCACCCATCTGATAAGTTATTGTACTAATTTGAGCATTTTACAACTTATTGGACCAATCTGCACCTACATGACAAGTTATCGTAGTAGTTTAAGCATATATTGCAAGCTAGACCAATCTGCACATACTTCACAAGTTGTTGTATGGTGGGTGCAATTTACTCTTGTACAGTAGGAATATAACTAGGATTATGGAGCATATATAGTTTTGAACCACACTCTTTATTTAATTGCACTAATATGGATGAATAATTTAAAAATTAACATAGGGTGTGTTTAGCACTGTAAGAAACTAGCTAAGTATGCATATTTGAAATTTGTTACTTTATGTGACAATGAAAACAATGACACAAGCAAACAATAAGCAGTAGCTTATATACACTCCCAATGTGTAGCAGTATCATGCATGCATAATTTTGTGCCACCTATGATTTTCTTTTGTTGACTTGACAATAATTTAGCAAGGATAGAATCTGTTGGGGATGGATGGAAAATCGTCAACCTTGGGTTATTGAAACTCTTGGGATTTTTTTGACTCTCGAGGGGTCATACTCTCATGACGCATCATTTTCCGTTGATCGGTCTCCTTTCACGTTTCGATGACGGAAAAGAACAAGGTTTAGGTAGGAGATGAAGTCATGTGATGGGAACCTGACTCTCAGTGAAACTTGGAAGAATTGGCAAGATTAGCAGCCTTGTCACATCACTCGAAGCTCATCCAGGGAGAGGAATGAAGATTTTTTGTACAATGGGTGAAATCCTAAGTTTGAATGGGTCAATGTCGTGTTCAAGAAGATAGAAACATGCGTGAGAAATGTGAACTCCCAATGGCATTCTTGTAATATTCTAGGATAGTCACGTTGTAAGCGTGATCACTTAGGACATATTTGTATGACATATTCTTAGAAGATGCTAAGGTTGTGAGGGTGTTTTCAGAATGTAAAAGTGACCCTCGGACTATAAAAATGGACCCATACCCTTGTAATGGGATTCAATATCTTGGAATGCAATCACTTTTTCACCGTCTCTTTCTTTCTGTTTGAGTGTTGAACCCTTTTAAGAATCAACAGAATCTAAACATGTATCATCCTGAAAATACAACTCAGATACGGAAATTTAATCATTTAAAATTATGGGTAAATTTGTCTTGATATAATACTTGTTTTGGATCTAGTGTCCTAACCACAACATTATGCAAGTAGCCTTGCGACTCTATTTGTGATATACTATGTTTTGAGTAACTTGTATCAAACTTGTTTCTTGTTAGCTCTTTTTTTAGTCTTTTATGGTGCACAATACTATCCTATAATATTGTTTAAAAATGACTCATATGTAATAAAAAGGACCTATTTTCAAGGATCTGACGGTTGAAATTAATTCTATACTGCCGGTTTTTTAGCGGTGGTATTGGTCGTATTCATAGGTAGATGGCTAGTATAGAGGTATGACTGGAACTACTGAAAATAGTATAGTTGTAATATATGAACCCTTTTTATGTAACCTTACCTTGCGCTGCTTAATATGTTTCAAGCAAATTACTATTTTTTATTTTGAGAAGATTAATATTTTAGCCATAGCAAAAACCGGTTATACTACCATACTACTACTAGGTAGTATTGTGCACTATAAAAAAACTTTTTTTGTGGGTACTTGTTAGCTCATTTTTTAACTAATCAATATCATATATTAGATATTAGAGGATGAGGGAATATGAAACAACAATTTTAGAGAAACTGACTTGATATAATCAAATAGGAAAAGCCTTAAGCAATCATAGTACAACGACAGTAAATCAATCATGCTCTAAGATTTCCTTTTTAAGTGGTCGAAGTAGTGTCATAGGTTTGGCAGCCAATAAATTCTCACATAGGGCATGGATTTTTCTTTATTATTTGTGAATTGAATCTTCTTGGAGTTGGTTGATCTCATCACATCACATACATAACAAACAACAAAAAATTCTATGGATTATTTGTCTGAACTACAGTAAAGATTTGTCAGCAACACAACAATAAAACCAATGTGTCTTGATTTTTAACATCGCGCTATGGTTTTCTAAAAACAAAAAGCTAGCAATCACATCCTTGCAATATTATTTAAATGAAATACATAGTAAATCAAATACCAAGTATATTGTTTAATCAATATATTGAACATATATGAATACCAACGACTATTATTGTCTTCTCTCTTTTACAACCCAAAGCATCAGTTACATACACCGAAGGCTATTGGCAAAAGTACCAATAGGGAATGACTTTGATATCGGGCCAACAAAGAAGTTGAGCTGGTCGTCCGTGCGAGTAACCTTAGTGATGTCAATCCATACCAACATCTCCACCTTTACGCCCTCCAAGTCATTGATCATCTGGGGTTGGATATTGCCAGCAATGCGGCTACTGTATGTAATTTGCATATTGTCGGCATGGATGTTGCAGTCCCGAGGGAGGTGCACCTCAAAGGAGCCATCCGGCTGTAGGACATACCCAGTTACACCTTCTGGTAGGATACCCCGGGTCAAATTATACCTCTCTAACATATCATATGCTGTTGGCACTGTTGACGAGCTTGCTGTAGGGGGTGCTGCCATTGGCAGTTCTACGACCGTCATTGATGCCAAGGATTTAGCTAAGGCAGTGGATGGTGAGGCCACAATGGTGGCAATAAAAAGAATAGACACAAGGAGGTGGAGATGAAGCGTCGTCATGGTTAGTTGGTGCTTTGGGAATTTGGGTGAACTATGGACCAAGATGAGGAAAGGGGAATGCCCATTTTATATAGAGGTTATGATCAGGCGTGTACATTTAGAAATTTTAGAATACAATACTAATATATATTTTTTCATTGAGTTATCACGACGACATGTGGGGTTATCTTAGTCACTGCATGTATAGCAATCAAATGCACTCAAATATTGCAATACTGTATTCTGAATATCTCCTGATACACACTAGATATAAAATTAAAGCCACATTTAAAGATAGCCAAATCTGAAGATTTCACAGCCAGCTAGCTAATATTTATCAAAAGTAGATGTATGTTACCTAAGAATATATATATATATATATATATATATATATATATATATATATATATATATATATATATATATATATATATATATATATATATATATATATATAGTAGTTAATAACCACATGCCAAAACTTAGAGATGTACTTGATCTGTATGATTTGACTACTCTATATCTGTTTTCTTGTTGGTAGTGTCTTAATTATTGCCAATCTCATGTGCTACCACATAACTGCGATAATTTAATAGATACTACAAGAAAGTTCTCATCTTTTGACATTTGATAATTGTCATAATACATAAAAAATAAGTCATAGGTTGTAATTTGTGACACCAAGTTGACGAAAATATAATGTCAAAAGATGATCGTCTACAATGACAACTTATGACATTAAGAAGGTAAAGTCATAACATTTGATTCTGCTTGTGACAAACATTTATGACTCCTGATTTAATGTCATAAGTTTTTTGTACATTGCCACATAACCAGCTACCACGTAGGATGGCTTGCTGAGGTGTCAAATCCTAGAATGTCATAAAAATGAATTTGGCATGTTTAAGCCCATGGACCAGCTCAATGTTTCGGGCTGAATTTTTTTCCTAACCAGCCCATCACTTAGGGGGGCTGTTTTTTCAGACCAACCCATGAGTTTTGGCCCAGATAATTTTTTAGGATAGATCAATTTTCCCCAGCCCATATCATTTTTTTTCCTAGCCTTGTTCAGCTTGCTAGAATTTGGGTTGGCCCAATACAAAATTAACCACAATTAAAATTTTTGAAAATGCAATTTCAGTTTTAAAAGGTTCATTATACCAGCACACGTCATAAATATCATAGTCTCATCCATATTATCAACAACCCAACTCAATCACAAATGAACCAGAATATTACAACCATAATTGCACCAGAATCTTTAAGAGAAACAATATCACTTGGTCATAGTCCAAGTTCAGAACATTACACATTAATAGCTAGAGGTAGATCCCTGGTCATAGTCCAAATTCACAAAACTTTACGGTGATGTAGTAACTTTTTCCTCCATTTGAGTTTGGTAGTAGCAATAAACGAAGTTAGCTATATGATGGGCAAATGAGTATATAAAGATGCCTTATAAATGTCCAATGTTAAAGAATACATTTTGATTCACAGGCAGTGGCAATAAAATGACTCAGCTATAGCTACGGTTAGCTATTTTATTAATAAATGACCAAAACCAGGAGTATATAAAGATGTAAATGGTAGCACAAATATAGTTGACCTGAGTAATGAATATTAGTAAATGGTAGCACAAATATTAGTTGACCTGCAATAATGAGTATTAATTATTACATCTTCAGACTAGTTGACCATAGATTTTGATTTGTCCACCCAGCAAGTGAAGGGATACGGGGTGGCTACGCTAGCGCAAAACAAAATTTTCCCCGCAAAACAGGAACTGCTGCTGTCAGAGATCACGGGATTACCACTAGACGCGCAGATGCAGCGGAACCGTCTCGATGTAGACGAACGCGTCGAGGTAGCAGGCAGTGCAGTTGCTCACGTCCACCTTGTCCTTCACGCGCGGTTCGTCCTTGTGCTCCAAACTTAGCACCTCCGAGGTATCCACACGTACGGGGAAGGAATGTCGATCATAGATGTACTAGCACCTCACGAACGATCACGAACTGGAGGATATAAAT
Organism: Cenchrus americanus; assembly: GCA_947561735.1. Classification (NCBI taxonomy): domain Eukaryota; kingdom Viridiplantae; phylum Streptophyta; class Magnoliopsida; order Poales; family Poaceae; genus Cenchrus; species Cenchrus americanus. The sequence goes on from OX387242.1 coordinate 180,174,930, forward strand.
GGAGGAGGGGCTGCAGAAATCACTGTAGCGCGAGGTTAATGTTCACCGCGGCTACTGTAGCGCGCGGAGTACTGTAGCAGCGGCGGCACTGTAGCATCGATTAGGTTTTTCCCTTCCCCACCTTTGTATATATAGAGGTCACTAATGGGCTTTTCAACCTTTGCGGCCCATTAAGACTCTAGTACCCTAATGGATCAAATCCATCAAACCCATTAGTGGATCCAATCCAATTGGCTCTAGGGCATAAATCCAACAGTCTCCCACTTGCACTAGAGACAATCACATACGCAAGCTTTCTAATGTTCCAAACCCCTTAAGTGTGTGACCCTATAGGTTCACGCACACATAGAAATGGCCCGAGTACTCCTACGCGACCAATAGTTGATAGCGGCCTCTAGCAAGACGTGTCAACTCCTATGCATACGTAAAGATCTTATCAGACGAACCACACATCGTTTCATACATGTTATTCCCTTTGCCTCACGATATTTGGTCTAGCTCCAAGATTGGTCTAGCTCCAAGATGACCTCTCTTTCTCGATACTGTGATTAGGATCATCAAAAGGGGTTAACCCTTAACCCAGCATGGCCATGCATTTCTTGATCTGATCACTCGAGGGGCCCAGAGATATCTCTCTCAAGTAGAGGGGCAAATTCTATCTTGATTGACCATGCCTCACAGCATGCTTCCTGACAAACCCGAAAGCCATCTTTATGACTACCAAGTTACGGAGTAGCGGTTGATGGCCCCTAAGTAGGTCAATTCACATCTTGAGTACATGCGACAATCTCAAGTCTAAGGACATAGCGTATACGTTGTGTAAACAGAGAACAAAGTCTCAAATTTGGGTCAGTCCAGCCCCATGTCATACATGTGCCCACATTATTAGTTATACATCTCCATGTTCATGACTTGTGAAACATAGTCATCAACTAATTCATGTGCTAGTCATTAACTCATACTAGGGACAACTCTTGAATAATCATACAAGTAAAAGAGTTTCACAAACAATTCACATAATTGCCAATGAAGTACAAGTCGCCTTTCATGGATATTCAATAAAAGAACCAAGTGACATGGATATAATGAAATATAATCATCTCTATGATTCCTTATAGGACATATTTCTAACATTCTTCCACTTGCACTTGAGCTAATCTAGAATATATCTAATACCCATAGCTCTCATGTGCGCCTCATGCTTAGGTTGTGGAAGGGGTTTTGTCAAAGGATCTGCAACATTCAAATCCGTGTGTACTTTGCATATCTTGATATCACCTCGTCAAACGATCTCTCGTATCAGATGAAATGTCCACAGTACATGTTTATTCTTTTGGTGGTTCCTTGGCTCCTTTGCTTGCGCAATAGCCCCATTGTTGTCACAATAAAGATCCAATGGGCTAGAGACACTCGGAAACACACCAAGTTCAGAAAGGAAGTTACTTATCCAAACACCCTCCTTTGCAGCTTCCGAAGCCGCGATGTACTCGGCTTCTGTTGTAGAATCAGCCACTGTCTCCTGCTTGGAACTCTTCCATCTCACAGCTCCACCATTTATCGTAAATACGTATCCTGATTGCGACTTTGAATCGTCTTGGTCAGTTTGGAAACTAGCATCGGTGTAACCCGTTACAACGAGCTCCTCCTCACCACCATAGACTAGGAACATGCCTTTAGTCCTTCTTAAGTACTTAAAAACATTTTAACCGCTGTCTAGTGACCCTCACCTGGATCAGGGTATCTACTTGTAACATTGTGTGCATACAAAATATCTGGACGTGTACATATCATTGCATACATAATAGATCCGATGGCCGAAGCATACGGTATTCTACTCATGCGTTCCCGCTCATCAGTTGTCGAAGGACACTGAGTCTTGCTAAGATGTATGCCATGTGACATAGGCAAGAACCATTTCTTCGCCTCTTCCATGTTGAACCTTTTCAACACTTTATCAATGTAAGTGTCTTGGCTTAATCCTATAAGCCTTTTTGATCTATCTCTATAGATTTTGATGCCCAAAATGTATGCCGCCTCACCTAAGTCCTTCATTGAAAAACTATTTTTAATGAGGTCTTAGCGGCCTCAAGCATAGGAATGTCATTTCCAATCAGTAATATGTCATCCACATATAAGATTAGTAATACTACAGAGCTCCCACTTTCCTTCTTGTAAACACAAGGCTCTTCTTCACTCTGAATGAAGCCAAACCCTTTGACCACTTCATCAAAGCGAAGGTTCCAACTCCGAGATGCTTGCTTCAATCCATAAATGGATTTTTGAAGTTTGCACACCTTTCCAGCATTGGTTGGATCAACAAATCCCTCAGGTTGTGTCATATACACATCCTCAGTCAGATTTCCATTTAGGAAAGTTGTTTTGACATCCATCTGCCATATCTCATAATCGAAATATGCAGCTATAGCTAGAATGATCTGAATAGATTTAAGCATTGCTACGGGTGAGAATGTCTCGTCATAATCAACTCCTTGAACTTGTCGAAAACCTTTTGCAACAAGTCGAGCTTTATGGATGTGAACATTTCCATCCATGTCCCTCTTCTTCTTATAGATCCATTTGCACTCTATGGGTTTAACACCATCTGGCGGGTCAACCAAGTTCCAAACTTGATTGTCATCCATGGAATCTATTTCGGATCTCATGGCACTTTGCCATTTCTCGGAACCTGGGTCCATCATTGCTTCCGCATATGTCATAGGTTCATCATTGTCTAACAACAATATGTCGCGCTCTCCTGCGATCATGAGATTGAGCTTATCAGTTGCGCGACGTGCCCTTTCAGATCTTTGTGGTTGTGCTGGTGCTTCTCTTGCCACGGGCATCTCAACTCGTTCAACTACATTAGCATCACTTGTGAAATCTTTCCCAAGCGGCTCATCTTGAACTTCCTCAAGATACACCTTCTGTCTACATTTTTCTCTTTTAAGAAACTCTTTCTCTAAGAAAACACAGTTCTGAGCGACAAACACTTTGCCTCTGACCGGTTGTAGAAATAATATTCCAAGGTTTCCTTTGGATATCCCACGAATATGCACTTGTACGATTTAGGTGTTAATTTATCTGATTGAAGTTTCTTCACATAAACCTCACAACCCCAAATTTTCAGAAAAGACAAACTAGGAGTCTTACTAGTCCACATCTCATATGGTGTCTTAACTACGGACTTAGAAGGTACCCTATTTAAAGTGAAAGCTGCGGTTTCTAGAGCATAACCCCAAAATGATAATGGTAGGTCGGACTGGCTCATCATTGGTCGGACCATGTCCAACAAGGTTCGATTACGTCACTCGGATACACCATTTCTTTGAGGTGTTCCAGGTGGCGTAAGTTGTGGAACAATTCCGCAACTGTTTAGATGACTGCTAAACTCATGGCTCAAATACTCACCTCCACGATCAGATCGCAAGGTCTCGATTTTCTTGCCACGTTGATTTTCTACTTCACTCTGAAATTCTTTGAACTTTTCAAAAGTTTCAGACTTGTTCTTCATTAAATAGACATAACCATATCTACTTAAATCATCAGTGAATGTCATGAAGTATTGGTATCCACCTCTAGCTGTCGTACTCATTGGTCCGCACACATCTGTATGTATGAGTTCCAGTAAGTCTGAGGCTCTCTCAGGAAAACCTGAAAAATGCATCTCGGTCATCTTGCCTAGCAAACAAGCTTCACATGTCTCGTATGATTCAAAATCAAACGAAGTTAAAAGTCCATCGTTATGGAGCTTCTTCATGCGCTTTTCACTGATGTGACCCAAACGACAATTCCATATATAGGTAGGACTCAAATCATTAGGTCGAGACCCTTTAGCACTTGTGTTACAGATGGGTGAATCATCAAGATTTAAAACAAATAAGCCATTTACAGTGGATGCACAAGCCACATTCATATTATCCTTAGAGATCACACAACCATTGTTTTCACTCACAAATGAATAACCATCCTTCATCAAACATGAAGGGGATAAAATGTTTCGACTCAAACTAGGAACAAAATAACAATTATTCATTTCCAATATAAATCCCGACGGGAGGTGTAGTTGCATCGTTCCGACGCTCAATGCAGCAACTCTTGCATTATTGCCTACGCGGAAATCAACTTCTCCTCGTTCCACGCTTCTACTTCTTATCATTCCTTGCATCGAGTTGCAAATATGAGCAACCGATCCGGTATCAAATACCCAAGAATTAGTATAAGAATCGGCGAGGAAAATATCTATAACATAAACATTAAGTGTACCTAAAGTGGAAGTACCCTTACTTCCCTTGCTTTTCATAGATGCTAAGTACAACTCACAATTTCTTTTCCAGTGACCGATTTCCTTACAATGAAAATATTCAGCCTTGGCAGCTGGACTAGCCTTGAGCGCCTGGTTTGGCATTGGGATCTTATCCTTGGCCTTACCTTTCTTCTTCCAAGAATTGCCCTTCGTTTTATAGATCGGCTTGTTTTGGATCGTCATCACATGACTACTGCCAGTGCTTTTCTTAACGTTATCATCTATTGGTAAGGAGGTGCCTAGAACTCCTTCCCTTTTCTTAGCTCTGAGAACAATTCTCAGATTACGAATCCAATTCGTAAAGTTTGTTCCAGTCAACTTGTCCTTCTCAAGGACCGAGTGCAAGGTAAACGATGTGGTGTTGCTAGGTGCCTTTAATCTACAACAGAATAATAAATGCAAAACACTAAGACAATATATCCATGACAGAGTAAAATAAAAGAATTTACTCCCACTAAAATCAATATCTCCACATTGATACTTAGTGATTCAGAATCCACAACTAACAAGTCTACTAGTGAGCTTTTGTGTCACCGCTAGTAAACAAGGTAGATCGGTAAGCAACTTTTTGCTAATCATATCACATATGACTTCTGTTGTTGGGTGACATCTCTATGTCTAGGCTCCCAACCTTTATGCCCCAAAATCCTTAACCGTTAAGATGACTTTGATAAGTAAACCAACACTTATGCGTGTAAGTATCCGATACAAACCCGTCTAGTCAAGGAAAACTAGTGGCACCCTAATTTCATAGACCCACCACTAATTGTACAAGACGTGGGACGGTGGCAAGTGTTGGGAGGGCATGTTAACTTAAAATTCCAAAGGGATCGTTCTACTCGTAACATCACACGCAAGAAAACAACATTATCGCATGTAAAAGTAGAACGGTAAGAACGACATTCACACAGTTGTAACACGGTATGGCCTATTGTCACATGGTGATCTCCATCTCCATTGACCTGTACATCATGTTAATCTCCATCTCCATGATCTGTGTGTGCCATCCTCTATGTGATGAGTCCTCCAAGAACTATCTAACGCGTGCTAGTAATGAAAGTTACACAATCGCGTATTAGATCATCATAAATTGGTACGCAGACCATTACATTAATTTTGACAATACATATGGCTCCAGCCGTATTGCCGTACACGTGACACGCAGGTCACGAATAAATTACACACATGCATCACATACACATATTGGGCATACCGATTACAAAACCTGCAAAACAGATTATCGCAATTCCGACGTCCAAACTTAAAACGCCTGAAAACCCATCTTACAAGCTGAATTTCGCAAAACTAATTTCGCCGAGACCAGCAAGTCTGGTTTATCACATGTGTACAATTTTCTGTAGATCAATTTTCATATAGAAAACTTCTTCATCCGAGTTAACCACGAAAAGTTATGGCTGTTTTACCGAACAACATGTTTTCTGGTTTTCCCGGGCCGGTAGCAGATCCAATCTGCCGCCGCCACGCATCCCATGCGCCTGGCACTTAACCTAGCTTCGATTCGACCAATCCAATCGATCTCCTTCTCGTTGTGACTGGATTTACGTGTATCACTTAACTCCGATGGCGGAATTCCGACCAGTAGGAGTAATTCGTTACACGACCATCACGTTAAGAACACGAAGCCGATCAAAACTTTGATCTACATCTGCATATCTCCATATGCACACATCCCGAATCTAAAACTTAGCAACTACGGCTCGGTACCACCGAAGGGATACGGGGTGGCTACGCTAGCGCAAAACAAAATTTTCCCCGCAAAACGAGAGCCGCCGTCGTCGGAGATCACGGGATTACCATTAGACGCGCAGATGCAGCGGAACCGTCTCGATGTAGACGAACGCGTCGAGGTAGCAGCCAGTGCGGTTGCTCACGTCCACCTTGTCCTTCACGTGCAGTTCGTCCTTGTGCTTCAAACGTAGCACCTCCAAGGTATCCACATGTACGGGGAAGGAACGCCGATCGTAGATGTACTAGCACCTCACGAACGATCACGAACACGAGGATATAAATGGAGGAGGGGCTGTAGGAATCACTGTAGCGCGAGGTTACTGTTCACCGCGGCTACTGTAGCGCGCGGAGTACTGTAGCGTCGGCGGCACTATAGCAGCAATTAGGTTTTTCCCTTCTCCCCACCTTTGTATATATATAGGTCACTAATGGGCTTTTCAACCTTTGCAGCCCATTAAGGCTCTAGTACCCTAATGGATCAAATCCATCAAACCCATTAGTGGATCCAATCCAATTGGCTCTAGGGCATAAATCCAACAGCAGGTAGCACAAATATGCCCAGACTTGCATAAGAGCATGTATTAGAAGGCTTAGTCAGCTGGCTAAATATAGACCACGTTGGAAAAAGTGATGACATGGCAGAGAGAGAATGAGAGAAAAAACTGGCCGGCGCTTAGTTCTTCGCCCGGCTAAAAGCCTCGATGCCGCCCGTTCCCAGCCAGGCGCTGGCTGTGAGCCGATGTTTTTCGGCCCAACCTTTTCTCCGTCTCCATCCTGTGCGGCACACAAGATTGTATGCACATGGGAACACTAAATATTCATTGTAGCCAGTGAAACAGCCTATTTCCTGTACTAGTGGGCTGAATAGCCGGCTGGGAGTGACATGGCCTTGCTTACAGCCTCCTTCAGCCGGCTAAATCATAGTACTTGCTCTAAGCTTGCTAGGTTGATAGAATTAATATACCACTAGATGTTTTGCGCGGTGTACGCATGCTAAAAGCAAAGCTAAGTCAGATCTCACGAGCTGAAAATAAAAGTAAGTGCAGAGGAAGACTGAAGGACCGGATTGAGATTAAGCTTGCACATAAGCGAGAGACATAAAAGCTTGCACGCTCGAGATTAAGACAAGCCACTACTAACCACTTACTAAGCATGCACAGATTAAATAAAAGTTAAGTCATTCTACCAGCAACGGATATTCACACGCATATTCATGGTAAATAAAGAGATTAAACAATTAGCAATCACAAGCAAAAAATTGATTTGTTCACTGACCCATGAAAGCAAACTTGAGTTACTAAACTAGATTAACAAAAACTCTACCGACCAAGCAAATAGCAGAGCAGGTTAATTGGATTCACCAAGCAATGATTACTTAATGATGAGCCTAAACTATCAGCAACGATTAACAAGGATTAGAGCTGCTCACTCACAGATTGCTGCTGCGTGTGCACAGCAGCACAGGGCCTCCTTGATGTCCACGTCGGCCTGTTCCCTCTGCAGTGCTGGGCCAGCTGCCTGCTGCGGTGCTGCCCACCGCTTGTGTTCAGTCGTTGCCTGCAGGGCCTGCAGCTGTGAACCGGCGGCCTTGTGCGAGTGAGCCCACGAGGTGCTGGTGCTGCTGACCAGCCCGAGTAGGGGTACAAGCGGCATGGGTCACGCCGCCAGCCCGCTGGGTCAACCACCGCCGCAGGCTCCCACGAATCTACAAATCAGCCCACAAACCCATATAACCCACCTCGCCCACATAACCCGCATCGCCTCCCTCGAGCTCGACTCCTCCCTGCACGCAGTTGCCCCGTCGACCGCTGCCTACATGGATAACCCTAGCTCCGCCCCGTCCCCTGCCCCGCCGGCGTTGCCTCCTGACCCTATCCCTATTGCAGCGCCTCTGTTTGCATCAAAACGGATTGGTTCGTCGCCTGCGCTAGTGCATGTCCTCATGCCCACGACGAGGACATCGCCACCACCATCGCCGGCCGGTTGTCCCCCACCGTAGAGATCTGGGCTCGTGGAGAGGAGTTCATCTGCAGTTAAAGCTGTCGTCGACATCGTAACTGCACATCGTGAGACAAATAGGGAAGGAGAGAAGAGAAAGCAAGCACAGGTTTGATTTCTTGCCAAGAATCCCCTATAGATTTGATTTGCTCATACTTGCTAGTTCAGTGGATTTTGGTTTTTGTGTTGGATGCCCAAAATCGAACTCTGTCAAGAGTAGGACCCTAATTGTGTTGGAGGAAGATGTATACTAGCTATACAGAAATCAGAGTCACATTTATTTAATTTGTATATGGTGTCTGTGTGTGTCCTGATCGTCTATGGCAGGTTTAGAGGGAAAAAGGATGCCTCTTTTGGCTGTTTTATTTCCCCTTTTTGATGAATGGAAGGCTTTAATTAGGTGTGATATATCCTTCTTTTCATAAAGTGGAGGAATATAGTCATGGAAAGCACTAATGTGTAGGGATGGCAATTCGGGTACGGGTACCCGATACCCGCCGGGTACCCGACCCGACGGGGACGGGCATGGGTACCATTTTTCACCCGTGGGTGGCGCCCATACCCGACCCGGCGTGAGGCAGGTACGGGGTAGGGATCTAATCTTACCCATGGGTAACCCGTGGGTACCCGTCAAACATTCAGTCAACAAAATATTTCAGCCCAACATTCATTTTCGACCCAGCCCAACATTCACTGGCTAACCCTAACCGCACCCCCCCATTCCTCTCGATCCCCCCAGTCCTCCACACCCGCACGCCGCACGCTGCCCTCCCGCAGCCGCCGCCCTCCCTGCCCCCGACGACCGAGGGCCGACGCACACCGCCTCCCCGGCTGCCGCCTAGAGCCCCCGACGCACTCCTCACCGCATCTCGCGGTCGCAGGCGTGGCAGGAGCATGGCGACGGGCTCTGCATCCGCCACGGCGTGGCAGGAGCATGGCGGTGGGCACGGGGATGAGTAAGAAATTTTACCCATGGGCACGGGGACGGGTAAGAAATTTTACCCGCTGCCCATGTCGGGGCGGGCATGGGTATGCTCTACCCGCCCCGAACCCGCCCCATTGCCATCCCTACTAATGTGGCATTTTCGTGATCAAATTGGAAAAAGAAAACAACCCGAATCAAACTGTTCCCTTCGATTTTTCAGGAAAAAGTATGTTGCTTGTTTTAGCACACCTACATTAGTAGCTACTAGTAGGATTTCACAATCCAGCTCTACTGGTCAACCAAAATCATCGATCAGTTTCAGCAAGTTCAGAGTAACCTGCAGACAGACATCTGATGGAGATGTTGTCAATTAGTCACGGGATGCTGGCTGAAACTATATATCCTTGCGAGTGCCTTCCTGCATTTCATGAGCGAGAGGGACCGCCGTCTCTTGGGATCTGGAACCAGGTCTGGGGCATTCTTCTCCGCCGCATCCCCCTCTGAGTAAAGATCTGACTTGCAAAAATGTTGAAGTGTCTTTACTTCGCTGTCATGTTGGGATGCAAATTTCAGTGTTCCATTTGTTTCTTGCTCCCAAAAGATTGTAATTTTAGTCGACTGTGGAGGATATTGCTTGCCTGTTTAGTGTTTACAAATGATTAGTGTTGAGAGAACCATTTAGGCAACCTAATTAGCGACCGCACTACTACCTCATTTGCTCAGAAGCAACCATTACACGCACTCTAGGCAAGAGGACATCTCTGTGAACCTACTTGCATGCTACATAAAACACCATTTGTGTCTAGCCAGAGGACAATTGATAAGCAAAAATGAACAATCTTGTACTGCACACAGCAGGGACAAGCTAGCTTCAATTTCCAGACTCTTCCAGCATTTTTCTGCAGGAGAAATGTTCTTTTCCACTTACACTACATATTTTTGCAATTTTGTTTTACATATATATACATATTTGAAAATATAACCTGCCAAATGAGTGGTATTTTTTTGTACAAATGCCTTGTTTGTGGAGTATGCATATAATCTCTAGCTGCACATTTTACTTGTGGCCCAGGTATCTTTCCAAATTAGAATGCATATCGATCCACACGAACATCATATCAATTAGTCTGTAGCACATCAAGTTCTTTTGGGATTGTGAACCTGAATTATACAGATAGCATATGAAATGTAAATTCTGCTTATTTGTATTGGATGCCCAAAATCTAACAGGTGTGGTGGAACAAAAGCTGATAAATTCCGCTTATTTGTATTCAGGGAAGGGGAGAGGCAGAGGAAGGTGCAGGGAAAGGGCTTATGGACAAGAGCTCAAATGCCGCCACTACAACTGCACAACGGGAGGCAATTAGGAAAAGGAAGAGAAAGCAAGAACAAGTAATGTTTTTTGTCAAGAATTAAGCTAAACCATGTCATTGTTGTTTTTTCGAGACTAGCAATGTGTTAAATTAAGCTTGGTTGAGGGCTAGAGGTTGGGGGCTTTACTCCCAGGATTGGTGTGGAGCTACTATCCTGTCCCAGCGTCCCTGTGTAGTGGAAGTAGTAGTATGTAGTTTGTTTAGGAAAAAAATAGTATGTACCATACACGCAGTACACCAATACTCCCTCCATACTTAAATATGTGAAGCTTAGGACAAGAGCTTGTTCTAAATGTCATTTATTTAAGATCAGAAGTAGTATTTGCCTATTTGGTCGCTCATCTAGTCATCTGGATGCATTTTCGGAGCATCAGTTCATAGTTCACAAAATCACATTGTGCTGAATTTGTCAAAATAAGTGGCTCTTGTTTACTGTGTTTTAATTTCATTTATGTGATGACATTCTGTAACTGACAGCAGGATAGACAGTTTGTTGTTATGTACTCCCTCCGTCCTAATTTGATCTTCGTATAACAAAATAAAAGGTGTACATGAATGATATATGTATTCCCAGTTAACGCCAATCGTGTTATTAGTTACTTAGTTGGTTGGCTCGTTTGTCGATGCGTCACAGAGAGAAATTAAAGTTCTCCTTAGTCTTTGTGTTACACAGTTATACACATATCAAACTTGGATGGAGGGAGTAGGTAGGAAAAAAGTCCAAGTGACTTCCCTCAAGTATAACCAAAGTCGAATCTCAAAAAAAGTATAACCAAAGTCATATGTGATCGATGTCTAGATTATTTCTTCACAAGTTTGATTGTTCATCTTATTAAAAAAACTACATAAGTGACATATACTTTGTGGCATGGTTCACTATTATAGGTATTCTTAAGTATGCTCTATTTTCTATTTTTCCAAAAGATTTTGAAACAAGATAAATGCGGAGGGGGTGGTTGTTATTGCTAAACATCAGCACAAAGTACCATCACCTTCTTTGCCCTGCTGCTCTACTGCAAAGTGCAGAGGACACAACACAGGGAGCCCAAAGCACACACCCAGATCACCACCATTTGTGTACAGTATACTGAAATTTTTTTGTGGTTCAACCTTCAGGGAAGTGAGAGATGGAGGAAGGTGCAGGGAAAGGGATTGTGGACAAGAGCTCAACTGCCACCACCGCAATTGCACAAAGGGAGGCAATTAGGAAAAGCGAGAAGAGAAAGCGAGCACTGGTAAGGTTTCTTGTCAAGAATTCCCCATCGATTTTGTTTGTTGTTGGTAGATATGCTACCTGCAAGTACCAATCATTTGTCAAATTCTGAATGTTGTATTAATTTGCTACTACATACTGTAAAGTTAAGGAGGTTGCTTCTAGCTGCACAATGCCTAAAGAAATCAATATTATCTATGCAGGCTAATGATGGAGGGGGGATTTTGTCATCAGTGAAGCACAAGGATAAGGTCTCTAGACCAAGGGCAACACCTGCGAAGCGGGTCAAGTCACCACTAGCATCGAAGTCAACTAGAGTCAGGTTGATGTTATCCCCGAGGGTCATTGCCCCATCTACAACATTGGCAAGGTCTTCACAAGAATCACCGATGTCTCCTTTTATCAACAAAAGAGATCATGGTATGTTCAAACCATTCACAAGAATTTCCGATAGTATGCAATCAGATCCTAAGAACTTTCAATACCAACAGTATGTTTAAATTATATGAATGGTCTAGCTGCAAGCTGTTTTTTCATTGTATGCTTGTATTGTAATTACATAAATGGCAGATTTATTATCTCAATTATAATCTTTTCCGAAAATATTGTTTTCATGTTAGGATCTTCACATAGGAATAAATGACACACACTTACTTCACATAGATGGAAATAATTTGATCCAATATATGACAATGGAATGCTAGTAGAGGCTCAATGTATACATTGTAATCAATTATTCAAAGCAACCAAAGACATTGGTACAAGTGCATGTGGCAGACACTTAAAGACTTGCAATGGAAAAGCTACATTAGAGCAAATGGTCTCCTAATTGAGTTATGGTATGTCTAAGGCTGATGTGTATTTGAATGATTGGAAGATTAATCAAGAAGTGGCTTATGGCGCTTCAAAAAAAGAAGTGGCTTATGCAGAGTTAGTCAAATTTATTGTCATGCACGAATTGCCATTTAGTTTAGTTGAATGTCCAAAGTTTAGATCTTTTGTGGATGTCATCAACCCATGGTTTAAGCATTTGTCCAGAACCACTATAAGGTCTTACTGTATTGACTCATATGAGGAAGCAAAAGCAAAGTTAAAAAAGTTGCTTAACATGTCAAAATCTAGAATTTCTCTCACTGCAGACATGTGGACCTCAAACCAGACTCTAGGTTACTTGTGTGTGATTGCTCATTACATTGATGATGAATGGAAACTTTTTAAACAAATAATAAAGTTTACTCTGGTTGAGTCACTCCATGATGGCTGAACAATGTTCAATGCCTTGTAACTTATTATTACTGCCTCGATTTAAATTACATGTTCAATTTAACAATTATGGCATTGCTTTTGTTGCCATTATGATGGGAAACATTAGTTCATCTTTGAAATGCAAAACATGACATTGTCAGGTTCATTTGCTGCTTGCTGCTGCCACCGTTGGCGCACATATGCACCAATTATGTAGGACTTGCATGTTTATTCATTTCTGACCAAAAAGCAATTTCATTATTTAATCCCTGCAACCAACCGCAGAACATTACATTTCTGACCAAAAAGCAATTTTCACTTGACTGCAGAGAAATCTTTAAACAGGAAGTGTGGATTGTCTTGGTAGAGATTTGTTCTTCCTTGGTCTTCTGATCCTGATCTCCTTGCTGGTCTATCAAGGAAGAGGAACTTCACATTCTTCAGATCCTCTGAACTCACATTCTTGGAGGCGATCCAAAAGAGTTGTTATGTGAGAAACATAAAACTGTCATGTGGTGATTAACTCATTTGACACATCCTTTGCTATTGTTGTTACAGTTAGCAATAATCATCTGAATTTTTTCCCTGATCGGCTTTACTAGGACTTCGATTTTACAAGGATGTAATACATCTACTTTTGTTGTACCATTAGAAGATTGGATGAAAGAAGCAAGCTTAAAGTTTTCTGTCAGGCTTAAGAGTGCTTGACTCTGTCACATTGTATTCATGAAACTTGTGGTCTCTGTTAAATGGTTATGTGCTAGTCCGTTAGTACTACTACTGCCTTCCTGACAAAATCTGATACTCAATTAAAAGAGTTGATCCTCAGCGTTATATTTCGTGATATATGTGCTTTGCATTCCTACTTGTGTCTGCGTTAATCCTCAGCGTTTTAGCATTTTCTGAATCCACGTTTATGTGGGTTTGTGGGCTGCCGCTAAATCCCGCATATAGCTTGCGATTTTATGTGGGTTGCCACTGAAGCCCACTTAATTCATGCGAAATAATGCGAACATGGGCTAGGCTACCCGCAGCCGCCCCGTTTACAACCTTAAGCCCGAGACACCGGCCCAGACGACGGCTTGCCTGGTGCTCGTCGCAGCACACGCGTGCGCAAGACGCCGGCTGCGCGTGTCTCCCCATGCCCACGTGTGCAGCGCACGCTCGCCCGTGTGTGGGTGCTCGTCCCCGATGCCTGCAACTAGAAACACAAAAGAACAGGGTAGACGTGAACACTGTCATGTGTGAAGGTGAGGGAGCATCTCCATCCCCGTCGTCGCCGGGTCAGCAACCGGCGGCGACCCCCCTTCCCCCTACTTCCAGCCCACCTCGGTGACGTGAGGACTGCGGAGGAGAAAGGCAAGGCAAGGCTGTTGCGGTAGCTCTGCGCAAGGAAGAGGAAGTGAGCGGCGGTTCTTGCCTAGGTAGGGTAGCGACTGCTAGATCTTACAAGGCAGACCTCTTGCCCCCGAGGACATTCAGGCCAAGATTCCCGGCGTCTGGAATCTCATCATCAACAAAGGTATGGTACACCGAGACAACCATGAGGGGCAAGGTTGGGACTACTCCTTCCGTGTGGTCTCGTTTTGGTCCTGGCAACAACATTCATGTCGGGGTCGGCGATCTACTCCACCTGAGTTACGACGGCTCCTTGCTGGAAAATCTTAGGGCAAAATCTGGTAGGAGCTGCTTCAATTGTTTCTCGCCGGGGCACCGCATTGATTTCTGCCGCATCCGCCATGCTGCCTCTATTGCCTCCGCTTTGGTCACAAGGCACGCTTTTGCAAAGCACATCTTGCTCCCACTGCGTCTGCTCCGCCCAGTCGCCTCGCTCCTAATCCTTCTCCCGCTGTTGCTGCAAATCGCGTCGTGTTGGCTTCCGTTCCTGCTCATGCATCTTGCGCCACGTTGCTCCTGCATCTTGCGCCGCGCCTGCTCCCACCGCGGTTCCACCTTCTTCTGCCCTGCCACCTGTGCCGGCCTCCGACGCTTCCTCGCGGGGGGCGCTGCTTGGAAAGGTGACCAACTTCATCCTCTTCCACCACCCGAGAGCACCTGACCTTCACCCCGACCACATCAGAGTTGGGGTGCCGCGCTCCGAGGCGGTTCGGCAAGCTAAGCAGGACCTGGAGATTTTCTCCCTGCTCGCCGTCCCGCTCGGTGCTCAAGCTCGCCTGGTCCTGGTGGTGTCCAGCTAGGCGGCGGCCCGGCTGCTTCGGGTTCCACGTTTCAAGCTGGAGGTCCTTAGGCAGTCTGGCTCTATGTTCCTGCTTCGGTTCGAGGATCAACATGACAAAATCATGAGCTTGCAGAAGGGCTTCTTGGAGTTCGGCTACTTCAAGTTCCGGCTTATGCCGTGGACTCGCCAGGTTAGTGCAAAGTCGGCGTCCAAGCTTATGTACTGCACTCGGGTTTTTGTAGAGGGGTGCCTGCTCATTTTTGCCGCGCGAGTGCCATGGTGACGTTGTTCCCCCCCGTCTTCGGTGATTGATGACAAGTGGTGTGAGGAAGAGAAGCCTAAGGAGGAGGAGTGTGTGCACCTGTGGCTTTGGACATCGGCTCCGGATGACATTGCCATCTCTGGCACCCTGCTCTCGGAGGAGCCAGTGGTCCTGCCAAGGAACAGTACGCTGATGGTGGGGCGCATCTGCTAGAGATGGGGATGCTGATGGGAGCTATGCGACTGGGGCCTTTGAAGACAATTGATTATGATGTGCTTATACATGTGGATCGAGTCCACAATTACTCACCATTACATGACAATCTGGAGCATAGGAGCATTGTTAGTGACATCAGCGACATTCCAGATGATGAGCTCAAGGAGGAGAGGCTGGTCAAGCATCGGTATGTTTGGAGTTTGGGTGTGCTGGATCGATGGCCATCACCGGAGAGGAGGGTGCCAGTTCATGAGAGGTTGGGTACGGGCAGAGACAGATCGCCACTGCGTGGAGGAGGAGCAGGAGGTCGGGGTGTTAGGCAAATGCCTCTGTCCGGCCGCTATGATCAGTCGCCTTCGTTCTTCAGGGGCAGCAGCAGTGGTGCGGGTGGTGGCAACGACTGGAGAAGCTATGGTGGTGGAAACGGTGGAGGACATTTCCATGGCATCACCAAGGGTAATGTGTTTGACAGACTTGGAGGAGGCCGAGCTTGTGTTCCAGTAGGCAATGTGTTCGACCGCCTGAGCGGCGACGGCTTGGCGATGCCGCGAAGGAGCGCCGACGCTGCCGGCTAGCCGGCCATGGGCCCACAGTTGGGTCTGGCGCCCCAAGCGGACTGGACAGAGTTCTGGTTTGGACGGCAACATCGGGGGAAGATACTTAGAGGACAGCTTCCTCCTCCATGAAAGTGTGGCACAGACACAGCGTGCAGCGGACCCAATGCTTGAGAAGTTCTCCGGGGTCCCACGCTCTGCTGAGGTGCAGCCTGCGCGATCGCAGCGCTCGCTGGAGCGAACTGTGGCCATGGCAGACAGTGGTGCTGAGGCTAGTGCGGTAGGAACCAGGGGAGGTGTGTCTAGCCATGGAGCAACAGTGCTCGAGCCTGTGGAGGAGCTAGTCATGAGGGATCAGGACTTGGAGGGCCCGCTTGGTCTTGGCACGACCTCAGAGCACGCGTGCCTAAAGCCCGGTGCACGGATATCTACCGGGCTCAAAAGGGATGAGGCGTGCGCGATGTCACTAAATGTGACAGCAACAACGGTGATGGATGTGCAGGTTTTTGAGGGTCACGATGACACTCGATCGCCAAGTGATCTGGGTCTAAATGTTGACGACGGCCAAGGCAACGGTCGGGGTACGTCTCAGATCGAGGCCATGCAAGATAAACGGGGCCTTATCGGCCCAAGCGCAAGTCTCGGGCCGCAGCAAGCTGGGGAGTTGGCCAAAGAGAGGCGCTTGCCGGATTGGGAGAGAGAGATGTTTGATCTCAATGTGTGCTGTGACCAATTTGTCACAACTCCGGAGGAAGCACAAGAGCAATCTTCAGAGATGCGCCGTTCTGAGGAGATGACAACAGTGGCAGCAGTTCTCAGCGCTGCGGATGGGTGCCTCAACAGAGAAGAGAAGGAGACGGGCATTCATCAGGGGGAGAGGCATGGCTCACTTCACGGCTCCTCTCAAGAAGGCCCTCTTAGGCAACCCAACCCCGCGATCCAGGAAGGGGACTGCTGATGGTGTGCAGACAGCTCATGTTGACCGGCGTAAGACCAAGCTGGCAGTGAGGCCGTCTCTAGATCTCTCACTGGAAGAGCAGGCTTCTTCCCCACTTCTGAAGGCAACTGGAGCGTTGGGAGAGGATGGTTTTCAAGCTGGACCTGCGACATAGCAACTGGGAGAGGCCCTATGTAGGCCACTGCAGGAGGACACGGTGGTGTCAGTGAGAGCATCCCTCAGATTACCAGCTACTGGAGGTACTGACACGCTTGCTGATCTACTCAGTGAGGTCGAGGAGGCTTGCAGTTTCTGATGATCACTACGACTTTGGGGTTGGGGGTGCCTGGGTGTCTTGTCCTCAAGCAAGCATGTGTATCTATACTTTTCCAGATCTTTGTTGTGTTTAGTGGATGTGTTATGCTATGGTTGTGGAATTCTGGTGCTCGTGGTCTGTTGCTTCAAGGAAGTTGGATGGCTCTAGGGGTATGTGGGAAGTGGCTGGCGGGTGGTGTTTTTGCTTTGCTTTCTGTTTTGAACTCTAGTTACAGTTTATCTTTGAGTGGAAGGTGGCTGGTTGTGGTGGTCTCAGGGAAGTGGATGGCTGGTGGTGTGTGGCTTCTTGTTTCCAATGTTAGAACAGAATGTTGTAATTATTAATTGGAATGTGTGGCCTCAATAACCCTACCAGGCGTAAGATTGTGTGTGATTTGGTAAGGGATACCAGGGCAACCATTGTCACCCTGCAAGAAACCAAATTGGAAGACATTGACAGGGACATAGTGGTGCAGACCTTGGGTGATCGTTTCGCTGATAACTTTGTCTTCCAACCGGCTAATGACACCTGGCTGCTGTGGATGACACTTACTTTAAGATCCTGCAAATGGACTGGGGCATTCACTCTGTGACAACTAAAATTTCAGATGCTATTGGCACTACAGAATGGTTCCTAACCGCGGTTTATGGACCGCAAGGAGATCTTGACAAACTGCACTTTCTGGGAGAGTTGGGGTGGATGCAACATTTGGTGTCAGACAAATGGATGCTAATTGGGGACTTCAACATGATACTACAAGCATGTGATAAAAGTAATGACAATTTGAATAGGCGTTTGATGGGAGCCTTTAGAGATGTGATACATGACTTGAGCCTAAAGGAATTTAGTTTGAGGGGGAGGAAGTTCACTTGGTATAATGATAGAACTCAGAAGAGGATTGATTGTGCTTTCTGCTTGGCTGATTGGGATCTCATGCTTCCGGGGGTCTTCTCTGACCACTGTCCGCTTGTCATCGCCCGAACTAAGAGGTCCTCAAAGAGGCTTTCACTTTGAAGCTTTCTGGCCGCTTCTACCAGGGTACCACGACATCGTGACAGCGGCCTGGTTCAGAGAGGTCAATATTTCAAACCCCCTTGTACGTCTGCACACCAAGCTCTAGAGGACCAGTGATGCTCTACGGACCTAAGCCAAATCCTTGATCGACAATAACAAAATAGTCGCTACAGCCGTCAGTCAGCTCATTGGGATCCTCGACGTGGTTCAAGAGTATCGGCAATTGTCTGAAAGTGAAGTGCTCCTGAAAAGAGATCTAAAGGTTAGACTGCTTGGTTTGGTGGCGGTGGAGATGCTACGTGCTAAACAATCTTCTAGGCTGAATGCCATCGGAGCCTCAGAAACAAATAGTATACTTTTCTACTTATAGGCAAATGGGCATAGAAGGAAGAACTGCATTCACCTACCGAATACACTGGATGGCATAGTGTTCTCACACGAGGGGAAGGCAGCCAAACTTTTTCAACACTTAAGTGCTCACTTTGGCATACAGCAGCCTAGAGAATCCACCGTCGATTGGCAAGCCATTGGGTTGGTCTGCCATGATCTCTCACACCTCGAGGACAATATCACAGAAGAGGAGCTACTCATGGTCATCCTGGAGATTGCAGCTGACAAGGCCCCTGGGCCGGATGGATTCATAGGTCTTTTCTATAAACAAAGTTGGTCCTTGATCAAGCAGGACTTATTGCAAGCTCTGACCTACTTCTCTCAACTTCATGCTCAACATCTGCAACACCTGAATGCGGCCCATATAGTACTTTTTCCCAAGAAAGAGGATGCAACTGAGATTAGTGATTTCAGGCCTATTAGTCTCATTCATTCAGCAGCGAAGCTCTTCTCAACATCTGCAACACCTGAATATAGCCCATATAGTACTTTTTTCCAAGAAAGAGGATGCAACTGAGATTAGTGATTTCGGGCCTATTAGTCTCATTCATTCAGCAGCGAAGCTCTTCTCCAAACTACTTGCTAATAGGCTGTCTTTTGTGCTAAATGAGATGGTATCTCAAGCGCAAAGTGCTTTCATCAAAAGGCAAAGTATCCAAGATAATTTCTTATACACTCAAAATCTGGTTAAAGCCCTATACAGAACCAAACAGCCGGCTTTGTTCTTGAAGTTAGACATTGAAAAAGCCTTTGATAGCGTTCTATGGGACTTTTTGATGGAGGTTCTACAGCAGTTCGGGTTCGGTGCAAGGTGGAGAGGCTGGGTCTCCTTTCTTCTCTCTACCTCCTCTTCTACCATCATGCTAAATGGTTCACGTGGAGAGTGGTGCAAGCACTATTGAGGTCTGCAGCAAGGAGACCCACTTTCACCTATGCTTTTCATTTTAGTAATGGAGCCCCTCAACTGGCTGCTTCAGTTGGCAACCTCTGAAGGTCTTCTTTCACCTATCAATAGCAGAATGGCCAAGTTAAGGACTAGCATGTACGCTGATGATGCTGTAGTCTTTGTTAACCTAATCAAAGAGGAAGTGCAAGTGGTGGTAGGATTCTACAAATTTTCGGAAATGCATCTGGTTTGATCACTAATATGGGCAAGAGTGCAGTTTACCCGATAAGATGTGAGGATGTCAATTTAGAGGAAGTTATGGAAGGATTCCAATGCCCAATCAAAAGCTTCCCGTGTAACTACCTGGGATTACCACTTCATTTCCGTCAGTTGCACAAAGTAGAAATTCAGTCACTAATTGACAAAATCTCCAACTGGTTGCCAGCTTAGAAGGGACGCTTCCTGAACAAATCAGGGAGATTGAAGCTGCTGAGCTCGGTTCTATCATCAATGTCGACTTATTTATTCGTAGTTTTCACATGAAAAAATGGGTGATCAAGCGAATAGACAAGATAAGAAGAGGTTTTCTCTGGAAAGGAGAGGAAGGGGTTCATGGCGGGCACTGTCTAGTGCGGTGGACAGTAGTGCAGCGACCGAAGAAGCTTGGTGGATTGGGAGTTCCTGACCTAGAACGCTTAAGCCGTGCACTGAGATTGCGCTGGCTTTGGTTCAGTTGGAGTGACCCGGACAGACCTTGGGTAGGCTCGGAGGCTCCTTGCAATGAGGATGGCAAGCAATTATTCAGGGCAAGCACGGTGGTTTCAATTGGAAATGGGCGCAGGTCTGAATTTTGGGAATCTACCTGGTTGCAGGGACGAGCGCCAAGAGACATTGCTCCTTCACTTTTCAGGCTTGCCTGGAGATTGCATCAATCGGTCTGTGATGATTTGCTTAATAACAACTGGACGAGAGGTTTGTGGAGGATGAATACGGCACAGGAGATGACAGAATTTATTTCTCTTTGGAGCTTGATGGATCAGGTGGTGCTGACAGACCAAGATGACACAATTCGCTAGAAGTGGACACCTGCGGGTTCCTACTCTTCAAAATCAGCCTACCAGCTGGCACAGTTCATCGGGTTGTTCTCCACGTTTGACAACAAAGTGATATGGTCAGCAAAGGTTGAAGACAAGCATCGGTTCTTTGGTTGGCTTTTAATTCAGTGCAAGATCTTGACTGCGGACAGATTAACTGCACGAAATTGGCCTTGCAATCCAATCTGTCAGCTTTGCGATCAAGACATGGAAACGACAATGCACATGGTGTTGTGGTGTGTTTATGCTCAACAGGTCTAGTTGCTGGTGTCGCAATGGACAGATGGCTTTGTCAAGGTACCGGCAAGGGATGTCACCATGGCAGATTGGTGGAATCAATTGTTAGCTGGCCACCAAAAGAAACCCAAGCAATAGTTGTCATCACTCATGATCTACACGGCTTGGAACATTTGGAATGAACACAATAGGAGGGTGTTTGATGGAGTTACGGCGTTGCCATCTCGTGTGCTAGCCCTAATTAAGGAGGAAGTCAACCTTAGGCGTATGGCTTGCAGGGGTCACGAGCACTCAACAGTTTCATAATGTTATCTTATCTTTGTGTGTTGTGTTTTCCGGTTATTTTTGTAATCACAACTTGTAAGACTTCGCTTGCTTCCTCTCCTTATATGAATTAGCAGTGCTCCTGCTGGGTTTCCAAAAAAAGAACAGGGTAAAGAAAAGACGAACACCGAGAAAACTGCCGAAGCTACGATTTGAAATTCCGCAAAAAATACTCCATAAATCGAGATGAAATTTGAGCAGTAGATGCACAACCTCAAGGGCTAATAGATCGGAGAAAATATCTACTAAAGCTCAAGTATTCATCACGAAAATCGAAGTCATCCGAAATCTTACCCAAAACCGATTTTGAGGAAAACTTGAAATTGAAGCCGATTCTGGGATAGATTTAAGTAGGCTGGCGACTGTAAGGATTGGGAGGGGACGGGGCATGGATCTGTAGAGGAAGGCAGGGAAGGGTGTTCGGTGGGAGGAAGAGAAGGGTGTGGTGGCTCGATGCGGGAGGGAGGAAGGAGGAGCAGCAGGCAGCAGCTAGGGTATGAGGAAGTTTTATACATCGTGAATGCGACCCTAAACATCGAATTGGGATGGACGGTCACAGATAATTGGGCCGTGTGGGCCGACACGAAAACAATGGTGCAGATCGGTCTTTGAACCCCTTTAAGCAAAACAAAATTTTATTTTCTTTTTTGGTAAAAATGTATTCAATTTCAAAACATTAAAACTAATTTCAAATGTGAAAGTTGTTAATACAATAGTTGTAGAATTTAACTATTTTAATGTAAAATACAACATATAAGTTTTCACTGTGGAGTATCTAAGAAAATTGAAGTATACATTGTTCATATACTAGATAGTTCATCACATTTTTTCACACAACTCAACTTAAACTTCAAAGTTTGTACACACATAATTACTTTCTTACCCCATGGATACCTCAAATTTGGATGCAAACTTACCCTTACTCTCCTATTAGTATTTGGAGACTTAGATGTCCAATTGTCATGTGAAAAGTCATTTTTCTAGTTTTAAAAACCCTAATTAATACACCTTGTGAAGTAACTTGAAAACTATTATCTTAGATACCCTCAAAACATTTTTTCCAATGTAAAATACAACATATAAGTTGTCACCTAGGAGTTTCAAGAATTTTCAAGTAGATTTGCTATTTTCTATGATATAAATGAATTTCTGCATGTTTACCAAAAGTAATTCCAAATTGACCTATATGTACCTCTAATAAGATTCACAAAAATTTAGAAAAACTATATTAAGGCGACTATGGTCAATTCTAGCCCACATCTAGGAGTTTGACAAAAAATTTAATTGATTTACATGGAAAACTCGAATTTCTACTAGTTACCTTATTATAAAATATTGATAATAATGCCTAAAACTTCTCCAAAATTTATATAAATTGGCATAGAATCATTTTATGGATGTAAAAGCCTGACAAAAAAGTTTCATAAGATTTTGTGAAATCGGAGTATACATTGTTCATACTCCTTCCGTATCGAAATACTTGTCGCCATTACTTTTTTCTACAACTTTGATCATTCATCTTATTCAAAAAATTGTGCAAGTACAATTTATTTGTTTGCTACATGCTTTACTATTGTATGTATTGTAAGCTTGACTTATCCTTTTATACGTTTGTAATAATTTTTTGAATAAGATGAATAGTCAGAGTTGCAAGAAAAAGTCAACAACGACAAATATTTTGATATGAATGGAGTACAACTAAATTTAAACTTCAAAGTTTGTACACACAAGTACTTTCCTACCTCAAATTTGGATGCAACCTTTCCATTACTCTCATATTAGTATTTGGATATTTGAATTTCCAATTGTCATGCGAAAAAGTAGTTTTTCTATTTTTTCTAAAACCTAATTAATACAACCTTGTGAAGTAACAACAAAAATTATTATCTTACATAACCTTAACACACATTTTTCTAATGTAAAATACAACATATGAGCTGTTATCTAGGCGTTCTATGAATTTTCAAGTAGATTTGTTATTTTCTATGATATAAATGAACTTCTGCGTGTTTACCGAAAGTAATTCCAAATTGACCTACATGTACCTCTAATAAAATTTAAAAATTCAAAAAATTATATTTAGGTGTACCGGATTAAATTCTGCTCATTGCCATGGTGCGGTCGGCCTTGGTCGGGGCGCGGTCAGAGCGCAGTTGGGCGCAGCTAAAGCATGGCCGGCCGTGACCAGGGTGCTGCTGGGCGCAACTAGGGTGTGTTGGCCGTGGCCAGGGTGCGGCCGGCCGTGATCAGGATGCAGCTGGGCGCAGCTGGTGCGTTAACCATACTATTTTTAACGGGATTAGGAAGTCCGTGAAGAGAACGAGCATTGACCTCGGTTGGTCTTTTTTTACCTCGGCACGTTTCTGCAAAAAGGTTAAGTTGTGAATTCTTGCATAAAAGTAGTTGTAGTCCAGTGGTTTGGTCTTGCGCTTGGCTCCTTCAGATCTCAAATTTAGCAAAACTAACTTACTAGATTTGGACAATATATCAATTATTTGAGTATCAAGACTTCAAATAAGTTTGAACGATAAAGTTGTAGATCTCGTTGAAAGCTACATATTTCGTATAAAGTTTATCTCCATCCGAGTTCATACAAAAAGTTACGATTTTTTGAAAACAAACCGACCCAAACTGTCGTGGCCCACAGCGGTTTGCCCCTACCGCCATGGGGTACGGTGGTGGTAGGTTAGTTTTGCTAAAATTTGAAACGATTGTATATTTTTGCAAAATCAAAAAAATAATTAAAAAAAATAAAATTTTGTCCTATGAGAGGCAGCATTAGTGCGGCCCAATTAACAGAGTTGCTTAGGTGGTGTGACGCATTGCGGCCTGCTGGGCTTTAGTTGGCTAAATGAAAAATAGAGAATATGTGTCGAATTAAAAGAAGAAAGACTATGGGCTGATTAGGTACAAAAGATATCTTGGACAATAATTTTAAAAATAATAAAGAACTTATGACATACCATCCTTGTCATACATAATACTTTTTTGATACAAGGAGTCACAGTGGGGATTTCGGTGAGCCATCATGCATATAGAAAAAAGATGGGCTAAATACATGAAAAAAAGAGAAAAATATTTGGGACCCACTCGATTAGGTGGTAGTGGGATCCATCATGCCAAATGGACCCATGCCACCTTGGATTATAAGGTCTTCAAAAATCAATAAAATAATTTATGACTAATCATCTTAGTCATAGATTTATGACAATAGTAAATTGGATGTTATAACGTGGCAAATATCGTCACAATATACCATCCCACTACCATTTTGACATTTATTATGACATTTGTTTATTAATGTCACTCAATTGAGCTGACTTGAAAACAAATGTCATAAACTAGTTGATTTAGTGACATTTTAATCATAGGATGTCATAGGATGACACACTTCTTGTAGTGAGAGAATCCCCTCAGTGGTTGATTATGAGTCTGCTTAAAAATAATAATAACATCTATATCTAAAAGTGTAGCTATCACAATTGTAATGAAACAATTAAATACTTATTTTTTGAATGCCAACATGCAAAGGTAATACGGAGGACTCTCCAAGTTCCTACTAGTTTAACCCCACCTAGACCAGTAACCCGCATGCTAGGGAACTGACTTCAAAATTTTAAAACTCAGGAGGTCATTACTATTCTAATGGGGGAAATGGCTCTATGTTGGGCAATATGGCATTGTCGAAATGATATTATCTTTGATAACATTAAACACTCGTCCTTTATGCATGCTATTTTCAGGGGAACCTATTGGCAAGACCAACAATTATTTGGAGATGGTAGCCTTAGAAATGTTTGGGAGTCATGGATGGTAGTATAATAATAGACTTTGTCAAACTTAATTTTGCTTTTTGACTCCCCTTCTTATTCAGGGATTCAAGCTGAGAAGATGTAATAATTGAAGGTTGTGTACGTGAAACCATAGAGACCGAAAAATAAAATTATCTAAAAATCTCTATATCTGACATCTTTCTCTCACTTCCCTTTCTCTCCTATCAATGGATAAAACGACCAATGCATTTGAGACAATTGACATTTAGTATAAGAATTGGATCAAGAGACATTTGAGTGTGTATAGAACAAGACCATTGTAATACATTATCTATATCTATATCTATATCTATATCTATATCTATATCTATATCTATATCTATATCTATATCTATATCTATATCTATATCTGTAACATCCTTGAATTTGTGTGTATGTAAGATTATGGGATTTCAAAAACTTGAATTGAAGTTGGGTGACAATGAAACCAATAAGGATGCCTTCTTTTCCTCTCCCCTAAAATCCTAGAATTTATTTCAAGTCAAACAATAATTCTAGGATGTATAATATGCTAGTGTGAGAAGTTGGGATTTTATTTGGATTTTATTTGTATGGAATTCAAATTTGAATCATAATTCAAATTTGAATTGAAAGAGAAATAGGAGTAAGAAATAGGGAAAACCTTTCTACCCTTCAATGGGCTGATAACCTCGCTTTCGGCCCACACTCCCTTTCGGCCCGCGCGCGGCCCAGCGGCGAGGCACCAACCCGCCTGCCACCTCACCCGCCGGCCTAAGTCGCTGCCAAGCGGGGCCCACTCGTTAGGTCTCCACCTCACCCCCTTTCTTCTTCGTTTCTTTTCCCCCTTTTCCCCGTCGCCTCTCTCGCGCCGCCCCTGTGGAAAGGCCGGCCGTGCGTTCGAGCTCGCCGCCGCCGGATGCTTCCACGTGTCCCGAGGCATTCACCGCCGTCCGCTCTACCTACCTCCGCCTATTTAAACACCGCTGCGGCCGGGGCTCAAACCCTAGCCGATTGGGGTTTCCCTTCCCCAATCCGCCGCTGTTGACGTAGGAGGAGGAGAAGGAGGCGGGGTTGGTTGTCTGTGGAAGCGTGCCATCTTCGCCCTTCGCCGAGCCGGAGTCGTTCGCGAGGGAGGAGCCAAACCGGGTTGCCGCGCACACCGCCGCCTTCCTTTGCTTCGCTGCACCGAGTCGCCACCGCGTCGAGCCCCTCTTCCCCGACGCCTTCACCGCCGGGGCCCTTTGGCCGTAGGTGAGCACCGCGTCCTTCCCATCTCTTGTGGCGCCTGACCTTCGAGTCGTGGTCGCGCGTCGAGCCTTGAGCGCTCGCCGCCATGTCCCTGCACGCCACCGCGCCGCTGCGCTTATGCTGGTGATGCTGGCCATCGATCCAGGCTGGGAAAATTTGTTTCTTGCAGGTGCCGCGACTTTTGTCGACGCGCACGCAGCCCGCTGTTCCGCTCTTTGTTCGCCCGTGCACCGTCACGAGCGCCGGCATGCCGGCCGTGCGCGCACACCCGCGTGCTTTGTCGCCGAGCAGAACCGTTAGGTTTGTCCCGTGCACGCCCTAGGAGCATGCGCACGCACTCACCCTACATCGCACGCGCACGCGCCGCGCGACCTAGCCTCGGGTTGCCCAAGACCAGAGCTCACCGTCGGGCTTTCTTCTTTGTCCGTCCGGGAG